>CM028137.1:482065000-483362500 GCA_016271365.2 Neoceratodus forsteri | reverse complement strand
ATATTTAATGCCTTCTGGAGGCCTCCCGCTGTTTTAGACAAAGAATTGCATCATCTATTCATATATATATTCAGGATACATAGATATGCTTGAGGTAAACTGAAAACAACAATAAGACTATAATTTTTATATATAACAACAGGCTTATTTTTCATTTTTATATCTGTTGATACCAATGTCATAATAACACCCTTATTCTGGCCACAGTTATTCTTAGGGTTTCCCCCTTAAGTTCAAATTTACTATAACCCTCAAGAAAAAATTCCTGATTAGATCCCATCCAAGTTTCCTGTAATAATATGATAATATGATATTGTTGTTCTTAATCTCCTCAATCCAGGCTTTATCCAGGCTTTATCCTCTAATTTGTTTAAGATTCCAGCAATATTCCATGAGAGAATCAAAAATAACTTTATTTCATCACCAGTTCCATTGTGGTCTGAATAATGATGGACTTGAGACCTTCTCCCTTGACAATGTACACGTCACTATCACTTGTTATCCAAACTTTCTCCACTAAACACTTCCAACTCATCCCTAAAGATTGTACTATTGTTATCTTCAAGTTCTACTGCATCCTCAGAGACAGAGTCCCAAACGCAATCATTGCTAATTCTCTCTCTCCCAAAATGTTTCTACCCCATAGAAGTACTTCTTTCTCTGGAGTACCTTTAAGGGAGTATTCTTCAACTTCACCTCTCTGAATATATTTAGTAATACACACTTGTCTGGTATTTTTTGTTTTGTTTTTATTATTTTCTTGCCCTTCATTGTAAATTATTTTAGGCATTACATGAGAGTCAAAGTATCATTTACAGTAGATGAAGCCCATTATTTACCAGATGAATACAACTGTCCAGTATACTTTCTCTCAGTGTGGATGAGTTCACCGCTAAGCATATTTTTCCCTTCGCCGGTTTTACCTTGTATCTATATCCTGATATTATATCATTCCATCTCAACTTTTCCTTCAGGGGTTGTTTTTAATATGTTATATACTGTTATTTTTAACAGAAAAGGAGATTCTCATCTTGCTACTGGAATGCCTTTTATAAAAATTGTATCCATTTTTTTTTCCTCACTCCAAATGAAAACACAATGCTCTTAGCAACAGTCAGCAGCTGACAAAAAAATGCACTTATGATACTGTCTCACAACAACAAACCAAAGAAAAACAATTAGAAACTATGAAAAAGAGCTTCTGTATATTTTCACAGCACTCACCACATGCCACACAAAATAAAAGCCACAGTCATGGTATCGTGCAAACAATTAAATCCTTCCAGGTTCAGTAAAAGCCCATGATTATGTGAAACATAGGGAGGTCTTCTGCATCATGTTTTTCTGAAACCAGAAGGGACTATACGTTTCTGCTTTCACTAAGTAAATGACTGAATTGTTTGCATGACACCAGGACTCTGGCTTTCATTTTGTGTGGCATGTGGTGAGTGCCATGATCACCTTAATTGCAGTTAAGTTTTGTCACTGAGCACCCAATATCCCTGTGCGGCTCTGCCTCTGTCTTACTTCTGTATATTTTGTAATATGCAAAATATATAAGGAATACTGTACATAATGGACTCGATTTTCAAAGACCCATCAATGCTGCAATCCCCTGGTGCACTGATCATTTAACACATGGGACATGTGGCGTTCTCCCAGCCAGTGATCAGGATTTTCAATCCCAAGCACCAAATGCCACAAGTTAGACCAGCTTTTCCCTTGTTTAACTTGCATCATTTGGGGCACCATTTCTATGTGGTTTGCTCCAAATCTTTGGTGCAAACAGACGCAAATTGAGGAAACCATTGCAACTACACTCAATGTACTAAAATTGGATGCAGTTGCATCAAAGGAATGTGGTGCATCTGCACCAGAAAAAGGGCTTGATACAGGGCGTGATGCAAGCACTGCAGCACCCTTTGAAAATCAAGCCCAATGTGTTGCAGTTGACTAGAACATTTATCTTAAATTAGTGAGTGATAGATCCCATGACTCCTGAGTAGCTATGCCATGACTTCATACCACTCATTTATGGAGATAAATGTGTTATCCCCACAACCTGTTATTAATTGTATGTACAGTGCATAAAATTATTTATTTTTGATAGGATAAAAACAAACTTTTAAGACAAGTTGGTCCTATTTTCAAAGTCACCTTGTAGTTTGTACATTTCTAGGTTGCAGCTTTTAACACATAATTACAGTTCTAGATTACAGGTGAGGTGACATGATAATTTAAAACAAAGGTGAGATACCATTTGACAGCCATGAGACGTGTTATGGTCTGCATACATGCATTGGGCTCACTAGGACAGCGTGTCTCTCAGATTTTAAATGTATGATTGGATCTTTAACACTTTTTGATGATTTTTAACATTAGTTCTTACATTCCCTCAGATTTGGCTGTAGCGAGCTCCAAATTTTTGGAACATTACATTCTAGAGTCATTTTGCCATAGGTGGAGTTCACTCTATAGTAGGTGTGTAGAGCCCTTTTTTCTCATTCTCTCTCCAATGGTATACTGATGATTAGGGACTTTGGCAAATGGATCTTGATGTACTGCTACAGATTCTTTGGTAATTTCATAGACCGGCATTTTGTAAACCACGTTTTCTAGTGTTGAGAGACATATGGACATCTTAACACAAATGTTGCCCTATTGTTGTAAGTGGTATCTAGCTTTCCAAGAGCTGTTTGCTGGCATATTGGTATAATACTTATGCTTCCATATTCCAGTACTGGAAGCAGTAGTTGGGTAGCTAGAGTTTTTCTTACCTTTTTTATAATGGTGTGAGCATTTTGATACAAAGACCCCATGTCTACTGTTTACTTTCTTTACTGTGGATTTTATTTGCATACCAATGGACAGAATCTCATTGATCTCCACTCCTAAGTACATATAGCCAGGGCCACTGGAAAATTGAACCCACAATTTTTTTGTGGAATCCGCAATTTTCACCATTCTCCACAAAAACTGATATGTTCTGCAATTTCTTGCAATTTTTGAGTTTTAATATTGAACTGTGTAAAATGCCTAAACATTTTAAATAAAATACTCTCAAATATATTGACAATTTTGCATGCAGTCTTGGGTTTGGCCAAAACCATGCAGTACAAGGTAGGTCAAGGGTTTTATTTGACACTGATTTGTTTTGAATCCTTTTCTTGTTTGGTTTCAAAATCCACTGGCCAAGCATAAGTACACTTAAACACTTAACATTTGTTTTGTGTTGAAGCAGTCTATCGGAAAATGTTTTGTTGCCACACAGACTGAAACAAAAGATGAGAGAAAAGGTGCAAATTATCCCATTCACTTAAATGAGGTGCTAACTATGAAGCCTTTTTGTAAGTGGCAGGGCAGGTTTTTCTTTGTGAGCATACTTTTATTCAGACTAGTTTTGATTCAAACAGCTGATGATTTTTGAATGGCCCTGCTGATTTTAAACTTGAATAAGCTAGTTGCTAACAGTGATCTCACTCTTAGCAATCTACCATCTAAATGCTCACAATTAAAGACTACAATAAAAACCTGACTAAAGTCTAAAAACAAGCTTATAAAACACAAACTGCATCTGAACATTTATCTTTAAACAACATCACTGCAGCCAGAATAAAACAAAGTTAAAGTATAGGGTAACCTGACTACTGTATAATGCAGTAAAAATATATTGGTATTTTTTTTTTTGGTAACTGCGTAAGGCCCACTAGTAGGTGTGGGTGAAAAAAATATTCTGCGGGTGGAATTCAAGTGAAAGTCAAACTTTCACTTCTGCAGAAGTTCGGAAATTGATTTCCAAACTTCTGCAGAACTTCCACCTACTATCGCCGCTCTTTAAATTAAATTGCCCCCAAAAAAGCCCTGGTGGCTAGTGTAGTGGTCACTCCCCCACCCACCCCACATGTAAAAAATTATCTCTGGTGGCTAGTGGTCCCTCCCCTTCACCTGATAATTCACCAGCCGTGAAATGCACAGTATCCCCCCATCTCTATCTCCACTGTCCATCCAGTTAAAAAAAATCTCTGGTGGTCTAGTGGTTTTGTTTCTTTTAATTTAAACCCCCTCCCTGAGCCCCAGTCCCAAATCCCATTCCCTGGTGATCCAGTACCCCCCACCCAGCCTTTCCAGTAGCCAGGTGTCCCACAACCCCTCTCCCACCCCCATCATAAACCCTGGTAGTGGAAGACTGGCACAGCCCTCCTCTATCCTCCACAGCCAGCCCGCCAACTGAGCTGTCAAGGAATGAGCAGTATGCATCTGCACATTTTTGACAGCTCAGTCAGCGGACCGGCTATGGAGGAGAGAGAGAGAGGAGGGCTGTGCTGGTCTGCTGCTGTTGGGGTTTATGGTGTAGGACACCTGGCTGCTGGGGAGACTGGGTGGTGGGTACTGGATCACCAGGGATTTGGGATTGGGAATTGGGAGGAGGTTTAAAAAAAAAAAAACACTAGACCACTAGAGATTTTTTTTTTAACAGGACATTGGAGATAGGGGTGCAGGGGGTGGGGTGTTACTGTACATTTCACGGTGGCGGGCAGATTACAGGGTGGAGGGGAGGGACCACTAGTCACCTGGGATAATTTTTTACAAGTGGGACAGGTGGGGGGAAGGACCACTAATACAGGGCTTATTTTCTTAATTTCCAAGCGAAATTGCACCTGTAACTTTGTGAAGTTTTCCGCTCCACCATAGGTGGAGTTTGAAACTTCTAGAAAGTCCTTAATTCAGTAGAAGTTCCAATGAGCGAGAAAATGGAATTTTCGCCCACCCCTACCCACTAGGCACAAGTGCTTGTTTTCGGGTACAACCCGGGAGCACCGTGGAGGTTAAGTGACTTGCTCAGAATCACACAGTATGCAAGTGGAGGTTGAGGGAATCAAACCCAGGTCTGCTAGATGTCGTCAACTCATTCACAGTTTATTATTCTAACCTCTAAATTATACTGCCAGCCCCAATAACCCCAGATTTAAAGTTTAAACATGTGATTTCAAAAATAGTGTATGGTTCCTACAGTACAAATTATGACTATTAAACATTTTAAAAACATTTTACTTAAATGCAGTTATTCATCACTCTATCTGCTTATTTTTTTCTCATACCAAAGTGGGCTAATAGCTTGCAGAACACTGCAAACAGCTGTTTATTAGACTATATTATTCTACAGCCAGAAACAAAAAAAAAATATTTTTTCTGGCTTTATTTAATATTGATTTGCTGTGGCTCACTTTATAGAATCTATTGCTTTTAAATTTTGCAAGATAGGCAATGCTTATGATAGCTTATCAGTTTAGTATTCTTTTTAGGAACATAAACTTTTCTTTATGTTTTAAACATATTCAGGTGTCAGTGTATTCATTTAGCAATTTATACTGACTAATATATGCTGCAGAAAACATTAAAAGATTCATTGTGAAGCACTCAGAGTCTATAGTCGAACCCCCTCAATTTCCCACAATTTTTGCAAAACGCTCCACAATTTTGGGTAACCTTTTCTGCAATTTTCCAGTGGCCCTGCTTATAGCTCATAGTGATGTTTATGGTGGATCTATTCTGTAGTTTAATACTCAGTTGCTCACATGTTCTTGTGCTCTTTATGTATCGTCATCTCGCTCCTTCCTGATGTCCTAATTATTTCTGAATCCTGGCTCTGACCCATAATCCCTGACACTGCCATCACTATCCCAGGGTTCACCCTCACAAGTCAAGGCTGCCCCACTGAGGGTGGTGCCATCACCATTTACCTCTCCTCCTCTATTCAGTTCTCCACTATTCTGTCTCTTCCCCTGCTGTCTATGAACTCTTTGTGCTTAAACTCTCTTTTCCTTTCTCCACCCACATATACATAGCAGGTGTTTACTGCTGCCCTGGAGTATTGGCCACCCTGGTCTCTGAGCTCCTGTCTACCACATCTACCTTTGCCCCCTAATATAATTTCCTCATCCTAGGAGATTTTAATATCAAATGTCTTTCTTCTTCCAACTCTAAATTTTGTCAAAATGTGAGATCTCTGCATCTTACCCAATTGATCACTACACCCACCCAACTTAATTCAAAGACCCTAAGCTACTCACTCCTGGACTGGATCCTTGCCAGCCACCCACACTACATAATTAATGCTGGCACCCTTCCCGACACACTCAGCGATCAACATCTGGTATACTGTGTGAGTAAAATTCATCGCCCTAAATCTCACCCTAAAATTAGCTCCATCCACTCCTTCCAGTCATTATACCTATCCTCTCTCCATGCTAACCTAATGTACACTGACTTATTCCCTTATCTCAAATGCCACTGATGTTAATATAGCCCTTGAATACTTCCACGCTATGTTTTCCCACATTGTGGGATCAGCATGCTCCCCTATGAAAAAAAACAGGGTTAGAGGATCCTACCTTCCCTGGGTCTCTGCAGAACTACTGGCTTGTCATCGCCCCCATGACCAAGCATGGAAATCCTACAAGACCTCCAGTTCCCATGCTGACCTTCTTAGGTACCGCAACCTAAGGAATTCTTGCACCAGTGCTACTCGGCTAGCTAAAGCTGAGTTTTTCTCCTCATCCTTTCAGAAAAATTTAAGTCACCCATCCAAGTTCTGAAAAGTTGTTCATGCCCTCTTCTCCCCTCCTGTACAGTCTGTCCATCTATAATTAAAAGAGGTACCTTCACAGCCTCTGACCCTCCCTCTGCTGTGGCCTCTGCTTTCAACACTTACAGTACTTCACCTCCTGTGCTTCTGCTTTCCTACAGGTCTCTCCATCCTCTTCGCTAAAAACCCTTCTTGCCCTTAACCCCTTACAAAGCAGCAGCCCTGATGGTCTTGACCCTAAGCTCTTCCACCTCTCTACTTCTGCCATTGCTTTTCCTATTGCCTTCTCAATCTCTCCTTCTCTCTTGCTTCCGTCCCCACCACATGGAATCATGGTACTGTTATTCCCTTGCACAAAGGAGGATGCACCTCCTCCCCTGGGAACTACCACCCTATTTCCTGCCTCCCTACACTCTCTAAATTCCAAGAGCTCATAGTCATATGCCATCACTTCCCCTTCTCAACTCCTCTTTCTTTTTTACCCCTTTCAAATCTGGTTTTCGCAAACTTCACTCCACTACTTCCTCCCTCCTGTGACTCACGGATGCTATCCAACTGCAATGGACCAAGGTCTTATCATTGCCACAAATTTTTGTCAGTTTAGCAAAAGCTTTCAACACCATCTCCCATCCCCTCCTACTGGACAAACTGAGATTGGTGGGCCTCCCAGGCCCAGCTACCAACTGGTTCAACTCATACCTCTTGGACAGGTCTTAGTCTGAGAAACTTGGTGATTCCTTCTTCCTCCCCCCCAAAACCACTGACATCCCCCAAGGCTCAGTTCTTGGTCCACTCCTGTTCTCTATCTTTTTAAATGACCTCCCCACTGCCTAATCACCAGTGTCCATCCATTTGTACACAGATGACACAGCCCTTTTTGTCTCTGGGTCCTCTCCAGATGAGTTGAGATCCAAGCTTCAACCCGATTTCGACTCAATCCAGAAATGGTTTAGGTCAAATCAGTTATTACTAAATGCCAAAAAGACAGTCTCCATGTGCTTTGTCACAAGACCTAGGTATTCTAAATGTCCACTCCTCCATTCCTTCCTCACCTTAGATGGAGTCCCTCTTGATGATGTATCTTCATTCAAACACTCAGTGTTTGGCTTCATTGTCACCTCCATTTCTCCCAGCACATACTGTAGATGCCATATACAGAAAGCTCCACCCAAAACTCACAGTCCTCTATAGGCACAAATGTTCCATTCCCCTACCTGCCCACCAAGATATCATAACCAAGATGATACTCCCTATCTTTGATTATGGTGACATCCTCTATGGAGCTGCCCCTAACTCTATTCTAGCCAGACTGGATCCCCTCTTCCACTCCCTCTGAAATTTCAATCTCAACTTCCCTCATCGTACCCATCACTGTACTCTCTACTCAGCACAATCCCTCCCTTCCCTTGAGGATTGATGACTTACTCACTGTGCCTCCATCACCTCTAAAATCTGGTTTTCCTCCATTTCCCCTATCTTGACTCCCTCCTCCTGCCCTCTTCTCCTTCTCCTGACTCCCTTCACAATTCAGGGTATCACTCCCTGCTTATCCTGTCTTGCAGATCACTTGCTGGTCAAGCCATCTTCTCTTTCTGCTTTCCTAAACTTCAGAATTCACTCCCCTTACCCATTCGCTCTGCCTCCTCCAAACCCTTCTGGGCAGTGTGGGAGTGGGTCACAAAGTGGTAAACTGTGTTAGGAACTGGTTGAGTGATAGAAGACAGAAGGTTGTGGTAAATGGGGCTTAATCTGAGGAAATGAGGGTGACCAGCGGGGTGCCACAACGATCAGTCCTGGACCCAGTCCTGTTTAATGTCTTCATAGGTGACATTGCAGAGCAGCTGGAGGGGAAGATGTACCTCTTTGCAGATGACACTAAGATCTGCAACAGGGTGGAAGCTCCAGGAGGGGTGGAAAAAATGAGGAGAGACCTAGGTAAACTGGAAGAATGGTCCAGAGTATGGCAGCTGAGATTTTATGTGAACAAGTGCAAAATCATGCATTTGGAGTGCAGGAACCCAAGGGAGAATTACATGATGGGGGGGGGGCTGATGGTCACCAAAC
The DNA here is from genome assembly GCA_016271365.2 of Neoceratodus forsteri. Taxonomy (NCBI): domain Eukaryota; kingdom Metazoa; phylum Chordata; order Ceratodontiformes; family Ceratodontidae; genus Neoceratodus; species Neoceratodus forsteri. The sequence goes on along the minus strand of CM028137.1, from coordinate 483,353,850 downwards.
AGGAAAGGGATTTGGGGTAATCATATCTGATGACCTAAAGGTGGCCAAACAATGTGCCAAGGCTGTGAGGAGAACCAGTGGGATGCTGGGGTTCATAGGGAGAGATATCACCAGCAGAAGGAAGGAGGTGGTGATCCCACTGTACAGATCATTGGTGAAGCCTCATTTGGAATACAGTGTCCACTTCTGGAGGCTTCATCTCCATAAGGATGTAGACATGGTGGAAGCACTTCAAAGAAGGGCAACAATGAAGCTGTAGGGCCTGCACCAAAAGTTATATAGGAGAGACTAAGAGACCTCAATATGTATGCCCTGGAGGAGAGGAGAGAAGAGATAGGGGAGATACAATCGAAACCTTCAAATATCTAAAAGGCATAAATAGGGTAGCAGAGGGTTGCATCTTTCAGAAAAGGAACTGTCCAGGAATGAGTGGACATGACATGAGGTTGGGAGGGGGTTGCATGAGGAAGTATTTCTTCACAGAAAAGGTGGCGAATGCATGGAATAGACTCCTAGCAGAGTTGGTGGGTGCAAACACAGTAGGGGGATTCAAGCATGCATGGGGCAGGCACAGGGGAACCCTAGTAATAGGAACAAGGAGGTAAAGCCTGAAATCAAGTAGGGTCTGCAGCTCTTTTGGTAGGCAGGGAAAATGGACAGACTAAATGGGCCTAGCGGTCCTTATCTGACGTTAATTTCTATGTTTCTATGCTTCTATGAAAGTTCATCAAACAGTGGCAAACAAAGTCACAGTACAATATAATCAACAGGCCACCACACAGCAACAAGCCAGCTAATCCTGGTGATGAGGACAACCCCGCAAAAGGCACAAACAAACTGCCCAACTACTGAATATTAAACAAAATTAAGCCTACACAAGATGTGATTCACCACAGAACAAACATGCTGACTATCCTGTTCCCAACCGATATGAAAAACACAGATCCCACACCTAGCTGTAGGCAACAATATCTTCCTTCTCAATCCTCAAATGGTACACAAAAAAATATTAAAAAATTAGAAAAAATATGGAAAATATTCACTTAGCTATGAGAGCTCCATACAGATGCAGTCACTCTGCTGCGGACATAATTCTAGAATATGCTTACCTGAAAACACACTCTTTACTATCATGCCAAGATTAAAGCAATACCTAACTTATTTGCCTGTTGAAAATTAGCAGAAAACATCATGAGTCACCTTGTTTGCCTTATTACAGTATATAGGTGGGTTGTTTTGTATAGTTATCCAAACCTTCTCCTGGAGGAGAGGAGAGGAGAGACAGGGGAGATATGATAGAAACCTTCAAATATCTAATGGGCGTAAATAGGGTACCGGAAACAGCATCTTTCAGAAAGGAGATATTCAAGAACAAGGAGGCATGACATGAAATTGGAAGGGGGTAGACTAAGGGGTAACATGAGGAAGTATTGCTTCATGGAAATGGTGGTGGATGCATGGAATAGACTCTCAGTGGAGGTGGTGAGGACAAACACAGTGGGGGAATTCAAAAATGCATGGGACAGGCATAGGGGAACTCTAGTGATAGGAAAGAGAAGGTAAAGCTGGAGATCAAGTAGGGTCTCCCGCTTTTACTGTAGGTACAGAATATGGGCAGACTGGATGGGCCTAGTGGTCCTTATCTGCCATCAATTTTTATCATAGTATCATAGTAATGTGTCAGTAGAAAAGGACCATCCTGGGCCATCTAGTCTGCCCATTTCCACCCGGCCCTTCTTGTCTCCACATCCCAGGGATATTTTCTTCTGCCAAACAGCCAACTCCTTGTGTCTGTCCCATGCCTTCTCGAACTCCTCCACTGTTTCTGCTCACACCACCTTATTAGGTAATATGTTCCAGGTTTCTACCACCCTCTCAGTGAAATAACATCTCCTTACATTGCTCTTAAATCTTCCACCTTCCAATCTTAAATTATGACCCCTTGTTTTAACTCCTACTTTCCTTTTGAATAATCTACCTTCATTCACTTTATTTATTCCTTTCATATACTTAAAAGTCTCTATCATATCGCCTTTATCTCTTACCTTTCTTTTCTGTGTTTAATCTCCCTACTCCTCTCCCATTCCTCTCTCTCCTGCCACTGCCCCAATGTTCCTGGCCCTTAGTCTTTGTGTCACTCGTCATGTTTTTGACTATATTGTCTTATTTTAGCCCATATGTATTTTTCCTCAGAATATGCCTGCCTCATCTGCTATTGATGCTCTTATACCTGTAATTTCCTTGGTGATTATAAATATCGTATATATTCATCTTAGCAAATATTGTCTATTTTCCCACTTGTGCACGCCTTTTTACTGTCCCAGTCAGCTGTACTTCTGTATAGTGCATCTTCCACTGTATTCTCTGTATTATTTTGAGTGCAACTGTATTTTATTATGTATTATGTTCTCTTGCTCTCCCTTCTCCTCTACATCCCCCGATGCATCTGGACACAAGCTGCTGTGCTCAGTATGTCTTTCCTGATGAAACTCTTAAATAAATAAATACATTGCTTGGGTCTTTTTCTCACTTCTATGAACCATTTCTGCAGAATGCCAAAATCAGCCTGTAGTTTTTCTTCCATTTGGGCCAGAGCAGGAGCTTTTGCTATCAGGACGGTGTCATCGACGAAAAGTTTTATTTTTGAATGATGTTTTTGACCAGAGAGGTCACTCACATAGATTAGAAATAGTGGGGCCCTAATATTGAACCCTGAGGAACTCCCCTAGTCAACGGCAGCACTTCTGACAGTGTATTATTTCTTGAGACTGATTGCCTTTGGTTTAGCAGATAAAAGGAAAACCATGGATTGATTTCCTTTTCAACACCCATGGGTCAATTCTCAAAGATGCAGCGCAAGTTGTGCCAAAGGTGACTTGCGCTGACTGCCGATGCACCGAGGATGCTGTGCCTGAATCTTTATCGGGCAGGGTCCCAGAGGCTAAGTCTACTAGATATAACTAGACATACAGTAACTGATAGCTACGCTTATGTATCTCTTGCCTTATTTTATTTGTGCCTTACATTTGTATACATTGGCCCAGATATTCAAAAGGGTTGCGCCATGCGCAACAGGGTTGCGCGTGCGCAACTCCAAAAATGCGCCATTCTGCGATATTGAGAAGGGGCCATTGGCGCCGACTAAACACGCTGAGCCACAGCGGCAATGGAAATGAAGGCATGCGAACCGAAGGGGGGCGGTCCATGCTGTGCGCAATGCGATATTTGAACACTTGTGCAATGCGCAAGAGTGGCTCAGCCGAAGTTAGCGAGCACCGGATTTGAGCCAAAATAAAACGGGCTCAAGGAGCGCGCAAGAACTCTATAGGCTGCAAACCGGGAGAGACAGAGAGAGAGAGAGAGAGACAGAGACAGAGACAGGAGCAGGAAGGACAGAGAGGGACAGTGGGTCCTGGAGGACAGAGAGGCCAGTGGGGTGCCCGTGCAGTGGAAGCAGCAGTGGGGCAGTGGGGGCAACACAGGAACAGCAGCTGGGGGGCAGAAGCCAGGAGATGGACGGTGTCAGCTTCCACATGGAAGCTGTAATGAGAGGTGAGACAGCATGCTGCAGGGGGACGTGGCCGTGGAGGCCTGCCGGGCTGCATACACCCCGACAGGCGGTATCGGGCCCGCATCCAGCTATGAGCTGTACAGTGATGTTGAGATCGTGGCCGGTACGCCTGAACAGGGCAATACTGAGACGGCTCAGTGAGCTGTGCAGTGATGTGATGCAGGCACCCTCACGACGGAGTCACGCCTGTCCGTGGAGACCAAGGTGACAGCCTGCATGTGCCTGGCACGCCACGGGCACGTCCAGAGGCCTACAGGGGACACCACAGGCATCACGCAGTCGGCCACGCCACGCATCCTCACCCAATTCCTCAGCACACTGCTGCCTCATGCCGCGGAGTACATCCATTTCCCCAGCACCGTGGCAGAGCGTACAGCAAACATGCAGGAGTTCCACAGGGTAGCACAAATGCCTGGCGTGCTAGGTGCCATAGACTGCACCCATGTGGCCATTACGCCGCCACCTGGCCGACGGGCAAGCATATCAGAACCGAAGGGCTACTCAAGTGTCAACTGCCAGGTGGTTGTGTGATGCCACTGGGCGCATCATCAATGTCTGTGCCACACACCCTGGCGGAGCACATGATGCCTTCATATGGCACCAATCTGCACTGTGCCATCGATTTGAGAGTGGAACATCCCCACGGGTCATCTAGTGGGTGAGTACACATGTATGGAATGCAAACTCTGTGCAAGGGTGGGAATGACACAGGTGCCATGGTAGTGGCACACAGGGATATGGGCAATATTTACCTGACCTAACACTGATCTCCACTATCTCCACACAGGTGACTGTGGATACCCTCCGTCCCTGGCTGCTCACACCATACCGGCGCCTCACGACCCCAGCGCAGCACGTTTCAATGAGGCACACGCTGCAACACGGAACATCATAGAGCGGTGTTCGGATACTCAAGGCACGCTTCCGATGCCTGGACACCTCGGCGGAGCTCTACAGTACAGCCCCAAAAGGCCTGTGGGATATTCCTGGCCTGTTGCATCCTGCACAACATGGCCAAAGACCATGGGATAGCCGTACAGGTCCAAGAGGGGGACAGCGATGGGGACGCCAGTGGCGCCGGTGATATGGGTGATGAGCCGCCCCCCCTAGGACGGAGGGACCCCCGACTGACCCGGCAGGCCCAGCTGCACCGGGACACCATTGCAGAAGAGCACTACGCACAACACAGGTAAGTCAAGGGGACATGTGCAGGCAACACTGTCTATGCGCAAACCACAGGCACACAGGGGAACACACCGTGCATGAAGGTCAGGGAGTTGAAGGGTCTCACGATACCAACACATTAGCAGAGAGGGGTGAGCACTCAAATAAACACACACACACACACCAGGCAGCATACAGGGCAGCAGCTCGGCAATGCGGAAATTACACGTATCACACAGCACCACCAACCACCCTCACCACCTGGACTGTCCACGTGCGTGTGTCAGGACCTGGGCAACCTTGCACCTTGGTGTACAGTGCAATGCAGGCATCATCATCCACACGCACCTGTGGACAGCGGTTGGGAGAGTGTGCAGGTGGTCCGTGTCAGTTTGGTGAGCAGAGCACCAGCAGTGCACTGCCCACCATGACACACATTGCACAGGGCAGCACCAGACAGGGCCTGCATTGGGAGAACAGCTCAGTCAGGGAGCACTGTCCCACGGCCACCCGCGGATGCGTGGGCGGCCCGCCGTGGCCTAAGCACTGGCAGGCTGCGCGGGGCCCTACTCGGGTGCTTACTGCACCACCAGGTCCCAGTGCGTGACCGCGACCTTACCCGCACAGGGGTCTGCATCCCGCGAAAGAAACTTGCACCAGGGGTGCCTGGATGCCCAGACAGCAGAACCCGCGCCGACAGGTGGGCCCGTCGCGACGGCGCGGAACGGGAGTGGAGTGCTCACTGTGTGGGGGTGCGTGGCAGGGTCACCAGACAGTGTGGTCAATGCAGTCGCCACAGAGACCACTGCCTGGGTCAGCCTGTCGATGGCAGCGGTCACATCCGTCCCATATGGACCATCTCGGCCGGTCCCGAGCACACTCCCTGCTATGCCGTCCCGGACACAGTCAGTGCCTCCCACGGACCTTGCAACCCGCCCCTGCAGCTGTACCGACTCCTGCAGCAGGCAGGTGTGCACGTCCAAAGGTACTGTGCCCCAATGGCATCGTGGACCCCAGGGTGTGGATGGTCCTGGTGCACAGCACTACTTGAGGTGGCACGACTGTTCTCCGGACCAGGTATGGGCTGATCCAAGGGCGGTGGACAAGTGCCACTGCCTGGCGCTGTCCCCAGGCCTGGTGTGCAACCTGCTGCTTCCTCCAACTGCTGAGCCCCAGGTCCACCTGTTCCACCCTGTGCTGTCAACAGTGCCAGACACCTGCTCAGCCACCGTGCTGCCCACACCGTGCTGACAGGCCCAGCCTTCAGACTGTGCCAGCGTTGGTACACAGGTGTGGAGCTGGACGGCCGGGGGCGCGTGCTTGGCCTGCCGTGTGTCCTTCGTGGGACACACACCTCTCACTGGCCATTGCAGACCTGCCATCATCAATAGTGCCAGTCGTGCCACTGCCATAGGCACAGCATGCTGGCACACCTGCATACCAGACTGCTGTGACACAGGCTGTACCCCCTGCACCCGTATCCCTGCCGGAGTTGTCAGCCCAGCCGGCCTGCTGCTGCAGTGCGTGCAGGCTGCTGGCGGGGTGGAAGGTCCCTCCTCCTGGTCAGCAGGTCTGCCTCACTGTCAGCACCCACCACCACCGTCTCCTGCAGACGAACGGATCTGAAACAGAAAGAAAGTACATGTGAGTGCATGTGAACAACAGCGCCCCCACAACATCACCATGACATACCATGCAGTGATGGGCTTCACCTGTCTGGAATCCTCCGCCAGAACACCCAGAATGGCACTTCGGCTGCATGGCGCGACCAGTGTCTCCTCGGTGGGGTCAGCTGCAACACCACTGGTGGTCCCCACCAGTGGCAGCCGCACCACCACCGAAGGCTGCCACCTTCTCCTTCAGCCTCCTGCGGTCAGTCCCCATCTTCTTGAGCACTCCTGCACGGGCCTGGTGGCTTCCGTGCAGGTTGGCGGCCAGAGCTACCCCTCCCATGCAGCTGCGCTGCTGAGGGGTGCCCTCCGCCCACTCAAGCGGCTCATCCTCCAGGTAGGCCAGAGGGGCCTCGGTCTCTGCTGTGGTGAAGTTCGGCCTCCTCCTACGCCCGCTGTCCACCCTCGGCCTGGTTCTCGTCAGTCATGCTGATCTGTATGGGTGGAAGTGGACACCTGTCACTCTGCAGTCCACAGCATTTCCCATGAGCATAGCTGCAGGCCGGGGGCAGAAGCCCCCTTTCCTCGCTGCCTGGGAGATACTGATGGAAAGGGTGCCCTCTGCCCCTTCTAAGTGCCCTCATCATGCTCAGCCCCTCATCCGTGACACCCTCCAGCACCCCTGCCCATGTGCATTGTCCTGAGCATCACACAGCATGTAACTCACCTCTCAGCTGCAACAACCAAATCTGGCCGCCCACAGCACCCATGTCGTATTTTATAAGCGCAACACATACAAATGAGGTGTGGCGCAACTTTAATGACATGCTAATCGCGCCACTCAGCGCTTTGAATAGCTGATCGCCTGCTTTGCATATATCGGCTGAATATCGTAAATGCGCTTAGCGCAATAGGGAAGAGTCGGCTGAGCCGATGGCGCATGTTTGTGGTTGTGTGCTACACTGCATTGCGCATGCCCAGACGGGTTACGCATGCGTCGATCGCGCTGCAGAACTGCTGAGCGCGATAGGCTATTCTGGACATGGCCACCATTGTGCCAGTGGCGCTGCAGCACTGGGCACTATATGGTGCTGTGGCACCTCTGCGTGATAGTCCCCTGTGGCACTGGTGCTGTGCTTCACAGTCGCGCAGGATACCTATGCATCCTATGGCGCTGTGCGTAGCCTTGCGTCATTGCCGTGACCTTGGGTATGCCCTCTGACCCCTGGCGCTGAGTGCATGCCATGTGTACGTCCCTATTGCGCTGTCTGGCTACAGCGCCATGTAAAGTGATGGCGCTGTGCGAACAGCGCGATAGGTGCCTGTGCTGGTCTGTGCGCAACAACTCACGTGGGGTCACAGTGCAGCGAGCGCCATATTGCCTGCTGTAAAGTTGGTGCCATGGCTGGGAGGAGGGGTGCCGTGGAGCCAAGTTGAGGTGGCCAACCTGGTGGCCTCAGTGAACCCACTATGACCAACTGTATGGTGAGGCCCACTCACGGACCGAGGACCCATGTGGCAGCAAGTGGCCACTGACCTGGTGGGGTCACTGGCGGGGCGGTCGCGAACGCAGTGCGGCACCGGTTCAGTGTCTCGCCCGGAGGGAACCGGAGCTGTTATAGCGGCGGCTGCGTTCCCGTGCAGGCGGGGCCTGGTGCCCAAGCCACGTGAGTGTACCATCTATTCACCTATATTCTGTAGGGTGTGTGTGTGCCTGGGTGGCTGTGCATCGGTGTGTCAGTGTGTGCAGCTGCTGCGATGGATGGTTATGGCTGTGTGGGCAGGCAGTCTTACTGGGGCAGGGGCACTCTGCTTTTGGAGTCACACTGATGTTTGTCTCACCATATGTCTCCCACAGGCCGGATGGTGATGGCGCGGCGACTGATGAGGCCATGCCAGGGCCCCAGTCCCACAGGCCGTCGGCCCGCGAGCGGCAGCAGCAGCATCAACAGCAGCAGCAGCAGCGGCAGACTGAGCTGCTGGAGGGTGTGAGTATCATACGTCATGGATGCTATTGCATGCTGGGGGCAGGACCACCAACCATGATGGACACAACCAGATGGGTGGTAGTAGTTCCACCATCGTAACACTAGTGAGTCCCCACACTGGAGTACAGTGTACAGTTCCGGAACACATAGCTGCGTATGGACAGGGGACTGGGTGAAGTGTTCACAGGAGGGCGACATGGATGGTGCATGGATTGCATCACATGTCCTATGCAGACAGGTTGACGGAACTGAACATGTACTCCCTGGAGGGGAGGAGGTGTGGGATATGATGGGGTCATCGAGTACTGTACAGGGGGAACAGTGTGCAGGAACCAATATTTGTCAGCGTAGAGGATGTTCCAGGTGTAGAGGGCATGGGATGCAGTTGGAGGGGCTCGTTTAAGAAACATGCAATGTGTTTCCTCACATTATGGGTGGTGGATGAGTGGAACACCCTGCCAGAGGATGTGGTGGGGCTGACTTGGTCACGGGAGATCTGTATGTGTGGGCTCGCCATGAGGGACTTCTGGAGGTCAGGGGTGAGGGGGAATGGACTTATAGGACATGAGAGTGATCGTACAAGGCCAAATGGCCAGACTAGGTGTCCCATAGGCCCCTATCTGCCGACACTGTCTATGTATCCATGTATGTAGGTGTGACACAGGTGACCTGCATCACAGTGCAGCATCACGACACGTCTGTGTATGCATCACAGGTGGTCCAGGCATGCACTGGGCACATAGCTGTGTGACTGGCATCGCACCGCGCTTGCAGCATCACATGACAGCCTAGTTTGTACTGTGATTGGCGTGGGCAGTGTGTGTGGGCGGTGGTGCGCATGGCTGGTGCCACCTGTTTGTGATAGCCATGTGCATGTTCACTGTGGGTGGGTGCATGCCATCACATGTGCAGCACATTGGGTGCCAGGGCTTGCAGGTTGGGTGGTGTTCAGGGTTGTGGTCAGTCTCAGCCATTGACTGTGTTCCCATTTTCCTAGGCCTCAGTGTTCTTCGCATGGCTGCGATGTCGGCCTGACACAGCTGGCGGCGACAACAGAGCTCCTGCAAGCCCTACAGCAACAGGGGAGCGGCACAGACACAGGAGGGGAAGACGGCAGGGGAGGAGCAGGAGCCTGCTGGGCTGTAGCCCACCTTTTTTTGCCCTTCCATCCCTTTTCACCCTGACTTCCCTCTCCAAGTTGTTTCCCTCCCCTTGCACACCCCTGCCTTTTACCCGTCCCCCCAACTTGTACATAGTTTTAGCTGTTTGTTACCTCTTTTGTTTGAATATAAAATTCTATTTTGGTACAACTGCTGTGTTGGTGTCTGCTTTGCAACTGGCTCTGGGTGCTCCGTTGCAGGTGTACATGCCATCTGGGCTACTATGGTCCTGGATATATGTGTGTGTGTGTGTGTGTGTCCATGGGGAGGTATCACCAGCATAGCATTGCCTTTCTGTTGCTCTCGCCATCTGCTGCCACCCACTGCTGGGTGCACAGGGTGGGTCTGGGTGGTCTGCTTCTCTGCAGCATGGGGTTGGCGTGTGGCACGGGGGTGCATGGTGTTTCCTGCAGTGCCTGTCACTGCACATGAGCCCAGTGTCTTGGGGGCACAGTGCACGCTGTGCTGTGCGTACAGGGGGGACTGATGTGCACTGTGGTTGTCAACCCCCTGGGTGTGGCACTCTCTGCCTGCCAGTGGTTGTGCTGGGGCGTCATGGCTCTGCTATGCTTTAGTTGGTTTGTCCCCATGGGCACGTGGATCAGCCGTCCCACCCCCAGTGATGCTGTGCTTGGGGTGTGCCAGTGTGGTGTGGGTTCTGCAGTGAGTTCCTGTGCCCATGTGTGGCATGGCTGGCGGTGGGCCCCAGCCTGCCTCCCTGGATGTGCAGTTCCATTGCTCTGGGGGGGCTGTGCTTGCGCTATGGCAGCTCTGCACTGCTCAGCTGAGCTTCCATGGTTGCGCCATAGCGCAGCATTTTGGCTCAGCTTCTCCTTCCTGGTTGCGCGATGGCGCAGTATGTGCGATATTCAGACGTTGGTTGCTTGCGCAATTTGCTCTGCTCCATGTTTGAATATCGCACCTGTTGCGCATTTGCGCAACTGGTTTGTGCTTGCTCCTGCTGTTGCGCCAGTTTTGAGCGCAGTTTGAATATCTGGGCCATTGTACCTAAGCCATTTTATACTCTTGTAAATCTGTTTAAATTTCTGTAAATTATTAATATTGTAACTTTGTTCAACCACTGTGATATTTTCACCCGGGTCGCACCTGGAAATGAGCATCTGCTCAGTGTGCCTTTTCCGGTCACCAATTTTAAATAAATAAATAAGTCCCACAGGTTGCGGCAATCCTAGCAGTGCACCAAACATAGGGTGCACCTAGACAGGTTGCTGCAAGCCTGCAGCAGTGCAAAGTCCAAGGACACAAGCATGGTCCACAGCCCCCATCCCCAAAATTTGTAATGAAAAGCCCTGGTGGGCTATCAGCCCCCAGCCCCAATCCCCAAAGTACCCACGAGTAGTAGTTGTCACTCTCTGAGTGCATACTATATACAGTATGCACTCATACAGAGCTCAGTCAGTGGTTTGCTATGGTGATGAGAGGTGGGCTGTGCCAGTCACTGGCTGGGTATGTGTTGGGGGAGTGGGGTGGTAGGGCACTGCTGGATGGGGGGATGGGGTCCACTAAACCACCAGGTATGTTGGGGATATATGTAATGGGAGATCAGGCTAGGAGGTCCACTGGACCACCAGTGATTAGTTCATTCAGCAACATGGCCCCCCCCAGGGTAGGAGGGGTCTGCTCGCCCACCAGTGCTCAATTAATAATATTATCAGGGATCAGGGCTTGTTACTTAATATTTATGGGGCTCAGGTCTGACATTTAATATTAATGGGGATTAGGCCTGGGGGGTGCCGCTAGCCCACCTTGACTAACTTAATAATGATATTAGGGCTTGGGGTTGGGGGGCTGCATGTTCTATGGGGGCTGGGCTGGTGGCACATTGGTGAAACACCCAGAGGACACCAAAGCACACTTACACCAGCCCCTGGTTTGTGTAAATGTACTTTGGTGGTTGTCTTCTGGCAGTGTTTTAAGAATACGATTGATGGGGATGTGCCAGCTAACCTTTGAGAAGTGACCCCTATGTCTGCTGCAAGCCCACTTGCACCATCCCACAGCCCATTTATTGGTGCAAGCCTAGCACCAGCCCCCTTTGGTGCAAGCAGTCTAAGTGTTATTGAAAATAACCTGGGGGCATGTTTTGGTGCAAGGTGCCACTTGCTTCATTTTTATGGCTGTGGGCAGAGCCTACGGCCATCTTGCTATCTGTAGCTGAAAAATGGAATATCGTGGAACACATGTTTTGGATTTTTCAATGTACCCTTCCATGCCAACTGAAATAAAATACTCCCATCTTTCTGTTAAGAATGTTGGAGGCATAACGCCAAGTTGCTTATCAGATGCCATTAGAAAACTGAAACAGCTTGTTAAATAATGAGACAAAGAACCTCTGTGCACAAGCACTGAGGTCCAGTGGACCTCCTAGCCCGATCTCCCATTACATATATCCCCAACATACCTGGTGGTTAAGTGGACCCCACCCCTCACCCCCATCCAGCAGTGCCCTACCACCCCACTATGTTAAATAATGGTTGCCTATTAAACTGGAGATTTGTTTAGCTCTTTCAGAATGCTACAACTTGTAGATTTAAATACTAAGCAGTCAAACAGCTTCTTGTTACTCGTTTCACTTGGGAATGTATTGTCTTTCAAGAAAGATTCATAACTCATAAATGTCACCCTTTCCCCAGTACATCTGTAATTTACACTGTTTTTTTAAACTTTATCTGATGATAAGCCCTAGCTCAGACATACTCAGACATATGCCAGGTCTTCAGTGAACTACTATTCAGTGAATATGTAGAAATCAGCAGATATTTTCTACTATGCTTTTGGAGGAAAAAAAATTATGCAATGAGCATGTACATAAATCCTATGTGATAAATCTGAGCTACTATGAGATAAATTCAAAATTTTACATTTATACACATAGTAGATGCATCATCACAGATATATATATATATATATACATAGTAGATATGTCACAATCACTCCGGAACTCATTTAGAATGTCCAGCCTCAGTACCAGTACTAACTATATTCAAATGCAAATAACTTTAAAACAAAAAGAGATAGTAGAGTGCTGTGAGCATGAAAGTTATGCAGCACAAAATTATCTACAGAATGAGTGGTATTTCATTTATAGATACCTTATAGATTTTTTATAATTAGCAAAGGAAGAGCAGAAAATGCAATTTTTGGTCACTTTTTTGACAAATATGCAAAAAAGGATAAACAAGCAAAAGCAAATGTCCCTGCACTGACAGAAAGCATCCCTATAGCATAAATGAAATATACAATGGTGAGCTGTCAGACAAATGATTTATCTGCACTCATACTGTTTGACCTCGGACATCTCACTCCTGGCTTACACCACTCATGAGGTTACCAGAGGTCAAACAGCACTTGTGTAGATAAATCATTTATCTGACAGCTCACCATTGTATATCCCTTAGATACTGAGCTACAGCAAACACACACACACACACACACACACACACACACACACACACACACACACACTCTCTTTCTCTCTGTGCACACCATCCTCATGGCCACAACATTCAGAATAAATATTGCATTCTAATACGTTATAAAAAATAAACTAAGTCATTGAACACAGTGAAGTTCAGTTTAGATTTTCTTTAAATATTTCTTATCCTATATTTTGTATCCTGGACACACACACACACACACACACACACACACACACACTACGTACACACCATCCTCATGGCCACAACATTAAAAATAAATACTGCATTCTAATATAAAACAGTAATTATACAATGGCAATAACAAATCCTGGAATCTGACTGGCTTGGCTGTCTTCCCTTGGCAACAGTGAGATTATCTGAGAACAACCATTTTTTTTTTCAATTGTTTAACCAGGTGAGACACACTAAGCTGAAAGCTTTTTTACAGTTGCAACCTTGGAGCACAGGAAAGTTAAGTGACTTACTCAGGGTCACACAGTATATGCAAGTGAGGGCTGTGGGATTCAAACTCAGGTCTCCAGATTTGCAGCGCAGAGCCTTAAACCACTGCGCTATACTGCCTCCCGCACTGTACTGATTTGTTGTTGCATTGTTTGCATCTTCTCTTAAGAAACAAAGCTATATTGCTACACTAAGAATCTACTAAAAATGTTTTTTAAATGTTTTCTTTATTTTGTGTAATAACAAGTCATTGTATAATAGCAATAAAGCACTACAGGGTGTGGGTCTTGCTAGAATAGCCTCACTTCTGGGACATTAGAAACATTTGGCCTGCAGCCTCGTGCCCATCCACCTAGGCATGAGGTTATCCCAGCACAACCCACACCCTTTCATGCCTTATTGCTTAAAGAAACTGTTTATGTCAGTGAACACAGTGAAGTTCAGTTTAGAGTAGATTTCCTCTAAGTATTTCTTATCCTATAATTTGTATCCTGGATATCACAGGGGACATGCTACATCTCATTGTCGTAGGGATCTTCAGTTACACATTTTTGCTTTGTATTTAGTCAGGCTGTCCCAGAATAGATGTAATATCTTGTTTTCAGTGGGGTCATGATTTTACCATTTTGATAATGTATTTCTTCAGGGTAGCCTAGTCCAAGGCCCCCATACTCAAAGGAGATGAGCAGCGCATCACAGCAGAAAAGGAAGATGTGCCACACAACTCCAACAATGTGTGGCAGCATAATATTCAAATGTGCAGGATGCACCAGCCACAAGAGTATGGGCCAGGGTGCACACAAATAGTATGCCTTGCAAGTCAAGGGTGCATTCCCATGCAAACAGTATGTCGTGCTGCGGCATACTCAGTGGGACTGCGACCCTTGTAGTCCAGAGTAGCACAGCCTACAGTTAGGCCATGAATAGCTGGCCTAACTCAACCAGCCACCAGCAGCACTGGTGAACTTGAGGTACCCCCTCCCATCCCCGATCGATCCAACTCCATCCCTGAAGAGCTCCATAGTGTAGGGTCCCCCCTGGACCCAATCACACCAGAGGAAACCATGGTCCATATCCATAGCATAGAAGACCCCCACCTACTGAATCAGTATGTAGACACCCCCGCTCCCCATACCTGACCTGTTGCAGAGACTGGCACTGCCCTCCACACCCTACCATGGCCAGCCGTCGACTGCACTGAACCAGGGCTGGGGACCTGCACTCCAGAATGACCCAAGTGGCTGTACCATGCACTGGGGCACTATGCAAGCTGTGAACCCATTCATGTATGCAACCATGTGTATGTCCCTGGCAAACCGTAAGAGGGAATTGACATACCTCCAATGCATGCCATGTTGATGCTGTATCTACCTGCTGTCATACACTGTTGCAGGCCCACACTCTTCCTCATTCCACTGTATAATATGTCACCCTCCAGACTGCTGAAATATCCTGGGTGCCATGGGGTGTGGTATCCTGCAATGCCATTTGCAGTGTACACCCCAGGCTATGGATAGTACATCTGCAGTTCCCCAATTGTACAAACGAATGGGAGGTCAGCTGTAACATGCCTGTTTAGGGACCTGTGTGAGTGGGTAAAGCATTGGCTGTCACCCACACCGAGCAGTGCAATGGCACAGGGATGATGGATCCGCATGCGAGAGTCTGAGGTGTATGACCACTGGGCATTATCACCCACACAGAGCTTGTGCCTATGTATTACACATTCCAGCGTCCTACTGCCAGCGCTCCACCACCCGAAAATAAGATGCTATTTCTTCTGTGAACTATCCAGGCTAAATATATAGCAATCAGCAGGCATATTCTAGGAAAATTGTAAAAATGTGTAAAAGGAAGGCCACATGGAAACTGCCTCTCAGCAGATCTGCATTGTACAAATTCATTAGAAATAATTGGTAAAAGCATCCCAAAAGCTCTCCACAGCCATATTGGCTCTGGCCAGAGTTTTTTCTTTGATGCAGGTACCTTGCATCCTTCTTGAGGGCTTTGAGAATAGGCCCCCCAATTTTTTAAGTTTATATAGTACAGTTGTTTGATCTACCATGCCAAATGGCTTTGAGAGGTCCATGTACACAGATCTCATGGGCTCCCCAGCATCTAGCGTCCCCACTCTCTCACTGGTGAAATCGAGGAAGGTAGTGAACATGGATTTACTTGATCTGAATGCTGTCTGATAATCTGTAAGCAATGTTTGTTCTTTAAGGCGTCTACACAGTTGACTATAAACAGTTCTTTCAAACACATATGACACAAATGACATAGAGCAACTGCTCTGTAATGTGATGTATCATTTTTGCTTACCTCTTTGGGAGAATGATTCACCAGGTTAGGATATCGCTTGGGTGTGTAGTGGGGTAAGTGAATTTTGAAATGCTAATTGGATATCAAGACTGCATGTGGAACGCAGTAGGCCAAGTGAAATACTGGGTGGGCAAACAGAGTACTAGGGCCACCCAGGTAGGGCCAAAAATGTAGGCCTTGGGACAGAAGAAGGGTTATGCTATAGGGAGTAGATGGTATAGTGTGGAGCATTACTAATGCTCCCAGTCTAGTACCAGTGCATCAGTATCATTAACAGTAAACAGCAGCACAACAGTATGGTTAGCATCTAAACTCTTAGAAACATAGAAGCATAGACTCTGTCAGCATATAAAGATTGCTTGGCCAACTGAGTCTGCCCATTTTTCCCCCTGCCTGTATTGTCACCACATACCCTACCTGATCTCCAGTTATTTCTCCCCCGCTTTTGAAACTCACAATCTTTTCACCCCCAACACCTCCTCTGGAAGACTGTTGCAGGTGTCCACTACTTTTTGCAGTGAAGAAGTACTCCTTTACATCCCACCTAAAGTCCCCTCTTCCATCTTCATCGAATGACTCCTTAGTCTTGTGCACCTTTTCCTCTTAGAAATACTCCCCTCCTGTACTTTATTCATCCCTGTGAGGTATTTATAAGTTTCTATCATGTCCCCACTATCTCTCCTTTTTTCTGGGGTGTACATATTGAGATCCCTCAGTATCTCCTCATAGGGCTTATGATGCAGACCCTACACCATTTTAGTTGCCCTCCTCTGAACAGCCTCAACCCTGTCTATGTTCTTCCTGAGATGTGGTCTTCACAAATGGACACAGTACTCCAGGTGGGGTGTCACCAATGATTGATACAGTGGTAACACCACCTCTCTCCTTCTGCTGGTGCTATCCCTCCCTATGGGCCCCAGCATCACATGTGCCCTACCCACTGCCTTGTCAGACTGTCTCACCACCTTGAAGTTATCATATATGATGACCCCAAGGTCCCGTACCTGTTAAGTGGCTGTCAATACCTTTTCCCCATTCTATACACCCCTTATGGGTTTCTGTGCCCCATGTGCATGATTTTGTATTTTTTTGCATAGAAATCCAGCTGCCATACCCTTAACCATTCCTTATGTTTTCTCAGGCTTCTGCTCATTCTCTCCAACCCATTCAGAATATCTAAACTATTGCAGATTTTGGTGTCATTGGCAAAGAAGCATACCCTCCCTTCCACCACCTCTGCAATGTCACTTAAAAAGACACTGAAGAGAATTGGTCCCAGTACTGAGTCCTAAGATACCCCACTGGTCATTTTTCCCTCATTAGAGTGAGTGCTGTTACAAACACCTTCTGTCAGCTATCCATCCACTAATTCCACACCAGATGAACCACCATGGGTCCCACCTTCTAACTGCTGAGTTTCCTTATAAATCAAATCAAATTTTATTTGTGATGCGCTTTTCACAAAAACAAAGCGCAGATACATAACAAAATAACAGCCATCACAATAAATATAAATATAAAAACAATTAAAAGGCAACCGGGTGACCTATTCAAACGCTTGTTCAAATAAATAACTCTCCAGAGAGGCCTTGAATGACTCTGTGGACAGACAGTCTCGTATCTGACGAGGTAGAGAGTTCCACAGGGTTGGGGCCACAAAAGGAAAGGCTCTGGCCCCAGATGACTGAAGGCGAACCCTGGGAATCTCTAGCAATCCCTCGTCAGCAGAGCGGAGTAGGCTGAGAGGGTGGTAGGGTCAAAGGAGATCTTACAAGTAGCCTGGTCCCTGACAGTGTAGGGTCTTATAGGTCAGCAACACGACCTTGAAGGTGATTCTCCATCACACCAGCAGCCAGTGCAGTTCGTGCAGCACAGGTGTAATATGTAGTATGGTGTCAACGACCTTGCTGAAGTCTAAGTAGGCCATGTCCACCACCCCAACCTGCTGTATTTCTTTGGTCACCCATTCAAAGAAATCTATCAGATTTGTTTGACAAAACATCCCCCCCCCAATGAATCCATGCTGTCTCGGGTATTGTAATCTGCTGGATTCAAGATAATCCACAACCTTTCTTTTAAAAGTGTCTCCATTGACTTCCCCACCACTGATGTAACACTGACTGGCCTATAGTTGCAAGAATCCTCCCTACTACCTATTTTATGAAGTGGGACTACATCTGCCCTCCTCCAATCCTCTGGAACCACCCCTGTTTCCATGAGTTGTTGAAAAAGATAGTCAGTGGTGCAGCCCGCACCTTCCTGAGCTGCATTGGACATCTGTATAACACTTCAGTGTGAACAGTCGCTCTGGCTTCAGTCACCAGGGTGACCCACAGCACCTCCAACCCCTCCTTTCCCCTAGCTCTCTTGCATTTCTATTGCTCCCTCACATACTGCACTGCATAACCCAGCCACCCTTCCTGCCTTTCCTATACTCTCTGAACTGAATGTAGTCTGGTATGGCCATGTCCCAGTCATGGACCCCTGTGCATCATAACTCAGTAATGACCACAAGATTCAGTTATGCCTCTGCCATGATGACTTCCAGGACTGTAAGTTTATTTCCAGAACTCCAGGAATTTGGAAACACACGGTGCTTTACACCTTCCTCCAACTCTGACTGCAACCCCCTTCCCCTCCTTGTGCCATATCTCATTTTCCCCTCTCTTTTTACAACTGTTGTTCCTTTGCCTCTTGTCATCTATGACTCTAGTGCTTCCTTTAACTTGCTCACAGGGAGAGTTTCCTCCTTCAGGTCATCCCATCCTACTGCTTCAGTCTGTTGGGGGTGGTTTATGACTCCAACTGTTTTTCTGCCACCCCTTCAGCTAGTTTAAATGTTCATCAATGCACATTTAAACCATCCACTAAGGACTGTGGTTCCCCTCCCAGATGGAAGCAGGCCATCACCTCTGCATAGACAAACATCCCTTCAGGTTGGTCCCCAGTCCCCAGTGAATATCCCCAGTCCCCAATGAAGCTGACCCAGTCCTTTCTGCACCATCCCTTCAGCTGTTATTTGAAACTCCTGATGTGGAGTACAATATCCTTCTCTTGGCCACAGACAAGTTGCACCTCCCTGAATGCTATTATTCATGTTACTTGCCTAAGGTCCCTCCCCAGTTATTTGAACTCTTGCTGCACAATCCCAGCCCTTCCTCTTCTTAGGTCATTAGTCCCCAGGTTGGCAATGACATCTGGTTCCCCCATCGCCTGTCACCCTAGTGATCCTTAGGATCGGCTGCCCATCCATCTGAGCTGTGGGGCCAGGAAGGTACCTAACCTCACTCTCTCTCCCCTGTTCCCAAATCTACCCACCTAACAACTGATTCCTCACCAGAAGCTGCTTCCTCCTCTGCCGGGGTCCTCTACCTCCCATCTTAGAGCCTCCCCTTTGGAAGACCCAAATATCTCCCATTGGCAGTACTTTGGGTGCCTTCTCTCTGCTGTCCCCATTCTGTAGAACAGTGAATGAAACTGAATGTGCTCCTGACCTGCATCCACACCCACCAGGAGTCCAACATGGTCCAGGTGGCAGGCTTTTTCCTAGGTAACCTCGAACAAAATGCTGGTACACTCAGTGACCCCTGAGTGGGACAAGAGGTCCTCTTTATCCTAGTTAGCTCAGACCAGAGACCAGCCTACTCCTCCCTCTACACAGATAGGTGTGTGCAGATGGGGCAGTGTCTCAGCCTCCAGACTCTCTCCCAGAATTCTGCAGCACTACATCCACTGCACTGCACCACTCCCATAACTGACTTATATATCACAACGTACTGCTTTCAAATGTACCTTCCCCTTGTTTTCCTCTTCTTCTGTTTATTCTTTTCCCACCTAAACCCTATACCAGTACATACTTTATCACCCTACCCTAGATAGGGTGTTACTTGCTTCCCCCTTTATTTGCTTTCTGTCTGTGGACTCAAATGTACTTTAACCCTGTTGTCCCCTTCCTGTGTATGTTACTTTTTATTATACCATTAATCAATATGTATCACCCTACCATAGGGTGTTATTTGTGTTCCCTTTACTCACTTGCTATCTCTGGATATATCTCCGCCTGTAACCCTCTGACTCTTTGCTTCTAATTTTAATTAACCCTCCCATTTTAGTTCATCCTAATCAGTTACTTCACCTTACCCTAGATAGAGTGTCTCCGGTATTCCCACCTGTAGCAGCTACCTCTTTGTTTCTTTCCTAACAAATACTCCCTAACCCACTGCCTGAAGCTTTCTAAAGAGGTAACAGTAAGCTAAAAGATACCCTACCTTCTCTTATCCATCTGGTGGAGCATTCTCCTTACCTGCAGATAACTGCCAATGTCAAAGACAACAGTCACCTGTTCCACTCTTGCTCTGAGACACAAGCATAATAGGACACATTTGTGGATCTGGTTTTGAGTCATCTCTGACTCCCTACCCTTCAGCAGAGTTTCAGGTGCAGTTTCTGGGTGGAGGGAGGGTTAAAGTCTGCTAAACTAGCTCCAAAATGAGCCATGATGAGTTGCCTTGAAGTTAGACACAGATAGCAATGTTTTTTCTATGCAGCTTTGTTTCATTATAGTAGAACTTTACATAGTGCATCATATGTTTAATTATAATAGGACATTAGAAGGCGAAGCATTCGGCAGTTGCAATACTCTTAAAGAGTGGAAATAGATACACATATCTATACAGTGGATTGTAAACCCACAGGGGCATTTTCCTTATGTCTTTAGTCCTGGCTAGGGTGCTCTGATGTGTGCTGGCCATCTCAACCCTCTGTGGTGCTCCTGGACACTAGTGTCCCATCGTGGCTGGTGAAGGATGGCCATGCTGGGTCTAGGGCTGTAAACTGCATTGTCTTGCATTGCTGCACCCCATTCTTCTGCCTGCCATTGGACTGACAGAGTGAGGACAATGGGAAGAAGGATTGGGGTGGTTGAAGAAAGTTTGAGGCAGTGTGTCCCAAAGATTTTGAATTGAGGTGGGTCTTGATAGCAGCAGTGATCAATCGGGGGAAAGGCAGTAAAGGCCGATGGCTGGTCTTCTTGATCTTCTGGGTGCTCCCAGATGTCGGTGTTCTGTGTCAGATGGCATTTGATGGCCTTGCTGGCCTTGGGCCTTCAATTTCAAAGTCTTGTTCTGTCCCCAAGCTCCTGTCTGATGCCTCATTGGTGGACTGTGGCTAATGGGAAGGAGGAATGGGGCCGCTTGAAAAAGTAGGATTAGATGTCTGCTGAATATTTCCTAATGTTTTCATAAATGTTTTACCTTGTTTCTGCTTAACATTGCCTTTATTTCCATTTTAAACTCTCAATCTGACCTACTGTTCTCCAAATTTATTTTCCAGATTCTAAATAGAAATAACATGTTCTAAGTAAAATAACGTGTTTTAAGTTAAATAACATGCACTAAGTAAGCAATTATTTATCCCAAAATAATACCCAAATTATTCAACACTGGTGAGGTATATACAGAGAAAAATGTTCTGAGGTAACTTAAAATATGATTGTTATTCAGGGTAGAATGTTGCTGACATTGTTCCCTTGCAATGAGTGGCTGAGCAAAGTGAAGCCATGAGTACAAGGGGAGCAATGATATCAGCAGTCTACACTAAATAAGATGCATATTTAAGGCCGCCTCATAAAATATTTTATGTATACTACAGGATTTAAATAACATTGCTGCTAGTAAAATGGAATTTACTCACCTGGTAAAGGTGATTATAAGAGCAACTGTTTTAGTACCCAACTTTTCCATACCAGTGAACTATTCCCCATCTATACTATAGGCTAATGCATGATCCAATCAAATTCAAGTTAGCCAGAGGCCATCCCACAGTCCAGCCAAGTATCTCCAATGTGAAACTTCATTAACAGAAAGACAAAAAACAAATAACACGGAAAGGCAGAACATGTGAATGATGACACAAGAATTACTGCAAATGAGGTCTGTAGTATTACTTGAATGTTCATTGGTAGATTGCAAAATATTTAGGTAGCATCTTAAGAATCAGAAAGATACAAATATTTATGGAAAGAATTGTAACACATTGTAAGACTGTTAAGGGTCATCAGATATGCCTCCTCCCTCACGTTCTGTGTTGAGTCCATCGTTAACTCTGACCCAGTGATGTTCAAGTCTCATTGGCAGAGCTGCAGGTACTATAAAAGGTGCTACTATAACTACCTTTACCATGTGAGTAAATTCCATTTTAAGTTGCACCTTTTATTGTGCTCCATCTTTTCTTACCAGTGAGACCTTATTAGCAGTACCACCTTAGCCTGTGGCTGGCATAACCCATGCTGTGGGTGCCACAGGGTACTCCACATTTGTGGAGGGGGGACACTCTCTGACTTTCCACAAGTCCTCTATGTTGTGGACTGGGCCCATTCTATGCAGCTTTGAAAGTGACTTTCTGGATTCACTAAGTGGAATAACAGGATACCTTACTCAGATCCTCACAGGGATGATCCTTATGCATAGTACAGATCAGGTGATGAATTGGGTGACAGTAACTAAGTCAGGGAAGATATTCTAGATCTGTTTTTGTGTGGAGGGATTGGTCATCTGGGCCGAAATGACTTTTCATAGATTGGGATAAATTTCTTAATTTGCAAAATTGTGCATTAGTGTTAAGTGCATAATGAGAAATGCATTTGCCTGGTCAAAGTTTATTACCTAAAATGTGAAACTGCTTGGTAATATATTGTATTGTCTAGATTTTAGCACAAAAAAGCAAACTATAGAACTTTATTTTGTGCTGCATATGATGATTATCTTCTTGGATTTTTGTAAAGCTTTTGATTCTGTACTGCATTGGGCAATTTCAGAAAAAATGAGAAAGTTAAAAATAGACAACTAAATCGTAAATTGAATAGGCAAATGGTTACACTGTAGAATACAGACAGTAAGTATGCTTGGCCACTTGCAAAAAGAAAAGTAACTAACTAGCTGAGGTCTGCAGGGATCCATACTAGGGACAATAATCTTTCAAAAATTAATATCAGACATGAACATCAACACACAAAATTGGTCCCGTAAGTATGTGGACGACACAAAATTAGGAGGAATTGTAAGTACACCAGATGAATTACTATTCAGTCAATCAGATCTTGATAAAATCTCAATCTTTTCTTACAGGTGGGGTATGAATATTAACATAAAAATTGCAGCACCATGCACATAAGAAAGAGACATATTCCACACTATTATACTTTATTTAACAACTTATTAAAAGAGGTTCAAAATGAAAGGGATTTAGCTATGCTCTTCACTAACACATTTAAACATGAAGATCAGTGTACAGCAACAATTGCAAAGGTAACAGGGTTTTGTGGCTATCAAAAAAAATAATTGCAGCTGTAAGTCAGAAGCAATCATGCCACTATACAGGGCCTATTTCAGAACCATATTTGGTTACAGCATTCAAGTGTGGTGCTCCGGTAAAATTAAAAACATATATAACATATAAAGAGTCCAACATCCACAACCATGTGAAACTCATCTACAAAAGCTAAACCTCATGTCACTAGAGACAAGATGATTAAGAGGAGACATGTTACTCAGGTATGATATAATAAAAGATCCATATCTGATGAACAAATTAAATACCACATTTGAAAACTCAGACAGCATTAGGAGACATCCCCTGCAGATACAGACAACAAAGTTTAAATCTAATAAAAGAAAATGCTACTATAACCGAATTAATGTACATCCCTAAAACAGTTTGTCTACTGAGTGTGTAATAAGCAGAACTACAAATGAGTTTAAGTTGAATGTGGATAAATATATAATGAGCAGTAATCTAATAAGCTATAATGTATTGGAGAGGCAATTATTAACAGAATTAGATTGAATCCTATTGTTGTTACACCATCGAAGTGATGTCAAAGTGTTGTTGTACCATCCTGGGTACGTCACATCAATGGTACAACAGGTTAGAATGCACTTGCGCTAATGTAGCACTAACAACTGTGCTGATTGCTTGTTCTTTTTTTCTTTCTCAGTTTTTCTGGCAGTTGTGCATAGAAAAATGAGTGATCGGTGATGGCTTCCCCTATACTGTAGATGCTG
The DNA here is from genome assembly GCA_016271365.2 of Neoceratodus forsteri. Classification (NCBI taxonomy): domain Eukaryota; kingdom Metazoa; phylum Chordata; order Ceratodontiformes; family Ceratodontidae; genus Neoceratodus; species Neoceratodus forsteri. The sequence goes on along the minus strand of CM028137.1, from coordinate 483,330,073 downwards.
CATAATCTGGAGACCCTGGTGGTGCTCTTTCATCCCTGTTAACCGTCTGTTCATCAGAAGTGACTTTTTTTTTAACTCACGTCCAGCCCACCCTGACATGCCTGCTTCCGTCTCCCTTCATAGAACACTGTAGCTTTTAAAAACATGAAGACTGGCTGTCCAGAAAGCATCTAGTTAGACCTGGTGGTGAATGCCAGTGCTTGACAGCAACCTAGTGAAGCTAACCATAATGGAAAGTAGCATGAGTCGCTTAGTTGAGAGCACGGGGGGAGTGGAAAATAGGAAACTGAACAGCTAATGGTGCATGATGCCAACTGAATTGAAAGCGATGTTTTTTTTAACAAATTCCTCAAGAAATGGTCTGTTGTTGATGCACTGTTACCCACACACTATAAAAAATAATGGATGGGCAACAGTAAACAACAACACTGAGGCCACTTCTCGAGGTTGTATGACAACCGAAAACCTCTCAAGGTTTGCTCTCAAGGTTTTCTTGGTTGTCATGACAACTGCTCAAAGTGAACACAGCATTTTTGTTCACTGTTGCCTATCCATTATCCTCCATATAATTACCGGTGACCCTATTCATCAACCTTATTACAGGTACTATCAAACACCATAATAACCGAAAAACGGTTATTACGGCATTTGACATCATCATAATAAGGCAAACTCTAGTTATTACGGTGTTTAAGAAACAACTTTCATTTTCCTCACTCACTGTAGCTTGATTGAGTGGCCCCACACAACAAAACTTTGTTTTCCTTAATTATTATTTATCTGGCTGATCCTCCATTTTAAAACAAGTATCTGGTTGATCCCTCCACTCGTCCACATCGGGACAAACCAAGCATGATTCAGAAGGGGCTGCACCTGAAGTCGGGGAAGGATGACAGTGCTGAAGTGAATACACTTTTAAAAAGTCAGTTTGAGAGAACACACGTGCAAGAGAGAGAAAGAAAGTGTGTGTGTGCGTATGTGTGTGTGTGTGTGTGTGAGCCTGTCAGCAACACTATCCACCTTAGAACTGTCTTCAAGGCTAACTCCTTTCACAGCACCAACAAATATAGAAAATAAGGGATAGTCAAATGTGTGATTATGAATTTATTTTTCACACCCTTGGTGTGTGATGTCCACATAAACCTCTCAGGCTTCACTCTCAGGATTTATGGTTCATCACACACCTCGGGTGTGAAAAATAATTCATAACACGCACTTGCCTATCCATTATTCTCTATATTATATACAGTATAAACAACTGGAGCTACTGTAATTATACAAACATATGAATGTGCCTGCAGAAACAGACCACCAGGTCTATCTAAGTCTGCTCAAGTGTGCATCCCACCCTCGCTCTCCCCTTTTCCCTGTCCCATGCCCTTTTGAAGCTGTTCACAGATTTACTTGATACCACCCATTCTGGTAGACTGTTCCATTTTGGTACCACCCTCTCTGTGAAATCATGTCTCCTCATTTCCCTCCTAAATCTTCTCCCCTCTATTCTTAGCCTGTGCCCCCTGGTGTTCCTCCCCCTCCTTAGCTTAAAGACCCCATCTGCCCCATCCTTATTGATTCCCCTCACATACTTGAATGTCTCTATCATGTCCCCCCTATCCCTTCTATCCTCCAGGGTGTACATATTCAGGTCTCCCAGACTGCTCTCATAGTCTCTCCCCTCCATTCCACATATCATCTTTGTTGCTCTCCTCTGCACCCCCTCCAGTAGCCTGATATCATGCTTTAGGTATGGCCACCAAAACTGCACACAATACTCTAAGTGCGGCCTTACCAGTGACCTGTAGAGGGGCAAGATCACCTCTTTTCACCTGGACAAAAAAACCCTCGCTATGCACCCCAGCATTTTGTTCACTTTTGTAGCTGTTGTACTGCACTGGGCAGTGTTGTTCATGCTACCTGTTATCATTAGCCCTAGGTCCTTCTCCTCCTCAGTGATCCCCAGCTTAACTCCCCCATGCAGTATTCTCTCCTTTGGTTCTTCACCCTAAAGTGCATAAACTTACACTTCTTTGCACTGAACCCTAGCTGCCACCTCTCTTACCACTCCTCTAGCTTGCTTAGGCCCCCCTGCAGCTGCTTCCATCCCTTCCCTTCATCCACCACCGCTCCGATTTTGGTGTCGTCAGCGAACAGACTTACCTTGCTCACCACTCCATGTGCAATGTCTGAAAGGAAGAGCCCAAATAATACTGGCCCCAACACAGAGCTCTGTGGCACCCCACTCATCACCGGCCTTGGAGTTGAAGGATTTCCTCTCACCACCACCCATTGCAGCCTCCCTCTCAGCCAGCTTGTAATCCAGCTCATCATTTTTGCCCCTATACCTACACCAGTTAGCTTCCTCCCCAAGCCTCCCATGAGGCACAGAATCGAAGGTCTTGCTGAAGTCCAAGTAAAGAACATCCACTGCATAACCCTTATCCAGCTTACCTGTCAGCCAGTCATAATATTGTATCAGGTTGGTTTGTCAAGACTTCCCTAAAATGAACCCATGCCGCCTCACATCCTGGAGGCCATTGTCCTCCAGGTATGACACCAGTCTTTCCGGTAGTATGATTTCCATGAGTTTGCACACTATGGAGGTGAGACTTACTGGATGATAATTACCCGGTTCATCCCTTGGTCCGCTCTTGTGTAATGGTACTACATGTGCCATCCTCCAGTCCGGTGGCACACATCCCGACTCCAGTGAGGTGCTGTACAGATTCACCAGCGGCTCCACCAACACCTCCACTATCTCCCTCAGCACCCTGGGGTGTATACCATCTGGCCCTGGTGCCTTGTCTATCTTCAGTGCCATCAGTCCCTCTAGGAATCTTCTTGCCTCAATTCTTCAATCTGTCACCTCCTCTCCTCTGTTCCCACCCTCCCAGCCCATGGTGGTAGCGGTCCCCCTTTTCTTCCTTGAACACTGAGCAAAAGTATTCATTCAGTGCTTCTGCCTCTTCCTCCCCCTTTTCCGTCCACTCCTCACCCCTTTTTGTCGTCACTATTTTCTCCTTGCACTTCCTTTTCTCCCTGATGTGACTGAAAAAGTCTCCCCCCCTGTTAATTCTCTGTGCTAATCTTAGCTTCCTCGGGGCCTTGGCTTCTCTCACCTTTTCTGGTCACCTCCCTGGACCATCTTGCATACTCCTCCCTGTCCACTTCCTTCCCCATCCTCCCATACCTCTGGTGCACCTCTTGTTTTGCTTTCACCACCTCCACCACCTCGCTGTTTAGCCTACACGGTTTTCTTTCTCTGCTCCTCTTACTCTGTGTCTTGGTGTAGGCTTCTATTGCCTCTGTAACCCCCCATTTAATAATATCCCATTTCTGCTCTGCATCCATCTCCTGCCTTATGCCCTCCAGTTTCCCTTTCAGTTCTTCCTGCATCCACCCAAAGTTCACCCCCCTGAAGTTTACTACCCAAGTAACTCATTTCTCTGGCTCCCCACACATTGTGATATTAAACCACACCGTTTCATGATCGCTGTCCACTAGTGGGTCCTCCACCTTTTTTCTCTTACTACCTCCCCATTCGACAATACCAGATCAAAAGTGTTCTTTAGCCTGCTAGGTATATCAACCAACTGTGTCAGGAAACCCTCCTGAATTGCATCCAGGAGCACTTGCTCCCTAGCACTGGAGGTGTCTGGAATGCTCCAGTCAATCCCCAGCAAGTTGAAATACCCCACGATGACCACCTTCCCTTTTCTACATACCCTTCTGATTTGTTCCATAATTCCCTGTCAAAATCCTCAGACTGGGATGGTGGCCTGTATACCACCCCAAACCTCAGTTTCCTACCCCTTGAGTCTAGGAGCTGCAGCCAGATTGCCTCTGTTCTCCTTTCATCCCCCTCGTCCCTTGTACATTTGATCCTGTCCCTCACATAGACTGCCACCTCACCGTCCCTCCCCTCCTTACAGTCCTTCATGTATCATTTGTATCCTCATCACCTTAGTACAGACCTTAGTATATGATGAATTTTATGCAAAAGCTATGATGGTCTTGCCTCGCATTCAGTAATAAATCATTTGCTCACAACATTAAAAAACAGGCTTTTTTAAACTTACATTTATAAACACCAACAAAACTAGATACAAGGAACCACTAGTCAATACAGGTCCGAAAACTGAGATAATCTTTTATTCTACAGCCATGATTGTCTCATTGTTTTCAGGGGATGGGTCAATGTATAAAATTATAAGATTGCCCACAGAATGCTATTGCAGGGTTAAAGGTTTTCCCAGTACCACAGAAAATTAAACAACAAATTTGCATATTGGAAGTAAACAGACCCAAGCAAGAATCTTATAGGCAGCACTTCACACCCACTGAGAGCCAGCAATGAAAATTTCACACAGACGGTTAACATCCGAACAAAATATAGACAGCAAAAACTCATAAAAAGAAATTTAAAAAACTTGATTTATTCATGTAAAAAACATGCAATGGAAACACATTGCACTGGGTTCAACTAGATTTCAGCAGCTAGTCAATGTAACAAAAAAAATGCATAAGTGTATCTTTAATATTTGTCACATCATTAACAATCTCAGCTCAGAGCCACAATGGGTACACAATAGTAGTAATGTAATGTAATAGAAGTAAACAGCAAAAAAAGTGGATTCTGTATTGAATAAATGATAGTCCACTGTGAATTACAAGGATACAATTCCACTGAGCATTCTTGGGGACATGATAAACCACAAAAGTAAAGCATGTGTGGTTTATTGTTGCCAAAGCTCTGAAATGGAACATGCTACTGTGATTTCAGAGTCCGGATTTATTTTTTATTTTTATGATATATGGATAATCCTAAGGGTTATGTATCAGCAAGGAAAGTAAAGAATGTGGCCTGCTGAAATCTAATATTCCCTTCCCGCAAAGTCAGGCATAGTTTCTCAAACCTACCCTAACCTTTAGTGTCTATTTTACTGATAAATGTCATTTTTTGTTGTACAGTTAAAAAAAAAAAAGCTTACCTGTCTTTCAATCATAGCGTGATCCTGTTTGTAAAGGAAGAAATTTCTACAAACTTACCATAATTTCCTTATCTGTTAGCTTCAACATTTTCAATGGGTATTCACAACAACTGGGTAATGTGTACTCATGCTAGGGGGTATATGAGGATTCCAAACAGCAGCAACTCTCCAGTCACTATTGTCTTCGCAGTGCCTCAAAATATAAAAATATATGCCATACTGGTCTATTTGATAAGAAAAGAACACAATTAGCTGTCAATACAAATATGACTCTAATCATAAAAAAGTACAAGAAATACTATAGGGGTGACAGATGACCAATATAACCTCATCTGACCAATGGCACTTCATCTTCTTTAAAAGCACTCTGTAAAAACTCAACTTGAAATAAGAAACATATTCAGCAAATAAGCCAGAACTGCATGCAGTGAAAGTACTACTTGCAAAAAAGTAGTCACCCTTGGTGAACCTCAAATTTGAACAAGTGAAAAGTGCTGGATAGCAACCAAAATTAAAATTTTGGACTGATCTCCTTATATACATATGTATGTGTGTGTGTGTATATATATATATATATATATTTATATTTTACATAATACAGCTCAGCAGGTAAACTATAGTGGGATGCCCAGACAAATTTATAAAACAGGCGTTACAGCGGAACAATGGATATCCACAGCTAGCATCGCTCCACATCGTTAATGGGTAATCACAACAATTGGATTCTAAGAAGTAGTGCACAGAAAAACTGGGAGGGGGGGTAAAATAGTCTCCCATATGCCCACCATGTATAGGAGAGAAAATATGTCTGCTTGCTGCCACCTTCAACACTCTGTGACCAAAGGCCACATCAGCAGAGCTTTGAACATCCAGTCTGTAATGGTAGGTGAAAGTGTGGATGGCGGACCACATAGCTACCTTGCATAATTTGAAAACTAACGTTTCATCTCTTTCCACCCCAGAAGTGGCCATACCTCTGGTGAGTGAGCCTTGATTAGAGCTGGTGGTCTCTTCTTTACTGTGACATAAGCCTTGGCAATGCAGGCCCTCACCCACCTGGTTAAGTTGGCCTTGGGAGACTTTCTGACCCTGCTTGGCAGCTCTGAAAAGGACAAACAAGTTACCTGATTTCCAGAATTCAGCAGTCCCTCTAAGGTATGTCCTAATGGCCAGTCGCAAATCCAATTTGTGTAACTCCTTCTATTTTAGTAAGAATGCTGCAGGCAGCAAGACAGAAGACATATTTCCTGGTTCACTTGGAAAGCTGAGGGAACTTTCAGGATGAAGAATGGAACTGTTCTCAGCACTGCCTTGTCCTTATGCATGACAAGGTAAGGTTCTTTGTGGGACAAGGCCTTGAGCTCACAATCCTCCTGGCTGAGCACATACAGTAGTAACCACAAAACAAACCTTGCAAGACAACACATCCAGCAGAATGGATGACAGTGGTTCAAATGGCTCTTTACAGAGAGCATTCAACATCAGATTCATATTCCAAGGAGGAACCGAGGATCAGAACATAGATCAACTCCTACTGACAGCCAGCAGAAAATGAATAACTTCTCTGTTAATCCCTAAAGAGATAGCCAAAAAGGCTCCAAGGGCCTGAATCTGACCTTTCAGAGTGCTCAGAGCCAAACCCTGTTTCACTCCTTCCTGCAGGAAATCCAAAATCTGCTGGACCGGAGCTTATGAAGGCCAGATATTTTGTTCCTTGGCCCAGGCCAAAAAGGCAGTCCCCTATTCCTCCACCCATCACAGCCCCCTACACCTGTGCTCCATACTGGCAACAGCACATTATCTGACCCGCGATCCATAGCTATGGAGTTTAACTCCTTCTTTATCTCATGCACGTCATCCTTGTTGTCATCCCCACTTTCGGCCTCTGCTGACCGCAATTCTCACCAATCAGCATCCTCTATACACTCCTTTTCCTTTAGCCCCCTCACCACCAAGGAAGTCTTTAATGCTCTTATTTCACTGAACCCCCTTCAAGGGTAAGTGTCCCTCTGGGCTGGATGCCAAAATGCTCTATACTAACATACTATTTGCCAGCAGATTAGGCCTTACAGTCTATCGAGTCTGCTTGAACCTCAGATCCCTAGTTGGGTGCCGAGGCCCCCTGCCCTTGTGTTCCAGAAACCCCTATCATCCATCCCCACCCCCCTGGTACAGGCCATCATCTGATACATCCACTTTCTGTGTCTGTCCCACCCTCTCTTGAAGCCCTCCACTGTGGATCTCTGAACCAGCTCGCCAGGCAGTGCATTCCAAGGGTCCACCACCCTCTCAGTGAAAAAACTCCTCCTCTTTCCCCCCTCACCCTTCCACCTTCCAACTTCAAACCATGCCCTCTGGTGATACCTCCCTGCTTTAGTCTAAACATCCCTCCATGTTTACTCTATTTATTCCCTTGAGGTACTTGAAGACCTCAATCATGTCCCCCCGTCTCTCCTCTCCTCCAAAAACAGGCAGAGCTCCTCAAGTCTGTCGTCATCGTCAAATCCCTAGTTCTCGTATCATCTTAGTTGCCTTCCTCTTTACCCTCTCCAGGAGCTGCATGTCCCTCTTCAAGTGTGGTCTCCAGTACTGTACACAGTACTCAAGGTGTGGTCTAACCAGTCCATTGTACAGCGGCAGAATCACTTCCTTGCTCCTAGAGGTGATCCCCCTTACGATGCATCCCAACATCCTGTTTGCCTTGCTAGCCACTCTCCTGCACTGCTCAGAGTTATTCATACATGCATCCACCATGACCCCTAGGTCTTTTTCCCCTATTGAGGCCTCCAACGCCTCCCCTCCCAGGGTGTACCTGTGTTTAGGGTTTCCCTGCCCAAGATGTAACACCTTGCACTTGGTGATATTGAAATTTAATTTCCATGTGTGAGCCCAGCTTTCCAGGGTGTCCAGGTCCCCTTGCAGGGCCAACCTCCCCTCTTCTCCCTCAACTACTGCTCCCATCTTGGAGTCATCAGCGAAGAGACTCATTTCACACCCTATACCCTCCCTGATGTCCGATATGTATGCATTAAACAGGATCGGACCCAGGACCAAACCCTCACGGTACCCCTACCAACCTCTCTGGGTTGAGAGCTCTCACCGACCACTACTCTCTGGGTGCATCCAGCTAGCCAGTTTTAATCCATCTGACCATCAAGGGCCTACTCTCAACCCCATCAGTTTCTCCACCAGACCATTGTGGGGACAGAGTCAAAGCCTTGCTGAAGTCCAAGAATAATACATCCATAGCTTTCCCTGTCCAGTTCTGATGTTACCCATTCGTAGAACTCCACAAGATTGGTTTGACATGATCTACCTGGCACAAACCCATGTTGCTGACTATCCAGACCTCCCACCTCCTCCAAGTACACCCCCAATCGTTCCTTTAGTATACTCTCCATTAATTTTCCCACCACTGAGGTCAAACTGATGGGTCTATAGTTACCTGGTACTTCCCTCGACCCCCCTTTATGGATTGGCACCACATGTGCCTCTCACCAATTCCTAGGTACCCTCCCTGTCTCAAGTGACCTGTTGAAGAGCTCCGCCAGGGGTGCAGCCAGTATGTCTGCCAATTCCCATAGTACTCTTGGATGAATGCCATTCGGTCCAGGAGATTTGTCTTTCTTTAGGGCCTTGAGGGCTAACCACAGCCTTTTAGTGGAGATAGCATCATCCGTCCCCTCCACCTTACTGGCCTTTTTATCCTTATCCTGATGTGACACCCCTGGGGTACCTCTCCCTCCCTCCCTCTTGCTCCATTTCTGTTGCTCCCCTGATCCTACTCACTGCCGCTTCTATCCCCATTGTGCCTCCCTTTGTAGATATCCCATCCCCCTCCCTAGTGAACACGGAGGCAAAGTCCTCGTTAAATACCTCTGCCTGGTCCCTCGCCTGTTCCACCCACCCTCCTTCTGATCTCAATCTGCTGAGATGGCCCTTAGTTTTTCTCCACTCTCCAATGTACCAGAAGAACCCCTTTTCCGTTCCATGTATCCCTTGTACCAGCCACTGCTCTTTACTGGACTTTGCAACCCTCTCCATCCGGGTGACTTTTCTAGATGCAAGATGGTACATTTCCTTATCCCTATCCCCTCTTGTTGTTTTATATTTTTTGTAGGCCGCCTTCTTTTCTTTGACTGCCACCTGAACCTCACTGGACCACCAGCATGGTTTATGTGACCTTGCTCCCTTACGTTTCACCTTAGCGCAGGTCCTGACTGCCTCACAAAGTCCCCGTTTTATGACCGCCCATCTCCTTTCCACATTTGTCATTGATGTAATCCCTTTCAAGTGATCCTCGAGAATATTTCCCATGCCTACAAAGTCTGCACCCCTGAAGTCCACTGCCAGTGTCCTAGACCTCCCCCCTTCCCCCATGCTTATTTGAAACCAGACAGTATTGTGGTCACTACCAGTCAGGGGATCCTCTACAACCAGGTCCTTACCAGATCCCCATCTGCCGAGACCACATCCAGGACATGCCCTCCTTTGTGGGCTCCATCACATGCTGTGGTAAGAACACATCCTGGAAGCCGTCCAGCAGCCTCTGTTTCCTTGGCCACCTTAGAGGACATGGTTCCCCAGTTTGTACCTGGCATATGGGTCCCCATCAACACCACTCCTTCCCTTTGGTCCACACTGGGCAATGATGTTGTCCAGCAAACCATCCTCCAGAACATCACCCATCCCGGGGGGCCTATATACTACACCCAGCTTGACCTTATCTCCTGCTGGGGATCATAAGGTGACCCATAAGTCCTCCACATTTCCCTCTGCCTCTTCTACCCTAGCAATTTCTATGTCATCTCTAATGAATATAGCCACTCTACCCCCTCTGCCCTCCTTTCTATCCTTCCTAAACATAGTGTACCCCCTCAGTTTGGGTCTCAGTCATGGTCTTTGTTGTTACGTCTCCGTGACACCACCATCCCAGACAGCATGGCTTGGAACTCTGGCAACTTGTTTCCCAAGCTCCTGGTATTTACTAACACCAACCCCACCCTTATCCTCTTAGTCGAACCCTCCCAGGTATCTTATACTTCCATCCTCCTCTGCTCCTCCTGAAACCTCCAACCCCAGTCTGTTTCCCCCTCCCCCTTGGGTTTGAAGGCTACTCCCTCATCTGAAAGAGGGCTTCCTGGTCACCCTCCCTTATCCTTCCCCCCACAAGTTTAAACCCCACCTTTCTTGAATGTAGTCAGCCATCCCCTGTTTAAGGACTTCCTTCCCTAATGGGGTAAGATGAAGCCTGTCCTTGGCACCTGATCACTTATCCTCCCAAACTCCTTTCCAGTTCCCTAGCACCCCAACCCACTCTCTTACCCCACTTCCTGAGCCAGTCATTAACCTCTGTGATCTTCATTTTTTCTCCACTGAGGGCCTTTGGTACTGGCAATATCTCTGAAAAAATGTTGCTTCCATTATCCCGACAGACTCTGGCAAGTTATTTGGAACTTGCTTTTGATTTTCCAAGCAGCTATTTTCCCTCTAGATGGGTGTAGTTCCCAATCGCCAGGAAATCCAGTTTCCCTCCACAATCTCTAACCAGTTCGTACACCATGAAGTTTGCTCTGTGCACTGTCAGCCCAGAGATAATCACTACCTTCACCTGGCTATGGCATCCACCCCCCTGTCCCTCCCACTGGATACCCCTAATCATCGAGTCTCCCAATAACAGAACCTTAACACCACCATCATCCTTATGGTAACCTCCACTATGCCACTCTCAGCCCCCCTTCCCCCTCTTTATTCATGATCTCAATTACATGGGAGTCTTTCTGCCTTATTAGAGACCCCCTTCTCACCCTCCCCTTTCTGCCTCCCTTGTTATTTTGCCCACTTAACTCAGACCCCCTCTGAATAGGTGTCCCCTTTAACCCTCTCTTATCTGAACCATTTATCCTGGCCCTGATGGTTTCCCCTTCCCCCACACCTCCATCCTCCCCCTTGCTATTAGGACCCCTACCTCCAGAGGCTCCCTGTGGGTCCCTTTTCCCCAGGGCCCCATCCTTAGTACAGACCCCCCTGCTGAAGGGGGCCCCTTCCCCACCTCCTTGTCTCCCAGTTTCTCTCCAGTCATGCTCTCCTCCCTCATGTCTGCAATATGTAGCATCTCTCCCATCTGCTTAACATTTATGTTTCCCCTTCTCACTCTGGGACTATTTCTATCCTTTCCATTGCCGCTCTGTGATGCCATATGGGTATCCAACTCCCTCCCCCGGCCTCTGTATCAGTTTTCTCATTTCCACCAACCCCTTCCTCCCCCTCTAGGTTGCTTAGTAGCTCAAATTTATTGTGACAGTCTATGCCAACCTCCATCAAGTAACCCTAGTATACCCTGACTGCACCTCTAAACTGCCCCTCTTCCTCCCCTCTTGCTCTGTTCTCCTTAGGAGCTTCCTTCCCACAGTCTGCTGTTTTAGGCTTTCTCACAGCAGCCCCTCCCTTCTCAATGTCTGCTCTACTAGGCTTCCCCACAACAGCCCCTCCTGACTCTTCCCCCTCCTCTCTCTTTGCATTCGGAATGTTCATCCCGTACGCTTTCCCCTTAGCATCAACATCCCTATCTAAGGGTCCTCTGTCCATAATATCCCCGCCTCCTGCTTGCTGTAACATAACGTCCTGTAATTTCAGAGTGTTGCCCCAGACTCCCCTCAGCCCCACCCTTCTGCTGCCCATATCCACACCCCTTATCCTTGGACACCCCCCCAACTCCCCCAGCTTACTCCTTAACTAATATACTTCACTCCTGATACAAGATAGCTGTCTACAGAGTGGGCAGCCTCCCTCTCAGGCCCAATTGAGAGTGATGCCATCCCACAGCCTGTGCAGCCTACAAGCCATTCGAAGATGCCTGCCATGGTGGAATATGGCCACCCTGTTTGTCCCCTCTGTTTATAAAGGCACACACCCCTTTTCTCAGTCCCTTCCCACTGGAATACAGTTTCTCTCTATACTGACTGCAGTTATTTACAAACCCAATTTCAACCCCACCAATAAAGTTCCCAAGTCTCACAAACACATACAGTCCAGTGTGTGTCCAGTCCCACTAACAGTGTGTGTGCAGACATCGGTGCAGTATGATGTCATAGGCCCACCAGTTCCTGTTGCTTCAAATTTCAGTCACAAACAGAAATACACAGCTCTTCAATCCCAACCCCAGTGGATTTTCAGTATTTAAGAAAGCCTACAAAACAGGGTGGGTGGGAGGCTCTTACCAACACCAGGCAAACATCACATTTAAATTTCACTCTAATTATCACTGCCAAACAAGTGTTTCCAAGCCCCAAAAGTTACAATATCACAGCCCAAGTAACAGTTCTAACTCAAAGTAGTAATTTTTAACACACAGAACTAATTTCACGTACAAAACTATTCAAATATTTCAGTTAAAACAGAATATAAACCCAAACCTCTGTCCTTACCAGCCTCCAGCACCTCTCACCTCCCTAGTAAACCTTTCCTTCTCCCTCACCTCTGGTCTGGCTGAATGGAAACATGCTACTGTAGCTTCTCTCACAAAGGGTGATGACCTTTCCTCCCCTGGTAACTACTGCCCTGTCTCTCTCTCCTTCCCATTCTCACCAAACTGCAGGAATGTCTGCTGCTATCTCAGCTTTCCTCCCTCCTTGACTCCACTTCTTTTTTCACCCCATATCAGTCTGGTTTTAGGAGATCCCATTCCACCATCACCTCCCTGCTGAGGATCACTAACTCCATCCAAACTGGTATGGATCAGGGACATATCACCTCTGCCATCTTTTTTGACCTTGCCAAGGCTTTCAACACTGTGTCACATCACCTCCTCCTTACAAATCTGGCCAATGCAGGGCTATAAAATAAGGTCATTAGCTGGTTCCACTCATACCTAGTAGGTAGATAGGTCTCCATCCATTAGAGTCTGCAACTCTCTCTCCCCCCCACCCATAACCACTGGTGTGCCCCAGGACTCTGTCCTTGGCCACTGCTGTTTTATGTCTTCCTAAACAATCCGCCTTCTGCCTGCCCCAATACCTCTATCCATGTATATGCAGACTACACCATCTTGTATGCATCTGGGCCCTGAATAACTGAAGTGACAACCACACTCCAGTGTGACTTTGATAATGTTCAGCTGTGGTTTCGCTCAAACCAGCTTGTCCTAAATGCCAAGAAAACAGTCTCCCTGACCTTCAGTATTAGGCAGAGACTTTCTCGGCTACCCTCCCTTCCTTCCTTCCACACCTGGATGGGACTCTGTTAGAAGACTGCTCCTCCTTTAGATTCCTTGGGGTCTGGCTTGACCAGCACCTTAATTTTCTGTACACATAAAGGCCATACACAAGAAACTGCATAAACTGGATGCCCTCTACCACAACTATGACTGCATCCCACTGCAGTCCCACCAGTCTATTGTTCAGAGACTGATTCTCCCCATTATTGACTATGGGGATGTGGCTTACAGTGCTGCTCCCTCCACTTCCATAACCAGACTGGACACACCTTTCTACTCCTTCTGCTGCTTTGCCCTTGACTGTCTCCCTCCCTCATTCACCACTGTACCCTATACCACTCTCTATCGCTCCCCTCCTTAGAGGACAGATGGCATTTCCATTGTGCCACCTTCATGGCCAAATACTGGGCCCAGTCCCTATCTTCCTACCTATCCTCCTATCTATCCATCCTCCCCTTCCCCTTCTATTCACTCAGAAACTCAGACCCTCTCACCTTGACTGTCCCCCGTCAGACTTCCTAAGCAGGTCAGGCTGCCTTTTCCTATAGATTATCTACTCTTTGGAACTCCCTTTTCCATTTTGCCCCTCCCATGCTTGCTCAGCCCTCATTAAAAACCATTTAATCACCCCCTGCACTTGTTTCTTACATCTCTGGCTCCCTCGCCCCTTAGCTATATCCCGCTCTGGCCTCACTGGTCCTGTGTGATCTCCCTACAATTGGGCTGAAAAATATTTGTAAAAATTAAATTGTATTTACACTGTATTATAATGTATAAATCTGTATCTGTATTTAACTGGTATCCAATGTATATATTTGTGCTGCATTTCTACTGTATTGATGTTCCTATTCTGTATGGTACTTGTATGCCCCCCGACACATCTAGAAATGAAATCTTGCTGCTCAGTATGTTCTTCCTGGTAAAACTTTCAATAAATAAATAAAATATGTGAGCATAAGCTGCAGAAGTGGAAGTCTTTCTGGCAGCCATCAGTGTGTCTACTACCTTCTTAGAGAAACCTAGTTTTAGAAATCTCTTCCTTTCAGGATCCAGGCCACAAGCTGCATAACTCCCAGATTTGGGTAGAGAATGGGGCCCTGAGAGAGAAGGTCCCTAGTACGGGAAGGTGAAAAGGAGCATGTTGAGCTAGGTTCATTAGGTCTGAGAACCAGTCTTCTGGGCCACTCTGGAGCTATTAGAAGGAAGCTTCTTTTTGAGTGCCCTATTTTGCATACAACCTCGGGAAATAGAGACAGGAGAAAAAGCATACGCTCTGTCAAAGTTCCACTCCTGTGTCAGGGCATCCATAGCTCCCACCTGTGGACTCTAGTAGTGGCTGGAGAACCATAGAGTCTGAGCATTGTGGCTGAAGACAAAGAGATTGCTCTGAGGAGGACTGAATCTTTGACACAGAAGGTCAAACACCTCCAGCTTCAACATCCACTCCCATGGATGAAAATTTTTGTGGCTTAGCCAATCAGCCTGAATGCTCAACTCCACTGTCAAGTGGACTGCTGACAGAGAGAAAGAAGGTTCTCCTCTGCCCACAGTAGGAAATTGGAGGCTTCTTTTAACATCTTCCTCTTTGGGCCTCCTTGATTGTTTCTGTAACGCCACCATGATGGAGTTATCTGACATTATTTTCACTGCCTTTTACCGCAGCATTGAAGAGCAAGGTGAATCACCCTCATCTCCAGAATATTTTTGTGGAGATGCTGTTTCTGCACTGACCAAGTTCCTTGAATGGGCAATTGGTTCAGGACTGCCCCCAACCCAACAGGCTGGCATTGGCTGTCAATATCAACTCTAGATGGACTGCTGAAGGAACTCCTTTGCTCAGATTCTCCAGACTCACCCATCAACTCAGAGACTGCCACAGTTGTGGTGAGAGGGGAATCCTGGCCTGATAATCCTCTGAGGTCGGATCCCAGGCTGAGAGCAAACCCATCCGTAGGGGCTGCATGTGAAGGCAAGCCCAAGGAACTAGTTCTATTGCTGTAGTCATGAGGCCCAGATTCACAGCAGGTAGAAAGCTGAAGCTGATAACTGAGTCCTCAGACACTGAACTTCTCTCAAGAGAGTCTCCTTTCTGGATGGTGAAAGGAAGATCTTCCACTGGCCCATCTTGAATACTGCTCCCAGGTGTTTCAAGGTCTGGGATGGTTCAAGTGAACTTTCCTCCCAATTCACCATTCAGCCATGGAACTCTAACATCTCCAGAGGCCTGGTCACTGACCTCCTTGCCAAAGTCACAGAGGGTGCTCGAATGAGCAGGTCATTCAGATAAGGATAGAAATGATGTCCTTCCTGTTGGAACTGAGCCACCAGGACTATGAGCACCTTTGAGAAAACCCTGGATGCTGTTGCAAGCCCAAAAGGAAATGCCCTATGCTGAAAGTACTGACTCAGTAATGAGAACCTTGGAAACCTCCTATGAGACTGAAGGATGGAGATGTGGAGATACGCATCCATCGGATTGACTGAGACTAGGAAATCCCTGAGCTGGACAGCTCGGGTGATTGAATGCAGGGACTCCATCTTAAATATCATGTGGAGCACAAACATGTTCGGATGTTTCAGATCCAGAATGGGCCTAAAACACTCCCGGCTTCTTGGGAACTACAAAATAGATTGATTAAAATCCCTGGCTTTGTTTGCTTTCAGAAACCGACTTACTCACCCTATTTCATTGAGATGGATCAGGATCTCTGACACCACTTGCCTCTTTACGGGGTCCTTGGGGACCCAGGACAGCAGGAAATGCCCTCTGGGGATTAATGAAAATTCTACTGCATGTCCTAAGGCCACAATTTCTTAAACCCAGACTTCTGGTGATGCAATCACCCAGTATTGAGGGCTGAACTATTGTTCCATCACCACCCAGCATTATTTTTTTATTTTTTTAGTTTGAGATCTACCTCTGTACATTGAGATTGGCTGTTGAAGACCTGGATTCTGTATGAGAAGAAAGAAGACACCCAAAACAATTACTGCTGGTCCTTCTGTTTCATCCTCTCAGACTTTGGTGGGTGCGGCTTCGACTGTTGTGGCTCCGAGTATGGCACAATTACTGCACGTAACAGAGGAGTGACCCATTTCTGACCAACATTCCTTACCTATCACAGTTGATATTATGATGGAATTAAGAGAATTTAAGGCTGAATTCCACACCCTGGAAAATGACTTGTGCTCCTTTCTGTCCACCCTCGAGAATCAGGTGCCTGCTTCAGAAAGTGCGGCAACTGTTACTGACTCCAGAGTTGATCGGCTGGAAAGGCTCATGTCTAATCTGCATCATGACCAACAAAATTTCAGAGACAGATGTGAGGACCTTGAAAATAGGTCTGAAATAACAATTTAATGCTTTATGGTATAAAGGAGGGAGCTCAGGGGCAAACTATTTTCGTCTTCTTTCAGTATTTTTCTTTCAAAGCAGCTGGACATATCTGATCTTGGCCCTCCACAGTTTAACCGGGCACATAGGTCATTGGTCCCCAAAGCCCTCGTGGGAGAATGCCAGGCCACAATCAATAGTGGTGAAATTTTTGAATTATGCAGTAAAGCAAGTGATTCTGCTGAGAGCATGGAGGAAGGGACTGATTTTATATATGGGTCACTGTATATACATAGATAATGATTATTCTCCAGCAATTCTGGCCCAACGTTGGGCATATACCCCCCTATTGTGACTTCTAAGGCAGAAAAATCTTAAGTTTCAGACTCCGTATCCTGCAAAACTTAAAATCTTTTTCCAGAATCAAGCAATTACCTTTGTGGACCCAGGGACAGCATATCAGGAGGAACAGATGAATTACGACACCACTAGAGAGAAGAGGTCCTTGTAGAAGGAGCAATGAAATAAAGTTTCACTGTATAGCTAAAAGAGAAGACAGGAAAAGAATCTAGGGGAAATTAATGCTCACTTCCAGACATTCGGATGGGAAGATCCGGCACGCGAAAATTGAGACCGTTACTATTTGAGATATCTTTGTTCTTTGCTACCCTATCTAGGGCAGTATTCATGTTGTTTGCTCCCTTATTGTGGAGTTGGAATAAGCCTTCGACTTGCTTTTTAAGTGGTATTTTTCTACATAATACCGTCTCTCCTTCTGATTTGGTTTTTGGTTTTTCCCTTTTCTTTTTTCTCGGATTCTACTTTGTTTCCCTCAGAGATGCTTCTTTTAGTATATGCTTTATTATTGATTTTTTTTTCTTTCTTTTGCTTATTTGGCTTTGTGGTTTGGTTTAATTTACTGACAATTTCTACCTTTTTCTTTCTTATATGTCCCTGTGTTCTGTTTTATGCTGTCCTTAATTTTGAGGTGTGAGGGTTTTGTTGTGTCTGCTTAGTGTTTCCTTTTTGTTTGTCTTTTCCTTTTTTAGATGACACGGTCTTTGTCTACATCTTGTGGACATTTTCAAACTTACCGAATGCATTATATCCTCTCTAGAAACCTGTTCTAAAAAGCCTCTGAAATTTCCAGAATATTAGGTTCCCAGATTAAGTTCCTGGAGTGTCTCCCATTAGGATTATTTGCAGAAATTATCACAGTCAAGGAGTTCCAATGTTCTGGTAGTCAACTCCAGGAACTGACTTACATTTCGGAATGTTGATTTTTGGTACTTTACTCGGTATGTTAAATATATTATTTTAGTCTGATCTGGTTGTGGGAATGATATTGCATCTCTGGGGGAGGAAAAGGGGGAAGGGTTTAAGGGATTTTGTAGCATGGCAAAATTAGAGAATCTGAAAAAAGCAGCACTCATTGGAGGAAAGGCATCACATGTCATTGTTTGGAGACGGCATTCATTTTACAATAATGCCATCCTCAAACTGAAGTACCGATGTGTGCCACAGACTCAAGAATCAGCAGTAGTGAAGTAATGCAGCAGAGGCATCACTATGGAAGTGCTTCTGTATCCCACCCACCACCCGTGTGCCTGCGAGTATGGCATGGAGCATGGCAGTCCGAGCATTAGGAAAATGATTCCAGGTGATACAGGAGGCACATAATGGGTTAGAGTGGTAAGTTGTGCATTGTTCATGGAAAAGTGAATCACCATGCAAGTTAGACACACAGTGCAGCATAGGGCAAAGATAGGAGCAATTTGGAGGCACATAACTACCTGAGCAGTGACATAGTTATGGTCGGAAGTCATTGCACAACATCAGACGATTGAGCACAACAGACTAAGCAGGTGAGCAAATATGCAAAGTACTTGGTAACTGTTCGGCAGTTCAGGTCGTGGCAGCAACAGATTCAAGAAAGTGGAACCTACCAAGAAGTGTAGTCAAATGAGTACTGCAAAAAATCAGAAAAAAATAAAAAAAAAGTCATGTCATATCGCAGTCTTCCAGATGAGTGGCTTCTTGTTGTCAGCATCAGTGGCTGAATAGATGTATACACGTACATCCAAGGAGTAACAATGTGCAGTCAACATATTTCTTAATAATAACCTCAATCTGTTCCTGATGTAGTTACCAATACACACAACACGCCTTAAACAGCAAACAAAATATCACCATGTTACAAAAGCATTAAGCCACTCTGAAGGTGGCATCTAATAGGGAATTAATGCATGGTTGGGCCATTGTAGGCACTCAGCCTTCAGTCTCGTACCACAACCCTCCCAACCATGCATTTATTCTCCATTAGATGCCACCTTCAGAATGGCTTAATGCTTACCTATAGTACACCATAGTTTATTTCTAGGATATTTGATGGGCTGGTTGGGAGGGAAGTCTCTGTTCTTTTTTTTTGAGGCTTTTATATATTTTTGTGTTAATGTGGATGTCAAACACCCCTTAGATTATTCCACCTACACATTTTAATGGGAATACTAAATTACGTGACAATAGCTGGAGATGTTGTTTTGTTTAGGGAGCTTTCTTTTTGAGCTTGCATTTGCTCTTTTCAATGTCTCTAGCTATTTTGGCTGCTGGTGTTTGGTTTACCAGTGGCATAAGGGGCCCATGGTTTCTTTGTGGAGTACCTCCAAGGGCAACTACCATAATTGCCCACATGGGAGGACTTAAGTTGTCCTCTTCATCCAGGAAGCAGATTTTTTGGCAAAATCTTAATCCTCTTAGATTTCTGCTTTTTTTTACAGCAACTTGATGTAAGATTATCTAGTTTGATTTTTGTTTACATTGTTGTAGTTACACTCTGTTGGCATTTTAGTCAGTTAGCCTTTCTATATTTAAACAAGGGGTTGGTTAGTCAGACTTTGTGTGTGTGTGTGTTGGGGGGGGGGTATTTGGACCAGACTTGAATTTCTTTGTATCATTTTTTTACTGTGACTAAGGATGTTACATTTTTCTTATATTTGTGTGCTGCTGATAGATAGAATGTATGAGACAGGGTCCATATCGGTTTTTGTTATGATTTACTTTATACATTATGGAAAAGTTCTTCCTTGGTTGTCTGTTTTCATGTTAGTGGGATTCATAGTCCCATTAAATGTTCCTGATTGCTGTAGTACCTAAAGGAGCTCCATCCTGATGTAATCATGCTCCAGGAGACATATCTATCTCAAGAAGAGCATGATAAATTTAAGTGATATGGTTTCAAGAGGTAATATCGTCTGCTCATGGCTTTGGTAGGAAATGTGGGGTAGCCATTTTAATTCCTAATGGAGTCCCCTTTCAGGTACATAAACGATTCATAGACTCTGAGGGGTGATATGTCATAGTGACTGGTTGACTGTATATTTCCTTAGTTACTTTAGTCACAGTATACTTTCCAGCACAAGCTAACAAACAGCTTGCCCAAAAAATGTTAAATCAGTTGCTCCGTCTTACAAGGTCACCTCATAATGGGGGGAAGGGATTTAAATGTGACCTGTCTCTGGATGCTTCTGCCCCCTCCTTGCATAGAAAAAATGCCTTTCAAAAATATTTATAGGTCAATCTTCTGGTACTGGGATTTGTGGATGGTTGGCAGCATTTTTACCCAACTAGGAAAGGGTATACTCACTGTTCTCCTAAAATGATGACTTCAGCTGGCCTGGTGGTGCAGAGGGTTGGGCACTGGATGCCTTACCTCACATCACGCTGGCGACCCATGTTCAGGAACGGACATAGGATGCCAAAGGTTGGCAGGGAAGAGAAGGATCAAGCATCCCTAGGACTGCTCTCCTTCTCCGGGGAGGGGGGATCGCAGTGCTCAGCTATTGCCTGCCACCTAGTGGAGGCTGGGAGGTGGCATATTGGTACTGAGACAGTGGACGAGAGTCTGCAGCAGGTGCTTGGTGGGGATGCACATGGGAGCGTGCGTGCCGCTGGTGCCATTGAACGCCGAGACCTTGAGGGAAGGAAAATGGAAAAATTGGAGTCCTCTGCAAGGATGATGATGGTCCCCCTCCGCGATGGCCCAGGAAGACACCTCCCCCAAACACTTAATCCAGTCCGGTGGGTTGAGTCGATCCCCACCCCCTGCCACGAAGGGTAAGTCGTGGTGTCTAGGGGAGGGGGTCTTATACCCAGTGCCAGGTGTGGGGGGATGTCAGAAGGGATGCAGAGGACTCCGGGGGGGAAACAGAGATAACCGCAAAAGAAAAAAGAGGACTTTAGCTAGGTTAGATTATATGTTTACTACAGCAGAGCATTTAGATGGTATCCCGTGACTTTGGTGATCGCAATTGGGTGCTTTCAAAAAGGGCAACTCAATCATGGTGACTGTCAACAGGGCTACCGAGGAGGGATGGTGACCGGATGGGGGGTCCGTGAATATAGCAATAGGATGTCACTATATGTACACGTGCACGAAGGGGAGCAAGCATGCTGAGCAATGGGTGGAAGGGGATGGTGGGTTTGTGTGGTGTGGTGCAGTGGTGGACTGCCAAGCTGATCCCGTGGCATGGTGGGTGGGTTGCAAGGGAGCTGGGTTTGGGTCTGGGAATGTGTAAATTTTGTTGTGCCTGGGCCAGCATTTATTTTCCCTGTTTTGCACCCCCCCAACCTGCACCCCTCCCGGAGTTGAGATTCCCTTAGTAGGGTGATGCAAGGGATGAAGCCCCCTGTGGGGGGGTGTGGGGGTGCAACCCCAGCACAAAAACAGGAAAAACCTAAGTCCCCAGCACCCTTTTGCTGTGCGCTGGGAGTGTACATTGCCAAAATTGATTTTTGGTGATGTACACTCACCCTAATGGTGATCACCTTTCCGCGATCGCCACTATGACATGGAACCCATTTAGATACATTGCAAGATGTTTCTCATGGTGCTGCCATCTTGTCTGACCATTCCCCTGTATTGGCTAAATTTTACATTGGCAAAGCAAGTCAAATTTCACATTGGCGTCTTAATCTTGCCTATTTTCAGGATCCTGAATTCATGCAGTTATTAAAGGACCACATACCAGTTATACTACAGGACAACGATACGGATGATACTACTCTTACTATTCTGTAGCATACACTTAAGACTGTTCTATGAGGGGAAATAATTCAGTATTGGCTTGCAGGAAAAAGCAGAGGGAGGAAAAAATGAGGGAATTCAATTAGAACTTTGTTGACTTCAGGAAGTCTTGTTACAGGGGCAATCAATCTGTTCAGTCTATCCTATTGCAAGCCTAACAACAACTGTTGTATTTAAAACTCTCCTGTTATGAAAGGGGTCCTAGGTGGGCCAGGAATCTGGCTCATAGGCTTAGGATGACCAGATCAAAGGCCTGTGTTACTGCTATGGCTGACCCTTTAAATGGGCCATCTTCTAGGTAAGCCTATGGAAATCAGGAATTCTTTAGCTAAATTCTATCAAGTACTTTATAAAGCAGAAACTTTTCCCACTACTTTACAGTTAGATCAGTACTTTGCTAATATCCCTTTGCCCAAATTGATGAAAGCCCAGGTGGCCACCCTTTTGGCTCTGATAACTGTAGCCGAGGTTCAAGTGCCTTTAAAACAGGTGAAGACTCTTAACAGGTGGAACTCATTTCCCGCCCAGGTTTGCTCCTCCCACTCACATGTGTGCCTTTGATCCTCCCTATGGAACCATCCCAAACTCTCCTCGGCCTGTGGTTGTCCCAAACCCCCATGATCTATCCTGATCCTTCGCAGCACTCCTTTCTCTTGGTTGTGTTCTGGACAAGTATAGGTTGTTTGTTGGGTGTATAATGTACCATAAAGAGGTATTGCTCTAACTGAGGCTCCACTTCCTGGGGCCTTTAAGTTGTATATAGTGTTGTATCAGCTGCATCTGAATTTGTACCTATTGTACTGCTCTTAGTTTCTACATGTGTTGTTTTGTTGTGTATATACCGCACAAGATATGCCTTACCTGACCCGTAATCTGTCTTAATCTGCATCATGTTGTCCTACGTACTTAAATCTGTAATTCCTGTACTCTCCCGGGTCGTACTTGAAAATAGGCCATTGTCTTGTCTAGTGTACTTACCTGGTCAACAAAAGCTAAATAAATAAATAAATACGTCTCCAGGTCTGGACGGATATCCAGCTGAATTTTATAAAACATTTAGTCAAGAGCTTTTCTCCTTTTGCTTTTTGCTTTTCATTATATCCAGAAGGGTACGCTACCACCTCCATCATGGCAATATGCCACAATTGCAGCTGTCCTGAAACCCTTAAAAGACCCAAAAGATCTGGCTTCTTATCACCCAATTTCTATGATAAGTTTTGACTACAAATTACTTGCAACGGTCCTAGCCCATAGACTTGATTCTTTCCTTCCTGACCTTATAGACCCTGACCAAGTTGGTTTTGTTAAAATAACGTAGGCTTATGATGCAATTAGACACACTTTTTTCTTTTAGATTTTGCAGTAACCCATCAAATACCTTTGATTCTGTTAGGGCTTGATGCCAAAAAGGCATTTTATAGGGTTGCTTGGACCTTTTTGTGGGCGACCATCTCTCATTTTGATTTTCTTTCTGAATTTATAACCCAGTTATGAAACTTATACCACTCCCCACAAGCCTATGTCAAATTCGGATGGCTCCTTGTTGGAGTGAATCTCCCTCTTTCCGGGTACCTGACAAGGATGCCCCTTTTCCCCTTTTTATTTGTTTTGTATTTAGAGCCACTTGTGGTAAAAATCCACAGGCAAAATTGGATTGAAGGTATTCCAGTAGGGGTGCTTTCTTTTAAAATGTCACTTTTTGTGGATGACATCTTGCCCACCCTGACTAATCCAGAAGACTCCTTACTGGCAGTTTGGGAAGAGCTTGAATGTTTTGCTATTTTATCAGGTTATAGGATTACCGAACAAAAAACTGAACTGTTGCTCTATAATTATAAACCCTCTATAGCCCTCAAGAATAATTTTCACTTCAAATGGTACAGTACTGAGATGAGATATTTGGGGGTTAAATTGCCACAAAATCTGGTCCATACAGAACTACTAAAGTTTGAATAGCTTACACAGCAGCTGACCAGTGATTTAGCTAGCTGGTCTCATCTTCGAATGGGCATATTTGCTCGTGTGGAAACTATACAACAAAATGTCCTGCCAAGGCTCCTTCTTTTTTTTATATACAAACAATACCATTTCTGCCCAGCAAAACATACTTTCAAAGAATAAGTGGGGACTGAACCTCCCGAATTTCTATAATTACACGTTAGCAGCTCATCTTCGTACTGTGTTGTATTGGCTCTCCCCAGTGTATGTGGCACACTGGAAACATGTAGGACTTACTATTAGTGACTTACATAATTTAGCTCCGCACATACTGGGGAATCCTAATAAAATGAGGCCACTAAGCTTCCACAATACACGGCTGAGACACTGAAGTGCTGGTTGAAGATGATATAGAAACACCTCATTTGGACTGAAGGGACCTTTTTAATTGCCTTGGCATATGACCCTGAATTTCCACCTAATAAATTTGATCAGGCTTTTAGGAGATGGCAGAACTATGGCCTTACTTTTGTATTCCAGAAGTAGGATTCTTCAGGACTGCTCTCCATTGCTTCTTTCCAGGCAAAATATGGTCTTCTATTATTGGAATTTCATAGATATTTGCAGGTGAAAACATACTTATCGTCTTGGGAGGATAACTTGGCAGCTTTGGTGATGAACCCACCCCCTCTAGTATTTTTAATTCAGCAATGTTTTGATAAGGAACCTGCATACTATCTTATTAGTTTATTGTATAAGGCCTTGGGGTGCAGCAATACAGAAATTATGGATAACTCCAGAGAGTTGCAATCTGAGATTTCACAGTCTGCTTGGAGTAAGTAGGCCCAGATTATTCAAAAGGTATCTGAGTTGATTTATTGGAAAGAATACACTTGAAAAATTGGAGTCGAGTTTTTCATACCCAATTGGTACGATTGAGGATTACTCCTCTGGGGGAATGTTGGAAGGGGCGTGGTATTGCACCAGCAGATTATGAGCATATATTGTGGTTCTGCCCTTGTTTGCAGTATTATTATCAAGAGGTACTGGATGTTATTACAGAAATATAGGCTGTTCAGATCTCCTTACTTCATTATACATTCTCACAGCCACTCCTCTAGAGCAGGGTCTTACTGATATGAGAACCCTTAAGCATATTACTTTATTTCTGTTGGCAGCTAAGAAATTTATAACTAGACTTTGGAACACCACTAGAATACCAACACTGCAAATCTGGAGGACTCTTGCTTTGGAACTTTATGGCCTATAGAGACTTTTGGTCCAAGTTTGTAGTCAAATTATGACATTTCAGTTATGTTGGTGAAAATGGGTCATGTACCAACTGCAGTATTACCCAGATTGTGTGCTTTGACTTGTAATCAGCCAACTGGTTATAATTTATAAATCATAAATTATACTTGGACAATTCTCTATATTTGTTCTCTGTCCTCTGGCTTTCTTCTTTTTTAAAGATAAAGTATTATGATTGTTTTTAATTCTTCAGTTTAGTTACCCCCACTCTGGTTCAGTGGTTCTAGGGCTATCAGAATTAGTTTTTTTCTTTTTTAGGAAAATGCTTCTTAATAATCATAGCTTTAGTACATATGTACAATGAATTATTGTTAATTATCAATGTAACATATATAGTTAATTAAGGGTACACGATGGGTGATCTTGACAGAGGACTGAAGTTCAATGTATGAGTTCATTGGGTGGGGTAAGAATTGTTATGGAGATGGATGCCAGTGAGTATATCTACAGGTTGACGCTGTAGTGGTCCTGTGGATAAAATGGAACTGTGTGTTTATGGTATAATTGGGATTTTGGAGGTGAAGGGCAAAGAGGCATCCTGGCATGAGAAGATTTATATGTCTACCTTTGGTAGTTGTATTTAATATGTAGTATAAATGGTGCATTTTCATTTTAATCTTAATCTGTAATATGTATGATATGTTTATTTTTGGTTTTATGTGTATATACTCTTGTATTGCTTAAATTGTGTTTCTTATATTGAATAAAAATTAACATATTAAAAAAAAGAATTTCCTAAACCCAAGCATCTGAAGTTATTTGGACCCATCAATAGTAAAAAATTGTGCAGTCTTCCACCAAGGAAAGGGGTGCAGAGATGGACCCATGTACCCTCATTGTGAGGTGCCTGTATTTTGCCCTGGACCTCTTATATCTCATCTAGTTAATGTCTCTCTGTTACTCTAGTCAAAATAGGCTCCTTTATTTATCTGGTTACCGAAGTTCTGAAAGTGATGAAAACCTCTGTGAAACTGCCTTTATCAGCTGCCTTCTTAACCTTTTTATCTTATTTATTTAAATTTTGATGACTGGGTGGGCCCACTGAGACAAACAAGTCTCTTTTTCAGGGGCGACTCAGAGAATTGAACATTCGTTAAAGGTAGAAACAAACAATTGCAGATAATTTATAGAAGTGCAAGTCAAAAACATAAAATCATGGAGTAACAGATATCTGGGATAGAGATTTAAAGGATGATTTAACATATGTTCTAAATAGGTGCTTAACATGTTTCAACAAACTGGGTATGATATACATTTGGGAGACAGTTTATAACAGATGTCAACAGCTGCTATGCAATCAGTGTTAGGAGATGACATTCTCATGAATAACATGTTGTAAATTAATAGAAGGTTTCTTGTGAAAAGCTAATAGGAGTTAGCTAGAGTGGAGAAGTGAGCTAGGGAATGGAGAGGTGAGATAAAAAGTGGATAGAAGGAGTTGCGGTGCCCAGGAGAAGGCTATGCACAGTTGCCATTACTGTACAGGCAGAGGGTGTGTAGATTTCTTTGCATAGACTTTTGAAAAGGGGAAGAGTCTTGCATGAGAGAAAGGAGTGTGGAAGGTTATTCCATTTTTGTGGTGCTGTGAAGGAGAAAGATCTTCTGCCAACAACTAGGTGAGTCTTGGGTAGGCTTAACAATGGGAGGTGGGAGGACCTGAGCATTTGAGGGTGGGTTTCAGGTTAACTAGGCCAGGTAAACTCAGGGGTGGGGAGAGATGGATTAGTTTGAAGGTGGTGCAATACACTGGGAAGTCAAGTTTGGCTTTGAAAGATGGCCAGCCCAAGGTGTTTAGCACTAAACAATGGTGGGTATGGGATGGGGCCTTTACAGCAAAGCAAGCAATCCTGTGATAGGCAGTACTGAATTTGTGTAGGAGTTCTGGCTTAGATGAATGTATTATTGAGGATCCGCAGATGAGGTCAGGCAGAATGATGGCCGAGGCAACAGTACTCATAGCATGATTCAAGGGGTAGGGGGCTGTTTGATAGAGGAGGCTTGTCTTCTGGTTGGTAGCCTTTGTGACACTGGTTATGTGTGCATCAAAGGATAGGTGCTTGTCAAGCATTACACCCAGATATTTGAAGTTGGGGACTTTTTCAAGCAGCATGCTAGTGGATGTTATGATCACCGGGGGGGTTGGTTACTTGTGGTGAAGCAGGTGTGGTGAAACAGCATGGATTTAGTATTTTTGGTGTTCAAGACTAGTATGTTATTTTTAAACCATGTTTCTAAGATCTGAAAATAATTTGCTAGGTCAGAGTTAATTTTAGAGACCTCACTGGAAGATCTATAAAGAATGGCATCATCTGGATGTAGCTGGACCAATGCCCCTCCACAATCCATAGGCAGGTCATTAATAAATAATGAGAATAGGAGAGGCCCTAGGATTGATCCTTGAGGTACCCCGTCTGAGATATTAGACAGGGAAGAGGTGTTTCCCACCCAT
Source organism: Neoceratodus forsteri (assembly GCA_016271365.2). Taxonomy (NCBI): domain Eukaryota; kingdom Metazoa; phylum Chordata; order Ceratodontiformes; family Ceratodontidae; genus Neoceratodus; species Neoceratodus forsteri. The sequence goes on along the minus strand of CM028137.1, from coordinate 483,302,755 downwards.
TTGATGCACTGAGACCTATTCACTAAGTAGTTAGTGACCCAGGAGAGGATGTTGCTATCAAAGCCAAGGTTGTGAAGCTTGGAGATGAGAAGAGGGTGGTTGACTAGGTTAAATGCTTTATTTAGGTCAATAAAGACTGCTCCAGTCACATTGCCTAGGTCCATTGCCTGTATCATGTCAGAGGTGACCCACAGGAGATCAGTTTCTGTCACATGGGATTTCAAGAAAGCGATGCTGGTGGCTGGTAAGGGCACTATTTTGTTCAAGATAAGAGTATAATTGATTGTAGAGGATTCTTTCTTGGATTTTGGCAATAGTGCATGCATGAGATAGATATGGATCTATAGTTTTCAATGAGGTTGGTTGGACCACTTTTGTGTACTGGGACAACAATGGCAGTCTTCCATTTGTTGGGCATGACATGTGCGATGAAGGATCTATTGATTAGGCAGGAGATCGGGTAGGCAAGAGCAGGACAACCTAGTTTGAGGAATTTAGGAGGTAGGGAGTCAAAGCCTGGTGAGCTATCTGGATTAAGGCCCTTCAGAAGTTTAAGGACCTCCTTATGGGAGGTGACTTTTAGATGGAAGAGAGGGTATGGAGCCTCCTCCTGGCTGGCCGGGTGCTCTGGGCATATGTCAGGGAGGTCGATTTTGTAGGGATCAAGGTCCGTAAAGAAGTGGTTCAGTCCAGTAGCTACCTCCTTAAGTGAGGATAGTAAGCAATCTTTTGCTAACATTGTTTGTGGGAGGATCCTTTCTTTACCCTTGAGGAGTATGTTGATGTCCTTCCAGAAACACTTGGGGTTAGATAGATGAGATTCCTGCTGGGTTACAAGATAATCTCTTTTGGTTTTTATGATTTTATATTTGCAACTATTATGAAGCTGGTGGTAAGAATTCCAGTCTGATTGGAGCTTAGATGTTTTTAAAGGCTTGCCAGGCTTTATCATGAGAATGCATAAGGTGCCTCAGTTCCTGAGTAAGCCGGGGAAAGTGTGTACCTTTTGATCTCCTTAGTTTGGGTGGGGCAACGTAATCAAGGATGGAGGTAAAGGTGTTGATCAGGTATTCTAAAGCCTGATTTATGTCAGGTAGGGAGGATACTGGGGGCCAGTCAGCTGAGGCAAGCCTTGCACAAAAGGCATCTGCAGTGAAGTTAGTTAGGTCCCTAGTTATATGAATTTTGGGAGGTGGTGCAGGCAATTATTCTTCCAGATGCAGTAGGTTGTGGAATGGGCACTGAGTGCATCAGGGAGGATTTCAGCAACTTTAACAGACATCAGAGTATTAGTTAGAATCCAGTCCAGGAGAGTGTGACTACCTGACTTCATATTCAACCTTGTGGGATCGTCTAGGAGTTGCTTCAGCTTTACATCCAGTAGGGCAGCTTGGTACTGTGATTTAAGGGGTCCAAACCAGTTCATGTTGAAGTCACCAAATAATGTGGTGTCTTTCTTTGGGAGGGAATCCAAACTAGTGAGCAGTTCAGCATAGGAGGACACAAAATTAGGGGGTAAGTAGATGCAGCCTATTGTTACTTTCTTGATTTGGCCAAGGGTGACTGTGATGAAAATATACTCTGCAACAGGATTGATCTCTAAGTCTGTTAGCTCATTGGCTATTAAATGAGCTCTAGCATAAATTAATACCCATCACCTTTCTTGGGGACCCAATCTCGTCTGAAGCACGTGAAGCTGTGAAGGGCTACCTCATGAGACAGTATGGAGGGTTTGAGCCACAATTAGGTAATGCAGAGGATATCAGATTTATAATACTGTGACCAGGCTTTAAGTTCGGCCATTTTCCCCTAATGCTTTGTGCATTCAGATGAGCTACTGTATTTTGAGTCCTTTGGATTTAAACCGGTTTGGGCAAGAGGTTAGGGGGTCAGATAGTGGCTTAATAAGATTGTTATTTTTTTGTCTCCTAATAGGTCCAGAATTTAGCTCAACATCACCTGACAACAGTAGGAGGCAAGTGCAGGACTGGGGGAAGGAATGGTGGAGGAAGGGTAGTTTGTGTAGAAGTTTGGGGTGCTTTTTTGTGAAGATGGTTTTGTTATGTTGGGCCATGGCCAGCAAAGCAAGGGGCGGGGGATACTCATGTGCACAAAGGGACAGAAAGTTTAAGGTTCTGGGAGGTGTTTGACTTACCATGGAGAGAGTTGCAGGAATAGGTCATCGGACAGATCTCCTGGGCACAGGTGTGCCAGTAAGGAGACACAAATGAGTAGTCCTTTGGAGAGGCAGAACATTGTGAATGCTGAGAGTAGGGTTTAACAGACTCCTGAGGGGAGGGAAGAGGGGGCAAGGGGATAGGATTGCCCCCTGGGGTAGCGAGGAGCTAAGGGGGGGTGTCAGGTATACTGTGTACAACCTCAGGATTCAAGTGGACTATGTCTGTGCTCTTAGTTGATTTTGGAAGATAGGCAAGAGGACCTGTGTACTTAACAAGTGGATCAGCTTTTGTGTGAAGAACTAATTGGAGGAAAAAGAGCTAGAACTAGTGTGGGCAGCGAAGGTAGAATCCCACTGATTTACAGTGTGTACTATCCCTTTAAGGTATCCCTAAGTTATTTAGATGTGCTCTCTATCTTTAGTTATACTAAGCACAAGGGCTGTATAGCCAATGGGTAACACTGGAGGTAATTAGGGGGCAGAGGAAGTGTGTATTTAATGCTGGTAGGAGGTGGGGGTTGGGTGGGCATGAAATTTCAACAGGATAATTCCACACCCAGCCCAAAGTTGCAGGGCTGGAAAGAGAAACAGAAATAGCCTACGCAAGTGGGCCAATGGAAAATTAGTCAGAAGCTGCTCCTGTCCAATTGAATTTCGGCTGAATCCAGTTCAGTCTGTACCTATTTAGAAGAGCTGGAGGAGCTGCATCGGAGGATGCTGGCCATCGGCTGGATCACAGTCAGGCCGAAAACGCTGCAGCCAGCGAGAGGCGCTGTGTTTAAGTCAAAGTGGCCTTATGCTGTTGCTTTGACACTGGAAGGTGGCCCTTCTTATCCTGGATATCCCTTAAAATAAGATCCTGGCCAGAACAAAACAACTAATCTCTCTCAAAAGGGAGGTTGAAGAGTTTGGTCTTTGAAGCTTGATCAGCAACCAAATGCCTAAGCCATACACCTCACATGGCCAACACAACGTGATATGCGGAGTGAGCCGAGATGCACAGATTCTCCACTGTGGTATCCCTTAAAAAGCTGGAGGCCCTGGCAACTAGTTGTAGAATGATTACTCTCTCCAAATCCAGGAGAATGAAGCTGGCAAGGGTAGTAACCCAGAGGTTTAAAGCTCTGGCAACAATAAAAGTAGGAGGTGCACAGATATGTGACATTGGAGGGGAAAGTCCTTCTACATGTGGCATTCACTTGTTTGTCATGTGAATCCATTAAGGCCAATGACTCCTCAATAGGAATTGTGGTGTACTTGACAGAATTATGCACTGCATTATCCACCAGAGGAGGGGTTTCCCACCAGTGAAATGTTTCCTCCAAAAAAGGGCAATACTGAGCCTTAGGTTTTGGCAGAGACTTTATTTGGTCCACTCCTGCCCATTCTTGTTCAATAACTTGGTCACAGTGAATAAAGCTCAGAAAACACTTTGGAGCTGAGAAGGAAGTGGACGGTATAGGATTGATGTCCACTGCCTCCATAGATTGCTCCTCTTTGAGCCATAAGAACCTACGTGTCACAGCCATCAGGTAGACCAAGGACTTTGTATGAAACAGGGAAGGTATAGAAATCCTCCTCTTCGGCTCTGTCCTCACCCCTTCTCCCTCCTCCTGCTCCTCCTCAGAGAGGTAGTCATCATCATCATAAACAGGGCCCTGATTTTTCTGCGGCACATTGGAACAAAGTTCTGAGGCATGGTTCTCATTTGCCACAGAACTTCTGCGGCACTCAACACCAATTTCTGCGGCAATTCTCTGGCACATTTTTAACAATTTTTTTCCTTTTTTTGTTTTTTTTTGCCATATCTGACACAATGCATGCTCGTAACACAGTCATTTTATGGGCGTCTGTCACCAAATTTTCAACATAGCCAGTTTAAGACCTCTGCTCATGAACAGTATCACTGTGATTTTATTAATCTGTTCAGAACATTGATTTCGACAACTCCACCACGCCATTGAGTGCTGCTATGCAAAACACATTTTGGGTGAGATGTGAAAATGACAGTTGTACTGTTCATAAGGAGGTGTGGTAAAATGGCAATACTGAAAATCTGGAGTGAAAATATTAAAATGCTCAAAGTTATGAGCGTGCATAGGAACTGCATGAAAAGCGCGGCTAATAAAACAGTCGTTTTGGGAATATTTTCACCAAATTTTCAACATAGGTTTTAGGAGCCTACCTCATGAACTATGACACTGTCATTTCGTTAATCATTCCGGAAAGGTGGTTCTGCGCAGTGACTGCAGAACCACCTTTCAGGACTGATTAACCAAATAACAGTGTCACAGTTCATGAGGCGGGGCCCCAAAAAACCCATTTTGAAAATTTGGTGAAAAAATTCACAGAAATGGCTGAGATATGCACTAAAGTTGAAAAAAATCCATTTATGCCATTATACAGCTTACCGGCATTTCTTCAGTTCGCGGTCGGCTTTGAAGAGTGCAGACGTGTTCCCAGTCCACCGAAGATCATCGCACTGGGCTCCGGAGGTAAGTATGGTTGAAGTGGGGGTGTGGGGAGGTGGGTACACAGAGAGTGGGTGTGGGTTGGGGAGGGGGGGCAAAAGAAGCAACGATGGAAGTTTTTTTTGTTTCAGGCCTGTTCTTTTTAACAACACACAAGGAGGGACTTTTGCCATGCTGGGGTGGGCTCCAGCATGGCATACAAGCATTTGGGAGACAGTGAAGCCGAAGGGGATTGGGCACCCCTGGCCGGGCAAAAGGACATTTTTGCCACACTGGGATGGCCTCAGCGTGGCATACAAGCATTTGGGACAGTGAAGCCGACGGGATTGGGCATCCCATCAGCAAAGGACGTTTTTGCCACTCTGGGGTAGGCTCCCAGCATGGCATACAAGCATTTGGGGGGGGACAGTGAAGCAGACGGGGGATTGGGCACCCCTGTCGGCAAAGGACGTTTGTTCCGCGGGTGGCCGCGAATTCCGCCGGTGACAGCAAATTCCACGGATATTTCCGCGGTTTGCTGCATCCGCGGAATCGCGGAAAACTCAGGGCCCTGATCATAAAGTACCTTCATAGGGCCTGGATTTTCCCAAAGATCCCTAATATCCTCTTCCTGACCCTCTAAATAGTCAGGGTCAGGGTCTGCCTGCACATCTGTATCCACTGTGATGCATTTGGACATGCCTGAGTGCCCCCCCAACCTGATAGGTTCAGTATATGGTCAGTGTGTCTGCTGGGATGTCCTACAGAACATCAGGGCCCTCCTAAGGGCAATAGCAAGGATTTTCACAATTCTGCTTTGCCACTGCCAACTGAAAATCCAGGTGGCCCCTTCCCAGCATGGAGGGCTGTCTGGGGGGAACTGAAGAGACATATTAGCCTGAAAAACACAATGGGGGAAAATAGGAACCCATGGAGAGAGGCTCTCATACCATTTTGCAGGTCTTACATCTTTTAAATGTGAGTGGTCTCCAATAAACCAAGGTGCCAACAGTAATAGCCCTGCATATGCCAAGGCTTAACAGGATTTTCTTTTTCCTTTTTCCTTTTAAAAGATGAATTCCCACCTCCAGAGGTAGAACTGTGCAGAGATCAGATCCACAGTTGATGAGACTGCAAAAACTGAGCCGAAAGGAGGTGAATCAGTGGAAAATGTGGCTACACAACAGAGCTTCACGTTTAGAAACTGTTTGGAAGTAGTGATGCATGCACTGTCAGGAAAGCGTGCGCTTGACATCACAACACTGTGCATGATGTCAGCACATTGGGAGGGGGGCATGCGCACACAGAAGGCGCACTGTACAGAGAGAATTAAAAAACAAACAAAAACAGGGTGCTCACCCAAGGGAGGCAAACGGCAGAAAAAACCTGGTGGGTCTAAGAAGCCAAGAAACACACTGCCAGCTGATGGAGGCCAAATAAGTACCAAACACAACTCTGCACACAAAAAGGGCCAATTCAGGCCAGCCTGGTGATGTAGAGGGCTGAGGCATTGGATGCCTTACCTCTCGCCATGCTGGCGACCCATGTTTGGGAACAAGCATGGGCCATCGGAGGTCATCATGGGGGGAGGGAGTTTTGCAGGATTGAGCTGTCGACAGCCAGCTCTCCTCTCCATGGAAGGATCTGAGCTTTCCAAGGCTGTTGGCTGCCTTGCAGTGGAGGCCAGGGGGCAGTGCAAGCCAAGGGAGCCAGGGCACTAGGCCAATGGGGTGGGAGGAAGGGGGCCATCACTGGAGCAATAGGGGGCATGTGTGCCTCCACGCACATGTGCCTGTCTGTCTGTGGCCCCAGGTTAAAGTGGAGAAAATAATGAAGGAAAGATGGGGGTCATGATAGGATGAATACTCCAGGCTGGCTCCAGGTCACCGCTGGGACACGCATAGGGTTAAAGATCCAAAATACCCCCGGAGTCTGGTAGGGTTGGCAGGCAGTCAGACAGCTGTGGCCTGCCATTGTAGGGATAAACACCTTGATAGAATAAACAGGGCCAATTCGCTCCTCAACAACTAACATTTAGTTTTAGCCTATATACTGTGGCTAAGGCTGCTGAGAAGCACATAAAGGGGAAATTCCACTTAAAAAGACAATACCCCAGTCTAACTAAATACCTGAAGAATAAAAAAAAAACACACCAGGAAAAGATAAAAATACCTATAAAATGGAGGGGGGGGGGTGTCAATGCAGAAATAATGGTGGAGACCCCTGTGAAGCTCTATATCATCCCCTCAAAATATAGAAAGTAAACTTACATGTGGCACCTCTGTTCCTTTTTTTGTTAAAGGAAATTTGAGACCTTAAAATAACAGTACCCTGATCTAAAAGGCAGAGATGCCCCCCCCCCAAGCACAAGCTGTGGAAGAATGGGGAGAGCGGGTTAGTCAATTAGCGTAGCTTAACAGGCACAATTTTAATGTAGGGGTGCTCCCTGTCAGCAAGTAGCCTCAACCTGCTATGCAGAATTGCAGCCCAAAAGCTAAAAAGCTTACAGTTTCTTCAGAGAAGCTTGAAAGATCTTTCCCCTTCAATGGCACATTTTAAACCGGAGAGTTGCTGCTGTTCAGAATCCTCATATGCCCAGCATTCTAAACCTTTGGGCTGTGCAATTTTCCCTAGTAGGGGTGCACATTATTCTGTTGTTGTAAATACCTGGTGACAATGTGGAGTGCTACAGAAAGCACTATTGTGTTGTGAGTCAGTACTAATCCAATGCCTCACATTGTGGTGGTGCTTTCACAAACAGAACCACGCTCAACAGAAATAAGCCTTTTTCAACTGCAAAACTATGAAGACTTTTGTCAATAAAATACATATGATAGGTTAGGGTAAATTTGGGCAGATGGGTGGAAACCATGGATGGGAAATATTTGGTTTTGGGAGGTGTGTTTAATTAAGGGTCAGATGCTAGTTTTGAAAAAAATATGCCAAAGTTGCATGTTGTAATTCAGAAGTCTGAGGTAACAGTCTTGAATTACAGCAATGTAAAATACTAGCTTTTTGTGAATTATTGGACTTGGCCATATACTATATTTAAAAACACTAAATGTACATGGACAGTAGAATCCCTTCCAAACACATAGCCTTTCATTCTGCCTTAAGAGAGTCCTTTTGGTTGCCCACAGTGGTCCTGCAGACAGGCAGGCAAGACATTTCTCTAGAGACATCACCGAAATTTCAAGAAATATCTGACTATGTCTTTGTCTACAACTGTACAGTATGTACTTATGAAATCATCAAAATAAGATTATAGTTTCTAGATGGGTGCTGATTACAAAAGTGAGAGAAGGGTAAATATCAGCTGCTATGTTGGGGGTGGTCATGGGGTTAGTTAGCACCAAGGACGGGCTCCTGGTGCCAGTTTTAAGAAGCAGGTTGAAGCTGAAGTGGGAGAGGTGAGCTGTTGTGTGTTTATTCAGTCAGGTTGGGTCCCAGTGCTAGCATTAACAAATAGGGTAAGGGCATTTGTGTCTTTGTTTGGCACTAGGGAGGGCTTCTAGTGCCAGTGACAAGCGGTGTGTGGAAATCATGAATTCATTTATTCAAATAAGTTACCAACACCATGGTAGACTTCCATTATAGGAATGTGTGGGTTAGTGGGGGATGGATTGCAGAAGCAGAGGGCTCCTCACGTCTAGCATTTTTAATTCACTGACACCAGAGTGGGCTCCCAGTGTCAGTACTGGGGTTTGGGAGCAGCAACAGCCACCAGCGGTGGTTTATAAGTGAATGCATCAATTATTTTTTTTCCCATAACACTTCATTCGGCAACTGGTATCAGGGGTGGGGGCAATAAAGGCCTCCAGAGATGGACTGCAGGTGGTGGCATATATGTTTTTTTTTTTTTCAATTATAAAAAAAAAACAGGAAATAAAAATGTGGTTGTAAATGTATAAACACATTTCTACTTTCTAGTTCTGACATGCAACCACAGTTTCAGCACTGGCATGAGAAATGCCGCCAAAATTTTCACTGTGGTGGATAAAAACACTTAAAAAAACATGTTTTTTTAATCACTACATGTGGTCATTGGCTTTCCTTTGGCTTTTTATTTTGTTTTTAATGTTGCTTATTGCAAGCCACCACAAAGACTGCCTTGGGACAGAATTTAATGAGGCAGATAGTTTTAGGGTTCAGATCAAAAGCATTTTTATTTATCACAATGCAAAAAAAGGTGTCTTAAAAAAATGGTGTTAACATTTTCACATACATTGAAACTTACAATTTACCAAGCAAAATATTTCTAACTGTTCAGAATTTAAATATCTGGCTACAGAGGGTGTGCATGCCAATTTCCTGGTTCCTGGGTCCAAGAGAATCAAGCTACAGTATAAGGAAGCAAAAATAGGGAGTTTGCATTAAAGGGTCTTCCAAACCTATAAAAGACAAAGACAGACATAAGACAATACATTTAAGACAATTGCTTAAAATTAACAACAGTCAACATTTCCTGCTAAACAATTTCAGTGTATCATGGTTAGACAGAGGAAAGCATGGCAAGACAAGCAACCTCTAGAGCCTGTCTTATTGAGACCATTTGTAACCCCTAGGTGGCACTATCCCAAGGGCTACTACCCCTGCCTGCTTAGCTACTGACAGGTTGAGGGGCTTAGGTTCTATGACGGGTAACTCCACCCAGAGATCAGGGTTGACAGCGGTTAAACTAGCTTGGGCACAGCCCTCTGGGAAACTGTGACTCCCCCTTTGTTCCCACTAGTGGCCCACACAGCTCACGGGAGTTACCTTCCCAATACCCCACATATGAATACTGATTGCACATATAGTTACCACTTCCCCTCAAGATGGATTCTGCTGCATGTCTCTGAGGACCCCCTGTAAAAAAAAAAGGTTATGCAACATGCACAAACACAGATTCCAATGCTGGTTCTACATGTACTGACACTTCAGACAGTATAAAGTTCAACAATAACAAATCTGGTCTATTCAGGGGACTAGAACACAGGAGGGAGAAATCAGGTTGATTGGCAATATTCAAATCACAGTAATGTACAAGCATATAGGGTCCAAAAGTCACAATCTGGGTACCCAGGATGGTGGGAGCTAGCCAGGTCCGTTGCCCGGGGGTGGCCGGCTGGTGCAGCTGGATGGGGCCCTGTAGGGAGAGAATATATGCACAAACAAATTATAATCTGGAGCCAGATGGCTCAGTCCACAAACAGAAGCACAAAAAACAATCAGTTGACACACTTGGATTAAATGAAGGTGAGGGGAAGTACCCCTATTTGTACTCACAAACCCCAAACCAAGAGCTGTATTGAGGAGGTGGCTCTGGAAGGCCAGGATGAGCAGGACATGGGGATGGGACCCCTGTGACAGGACCTAACTGATTTGGAAAGCAGGCAGATGCAGTCCGATTAGCTTTGAGTCCAGCTTCCAGCTCCAGATCACAACTCACAGAACAAGGGGAACAGGTATCGTGATCCCCTACAAACACTAAGCACATTTATATGTAAAGGAAATTACTATACCAGGCAGCTGCTTCTCAATCCCGATCGCAAGTACTGCAAAACCCGAGAACACACACAGCAACAGAGTCCCCGACAGGCCGATCGCACTTCTGCAAATCTTTGGTCTTTACGGGCAAGCCTGGTTCTGCAGACTTCCTCCTTCTTTTTCCACAACTTGGATTCAGTCCAAATAAGCACTCACTAATGGCTACTGGCCTACTTCAGGACCTTACACGCGCTTCCCGCGCGAACTGTATGTGGCAACAGAACTGAGCTCCTACTCCTTTCACAGTCAACTCGCCTCTGCCCCTCCAAGAACAATTCAGGGCATTTCCCTTAGGCTCCACACAAGTCCGGTTGTTGAATTCAGCTGTCAGTCTTTTCAGGGCTCCCTCTGTTGGTGCAAAAAGGTGCCAAGGTCCAAACTACAGCTCCCAGAAGCACCTGCCATACATTCCTCCTTTAAGCATGCTCCAGGTGAGAGTCCAAGTTCTGGTTGGCTCAGGCAGTCTCCATTTTAGGGCTCCCCTTACCCAATTGACCCAGATTAGCAGTTCAGGTCCACAATGGAGGAGCAACACACACAGAGTATCAGCTGCAATAAAGGCAGGTTACACAAACTGCAATTTTACTAATGCTCTAAATGATTTCAGGACAACAATTACATCTTTCAGATGGGCTCCCTCTGTGCTCTTAGCGACTGCAGAAATGGAGCGATCAGACGGAAGCTCAGAGCAGGATTTGAGCATTAACTACACATTCCCCCCATTCAAACTAATTTAACCTGCGAGCAGGCAGCTCTTAAAGAGACAGTACCAGAGGCTCTAAAAGCACTCACAGATAAACAGCTTAAACACCGAACACCATTCAGGCAGGGAGCACTTAGCCAGCTCCTAGAAGACTTTTGGGAACCCCCATTTGCAGGGGGGGTTAGACCCTTCCTGGCCTGAAAAACTTGGCGTCCGCGTCAAGTAGATACCTTTAAATCACTTTAAGGCAGAACAGTTTAAACTTGCATCCCTTTTAAACAACAATCAGCATATTAAACCTTTGTTATATACACTTATTCTGTATTACACAGTCTACTACCGGTTGCACAACATTACACATACAAATATTTTTACATCAGGTCGTTCCTTCCTGCACATAAAACCTGGATAGAGGGGGCTCTTCCCTATCAGCTACCTCAGGGCTAGATGGGGCAGGGGCACTATACTTAGAGGGCAAGACAAGTAATCTGGAGTTAGTACCTATGTTCAGTTTGGGCAATGAGCTCGGGGACACATATACCCCCTTATGGACCACATTGAGAGGCAGATCTACAGGCCTCCCAGGGGAATCATAGCTTAAGCACACTACAGGCTTCATAGCTCAACCAGTCCTTCTAAGGAGAACTGCCACAGTCTCTGTGCTTTTGCTCTCACTTTCTGCAGTGTCTGTACTGGCCATGGGAATGGCCTTCGGGGTAGAAAGGCTAGAACTTAGGGCACTTTCAGCTCCAGGAGTTGCAATCTCTGCAGTCATAGTACTTGGCTTACATGGGTAGTTTTCTGACACTGGCAGTGAACCATCAGGACACTCAAAATACTCTTCTTGTTCTGGTATGTCACCAGTCTGTCCCAGTTCATTATTTTCCTCATCCAAAAGCTCATACAGTTCCACCATGCACATGGATTCCATGTCATCCAACTTAATATTCTGTACTTCACTTTCTGAGAGCATTGGCTCCAGGGACAAAGCTGGGGGCTTAGACAGTCCCGAAGGCCCAGCTTTATCTCCATAGTTGACTAGAGGGTTGCCTTGAAACAATTGGCTCAGTTCATAAGAGGGGTAGTACCCAAAGTTGCACTCACTTTCCTCTGACATGGACTGACAGTCATGTTCAACTGGGACTTGTTGTGGGGGACACTTTAACTCAGCATATGTAGGTGCAGACTTTCATTGCTTTTGCTTAGCAGCAGCTCAGGTCACTGGTCCAGAGGGAGCACTTTCTGGGAGCTCAGACTCAATGAAGATTTGTCCAATGGGCAGTAAATTATTTCTATGCATTGTTATAACAGCTTTTGAATTATTCTCAGGCCTTACTTTGTACACAGGCAGATAATCTAGTTTGCCCACTACAATGTGAGGGAGATGGTGCCACCTGTCAGCAATCTTGTGTTTGCCATGCAGTCCCAGATTTCTTAGCAATACCCGATCTCCCTACCGGAGTTCCTGTGCTTTTACCTTTTTATCATACCTTTCTTTGTTGGCCAGATTTCTTTTGACAGCCATGGTTTGAGCCACTTGATACACATGATTTATCTGGGCCTTTAACTTTTGCACATACTGTAAATAGTTGTCAGCTCGAACTCCATCAGGAGAAACTCCAAAATATACATCTACCGATAGTCGAGCTTCTCTTCCAAACATCAGGCGGTCGGGGGGAGAACCCAGTGGCATCACTTTTGGTGCAGTTGTAAGCATGTACCAAGGCACTGATTTGTTGGCTCCATCTAGGCTTGTCCTTGGGGTGGAGTGTGCCCAGCATATCTAACAGAGTGCGGTTGAAACATTCAGGCTGTGGGTCCCCCGGGGGTGGTAAGAGGTGGTTCTGGACTTTCACACTCCCCACAGAGAAAGCATCTCTTTGATCAAATGACTCTCAAAGTCCCTCCCTTGATCAGAATGAATTCTTTGTGGAGCCCCATAGTGAACAAAAAAGTTTTCTACAAGTACTTTTGCCACAGTAGATGCCTTCTGGTCCTTGGTGGGGAAAGCTTGGGCATATCTCTTAAAATGGTCAGTAACCACCAGCACATTATTAATGTTTCTTTGATCTGGCTCCAAACTCAGAAAATCAATACAGACTAGCTCCATGGGGGTGCCGGTGGTGATGTTAACAAGAGGGGCAGCCCTCTGGGGCAGAGCTTTCCTCTGTAAGCAGTGACTACAAGTTTGAATGTGTTATTCGACATCAGCCCCCATCTTAGGCCAATAGAATCTGAATCTCACCAAGTCAAGTGTTCTGTCTATGCCAAGGTGCCCCATGTGGTTGTGCAGGGACCTCAGCACCAAGTCTTGAAAGGCAGTGGGCAAAACTAGCTGCTGTTTGTCTATTTGTCCCCCTCTGTCTACTGTCTCCCTGTATAACAGTCGATTAATCAGCTTCAACTAAGGACCTTCCTTGTATAATAATGCAGTTCTTAAATCAGTGGAACGTAACATGGATACATCTTTTTCTGCGTAGAGGGCTTCTAAATCTGGTTTAATCATAGGATCCTGGGATTGAGCCCGCTGAAGACTGTCAGTGTCTAGCTGCGGCAAAGCACCAATGTCTAATGCAGAGAAGTGGAAATAAGCATCAGGTATGCAATTCTCAAAAGGCCCCGAACAATCCACCAGACAGTCCACTGTGTCTGTGGCCTCTTGTTCCTCTCAGTCAAACTGCTGGCAGAGTGCTCGAATATCAGGTTCTGACAGTCTGACCCAGTCATTTCGGGAAACAGGCCTCCGGGATAGAGCATCAGCATCTTTGTGGTTCAGGCCTGCTCTGTATTCAACAGCATAGTCATATGTAGATAATGCAGAAAGCCACCTATGGCCAGTAGCAGCCAACTTGGCTGAAGTCTGCACATAGGTCAGAGGATTGTTATGTTTTTACCAGTATCTTAGCCCCATACAAGTACTCCTGGAATTGATCAACAATGGCCCACTTCAAAGCTAGGAACTCTAACTTATGTACAGGATAGTTCTTTTCAGATGGGGTCAGGCTTCTGCTGGCAAAGGCCACTGGTCTCAGGCCATTCTCCTGCTCCTGGTACAACACAGCCCCCAAACCTTGCAAGCTAGCATCAGTGTGTAGGACCCAGGGTTTTGCTGGATCTGCATAGGCCAGGACAGGAGCGTGGGTAAGATGATATATAATCTCATGAAAAGCAGCTTCACAATCAGGTGTCCATCGGGCCCCAAAAACTTAATTGGGATGGAAATACACTCTCTGAGTCTCGGGGGAAGCCGGCCTCTTGTATTTTTTGTGGGTAGGAGGGTCACCTTGAGCAAGATTAAATAAAGGATGAATCACCATTGAATAGTCCTTGATGAAATGGTGATAGTAGCCACAAAATTCCAGGAATCTTTGCAGTTCTTTTAGATTGTGGGGCTATGACCAGGTGGTCAAGGCCTCAACTTTACTTGGGTCTGTCTCTATTCCCTCGGTGGAGACTATGTGTCCCATGTACTTTACAGAGGTTTGGAAGAATTGACATTTATCGATGGACAGTTTCAGGCCAAAGTCTTCTAGTTGGTCCAACACCTTGAACAATCTACCCTCATGTTCCTCCAGCGAGCTGCCAAAAATAACATCATCCAAGTACACCAGGCACTCTAATAAGTTCATGTCCCCCACTGCACACTCCATCAGTTGTTGAAAAGTGGCTGGAGCACCTGAAATCCCTTGAGGTATCCTCATGAACTCATAGAATCCAAGCAGGCAGATAAAGCCTGTCTTCTCCCGGTCTTCTGAGGCCATCGGGATCTGGTAGTACCCACTGCGAAGATCCAGCACAGAGAACCACTTGCTACCATTCAGGCAGTCTAGAGCATCGTGAATGCGGGGCATTGTATACTGATCAGGGATAGTTCGCCGGTTCAGGGTACAATAATCCATGCACATCCATGCACATCCTTACTGTCGCATTCTTTTTTCTCACTACCACGATAAGGGAAGTATATGGACTTCTGGATTCTTGGATTACACCAGCAGCAAGCATCTCTTGCAGATGCCGTCTCACATCATCTATGTCAGCAGAGGCCAGGCGTCAAGACCTCTAATGAAAGGGCCTTTCATCTTGTAGCCAGATATGGTGCTCAGCTCCTTGCACACATCCTATGTCCCATTCCCTCAAAGAAAACACCTGGTCTCGCTGAGCAAGCTTCTCACTGATCCTCACTGACAGGGAGTCACTGAAATCAAACAAGTCGGGCGTCACTCCATCATTCTTCCCCAAACTCTTGTTACTGGGTAGCACTGCAGTGTCTGCACAATGTACATTAGCCAGGGTACAATCTCTGTTCACTCGAATCTCTCTATCAGACACATTATGAACTTGAACCATTACCCTTCTGGCATAAGCAAGGGCTCTGGCAGGCAAAATATTTGGCTTGACCAGCAGTCCTTCTGGCAATTTTCCATCACCTGGTGCATCCAGCATTAGTATTTTATTCTTGACATCCTTTCTGATACGGACCTCTCCCTGTAAGGTACACTGGGAATTTGGCGCCAAGATCAGAGACTCAGGATCCTTTTTCCAAACAATTCCAACTGGTTTCTCTGGCTCCCCTTTTGCAGCATCTATCTGGGCATTGTAGGCCTTCTTGATCAAGGCCAGAATTCTTAAAGCTCTACCAGTCTGGGACCCCTGTTTTTCATAACACAACTGTGCCAACCATCCAAACATATGTGCATTAGTCCCAATTAGTAGAGGGACCCCATCATATAGTCCAGTAGGGGGACACACTAGGGCCAAGGTCTCCACTTGCTTTGCCAATCCAGCCACAGAAGTGGGAAAGAACAACCAAATTCGGATATACAGTAGCTGGAGTAGGGGTAGCCTTTTCACTTAAACCCCAGACATGCAGTTCTTCCAATGATTGCAGGGGCACATCAGACAAATGCTTCTGATACCAGTCCTGGAACATAATTGTCACTTGGGAGCCACTGTCTAGCACAGCTCTTGTAGGCACTCCATTCACTTTTACAGTGGTCTCCATGGAGGGACCCACCACTTCAGACCATTCAGGTGGCACTGACCTGGAGGTTGATCGGGCATTGGCACTGGTGGCATAACTTTTCGAAGCAGCTCCCCCTGGTGGCAGGGCGTAGGTTCTGCGATGCCAGGCCATTAATCTGTTGGTAACTTTTCTCAGGTTCTCTGGCAAGCAACAAGCTGATTGAAAATGTCCATCCTCCCCACAATGGTAGCAGAACTTAATGTCTCTAGTGTCCTGGAAGGGTTGGGGGTCCCTTTTCTCTTGGACTGGGGCCTACAACCTTTGGCTCCTGGATCTCCACCATGGTTGGGAGTGAGGGCCACCCTTTGCAGCTCCCCCACCATCTGTCTCAATTCTCGCAGCTCTGCAAGCAGATTGCTCTCAATCCAAGTCTCCGGGGAGACAACATCTACTTCCACTCCACTCTTGGGCTCAGGGGGACCCTGATACAGATCTGGTTCTCTGAATGTCTCAGTCAATTCCTTAATCAAGTCTCTCAACTGCTGAGCCTCATCTAACTCACTCTTCTCGGGGGTCTGGCAAAGGTTCACGGCCCCAGCACAGGGCTCCCAGCCTTCCTCATCAGTTTTGATCTCACAGATTTCTTTCATCAAATTACAATACTCTGGAGGGCTTGCCCTTCGGTCTTGCAGCTTGAACTTTAATATCACCACACTCGAAAATCTAGCTGATTAAAATATATGGTCTAATCTGACCTGGTTTAACTCTTTGGCAGGCACTCCCCCTTTTCGATGGGCCCTCTGTAGAGCCCTCTCTATCCTAGTGACGAAGGCAGGCAATTTCTCATTTTTCTACTGTTTGGCTGACTTGAATTTCCACAATAAATTATCCCCTGATTCTATGCTGCCAAACACCCCCTCCATGGCAGAGAGAGATATTCTGCTGCAGTGGCCTCCGGACTAGTAGCACATAGGAACCGAATGGCCTCCAGGGCGGGGCCTCTCAAGCTCTCCATCAAGAGCTTCCTCTTCTCCCCCTCGGAACATTGCCATTCCTACACTAAAGGGGTAGCATAGTCCATCCAGGTCTCTAATTCATCTTCCCCTGAAGGCACTGGGACAGTACTGGAGAAAAGTCTGAGCCTTCGATAGGAATCCAGCTGTATGGGGGGAATTACCACAGGGGAGGTAGCTATTATGGAGCTCTTGGGGGACACAGGAGAGGGAATTGGGAAATGTACAGGCGTGTGGTTCCCAGACAAATCTAACACTTTCACTGCCTGCTGGGCAGTTCTCCCTTCTAAGGCTAACAGCTTAAGCAGCTTCTCTTTAAACCCATCAGTACTAGGGGACCCACTCGGGGTGGCCAGACCACTATGTACATGAACAACCCTCCACCCCTTCTTGGCCCCTTTGGGCAGAATCATAGGTGGCACCTTTTCAGGGTCTACGGGGTAACTACACGAGAGTAGCACTATCAAAGTTTGGTCAAATAAATCAGCGTCTCATCCCTTTACCTCTACCTTGCCCAAGCACTTAACAGACTCTACCGTGGATATAATGTCAACATTGTTAGTCCCCAATGGAACATCCAGCAACAAAATAGCCTTTTGGGGGTCTATCTCCTCAGCTTCACACCATCCCATCAATTTATGCACCACCAGCTTACGGGGGTCAATTTTTAACTTGGGTGTGGTACTCCCTTCTATTTTTTCCCTTAAATTAAACATATTGGGATAATTTTCTCACGTGGCCACTAGGGGACACTGATCCCAGCTGCTTCTCGATCCCGATCACAAGTACTGCAAAACCTGAGAACACACGCAGCAACAGAGTCCCCGAGAGGCCAATCACACTTCTGCAAATCTTTGGTCTTCTACGGGCAAGCCTGGTTCTGCACACTTCCTCCTTCTCTTTCCACAACTCGGATTCAGTCCGAATAAGCATTCACTAATGGCTACAGGCCAACTTCAGGACCTTACACGTGCTTCCTGCGTGAACTGTGTGCTGCAACAGAACTGAGCTCCCACTCCTTTCACAGTCAACTCGCCTCTGCCCCTCCAAGAACAATTCAGGGCATTTCCTTTAGGCTCCACACAAGTCCGGGTGGTGAATTCGGCTGTCAGTCATTTCAGGGCTGCCTCTGTTGTTGCAAAAATGTGCCAAGGTCCAAACTACAGCTCCCAGAAGCACCTGCCATACATTCCCCCTTTAAGCAAGCTCCAGGTGAGAGTCCAGGTTCTGGTTGGCTCAGGCAGTCTCCATTTTAGGGCTCCCCTTACCCAATTGGCCCAGATTAGCAGTTCATGTCCAAAATGGAGGAGCAACACACACAGAGTCCCAGCTGCAATAAAGGCAGGTTAGACAAACTGCAATTTTACTAATGCTCTAAGTGATTTCAGGAAAACAGTTACATCTTTCAGATGGGCTCCCTCTGTGCTCTTAGCGACTGCAGAAATGGAGCGATCAGACGGCAGCTCAGAGCGGGATTCGAGCATTAACTACACAGTCCCCCCATTCAAACTAATTTAACTTGCGAGCAGGCAGCTCTTAAAGAGACAGTACCAGCGGCTCTAAAAGCACTCACAGATAAACGGCTTAAACGGCGAACACCATTCAGGCAGGGAGCACTTATCCAGTTCCTAGAAGACTTTTGGGAACCCCCATTTGCAGGGGGGGGTACACCTTGTTCTTTAAATGGCAGCCAACAACAAAGAAAAACAGTTTTAAAAGAGTGTTGCTTTCTCTTTGGAAAAGTCTTTATATGATATGAAGCATAAGAAGAACGTTGAAGTGACTGGTATATGGACAGTTTTCAAAAGCTATGTGTTAAAGGGTAATGTTTAGAAACTTCATTGAATGGCTTTTTAAAAAGTCATGAGAGCCGTATGGCTATGGGCATTAAAAAAATCAGTTATCATACGTCAAAGAAAGAGCTTTTTTAATGCCTGTCATGAAAATGATAAAAGCCGCCATAGGGCGTCTGATGGTCTTTCAAATGTGCAAAGGTGTTTGGCATAAGACAAGATTTTAAAATGATGACCTATGCCATTGGAACAGACTAAAACAGCATAACATTAGTAATATAAAATGTTTAATGATGAAGGGCAGTAGATAAAGGGTACTATACAGAATTTTGACAGGGTAGCGAACCAGGTGGCTTCTGCGGAACACTCTCAAAGAGAACATTCTGGACATCAGTTTAGATTAAATCAGGGCCAGATCAAACCTTTGGGGGAAGGGGCTGGGGCACTCAGACTCTGGGGTGCCCCCATGTAAGTCAACACCCAGCTTCTTATACAAGCAACACTTATTATTTTAGCACAACATTTTTTATCTATCTATTTATTTATTTATTTATTTTGTCTTTCTTTCCTGATTAAATATTTTGTGGATGATTTTGCACATTTTTAATGCTTATATATTACTTTGGTGTTTTGCCTTTCAGTTTGAGGCCCAGCAGGACTGAAAACAGTTAATGAGATTTAAATTGACTGACTCGTGATCTGGAGATTTTGGTATAAACAGCAACTTTATGTTTAAGAAATGAGGTTCCTAGATCTAGCATACTGACATGTGCAGTACTAGGATCGGACACTGACTGAATGATTGTTTTGTGCAAGGGAAAAAGGGGCTATCACTAATCACTATGAGAGAGGGGAGAGGGGGACCAGGGACCATGGTAACTCTATCTGGCCTGAATGATTCATTTGAATCTGGTCCAAAGGACATGCTGCTTCTTGTCACCCTCTATACAATGTACTGTATTGCAAAAACAAAAATAACAAACATTTGTTAATACCCTCAGTGTTCTATGGTAAGTGGAAAGGTCAGGCAGTCAGACTCAGTCAGGCTTCTACATTTCTCTAGTAAGAATATTTAACTGTGGTTCAGAGCTCAGTACTTATGTTACATACAGTAGCTGGAAGCTGTTGGTTGTGCTTGGATACAGAGGTCAGACCAGTAAGTAGGACAATGTTTGCAAGGTACTAGTATGAAATGATTCGTGCTTAGGTACTTTAGCATAGACATGAACAAGTCAGTGATTACAGTACATATGAACTGGATAGTAAATCCAAGGTGCTTAGATGCTTAAACTAATGAGTCACTTGTTATGATTTGATAGTTTTTGGCCTTTCTCTGTATCCTACCTGTAGGGAGGTATTATGAGACCCCACCAAAAAATGATGATATCAACGATTGTTCTGTTTCCGACTAATGAAGGAGTCGAGTAGGAGACACCCCCAAAATATAAGTAGCAGTATGATCACCTCCTCCAACTCCAGAGAGTGTGACCAGTAGCACGCAGGAGAGGAAAAAAACCCTTGGGAGGAAACCTCTGAGGACCCATGGCTACTGACCTGTCCATCCTTCTGGGCATACTAAAGGAGAGTAATCCTAAATATTAATCATCTAATCTGAAACCCCAAGTTGTAGAACCTGATCCAGAGAAACAGAGAACTAAAGAAGTAATGAGTCATAACATGTCAGGTGAACAGAGCAAGCATTCTCCTAGTAAACTCCAAGTTCGAGAATCCATGTGCAGGCTGGAACGATAGTAGAGTGGAATCCATGGTGGATATCAATATGAAGCGACGAGTTAACAAAAGTCAGATGTGTGTCCACCTCATGAGGAGCAAAAGTAGATGCAATGTCGGCAAGTTAGTCATGATGACCTGTAGGCCCGGTAAGGGAGAAGCAGGTAATAACAGCAGTAGGGTAAGAGATGGAGCTGTACATAGGTCAGTAGTTGTAGCAGAAGTAGTAGTATAAGTAGTAACTCTGCAAGATGTTGACGTAGTAGCAGAAGAATAGTATATCATATGAAGCATGGTCTGGCAATCTGAATAGTTATGGAGCAATGAATGCATCCACGTTTTGCAGCCAGAACAGTACAGTACGTAGAATGGAATTGGTGGAAATGGACTGACGAGTCCTGTACAGTCGAGCTTAGTTGTAAGAAACGGTGATAGCTGGAGAGGCTGATTCAAATGAAGCAGCATTGTCATGGTCCCAGAGCCCTGGTGCACGAATCATGAGTTTTAAAGTCTTCTGGATAAGCTCAATGGAGGCCTAGTAGGAGTGTAGCAGTATTAATTCATGACTGAAGCGGCAAGACAGAAGCATCCAGATAGATGACGAATGGTTAAACAATCCAGATGTCAGTCCGTAGTAAACTGGAGCTCCTAAGCGGGCAGACATGGCCACAGGTAAATGTATATTAGAATATGTGAACTACAGGCCCTGAGCTGGGCAAGACAGGTGAATGGGAATCATAGTCGAACTTCCAGACATCGAATTGTTTCAGGAGGCTGGTGTAGATAGACTAGAGGCTCCTCCAATGCCCCTGTGAGCAGCGAGCGGGGGCGTACCAAGCACAGTTAAGAGTCAAATCACTGAAGCAAGGAAAGGGAAATGCTGAAGCCATGGAGAGGAGCTTGGTCGAGAATCCAGGAGAGAGGAGTGGTAGGTAGAATCATATAAAATAAAGGATCCCGGTAGAAGCATCCAAGGGAGAGAAAGGGAGCTAAGCCCAGACGAGGTAGTATGTGTGGACGGACCACACGCAGGCCAGCCGATAGTAGTATAAAATATAGGACGTGCAGCAGACCGCACGTAGGTCTGCTGCTAAGTAAGTAGAGTGGCAGCTAAACCCCACAAGGCTAGCAGGCTGCAGAACCCTGACCTAGACAATGATAACAGAAACATATGCCAGTGAGGCCTCCGTGTGGCTGGCAGTGTACAGCCTGACCCCACGTAGGTAGGCAAAAGGATTGAGTCAAGCAAGACCCCTCGTAGGCTAGCATGACTGGTGCCACCATGGAGGGCTATCAGACCAGGCAGGAATGCTTGGACTGGGTGGAATTAAATATGAATGTAATGCAACAGTGGATCAGGGAACCCCCTCATTGCAGCAAGGGGCCCTGGAGAGGGATAGTCAGTCCATAGGGAGTTGTAGTGCACATAGAGCACTGAGCGCAGAATTAGCAGTGCTTTGGATAGAACAGTAGGACATCTCCATGGGCTAAATGGTAATTAGCATAGTGTCCAACTACCTGAATACCAAATAATCACTCAGTTTCCGGAACGTGGAATGCATGCCCCATATGTCTGTGAAAGTCAAGGTCAAATTGGGAGCCATGTATTAGGCTGAAGAGTGCCAGACAATATCTGGCACAAAGATGTAAGTTCAAAACCAGTTTAGGCAGATATTGCAAACTACCAACCAGTTTTGTAGGTCCTCTAATGTTCAGATGCCAGGTTTCCAGTATTGGGAATGAAAGTGTGGAGGTAATGCACTCATAGCACACCGGTGCCATCTAGTGATGGAAGGGGTGAGGCATAGGAGAAGAGCAAATTGAAATGAAGGCCCCCAGGGTAATAAAAGAAGGTTAGGTCAGCTGGCAGCAAGTTCCAAAGCACCGAATGCAGAGTAATAGGGATTGTCTGTTGGCCGAGGAGGACATGGTACAATGCTTTCAGGAGAATCAGTAGACAGCGAGGAGTGGTGGCATCCAAATGACTGACTGCATGGTGTGGAATGGAGGCTGCTGTAGGAGGAGAGACAGGGCAGCAACAGCAAAGAGCAAGAACAGTGGCAGCAGAGGTGGTAGAAAAAACAAAAACGGCAGCTGAGCGAGTGGCTGCAGAGGACGGATCGTCCAGGTTGAGAGGTGAGGCAGAGGAGAGAGCCCCAAAATAAAGAAAGCACAAGAGACAGGCAGCACGAAACAGGGGAGCAGAAACTGAGCAGGAGAGGGGATAGAAATGCAGGGGGGAGAAATCAAAAAGGCAAGAGAGGCACAGGTCACAGAATGGAAATGAAGGAGCAGCCCCGAACCAGTAGCGCAGAATCAGTGAGTGACATGCGCACAGAGTGCGACTTGCTCTAAGCAGGGCGGAGCGCTGCTTGACGGTTTAAGTAGGATGTGGGGGAGTTCTTCCCCCACTTAACTATGGGCATAGCCCTAAATTTATTTCAAAGTCTACTTGTCATTGTGCTTTTGCTAAAGTTAACTAACACAAATACTTATTACTGCAAGTGAAAATCTGACAGACTGGACACTTGACTCAGTCTGAGAATGAATGATTTCACATCAAATTTGTTTGGGCTAAAAACATACACAGTGATGATGGGCCCATACAGTAAAGTTGTTCAAGTCGTCTGACTAACATGGACTTCTTCAATTAATTTTTTTACATGGTGAATAATCTGGGGATTTCTCCCGATCAGGAGGATAAGGAAGGACAGACTAAGGGACTACCAAAATTCTCTCACACTAATCACTTGGGGGCAGATTCTGGAAGCAGCTGAGATTGCTGCAAGGGATTTGTAAATTACTAGCCAGTGTACTTCTCCATCTAGTCCTGTCAACTAAGTTGTTGCAGCCCTTGACTATTAAAGCTTGTGCAGCCCCAGTACTACTGTCAGCCTTACCAGAATGATTTTTAGGCACCATAGGCTGCTGACTCAGTGCACCCCAGTAATGGCATCCTCTGCCTACCTTTTGCTCATTGGCTGCATCTTCCTTATGGCAGTGAAGGAAAACAGGGACCTCATGAAAAACACACCTTGTCCGAATACCACATTAGCCATGGAACCAAGATTGATGGTGTCTGCTAATAAGTTTACCGCATCCAAAGGTACTAACCCTTACTCAACCACATTGTCCAACACCCCTCATTGCCCAACTCACACAAAGCATACCCCCTTTACCCTCTTCATTAGGGTAGTATTATTTGCTCTCACCACATCTCGCCACCACATTAACACTGGTACTGCTGCCCTAGGCAGTGACCATCCAAAACAAACCAACAAAGCCTTTCTGAGATTCCTGGTATGATTCCTCAGGAAACTACAGTATTAATACTGCCATTACTTTGTGCAGGCAACGTGGAATTAAACCCAGGTCCCCCCAGCTGCTAGCTACTCCTGGGGAGCTCCTGCAGCTAAAGAGTCTGAGCTTTCTGCATATGAACATATGTAGTCTTGCAAACAAATTCGACCAGGTAAAAGCCTGGCTGCTGCATTCCACACCTGATGTTGCAATGCTCTCAGAAACCTGGCTGAAAAGTAATGTGACTAACAATATGGTTAACATCCCTGACTAAAACCTGTTCAGATGTGACAGACTATCCAGAAGTAGCGGTGATACCATATATATTAAAGATAAATTCCTAACCTCTGCTATTGACCGGACATCGATGCCCAAAGAATTTGAATGTCTTGCCTTAAAAATCACCATCTCACCTGGAGTAATCCTACTGGTAGCTGCTTGTTATAGGCTGCCAGCAGCTGACCTGTGCATAATGCCACACCTTCATTCTCTCTTGGAAAAAGCGAACACAGAATTCATCATAACGGGGTGTCTTAGCCTTAATTGGAATGATGCCTGTGCTAACAGACTAAAGGACTTCTGTGATGAACATGGGCTAACGCAGATTATCCTCGAGGCTACCCAACCTAACAAAAAGAACCCTGGCTGAAGCTCCCTGTTGGATCTCATGCTGGGCAACAAGCCACATAATATTTTCCATGCAGGGGTCTTCCACAATGATCTGAGTGACATCTGTGCAATCACCTGTATTAGGTGCTCCCCACACCTTCCTTCCACCTCCTCCTTCAAGATTAAATGCAGCCTGAAACACTTCTCGCTGCCTGCTTTTCTGTCTGATCTTGGGAACATTAAGTGGCAGAACTTTTACCTTGCGTCCTCTGTGTCTGAAGCACTCAGTAACTTCCAGGAGCTGTTAGTAAAGGTTATTAACAAGCATGCTCCTTTAAGAAAACTCAGATCTAGGAAACATGCTCCTGACTGGTTCAGCCCAGTACTAAAGAGGGCCCTGTGGAATAGAGACACTCTTTGGAAAAGGGCAAGGAAATCACATCCTGACTCAGACTGGCTGTCCTTCAGGGTTGCCAGGAATGCCTGTACTAAACTGGTTAGGATGGAAAAATTGCGGTTCTTTCAGTCTGCCATTGAGGCAAACAGAAACTGCTCAGCTAGATTTTGGCAGATCTTGAGAGAGGTCTAAGGACACTCTCCTGTCACCCCACTCCCAGCCAAAATTGTGGCAAACAACACCTCCTTTACAGACAGGTCTGATACCCTTGATCAGCTTAACAACCACTTCGCGAAGACTGGCTTCACACTCGATGTATCGCCTGTTAATAAACTGTGCATGACAGGTGCCGCCAGCATAATATCAAGCCCAACTATCACCCACGGTACGGGCCACCCACTCTTCAAGTTCCAGCTGGTATCCTACAAGCAGGTGGAGGATCTTCTCTCATTAGATACCAAAAAAAGTGCTGGTGGTGATTCACTAGAACCCTTCTTACTTAAAGCTGGTTATTATTACCTGACAGCACCAATTGTCCACCTATTTAATAGCTCTCTAATCCAAGGGGATCTTCCTCCTAGCTGGAAAACCGCACACATCATCCCTTTGTTCAAATCAGGTGACCCCACGGACTTGAATAATTATAGGCCAATCTCGCTGCTTCTTGTTTTATTTAAGTTACTTAAAAAAGTTGTCAACCTGCAGCTAAGGGAGTACTTGGATCATGAAAATATCCTTAACCCAGTCCAGTTGGGTTTTAGACCCAAACATAGCACTATGTCTGCTCTAACCAAAGTGTTGAATGACTGGCTAAAAGCACTGGGCAGTAAACATCATATCTATGCTCTCTTCCTTGACCTCAGTAAAGCCTTTGACATGGTTGATCACTCCATACTACTTCATTCACTGGGTAGCCTTGGTCTAGACCCCACTGCATTAAAGTGGTTCCACTGCTACCTTACAAACTGCAGTCAGCAAATAAAAGCCTAAGGTGAACTCTTCCCCCCCTAAAATTACTGCCCCGAGGAATCCCACAAGGCTGTATCCTGGGGACAATCCTCTTTGCACTTTATATAAACAGCATTGACTTTGGCCTACAGGTGGAAAAAACATCCATCTCTTTGTGGATGACACAGTCCTCTGCACAACCAACCGTTCCCTGGATCTTGCTCATAAGGAGCTACAGCAGGACTTTACCATCCTCCGACATAACCTGCTGAATCTGAAGCTCTTGCTAAATGCCAAAAAAACAAAAGCCATGATTATCTCCCCACCCTCCTCCCACAACATGGGGACACCTGTCTCCCCCCAGATTATTACCCTCCTTAGTGAACCGTTAGAAATAGTGGACAAATTCAAATAATTGGGAGTCTGGATGGTAATAAACTCAATTTCAGTGCACAACTAAGTGAGCTTACAAAAAAGCTAAGACAGCACCTCAGAGTATTCTATTGCATAAGACACCTACTTACTCTAGATGCTAGAAAGAGGCTGGTTCAAACAACCTTTCTTCCCTTGATTGACTCTGCCAACTTCTTACATTGTCACTCCCCTCAGCATGTGCTACATAAGCTAGATACACTATATCACCACGCCTTGAGATTTGTACTTGGTCTTCCTGTGCAGACTCACCACTGCTTGTTGTACCAAGAACTAGACTGGCCATCCCTCCCCTTGCGGAGGCAAAGAAAAGCCCTCATGTGGCTCTTTTGGGCTATAACCAACAAACTACCACCCTATATCTGTGACTTGTTCGAGCATTCTAAAGGTGCCTATGGCCTAAGGAACTCCTCCCTTGTCCTACTTAACATATCAAGGTCCAGGACACGTCTTGGCTCAATGGCCATTAGCTCCTATCTACCACTGTTTTGGAATAACAAGCAAACAGCTCCTAAACTCTCCCTGCTGCCTAGCCCCTACATATTCCTTCAGACAGCTGCTATATAGATGTCTGCAAATGGTGTGTGACTGCTTCAGGTAAGCTCTACTCTCCCAAAATATTAAACCCCCAGCCCCCAGATATACCCTGGCCTTCTTATACCCCCTGTTGGCTGGCCTCCTAACTAAAGTAACTACCCCTTTTTCTGAACTTTCTCCCTCCTTCCCCAAATTTATTTTCATTGGGAACCTTCAACACAGTAGGCTGCTCTCTTCTCTCTCCCTTTGTGCATTGTCTTCCCAGTTCCCCTACCCTCCATTGTGTCTTCATCTTATCCTTCCTATGTGCTATACAGATCTCCACCAGTACACACTGAAATGACTAAGTATGTATGTGTGTAGGTTTGTAATTGACTTTGTAAGTTTGCTCCCGCTCCTACTGACAGTATATTCTTCTACATGCTGTAATGATCTCTGGTGTACTATATTATGTCATAACACTGAAATTGTTTTTGTCCTATGTGTCCAGGACCATCTTGTAAATGAGCTTGCTCAATGATGTAATTGCCTGGTTAAATAAAGTTTGATTGATTGATTGATTGATTGATTGATTGATTTGTGGTAGGATGTTTGACACAAGCCCTGTCTTGTGTCAAACAGAGAAATCTGCAATTCTGGAAGCTGGCTGCTGCAAGTTCCCGATGCAGCAAAGTTAGACTAGCTCTCCCAGTCTAACTTTGCATCTGCAGGGATACCCTTTGTATGGAGCTTGTACCAAACCTTTGGTGCAAGCTGCCATAAAGTGGGAAAACTGTTGTAACTATATGTGTTGTGAAGTTAAATTTTGCCCACGAATTTCATGTGAAGCGCCAAAAATTCGCTCTTCGTGGAATTCGTGAATTTATGGCTGACCGCTCGAAATTTGCTTCACATGATTTACATGAAATTTGTGGTGAACGTTGCCATTTTTTACCATGAAGCACAAAATTTGCAGGCAAAGCATGAAATTCATGGGCAAAATTTTGCACATTGCGGCAAAGTTTGTGAAATTCATGGCCACGAAATGCTTTAAATCAATCCTTGAAATCTGCAAAATCCATGAACTAAATCATGGAGTGAGTTTTGCAGACTTTGCACATCTCTTGTTGTAACTTCTTCTGGAATCAGACTAAGTTGCATCCGAGGGCTTTGGTGTAACTGCAACAAACTGTACAGTGGATGCAGGGCTTGGCTCAGTCCTGTGCCCACCTCCTAGAACTGGCCCCTTCATATTTATTTGATGTAGAAAATGCCTTTGCTTTTGGCAGAATAGGGGTGGGGGGTCAAAGTTTAGAAATAAAACAATGCCCACTTTGGCACTAGAAGACTGTGTGCTGCTGCTGCATTGTGTGTGTGTGTGTCAAAGAAATGAAATGGCATGGCCTGCCCGCACTATTTGAGCAGCAGCTAGAACATAAAAGAAGGTCAGTCTGCAGCGCACACACACAAATCAAATCAGGCAGTGTCCGACTCTGACTCCAGTCCAAAAGTCATAATTAAAGATTCAAAACTGTTCCACTGCCCTCCTGCATCCAGTTTGCCTGCCTTTCCCTAACCTTTTTTGTTTGCAACATTTTGCTGGTTGTCTTTCTCACACACGAAAAAAAAGAAAAACAGTTTTATCTCAGCATAGTTCGGCAAGCTGAGACACTTCTGCTTCTGCTCTCCTCCTCTGTCTGATTTCCTTCTCCTCAGGACCCATGCACCTGATTTCCCAATTTACACACATGTGCACTTGACTTCCCCATCACATAACTGTTGCTGGGGCACAATATGTGACACCCTGACTCCCCCACCTCACAGAGGCTGCCCAGCTGAGAGGCTGAGGTGGATATACTGTATTATGAAACACAGAAACTTGATTCCCCAAGTTTCACAATTCCTGATGCAGGTTGCCTGAAACACGGGTGCCTGACATCAGGATTTTGCCCAAGGTAAAGTTTCTTTCATGTTTCAGGGGGCTTCGCCTCCCACACACCCCCTTAAGCTCAAACTCCACTGTGGACAAAATCCTAATATTGAGCAACTGTATTTCAGACAGCCAGCATCAGGACTGTGAAACTCAGGAAACTGAGTTTCTGTGTTTTGTAGTGATACCTGCTTAGGCATGGGGCATGCCCACTGCTTGTAACTGGTAACAACAACTCAATCAATCAATCAATCAATCAAAATCTTTATTTATTCAGGCGAACATCATTGAGCATAGCTCATTTACAAGATGGACCTGAGTGGTCATAACAAAAAAGGTTACAGAGTGTATACAAAAACATGATATTGAAATAGCACAAATACAAACATTTATGAGTGAGATAGATGTACAATTATTTACATATATACAAGGCAAAGGACAGTAAACCAAAAACCTATTAAAGGTGAGAAACAAACAGTCTGGTGGGGATAAGGCTTGGATAATGGTACATGGGTGGGCATATATGTTTGAGGTTTGATGTGGAAAGGACCAGAGCAATGATAGAAGAATAGGGAGGAGATTTAGAAGGGGGGGGTGAGGGAGTGAGAGGGTGTGGGGGTGGGGATGTGGGAGGACTAGGCCTTGTGGGAAGCAATTGCAAGAATCAGGGATTAGGCTGGTGTACAGCTTTTTGAAGGATGTAAGGGGGATCAGTGTTTCCATTTTCAGGGTCTTTTGGATAGAATTCCAGATAAGTGCCAGGGAATAACTGATTGCAGCTCTTCCATATCGGGTGCAGGTGATAGGAATCTTCAGCAGGATCAGTTTGTTGATCCTCAAGGTGTAGGCCTGGATGTGATCTGGTTGAAGCAATCTGAGATGTAGGAAGGGAGTTTGTTTGTCAGAGCTTTGTAGATCCAGATAGCAGCATTTTTTTCTTCTATGTTGCAGGGATGTCCAGCTGACTGCATTGTAGAGAGAGCAATGATGGGTGCTAGAGGGAAGGTCAGTAATGAATCTAATAGCTCTAGGATACAGGGTGTCTAGTTTGTTTAGATGGGAGAGGGAGCAATGACCATAGAGGAAGTCAAGCATAATCAATGAGGGACATGAATGATGCAAGGATTAATCTTTGTTTGGAATCTTTGGTCAGGTAGTGTTTGATTCTATAGAATAGACCAAGTCTTTGTCTTAGCTTTTTCAGGAGCTCTTCAACGTGGGTAGTATAGTCTAGTTTATTGTCTATCCATACTCCTAGGTATTTGAATTTGTCAACATATTCCAGATTTTCACCAAGGATGGTAGAGAGTTGTGGGAGGGTGAATGATGGATAGTGGAAGAACAGTTCTTGTGGGCAAAGAACATAGCTTTGGTTTTCTTAGCATTTAGTAATAATTTCTTTTTAATAGGTTATGCTGGAGGAGGGAGAATTGAGACTGTAGGAGCTCACAGGCTTTTGATGGTGAGGATCGCTCACATAAAGTACAGTGTCATCTGCAAAAGGTGGATATTAGAAAGAGAGAGATTGGAGTCAATATTGTTGATGTAGATGGCAAAAGGATGGGACCCAGGATGGAGCCTTGTGGTACACCTCTTAGGAGTGGCTTAGGGTAGATAGATCACCATCATTCTTTACCAGTTGTAGCTTCCAGAGAGATAGCATCTGAACCATTTAATGGAGAGTGAGTCAAGGCCTATGGAGTTTAGTGAGGTGATTAGAGATCATGATCCACAG
The DNA here is from genome assembly GCA_016271365.2 of Neoceratodus forsteri. Taxonomy (NCBI): domain Eukaryota; kingdom Metazoa; phylum Chordata; order Ceratodontiformes; family Ceratodontidae; genus Neoceratodus; species Neoceratodus forsteri. Next base: position 483,272,527 of record CM028137.1, on the reverse strand, counting down.
TGTCAAAGGCTTTGCTTAGATCCAGAAACACAGCACAGGTATTATTCTTTTGTCTAGGGCAGTCTGCCAGTCATTTGTGACTTTTGCTAGAGCAGAGATGGTGCTATGCATAGATCTAAACCCAGATTGAGCTGGATTTAGGAGATTGTTGGTATCAAGGTAGGCAGTTAACTGAGAGTTTACCAGCTTCTCAAGCATCTTGGATAGTATTGGTAAGATGGAGATGGGCCTATAATTATTGAGGTCCATAGGATCACCTGCCTTAAGTAGTGGAAACACTTGAGCTGTTTTCCATATTGAGGGGATAGTACCAGTGACAAGTGATAGATTGAAGAGATGGGTGAGGGGGGTGGTTAAGGCATACAGTGCTACTTTTAGAAAGTAGGGATCCAGGGAGTCTGCACCTGCGCTTTGGTGGTATCTAGTTGGAGTAGGAGGTCTTCTACATCTTTGAACAATATTGGTTTGAATGAGAATGTGGAAGCAACCTTTTGATTCTCAGTAGATTGTAGGTTTAGAGATGATCTTAATAGGTTTGCAGGAGAGAGTCGAAAGCCAGGCCAGCTGTAGTGAAATGGTCATTGAAGGCATTCAAGATATTTTGCTTGTCGGTGATTTCAATATTATTTAATTGAATTTTGGATGGTAAGACAGGGTAGAGGTTTGACCTAGGATGCCCTTTATGGTACCCCAGAACCTGGAAGGTTGTTATAGGAGGCATCTAGTTCAGCTGTGTAGAAGGTTGCCTTGGCTTTTCTTACTTGTTTTGTGCAGGAGTTTCTGGCTTTTCTGAATTGGAGCCAGTCATTTGGGTCCTTTGTCTTTCTTGCCCTTTTCCAGAGTTTGTCTCTGGCAAGCAGAAGCGGATTTGTGGTCGCAGAGAACCAGCGACAGGATTTGAGTTTGGTTCTGACACTGGTGAGGGGTGCATGTGAATTGAGGGCACTTATGATTATATCATTTAAGATTTGAAGAGCTGACTCTATTGAGGCTGTGAGATAGAATTCTTGCCAACGTGTGGTGTGGCACAGATCATGGAGATATCCTGTAATATTAAAGTTCTTTTTTGACCTTCGTGGGAGGAATTTTGCAGGATTGGGTGGCTTGATTGTTGATCTAATGGCAGCTATGGGACAGTGGTCACTTATGTCACTGAGAAGTACTCCTGCATAGGGATAATGATGAGGTTTATTTACCAATATAATATCCAGGAGTGTGCTGTTGAGAGTATTCTTTGGGTTGATCCTTGTTGGTTCTTTGATTAATTGAGAGAAACCATAGGTGTCACAGAAGGTTACCAGGGTGCAGATGCATTAGTCAGCCAATTTAAGTTCATGTCTCCTAAGATGATGGTGTCTTCAGGACCCAGATTAAGTATGGATCCTAAATGGGATAGGAGTTTGAGGCCGCAGAGGGGGGCCTATAGCAACCAACCAGTTGAAAGGAAGATGTGTCGGGAAGGGTTATTTTAATAGACAAGCATTGAATTCCTTTGGTTGAGATGTAGAATTGAGGCAGGATGCAGAGATATTTGCTTTGACATAGATGGCTACCCACGCCTCTTGATAGATGGTCAGATCTGAAGAGCTGATAGTTGGGAAGGTTTATTTCACTATCTTTTGTTGCAGATTTGAGCCATGTTTCAGATATAACCAGACAGTCCGGTAGGTGTGTGCAACCTAGGCCTGTATTGATGAGAACTTTTAGGAGGCTGCAGGCATTGAAGTGAAGAAAACTCAATCCATTTATGGAGGTTAGGTCAGTTGGAGAGATCGAGCTTTCAGTGGGTCCAGGGTTGATTTCCACAGTGCCAACACAGACCAGCAGAAAGAAGATTAACTTGATGAGGGCACCAAGTGATAGGAGTAGTGAGCAGTCAGGCAGTTTTTTCTTCTTTCTTGGGATCCAATATATAGTGGCTGATGATCCTGCTGCATGGTTATTGAGATTATCATAGATTGCCAGCTTAATGGACAGGCGTAGGGGGTAATTGTAGTGCCAGTATGGTAGCAGGGGGATAAAGGAGTTCCAAACTGGTTGTGAGCCTTTTTTTGGGATTCCCCAAGGATTATTGTGCAGAAGCGGTATTATAAGTATGTATAGTTTAGGGGTATCCACTGAGGACAGTAGAGGGGGGCAGTGTTGAGTGGTCACCCTAAGCACCTTAGTATGGGTTCCAACAGTTATCTCATCTGGATCTAAGGAAGGTGAGAAGCAAGCAGCAGTAGTAGGTGCAGTAGCATTGTGGAGGGTAGGAGAGGGTTAAAGAAAGTAAGATGATGTGAAGAAAATGAGCTCGGAATTGGCTGGGAGAATAGCTATGGTGGGGATGAGATTTGATGGAAGGTGTGTATAAAAGAAACACCCTGAAGGGGGGTGGGGCGGAAAAATTTTGCGGCTTTGCATACCTTTCTGGCTTTCTCCCGGCCTCCTGGTTCCTTTCGGCTATTTGTGGTCCCGGCCTCGCTGATGTGCCTCGGAGCCCTCTGAGTGTGTCTCGAGGCAGGCCAGCTAGAAGGAGGGACAGAGGAGAGGGCAGTGAGAAGAAGCACTTGCAGGCAGTGGCTTGCTGGAGGTGCTAAATTTTGAGATTTGCACAACAAAGACTGGGAGGGTGGGGGGTTAGAGGCGCCTAGCCACTAACACAAATTAACCCAAAAGACTGTAATTGCTAGCTAGACAGTTAACAGGCATTACACAGAATTACACAGTAAAACAGCAAAAACAGCCCTTTTTAGATAAGTTAAATCTTTTCAGATAAAAGGCAAGTAAACTCGAGCAGTTTTGGTGGTGCAAAGATACAGCAAAGTCAATGGGAGAAGGCGCACCAATCAGAGGCAGGCAAAAGTCGGCGGCGGTCGCCTTCCGATTGGCTGTGCGGCTTTCCCGTACCTTTCTGGCTTTCTCCCCCGGCCTCCTGGTTCCCTTTTCGGCTATTTGGTGGCCGCCCGCCCGCTGGCGGCTCGGAGCCCCTCTGGAGAGTGTGTCCTCGAGGGCAGGCCAGCTAGAAGGGAGGGGGACAGAGGAGAGGGCAGTGAGAAGAAGCACTTGCAGGCAGTGGCTTGCTGGAGGTGCTAAATTTTGAGATTTGCACAACAAAGACTGGGAGGGTGGGGGGTTAGGTTTATGCGCCTAGCCCAACACAAAATTAACCCAAAAGACTGTATTGCTAGCTAGACAGTTAACAGGCATTACACAGAATTACACAGTAAAACAGCAAAACAGCCCTTTTAGATAAGTTAAATCTTTTCAGATAAAAGGCAAGTAAACTCGAGCAGTTTTGGTGGTGCAAAGATACAGCAAAGTCAATGGGAGAAGGCGCACCAATTAGAGGCAGGCAAAAGTCGGCGGTCGCCTTCCGATTGGCTGTGCGGCTTTCCCGTACCTTTCTGGCTTTCTCCCCCGGCCTCCTAACAACTGGTTAGGAAGAATATTTTTTTCCCCCTTTCTTACTTAGCACCAGTCCCGTGGACACTTACAGCATTACAGCACATGTGTGTGGTTTCATGGGGAACCTTCTTGGTGGGGAGACCTGAGACATTTGACTCATATGCCCCCCTTTTGATCTGGCCCTGTTGCTTTACTTTCAGTAAAGAAAAAAAGAAACAAACAGCTTGTATTCAGCTTAACAAAAACTTCTTGCAGTTAAGTCTTTTGCTATCTCACCCTTGCATCTGTGAAACAGAAACGTCTTTGTGCTTGTTCACCCTCTTCCCCTTATTGGGCTTAGATGTTGCTTGTTAACAATCCCCCTTCCCCTGAGAGATAGTCAAGAAGCTGAACATCTCATGCCATGAGGTCTTAGAGGGTCAGCTTTAAAAAGGGAGTTGGTATAAATCCCACCACAGACCCATTAAAACCTGCATTGCCTTTGTTGCAGGGTTGTGAAGCAGTTTATGGTGAATGTAGCATGATGGACATACACTACATCACATACCCTCCCCACAGAGTCATACCCATGGCATGCTTGGCAAGGATCATCACAGACCCATACCCCAAAATTAAAAATCTGCATTACCATGCCGGATACCTGCCCTGTAGCACACATCAAATGAGAAAGGAGACAGTGCCAAATAGCATCTAATGACATGGACATTGGTATCCTGCATAGCATATAACCAATTGAGGAGGGTGTGGTCAGTGATGAGGATGAACTTCTGTTCCAACAGATAGTAGTGTAAGGGGACCACCATCTCCATTACTGTCAGACACTCATTTTCCAGTGTGGTATACCAATGCTCCAAGGGAAAAGTTTTCGAGATAGATACAGGATAGGGTGAATCTCATCCTTAATGTCTTGTAATAACATTGCCCAAGTCCATTATCAGCAGCGCTTGTGTATAAAATGAAGGGATGGTTAAAATCTGGGTTTTGTGTGACTGGCACCTTACACAGCACATTGTTTTATGGCCTGATATGCTGTCTGATGGTCAGGTGATCAACAGACCTGATTCAGAGTAGTTCTCTTGGTCAGGTCAGTCACTGGGGTTCAAGGGTTGAGATTCTGGAATGAACTGGTGATAATACCCTAGAAGTCCATGAAAGGCCTTTCCTACTTCTTAGTAATTGGGATGGGGCAGTCAGCTAGGGCATTTACATTGCTGATAACCAGGCTATGTGGCCCTTCCCAAACATATACCCCAAGTATTTTGTCTCCTGCCACTCTAGGGTTCATTTTGCAACATTGACCATGAGACCTGCCTCCCTGAGTGATTGAAGTGCTGTGGCCATATCTTGCAGGTGGCTGTCCCAATCAGGGCTAAATATGTTAACGTTGTCCAGGTACACTATTGCATTCAGCCTGTGGGGATGGAGGATGCGGTCCATCATTCTCTGGAATATGACCATGGCTCCATGCAATTGAAAGGATCCATGGTAAATTGCCATAGACCAATATAAGTGAAAAAAGAAAGACAATGGGAGGGATAGTGAGATTGAAGAGGGAGGATGGGGGCCGCGTGGAGGATGACAACAGTAAAGCTGACATATTGAACAGGTATTTCTGCTCAGTCTTTACTGAAGAGGAGGAGGGTAATGGGTCTGAAGGGAGTACAAGGGGTGAGAATGGTGCAGAAATGGACACAAGTCCCTTTAAATGAGAAAGGGTCCTGAAGGAACTGGAAGTAATAAGAGTTGATAAAGCAATGGGGCCAGATGGGGTGCACCCCAGGGTCCTTAAAGAACTAAGAGAGGTGGTGGCTGAACCTCTGGCTATCCTGTTTAGCCGATCACTGGAAACAGGGGAGGTACCCAAAGACTGGAGGACAGCAGATGTAGTCCCTTATACAAAGTGGGAACAAAGAGGAAGCAGGGAACTGCATATGTCAGCCTCACCTTGGTAGTGGGAAGATCATGGAAGCACTACTGAAGGAGAGATTGGTGGAACATCTGGTTGCCAATGGACTACAGGACCCAAAGCAGCATGGTTTCACCAGGGGAGGTCATGTCAGACCAACCTCATTTAATTTTTGACTGAGTGACTAGGGAGGTGGATCGGGAGGGCAGTGACATGGCCTCATCTGGACTTCAGCAAGGCCTTTGACACTGTGCCACATAGAAGACTATTACACAAACTGGGGAATATGGGTGGGCAGGACAGTAGTGGTGGGTAGGTAACTGGCTGGGTGGCAGGACACAGAGGGTGGTGGTAAATGGCTGTCACTCCACAGAGGGAAGAGTGACCAGTGGGCACCACAGGGATCAGTGCTGGGACCGGTCCTATTCAACATCTCATCAGTGACATTGCGAGGACCCAGAAGGCAGAATTTCACTGTTGCTGATGACACAAAGCTCTGTAACAGAGTAGACATACCGGAGGGTGTAGACAGAATGAGAAGCGACCTGCAGAAACTTGAAGAATGGTCAGGGTTTGGCAGTTGAAATTCAATGCAAAGAAGTGCAAGATAATGCATATGGGGCACAAAACCCTGCACAATATATCAGTTGGGGGGTGAGGATATAGCATGCACCAAGCAGGAAAGGGATCTTGGGTTGTCATCTCTGATGACCTCAAGGTAGGAAACAGTGTGACAAGGCAGCAGGTAAAGCAAATAGGATGCTGGGATGTATAAGCAGGGCGCCACCAGCAGGAAAAGGAGGTCATAATTCTGCCATACAAGACACTCAGTGAGGCCCCACCTGGAGTACAGTGTACAGTTCTGGAGACCATACCCACGTGAAGGACATAGACAGGGTAGAGAAGGTTCAGAGGAGGGCAACAAAGATGGTGCATGGATTGCATCACAAGTCCTATGAAGACAGGTTGCAGGAACTGAACATGTACTCCTGGAGGAGAGGAGGGAGAGAGGGGATGATAGAGACAACAAGTATCTTACAGGAGGAACAGGGTGCAGGAAAACACTATTTTTAAGCGAAAAGATGTTCCAGGACTAGAGGGCATGGGATGAAGTTGGAGGGAGGACGATTCAGAGGAAACATGAGAAAGAATTTCTTCACAGAACGGGTGGTGGACAATGGAACACCCTGCCAGAGGAAGTGGTGGGGGCTGAAACAATCACGGGATTTAAGAATGCATGGGATAGACATAAAGGAATTCTGGAGGTCAGGGGTAAGGGGCAACAGACTTCTAGGAAAACAAACTGAACTTACAAGCTCAAATGGGCAGACTGGGTGGGCCATAGGCCCTTATCTGCCGACACTGTCTATGTATCTATGTATCTATGTACCAATGGGGTTGCAAAGGTCATTTTCTAATGGGACTTGGGAGTTAGTGGGATTTGCCAATACTCCTTGATCAGGTCTAAGGTACTAATGCAATGAATCTTCCACATGCCATGCAAAAATTCATCTAACCTTGGTATAGGGTATGCATTGTACTCAGATGCAGCAGTAACTTTCTGGAAGTATATACAAAACTGCATGGTCCCGTCTAGTTTTGGGACTAGCACAATAGGGCCAGACCATTTTTATTTATTTATTTATTTATTTATTTAAATCTCAGATTACAAATACCTTTGAACTTGAAGCACCTCATTTACAAAGGTTCCACGTCAAAGGAAAGGGTTACAATAAGGTAAGGAGGAATAGACAACATTCATGGTATTAAAGGAGGTACAGACAACATTCATGGCATCATCGGAGCACATCAAGTCAATTGGTAAATAAGTGGGAACAGTGCTACACACTCAAGATTACAAGCAAGCATACAAAACCATAAGGTACATTTGAAGCAACATTGTTAATCAGAGGTGGAGGGGAAGGTGAAGAGTAAGAAGGGGTAGGGGAGATGAGAGGGCAGAGTCCAGATAGAGAAGGAAAAGAAAATATGGCAGCCAGAGGCCTTGTCGCAGGGTGAAAGGGATGGGAGGCTAAGGTGGGAGAAGGAGTAAAAGAGCGGAAAAGGAGGGCGGATGAAGGGAAAGATGAAAAGGGAGAGTGGGGACCAGAGGGCCTGGACAGGTCCAGGAAGGGGGGGGGGCAGTGGGATAAGAGCAAGGAGGAGGTGAGGTAAGGGAGGAGGTGGCATGGGGAAAGGAGAAATTGTTCTGTCAGGAGAGGCAAAACGAAACAGGAAGCCAAGTAAGAGCCTTAGAGAGTGAAAAGAGTGGTATAAGGGTGTCTGCAAAAGTGGGAAACTAGGTGTAACAATCACAAGTGCTTTCGGTTAGGAGATGCTGATGAAGCACAAGTTTAAACTGGTACAGACTAGAAAGACTGCTCAGTTGGTTGCTTAGATTATTAAACCACAGGGGGGCTCTGTATTGAAAGGATCGCTGGTACTGAGCAGTCCGACAGTGGGGTACGAGAAGGAGGTCAGAAACTGAGGTACGTGTGTGCTGGGTCTTAGGGGGATTTGTTTAGCAGACAACCAATGCTCGGGAGTGGTAATCCAAGTAGAGCTTTTTTGGACAGAAGGCAGGTTTGATATTTAATCCTGTTACTTAGTTGGAGCAGGCCAGACTGATCATATAACTCACAGGTATGAGTGAAGCGCGCAGCACCCGTAACTAACCTACAGGCTTTGTTCAGGGCCACCATGAGTCATTTAAGAGATGTGGAGGTTGCAACACAGTATATGATTAGACCATAATCAATGATCGAGAGGAACAAGCTGTGAACTGTAACCTTCAGGGCTTCTTGGGTAAGACTTTGTCTGTGTCTGAAGAGGAGCCCAATTCTGGTATTAACATCTTCGGCAACATTTTCAATGTGAGGCACAAAGGTAAGGTGACTATCCAGAGTTAGACCTAAGTATTTGAAAAGCTGAGTTTGTTCAAGAGCGTCTCCGTGGTAGTTGATGATGATAGTGACTTGATGAGCCTTAAACTGATTCCGAGAGGATGAAAACAGCTGGACTTTAGTTTTTTTTGTAGTTTAGCACTAGTTTGTGCTCTGGGATTCCAAAATGACTCCTAACTCCAGTATAGACTGGATTCCCTCCCATACTGTTGCTTGGATTCTTTCTGGTAGTTTTTACAGTTGTTAGCAGATTTGGATACCTGGGTCTGTATCTATGTGGTGCTGGATCACATGGATTCATCCAGGTTTTGTGGAGAATACATCATCACCCAAATCTTCTACCAGCGTCTGGGTTTCTTGTGTTTGGATCTCGAAAAGCTGATTACCACTGGGATGGTGTTCAGTTCCTTTACAAGTTAGGTCCGAAGACCAGGGTTCCATCTTCAATATCCTCATCCATCACTGAACCTGGGGCTCTGTTATGATCTTTTGGGTCAGTGACCAATACCTCCTTCTCTTACCAGGGTTTAAACAAATTAACATGGTAAATTTGTTTTTCTTCTTTTCCTTCTAGTTGTAATACTTCATAATGAACCAGCCCCACTTTTCTAAGGACCTCATATGGTCCCTGCCAGTTAGCTAGGTGTTTACTCTCAGAGTTACGCAACAGAAGCAGTACTCTGTTGATGGACTTGACCTCTTGTAACCTGGTCCCTTGGTCATAACACCCTGCCTGGGTTTGCTGTGGTTTTATTAACTTTTCTTTGGCAAATCTGCCTACTGTGTCTAGTCTTTCTCTAATACATATTGGAGCATATAGGTGGACTATGTGCCTCTTCTTCCCACATCTCTTTCGTGAAATTCAGCATCCCTCAGTGATGTCACCTATAAAACAATTCAAAGATTAAGAACCCAGTGGACGACTGTGGCACCTCCCGAATAGCAAACATTAAATAGGGAAACAATTCATGGAAGTTTTTTAACTTTAGTTTGCACAAATTTAGACAGCATACTTTTCAACTATTTATTAAAGCATTCCCTAAGATGTTGGTCTTTGGGTGAAACACTGATGTCTATGGACTTAACCTCACACCTGTTTCATAAGTTTTGACATACAGTAACTTTGATGCCTTGATCAGTTAGGATCTCCTTTGGCAACCCAACTCGGGAAAACACTTTTATCAATTCTTTTGACATTGACCAGGCTGTAGTGGAACATAGGTAAAGAGCCTTGGGGTAATGGGTAGTGTAATCCAATATAACACAGAAACATAGAAGCATGACAGCAAAAAAGGACCGCCTAGTGTGCCCAGGTTGCCTAAACTACTGCTAGGACTTAACTGTACCTCCCCTTGCCAACAGGCACTTGTGCCTGTCCCACCTCCCTTTAAACCCATGCACTGTGCTGTCCCAGACCACCTCTTCCAGAAGCCTATTCCATTTAACCGCCACCCTTTCTGTGAAAAAGTGCTTCCTAATGTTTCCTCTAAACTTCCCTCCAACAATTTGCAAATCATGGCCCCTTGTCTTTGATAGCCCCTTTAGTTGGAAGATGCATCATACTGCCACTTTGTTAATACCCTTTAGGTATTTGAATGTCTCAATCGTGTCCCCCTTGTCTCTCCTTTGTTCCAGGGAGTACATGTTTAGGTCCCTCAGTCTCTCCTCATATGTTAAGTGACTGATTCCCTTTATCATCTTTGTTGCCCTCCTCTGGATACACTCAACCCTCTCCACATCCTTCCTGAGGTATGGACTCCAGAATTGGACCCCGGACTTCAGATGCGGCCTAACCAGCTGGATGTACAAGGGTATTATGACCACCTTCCTCCTACTAGTGATCCCCCGCCCAATGCAACCCAGCATTCTGCTGGCTGTCACTGCATTCTCACAATGTTTTGCTACATTCAAGTCTCATGTAATGTTGATGCCAAGGTTCCTCTCCTGTTCAGTTCCCTCTATGTGTTGCCCTCCTATGCAATATACCTCTCTCCAATTTTTCTTGCCTAGGTGCATGATCTTGCACTTTGATGTATTGAAAGACAATTGCCACTCTCTGTACCATTCCTCTAGTTTCCTCAAATCCCTAAACATACTCTCAACCCCCTCCTGTGTGTCAACTCTATTGCAGACCTTTGTGTCGCCCTCAAATAGGCACACCTTCCCTTAAAAGCCCTTTGCTATGTCCCCTATAAATATATTGAATAGTAGTGGCCCCAACATTGACCCTTGGGGAACCCCACTGATGACACTTCCCTCCTCCGAGGGTACCCCGTTTATCACCACCCTCTGTCTTCTGCCCCCCAGCCATTTCTTCACCCCCTGTAATACCATCCACCCCAGTCTCAGACATCCCAATTTGTGCAGTAGCCTCCGGTGTGGCACAGAGTCAAACGCCTTTCTGAAATCAAGGTACACAATGTCCACCGACCCCCCAATCCGCAACCTTAGTAACCCAGTCATACTGTAGAACTCTATCAAGTTTGTTTGACTGAATCCACCCTCGGTGAACCCATGCTGCCGATGGTCCAACAGGCCATTTGCTTCCAGGCAGCTGGTGATTCTGTTTTTTTACCAGTTTTTTCATGAGCTTGCCCACCAGTATATACTGTATACTGATATCCAGATGATTTTTTTTTTTTATCAAGAGTCCCACAATATCAACACCAATTCTTTTAAGTGGGGTGTCTTGTTATCGGACTAGAGATCAAAGGGCCCTTTTTATATTCCTGGGGCCACCAACTGACACCTAGGGCAGGAAGCAAAACAGTCTGCTACTTCTTTCTATTTACTGTACATGGCTAGAAGAACCAGGCAAGTATGTGTGCCATAGTTTTCTACCTGCCCAAATGACCCATAATAGGTATAGTATGGGCCAGCCTCAGTAGCTCCGTTCTTGCAGTCCTGAGCACTAGTAACTGGTAATGTAAAGTCCCAGTTTGTTTCTCAGGTTCTACCAGGTACCAAATATCATCTTTCAGTTCAAACCTGGGAAAACATTGTGCTCTTTGTTCATCTACCATTTTACTATTTACCACTGCTAAATTCTGGCAGGCATTCCTGAAAACCTCATCAGCCCTTTGTTCAGAAATTATGTTATTCAGGTTTTGAAAAATGTCTTGTCTGACCTCCAAAAAAGATTTTGTGACCTCCTGTAGATGTGGGTGCTGTGTCCTCATCTGAGTAAACTTGGACCTTTCTTGAATCTGGGTCCTTATAGTCCCCAACCATTACAATCTAAGATAGAGGGGCCCCTTCCTTTTCTCCCTCCATTTTAAACTGTGAATTCTTAGTTTTCCCTTCTGTAGCAAATAGTTCAGAGTCAGTAAAGGGAAATACATATTTTTAGGCCCTCTGTCTGCATGGCCTCCTGTGGGCACAGACTTTCAGTATTGTTCTGCTTGAGGGTATGAAACCTTACCCTTCCCAGTCTTGGCCCAAGACTACTGGCCAGGATAAGGTTTTGAAAATTCTCACCGTTACTATTCCTACCCAGTCACCTACTTTTAACAATATTGGGATTGTAAGGTATTTACGGGTATCCTCATGCACACAGATAATATTTATGAGATCTCCCCTCTGATCCAGGTTGGGTTCTACCACTGATTCTATAACTTATGTCTGCCCACAGCCCAAATCCATCAGTGCCGGAACTGTTTTGTTCCCAGCTTATGCTGGTATTATATACTGGTTTTTGGACTGTGTGTGTATGTGTTTGTGTGTGTGTGTGTGTGTGTTGGGGGGGTGGTACTGTGTACATTTTGCAAAATTGTACATATGGTCACAAAACTTTATGTCTTGCTTTACCACAACAAAAACATACAGTATTACTATCAGGTCTATGATCTGCTTCCCCTCCCAACTGGGTCACTGGAGAGTGGGGTCTTGGCACTGGAGAATTACACCAGGCCTAGGAGTTATGCTTTTTTAAAGTGGAGGGGTAAGCAATATTTCATCACTTGACCACTTGCCCATACCGGTACATTTATTACCAACCCTCCATTCCTTTCACTCTATTCCGCAGGGATCATTTCTTTGGGTCTCCCCCAAGGTTCATCTTAGATTCCATTCTTTTTAGTGACCTCTGGTCTTTTGGCTTACATGTAATGTTCTGTGATTTTCACTGCGGCAGCCAGAGTGGTCAGTTCATGTTAGTTTACCCAATCATGGACTCAGTCTGTTCTGGTACTGCTTGAGTACAGTCAAATCCATAGTCTCTTTTTTAGTTCATACCTCCTGATTTTAACCACAGAGTAGCCAAGTCTTGTAATTTTTCTGGCAGCACTGTAGGTCATGATCCAACATTGAAAATGAAGGTGTGAAAGTTCCACTGATAACACTCTTTGGTTATTCTGCCCTGATCTAAGATAGCCACATTTACCTGATCATAGTTTCTGGGGGCAGCATCAATTAGTCTTCTGTATTTTTATTTTTTTCTAGTCTTTGGTAACCGGGTAAGGCCCACTAGGCACAAGTGCCTGTTTTCAGGGGCGACCTAGGAGCACTGGGCGGTTAAGTGACCTGCTCAGAGTCACACAGTATGCAAGTGGAGGTTGTGAGAATCAAACTCAGGTCTGGTCTGCTGGATGTATCAAGCTTATTCACACCTATGCAGCTTGGGCATCTCCAGTCAGATACAGTGCAATCTGAGTAGTCCAACTTTCTTGTGGCCAGTCAGTGGTAATGACGACTCTCTTAAAAGTTTTATGGTAGGCCTCGGAGTCATCCTCAGGACTCATTTACGTTAGAATGGGGTGGCGTCCTCAGTGACTGGATTCTCTCTGACCTGGAGTGGGGTCACAGTTTCTTTCTGTGTTTTCAGCACCTGCTTCAAAAACTCCTGCTGCTACTGGCCTCTCTATGCCTGCAATAGCATTTGCTGGGCCATCCAGTCTTTTTGCATCTGGACCTTTTATGCCTGTTGCTGGTTTCTTTGAGGTTACTTTTGCACCTTCTGGTCTCTCTAAGCCTACTGTTGTGCTTGTTGAGCCATCCAGTCCCTTTGCATCTGGGCTTGTTGTTCTTGAATCTGGGTCTGTTTTGCTTGCTGTTATGCCAGCCATTTCAGTAGTTTGTCAGTCCATCTTACTCCTATTTTAGACAACGATGAGTTGATCCCACTGCTAAAGCCAACCATGTGTGACAGGGTAGCAAACTGGGCAGCTTCTGGGGAACACTCTCACAGAGAACATCCAGGACACCTATTTAGATTAAATGAAATCTTTAATTTCAGTAACATAAAAAGAAGATACAAACAGCTTGTAGTCACCTTAACAGATACTTCTTACAGTTCAGTCTCTTGCTGTCTCCCCCTTGCATCTCAGAAAGAGAAACCGCTTGCTCACTTTATTGGGCTCATGTGTATCTTAAGCAATATACTACAAGAGGGTGTGGATGATGCCAGGATTTACCCACACCTTGTGTATTATTTGGTCATGAGGCCACAGGCCTAGTGAGTAAACCACACCAGGTATGGATAAATCCTTGTATCACTCACACCCTCGAGTGGGATATTGTGATTATACAATGTGTAATAAGTAAAGAAATAAAGTGAAGACAGAATATTAAGTGCATATTTTTTAATTAAAATATGAAAAATAGTGGAATTTATTACAACGCTCCATAAAATAGTCCCTTGTAAACAGTGAAAGTCTATGGCAAAAACAAAAGACCTTTAAACTTGAAATAGCCCACCTCATTTGTTTTAATGTGATCTCCTCATTTCTATTAATTTCTAAGGTGTGCAGGAGGTCTTCACTTACATCACAGTGAAAGTTGCTTTTTTTAGAGGGGGGGCCAGGATTGGCTGTCCTTATGCTGTTTGTGTGGACTCTAGATGTCAGTTGAGGTGGTAATGGGGAAGCAGCACTTGACTGGGGGCCTGTTTGATGTTTGGTTGTGGTGCTCGTTTGAGTGACGGAAGCGGCAGCGTTGACTGGAGTCGGTGTCGATGGAGAAGACTGTCCGACGATTATTTTAGGTGTGGTGTCTGGCAGCACATTTTTCATTCATATTGTTAAATATTTTGTTCAGCTCATCTGGATCAATGAGGCTGAATGAGGTGTTCATTTTTGCATATTTTGAAATTTGCACTTTTGGTACTAGTCGGGAGTCATGAAGTTAGCGGGAGAGGAAGATGGCAGGGAGCGAGCTTGATTTTGAGGGTCAGAGGGATACTGCTTTTGTAAAGTGCCAGGTGAGGCTGGCTGGCACCTTTTCCAGTTGAGTGATACTAGGATTTACAACTGGGAAAAGGTGCCACACAGCCAATCTGAAGGCTGCATATTAAGACCCATTGCATAACTGATAACACTCCTCTCCCTCTGAGACATAGTCAACAGTTTGAACATTCCTGCAATTAGGTCTTAAAGGGTCAACAAAAGGGATTTGGTATAAATCCCACCACCAACCCATTAAAACCTGTGTTGCTTGTGTTGCAGGATTGTAAAGCAATTTATGGGTGAAAGAAGTGTGACTGACATATACTCTGTGACAAGAATTAATAAGTATTATATTAGTCATTAGTTGGCTTGATATGTATATATCATCTATCAATTAATGTATAAAGAAAAACTGTGGACACATATAACTCAAAACTATTCTAATGTGTTTGTTTGCTTATTACATTCAAAAAACCTTTGAGCTCAAAGGATGTTTTCTAAACACTTAGAGTAATATACACGCACATACTGTAATAAATAATTATGTACATTTACACACCAGTCTATCCTGGAAATTAGCCAGTACATGACTCTTAAAACTGTTGAGAGCAATTACACAAATTTCAACAGGTTGAGAATTTCACAGATTTGCAGTGCTTACTGAAAATGAATTTTGGCCAGCAACAGTTTTCTAAAATAAATTTGTAACCTCCGATCACACATAGTCCTGATGGTATATTTGTTTTTCACGAGGATAAAAAGACTTTGTACTCCAATAGGCAATAGCCTCTTTTTGCCAAGTAATATTTTAGTTAGCTTACAAAGGCAAATACAATGTCTCTCCATGCAGCATGGTTAAAGTTTGCCAAAGCCTGAACACATTTTGGTACCTAAGCATGTTAATCTAAGTCATTTTAAGTCACAGACATCTATTACTTGGTATTACGTGGTATGAAAGAACAGAAGAAGGCCAGAGCTCATCGAGACTGTTCCCCACACTATGTGGGACATTATTTATCTATTATCCCTCAACCAACCATCTAATTTGTTTTTAAAGACAGTGGCACTAGTTGCCTCTACCAGTTCTTGTGGCAAGGTGTTCCATACAATGGATGCTCTTATTGGAAAAAAGTTTCCCCTTTTGCTAGTTTTATACGTTTTTACTTCAAGCTGTTTATTATGCAGTCTCGGAACATGTCTCCTTTGGAGAGTGTTAGAACCATTTTTGCATTAGATCTGGTGAATTTATTAAATTAAAACCATAAGCATATCACCTCTTAATCTTCTAGTTTGAAGAGAGAAGAGACCAGTAGCTTTTAATCTGTTCTGATAATCCAAGTTTGTTAATCTTGGAATCATTCTAGTTACTCTCCTTTGAACCTGTTCAATAATTGCTATGTCTTTTTTTTGGTTTGGATTCCAGAAAGGGGAGCCATAGTCTAGATATGGTCTAATGTATGCCCTATACAATGGAATAAGGCATTGTTCAGTGCGATAAACAAAAGTGCATTTTATTTGCCTCAAAAGTCTGTTGGTCATGCAAGCAGTTCTAACACAGTGATCATTTGATGTAAGTTTATTATTAACATATATCCCTAAATCTTTTTCACAATTTGATGAGTGAAGTGGTAGTCCGTTTATATATTATATCGTTTTTGGATTATCTAGACCGAAATGCACTACTAAACATTTTTCTTGATTAAACTGCATATGATTTTCATTTGCCCAAAGTGTTAATTTTTCCAAATCCTTCTTTAATGCAGAAATATTTTCTTGATTATTAACCTTGCCCCCCAATTTAGTATTGTCTGCAAATTTAACCATGAAGTTATTTGGCCCTGTTTGTAAATCACTGATAAAGAGATTAAACAATGTTGGTCCCAAGACCGACCCCTGTGGTACACCACTTGTCACACTACCCGAATCAGACAAGATATCATTTATTCTGACTCTCTGAGAATGATTTGTCAACCAGTTTAAAGTCCAGTTGACAATATCAGGTGACAAACCTTGATTGTGCATTTTAGTAATGAGTTTTTTATGTGAGACTTTATCGAAAGCTCTACTAAAGTTCAAAAGAATTACATCAGTAGGTATACCCACATCTAGTAGAGTACTTATATTATTGTTAAAGGTATCAGATTGGTGGTGCAGGAATACTTGGGAGTAAACCCATGCTGATTTGAATAATAAATTCCTAATTTTTTACAATCTTGATCTATTAGAGACTTCATTACTCGTTCCATTAATTTACCAGCCACTGAAGTCAGGC
The DNA here is from genome assembly GCA_016271365.2 of Neoceratodus forsteri. NCBI lineage: Eukaryota > Metazoa > Chordata > Ceratodontiformes > Ceratodontidae > Neoceratodus > Neoceratodus forsteri. Next base: position 483,255,895 of record CM028137.1, on the reverse strand, counting down.
TAATTGGATGATAATTTTGCACAGAACCTCTATTGCCTTTTTTAAATATGGGGGTAACTATTGCTGAACGCCAATCATTTGGTACAATGCTTTCTTGTAAGGATTTTTTGAAGATAATTGACAAAGGTGTAGAGATATTTATAGAGGTTTCGATCAGAAACCATGGATGAATACCGTCTGGGCCCGGACTAGTATTTTTTTTTAGTTTTTTGATAGCCTATGTAATGTCAGTTGGATAGAACCTATGATAATCTACATGGTGAACTTTAAATGTACTAATAGGTGATTTTTGAGAGAAGACAGAACAAAAGTACTTATTAAAGAGATTCGAGGTTTCTTTATCAGATAGAGAAGAGCCATTGGTTATAATGGGACCAATGGTCCTTGATATACCTTTTTTACTATTTATATAGGAGAAAAGAGATTTGTGAGTCTTTTGTGTGAGCTAGTTTAAATTCTAGCCTATTTTTTCCAATTTAATAGATTTTTTTAAGTTTTTCACAGATAGTCTGTATTTATGTAATAGAGTAGTTTTAAATGGAACATAACTATTCTTAAGTTTCCTAAAAAGTATAATTTTAATTTTAATCTGACTTTCAATTGTTTTGTTGAACCAAGGGGGAATTTTTCCTTTATTATTAAATTTCCTCTTAGATGGAATAAAGGTATTTTCCAAATAATGTAAAATGTTTTTAAAAAGGTCCCAAGCTTGTTGTGTTGTACAATTAAGAAGATTAGATTCCCAGTTTATGTTTTGTAAGTATTCATTGATTTTAATCTAGTGACATACTATGCATTTGTTTCTTTGCCTGTTAGCCCATGGGCAACACATACACAATTTTATGGATAACCTGTCATCTTCAATATTATGATTAGTCTTACCGTACACTTAGAATATATACAGACAATTAGGATGCAGACAATTCTAGCACAGTAGGATACATAAGTATGATACATGTAGCCATTTTGAGTCAACTTCATTGATGCATTTCATGCACTTTTCTTAGTCACTAGGGGAATGCTTTATGTGACATCCCACATTTGTAGAATTCATAGCATACAACAATATCTAAAATGATGGCAGGATATCCCACTAAGCTTATGGGGCAGGGTGAACATTATCAAAATGAACATACTGCCTCTACTCTTTTACCACTTAAACCTACAACATCTTTGGATTCTAAATCCTTTTTCAAAAAGATTCACTCCTTTCTAACTGATTTTCTGTGGAAAGGAAAACAACCTAGGAGAGCCTTTCATAAGTTGGCTGCCCCCAAGATGTTAGGTGGTTTGAGATTACCACACTTCAGCTTATATCACTGGGCTAGCCATATCAGTAAATACGTCAGATGGGAGAAAACTATTAGAGTATCAAATGGGAATGGTTATGTTCCTACCTGGCTTAGAGTGGAGCTGGAATTGATAGCTTCAGCGAATATAAACCCCAACTGCATTGCCCCTTATTAAAAAAGGAAAACTCCCACTAAGTTTGCGTCATACAGTAATAGGTAATTCACTCCGTACACTGTCCCAAATATGCAACTCTGTGGGATATACAAACACATATGATATAACACAACCCATATTCCAGAACCCCAATCTCCTCATAGGTGGACATATGATTCCCTATAACTGGATCCCTTTAAGGCAGAACTGCTCTGTTAATGATTTCTACAAGCATGAAGTAGGATGGTTGACCACACCGAATATCCTTTCTAACTTTGAGTTGACTTCAAAATGGTCTTTCAAAATTTACCAATGACATCATGTGCTTATATCTTACTTTAGGTCCAAAATGGTCTCCGGAGACCAAGGAGAATGGGTTAAGAATTGTAGAATTATGGCTAGGAACCCACATGCTATCTCCTCGATATACGACTCTCTCTATATTCGGTTCTTCCCAAATGAAAATGGTATTCCTAAGAGTACTGGTGTGACATATTCCCCAATATGATTGACAGATGGCCAAAACTTTGGGAAAACTGCCACAAATTTATCACCCAAGATAGATAGCGTCTTATGCAACTACAATTCCTAAATGATATGTACCTGACTCCTTATCGAATATATAAAATGGGTGGGGCAGAAACCCTGACATGTAACAGATGTAATTCTGATACAGGTACTTTATACCACATGTTCTGGAAATGCCCAAAAATTGTCCCTTTATGGGAACTTATTAAAGCAAAACTTGACCCTTTGTTAGGTTTACAGGAATATTTTACTCCGGAGGTATGCTTGTTAGGTGACTTTATGGATTTCCCACAAATGGACCGCCATTACCATTAGAGATGCAGCAAATTTAAATTCTGCCAGCAAAGAGAACAAGAAGTGGGCACTTCACATTGCCACTCTGCTACATGGAGTGGGCAATGCAAAGTGCTCACTCTGACTTGTCATTACCACTGCGCATTATGGCCGAATGGCAATCACAGTAAAGTGAAGTCATTGTTTTAATGGACTTCACGTTCCTCGTATGATTCTAAGTGATCCACTTGGTGTTTCAGATTTGGCAACCCCCACACACATCACATGGCTTACAGTACTGTAAGTCACATGTGCTTTAGTTAGGCAGGAAGGAAGTGAGTCATACAAGCAGACACCTTTACTTTCTCCTATGCACATGGAGAGAGAGAGGAGTGTGTTTTGTGACTGCTGATACTTTGAGATCAGAGTGAGGAGAAGATTTAAACTTTGATTTAGACCCAACAGCTTTTTTAAAAACTACATTTTTTTGTCTTTTCTGTACCCTTTTTTACTTAATTTGTTCTTTCTGTAAATTTTATTTTTCTTACCTTTATAAGTAGTTAGCTGTTTGTGTCTGTGTGACTGTGTGTGTTGTGTGACAGTGTGAATAGTGATTGCTCAGACTGAGGGAGCTCAGTAGGAGAGATGGACCAGGGTGAGGGAATGCCTGGGGTGGGGACAGCTCTGGGAGACCATGGTAGTGGTAAGCTTCATACCGTGCGCATGCATGGGGGCCATGGTTGCCCATTCCTGCTGGACAACTCGAAACTTGTGAATGCCCCCGCCGGAAGCATGATCAGCACCACCTCCTGTCCTGACTCTGAGGCAGTTGAACCACCACCACCACCACCACCAACACCAAGTCCAGCACCAGGTCCTCTGGAGCAGGATGTGCCTGTTCTCCTGGGCCCAGGTGTGGATCCCATCCCTGTTCAGCACCGTGACCAGCCAGCTGCCAGTTCATCTGGCCTTCCCTTGCCTGTGCCTGGTCCTCCCCGCACCCCCATTGTTTGGCAGTTTTTTGACTGTGTCGAGGGGGACAGCAGTGTGGTCAAGTGCTGCCTATGTGAGGTGGAGGTGCAGCGTGGCCCCTTGGGGACTCACCTGGGGACTGGGGGCCAGCACACCCATATGCTCAGTCACCACCAGTTGGAGTGGCAGGCTGCCACAGAACAGACCATTCCTGCAGCTGCTGGCCATTCTGTGGCAGAGGGTGCAGCTGAGCATGGCGGCATCCCTAAGAAGAGGAGGGCCACAGCAGCACCTGCTGCTCCACCAGCACCCTCACCACCACCACCACCAGCAGGTCAGCCTGTAGAACGTGTGGACCCCAGAGAACTGCGTGTAACACAGGCTGACTTGGCAGTTCTCTGGAGTGCTATCAAGGAGAACAAGAGGGCGAGTGCTGTGGAGCAGTGGCTAGATCACATAGAGGGACATCAGTTGCAAATTATGTCCATGTTGGAACTGCTGCTGGATCACCATGGGATTCCACATTAGTTTTTTTTCCCTCACACCATGTGCCCCCCCACACCTTCCTTGCTGTGTTATAAAATGTAATCCTCCACCATCCCCCACCCTTGTATGCAGTTATGCCCTTTTTTGTTGTCTTCCATATGCGTGGCACTTTATATTCTGAGCAGTGCAAATATACTATGCTAAACTGCATGTGTGCAGTCAGTCTTCTTTCCAGTCTGTGTATGTACTGCAGACACTGTCCAACTTCCTGACTTAAAAACACTTATAAATGAGTACAATGGTGGGATGGTGAAGCCTGGAAAGATACTACAAAACAGGCTTACAATATATCCAATAACTAGTAAAAAAATTAATGTTTTGATTCGTGACGTAATCGTAAGTCATGATTTGTGGCTGCATTTGTGACCGTGATGATGAAGAAATATGAAAGCCTACGGCTGTACTTCCCCGGGCCCCAATGAGGTGTGGCACAAAACTCCCCAACTTACAAACACTCATTAATGAGTACAATGGTGGTGTGGTGAATCATGGAGAGATACTACAAAACAGGTTTACAATATATCCAAGTAACTAGTAAAAATATTAATGTTGTGATTCGTGACATGATCGTAAATCATGATTTGTGACTGCATTTGTGACCGTGATGGTGAAGAAATGTGAATGCCTATGGCTGTACTTCCCCAGCCCCGATGAGGTGTGGCACAAATCTCCCCGCCTTAAAAACACTCATTAATGAGTACAATGGTGGTGTGGTGAAGCACAGAGAGATACTACAAAACAGGCTTACAATACATCCAAGTAACTATTAAAAAAATGAATGCTGTGATTTGTGATGTGATCGAAAATCATGATTTGTGACTGCATTTGTGACCATGATGATGAAGAACGTGATTTGTATCATGAGTGACTTGTGATGATGGTCCTGACTTAAAAACGCATATTAATGAGTACAATGTTCTTGCAGAATTATGCACCACACCTGTCCAGTACCCTGAAGAGAAGCCAAAGAAACAACTGTGACTTAAGTTAGAGATCGAGATTGGGCCCTAAAGAGAAGCAAATGCACAGACAGATTAAGATTGAGCTGTGCACTGAAGAGATGCAGATGCAAAAGCACAACACGTAACCAGTGCTCACCATCAGAAATTCAAATCTGGAAAAGAATACCTTTGCCAGTTGGGGCGGGCTGAGGGGAGGGGGGGTAGTGTACTACACTGCTGCAGTAACAGTCACTAATACTAGTACCAGTAAAGATACCACAAAGAAGTACAACAATTACACAGCTGCAGTGGATAGTAGGTTCACATTGCTGAAATTATGTGGCACAATAAAAGGTGTCTGATTGGATGACATGCGTCACACACATACTCACACACACTAAGTAATGCACAGCAAATTGAAAACTTTAGTAATGTAACCACATATTTTAAACAAACTAAAATTATGCACTGCTGCACCACAACAAACAGCAAAAAAGGCAAGAATTATTGAAAACATTACTGTGTGTACATTAACACAGCTATAAAAGAAAAATATCACCAAAACAGAAAGCAATATCTTTTTCTTCAAGTTAATCTACCTACACCACAGATACGCCCCCCAAAGCACACTTTCACTGTCTCTCAGTACACAGACTGAATGCTGTACATTAACATTCAAAATCCACACACAAACAATAAACACTCGATGATATGAGCACAGGAGGATTTCCTATAATCGATGAACTAAAGTTTCAGCAAAAAAAAAAAATGACTCAAAAAGGCTTTTTTTAACAGCTTTTAGAAGGTTTGAATTGCAGAGAGCTCTCAGAGCAGATTGTCTCCTACAGCTTCCTACACACACTACCCCATACCCCAAACTGAGTCTGTGCAGAACAATCTAGAGTCCATGTGACCTGAAATCCCATGAATCACTGCAAAATTCACCTTTGGAGATTAAAAACAAGGCGAAGTGAGGTGAAGTAAATTGTTTTTCAATGTACTTGCCTTAAATTGGTGGAGTAGTAGTTTGGGAAGGTGGAATAACGTGAAGTCATTGTTTTCAATGGACTTCACATTACCAATTATAATGGGATGTACTCGTGCGTTGCCAGCGAAGACTCATGACCCGCTCACTCTGCGAATCACTTCGCGGAGCGAATTGACATCACTTCGCCCATCTCTAATTACCATATTACCTTGATTGCAATGTCCATCAAGAAGATTGTATTAAGACACTGGAAAGTTTCCTTGCTGCCTATGTATATGGAGTGGTTACAAGAACTTTTGTATAACTTATGAATGGAAAAAACTATATTTAGCATCTTTAATCATTTAGGGTTGTACAAAAAGAAATGGGAAAAGTTACATGTCTTCTATACTACTTAATGTAAATCATAGATGCTACTTCTATAATTTGTACTTCTACACCGTTTCTTGGTATATTGGCACCTGTGGAGGGGGGAATGGGGGAGGGAGAAGGAGGGGATATCACTTTGAGTATCCTGTCAAGAACCTGGAATAGTGTGTGTGATTGTGTAGGTTTATAAGTAAAATTGTGAAAATTAATGAACTTTAAATAAAAAAAAAAAAGAATTCATAGCATAAATAGTAATTGATTAAAACATGAAAAAAATGGAGCTGTGGCTATCTTGCCGACTGAGATGGCAACCTAATTTCTAGCTGTGCAATAACCCTTCATTATTCCTTAAAAAATCTCTGCCTGTTTTGTACACCAGGTTGACACATGCCTTCTGTAAAAGCCTCTTACCTACTGTACTAAATCTGATGGTGCCAAGCAGTGATGTGTCCATTTTGGTACACCAAATTTCTCCGCCATTGACCCACCCACTTGTCCTCCAAGGCAAAGCACAGTAGTCCTGGCCAGGTGGGCAATGGCTGCAAGTGATCCTTTTGACAAAAACCTGAAGGAGATCTAAAAAATGCATGAACATTTTATTGGCCAAATGGACAAACTTGAACTGGAACCCTGAAAATCAGTTCTGATATTTTGGACATTTCCAATGTTTCCAGGACAAAGAACTTATAATACAACTAGCCAGGGACAAACAAGAACACTGGTGGCAAGGCCTCCACATCCAGATCTTTGCTGACTTCTTCCCAGCCCTGTCGGACCACAGCAGAGCCTTCACAATGTCCTGGAGGGCCTTTGTAGAGCTGGTTATCCTGAGGATCACCACAAATGGGGTTGTGAGATCTTTTGATAACCTACAGTCTGTGGAGCATTTTCTATAAACACATTGGCCCAAAATGAACATCACCACATGCAGGCCCTCACAGGAGAATAGGCACAGTAGAAATTGATGACAAGCAATTGATACCATGTCAGCACCTGATCGATGAGGAGGCAGGAGAGCAGGACAGCAGGCCCACTGTTCCCTTCCCTAGGAGCAATGGAGAGCAGTGGCAGATACCCCCCAAGCAAAAACATAAGAATAAGCAAAAAAAATCAGATGTAGGTTGGAAGAACGACAGATCCCCTCAACTGTGATCAAGGAGCAGTACTCACAGTGTGGGTTCAAAAGACTCCTCTGGCTCAGCTACAGTCACTCTGGTGACCAACGGATATGCAGCTTTGCAACAGCAAGAGGCAATGCAAAATCCACCAATTCCCCCCACTACTTCCAAATCTGCAGCAATGGTATACTCACTCTCCAAGTTGAAAATATGGGTGGATGCAACAGCTACAGCACCGCTCCCACTTAAGAGCTTGACCAGTGTTGAGGAGACAAAGGAGCATCCTGTGGTTCCCTCAGAGTTGACAGTTGCAGTGATCTCAGCTCTGCACTGGACTGAAATGTAAATAGTGTTTTATGCTTGGATCCTTTTCCACTCATCGGTAATGAATATTTCCCAGTACCTTGGTGATTCAGGTCCTTACCCTATCAGGACCCCCCACCAATTAAGGATAAAAGGCTCTCAAAGCGGTGATGGCACATACTGCAGGTTCACTGTACACCATATCACCTCACTGGGAACCCTTTTCCCTTTTAAGGATGGCACACATGAAGGCAACTGATGCAGTCACATTCAGCTTTCATCCCATCAGGCCTTGATGCCTGCTGATAGTTACTGACAGGCTGGGTATAGAGGCCCCTACCCATACCTTGCCTATAGCAGCACCTGAGCTTCAAAAAGGTATGTCTTTTTTTACCATGGGAAGTCAGTGCCTGAGAGGGGATCACTACATGTTCAGTAGTATACCTCGGGGGCCTATCTAAGGAGGTTTCAATTTCTGGGGAGAGTACCTCTCATCTCCCATGCAGGGATCATGTGTTCACAGCTGAAGCCAAGTGCCTCCCATCACTCAACTGCATCAGGTATTGGGAGTCTGCCTGACCCATACAACTAATAAAGCTGATGTGCACCACCCCTAGAACAAATGTCTCTCTCTTGGTAGACATTTATGCAGAAAGCACATAGTATTCAGGTGATTAACCAGGTGCCATCATGTAATATTCTACTCAATTCGTAATGCAAAGTGTATCCTCTACTGTATCACATGAAATAGCATCCCTTGCTGTTTAGGGCTGGGAGGATGGATAGCTCTCTGGAAGATATATTCCCCGTTAAGGAACCTGGGGGCATTTTGGCACAAGCAGGGCCTGCGACAGGCCTGGACAAGTCTCAGTGGAGAAAGGGATCAGGCATGGGGGAAATGAGGGAGCTGATATAGGGTCTATGACTGCAGTTGTATTGTTCTGTTTTTGTCGCTACCTGTCTGCATTTCATATGGTGAGTATGACGGTGTCTTGGGGATGGGAGAGGAGGGTCATGGGTGAATGCACAAGATGCAGGTCATGGACCTATAGCTATCAGGGAGCTTAGCTTTGAGAGTTGGAATGTCAATGGATTAAATTCCCACATAAAAAGGAAGAAGGCAATTTCTCAGTTAAAATATATGAAAGCCAAACTAGCATTTCTGCAGGAAACAAAGTTGACAGTGGCTGAAGCAATCAAGCTAAAGAGAGACTGTGTGGGAGACAAGGTGCACAGCGTTGCCAGCTCCTCTAAATGGATCTACATTAATTCCTAAATCCCTAGGGTAGGTGGTAGAATCTGCCAAAGCAGACAAAGCAGGGAGATGGGTACTTCCACACAGGCTGGTCCACTTGTCCTGGCTAATGTACAGTATATTGGCATAAAGCTGACAACCCTGCCTTCTTTCACATCCTCAGTTAGGTACTCTCCAACTTCAGTAGTCACAGGTCACCAGTAATTCTGGGGGAGGACCTAAATGTCACTCTAGATGCTTGGGTGGACAGAAGTGGGGCCTTCTCCAAACCCCACTAAGGACTGGTCAAAGGCATCGAAGCCATAATGGAGGAAGATGGCCTGGTAGATTAATGGCAGATGTAGCACCTCAATACTAGAAATTACACTTTTTTTCCACAGTCAACAGCTCCTCCAACAGAATAAATTTCTGCTTGGTCAACCACAGTGTTAACATAGAAACATAGACCATGAGAGCAGAAAAAGACCAGAGGTCCATCCAGTCTTCCCAAGTTCCCTATAGTCTCTGGAACCTACTATTCCTCGAGGGTACTAACCCTCCCCGACTTCTCTCTATTCTCCTCCTTGGTCCTGTCACCCCTGGTAACCACTATTCCCTTCATTATGTCCCAGCCCTGTTTGAATCCCCTGACTGCTTTCTCACCCACCACCTCAGTTGACAGACCATGCCAAGGTTTCACCACCCTTTCCATAAAGTAGTACTTCTTTACATCTCTTCTGGACCTACCATCTGTTAATTTACATTTGTAACCAAGTGACCACAAATTGATATTCAGGCTAAATAGTTCCCCACAGTTCACGTTGTTAATTCCTTTAAGGAATTTGAAGGTCTCGCTGATATGTTCTCTCTCCCCCTTCTGGTATCCAGTGAGTACATATTTAGTTCCTCGAGGCACTCCTCATAGGATCTGCACTGCTGGCACTGAATTATTTTTGTTACTCTGCACTGCGCAGCCTCCAACTTATCCTTATCTGTTCTGAGGTGAGGATTCCAGAACTGGGTGCAGTACTCTAGCTAAGGCCTCACTAGGTATCTGTAGAGGGAAAGTATTACCTCTTTTTTTCTGCTATCAATAGCCCTCCCGATACATCTCAGAATCCTTTTAGCCCTGCTATAGGCCTTGTTGCATTGACTCAATTGCTTAAGTGAGTTGGTAGTGACAACTCCCAGATCCTGTTCCTCATCTGTAGTGCTACAGTAAGTCTCCCTCTTGCCATCCAGTACTCTGTCTTGGGGTTCTTTTTCCCTAGGTGTATTACCTTGCACTTTCTAGCACTGAATTTTAACTGCCAGACCTATGACCACTAATTTACCTTTTGTAGGTCTCTCTGCATTTCCCTTATTCCTTCATAATTATCCACCCTCCAACATAGTTTTGTGTCATCTGCAAAGAGACACAACCTGTCCTGGATTCCTTCTCCAGTATCACTAATGAATATGTTGAAGAGGACTGGACCCAGGACTGATCCCTGTAGAACCCCACTCATAACTTCCCTGTCCTATGATTTAACCCAATTAACCACCATCCTCTGCTGCCTCCCCTCTAGCCAGTTGTCCACCTAGTTCACTAGGGATTTAGCTGCACCCAGGTCTTCCATCTTCTTGAGCAATCATTTAGGTACCAAGTCAAAAGCCTTGCTGAAGTCAAAGTAGAACAGATCAGCAGCATGTTCCTTGTCTAATTCCTTTGTCACCCATTCGAAGAATACTATCAGATTAGTCTCACAAGATCTTCCTACCACAAAACAGAGCTGTTTACTATCCTGGAGCCTGTTGTTCTCCAGGTAGTCTATTGAGGTTCTCTTTGATCAGTTACTCCATCAGCTTCTCTACAATAGAGGTTACATTGACAGGCCTGTGTTCCCTGATTGCTCCTTATCCCCTCTCTTATGAAGGGGTACAACATCTGAAACCTTCCAATCCCTTGGAATTTTCCCAGACCTAAATGAGCTATTAAACAGACATACCAGTCATACCTCTCAACTGTACCACATTATGAGGAATGTTCCTTATTTTACTTCAGAAAAGCTCCCTGTTCCACATTGTGAGGACTTGTTCCACATTCAAAGTCAACATTTTAAAGCAAAAATCCTTAGTAAATGATGCAAAAAATATATTATTCAATTAATAACAGACTTTCTGAACATAAATGCAACATGTTAACAGTGTTTTGAGCTTCTTAGGTAAAGATTTGTTTAAGTGTTCCACATTTTGCCCATTTGTTCCACATTTTGACAGGCAATGTTCCACATTTGGGGGACAAAAGGTTGAGAGGTATGATACCAGTGGTTCAGCCAGCTCTACTGATAATTTGCAGAGTATCCTCAAATGCAGCCCATCTGGTCCTGGGACCTTATCTATCCTAAGGGTACCCAGCCCTTTCAGAACCATTTCACTAGTAAACAATGGCTGTATCATTTCCAGGATTCCCTTAGTGGCTGCTTTGATGCCAATCTCTGGCATGGACCTGCTGTCCTCTGTAGTGAAAACTGAGCAAAAGTAATCATTTAGGATGGTGACCTTTTGCCCATCCTCCACCGTCACCCTACCTCGCCCAACTAGCCTTACGATTCCCACACCCTTTTTCCTTTTTTCACTAATATATCTGAAAAACTGTTTTTCTCCATTCCTGACCCCTGCCGTGATACACAGCTCTGTGTCTGCTTTGGACTCCCTAATGGCCCTATTTGCTTCCCTATTTTTCTGTAGATAGTCCTCCCATTCTACATCCCCCTGCTTTTCCTTGTATTTATAGAAGCCCTTCATTTTGGCCCTTACCACTTTCTTGACCCTTGCTGAGAACCATAGTGGTCTTTTAAACAGTTTTTTCTTTGTTACTATACTTTTGCATGCTTCATATGCCTCGAGGATGGCCCCCTTAATTAGCCCCAATCTCTCCTCCACCCCACTAATGTCCTGCACCCCAACTAACTTATTCCTGATCAGTTACCCTCATCCTATCAAAGTCAGCCCTTCTAAAGTCTAGAACTTCAGTTCTCAGTGAAACAGTTGTTTTTATACAGTACCTGCAATCAATAAAACAGCAGAAATAAAAAGACAATTGGATGTAAAATCCCATTTTGTACCACCAGGACCTATCCTTTGTACCACTGGGACATTCATTTTGCTGAAGAAGGAAGAGATAGATAAAACCATGGATGGAAACACAGAAAAAGAAAGAAGGTACAGTTTCAACCTTACAGCTCAGGAATGTGGAGCTCTTAGATGCCTAGAGACCAATAATGAAACTATAATAAAACCAGCAGGTAAAGGGGGAAGGGGCAATTCAGGTTCAGAATTATAGGGATTGCCAGCATGAATGCTTTTACATTAGGCATTTCTACTAAATACCACAGGATAGATTACAACCCTATACCAGAGGTGTCTGAAAAGGTGAAAGACTGTATAGAGAGGTCCCAGAAGAAGGGACTTATTAATGACTGGGAAAGGACAGCCCTACTGAATAAAAAACAACAATACTGGTATTTTGTACAATACCAAAAATACATAAAAATTCAGAAAATCTCCAAGGAGACTAGTCATGGCAGAAATACATTCTATTCAATTTTAGAATTACTGTCCACCTGTACTGACTTTCACAATTGTAGTGGAAGATGGTGTTCAGTTCAGTTTATTCATTACAATTCAGTAAGACCTTATTTGCATACATTGATTAGTTCTTCCAGCTAGCACACACTAGGGAGTGGGGGGTAGTGATGGTGATGACCAAAGAGTGATGGAGGGGGAAGGTGTGAAGCACCTTGATGTGTTAGCTGTAAATTAGATTGGCTTGAGGTGGTCTGTGTTACTGAGTAGTTCCCTTTGTTGTTCACAAACTACATTTCCCAACATGCCACATTTATATGTACTGTATACAGAGTCTTAGGGCTGAGTTAGCACTTTAATGTTAAATCCCGATTTTTGCACCTTAATAGCTCTGCCCCCATTAAACCAATTTACTTGAACTTTAGAAGGTTCATAGTTAGTGTCAAGATCTCTGGATCTTGATAAAGTCATATCAGTCAGGTGAACAGGGGCAATGTTACAGAGCTGCGAACACTGTAAGAAAGACTATAACTGAAATCTCTTTTTTCCTCACTCATAAGCAAAAAACTAGAATGATTTCAAACCTGAAACTTGCAGGTTTGATAGAGTTTGGCCAAAGGTATTTAGTTTTGCACTTTTTATCTCCCAAATTAGCCCATTTTTGCACATGCTCAGTTTAAAAAATGACCGTGCTAAGGATTAACTGAATTTTAAGACCACATTCCGTCTTTTGATGAGAATGTGTTCATGTTTGGGGGGGGGGAGCTGGGCTATTCTGACATTGCAACCAGCATCCGTATGTAGTTTGACAGTGTTCATTCAGCAGGGAAGAGGCTATGTGTCAGTACATAACCCTGCCCTTGCTGAACAGAGTTGTGCATGCTTTTCTTGTTTCCTGTCCCTTCAGTGGGCGTTAGCTACATTAGCAGCCTAATTTATTTAAACCAGACATCAGGGTGTCCAATCCCCAGTGCTAGTTAATAGTGTATTCTGAACATCTGAGTGCCCACCTACAGTGCAGGTTCAATTCCATGACTGTGCGTTAGCATTCTCCCCCACATGCCACATCAAAATACCAATAGTGGGGTGACCAATCCTCGGTGTCAACTCAGTCCACCCTCTCCCCCATCCCAACAGTCTGTGACACTATGATGCCTGCCCCCAATGTCCTCAAACATCAAGCTGACACTGGGGTGCCCAGAATTTGTAAAAGCAAAAAGGTTCCCATGGCATATTTTTTTTTCTTTTTTTATTGCAACCTTTAATAAAGAAAATGGTTCATCATTGTCTATTGTGCCCCACCTGACCCCCCCCCACTCAGCACCCATCACACCTCACACCCTCACACTGCCCACATCCCTGACTTACATAAATTTGGTCCTACATCATAGAACCAGTACAAGGCTGAAATGTGTCTTCCTCCTGGAACTGCAACTGCTAAATGAGGAAAGATTTTTGCATGTCCTATTGCATCTATCCCCTCTCTGTAAACTCCCTGATTCTAGTCTCCATGTGTACACTTTTATGTATTATGTATTCTAATTTACTATTGTAATACACAAACTTTTTGTAATGCACCGGGCCTCGGCCCCCAGGTCGCATCTAGAATCGAGCATATTGCTCAGTATGCCTTCCTGCTAAATCTCGTAAATAAATAAATAAAGTAAGTGCTGATAATGTATTTTTAAATGGGTTTTGAACTCCTACTTATACCTTAATCTTTCTTTAATATTTTTCTCTAAGTTGTCAACAAGACCTTTTTGAGATCCCACCTTATGAACAAGATAGGTGTATTTTTTTAATCTGCCCAGAAAGGTGATTTTATAGTCATTGCACTAAATCACCTTTTGTGTGGGAGTTGAACATTTCCAACTACTTGATTTATGAGGTGGGGTCCAAAGAAGATTATGTTGAAAATTGGAGGTCAGAATATTTAAAAACAACATTGTTATTAAGGTATAAAGAATTATTCAGGGCGCACTCATAACCTTGGTAATTTTCACTATTCTGGACTGTGTAGAATGACCTCTGTTATTTCCCTGGGGTGGGGTGGGCTTGTGTTTGTGTGTCCAAGGAGAGATACACAGTCTGAGGTTAAGTAAAACAGTGCAATTTATTTATGGCAGCATTGTCCCCAACTAAATGAGGTTGCAACTCCTTTAAAAATCCAACTCCAGTATTTCACATTAATTAAGACACTTTCCTTTTATAAATTATTATCCCATTATGAATAGTAGCTAGTACTGTAAATAGGCCTGGCTGAGATCATGAGCCACCTTATCGATGAGAGTGTGATAAACTGTATTTTGGTTTTATGGTTATAGTAAATGGTGTGCTCACTGGTGGTAGAAGATCTATGTTCTAAACCCTCCTCTGATGATCCACATAGTTTCCACCCTCCAGGCAGAATTCATGGGGCAGGGACACCTGCCTGCCATGTTTGGGAAATCACAGGTGGAGTGAGTGGGTTCTCTTGCTGTCACCAAACTTTTCCCCAAAAGGCTATGTCCCCTATGAGACATAGATCCTAGATGCCTGGAGAGATACTGCCACATTTTAAACAGTAATTTTACAATTTAAATTCCTGCAAACCTGTCTTGGGGAGACATAAAGCAAGTAACAATTAACACTCACCTACTCAGTTGCAAACGTTATAATAAAGTATCTATAATTTTGTATATCAGCTGATGCTACCTCAATGTATGGAATACCTGACATGTAATGTTTCTTTACTGTTTTTGCAGTTGTGCCATACAGTACCTGCAAGTCTTCAAAAATACTTAATTTCACTGATACATTATTTTTTTAAACCTGTTCTTGCTGCCAGTGCTGCCTTCTTTATTCAACTGAGCCAGTACATTTCATGCTAAGGTTCATACTGAGGTCTGAGAACCTGAAAAGGCTTTTGGCCCATATGTGCTCCTGTAAGTTAACTATAATAAGTTAAGTAATGTGCATTTTGTATGTGACTATCCAATTTCATTTTAAACTATTGTTTATTCTTACTGTTAACACCATATGATGGTAATGCATTCCATGGATTTATCACTCTCTGTGTAAAAAACACTCTCCTATTTGATGATGAAAACAGCTTGGAACTTGTAGTATTTGTACTACCTCAGGTCATTTTCTTTACAAAATAGAATTTTTCCAGTTCCTTCCTATAATGCTGCAGTGACTGATGATACCTTCACCTTTTTACAGCTGCAGAGGGTGGAGTTGGCAGCCATCTTGCAAGTGCCTTAAAAATAACCCATTGGATCCATATGAAGAACACATTCATGATCATTCTGCAACTCTAAAACACTCAGCTCACCCCTGCCCCATGGGCACACTACTTTTGTAGCCATCAACTGCCGTGCTTAAGATGGCAGCTGAAGTTTGGTGCACATTAGTAAGCAGTTGTGCATGCATGACTTCACTTCTGCAGTTGCAGTGGACTCACGCATGCACACAGAGCTCATGACAAAACAGCCTGCTGTGGACAAGATGGCCCCCAAAGCTCAGTGCACATACTCAACCTCACCACAAAGACAAATAAAGTCTTGCATGGGCAACTGCTCACACATGCTTATTGAGCTCTGACAGCCATGTTGAGCATGGCGGACTGTTCCGTTGAGCACTCAGCAAGCACAGCTCTACAGCCATGCCAGCTCTGGCCAGAGTTTGTTAATAGCTACTATAGTTCTTCCCACCTTGGCTGCCATATCCACTTTTGCCATGCTGCCCAGCCTTGCCTAAGCATCTCCCCTTCCCACCACATCCACAGCTAATAAATCCCTTTACCTTACCGACTATTTTTTCAGGAAATACAGTACTTAAATGAGCTGTGTGCTAAAAAGGAGAACACTGATAAACATTATACACTGTATATAATCAGAAGCAATATCAGTAATCCTCCTTATTACAATAAATCAAAAAAGCAATAAAATATAGAGAAGTGCTGTTTAAATACACACAAGTAAAGTCTGAGAGCAGATACTGAAAGCAAACTTCTGTGTGCAGCAAAAGTTCTTAGCAATGCTGGAGAAAATCCCCCTGCCCCTACTTGTCAGAATCTCACAACAGCATTGTGTGTGACTAAGTTCATAATCTTCAAAAACCTTAATAATACAGACAACTGTAAACAAATAAGAACTCCATAGAGGTTCCCAAATGTTTCAAGACTATGAAAATCAGAGTGGTTTTGCTGAAAAGCAATATTATTTAAATAAATCAATGTTTTTCACAAGGAATATTACAGAGCAGACATTACTCTTTAGCTGACTCCAAGGACTGTACTGAACAGACACTACAAATGCATTCACCAGTATTTTTTTGCAACTTAATAAACTCTATTAAGAATAAAGCATATGTGACAAAAGTAGTACAGTGAACTAAAAAAGACAGTACAATAAATACATAACATATAAACACTAAACTACACAGAAAAAAGACGGTATGGGCAAAAAGGGGTGCACAATTAAAAAGAGAGGGAAGCAGAACCTACCAACCACAAATAACAAAAACATATAAGCCTCATCCTCCCCTCCCAATTACCCCCATCCCTGCAAGTCCATTTTTTTAAAAGGAAAAAAAGAAAGGAAAATGGAGCTGCATTCTACAGAGAAGTAGAAAGCAAAGTATGTAAGGTTTTCAATTTGGACCTATACACATGAGGAAATTTGAAGAAATATACCATAGATTTCTCAAGTCTGTAAGGACAGAAGGATTTCCAACAACCATTCAGACCAGGTGGAGAGATCAGATCAAACCAATGTCTCAGGACTAACAATTTGGTTACCGCAGCTATCAAGCCATGTGTGTTTTACAAGAACTTCCAAAGAGAGTAATATAATGACCCAAAATACACATTTCTGGTGCAAAAGCATCTTTGAGGCTAAATAAAGGGTTTAATTTGGACTTTATAATCTTCCAAAACAACATAACTTTAGGTCAAGGCCATAATATATGATACAATGAACCTTCAGAATCATGACAGCGAGGACAAATTGGTGTCTCTGCTCTCCCCATCCTGTACAACTTAGTAGGTGATACTGTACGTACAAATCATATAAAATATGAACTTGATGCAAAGACTGTTCTGTTTGATATATCTGTATACATCTTATGCAATCTTACAGCCCTGGCCAACAAGCATGTCCCCTTCATCAGATCTCGAGTGTGTAAATCATCTCACCCCTGGTTCACATTAGACCTTATGGTTGAGCTCACAAACCGCAATAAACTGTGGGCTCAGACTAGGCATTCTAAGTGTCCATCTGATTGGCAGGCCTTCACAGCTGCAAGAAACACTTGCATTAAATGCATCTGTGCTGCCAAATTGAACTTCTATATCACCACCCTAGAACAGGCAAATGGGAATTCTTATAAAATCTGGAGGATCCTTAAATCCACTGAAGTACAGCAAGCTGCTCTCTCCACTCCAGCCAAGATACACGTCAATGGCAAGGTTATTGAAAGCAAAAATCTTAAACTTGAGGAGCTTAATTCCCACTTTGCTACTGCTGGCCTAGCTTGGACTCTTCCTCATATGCAGGTCTTGCAAATTGCCAGGCTAAAACTACTATGGAAGTCTCAAATTTGCTACATCCCTTCCATCTGCTTCTGATCACCTACAAAGAAGTTGAAGATTTGCTGCTTAGCCAAGACATTAAGAAAAGTGCTGGGGATGACAGATTAGAACCCTTCTTCTTAAAATTAGCCTACTTCTGGCTGGCTCACCGGCCCAACAGCAAGGCGTCTGTCTGTGGTGCTGACATCCTGGGTTCAGGGATGGACCCAGGAGTCAGAGGCCAGCTGGGGGGGAGAGGGATTGAGTGTTCTACAGACTGCTCTCCCTGTCTGGGTGAAGGTGGGCAGAGTGTCAAGCACAATGAGGACCTCTGGCAGAGGCTGGGGGTCCTGCACTGCCGGCACTACACATATCAGGGCAGGGTGGATGCTGGCATCATTGCACATCCCCACCCCAGGGGGAAAAGTACTGAAAAAATACTGTCCTCTAATTATGGCCCCACTCTGTTACCGCTCCTCACTCAGACCGAAGTCCGCCGGTGGGGTCCCACTCCTGTGACCCCACCCTGGGGGGCAAGCTGCGGCTTCTCAACCCATGTTCTTGTGGAGGGATCACCTGCCTGGTGGCTGTGTCTGGGGGAAGCCAGGAGATGAGGGGAGCTGTGGGTGGGTCGGGGACCGGAGCTTGGTCCACATAAAGAAAAAAAAATGAGGCTACTTCCATCTCACAGCTCTCATGACTCATATCTTCAATCTCTCTATTGTCACTGCCGCAGTTCCATTCTGCTGGAAATCCACACATATCCTTTATTCAAATCAGGCTATCCTTGCAATTTAAATAATTATAGGCCCATCTCTAGCCTGCCCTTTCTTTCCAAAATCTTTTAAAACCGTGATTTACGCCGAACTAAAATGACATATTGAAACTTTCTCCCTTCTCAGCTCAGCTCAGTCTGGTTTCTGTCCTAATCATAGTACTATTACTGCCCTTGCTAAAGTCACCAATGACTGGGTTTCAGCTTTGGACTCCAACAAGATCACTGGTGCTGTCTTCTTACAGCTCAGTAATACGTTTGACACTGTTGACCACAACTTAGTTGTCAGCAGCCTTACTAACCTAGGTGCCACCTCTTCCATGGCTCAGTGGTTTACCAATTATTTAACAGGGAGGTCACAGAAAGTCAAGGCCGATAGTTTATTTTCAGCCTCGCTCCCTCCTGATCATTAGGGGAGTCCCACAAGGCTCCATTTTAGGCCCTATCCTATTCATTCTTTACATCAATAATCTTGACTTCAACATAACCAAATCCAATTTGCATTTCTTTGCTGATGACACAGTCCTGTATACTTCGAGCTCAACTCTGTCTGAAGTAAGAGACTTGCTACAAGCTGACTTTGCACAGCTTGAACGGAACCTTATTAATGCAAAGCTTCTTCTGAATGCCAAAAAAAAAAAAACTCATGATCTTTGTTCTCAATATGACTTCAACAGTCTCTTTAGGCCTGCCTAATGACTTTATTGTCACCTCTGTAGGTGAATCCCTTAAGACTGTCTCAAAATTCAAATATCTAGACATATGGCTAGATAATAAGGTCACCTTTAATGACCATATTGATAACTTGCCAGCAGGATAAAATCCAGAATAGCTTTTTCTTTAGAAACAGGTCCCTATTCCCTTCTGAAATCAGCACCAGGCTTATTCAGGCCACCCTCCTCACCTTACTTAATTATGGCAACATAATCTACAATTCTGTCTCTGCCTTAAACCTGAACAAATTGGACTTCCTCTACCATCGTGCCCTATGGTTCATTACTAATTCCCCTTATTAAACTCACCATTGTGATCTGTATGCAGCTGTCGGTTGGATGCCGCTTACTAACAGGCGATTGCTTCACTCTGGCACTTGGACTCTTAAAATCCTCCTGAACAAATTGACAATCTACTTAAAATCCCTTTTCCTTATCTCCCATAGTTCATATTCTCTCGGGAAGTCTGACTTTATCCACTTAGATGTACCAGGACTTGTATCTCCTTTGGCAAACGTGCCATCCCTTATGCACTTCCAACTATCTGGAACCAGCTCCAGTCTGTACTGAAACTCCTTAGTATTGTCTTTGTCAGTCTCTTTAAAACCTTGGCTGTGACTAAACTAAAAAATACTTGTAGCTGTTCCTAGCCCCTATTTGACACCCACTCTCAATTCAATAACTTGCTTCCCACCTAATGCCTTCTATTTCCTTATTTTACTTACCTCTCCTCTACCCTACCTACCCTACCCCCACTGTTTCTTACCATCATCCTTACTTTCGATAACTAACCGTACCTATTCTCCTTTCCCTCCCCCTCCCTCTACAACATCCTCCCCCTCCTCTCCCTCACTTCCCCTAGTACCTATCATTTACTCCCCCACCACCTTATGCTTCCTAGTACTCTTGTTCTAACTATTCTGATTATGTGTATTAACCTTGAATGATGTATATGTTATGTTTATAAATGTTTACCTTTTATGTTTTTGAGCACTGTGTACCTCATGTACCTTATACTTTTGTACAAAGATCCTTTGTATGTAATTTCCCCTGTCTGTATATGTTCCCCAGGACCTCCCTGTGAATGAGCTTGCAATAAACATGACCTGATCATCTGTCCAAAGACAAAACCAGAAATCATTATTGCATTCAAAATAGAGCATATTAACCCAGTAAAAGTCTGCTGGTGATATAGAGTCCCATAACACTTGACCTATAGCATTGCATAATCATGGAATTGGGTGATCTTTTTGTACTATGGTCATCCAGGTTAAAAACAAGGAGCCAGAACTGGTAGGTCATGGTGGGGGACCCACAAATTTGCCCAGGCAGTGATGGAACTGGTAGTTCTGAAAAGAAAGAGATGCAGAAGCATCAAGTTTTACCTAAAACTGGTCTTAGGAAATAAGTACTCCATCCAGAATTGAAGTCAGAGAGTATAGATGAGTTCAAAAATGACCAATACAGTGGAGTTAGTGGTTTACCATCAATAGTAATGTTAAATCTATTACAAAAAGGCTGGGCAGGATCTTTAATGTAAGACAATTTAAGGTGTTTACATAGTTGAGAGTGCATCTGATGAGACCAGAACAATGGGGTAGATTTAAGAGGGTGGGGGAGTTTGTGAGGGGGCAAGAACGATAAGAATTTGAGGTCAGTTTGGTATTGGGAGCACAAGTCTTTTTCAATTAAAAAACAAGAGGTGAGGTATGTAGACAGGGTCTAGGTAGCAGAAGAGCCATAGTCGAAATAGTTAGCACCATGCAGGACAAAGTAGCATCTTAAAAAGTGGGGAAGCTGAAGTCCACCAAACTTCTTAGAGTGCACTAATTTATCATAAGATCGATGGGGTGGCTTATGTGCCCATAAGAAGCTGGAAAGTATCCTGTATAAGCTTTTAAACCAACTAACCAGTAGAACAATGTTCAGCATACCGAACGGGTACAAACATCTGGGGAGGATATTCATTTTTATGATATTTGCTCTGCCTCATAAGGTCAAAGGTAAAGATTTCCACCTATCTAAATCTTGACTAATATGTTTTACTAATGGGCCCAAGTTTAAAGTTTTAAGTAGGGACATGTCATAAGAAACTTTGATGCCTAAGTAGGTTAAGTTCTTTGTTTCCCATTTTAGTCTGAGAACATCAAAATTATGTTTAAAAATGTGAGCAGAAAGGGGAAAACAACAGTTTTGGTTAAATTGACTTTATAACCAGAACAAGCCCCAAACTGCTGAATTACCAATAAAGATTCTTAGAGAGAGATAAGTGGGTTAGATAAATGTAACCAAATGTCATCTGCATAGGTGTAAATCTTTAGCTCTTGCGTACCTATAAAAAAAATAACTGAAATATCAGGTAAAGTATAACTTTCTTGAGTTAAAGGCTCCAAGTACAAATTAAAACAATATAGGGATAAAGGGCAACCTTGCCTCATACCACATGAAATATTAAAAGGGTCAGAAAGTACCCCGTTACATTGGAGTCTGGCCATGGGATGCGAGTACAAAATTCGCACCCACCGGAGGAATGCATATGGGAAGCAGTATTGTTGCAATATCCAACTCAGTCAGGACCAGTAAAACTTATCAAAAGCCTTCTCTGCATCCAGGGAAACCAGAACCTTTTCAAGCTCTCCCTCCCTGGATGCGAGATTAGGTGAAAAAATGAACATGGCCACTTGAGAGCTGACCCCTCATGAAACCTACTTGTTCCGGGCCAATCAAATCACCCCATACTCGATCAAGATGAGAGGCCAAGATTTTGGCTAGGATTTTCATATCAACATTAATTAAAGAAACAGGCCTGTAATTTTTGGGGCATGATTCATCCCTACCAGGCTTTGGCAGGACAACAATATAAGCTTCCAACAATAAGTTCTCCAGTAAATCAGAAGAGTGTAAATAGTTATAAAGCGATGTCAAAATGGGGGCCAAACCATCAATTAAAAGGTTGAAGAGGCAAACCCATCGGTGCCTGGGGCTTTGTCTAGAGCAAGAGATGTAATGGCTTCCCTGACCTCTAATGCTGATATAGAGTGTTCTAAACCCAGAACAGCTGTTTCAGACAATCGTAGGAGAGAAATGCCTTGCAAAAAAAATGACATGCCAGAGAATAAATCTCCTTCCGGTGGTTCTTCAAGTTTAAATAGTATTCTCTAAAAATACAAATCATGTCCCTCACCTTCACAGTAGAGGAAGAAGTAATAAAATCATAAAGAAGTTGTATCTATCGGGCTGCAGCTCTTTACCCTAACCTAAGAGCCAATAGTTTATTAGCTTTTTTTGTCTGTGCCAACATAGGTAGCTTTTAAAGCTTTCAGAGACTATTTTGCCCATTCCAACAACAGGGCTGAATATTGAAATCTAAGTTGTGAGAGATGGGCCTGGATTATCCTTGGAAGTGGTCAGCGACAGAGACTTTTCCAGGTCTCTTATGGAGGAGAGTAACATATCACATCGCTTGGAAACTTCCTTCTTCTACTTGGTGGCTAGACGTATTAATTTGCCATGCCATTGGCATTTTAAGACTCCCCAGGCACGTTCCAGAACCTGTACAGAGTTCCAATTGATCTCAATAGAAGATTTAATATACCCCTTCAGGTGAGCAACAATCTGAGGGTAAGATAGAAGACAGGTATTAAGGGACCAAGTATGGTCACGGTCAGCCTGAAATATAATATTCAAAGTAAGTTTAACCGGTGAGTGGTCCGAAAGAACCTTAGTTTCTATTTGACAACCATAGACAGTAGCTAAAAATGATTTAGAGATTAAAAGATAATCCAACCTTGAGAAGGAATTATGGAGGCTGGAATAGAAGGTGTATTCTTTGAAAGTGTGGTGTAAAATCCACCAAGGGTCAGCAAGGCCAAAGCTATCAAGAAAGTCTCTAAGGCCTTGTTGAGCTGCTGACAGTCCGGATCCCAATCTGTAGGTTCTATCCATGTCATTACACATAACCACATTCCAGTCTCCTCGTAGAATCCAAGGAAGATGCGCATAAGGGGCACAGTTCATAAGTAATTGAAGCAAAAATATGGAATGTTCAGGACAATTCCTCGGAATACATATGGTAGCCATTACAAAGTCTCTGTAAGAGCCAAAACAGGCAGAGTCAATGAAACTAATGAAAACACAAATAACTCAGCAAACCATATTAATTAAGAATTTAGCCTGAAGACTTGTTGCTGAATAAACTGGGAAATAACTTTGGTAGGTCTTGTGCTGCTTGCACTGTGGACTCAGAGTGCTGGGTACCAGAATATGTGTACACTTCAAGAAAAGCGAGGTATAACATTTTGTTTTTAATATGAGTGGACCAAATCTTGGATTTAATATCTTTGTACACTGCTTTTTTCTGCCGCACCTGAAGTGTCATGTCATGTACTAACCACAGACAACATCTTTCCCATGGCAGGGTTTGTAAGGAGCAGACTTGCCTCAGGATATGGACCCTGTCCAAATAGTTGAGCAGTCAAAAAATCAGAGGTCATGGGCACTCTCTTGGTGCCAGCTTCGGACACAATGCTTGGTGTGCCCTCTCCGCGATATATCCATGACCATTAGGAGCAGGGCTCACTACTTTGGTGCAAAAGTGTTGAACAAAATCAATCGCATTGGGACAATCTTCATTTTTTCAAAGTCCCAGGATCACTAAATTGTTTCTATAGGAACATCCCGCTAGATCCTCCACCTTTTCAACCAAGTGGGTAACTGTTTGCCAAAGCTGGACTATCTCGGGTTCAAGTTTATTCTGGTGATCTTCCACAGAACTAATTCGGGTCTCTGTGTCTGAGTCCCGCATCGCTAGTTATTGGAGCATGGGCTTGAATGTTTTCAAGTCAGCAATCAATTCATACACCACTGTTTTAATGATAGTAAGTTCCAGTGCTCAGTGGTGAGGTCTGAAGGAGAAGCCACAGAGGGCATCGGTAGTGAGGCGCTTCTCCTTGGGTGTTTTAGCTCCAGGACAAGTGGAAGGATAGGCCTGTCTGTCTCCTCCTCGACTGTTTCAGTGAATTCAGCAACAGCCATCAGTGAGTCTGCAAAAGTTTCTGTGTCAGCAATCTCTACTAAGTGGTGAGTATCTGCTATATGCACAATTTCTACTCTCAAGGGTCCTAATCACTAATAAAATAAAGATTAAATCGTGGACCCAACGGAGCTCACCTGAGGTATGTCTACACCCGAGCTAGCATCATGTGACTCCCATTCACCATTATTTAACTGAGCCATGTGACTTGATGACAGACAGTAGCATGGTAAGCTATTCGTGCCTGTGTACTATGAACTTTACAGTTAACTCCGCTAGTGAAGTTCCACTCCACCCACTTCCCGAAGTTGTTACCACTATGTTAACTGGCACTTTGAAAATGCAAAATAATGTCACATAGTTGTTTAATTTCATGAATTAATTCACAAAGTGCATTTTGTGAACTTCACATATAACCACCAATGATCTCAGTAGGAAGAGCATAGAGAAGGTGAAGGCAAATTCCCATGCTCTAGGTAGACCAATCAGAAAAAGGGCAGGATTGGCAACCTTCTCAGAGATTCTACCATATTCACAGCTTAATGAGACAGAAGAACTACATCTATATCTGTTAAAAGTGTGGCTGAAAATGTGGTGCAAAAATAAGGCATTTCAGTTCCTAGGTGACTGGGGCCTAACTTGTGATGAACAGCAGCTATTTAAAAATGATGGCCTTTCATGCTAATGTGGAAGATACTGTACAAGGGTGTTAGGGAGGAGATTTGTGCAGCACATCCAGGATGATCTAAAGTAGAAAAAGGGGTCACAACTTAGTTGGGGACAGGCATATAATCACAACTAAAGGGGTCTAACTGGCCTCCTACAGCATAAGTCAGAAGATGGGAACTGGGAAGAAAAAAATGCATGGAAAATGAGGGGCAGGGGATACTAGTGACTAATGTGGTTCCATGTCATAACAGTGATTGCAAAACAGCAATTGCTTTTATGGTGAGTGTATATCACCAAAAAGCAAATCTGCAATAAACACATACCAGTGAAGAAACATTTGGCAAGAACCCCGAGTGCTTATGCGGGGGGCTTCGCCAACCGTAACTCCCTACTAAAGGATTCTCAACTCCAGGGAAGTGCATGTCTGGGAGGGGGGGTGACACTCTGGACTCCAACAAATAAAATAGATGTAGCGGAGGCCAGTGGCAAAATTCTTTCCTGCACCCAGCCCCGAACCCATTACCTGCTGTGCTGCAGCTAGCCACCCTCACCACCACACCACATGGCCAGTTCAGCTACAGCAGGTACACTACCCCATCACAAACCCTCTGCCCTATCACTCCCCTTCCGCTTGTTATCCCGTCCTTCTGGTTGCCCTTCCCTACACTGGCTTTCAAGTAGGGTCGCTACCCTTGCAGGGTAGCCCATGAGGAAAGCACTGAATATGAGTCACCATTTTGATGGTCGCTCATTTTCAGTTGCCATCCTCACTGGATACCACTTAATGTACATGAACACCATGGGCAAGATTTTCAAAAGCCTTAGATCACAACAAGCCCTGGTGCACCAACAATACAGCACACGAGGCTTGCGGCAGTCTAACGGAATTTTCTATCCTGTGCGGCAATTGCCACATGTTAAACCAACTTTTTCTGGTCTAACTTGGGGCAATCCTGGGGGCCGTTTTTATGGAGCTTGTGCTAGATATATGGCACAACTCTTATAATTTGTGGAAGCTGTCACAACTGCACCCATGATTGTAAAATCAGGTGCAGTTGCAGCAAAGGGTTTGGTGCATCGCCAGAACCTAAGTACCATGGCACAGGGCTGGATCGAAGCCCTGCACCATGCTTTGAAAATCCTGGCCCAAATCACTGGGCACTACACTGGATCTGGATGTCACCATATGAGACAGAGTCCAGAATGTCACAGTCTTCCTGGAAACACTTGAAATAAGTTGTAAAAGGGGTGCTACCGATAGACTGCCTGACAAGTAGCTACATTTTTCTGTTACAGGACTTTCACATGAGTCCTGTATCACTAGACTGCACTTACATGTCTATGAAGACTTGTGGGGCGGATGGCAGCTGTCCACAGATATGAGCAATTAGTTGTGCTAATAGTAATTCTGGTGTAGTTGGGAGTGGCCTTTTGAGGTGGAAGGTGCAACTGGATGTCACGGATACTGTGTTTGATTAAACTGGCACTGGGACTATGACCACTAGACATCCAGGATGCTATGTTTAAAAATACTGGTGTTTGGACTCTTCGGAAGGGGGGGGACAGAACACTATGAATACTATGCTCTGCAACTTCGGGGGGAGGAGGTGATCACTAGATGCCAAGGATACTATTTTTAAAAATACCATCACTGGGACTCAGTGATAAGTTAGTCAACTGGATGAATGGGAAAGATGATATTTTACACTCTACTGACACTGGAAAATTGGGGGGAGGACTATACTACACAGGAGGGACAGTCCTTCATGCAATCCTGTGGGCAAATACTTTTGTCTCTCCAGGTAACTAGGCCATAATGAAATGCAAATGCCCTCTTCACACTCTGCCTGGGTAAAGCGGACACTTGAATGGTAGGGTTCCAGTGTTGGGTTTCATGTGCCAGTCAGGATCAAATAGATTTGCTGCATGCAAATGGCGTGTTTGCTCCTGTGAATGAGTGTATGCCTATTTATTGATCCAGCTGTATCCCCTTCACATGCCTGCAAGGGGGCTGTACCTGTATTTTGCACCTTCATTGCACTTTGCTCTCAAAAGGGTATAGTTGAACATCAATCTTACAGGAAAGCTCTGCTCTGCACATGATCATATATGCCACTTTGAGCATGTCTGGCTTCTTTACAAATAGCAGGGGAATTTTCCTGGAAATTTTCTCAAGCTTCAAAATACTGCTCTTAGGCCTCAATATTGAACGAATGAAGCAAGTGCAGTGCAGTCGTTTGTGCTGTGCTTGTCCCTGTGCTTGACCTGGCCATGGCAATATTCAGCCAGATAGCACTCGCTGGCAGAGGGCGCTATCCGATAAATATTGGTCCATGTTGGTGCAGTGCTAAGTGAGTCTCCACTGCACTGATGTGGAACGGGCTATATATGGTCTACAGGGGATAGCACTGCCTGAAACAGGTTAACGCCAAATCCTCTGTGGGCTATATTCAGCCTGATCATGCAAATGAGACCATTAGGCATACAAGGCACTAAGGGGCTCTGTGCATGCCCATTAGGGGCTCAGTTGCATGGTGCTCAGCAGACCCATATTGCCCTAAGTAAAAGGAAAGCCCTGGTTATCCAGTGCTTCCCCCCCACCTCCTGCTCCCCCAATATGTTCATTTGATTGACATTCTTGGTGTCAAGTGGTGTCCCTCCATCTCTGACCTCCCATCACCTGTTTCCAGTGAAATCCTTAGTGGTTCAGTGGTCCCCCCTGAATAGTCTCTTGACCCCACTAGACCCACCAACTCACATTCCACCTTCCCTTACCCCACTGTCCAGAACTCACAGTGGAGTACGGCGACCTGTACAGCCCACCTCTCACCTCAGCAACTAGCTTCTGTATAAGCTGTCAGAGAGCTGTGCAGTGTAGAAACAGCTGTTTCTGCAGCACCCGTGCTCACTGACAACTCATCTGGCATCTGGCTGTGGAGGTGACAGGAGGGCTGTTGTGGTCCCCGTACTCTGCTGTGAGCCACAGATACCAGGGTAAGTGGGAATGCTGGGAGTTGGAAAATAAGAGAGTGGGTCAGGTGGCGGGTATAAGACAGTTTTGGGGGAACTGCTGAGCCACCAAGGATTTCAGTGGAAACATGTACTGGGAGATTAAGGTGGTGGCACAACTGGACACAAGGGATTTCAGTAAAACAAGTATATTGGGGGACTGGGGGGCATGACTGGACACAAGGGATTTCATTAAAACAAATATATTGGGAAATCAGGGGGTTGGAGGAACTCCCACACACCAGGGATTTATATATTCCCATATACTTGGGGATGGGGGGTGATCAGCACAGTGGCAGGCAGCTACAGTACACCTACCCTTCTTTTTGGGAAGGTTGGGGTTTAAGCATAATGCCCGATTAAGAGGTGGTTTTCAGTGGCAGTAAACTGCACCACTTGGGAGGGATGTTTACTGTTGCTGCAAAGCTTTGAAATTGCTTCTGTCCTAGTATGCATAAGGAGAACCTCTCATTTGCATAAGCACAGTGGTATTTTAGTTCCTTGGCACTGCTGTATTTGGGTGGGAGCTCAGGGGACCTTTGAATATGAGCCTGCTCAGAGCACTGGGGCAAACCCGGGTAAGCTTTGGCACAAACCATGTTCATGCCAGATCTTCCTTTGAATATTGGGCCATACTGTATTACTCATCTTTGTTATGGATTTTATTATATATAGGGTTAATCCATGAACATAGAGCCCTTAATGTATAGTAAAGTCTTTCAAATAAAATGGACTTACTGTTCTAGTTAGAAAAATATTTCTAGAAACAGGTGTTGTGTGGTTCACTTTAACATGCATATTCAAATGCATACTGCCAAATACTACTGAATGTTAAGTCATATGGTACAAATTAACAAGATATCTGCTCCTTGCATCTGGTTCGTTTGAGTTAATCTTTATTAATCATTCTACAGGGCAGCTCTTGGTACCTTTGGGTGTCTTATTTGCACTGTGATATCACTTTAACAGCTGTTATTTGTGAGTTCTGTATTGTTTCTGCTAAAATTGATGTTAGTAATTTTGTCCAAGGAGTGGATCATTACATTACTATGACTTACAATCCCTTAGAGGTACAATACTCATTTTTCATTCTTCCTTTATGTTCTGCATGAAAGGTGAAAAACGGAATTCTTAGGCATACATTTTCTCTGTAATATACAGTGTAATGCACTCTTACAGATGTAAATACAGACTTTCACAGGTAGCAACCAGAGTTACAAAGTATGAGGAAAAGCTATCATACATCTATTTTCCCCATAATTGCCATGGTGTGCTCTTTCTGAATGGATCAGACATATACTGTACATGTATACAGGAGTTAGCAGAATAATTGCCCTTTTCCTTGTTAGTGATACCAGTTTATACCTGACTGCTACTCATCACCTGATAAAAAGGTAAAAGACAAGAGGAAACAGCTTTATCTCACCTTAGCAGTGCATGACAGAATAGTACCTTATTTTAGGGACTTGAATTTGGGCGGCTTTGGCAGTAGCTGAAAAACCCTATCAGTACTTTCTTCTCAGATCAAAAGAAATATAATTTTGTTTCTGTGGGTGCAATTCCTTAATTTGGAAAAATTCCATAAAAATTATGTAGAAAATGTACTATATCGATACAGGTACCTGATGAAGTTTCCTCATGACAAGTGTGACTTCATTTTTGAGTTCCTAAATAACTGAAATGTTAATTTAATTCACAGTTAAACTGTATTTCTTAAAGTGTATTGTGCTTTGGGAATTTCCTAACCATTTTGCCCTTTGATATTTTCACACACAGCTGGGGTGTCCTTTGGAGTCCTACACAGCCATGTTACTGTTGCTAAAATACCTGATCATCTCTCAGTAGGGCTGTTGAAACATTAGCAAAACCTAACTATTTGGTGACAGTAATAAAACTATCAGGCACTTCAAGAACCTTCATATTGTGGTGTATTTGCCGTGGTCCACCACTGGGACCCTTACCTTCTCTTAAGGTCTGCAAAAGAGAAATAGAAACATAGAAAATGTCAGCAGAAAATGACCATAGGTCCATCCAGTCTGCCCTGTTTTACCCTGTCCTACCCCAGAACCTAATGGCTAGTCAGCATTGCTGCCCTCACCTCCCCACCTTGTTCCCTGTCTTACTGCTTTCCCTCTGTGTAACTATGAAGCCTTTTACTCAGTCCAAGCCATGCTGAAGCCATTAACATTTCTTGCACCCACCACCTCTGCTGGTAGGCTCAAACACTCTCTCTGTAAACTAAAACTTTCTCACATCCCTCATGAATCTCTCCCCTGCCAGCTTGCCCTCATGTCCATGGGTTCTTGATTTGACAGTCCTGCTGAATATTCCCTCACAATCTGCTGTACCATTCAGGAATGTAAAGGTCTCTATCATACCTTCCTCTCCCTTCTGGTCTCCAGACAGTACATGTTCAGGGCCTTAAGTTGATCTTCATAAGATCTGGTCTGCTGGTCCTGCATCATTTTTTGTTACCCTAAGCTGTACCATCTCTAGCTTGTCTTTATCTTTTCATAAGTGTGGGTTCCAAAAATGGGCACAGAATTCCAGATGTGGCCTCACCAGTGATCTGTAGAGAGACAGTATCATCTCTCTCTCTCTCCCCTGATGTCAACCCCCCTCTAAATGCGCCACAATACTTACCTTGTTGTATGCTTTGTTACATTGGCTAGATTGTTTTAGTAGTAGTAGTAAGTAGTAAAATATTTAATTCATATAAAAATCATATGACTTAGGATTGTCTTGATTGAGCTGCAGCTCATTTACAATGAGGTCCTAGGGGTTACAAAGCAGTTAAACAATGTTCCAAGTACAAAAAGAAAACATAAAACAATAAATAAATATGGGCATTCAATATACATTGGTTACAAGTTACATAAAAGTTAATACATACACTCGAACTGAGTTGCAAATGAATTATAACAAAACATCCTATAATAATACAATAATAAAATTTCAAGGCAAGGCAAAGTTTATTTTTCAAAACGCCCAATTGCAGAGGCTCTGGGTGCTGTACAACAGTAATAGCTAATCCCAAAACCACAGACATATACATATCTAAAATACCAATAATTAAGCCATATAATATAAAATGATTAAAATACAATATAACAGCCAGTTCCAGAACTAAATACTACTAAACGGTGTCTGGGAAAGCTTGTATAAACAGGGGGGCCTTGAGGCGGGCCTTAAATATCTCAACTGAGGGTGCCTCCCTTACAGATGGTTGAAGCGAATTCCACAGGATGGGGCAGGTGACACTAAATGCTCTGTCAC
Organism: Neoceratodus forsteri; assembly: GCA_016271365.2. Taxonomy (NCBI): domain Eukaryota; kingdom Metazoa; phylum Chordata; order Ceratodontiformes; family Ceratodontidae; genus Neoceratodus; species Neoceratodus forsteri. The sequence continues at coordinate 483,224,582 of CM028137.1, read as the reverse complement.
CAGCGGTCTTAAGCCTCATCCTGAGAATCACAAGGAGACTCCCAAAGGAGGAACAGAGGGAGCGGGCCAAACAGTGGGTGTTAGAAGGTTAGACAAGTACCCAGGGCCCAGCCCATGTAGGGCCGTAAAGGTGAGCAAACCCACCTTAAAGAAGATCCTCCACCTGACCGGCAGCCAGTGCAGTTCACACAGCACTTGGGTGACGTGGCAGTATCTAGACTGCCCCATCAACAACTTGGTGGCTGCATTCTGCACTACCTGCAGCCTGTGAAGGATACCTCCCGAGACCCCAAAGTAGAGTGCATTACAGTAATCCAGCCTACACATTACAAAGGCATACACCAAAGTGGGCAGACTCATAGGTGGACGTGGGGGCTTGATTCTGGCAATATTCCTAAGATGGTAAAAGCTGGTTTGGAAAATGGATGACACCTGAGCTTCAAATGTCAATCCACTATCAAAGGTTATGCCAAGATCGCGCACCCTAGAGAAGGCCTTCAATGATGCAGACTGCAGAAATAATCCAGTATCTGTGCCAGAGGCCATACTATAATGCTTTTTGTTCTACTCCACCACTAGTACCTCCATCTTATTGGGGTTCAGTCGCAATCAGCTGGAGGCCATCCAGTTGTTGATCTCAGCTGGGCATCTATTTAGCTCTTCCACCGCATTGGATGTCCCAGGGGAAAAGGAGAGATACAGTTGGGTGTCATTGGCATAGCAATGAAAACCCAAACTGTATTTCCTAATGAGCTGTCCCAGAGGCAGCATGTACATGGCAAACAACATCGGTGACAAAACCAATTCCTGAGGTACTCCACATGTCAGGAGACTTGAGGAGGAGGAGAAATTCCCCATCACTACCCATTGCCTTCTGTTTTTGAGATAGGACTCAAACCAGCAGATGACAGTGACGGTGAGTCCACAAAATTTCCTCAGGCAATCGAGCAGCACACGAAGGTCTACCATGTCAAATGCTGAAGAGAGATCAAGGAGAACGAGAATTGTCCCCTCTCCTCGATCTCGTGCCCTAAGGTGGTCATTGCACCTGAACTAATGCGGTTTCCATGCTATGCCTCACCTGAAACCCCGACTGGAAGGGTTTGTACAGCTCAAAGGTCATGATGTGCTCCTCTAGCTGCTGTGCCACAATTTTCTCAACAACCTTCTCCAAAAATGGGAGGTTGGTGATTAGACGGTAATTCACCAAGACATCAGGGTCTAAAGATGGTTTCTTCAGGAAGGGGCCTGACCAAAGCCTCCTTCAAGGCATCCAGGAAGACCCCCTCTGAGATAGAACACTGGAGAATCATGGTGAACACTGGTCCAATGGAGTCGGCACATCTCATCAGGAAATGTGTCGGCACCGGGTCCAGTTCACAATATGTAGCCTCAGCCCGAGGGCAACTTCCATGACCTTAGCCACCTCCACTGGTTTAAACTCCCCCAACCAGGTGGAGTGCTCTCCGAACACCATAGGCGATCACTGTGAGCCACTAAGTGGCACACTGGTGGAATGACCTGCTGGATAACGGACATCCTGTCCGAGAAGAATTGAGCAAACTATTTGCATAAAGCATCAGAAAAAAGCTTTTTTTTGGCTGCAGACAGGCTGAATTTAACAGCCTGTCCACAGTTCAAAAGAGCACAGTTGGTTGATTCTTCCCAGCAGCCATCTCCCTGGACAGAAACTCTGCCTTCTTACGGGTGATTGCCCCCGATACTCTACATAGTGAGAGCGCAGGGCCAGTCTGTCCACCTCTAGCCTGGACCTTCGCCAGCAGGGCTCTAACCTCCAACCCATTATCTTCACCAACTTGAGCTCCCCATCAAACAATGGGGACCTCAAGTGAGAAGATTTGGGTCGTACATGGACTGGTACAAGAGAGTCAAGCGCAGCTGACATTGCCCTATTATAGGCGGTGACAGCCTCACCCACAGCCCCTATGCATGCACTACTCACACTGGATAGATCTACCACCACCAAAAAACCCTCTGGGGTTAAACCCCTCAAGGGGTGGTAGCTTACTATCCCAGCAGGGGGAGGGCTCTCGGGAGGGGGCCCCGAACAAGAACTCCACAGTGCAATGATCAGAACAAATGACCCAATCAGTCTTGAGGTTACTAACCTCAAGCCCAAGTGAGAAGACCAGGTCCAGCATGTGGCCGTCCTGGTGCATCACAGTGGAAACTTCCTGTGACAAGCCCAGAAATGACATTGGAGGAGATTATAACCCAGTCCAAAAGATTCGTCCTCGGCCAAGACATTGAAGTCCCTAGAACTAAACATCTGGGGAACTCCAACGTTTCACCAATGATGAAGTTGGCTACCTTCTGCAGGAATTCATCTGCAGGAAGGAGAACAGCATTGTCTGACACTAAAGACATATTTCCTAAACCAGGAGTCTTAGGAAGTCTTTTGTAATGACTCCAAGGTCCCATTCCTCAGAGGCAATGTCCAAATTAACCCCTCCATTCTACTATTCCTTTCTGGGGTAATTGTTCCATATATGCATCACCTTGCTCTGTTTGGAATTAAATTTCAACTGTGAAAAGTTTGAATGACCATATGCATTGACTGCTGGCTGTTGACCACAGCTGCTGCACCACAGATTTCGGCTCGCTGGCCCCTGTGAATAATTGAAGTTAGAGGTGAATTGGGTTTTATCAATGTCCTTTTTTATTCAGTCAGCATGGATCACTACACATCATGAGGCATAGCCTCCAACTGACAAGGTTTCCACGGCCCCTTGCATCTAGATGCACAGCTAATAAGTTGTTACAGTAGTGATTTCTGAGCTTTTAAACTGTTGTAGCTAGAAGTTAAGCCTCATGCTTAACTGTAATCAACATCACCATAGAGTCATAAAGGTGAGTACCACTTGAACAACTTTCAAACAAGATGATCAATAGAGGGGCATTAAAACAATAATATATATTACCCGGAGTAAAAAAGTTTAAAATAGATGCCAAAGTACTCCACTGCTGGGGAGAAAGGGGAAGTCCACATTGACGGCCAACCAGAGTAGAACCAGTTAAGGAGGACACCATAGCAACCTGAAGCTTGGTCACAGCAGCAAGTGCTAAAGTGAATGGAAAGGAGGAGAGGGGGACAGGAAAATAGTTAGCAGCCGGAGATATCCAAAACAATACTGCATGTATTCAGACAAGTACTGTAAATGCCTGACAGCAAATTAGAGAAACTGGATGCACTGAATCACACCATGTCAAAAACAGATTGTAACAGAGAAAAGTATTGGCTGAAATAATGCATTTTACAAACAGGTAATAGTGAAGATGACTATACCTAGAAAGATAAACTGCAGTCAGGAATTTGCTGAAATACATCATGCCATTCATAAAAAAATATGAAACAGGAGATACAAATCTGAAGAATATGGCAAGAACACCTGTTGAGAAAAAATAAGTTAGCACAGCATGTCTTTTTTCAAATTCATGTAATCAAAAGTACCATTAGCGTTCCAGTTCTCTGAGACCTAATCATAAAAAGTTAAAGACTTGCACCATTTTTTTATGGTTAGTGGGAATGGTATTTTGAATGTTTTGAACCAGATCATGACTTAAAGAAGCAAGTTCTGCAAAAGCAATCCAGGAGCTCTGTGAGCCATCAAAGTCATGCCATTTGAATCCATAAATCCAGAATACATTCATACATTTCTTCTGAAGCATCTTCTTGATCTGGCACACAAGTGAACGCACAAGAGAATCCTGAGATGAATAAGAGATCTGAAAATTCTAGAGGAGTTCCTTGGAGTGAAAGTCAGGTGCAACAGAGTGAAGCTGGTAAGAGTCAGGAGAATGAAACTCTGGAGCTCTGTAATAGTCTGCCTTAGCTTTGTGGATGGCCCAAGAGCACTTTTTCTTTGCAGCCCGGTAGGATTGTCTATTGGAGGGCTTGCCAGAGTCAAGTGCCATGTGCTAGAGGTTGTCTCTGTGGCACATCAGGTCAAGTAGGGGTTGGGAGACCCAGGAGGTGTCAATACCTTTGATAATACACTTGGCAAGTGGAACAGATAGGTCACAAGCCAAGTAGAAGCAGCAGATGAAGTAGTTGAGGGCGGTATCCATTTCAGAGGCAAGGTTGATTGGGGACCAGTCCCAGCGAGCAAGGTGGTCTTTTAGAAGTCCCAGTATGCCTGGCTTAAGTCATCACTGAAGGACAGTTTTTGGGGCAGGTTTCTTTACCTTACATGACCAGGTGCAGATAACTGGAGAGTGGTCACTTAGGGTGTTAGGGAGCACAGTGGTGTCAGTGATTTTGTGGGGATGGTTAGATAGGACAAGGTCCAGTAGGGTTACTGACCCATTAGTGGGGTTGAGCCGGGTGGGGTAAGTAACAAGTTGAGTAAGGTCCAGTGCAGCAATAGCATCTTTATACGGGAAGGCTGAGTGAAAGAGACAATTAATGTTGAAGTCACTGAGCATTATTAGCTCAGATTTAGGGGGAAGGTTGGAGAGATAGTTGAGAACAGATTGGAAAGCGAGTTTCTGATTGTGAGGGGAAGGAATATAGAAGGAGATGATGATCAGCAGGGCCCTGGAGGTTCCCATGGTGATTTTTTAGGAAGACAAATTGAGTACCAGACTCCTGCTGGGGGGGGGGGGGGCTTGTCATTGAAGAGACTCCCGGAGATAGATCGTACAACCATCCCCACATTTCCCAACACTGTCTTCCCTGAGCAGGATGTATCTGGGAATGGAGATAAATGAGTCTGGGTGGTCTTTGATAGCCACGTCTCCACAATAGCCAGAATGTCAGGCTGGTTCTGGGACATCCATCCCTGGAGGCCATCAAACTTTTTCAGAGGGCTACAGATATTTAAAGAAGCAATGCGCAGCCCCAATAAGGAGGAGCTTGGCTGGGTGTGGGTGAGGGGTGGACCAGGGTTTGGGTGTATATTCCCTGACATTAGTAGGAGGAGGGATAGTATTCTGAGTAGTGCATGGCATAGCTGCCTATGGTGGGAAGAGGCAGATGTGGGCAGGTGAGGGCATTCAGGGAGGTAGATTGGGATGGGGAGGGAATGGAGGAGGGATATAGACAGGAAGAGGGGAGGCCGGGGGAGTCAGGGCTGTAGGTAGCTAGAGTTGGGAAAAGCATGGGGAGGGTGGTGGACGGCAATGGTGGGGGGTAGAGGGAAGGTACTGAGGGTGAGGTGGGAGTCATCAACTGGATGGGGGCTGGGGAGAAGGAGGGGGAATGGGGCAAGTAGATAAAGAACAAGAGGGGTGAAGGAGGTGGCTGGAACTATGGGGGGTGACCATGACTAGCAAGCAATCAGACGCTGGAGGAAAGGGTCTGTAAGAGGAACTAATGAGCCTCCAGAAAGGAGGTAGCACAGGTGGCACAGTGGTAGTGTAGCTGACTATGGTGTAGATGGTACAAGGTTTGAATCTGGGGTGGGGGGCAGGAGGGCAGGCTGCAGAGGGGCTGATGAGGAGAGAGACTAGGAGAGGACGATGGGCCAAAGTATGGTGGTGAGGAGGAGGAGAGAGAAGAGGAGGGTGGTGGGGGCGGCAATACTGACTCCTATTGGCCAAAGAGGGAATAGTTCAGAAGGGGGAAGGAACAAGAGGGACAGGAGAGGAGGAGGGAAGCTGAGGTGGAAAGTTAGTCTGGAACTGGGCTGAGAGAAAAGTGCACTATGCTACCATCTAGTGGTAGCGTGGGATAACCTGCTAAGGAAAGTTTAGGCACTTTGAAAAAAAATGAAGGAGTCAGATGACTGGAAGGTGTCAATAAATTAAAGGACACCCCTGGGTGGGAGGGTGACTGAGGCAGGGCAGTCAACACACAGTGTCGATGGGCTAACACCCCTCACTAAGCTGGCTGCACAGGATGAGGAGGCTGATCCTGTTAACTTTAGGGCTCCTGCTGTCCCTGCGGTGTGCTGGTGTCAGTGTGGGTGTGTGAGTTGGGGATGAGGGTCCCAAGGCCTAAGTTGGGAAGCAAACAAAAGAAATTAGTATGCAGTGGGAGGGAGTTCAAGGCTGTTTCCAGTGTCAGGAGACCCAGTGCGCTTGCGCAAGCTGGGGAGAGCTGTGACTGCCAGGGAGGGCCGAGATGGAGTAATGGAGCCCAGGGAAAGGCCTGAGAATGCCACAACCATGTGGTGGGCCTCAGTCAATCCCACAGAGAGACAGATAAATGCCTGATTCAAGCTGTTCATAAAATAAATGGTACAGAGTGAGCAAACTACAGACACTAGGCAAGAAACACAGTAGTTGCAAAGCTAAAGGCACCAAAGCTAACAAAGATATGCAGAGTTCTTTGAATCTCTCCTACACTGCATCACACAGGAGCTAGAGAGAATACACAGTAGTCGCTAAGCAAAAGGAAGGCAAACAAGCTAACAGGGATATGCAGAAAGGCCTGAAACTGTCCTACACTGCAGGCAGCAAGAGTAGTTGTACAGTACTTAAAGTACAGGGGTAACGGCTGCTGCGATGTCCGAGTGACTGTAGCCAGTTCACAAAGTTCTTAAAGTACCTCTGGGTAGCCAGAGAATTACCAGTAGCAGAGGGAGAGACAGGTCCAGCAGAAAATCAAACACTTGCTGTCAGCAGATAAAAAAGACCTGTAAACACCCCTCACTAAGCTGGCTGTGCATGAGGAGGCTGATCCTGCTACCTTTAGGGCTTCTGCTGTCCTTGCTGTCCCCTGCAGTGTGCTGGTGTTGGTGTGTGAGTTGGGGATGGGGGTTCCAAGGCTTTTAGGGCTCCTGTAGGCCGTGCTGTCCCCTGCAGTGTGCTGGCATTAGTGGTTGCAGTGTTGCAGTGTTTATCAACCTACTAACCATGTGTTTCAAAAGCCATAATTACCAACTTAAGTGATACCAACCGGTTACTCCGTTATTATACAAGAGGCATCTCTTATCAGCCAATCAGGATTCAGAACTGCCATCAGTTATTCACTCACAAACTTCACATAAAGACACCAGAGTCAGTTGTTCAAACAAACCACTCCCACTGTCAGTTAATGGCCCACTAACCATGCCCACAGTTGGTTAATGGCCTCTAACCACACCCATAGTTGATTAATGATACACTTGAGACACTCCCCCAGCAGTTTAATCATCCTGAGGCAAACTGTCAACTATCTGTAATACCCTTTTGCTTATATCTTTTCATTCTGAGTCTGTACTGTAAAAGCCACAAATTTATGTTTCTTTGGTATTCCCTCATTTATACTCTGGAATAAATTATACACAAACCATCACTTCGGAGCCTATGCTCTTCATATACCTCATAAGCGCCTGCATGTCCATACATGAACAAGTTTATTTTTTTGTGAGCAATTTGTAATACATCTATATTATGATCGAGGATATTTTTCTAAGCTCATAAAAGTAACTCTCTTTTTAAAAACAACCATTTTTATACAAAATTTAGTCACTGAAATAGAAAGCTGTAACTTTGGACATGTGCACTAAATTCAACACAAATGTGCATGCCCAGAGTTAAGGCTTTCTATTTTGGTAGCTAAATTTACCATAAAAAGTGTTGTTTTTAAAATGGGAGTCACTTCTTCTATCCTAGAAAACAATCTTTGATCATAGACATCGCGACCTGACCTCTCTGTGCCCACCTACCACACTCTATGCAAAAGGACTGCAGCGTTTGTGAGGAGCAGTTATTGCAGCATCAGCCCCCACAGGCACCCCCACCAGAACATCCAGAAGCAGCATTGCCAGTGACAAGAACAGGAGTCTGGACTAGGATAAAGAAGGAGGGCACAACCTGTGGTATGGAGTTTTCTGCCTCCTTGTAATTGTAGGTGTGAGGATGTGCAGATGCTTACTATGTGTGTGTGTGTGTGTGGGGGGGGGGATTGCATTTAGTCTCAAAGAAACTGACTGCGACCATGCCGAATTCAGGAAACTGACTTCTGCCACACTTTCTTAAATCTAAACTCACTCACTCCAACTCGTATAATAGTAATAACATCCAACGAGTCGGAGTATACTCACAAATAACCAGCTTCTGTGGATGATTAAACACCTCAGCTTCATCTCGGGATTTAATCATCCACAGAAGCTGGTTATTGCTTCATATACTCCAACTCGTTGTATGTTACCACTTAAATACAGAGCTCTGTAACAACCGGGTAACCGATTGATAGCACTGTAACTAAATTCCATTTATCCTAAGTCCTAAAGTCTAATACATGCTGGAAAATGCTATTTTCAATCAAAATGAATCATACTTCAGCCTCAAAACATGTTTTTTCAGCCACTGTTGTCTGTCAGATGTTTTCAGTCCCCCATTGAACTTGAGGCAGCTCAGCAGTTTCACCTTTCTTCCCACACATCTGCGCTGGTGACGCAGGCAGCCAGTCAGTTTGTTCTTCAGCCATAACCCCCACTCCCCTTTAAATAAATCCACAGCAGTCCACAACTGAGATCTATACCAGTGGCTCATGAGGAAATAATAAATAGTTTCAGTTTCTTAAAGCAGTAGTGCAACGAAAATGGGCTAAAATTTGACCCCACCTTTTTTCTTCCTAATTGATGCCAGATGTCTTCTAGTTTATTTTGGTGGGAAAATGTTCAGTTTCTGTTATCATTTAAGAATTTTATGAAAGTTTTAAAATAATTATTTCTCAAGAAAAAAAAATGTCTGCCTCAGTTTTGCATAGAAATAATATCGAGGACCTTAGGAGAGTAGCAGTCCAGACAAAAATGCAAATGTACAGTACATAGCATAGGAAGCATCCAGAAAGCGCAAATCAACATTCTGCCAATATATTTTTTTTTAAACTCTTTATTTATATACACAGAGATAGAGTCAGACAGTGAGCTGCCTTGACAAGCACATACCAAGTACATAATAACCATCCAGTATCTTAGCATACATTGGTTGCCATGTCTCCATAATGCAAAATAAAACTTAACACAAAGGAGAGCAGTAGACCCAGAAGCAGTTAATATTCTTAACATGGAACAAAAGCATGATTTACCTGAGACATGTAAAAAACCCCACTTTCTCCATGTAATCTCAAACCGAGAGAAATGGCCCAAATGATGGGCTAACAAATGTTCCAAATACTAAATTTCATTCACAGTTCCATGCCACTGGGCAAGCGCAGGGGACTCAGAGCTACGCCATAAATGTGTGATAGCCTTTTTTGTGGCTGTAATATATAAATACAACAAACTGCCTCTGACTGGAAGAGACCATCAGGTGCCACATATAACAATACAAATTGAGGAGTTAAAGTTAACCCCCTGGTCTGTCAAGTTCTGCCAATATTTTTCATAACCATGGCAGAAAAAAAAAATTACTCACCTTAGTAATTGCTTTTCTTCTCATGGAGTCTTGCTATATTAGGACTTATTGCAGTTAGCCACTGCACTTGAACTGCCCCGGAGAGGAAAGAGTTAACTCCAGAGAATCTGGAGTTCTAAAGCGCGAGGGCGCTATACCAAAGCTCTATCTGGGCAGTTTCAAATGAAACTGTCAGATCTTTTACGAAGCTAACACTAAGCAACAAGTCTGTGTGGAAAGCTCTACACTAGGCAAATGGCTACCTACTAGTAGTAATAACAACAATAGAAACAACAATAGAAACAATAATAACAATAATAAGAATGAATAATGGTATTATTAGTTTTCCCCCCTGACAAGCACTATTAGGAACCCCTCCCCCAAAGACTCAAGTCCAGGAAGGGGGCCAACAAATCACTCAACCAGAAAACCCTAGTTCCCTAACCCTAAATAAAAGAGGGTGAAGGGAAGAACTACAATGGCATGACACAGTGCTTGCACTAATTTGCCACCCCCACCCCAGTAGAAGTTCTGAGAGGGGCAGGTTGGGGGGGTGGTCCTAATATAGCAAGACTCCATGAGAAGAAAAGCAATTACTAAGGTGAGTAATTTTTTCTTCAAACACCATGAAGTCTTGCTATATTAGGACTTATTGCAGATTACACAGCAGTACCTCCATGGAGGAGGGTCAGAACCTACTTAGAAATAGGCTCTGAAGCACAGCTGTGCAAAACGAGCATCTCTCCTGGACTGAAATCCAGGAATAATGCTTGCAAAAGTGTGAACTGTCTCCAAGTAACAGCTTGACAGATTTCCAGAATGGGAATATCTCAGCAGCCGCTAGAGATGCAGCTGTACACCTGGTGGAGTGAGCCCTCAGTCCTGAGGGGGCTCTTACCTAGTCTTTGATAACAAAAATGGATACAAGAGACAATCCACCTTGCAATTGTCCTCTTAGTGGCAGGTTCCTTTGCCAACCTCGCCCTAGGTAAGGAAGAGTTGGAGGATTCAAACCTGTGACCCTTGGTGCGTACAAATAGTAGCATGAGGCTTCTTTGACATCCAAGCTGTGCAGTCTCCTCTCACCTGAGGAAGAATGCTCAGTGAAAAATCCTGGGAGAGAGATGGATTGGTTCAGGTGGAAACCTGAAACCACTTAGGACAACCCTGTGTTAGTCCTAGGGACTGTCTTATCCCTGTGGGGAGAGAAAATCTCTTCCACTGCCAGGGCCTGTAGTTCACTTATGCGCCTGGCAGAAGTGAAACCACCAGAAAAACATTTTCCAAGTGAGAAGCTTGAGCTCTGCTGGGGACAGAGGTTCAAAGGGTTTGCATTAACTGAGCAATGCAAACATTCGGCTCATGCAGGAGCTGGTTCCTGAAAAGGAGGGTTGGTGAAGCAACCCCTTAAAAACTTGGAAAACACAGGTTGAGAAGAAAAGGAAGCAGGCTTCCCTGCTTGCAGAAAAAAACAGAGACAGCTGCCAAAGGAACCCTTAAGGTAGCTGGCCTAAGACCTAAAGAATTTAAAATGGACCAAAAAGTCCAGAAAATGGGCAGATAAGCAGACTGTGGTATAATCTGCTTCTCAGCGCACCAGACTGAAAACCTGTTCCACTTAGAATTGTAAGTGGCGCCAGTGAAAAAGCTTCCTTGAAGCCTTTAAAATATCCGGGCACACCTTGAAAAAGGTGTGTAAATCAGCAATTCTAACTCCTCAAGAGCTGCCTTGAGAAGGAGGAATTTGAGGTTCGGATACTACACTCTCCCTTGTGCAAAGGCCAGTAAGTCGTGGACTCTGGGCAAGCTCAGGGTAGGGTGGACTGTCAAGGACAGAGACAATGGGTACCAGGGCTGTCTGGCCCAGATTGGAACAATCAGAATCGCTTTCAAGGCTGAGATCTGATTTTACTAGTACCTGAAAGAAAGGGAAAAGGGAGGAAAGGTGAACAGAAACTTCCCTTTCCAATCCAAGTGAAAAGCGTCCCAGGTGGGCTGATCCCAGCACTGGAGGCCTCAACAAAACAGACAAAGTTAATGGTTATCTGGGCTGCTAAAAGATCTATCTGAAAATGAGCCCCATCTGGCAAGGACTGAACCCAGCACCTGAGGATTTAGAGCCCAATCGTGATGGCCCTGAGAATCCTGTTGAGGGCATCTGCCAGGGCATTGTCCTTCCCTGGAGGTGAACTGCTATCAGGAGGTGTTCAGGAGTCAGAGACCACCACTTCATTGCTTCGGTGCACAAGGCTGATGACCGAGTGCCCCCTGCCTGTTGATGTACCACATTATTGTGGTGTTGTCTGTCCTGACTTGAACTACCTTGTTCTGGACAGAAGCTGAAAACTCCTAAGAGCTAGAAGACAGCTCTGAGTTCCAAAATTGATGTGGAGCAGAGATTCCTAGGGAGACCACACTCCAGTGGACAGGTCGCTTAAGCGAGCTCCTCACCCAACACAGGAGCATCCGTGGTGAGGGAATGAAGAGGACCCCTAGTTTTAGATTGCTTTGATCCTGCCACAGTGTAAGGCCAGGATCAGGGATTGGGTCACTAGAACCAATTTGAAAGGAATCCCTCCTTGGGACCAATAGGCCTCAGATGGAACTGAATGTCCCTCATCTGGAATCTTGCTCCCTGCACTACAGCTGTGGAAGCAGCCATGTGCCCTAGTAGTTGTAGCAAATGCTTTGCTGGTCAAGAGACTGCAGAGTAATGGAAGATGCCAGGCAAGAGACTGCCTACCCTTTTAGAAGGAGAAATGCCCTGGCTAACTTTGTGTTCAACTCTGCACCTATGAAAGTTAGTACCTGAACTGGTTCGAGAACTGACTTTGGTAAATTCAGCAGGAATCCCAGAAAGGTGAGAAGCTGCTGGGTGACTTGCAAGTGGGATTTTACTTGATCTGGAGACTGACCCACTAAGAGCCAGTCATCCAGGAAAGGAAACAAAGCAATCCCTTGCCTTCTTAAAAGAGCCACTACCACAGCTAGAATTTCTTGAATACCCTTGGCGCAGAGGTAAGGCCGAAGGGCATTGCCCTGAACTGAAAGTGGCCTGAGGGTAACCTGAGGTACTTTCGGTGAGAAGGCCTGATCAAGACATGAAAAATAGGCATCCTTGAGGTCCAGAAAGCTAGCCAGTCCCCTGGCTTCAGCCAGAGTTAACATTTTAACTTTGTTTTCAAAAGATGCTTGTTCAGGTACCTTAAATCTGAGATGGGCCGCCAATCTCCTGCCTTCTATAGGTTAAGAAAGTATCATGAGCACAGCCCCTGCCCCGTGGCAAGGAGGGACCTTCTACTGCTTTGCAGTTCAGAGGAGAAGAAACCTCTGCTCCCAAAGCAAGGGATTCGAAGGATTTGCAGTGGACCTGTCTGGCTCTCATCTTTGGAAACTGTTTGAAGTTGAGAACAGACTATTACTTCCAGAACCCACTTGTCCAAGTTAGGGACACACAGTTCTGGCTGAAATAAAACCAACCTGCCCACTGGTATAGGAGAATCGGCCCTGGGTACCTCATCAGGGTGCCTGCTTGGCAATAGTCTTAGGCTAAGGGAGGGGGACGTTTACTTGTGCCCGTCTATCTCTGCCTCTGAAGAGACCCCTCTGGTGGAAGCAGAGGAGGCCTGAGCCTCTACCTGGGCACTTTTGTAGGTAATCATCCATGTTTTCATATAGCTTTCTGTTTGTTCCTCAAACAGAGAATTACCCACAACAAGAAACAAATCCATAGACTTTGACAGAGTATCTTGGGACAGATTAGTGCATCTGAGCCATGCCAACCTCACGGAAAGCTACAGAAGTGGTCATGACCCTAGAGAAAACAAGATTAACACCAACAGCAGTATGAACTTGAACTTAGAGGCTTCAGTGCCATTAGCAGCCACCTGTTCCAACCCGCTAGCCAGCTGGCCATGGGCCTGCTTGGCTAACTGCAATATCTGCGTCCCACCTAGATTTCCAAATCTAGCCACATAAGCCATACAACTTGCCTGTCTGAGTCCCACAGAAGCTGCCATATACTGTTTTTGCCATGGCATCAATCCTTCTGGAATCCTATTCAGGAGGATGTGAGGCCAGGGACTAGCCTTGACACAGGCTGCAGCTTGTACCACACCTACATGACTACACTGCTCAGTGAGGAAGTCTGTAACAGAGCCTGATGAAATACACCATCTGTCCATTTTTTATCTTACAGGAGGGACAGAAAGAAGAATCTTATAAAATCTTAGTTGTTTACTTCCTAAATGACTTATGCAAAGGAAAGACAACCTCCAGCCCATCATTCCTACATAATCAGGCTCCCTTTACTCATCCATAGCCTCCTCTAAAGGAAGCTGGGGGATTCTGCAAGCTTTTGTAAAACATAAACTGAGAAAGGGACTCAGACAGAATAGGAGGAGATTCTAAAAGTCTGTCTGGAGAAATGTCCGCTAAGTGGGCACGTCCAGACCCTACCAGCCACACATGTATTGATCAATTTTCCTCCTCCCACCCTGTGGTCATAACAATTCCTCAACATCATAAACATGAACCACTGGAACTGAACGAGCCACCTTTACCAACTGTAGATGGTTCGGACAGGACCTAGAAACAGTGACTGGACAATCTGTATGGCTTAACTACTCCTGCAGCAGTTGGAGAGACAATCTTGGACTCCAAACCTACTGATTTCTCTGTCATATTCTTATTTCTTTTTTTTTTAAACTGGCTCCTCTGAACCATCCTTTTGCCCGAGGAAGTCTAGCCCTGGTCAGAGGGCACTCCCTCTGGTCCAGTGGGTACTGGACCGGGCTGGCCATCCGGGTCAGCGGACTTTTTGGCCAATAGTTCCCTGAGCCGGCCCTATCTCTTTTCAGGGTGGCTGCAGAGAAATTTTAAACACCTGGCAGTCTGACAGGAGGTGGTCAGCCCGCAGACAATAAACACAAGTGGTGTGTGGGACAGCCTTGGCAAAGGCTTCCCACAGCATCACAGTGTTGAAACCCAGTGGGCCCGGGTTTTTCTTTTTGGGTTTCCAGACATAATGCCAGCCTAACCAAAAACTTGCCCTTTTATGGTCATGCAGGCAAGACACCCTTATCGGTTCCTAACCATTTCACGGGTATTTGAAAAAACCCTATTTAAAATCAAGGTATTTTTAGAACCGATAAGAACCGGGTACCGCACTCTAAAAGCCCAAAACTTTAAAACGTTAAAATAAGCAAACCGATCGGTTCAAAACCGAACCGATAACTAAATTTCCACACAGACTTTTCATTTTGTACTTACGGTTTACCAGATAGAGCTTTAACCGAAATGCGGTAAAATAATTACTTTTTGGCGGTTCAAATGAACCGAAAATACTCGCTTGACCGACCGAGCTGAAGGAGCTGATCTCCGGAGCGACTGTTCAGTGAAGCGGAGTAAAGAATCTGACAGTTTCATTTGAAACTGCCCAGATAGAGCTTTGGTATAGCGCCCTCGTGCTTTAGAACTCCAGATTCTCTGGAGTTAACTCTTTCCTCTCCGGGGCAGTTCAAGTGCAGTGGCTAACTGCAATAAGTCCTAATATAGCAAGACTTCATGGTGTTTGAATTATCCTTTCTAGAATAACTGTTTTCGTTGCTCTGCTGCTTTAATGACGGATGCGCAGTTTAACAAGATGATCTCCAGCAGTGTTGATAAACACAGCAAGCCAGCAAATTATATAAAATAAAACATATGCAGATGTGTATCATTTGTTTTTCTCACACACATCCTCAATGTGTGATGCATTTTTAAACCCCTCGACCTTCACTCTTGGGGTCTTGGTGGCATCACACACCTCGGGTGTGTGACAAAACACTTTAATATCCACGTGCACATATATTATCCTATATGTACCACACTAACATTTTAAACTTGCAGATTTTTTGACTAGTATTAAAACATATTATATCGTGATCTTGCAAAAAATATGTATATACTTGGCAATAAACTTGCAATTATTCATGCAAGAAGAAATTCCTACACAGTCATGCAATGAATTTGCAGAAATTTTAAAACTAAGTACATTTTCTTGAGGTATTCTTAAAAATCATGCAAGCTCACTTATAAACCTTAGATTGTTTTCAGTAAGGGAGTCTATGTCAAGTGTCAGTGGCTCAGTAGGTAGCACACTCACCTCTGAGGCCGGGAGATCAGAGGGTTGTGGGTTCAGTTCCCACATCTGGCACTTGGTTGAATATCCCAGTACTGACACTGTAGTGCAGCATGAGATGGGTGCTGCACTTCTGAGATGCTGTCTTTTGGATGAGACATTAAACCGAGGTCCCATCTGCCTGGATAGGTGGATGTTAAAGATCCCATGGCACTTCTCGAAAAGAGTAGGGGAATTTCCCCGGTGTCCTGGCCAAATTTCCCTCATTCACTAAAAATACCACCAACAACTTAATCTTGTTCAAGGTCAGTTGGCATTCATCTGTATCCTCCTCCCCCGGGTCGTGCCTGAAAATAGGCAGGATTTGTCTAGTGCACTTACCCGGTCAACAAAAACGAAATAAATAAAAATAAATATGTTTTCAAACAGTCTTTATTCTAAAATTGCTGTCCTGAACTGGTTTCTTCACAACAAAATGTACCAAAGACAGCTAGAGCACATGTACTTGCTGGCAGGAAGGGCAAAGTATTACACAAGCACAATGGTACTTCCCAGGTGGGATTCTGCAGAAAAAAGGAAAGAAACAGGATGAGTCTGGTTCTAACAAAGCTGCAAACATGTGTCCAGGTTAGGACAAATAGTCCCACTCACCAAATGCACACTACTTTATATGTAATTGAATTCATGTAGTAGTTATAAGCCCAATCTTTTTGCTATAAGTACTGCTCAAGACTAGAGATGTTTCAAAGTTTTAATTCGCAGGCAAAGTGAAGGTGAAGTCAACAAATTCGCCTCCACAGATAATTTCATTAAGTTTTCTTGTTTAATGGGAATTTTGCTTATTGTGACTTCACCTTTGAACTTCTCCTAATAATGTTACCTTTGCCTTGGAAAGGTGAAGTTAGGGGAAAAAAGATTTGTTACACGGGAGAGCTTCTGCAGATCATGTGGTACATTCCCAGGACAGGAATTGTGTGATTTAGTTTCAATTTCTCAGTACCACTGAGACAGAATGTATGAGCTGCAGCTGGAGAGAAGCAGCATGCTTTTAATTGTTAGAAGCAGTTCATTTTCAACCTTTTTCTGTGTTGTGTGCTATTCCACACATTCCTCAAAGCAGTAGTACTACTTAACCAGGAAGTTCTTACCATAATGTAATTTATGCTATGTATGTGTTCCAAATTACCTATTATTTAATGCTGTGTCCCTGTTTGCTGTCTGCTGTGCACATTTCATGTGTTTTTTAAATATTTTTCCCCATGTTGTAGAGTCACAGTGAACATGGCTCCCCCATGTTTTTAGCTGTCTGACCCCTAGGTGTCAAATTTTCTGTGTGCTGTAATTCCTGTTCATGCTTGCAGTGCAAGTTCACAAATTCATGTAGTACAATTTCAGGTCACTGTGTTACTGCGGACTGTACTAAAACAGTTTCTGGAGTATACTTCCTACTTGAACCTTATCCCTGTCCCCAGGTATGCTGAAAAATACACATAGTTTACTTTTGTGAGCTTATGTTGGTAGCAAACAACAACACTTAGCAAGTAATCCATGCCTATCAGTGTTTATCATTATGATGGCAATGAAATTGGCTTTGCAAAAGTACAAGTCAGTGAACTGAAACAGCATTTTCCCTTGTTCCAGTAACACAGGAACTCATGTAATTAACGTGTACAAGTGCTGACAAAACATAGGGGCCACAGTCCTCAGTAAAATGTCACTAGACTATAGGGAGGGAGACAGCATTTAGATTGTCTCTCAGCCTTGCCTTTGCTTCTTTGCTACACTTTCACTTTTGGTTTGCAGAGCAGCAATCTGCAGTTACCTCCCACTGTTAGCAACAGTCCTGTTGTAAATTAACTCATTCACTACTGCCTTTCAGATAAGTTTCTTGTGGGAATAGACAGACAAGTTTCCAGCAGAACAGAAAGATAGTAGTTGATTACCCTACCACATTATACTATTTCCCAGTTAACAGTACTATGTCTGCTCGGGTTGCTACTACTTGTCCTCACATAATGATCCTTGTGCTTTTGGTATCGTGAATGGTATTTCAAGGAATTAGGTATGCATGAACTGTAAATAGTATGTGAAGATGTGCAGACATTCCGTGGATACATTACCCTTTTTGATGTAATATAGTACCATAATATATATACCATATATATCCTATATTATCTTCAAGGAGGCAGTATTGTGCAGTGGTTAAGGGCACTGAGCTACAAACCTGGAAACCTGGGTTCGAATCACGTTAGTCCCCACTTGCATACTTGTGTGACCCTGAGTCACTGCAATAACCTCCTTGGGCTCCCAGGCTGCTGCACGAAACAAGGTGCAGCTTAATGTGATTTTCCTGGTGAAACAATTGCCCTTTCCCTCTCCCTGCCAAATTACAGTAAACTGGAAGTCAGTTAGGTGGGTTCATGTAATTTCTGCACTGAAGGAGTAGTGTATCAAAAGAGTGTATTGCACACGATCACTTGGAGTGTCTGGCATACTGAGGAGTAAAGTTTATCTAAGGGTTCTTCTAACAGAAGTGTGTTCTGTGTGCACTTACTGTGTACATATACTATTTCATAATATGCAGTCATGTTGTTCATCTAGTCATTTGCCGAAAGGTTATTATGATAAGTATGTAGTGTGCTGTATCAGTCTGATGATCACTCTGAGGGTCTGTCATAATGCGGAGTGAAGTGCAATGAGGGGTCCTTATATTAGTCTGATCCTAGTGGTTGCTTCTTTCAACAAGTATTCAAAATTATTACAGACTGACAGTTTGTCTTATGATGCTATCTAGCAGCTATCATTGTCATTTACCCACAGTTTAGCAGCCTGCAGTCAATGGCACTGGCTGTGCTATAACTATGAGTTGTGTGATAACTATGTCAGAGTACAGAGTATCACTTGATCATAGTTCTGTAGTAAGCAGCAGTGCATAGTATGGGATCTGCATCACCTACAAATGCTGTGATGACTATTACTGGGTGTTGCTAAAGTAAATCATCGGTCATGAGTCATCTGCTACTGTTTTGTTTGTAGCTGCTTCTCCTGTTTAGGGAAAAGAGGGTGCTCAAGTACTACAGGACCGTGATAAACTGTACCATATAAAACTGCATTTTGTTCCATTCAAGCTACCATTACATGTTGTATTGCATCAGCTGATAGTGGTCCTCTGCTACCGGACAACTGTAGATGCTATGCGAACTTGGTGGTGGTGGGGGGGTTACTAAACCAAACCAATGTTTACCACTGTCAAGTTGCAGATCCTGAGAGACACTGAGACATGAGGGCTGAGATTGGCCAGGCTTTCTGAAAGCTACTAGAGCCTGTGGGTTACAAGGAACCACATTAAATAACCCAGGGATGACCTGTGAACCAGGAAGAGGACACAGTACCTGAGGTTCAAGGGAGAGGTGGTGCAGAAGGGATCAGCAGATAAGGTATAGGGACAGGAGGGAAGGTGAAGGTAGTACACTGTAATGGAAGCATGGCAGCAATACTCCTTGACATAATGTGGAGAGCAGGGGTCTGTCACATATGCAGGTACCAGGGACAGGTAAGGGCAGGGATCACCAGGCAAAGACGTGACATAGAAGGGAGGGCAGGGGGAGGGAGTATCTAAAACTATGGAAAACAGCAGGTAAGAAAAAAACAGGGTTGAAAAGGTGATGGACAGATGGGCAGAGAGAGCAAGGAGGAACAGTGGGAAGGCAACTGGACAAGAGTGCATAGTACCTATATAGACCAGTAGACACCATCACTGGGGAGTGGCAGGAGTGGGAGTGGCAGGAAGGATAAAGGGAAGGGGTGCTAGGAAAACAGATCAGTTTCCTGGCACTACTGTGAAGGGTTGTGGCACCTACGTTCAGGCAGCTACTGGAGGGATTGAATCTAATAGGAATATATTTCTGGAGGTACTCATGGACCAGAGGGCATTGTGGGAGATAGATGCTAAAGGCGGCATAGATGTGGAAGACAACATGTAGGAAGGGGTGATGGGAGTAGAATATTAGGGGCACAGAGGTACACTAAGGTTGTCAAATGCATAGGTGAGGAAGGCATAGTTAGGTGAGGGGAGAAATAAAGAATGGAGAAGCAGGAAGGGACAGAAAGTATGGGTTATGGCAGCATATGGGGGCCCTGGGGAGGGTGAGCACTACAGTTGATTGCAGGGGGCAACTTGAGGACAGTGGACTAGAAGGGGGAAAGGGAAGACTGGGAGATACAGGTTACAGTACAGGAGGGCTAGCAGGCTGGACACAGACATGGGGGGGGGGGATGTAGCACCAGGGGCTGGTGGGGTGATAGTAGGCAATGAGTAGGAAGAAGAAAAGGTGGTGGTTGTAGTCTACTCTATTATCAAGGGTATTCACTGGTGAAGGAAGTGTGATCCACACAAAAGAATGTTACATATTTGTGCACCAGTGCAGGAAGCAGGGAAGGCGTGGCCTAGAATCTGGGAAGCGATAACAGTATGTGTCGAACCTCACCTTCCATGAATGCCATTGCAAACCAGACTCTGTACTGATCATCCATAGAGCTGTACTCACCAGTAATGTCTGTGGCATTTGCAAAGGACCACACCAGCCAATTCCATCCATGGATTCACACCCTAATCTCACACAGCATGTCATTTTATCCAAAAAACAAAAATTGAAAGAAAATGTATAGCTGGAAAAGTTTCTAAATCACATTTCTGGGGTGCACAGATCATCCAGTATATAAAGAGAGTTAGTGTACTGTAATGTCTGTGCAGAGCTTCCCCTTGTCTGTTAGAAGGACAGTGTTATAAATAATCACTTATTGTTTTGCCACAGCATATATCAATTCTCTCATGCTTGGTACATGTAAAAATGAATGTCATGCAGTTTGCTACGTACAAAGGTCCCAAATGTTTCCATGCCTCCTAACAGAAATAAATTGTAGTCATTTCCCAGGTTCACATGACACTGTAGGAAAAATTCCACAAAAGCTTTTCTGCTTGATCACATGGTGGTGGCTGAGAGTGTCTTTCTCTGTCTGAGTCTGTTCATTGCCTTGTAGATGCTGTCTTAGACTGTGGTGACCTGGAAGCTGATGTTGTCAGTTGAGTATTCAGAGCCCAGACTGCTTGACTGAGCATTTGCTACTGTGGTCCTTTGGGTGGGTGGTGAGGGGATGACAGACACAGGAAGTGAGGGGGCGTGTTGCCAAACAATGTATGTGCACACGTCGTGTACTGGCATTGCCATCTCACTTGTCCTGGGCACAGCAAGTAATCTGGAACCATAATAAATATGCAATAATGACATGACATCAAAGCTTGCATTTTACCCCTATAGAACTGATCCCACTTGACTATAATACTGGCGCAGTACTGCGATCATCTGCTGGCTACTGCAATTCTGATGCAACTTGTCCAGCTGGCCAATGGCAAAGGTAGTGCATGTCTGACAATTGCTTATATGTCGGGGGGGGGGTTGCATGGGCAGATACATGAGGCACACATACTAACCAATGTGTGCCACATATGGCATTGCCATTTCACAGTTCTGTCACCTGTGCAGTACTGCACAGTGAAGATGGCATCGGCGTTACACGACACATAATTGCATGTGTGACATTGCTGGACTACTTATAAGACTGTGTAACACTGATTACATTTTCAGTTTCATTTTACAGCCTTTTTGAAAGTACTCTTTCAAAAGACTATCATACATGTGCAAGATTATAATATGAACCATTTCACAAGTGTTATATGCACCTTGTTTCACATAGGCTGAATTAACATGACTGACCATTAGTGACAAGGTAGATCAACCAAAGGGTCACCAAATGCTGCAAAGCATCATTGTTTACAGCAGTACCGCAACTACCACAAAAAGCTGGTGAGCCTTGGTTCGGCAATGCAACATTGGTCTGAAGTGAAAGCAGAAAAAGAGTTTTCAAAAGATGAGCAGCTAGCCAACGTTCTCTTGGATTTTCACAGGTTTGTTACCAATGGAATATTTCTTTCAAGGAAATGGTTAGTAAGATGAAAAGTGAAGATACTAATACTGTGATTTCTTTCAACCTCTAAAGGCAAAACTCAGAGTACCTGCTGCATTTCCACTCATATGCATTGCCATATGATGACCGTGAGTATCTGCTAATATAATGTACATTGACAAGCTCTATTGTTTAAATAAATTTACAATTGTGGGGTGGGTGCAATGTGTCTCCCCAGATTTAGCCACCCCAGGTGACATGGCTACCTTTCTGCAACCCAAGGACTTTATGACTGTAGCGGGAGTTTCTGTGGCAGTGATGAAAGCCTGCACTCACTCTGCAAGCTATGAGTACAGCCTGAACATAACCAACCACTTTTCCCTCTTCGGGCGGAAGCTCCTCATCCCCAAAGCTGGGTGAACAACCCCTGCTTTGCTATGCCCGGATGCACACTGTTATGGTCATTCATGTCACAAGCCAGGGTTATTTAACCCTTGAAGATCCACATAGTCCTTCCTAAAAAAACACCACACCTTCACCTGTGTCAAAAGTTGACAGTCTTGGATTACATGGAGGTATCCCCCCCTTCCACCAGGAGGCAGGTGTTGTCAAAAGAAAGCCCCACCCTGCATCACAAGTCTGCATTACATATGATGTACTGTGTGCATGACCCATGTGGTCTGTCAAATGCCTGCTGCAATGTACATAAGAAACATTTTTGTCTTTTGGGTTTTCATTTTATGTGTACCTTGATGTGCACACAAGCAGATAATAACAGAATCAGCAATTCCTAACATAGCTGATAAATAATGTTCCGTTGAAAAGAAAAGACAAGGTACTGATCACAAATGACACCTGCCAAACACATGTAAGCTTTGTACTGTTCATTTTCATGCAGACTTGTAAGCCAGAGGAATGGAACAAAGGAAAACAATTGTCACCATTAGGTCTCCAGAATTACATATGGAAAAGCAGATGTGTCCCTCTCCAGTGCTGTGCCACACAAAAGGCACAGAGATGTAAGTGAAATGGTTCTGTTTTAATGGCAATTGCTAAAAGGCGACCGTCATTATGGCGTGGGTACATCGCTTAGTTTCGGAGATATACACCCCTGGCACCCAGGAAAACAGCACCGGGGAGTTAGATTTTAAATGTTAAAGTGGGGGGCTGTGGCCCCTGCACCCATCTACTAAAGGATTCTTAACTCCAGGGGATTGCCTGCCGGGGGGGGGTGCAAATTCTGGAAAAAATACATTTCTGGCAGGGCACACAAAAATGTGGGCACGCTCGAACCTGAACCCGGAACCCTTGCAGCTTTAGGCTGACACCCACCCACCACACTATGGGGCCAGCTTGGCAGCCCCATACCAACCATGCCAGGCCAATCCTCCCTCCCTTTTACATGCTGGCTCCCCCCCATGCGTATATACATATAGCGATGTCCTGTTGCTATATGCATGAGCAGCCACCATCCTGTCACCTTCCTCACACCCTTGCACTGTCCTACCTGCACCGCAAGTGGATCGCTGTTTTGGTAGGCACCCACTGTAACGTGTTAACTCTCTACTAGTTATAATTATATTTGTGATGTAAATATATATTTATTTAAATGTCTGCTTAGGGAAATGGCAGCCAGCAGCTTTTAAAAGGGACCTGAACTTTTGACCCCAAAGGTCCTGGCTTGCTGAAAACAATTGGCTATTTAACACTAACCTAGTGAATTAATTAATTAAGAAGCTTCCTTTTGACATCTCCTGTCATGCCTGTGTTAGCTGTTATATAACACATTGTAAAACTTCAATTACTTTGAAGTCCAGGAAAGCCATAGAAGTTTGCATCTTTTACAACATCCTAGGAAGCAACACATTCTAACAGGTATGTGTTACATCTCTCATCACTAGAAGAGAACTATTTGTCAGGATGTGTTTTCTAAGGTTCAAAGGAGAATGCTCTGATCAAAGAGACTGTCATGTTTTGACACTGCTAACTTTGCAGATTTCCAGCCAGCAGTAAAATAGCACCCTTTTGGGTATACTTGATCATGTTACAAATTAATTACAGGACTAACAATGACCTCATGAGCTGTGACCTCACAGGATGGAAAGGGCATTTTTGGCTTATTATCACTCTGCTTGAAAGGAGAAAACACATCTATCTCTGGACTTCTAAGAGAACATATACACACTGTGTTCTAGACAAAAAGGCACTTCTGACAAAATCTGTAACATCAAACTGAAACTGAGTGAGACTTATAAATTTAAGTACCAGCCATTTTACTTCTGTAATTTCCAATTTATTTTGACTGTAAGTATTTATGTTATATGTTATATGTTTTATATGTATTTACTATTTTTTTTTATTCTAGTAAACAGTTTGGTTTCCTTAATCCTGCTTGAGTCTTTTCTTTTGCATGTGAATGCTGAGACATTATTTGATATTTCTTACAAAAACTGTTAAGGGCTTAAAAGTGTGTTACCATCTGGCTAAGTTGAGAAATTGCCTAGGTCTCAACTGAGTCAAAGAGGGGAAAATTGTGAACCAGGCTGTGTGCCCACTGGGTTAAGTATTGCACTGCATTTCCATGAAGAGGGTGTGATATCTGATCCTGTTAACTGGGCATCTTAACAAAAAAGTGTTCATATTTTATCTCAGAACTCCAGGTTAGTAGGTGATTCGGACCCAAAACAGACAGGAGGGATACCCTGTTTGTCCCCTGTTCACACATTGCACTTCAAGGTTTGGCACTGTGGGAGTAGAGGGCCTGACCTGCGGAGTGCATTTGTGACACCCACTTGCGGCTAGGCAACATCACAGGATGCCGTGTGAAACATAGTATGAACTGAGGATTTACTGCTGTTTCTTGGCTATTGATATTGACATTTGTATACCTAGTGCTTTTGGTTATAGAAGTTGTGGCGTAAATGATGTATGCAAACAATCTGCAACTGATGTTACTGCAACACTGATCAGTGCATCAGCCATGATGTACACACCAAATACCACAAGGTAAGTGCAATGAAATGTGATCTGTATTGCTGTCATCACCTGGCCCCTCCAGTGTGACAGTAAAGTATGAGAAACCAGTGATCTGTTCCTCATACGTGGTTCTCTCCCACAATATCTACTCTTATGCCCCCAAACCATCTGCTGTCACCATCAACAACCACTAAGCCATTTGTTCTGTCCCAGATGTGTTTAAAACCATCTATACTATATCCATAGAGAATACTACCTGGCAAACTGTTCAATGAGTCCATGTTACTTTCTGCAGCTACCCTCATGAGCCTTCCAACCCACTATTTCCATGGGTGTGCTAATGTTCTCCATCCTCAATTAATAAGACATATTTTCTATCGGTTTAATTTGTTTGTTAGTGTCTGGAACTGTAACATCTCCATCATATCTTCCCTTTCTCATTCTGCCTCCAGTTAGTAAATGCTCAGTGCCAGACAACATCCACCCCCACCAAGAACCATATGCCCACTTCAGAAGAACTTCTGTGGTCATGATCACCAACAACCTTTACTTGCCAACCCCCATGGACAGCCTACCCATAACCAACATGTTGTCAGACCCTTCCCCAGACCCCCTAGTTCCAAAACTTCAGAAGAGATACCAGTACATCAGTCACTTTCCGGTACACTTGAGGAGATGAATGTGCAGTGTGGGAGGAGATAAAGTCACCCTGTTGTGGCTTCTTGGTTAGTGTGCAGTACCTTGACAACAGCTTCTGGTTGTCTTTGAGA
Source organism: Neoceratodus forsteri (assembly GCA_016271365.2). Taxonomy (NCBI): domain Eukaryota; kingdom Metazoa; phylum Chordata; order Ceratodontiformes; family Ceratodontidae; genus Neoceratodus; species Neoceratodus forsteri. The sequence goes on along the minus strand of CM028137.1, from coordinate 483,199,463 downwards.
AGTGGGACACCAATGTGGGGTGGAGGGAAGGGAAGACACAAACCAGATAGGGCAGAGGCTGACATCAGGTATCGTGCTGAAGGGCAGACTACATGGGCCTAGTGGTCCTTATCTGCTGACAAGTTCTATGTCCATGTCTATGGCACCTAGAGCACCAGCTGCAAGATTGTTATCCAGATCCAGCACACTGTCTGTAGAAAACAATTTGTTAACTCCAATCAGGATAATCCACCTGTCATCTTCCACAGCTATGCCCATGTTTTTCATTTGCTAATCATCACAAAGAGTTCTTGTTGGTTTATCCAGTTTGTTCCTTTCAGAACCTTAATGGACACCATCATATCTCACTCTTATTGTCCATCATGAAGTGAGTATATGCTCAGTGCCTTGATACAGTGGTCATAAAACATGGCCTGCTGTCCCTGTTCCATGTAATGGCCAGATAGCTTCTTCATAATGTTCGCCATACCAACATTCCTGCTTCATCTCATGAATATTCATTTGAGCTGTTGAAATGACACTGTGTGGCAGCGGTCCTCTGTCTTCTCCTTTGCGTCTGATGAAAAATTGCCATTACAAAATGCCTGCCTTGTTCATGTCTTCCTCAATTACCTCTCCTCCATGTGGTAGTTCACATGTTCCTTGTACTACCACTGGTGTCCTTTTCCTGTACCTCAGCTGTATACATTGTCATCTCCACCCAAACCATCAATGCAATGCAATGTTCTGCATTGACTTTGCATCTGTTACAGCACGTGTCTTTTGATCATTGAAGTGACACCACATAACTAGCAAGTACCAACATACAATACAATTGTAGCATGCCCTGGCAACAGCAGGGCAAGCATAATGCTGTGTTATGTCATCCATAGGTTTCTGACATACAGTGAGTCTCCTTGTTGCAGTGCCATGTGCATATCACTCCTGCACTGTGTAATATCCATAGATTGACAAACTTAGAAGGCTACATCACATGACAATGTTAATGTATCATTGCTCTCTTATTTCAGCTTCTGTAAATCAGGCACCAGGGACACCAGTGTTGAACAGGATGATTTCAACATCCCTGACAATGAATGTCAGTCAGTGGTACTAGAGGAGACCACAGCAGGCACAAAAGACATAGAGGTGGATGACCAAGACATACATAACTTGTCCACATCACTTTGTTATGACTCCTGTGTGCTTGAACTGGCACAGAAGGCATTCCAGAGGTACCCAAATCACGCATGCAAAGAATTGGTGACTCTGCAGCTGAAAAAAGGGGTGACTGCCCTACAAATGCTCATCCCATGCACAAATGGTCACAAGCATTCATGGTGGTTGCAGCCATTCCTAAACCGAATACAAGCTGGAAACTTTATTCTTTGCACCAACATTGTCCTCTCGGGTACTAATTTTCATAAGATTGCGCTGCTACTGAAGTTCTCGAACATGGCTGTTCTAGCCAATTCCACCTTCCATGCAATTCAGTGGCTATATGTGTGTCCATCAATCACTGAGTACTGGAATGCATACCAAAAAGAAATCATGTCATCTTTTCAGTAGCCAGTAGTGCTGCTTTGAGACAGTTGCAATGACAGTCCTGGGCACTCCGCAAAATACGAGACATACACTATGGTGGACAACAACACCAAGCAAATTGTTGACATACAGATAGTCAATGTCTGAGAGGCTGGTGGCAAATCAACTAACATGGAGTTGCTTGCATTTGAGAGAAGCATGCTGAAAATACGTAAGAGTGGTATTGATATGTCTGAGGTTGTAACAGAGATGCCCATCTTCAGATAATGTCCACCATGAGTATATGATCTGACTGTTGTATCATTTGACAATGTCTGCAATTATTTCTACATTCCCTTGTACAAATGTTATTCTCTGATTTCAGGAAAGAAGTACCCACATGTGAAACACTAACTGGATATGTGGCATGGCAGCAAGGCAATCAGCAAGTGATTGTGGAAGGTAGCATGTTTGAACAGATTTTTTCACACCCATCAGTGCACCAATCTTGTTTTGACAGCTTAGTAAGAGCAAGTGACAGACACAGCACTGAGTGGATGATTGTGACAGTGTAGTCTGGGGTGGCTACTTGTGTGTCTGTTTAGCATGTGCTGTTCCTGACACATTACTAAGTATCAGCTGATTGATACAGATGTAGACTGAATGGTGACTAACCACACTACATGCATAACATGTCAGTTGTATTGTTTGCCTGTGACGTCAATGATGTCGCTTTGTTATGTTAACAACACAACTTTCACTGTGCAGACACTGCAGTGTGTCTTCAGTAAGCACTTCCTTTTCTTCAGTTTGCAGCATACAAAATTAACAAAGATCTGCAGCCATGGATTCCTGACATAATCAACCACTTCTGGTTTGCATGTTCAAATTGCAATGAGGATGAGTAGCTGTTGATGGTAACATATCTATGCCATGTTCACCCATTTACCACTGTGTGGTGCTATGATTCAGATGCTGAATGTCACTAATAATGTGTGTGTGTCTTGTCCACAATGTCGTGTCAAAAAAATCTGATTGACTTCTTTGACTGTCACTAAGACAGCAGACAGGGACCAAGTGGTAGACATCCTCTATCTTGATTTCAGCAAGGCCTTTTACTCTGTGCCCCACAAAAGGTTGATCAGGAAGTTGGTGGATCTGGGGTTTGAGGAAAGGATGGCCAGATGGGTGGAAAACTGGCTGAAGGACAGAACCCAGAGGGTGGTTGTGGAGGGAGAGTTATCTGTCACAAGAGAGGTAACCAGTGGGGTCCTGCAGGGCTTGGTGCTGAGGCCAGTGTTGTTCAATGCCTTCATCAATGACATTAGAGATGGCATTAAGGGCAAAATGTGCCTGTTCACAGATGACACCAAGCTCTGTGGGAGAGTGGACACAGCTGAAGGGATACGGGACCTACAGGAAGATCTGGAAAAGCTAGGGAGGTGGTCCAGGATCTGGAAGCTCGGCTTCAATGCCAAGAAATGCAAAGTTGCGCATGTTGGAGCCAAGAATCCTAGGACAGAGTACTACCTCGGTGGAGTCCAAGTATCTGCATCAGAGGAGGAGAAGGATCTGGGAGTGATAATCACTACTTACCTGAAGCATTCCATGCAGTGCAACAAAGCAGCAGCAAAGGCAAACAAGATGCTGGGATACATATCTAGGGGGATCAGTAGTAGAAGAGAGGTGGTTATACTGCCCTTGTACAGGTTACTGATAAGGCTGCATCTAGAGTATGGAGTTTAGTACTGGTGCCCACATCTCAAAAAGGACATTAACCTGCTGGATAAAGTCTAGAGGAGGGTTACAAAGATGATAGCTGGTCAGCAGGGTAAGACATATGAGGAGAGGTTGAAAGCACTAAAAATGTACTCCCTGAATGACAGGAGAGAGACAGAGGACATGATTGAGACCTTCAAGTACTTGAAAGATATAAAAAATGTTGATAAGGAGAGTCTCTTTAAGCTGAGTGGCAACTGTAACACAAGGGGGCACAGTCATAAGCTGGAGTGTGGGAGATTTAGGAGGGAGGTCAGGAAGCACTTCTTCACAGAGAGGGTGATGGACACTTGGAATGCACTGCCAGAAGAGGTAATCTCATTGAAGACAGTGGGAAACTTTAAGAAAGGCTGGGACAGGTATAGGGGGAGGGTAAGGGTCATGGTTAGGGAGGATGGGAGGAGTGGGGAGAGGGGGCAGGGACAGTTGCTTAAGCTGTGGACCCTGCAACAAGAGCAGACTTAATAGACTAAATGACCTTCTTTTGCTGGCTTCATTGTATATTTGTATGTATGTATGTTCGTATGAATTACCCTGTACTTCTTTCCTAGTCCATTTGGCATGGTGTGCTACACCACACTGTAAACAAGCATCACTAGATGATAGACAGATCTGGAAATGTGGATCACTGCATGCATGACACTGCACAGCATGATGATCGGAAGCCATGGCTACTGAAAGACTCCTCTGCTCACCAGGCCTTGTGTTCAGTGGTGTAGGACAAATGGATAAAAGGGAAGCTTTCATACTTCACCAACACAAGGTATGTTGCCCGGAAAACAGTGAGGACAACCACTGCTATGCATTGCAGTGACACAGTGGGGCATTTGAAACATGGAATTGTAATGTTCTCGGACTACTTCATTCCTGAACCTTGGCACCATTATGACAATATGCCTCATTACTGTTGCACTGCTCTCACTGTGATGGGCTATCTGACCATGAGTACAGTTCCTGCATATGCCTGTGCGTAAATGTTTTCCATTGTCTTTCTGTACCTGACACCTGCCTCCTTTGATGTCCATAGATTTACCAGCGAGTTGGAAACCTTCAATAATCACATTCTGATGTATGCCTCCAAATGGTTTTCATATGCATAAGTATGTTCATGCATAATGAGCACTGAGCTACATACATGTCAAGTACTTATCTGTTCTTGCTGTTGTTATTCCACAGGTACGAGTCATACATGACAAGGAAGATCCTGGTGGCAATTGAGTATAATCAGCATTTCAGTAGGCCCTATCTATGCGATGCTGATGGCGACATACAGTAACTGAAACTCACAGTGCTGTACCTCCCTGTGATGCCTTTGTATTATGACATGTAGAACTTGACAGACTTCATTATGTTGCATCCACCGAGTATCACTACATGGTAACTCAGCACTCGGAAGTGCCCATGTTTCCTGATTGGAGTTTGAACTGCAGACTGCTTGCTACTATATACTGTGATTTAGCCTCATGTGGACAATGTGATCACATAATAACTGTCTCCTTGCAGAAGTATAGGTTCACAGGTATTTGTGCATAATAAGTTGTTATAAAATTAGCATCCAAAATACAGAAGTTTCATTGGTAAAGCTGGGTACGGTGGCGGGTGCCTATAATCCTAACAACTTGGGAGGCAGAGGCTGCTGGATTGCTTGTGCTTAGGGATTCTAGGCTGCAGTGCACTATGTCGATCAGGTGTCCCCAACTACGTTCAACACACAGTGATGCTCTGGTCTCATTGGTAAAAACATATTATGTGACCGTACATGACATCTGTTCCATGCACATTCATCCTGGTCCAAAAACCACTTCACACAATGAGCAAATCAGTCCTCCTACAATCAAAATTGTTGTTGGTGGAAAATGTCATTGGCTGGAAGGTGTCTACAGACATTGTTCTTGTAATAAACATTGGTGCAACTAATGTTTTCAATATGTGAACTGATCAATGCATACATGAAGTAGCATTTTGCAGTGCTGACCACGTGGTCTGCAACAACACTGCTAGATTATGTGACTGTTATGATCTGATAACAGTATTGTGCTGCTCATTGCCATTCAGTAAATAGAGTTTACATGTGTATGAACTGTCCTTTGTCAACATAGTGTTAGACAAGAAATACTATTTCATTGAGTAAACCAGTGGTGACCTCTGCGTCACCACTGTAGAATGATTTCACCATTGCAAATAAGTGGTAAGGTGTGCCAAGGTTAATCACATATCAACATACCAACAAGACAACATCAGAAACCAATAATGTCAATCTAGTCTGTTGCACTGTAGGATTCACAGCATGAGGTACTGTCCCTGCCACCCTCCACTCCCCCATCCTCCATACCCATGATGCACACCTTCCTCCTGTACCCATACCAGACCTCCACTTCTGGCTGTGCATTCCAAGTGTCCAGCACCCCCTCTGTGAAAAAGTGTTTTCTGATCTCTCTTCTAAACCGCCCCCTCCAGCTTAAGACTGTTATGGTTGCCACTCAGCATAGACAGTCCTTCATCATGAAAATTATTCATACCTAGCAAGCGCTTGAATGTCCCAAACATGAACCTTCTCTTTCTCCTTTCCTCCTGATAATACATGTTCACTGCCCTCAACCACTCCCCATATGCCTCACCCTGCTGAACTGCTATCATTTTTGTGACCCTCCTATGGACCTTCTTCACCAGGTTGATGTCCTTTTTGATGTGTGCTCAGCAGTACTGAACTTCATTCTGTAGATGAGGCCTTACCAGAGACATGTACAACGGCTCAGTAACCTGCCGTTCCCTAGGACTGATCCCCCTAGTTATGCATCCCAGCATCTTGTTAGGCCTTCCTGCTGCTTTCTTACACTGCATGGAGCACTCCAGGTCACTGGAATCATGACTCTGAGGTCCTTCTCCTCCTTTGATGCAGATACCTGCACTACACCCAGGTAGTACTCTGCCCTGTGATTCTTGGCTGTAATGTGCTTAACTTTGCATTTCTTTGCATTGAAGCCATGGCGCCAGATCATGGAACACCTCCCTAGCTTTTACAGATCATCCAGTAGGTCCTGTATCCCTGCAGCTGGGTTCACTCTCCTGCAGAGCTTGGTGTTGTCAATGAACAGGTACATTGTTCCCTGAATGCCATCCCCAGTACCATTGATGAAGTCACTGAACAGCAACAGACTCAGCCCTGAACCCTGTAGAACATCACTGGTGACCTCTCAGGTGCCAGAACACTCTTCCCCCACAGCCTTCCTCTGGTTATGTCCCATGGTTTGTTTCCTACCCATAGGAACATGTCATCCCCAACCCAAGAGCCGTCAATTCCCTAATCAGCCTTTCCTGGGGCACAGATTTAAAGGCCTTGCCGACATCCAGTTAGAGGATGTGTACAGCTTTGCCCCTATTGATTGTCAAAGTGACCTATTTAAAGCAGTAAATCATGTTAGTGTGACCTCCATCCCCAATCACAGTTGCATAATATCCTGGTGACCATTCTCCGCTACATATTGTACCAATCTTTCAGTCAGCATTGTTGCCATGAGCTTGCACACAACTGAGGTCAGACAAAGTTGTCTGTAATTTCCTGGGTCATCCTTGTGACTGCTGTTATGGAGGGGCACCACATATGAGAATCTCTAGTCCTGCACTGCCACACCTGAAACTAATAAACTATTAATTAGGACTGCCTGTGGCCATGGCAGCTCCTCATTCAGTTTCCTTCGTACCCTTGGATGTACTCTGTCTGGGTCTGGTCATTTGTCCACCTTCAATGCTAGTGGCCCCTCTCTCACTGTGTCCTTGTCTATCACTACAGCTGTGTTTCCCTCACCACCAATTTGATTTACATTGAACTGCAGCACATCAGATTGACAACAGAGCTTTGTGCAGTAGCATAAAGCAGGTAAGGAAATGCAACAATGGTTAATCAGCAACGATGTTTTAAATGGTTTAAATAATTAAAGAATGGTATTGCCTTGATAGGATAGCAATGAGAATTTTTCCGAGTTTGCTCAGGATTAGGATAGAATTTGCAAGAAATGCTGATGTGTGCTAGAGTTATGATCCTGCATGGGTATGGTTTCATTGGGCTATGATTTGGTTTTTCATTGAATGTTCTCCCTGGTATTGGGGGAGGACGGTACGAGTATGCCACAGGGAACCAGACTTGAAAATCATTATTTGGATGCTCCTTTTGGGCTCTGTGTTCATAGTTTGTGGGACTGGGGGTAGAAGCACTAGAATGTGCTGAAAGGAACTCGGTGGTAGAATCTGGTATGGGGATTTTGCCCATTCGGGAAGCTGTTTATAGCCGTTGAGGTGTTTTGAGAGCAGAATTGGCAGAATTTGCAAGAATGTACAAAAAAGGTGAGTGGGAATAAAGGAGCAGGTAGGGCCGAGGACTTGAATCTCTGCAATGTGTGTGGTTTTTTTTCAGAGCGAGCAGATATGCTTAAAAAACATAGTGACCAAAAGAACACAAGCTTGGAGGAAAAAGCGGCTTTGCAGTGGCCTAGTTAGACACGTTTTGGTGTGGTAGGAGCACACAAAGCACGCAGCCCGGGGAAGGCTGGCACAGCAGATAGGAGTGTGCTGGATAGGACCTAGGCCTCTCACTGCATTTTCAGGCAGCAGATTATGCTGCTGAATCTTTCCTACAGCCTTGGATTTCAGCTGGTAACATGCAGGTTGCCAAAAATTGGGGGTATGGGGGCCTGTGAGTGAGGTCTAAGTAGAAGGCCCAGCATGGGGCTGCCGACCGGCCAAGTGGCATGACATCACACGCCGGGAAAAGCGGTCGCACGAACAAAAAACGCTTTGCAGATTCATTTGAAAGGGGACAGTAGCAGCTGAAGCCAAACTCAGGCTTCTATGCTAAGGCACCAGGCTTACAGGCCAAGACTTGGCCGGCGGATGCCATTCGGCCACGCGGCATGACATCACACACCAAAGATGGACAAACAACTAGAAGGACGAATCGGAGGAAGGATGGGAGAAGGGCAGAAGCTGGATGGCCTGATGGGGGTGAGAGGCAGGAAAGCAGCAATGGCTGAAGCAAATGGAGGGCTATACAAAAAGGCATCAGGGCTACAGGCAAGGCCTGGTTCTTATGATGGCATTCGGCCTTGCTGGGCGCCGTCACATGCTATGAGGGGCAGGCCACACAGGATCAAATGGAAGGAAGGACGGGGTGAGATTAGAAGCTGGGTGGCCTGAAGGGGGCAAAAGACATAAAAGGCAGCAGTATAAAGGGATTTTGCTGAATTGAGCCCATTTTGCACTACAGAGCAAGCGCTATGCTACAGCAAGGGGAGGTGAGAACCCACAGGTGCAGGACCGAGGGGGAGAGGCAGGCTGGAGATCTGGGAAGATGAGTCTGGTCACATGACTTTATGTCACACGCCTGGAATTTCCATTCAATGGGAAAGGGGGTGCAGGGAAGAGACGGGCAGGGAGAGGGGTGCAATTAAAAAAAAAGCATGGTCACAGACTGAGGGGTCAGAGGGTAGAAGGAATCAGGCAAGGGGAAAAATAAGCCCAAAAAGACAGCGAGGAAATGCCGGAGGCCCCAAAAAAGGTTTGGAAGGAGGCCTAGGCGTCAGGGGGGAGAGACAAAAAAAAAGAGGTGGGGAAGTGGGCCTGGTCATACAAGGGAATGCTGGCAATAGTGTTTTAATAATGATAATTTTTCAGTTGTTTTCACAGTAGCAAGAAGCAAAGAACATGGCACCAAAGAAGAACAGACCATCGAAAGAGGACACCTACGGAGCTATAGTGGAGTTGGCAAAAAAAGTTAATAGAATGTGGGAGATGGTGGAAGGGGAGGAACCAGGGAGATCTGAGGAGAAAAGGAAAGTGGGGAAGGGTAAAGGGGGCAGAGGCGAAATGGCTGGCTGAGAGGCCACACAGCCCAACCAGGGTATAGACACCGATAGTGGTACCTCCCGGGGTGGCCAGTCCAGTACCTCTGCAGCCTGTTGACCTTGTACCATCAGTACTTCCCCAGGACCAAGTAGTGTTGCCCCAAGTGGAGCCCAGGCCGGATCCCCTGTGCACAGTGGTTTCTCTGCTGCCACCAGTAGTACAACTAGCCCTTCAACCACAGGGGAACATACTTGGGCATCAGGAGGACAGCGGGCAACAAGGAAATGACAAAGCCACAGGTAATGCACCCAGTTCAGTGGGAGTGGGTAAGAGCATCAAAGAGTATATTAATCAAATTATTTCAGCACCCAGGACAGGGGGTCTGGGTCAGGTGGAGTCGGCACTGGCGGAGATTAGGTCAGACAAAGAGGCGATGAAGGAAAGTGAAAGAGGAGGGGAGAAAAAAAGAAAAGGAACAAGGGAGATAGGCGCTCTAGGGATGAGAGTAGGGGAGCACGTCCTGCTAGCCATGAAAGAAAAAATATGGAAGGGAGAGTATGTGGATATTTTTGCATTGGTGAGCGGCAGCGTAATACGAAGAAACAGAGAACATAGGAAAAAGTTAAATGGCAGCAGCGGTAGTTTTGTTTGGCAAGAAGGAGGAGGATAAATTCACAAAGGGGAAGATGTGGGATGGGTGGTTTGTAGGCTTCACCACATTCTCAGCCATAGTACTGGAGAAGAAGCCAGAAATGGGCATCCCCCTCATTACGCACTCCCTGATAATTAGAAGGGCAAAGGCAAAAGGAGAAGTGGGGTGGATATACTATGACAAATTATTTTGGCAAAGAATGGTGACATATGGTGATGTAAGATGGGACATGAAGCAATTAGATTTGTAGACAGATTACTAAACCGACCAGTCCACCGCAGAAGGAGATATAGAAACATAGAAACATAGACTTTGATGGCAGATAAGGACCACTTGGCCCACCCAGTCTGCCCATTTCCCTACCTACTGGATAAGCTGCAGATTCTAGTTAACCAACAGCCTACTTCCTGCAACCCCCAACTATAATTGCCTTGTGTCTGTCCCATGCATGTTTGAATTCCCCCACTGTTTTAGACCCAACAACCTCCTCAGGAAGGCTGTTCCACGTATCCACCACTCTCTCTGTGAAAAAAATTTCCTCACATTACCCCTGAGCCGTCCCCCCTCTATCTTTAAATTGTGCCCCCTTGTTCTTACACATCTCTTTTTCTGAAAGATGCTACCCTCCTGGACTTTGTTGATTCCCTTGAGGTACTTAAATGTTTCTATCATGTCCCTCTGTCCCTCCTTTCATCAAGAGTACACATATTAAGCTCTCTCAGTCTCTCTTCATATGGCTTCTGCTGCAGACCCTGCACCGTTTTAGTTGCCCTCCTCTGGACTGCTTCCATCCTGTCTATGTCCTTGCATAGATGAGGTCTCCAAAACTGCACGCAGTACTCCAGATGGGGTCTCACCAACTGTCTCTACAGAGGGATAACCACTTCTCTTTTTCTACTTGTGATGCCCCTTCCTATGCATCCCAGTATCCCCCTGGCTCTCCTTACCGACTTTTCACATTGCTTACCCACCTTTAGGTCATCTGATATGACTACCCCCAGGTCCCTTTCCATTTTTGTTGTCGTTAGTACCTCCCCAGCTATTGTGTACTCTTCTCCTGGGTTTTTGTTTCCCAGGTGCATTACTTTGCACTTCTTTGTATTGAATCTAAGTTGCCACATGTCTGACCATTCCTCCAACCTTGCCAAGTCCCTTCTCATCTTTTCTACCCCCCCCTTGTGTATCAACTCTGTTACAGATCTTCATGTCATCTGCAAAGAGGCATACCTTTCCCTCCAGACCATCTGCAATGTCACCTATAAAGATGTTAAAGAGGACTGGACCCAGTACTGAGCCCTGAGGTACTCTACTAGTAACCCCCCTTTCTTCGGAATGTGTTCCATTCACTATTACCTTCTGTGTTCTGTAGTGCAGCCAGTTTGCTACCCAGGCTACCACCCTGGGACCCACTCCCAGGCTGGCTAACTTGATTACTAATCTTTTGTGTGGAACTGTGTCAAATGCCTTGCTAAAGTCTAGGTAGGCCATATCCACAGCCCCTCCCTGGTCTATTACTTTGGTCACCCAGTCGAAGAAATCAATTAGATTCGTCTGACATGACCTTCCTGCTGTAAATCCATGCTGCTTTGGGTCCTGTGCCCCACTGGCCTCTAGGTACTCAACAATTCTTTCTTTCAGAAGTGATTCCATCATTTTCCCTACCACTGTGGTCAAACTTACAGGTCTGTAGTTTCCCGCTTTTGCCTTGCTCCCACTTTTGTGAAGGGGAATCACATCTGCCCTCCTCCAGTCCTCAGGTACCGCCCCATCCTGTCATGATCTGTTAAAAAGCATGGTCAGGGTGTCACTAGGTCCTCCCTTAGTTCTTTTAGGATTCTGGGGTGAATCCCGTCAGGCCCCATTGCTTTGTCCGGCTTGAGTTTTAGGAGTTCTTTTAGGCCTCTTTCTTCTGTGAATGGACTGGTGTCAACCCCCCTACCCAGAGTGCTTCTATTGTCTGGTTTAGGTAACTCCTCCTCATCTTCTTTTGTGAATACTGAGCAAAAGTATTCATTCAGTATCTCTGCCTTTTCACTGTCTCCCTCTGCCCACCTCCCCTCTCCTTTATTAATCTTCACTATCCCTCCCTTAACCTTTCTATGCTCCCTAATGTACCTATAAAAGGTTTTATCCCCCTCCTTAACTGAGTTGGCTATTTTTTCTTCGGTTTGGGCCTTTGCTAGTCTGACTGCCTTCCCCACTTCTTTCTGCTTTAATTGATACAGTTCCCTGTCATGCTCCTTCTGTGATTCCTTATACTTTTTGAATGCAGCCTTTTTCTCCTTAACCTTCCCTGCCACCTCCACTTTGTTTTCTTTATTTGCTTCACACAAAGGCTTGTTGCCTGTTTGATGGCAGTTTTGATTTTTTCTCCATTGTTCTTCCATACCTCCTTTTTGGTCATTTGCTAGTGCATTTTTCAGGTATTCACCCATTTTGCCAAAGTCAGCTCTTCTAAAGTCCAGTATCCTTGTTTTTGTATGGCTTATCTCCATGGTTGTGCTCATTGTGAAGCACACTGTGCAGTGGTCGCTTGTTCCCAGATGTCTACTGACTTCTAAATTTGTGATCCTCTCTCCATTTGAGAGTACCAGGTCTAATATTGCTCCCTCCTGAGTGGGTTCCAACACAAGCTGTCTAAGGCCTGCCCTCTGCAGGGCATCGATAATGACCCTGCTCTTGGATGTGGCTGAGGTACCTGTTATCCAGTTAATATCTGGCATGTTCAGGTCCCCCATCAACAGTATCTCCCCTTTTTCAGCCATTTTGAGAATGTCCTCTATCATTTTGTTGTCCATTTCCTCCCCTTGAGACGGAGGTCTGTATACAACCCCTGTGTGGATTGTGATGCCATTCCCTGTCTCCAATGTGACCCAGAGTGCCTCTTGTCCTCCCCCTTTACTTTTTAGTTCTGTAGCTTTGATCCCTTCCCTTATGTATAGAGCTACGCCACCTCCTCTTTTACCTTCCCTGTCCCTTCTGTAGATTGTGTACCCTGGTATGTTGACATCCCAGTCATGGTTCTCGGTGTACCATGTTTCTGTGACTGCCACAATATCCAACTGTTCATCTTCCATCAGGGCTACTAGCTCAGGAAGCTTGTTTCCCAGACTACGGGCATTGGTACTCATTGACCTCCATTTAATGTTGGGTTTAACCTTTTTTACCCCATCCCTGCTCTTACTGTCCTTGTCTATTTTTCCATTTACCACTGTCCTGCCCTGTGTTGAGCTCTGTACCTCAGTGTTTACCTTCCTACCTGCCATGTTTTGTGGGGGGAGGCTTGAAATTTCCTGCCTTTTATCAGCACCTCCCCCCTTGGCTAGTTTAAAAGCTTGCCAAGGAAGCATTTAAACCTATCACCTAGGAGCTTGGTTCCCATTGTGGACAGATGCAGACCATCATGCCAGAATAGACCTTTATCTCTCCAGGTGGCCCCCAGTCCCCAATGAAGCCAAAGCCCTGTGCTCTGCACCAATTTTGCAACCATTCATTAAACTGCATGGTGTGCAGTACCCTAGCCTCACTCCTGCCATGGACTGGTAGCACCTCTGAGAAGGTTACCGTGCTTGCTACCCATCTGAGGCCCCTCCCCAATTCCACAAATTCATTCTGCACTGCACTGATCCCATGTCTAGCTAGGTCATTTGTCCCAAGGTGGACTATGATATTGAGTTCCCTCTCCTGTGATGCTGCTTCTGCAATCCTGAGGATTCGCTTCCTGTCCCTCCAAGCCATGGCACCAGGCAGACACCTTACTTCCTTCTCCTCTCCCTTTCCCAGGTTTACCCCCCTAACAATAGAGTCCCCTATCAGAAGCTGTTTCCTTCCCCTGTGGTGTCCCTTACCACCCTTTTGTGGGTCTCCCTTGTGTATGTCCTCAGCTTTCTTCTGGGTCTCAACTGATGGTGCCATCATAGAGGAACCTTGCTCTGCCAGAATGGCATATGATTTGTCTAGAGGTACAACTAGGGGGCTTCGCCTCTGGTCCACCACCCGCACCCTCCAAGAACCCACTGTGGTCCATCTGCTCTTCATACTTGGCAACATCTGAGGCAGTGGTTGTGGCAGAGGTGCTCTTTGGAAGGGGGAGGCCTCCTTAGTCCTTGCTAGTTCAGCCTGGTGGGCAACCTCCTCCCTCAGAGCTGACAGTTGCCTGCAAATAGGACAGCAATGCAGTTTCCAGAATGTCTCCCAGAAAACTGCTGCCCCACAGCCAATGCATTGCACCACTCCCCACATGTCCCTCTCCCTTATAATACACTATATATATATGTCTTTTTTATTATTATTTGTAGTGTGTACCTACCCTTTTTGCGCTGTGCAGGGTTATTAAGGATATGACAGTTCTGCCGCAAGACCTGTTGAGGAAGTGATGTCAGAACTGTGGCTATAAAGAAAATGCCACGCCTGGGGGTGCGGGTGTGGGGTAGGTGGGTGGGTAGTCCACAGCCTCTGGTGACTGTTAGAAACAATCAAATACACAACTGCTCCCCCACCCTGGTGAGTATAGCCCTTTATAGTACTTCAACTAACAACACAATTTACTAGACCACGTCTCCTGCACAAATCACTCTACTGAGTCCAGGGATAAAAATTAACTCACTCCTCAGCCAGCAGGACACTATTAAAATGTTGCAAAAATATTCTTCCAAATCCTAGGTCTCAACCTCAACAATCAAGCAAATTCAGTTGTATCTCACTTCCTCTGGTTATAAAATTACTACACTTTTAATGGAATCCTGCAATTCTCTGCTTAATGCCAATAAGGAAAAAAAAAGAAACTTTTTGTAGAAAGCGTAGCTCCCTTACTTTAAAAGTACTATGCCTCACCAGGTTTCCAGGTCCTAAATGTAGTTATAGTTTGTTCTTTGCAGTGTAGAAAGGTTCTCCGCTTCCACAGACAAGTCAAAGTCAGACTGACTGACTTCTAACTGTGAAGGATGCCTAAGACAGTAGTGATGAAACCCCACCCAGAGCCAATTGATTGACTAGTGACACCTGTGATGTAAGCAGGCCTTTCAATGCAGGCAGTCTGCTATGTCTGATTTCAATACACAAAATCTTTCAGTGAAACCAGGGATGAAAACTTAACTTCTCAGCCAGCAGGACACTTTTAAAATGTTGCAAAAATATTCTTCCAAATCCTAGGTCTCAACCTCAACAATCAAGCAAATTCAGTTGTATCTCACTCCCTCTGGTTATAAAATTACTACACTTTTAATGGAATCCTGCAATTCTCTGCTTAATGCCAATAAGGAAAAAAAAAAGAATCTTTTTGTAGAAAGCGTAGCTCCCTTACTTTACAAGTAATATGCCTCACCAGGTTTCCAGGTCCTAAATGTAGTTATAGTTTGTTCTTTGCAGTGTAGCAAGGTTCTCCGCTTCCACAGACAAGTCAAAGTCAGACTGACTGACTTCTAATATGGGGGAGGAAAGGAATGATGCCCTAGAGGTGTTGCTGGGGATACAATAGGGCCTTTTGTTCCTGGCCACAGTGCCGCTTTTGGCATGCATACTGAAAATGTGCGGGAACGCATTCAGTGAGCAGATGCAGAATGACATGGGTACAGGGAGTCCAAGGGTCAGGGGTGCAAGGAGCAGGCCAGCAGCTTTTTCGAGAGGGGCAGGAGTATAGGGGACAGGCATGGAGTAAAGGAGGGAGAGTCAGGGGGCATGCAGGTAGAGGGAGTCAGAACTACTGACCAGCAAGACCAGACAATGAGCAATGGGGGGGCTGTGGTGGAGGAGAAGGGAAAAAAGCAAGGGAACAATTTAAGGCAGCAAGAACGCCCATCAAGATAGAGGCATGGGAGGTTTGGTTGGGAACACCCTCCCTGGTATTATAAAACTTGAGGGGAAGACAGTCAA
The DNA here is from genome assembly GCA_016271365.2 of Neoceratodus forsteri. Lineage (NCBI taxonomy): Eukaryota > Metazoa > Chordata > Ceratodontiformes > Ceratodontidae > Neoceratodus > Neoceratodus forsteri. Next base: position 483,183,820 of record CM028137.1, on the reverse strand, counting down.
AAAAATAGACTATATGGCAGTCTGTCAGAGGCAGATGACAGAAAGTGTCCAGTTGGACGGTTTTGGCCTGCCAAAGGTGGATGGCAGAGAAAAGAAAAAGGGGGGGAAGGGGGGAAGGAGGGGGGAAGAAAAAAGAATAGGATGAGAGAAGAAGAAGCTGAAGGAGGAAAACCTGTCTCTGTTCTCACTGTTACCTAACAGGAAGAGAGAAGAAGGCACCCAGGTTTTCACCTGGGGAGGAGCGAGGAGAGGAAGAACGAGGGAGGATCAGAGATTGATATATGGATGCAATAAAATGCAATTGTGAAAATATAATAATAAGAGATGATGAGATGTAAAATGGAATTATGATATATGAATAAATTAATTGCCAAATCTGAGCACAACAACATACAATGGTTTCTGTCTTTTGTGAGGGAAAAGGGGGGAATGTGGGACAATGACTTCAGTCAGCAGCCAAAGACTTCCTGTTTGCCCTGACACTTCTCAGGTTTTCAGTACTATTTCTCTTATTACTTGCGAAACAAATTGATTAGAATTGACTGCATAGCACCGTTAGAAAGTTATTTTTTTGCTGAACAACTTTGCCACTGATATTTTATGTGTATCATGTATACTTTAGGAGTTATTCACATTTATTTATAGTATGGTGTGAACGGTTGACATTTGTTCCTCAATCCTCACCTAAGCACCTTGAATACAATGGGAAAAAATACATGTTTTATATTAGAAAAATTGCTTTTTAGTACAAAATTACTTTTGTACCTACATCTAATGTATGGATGCTTAATTTGGTGTTGATATATTACTTATTGTTCTACCAAAATTGGTTTATGTTGCCTTTTTTAATCGTAAAAAAAAAATGTTTTTGCTATTTCAACTAGTATAGAAAAAAATAAATTACTTATAATTAATTACATAGCATCATTGGAAAGTTAATTTTGTGCTGAACAACTTTGTTACTTGTACTTTGTGTGTAGCACTTAAGGTTCATGAGGCATTCACATTTGTTTTTGGCATGCAGATTATGGCTTGATTTTGCATAGAAAGGCCCAGGAAGCAGTGTTAAGAGTATATAGGACACAGGTGGTGGAACTGTCAAAGAATTCCTGTGGAGTGAATGAGTTAAGAACGGGACCTAAAAACCACAAAAGTACATACAGTACCTTTGACCAAGCTTTATCAAACCTGAAAGTTTCAGGTCTCAAAGTCTCCTATATTTTTTAGTTATCCAATGGCAAAAAAAGTCTTACAGTTTTCAAAAATGGAGACTTTTATGTTTTTTTGCACCTCTGTAACTTTGCCCATACCAAACCGATTTACATGACGTTTGTGGGATCAAGAGATACTGATGCAGAGGCTGTGCTTTCCAAATGTCATGTAAATCTGTTGAAAGGGGACAAAGTTATTAAGGTAGAAAAATTTGAGTTTAACATATAATACAAGTGCTTACTGAGCCCTAATATACAGGTGTGATTGCGCCTCTATAATGCAAATACTGTATTATGTAGCTCAAAAATTGATAATAGTAATGTTAATTTGGTTATTTAAAGAGAACAATAAAGCGTACACAGAAAAATAGAAAGGATGTTCATAAGGTGTTCGTTCATGTATAGAAATGTATCTAAGTTCATTTAATATTTTAATATTACAGTTTTTGTCTTTTTGTATATCTTTTGTAGTTACTGTAATATGCTTTTGCCTTAAGGAAGAGGATTATTCCTTGAAACATTGTCAGTGTCTTGAGTGGTACTTATAGTGAAAAGATTGGCTCAAAACTACTATATAAATTCATTAAAATATAAAGTATTGTACATTTGGTGAGTGGGTCTTTTTGTTCTAGCCTAGGCACAAAATATTGTACAAGGATGCCCACACATTATTTAAAACAGTATTCTAATCACAGACTACACAAACAGAATATTTTTTCACCTTTTATATAGGATAGTGTCTTTACCAGAAATTATAATTATCATGTAAAATAAACCAAGTCCTGCACTGAACTAACAAAACACATAAATGGAATGCACACATGGTTTTGCAAGCATGCTTGAGAATGACTATAAATGCGCAGTTTGAAATATTATATGCATTGCTGCTGACACATAATGTGAAAAAAATACTGAGAGGTACTGTACACTGATAATGTATAGACTTACTTATGGGCTGTATAACATAAATCAAATTTAAATAATTATAGTTGTTTGAAAGAAAGACAGTGCTAGCAAGTATTATAAAAATGTATATTTACATACATTAACATTTTGAGAATGGCTTTAAGTACTGATTTGGAAGAGGAGTTTATAAGTAACACAGTTTATACTTAGTTGCATATCTACTTTTCAGAATATCTCATAATGTTTAAATAGATATTTCTGTTGGGCATAATATGGATTTTTAAACATGTTTATTTTAAAATAAGGGTGTACCATTCCCTAAGAAGCTCAGCAGGGTGAAATGTTGGGTGCAGCACTTACTGGGACTGGACACAAAATTAAATATAAGAATTAAGAAAATTTTGATGAGTGGCTAATTTTTATTTGTTTGTCTGAACCTAGGGTAGGTAAAGACAAGAGTGGATACAAGTTTGTTCTTGAAGGTATAGAAGGCATGATTGCATTTAGAAGTCCATTTATATTCACATATCTTTTTGATGAGGGTGTGAAGTGGAGATGCAGTCTTTGTGTGGTTACTGATGAACTTTCTGTAACATCTAGATAGGTTTGCAAAAAATTCTGATGTCCTTGAGGTTGGTGGACTCTGGATAATCCTTGACTGTTGAGAATTTGTCAGCATCTGGAGAGATGCCTTGAAGTAAAAATGCACCCCAGGTATTGACATAGAGGCTATGCAGTGGAACACTTCTCTGGACAGAGCTTGAGGCTGGCTTATAGAAAGAGTTAAAGCTTGGGTTGCTCAGATATCCACTAAAGACACAGATAGTTAGGATAATAGTTTTTTTTTTTGAATATTAGGATTTAAGGATATTGGTCCTCAAAATCCAGTGTCATAAAAACATAGGATATTAACTTGTATTTTAGGATATCCTCAAATCCTAAATCCAAATATCCTAAACTATCATTAAATTCTTTTGGATATTAGGATAATATGATTATGGTGCATGGTGGAATGCTCTTATGAATGAAAAACCATAACCTCAACAGAGTTGTTATGCTGCAGTAAATATGTCAGCATGCTGTTGTGCTGCATCAGCTACGTATCTACAGCAGCATAAGAGAAAGGAAAGCTAGGAATGTTGTCTTGCACACCCTGTGAACCACGGCTGCAGTTCATAGTGCTGTGAGATGTAAACAACAGTTTGACAGTCCGCACGGCCTCACAAATACAATGGCAGCCACGTTTTTTTCAGAAGTACTCACAGAAAGAGAAGAGTTTATACAGGAGCAAGAAAATGCTCGTACAGTGAAAAAAATGGAGGCGGACCTGAAAGTGTTTAAAAGTTACCTGGCAGAGTGTGGTGAAATTCGGAAAATATCAGAAATCCCTGTGAAAGAGCTGCACAGCTTAGTGGAGGATTTCATTTTCAAAGTGGAGCACATAGATGGTTCACAATATGAGCCTAGTACTATCTGTGGCATCATTGGTAGCATAGACCGCCACCTGTTAAAGGAAAGTTATGGACAATTTATCTTTCATGGAAATACTTCAGACTTCTGTGACACACTAAGCACCCTATCTGCAAAGCAATAAACCCAGTCGTTCAGAGGCACTTTCTCAAGTAGATATGTAATTTCTATACATCACAGGAACACTTGATCTCCACAATGCCACTGCCTTGCTGAACATGATTTATTTTTGCAATGGACTGTACTTTGCCCTACATACTGCAGAACAGTACGGCCTACAATGGGGGAACCTGCAGCTCCTAACCAACACTGACGTCACACAATTTATTAAGTACAATGTGCAGCAGACCAAGACTAGAATGGGTGAAAACCCTAGAGACATCCATGCAATAAAACCCAGGATGTATCAGGATAAGGACAATCCTGACAGATGTCCAGTGGCACTTTCTGTAAATATGTGACTAAATATGTGACTGAGAGACCCTGTAATATGCAGCACCCTGATGCACCATTGTATTTAGTGCCCAACCTTTTCCACAAAGACAGCATGTCTAAGTGGTTTTGTGCAATGGCTGTGGGTGAGAACAAAATCAGAGGGATGATGCAATGCTTCAAACAGCAATCCAGGTTACCAGAAGACAAATGGATCACTGATCACTCAACCAGTAAGACTGCCATCAAGAGACTAATTGACAGTGATATCCCACCCACAGAGGTCCAGCAGGTCTCTGGTCACAATGCACTTCAATCGATAAATAACTATAGTGTAATGTCAAATGACAAGCAAAAGAGAAATAGTGCCATATTTAATGGGCAAAATGTGCAGCCATCCACATCATCTCCCATATGTCCCTCTAATAAAAGCTCCAATCACCAAAAGCAAATAAAGCATAATTCGATGACCTGCCTCAGTTCTCCTTTGGAGATAATTGTATATTCCAACACGGTTTCAATGTAAAAATTGTGAAGTACCTTGGTGTTTCAAAGAGAGGAGTCACCGTTATCCACAATAGCAGTAGTTCAGAATCTGACTAAAGTAAGCCTAACAGTAACACTTCTGATATAAAATCACCCTCTAACCCCAGACTGCTAACCTTTTTTTCCTCCTCTTGTGTTTTGTTTCCTGTAGAGTTAGAAGCAGTCATGTGGACACATCAAGATGTCATGCTTCCAGACGTAGAAGAGTTATTTAAAAGACTCTGTTTTTGTTTCTCATATTGTTTTTTTTTTTTTTGTAAAAGTAATAAGTTAAAATGTGTTTTACTAACCATGTGCCTGCCTGGATGATAAACCGTACAAAGAGTGGATTCTGTCTCCCGATGTCATTTTTTTGTGAGTACCTGATTCACACTGATGCATTGTGTTCAGTGGGGTGGTGGTAGTGATACATTCAATGGAAGGGAAACAAATTTGTAAACTTGCAAAGATACAAAACCATACACTATAAAAGATAATGTATGATTCTGTATCTGCACCAAAGCATGGGTAGCCATCTTGAGGGTGCCATGGTGACCTAAACCTCTCGAGCTTTGCTCTCGAGGTTTGAAGGGTTGTCATGGCACCCTCCCGATGGCTACACACGCTTGTTGCAGATACATAATGATACATTATTCTGTATGTATCAAATGGTTGGATTGGAAAATAAATTCAGATATGAATAATCCCATTATACAACTAGCTTAACTCAGATCAGAATCTGAGATATTCAAGCATCCCTAGTCCGAACACTTCTTTGAGGTATAGGAGGCGTTCTGGAAAAGTTCTTCTGAAAACAGTAATACCTTCCAAGAAGAATAGACAAGCTTTCCAAGACAATTTGTGTAGTACTGCTTCCCTATCACCCTGCAATGTGGCTGAACTGTTTCTGAGTTCCATTGGTACTCATTTGAACTGGAAAAGTCATAGGTGACAGCACCAAGCTGTGAAAGGTTGAGAAGCAGTGTTGATAGATGTTTGGTTTAACCCACTTTGAAGATCCAGAATGATGAATTGCATATGACTGGCCACAAGTCTCATTAAGTTATCATCTGCTGTGGGTAAGGGATGATCATCCATCCCCACATACGTGTTGAGCTTTCTGTAGTCAATTACATAGTAATAACCCCTTGTCCTTCTTTACTACCATCAAATATAATTCACCCCAGTGATTTGTAGGTTCCTTAATAATGTTTTGTTCAAGCATGTCCTTAACCATAGCCTCTAGTATTTGTGTCTATCTGTGTCCAATTTTGTAGGCTTGCTGATGGGTTTATTTCTGACTAGACTGCACCTGAAAGGCATGTTGCAGAATATCACACATTGGTTGTTTTCTGTGCCAATGAAGACATATATGTCATCCTCCAGGAAACCCAAAAGCTGCTGTTTCTCTGAAAGTGGTGGTGGAAGCATGGAGTAAGATATTTGCTTACTGAGTGATAAATCTGGTGAAGCTGGTATGGTGGTGTTAGTGATAACAGTAGCAGAAGTGGTGGAACCATGCTAAGGTTTCTGCAAGACAAGGAGATGGTCCACAACAGACAGGCAAGCCTTTCTACATTGGTGCTATTGGAGATGACAACTCAGTACCATTGTGCGCAGCAAACAAGGTGCTTCTCAGTAGAAGATCTGAAGAATGTAAAGTGGTGGATCCTGTAGCAGTGCAACCATGACCTTGTAGCTGTGGTTCACTAGAATCTTGGCAATCTAAACCATCTCTGTCACAGGAAGAACAGTCTTAGCTGCAAGTTGTCTCCAGTAATTCATTGACAGTGTATTTGAAGCAAAGTTCAGAATGTCTTTGTGGTATTTGAGAAAGTCCATGCAAGAATCATTGTTGGTTATAGATCAGGCACCGGATAGAACTTGTAGGTAGCTTGTTGTGTACCAAAGTGTAACTTGAGCTGGAATACGTCTGTGATTGGTACCTTAGTGGCTTTTTCTGTGACTGAGTACTTCAAGTTAGCTAGAGAGACAGTAAGTGACTAGAAAGTGATTTGTTGCTTAGGATACTGGTGTTGATAACTGAGATGTCAGATCTAGCTTCAATTGAGGCAGGCATGGACCAACCTCTGATGTTCACGGGGATGTAATGAGCTAGAAGGGGTGATTTGATGATAGGTACAGCTGCTTCTTGAGGTGAGATAGTGCCAGCATTGGTGTTTGAAGCTGCAGAATATTGCTTGTGTGAATTGAGCAAGTCAGAACAATGGTCAGTTGAACTGTTCCCTTGCCCAACAAAGGCCCCTAGTTTGTTGGGTGGGACTCATTTTCCTAATCCTGTTCAAAGTCAGACTTGTGCTGCTGATAGTGTGGAAGTGAACATTTCTTTTTCCTGTTATTCTGATGTCCGTATTTCAGCCTTCTACAAACAGCAGCAGTGTGTCCTCTGAACCCACATTCCTGGCGTATGACAGGCTTTCCAGAAGGATTCAACTGAGCAGATGGCTGTCTAGGTGGCTGCCGGGCCATGAAAGATGTAGCAGGGGATGATGTTTGGCTGATATGTAAGTCATTGTTGAATTTGATGAGGTTGGCTAACACTGCCTGTTGGTGATGCACCTGTACTATAAGTGCAGCTATTTGTGATAACTGGGTTCCTTGCTTAGTGGTGCACTGGAACATGAAAATAGATTCCTGAACTAATCATGGAGTTTGACTAGCATCCATCCATGTTGTTAGCTTATGTTGGAAAATGTGGAATGAAGTTGTGGGAGCAATCTTCGGATGTAGGCTGTAATGTGATGCATTTCTGTATTCTGTAGATCTTTGTAGCATGACACAGTGTCCCTTATGAAGGATTAAAAGGATTTTGAGGACTGCATGTTATGTTTCAAAGGCTGTTGTTCCAGTAACCATGAAGGATGTGCTTGAATGAAATGATCTTGTATCTCCATTAACTTTATCTGGAAGTGCATTGAACCAGGAAATGACTGTCCCCTTCACAATCAAGCATAAGCTATTGGCAACACAAAGTGGATTGGTCCAACAATTTAAGGCAATCTAGCCTTGGAAATGTTCAAGTCAGTTTATAGCATCTTTATGAGACAAAAGTGAGAAGGATGCAGGTTGTAAGATGGTATGCACTGTGCATGAAATGAAAATACATGGTTTTGATGTAGGCAAGGTCATCTAGAATGGACTGGATAGCTGATAATCTCTGAGATGTGACAGAGGATCAAATGTCCTGCAAGAGGGATTCTATTAGGCTTGCCCGTCAGAACAGCAGTAGCATTACTGCTCATGACACCTATGACCCACATTCAGGAACAAATGCGGTCATCAAAGGCCTGCCCGGGGAGGATTGAGCATCCCAAAGGAAGCTCTCCTCCTCAATGGAGGGAGGGCAGCTGGCTTCGCTGCTATGCTGCCACTGGGGTGACCACAAGTGGCAGTGCAATGGAGTGGCTCAGGGGAGAGGAGATGAAAGCTGGTGTTGTGTTATACACATTCATGTACTTGTGCACCAGAGCTGCCTGCGTCTTGATGGCTTGAATGATCAAAATGTGGAAATACCCCTCATGCAACACGACAGCCTCACTGCAACTACAGGTCCTGCACTCACTCTCCTGATGGATGGATATTGTGTACCCAAGGGACCTGGCCTTATCCTGAGGGCTCTGATGGGGGGTCAAATCAAGGGGGCAACATAGGAGTAAGGCAAGCCTTGGGAGAAGGTGGGGTGATGGGGCTGGGGTGCAGTGGAGGCCCAAGTGTGGGCCAAGTGCTGAGGGGAGCAAGCCCCCCCCAAAAGATTCTATTTTGTTGCTCCAATTGATATTGATACTGTTCTCCCACCGGCAGCTGCTGCAAATCAACAGTGCAGGGTCGGTGCCTGGAAGTGGGTGGCAAGTGCCAAACACACAAGAAATTCCAAATTTCAAGCACACAGTTTGCAAATGGGCACAAAACCACAGCAATCACCAGAAATAAAGTGCCTTTGATCAAGGCTGTGAAGCCAAAGTGCTGAGGTTTTGGCTGCAACTCAAGCATTTGTGCACATCATCAATAAATTTGTATTGGTACTTTATTTCTGGAGTCTGCTGTGGTTTTATGGCTATTTGCCAAATATGTGCTGGAAATTTGGAGTTTCTGATATTGGTAGTGCTACGGATGCTCCTGCACTCATATTTTCCTCATCTTTAGACCTGGTGGCCATCAAGTTGAAAAGATGAGACAGAACAGCACTCATACAGAAAATAAAATATAATTCAGTAGATGAAGTGCCACTGAGAAAACATTGTCTTTGACAAAATACAAATATTCATAAGCAAAGTCCATGAAGCATTATCAAAATTAATTGCTCCTACCCCAATCCTTGTGTTCTGTTATTTAAAGATTCCTTTGCAAAATCATCTATTTTGTTTTAAGAACAGAAATGGAAAGAACAATGGTGCTCACAGTCCTATATATTAATGGCATGGTTAATTAATAGGTGGGGGGGGGGACTCCGTAAAGCAGTGTGTTCTACCTGCACACCAAAATATGTCTCAAAACACTTCATTCATCGCAATATTTCCCACATTGCAAGTGGTTCAGGCATTTATTTCAAGGTAAGTCTTACATACGATCATATGAAATTGCCAGCAGATAAAGGCCTTATGGTCTATCAAGTCTGCTCGAGTGTGTAGCTAACACCCTTATACTGCAGCTGCCCCTCCCTCCCCTCCCCTGGCCCTCCCTCTTACCCTGTCCCACCCCCTTTTGAGACAGACCATTATTCTACAGAATACCACTTCTGCAGCCAATGCATTCCACCCTGACACCACCCTATCTATAAAAAAGTGTCTTCTCATTTCTCTCTTGATCCTTCCCCCTCCAATCTCAGTTCGTGACATCGAGTGTCCCTACCCCCCATAACTTAACTAGCCCCTCTATGCCTGTTTTGTTAATGCCTTTTATGTACTTAAACATTTCAATCATATCCCCCCATCTTTCCTATCCTCCAGCAAGTACATGTTCAACTCCCTCAGCCTACATCTTACATGTCCCAGATTAACATATTTCATCCGTCTCCTGTGCAAAGTCTTTCATCTGGCTCCTGTGTAAATTCCCAGCTCAATTGCTTAATCCTTGGTTGTGTTTATTTTAGGAAAGCAAGACTTTTGCTTTCACAGCCATTTACTATGCAATATCCTACTCAGAGGGTATCTTCTTGTAACTGCTTCTCCAAACTCACCTATCCTCAGGTGTATTGTGTAAAAAGATGCTGATGTTTCGGATTTGTCATGAATCCATACTCGGAGCTCTTTTTGTGCAATATACTTAAGGATAGGTGAGGTTGATGTGACAATTGCAAGAAGATTCCCTCTGAGTGGGGAAATGCATCATAAATGGCTGCCAATGCAAAAGTCTCTCTTTCCTAAAATAAACGTAATCAAGGATTAAGCAATTCAGCTGGGAATTTACACAGAAGCCGGACTGTTGCCTCCTTCAGACACACTATTAGCAGGTCACCGTACCTAAATGTACCTGTGAAACTACATGACTATCAGCATCCTACAGAATTTTTCTGTAATGTTTTTTTCTGGCTGTGCTAAAGTACCTAAATTTCTGTAAGCCATCTACTAAACAGCTATGTAACCTATTTTGAATGTTATTTGTAATGTGCTGTAATTCTGTATTTCAAGTCCCGTCCCTGTACCATTTATGTATGACATGGAACCTTTGTAAATGAGTCTCTGACTCAAAGGTCTTTCTGAATATTAAAAATAAATAAAAAATAAATACTTTGCACAGGAGTTGGAAGAAAGACTTTGCTCTGGGACATGTAAGACTTACCTTGAAATAAATGCCTGAACCACTTGCAATGTGTGAAACAGTGCATAGATAAGTTGCATGTAAATAATTTAAAAAAAAGAAACATTTGGAAACACAAGGTGTTTTGAGATTAATTTTGGTGTGCAGGTAGAACACACTGCTTTGCAAAGACCCCACCCCATCATCTATTTGTTATCAGTGTCAATTCATTTAAATTGGATTATCTTTATAATGATGGCCACCAGTATGTTGAATAGGCTGAAGCAATTTTGAAGATGGCTTATGATGCTGACCTGTTGGTGCAGCGGCAGCGCTACCTCCAATGGCACTGGCAATGCAGGTTCAGGAACGATCCTGAGTCATGGGGGTCTGGCCAGAGGGAGGAAATTTGAGCATCCCACAGGATGCTCTCCTCCTCTGAGGAGGGAGTGCTGCCACACTGCGCCGTTCCCACCACCTGTGGATGCACTAGCAGCAGCATTAGATCAGCAGTGTGTGTGTGGGGGAATGCTGTTAGGAGTATTCTGAGAGCCTGAAACTCTGTTTCCTGAGTTTCATCATCCTGACACCATGTGCCCAAAACACATTTGCTGGATGGATGAAGTCTGCTTGCAGTGGAGTTAGATATAAGAATAACAGGGGGTGTGGCGGCCAAATTTCCCCCCACTGAAGCATTAAAAAAATGCTGCAATGGGAACACTTCACCCATAGGGCAAACGTGTTTCACGCTACTGGCAACAGGATCCTGAAACTCAGGGAACAGATTTTCAGGATCTTGTAATATTTCTTGTTTGACACTTGGCTGAGATGTGTGTCTGATCATCTACAGCCTGGACTTTGGTCCGTATTAGAGGTGTGCGAAAAAAATCTTCTGCAGGTGGAAGATAAGCAAAAGTCTGACTTTTGCTTCCTCGAAAGATCGGAAATCAATTTCTGATCTTTTGCAGAAATTCTGCCTGCTACCTCCACTGCACCACAAATGAAAAAAGTATCCAAATCCTGGTGGCTAGTGGCCCCTACCCCCACCCGACCACCCTCCAGTGTCCTTCACATTATAATATTACTGTTTACACCTCCCATGCCATCCTTATCCTCTGACCACTATATAATAATTTTCCCAGGTGGTCTAGTGTAGTAGAAAAATTCTCCTCCCTCCCAGTCCTCGAATCCCGGTCCCCAGTATTTTTTTAAATGTACTTATATCCTTATGGTCTAGTGCCCCCCCCACACCACCTCTCCCCACCCCAATAGGTAGATTCCCACAACTCTCTGCCATCCCAAAATGTAGCAGCAGCAGGCCACTGGAACAGTTCTCCGTTCTCCCCCTTGGCTAGCGGCCCACTGAAATTTGTGAATGAATGAATGAACGAGCACATGTGCATGTGCTCATTCATTCATTCACAAATTTCTGTGGGCAGCCAGCCAAGGAGGAGAATGGAGGGCTGTGTCGGTGGCCCCAGCCCCTGCCCTGTGATGTTTTGGGATGGGGGGACAGGGTTGGGAATCAACCTATTAGAGTGGGGAAGGGTGATACAGGGGTGGCACTAGAACACCAGAATATAAGTACATTAAAAAAAATACTGGAGATTGGGATTCTGGGACTGAGAGGGAGGGGAATTTTAATACTACACTAGACCACCGGGGTCAAATTAATATACAGAGGTCGGGGATGAGGATGGTGTTGGGCGGGACAGTAATATACTGTGAGGGACACTGGCAGATGGTCAGGTGGGGGTAGGGGCCACTAGCCACCAGAGTTTGGGTAATTTTTTGCAATGTGGGACTCCTGGGCAAGTTGGGCAAATAATTGGGTGGATGAAAATAGGTAACCAGGCTAAATTTTGCTAGTAACATTCACAGAAGTTTTCCACTCTGCCATGGGTGGAAGTTTAGAAACTTCCGTGAAAGTTACCTGATTTCCCCGGACATTTTGCTGTGGCAGAAAATCCCAGTTTTGCCCACCCCTTGTCCTTGTGACAGAGTCCTCATAGGATGGGTTCCTGTGGGGCAACAAAGGTTAAAATTCCCCACTGCCATGCAGCATGATCTCTGATAGCTGAGTGGGGACAGAGAATGGATGGCTGGTATAACTGCCACCGAGCCCTGCTGGCAGTGGGTGATAAATGATGTTCCAAAAAAATAAAAATTTAAAAGAAGATGGCTTATGCTCTTACCAGAAATGTCCTCTCTAGGTAAATACCATACAAACTGAATGTCTTGTTGAGTGCCCCTCCCAAAACAGCTACAACAGTGGCTAGGTGGCCACTTCCTCCATGCAAATTGTGCCAAAACAAGGACAGCTACTCACTTTCACAAGGCTGGTTTGAAATTCTCCCTGCTGTATACAAAATTGCAATTCCCACTGTGGGTGGCCTCTCCCAGAAGCTGCTGAGTGAATTTTAGTTGTACTTCAAGCAAGTGGCACTGGTTTGGGTATTTTGTTTGATTGCTCCCAGTTTTTTTTCTTGTATTATTGATTTACTTTGTTTTGTCATGTCCCTTTTCCTTTAGCATCCCTGGCTGTCCTTCAATTTGTTTTATTTTTTTCATTTTATTGCTCTGCTTCTTCTCATGTGGTTCGATCCTTTAATTTTTGTCATATTCCATATGTGTTGTGCTCTGCTTTTGCTTCCATGACTTATGTTATACAGTGTGGCTTATTGGGAAGCAGCTTTTGTAGCAGGTGAGAAGGAGCTATGTGCAGTAGAAATTTGAGCCACAGCTAGGTGTTAGTGCACAGGAGAGTAAGATGCAGAAGTTCTGTTGCAGAGCCAGAAAAAGTAGAGCAGTGCTGCTTCTGGGCATCATTTGAGGTACAGAATTGAAAACAAAGTCTCAGTCATGGCTGGATGGTCAAACTGAGAAGACCATGTCAGCAATGACTCCCAGGGCAGATGAGGCCAGACTGAGAGAGCTGTTGCAGATGCAAAGGAGTTGGAGGCACAGTTCACGAATGTTGTGGTCATGGTGCGATGACATCAGGAGTGAGGCAGGGCCAAAAGTGAAGCAATGTTTCTCTTCTAATGGTCATTTCATGGTCCTGGGTTTGAGACATCAGTGAAGAGGGCAGAGGAGGTTTCCTGCAGTAGTAACACATTAAATTGAAGCACACCTTGTGGAGTCAAGCCACATTTTAGAGGGAGCTGGGCCCAGAAGAGCATAGCAGACAGTGCTTTGGGATGCTGGTATGTAGTTGATTGTGGCAATTTCCCCTGTGCAGGGCAAGGCACCACAACTGGAAGGAGATACACAGGTCACAGTGGTGTCAAGATGCATAGGGAGGTGAAGGCATTCTTGGTAGTTGTGAGCAGCTGTTTTGTTTTTCTGCTGTAGCATGGGGTCCAAAGTGCTTGTGGATGCTACATTGCTTGGAGGCAGGCCCAAGCTGTCACATTGTCAAGAAGTGACAGGCATCTTGGGATGCTTGTTGATGTTGCTTCTTGTCTGTGTCTAAGCAGGGAGGACATTGTGGAGCAGACTGGAGCTGACTTTGTAGTCTTTGTAGTGAGGTTTCAGCACTCCAGACAGTGTTATAGTTGGTGTCACAAAGTGCTGGAGGGATACACTAGATGCATATGCTATCATGAGGTATGTTCTGCTGCAGGGGAAAAGAGCACAGTGCTTGCCAGAGCTGAGGAAATCAGTAGCAGTCTGTTTGATTTATTTCTCTGCCAGCAGTAACCACATGTGGTTTCCAAACAAGTGAAATACAGTAATTAGGTTTGGTTTACTGCATATATTTCCTTCACACTTTGAATATTGTAGGAGGACTGCTCATGAAAGTAGTATAGTTATTTTCTGCATCCTGGCTACATTGCAGATGCCTAGGGTCCAAATATTAAAACTGGCTGTACTTGGGTGGGAGACTGGGAAACTGGCAACACAATTGTCATTGGGGACAGTTACTTGCAGTCAAGAGTTGATCTAGGGCAGGAGAAAGCAGCATTATCCACCATGTTTAACTTTTTTTATGTATCAGCCACTGGGAACCTCACCCATCATAGGTCTGTCATGCTCATCAGCTGCAGGTTGTCGACCCAGGCTACTGAACTCTCAGACTTTGTCTCACTGGTTCCATGTATATGATGTAGATATTGAAGAATTGAGTTTTATCAGTGTCATCTTTATTTAGTCACAGAGACTACTGTACACCATGAGGCATAACCTTTGTCTGAGAGGATTTCTACAGCCTCTGGTGTTTAGAAGCACAATTAACAAGTTGTTACATTAGCATTCTATAAGCTCTTAAGGAGGTGGCAGCTGGATGTTAAATCCCATACTTAGAGTACTCTAGCATATAATATGCAGATCTGGGCTTGGCTTACATGTGGACAGGTTTTAAAACTTACAAAAATCCTACTAAAAATACAAAGTGTGGAACACAAAAAATAACCTTTGGTTTGTTTTGTTGTGGGTAGCTGATTGCAGATAAAGGGCAGCACACAGAGAAAGTCTGTGAGTAACTCACAAACAGGGACAGTGGGTTCAGTGTTGGCACTTTTATAGGTCTCATCCATATTGGAAGTGGCAGTTTGCAAGGCACAAAGTGGATTGTAAATATTTATGAAGGCAGACCAGGAGCACATTCTAACATGAGACAGAGTCATCAATGCATGTCCAAAATGCATACTGAAAGCCCCAGTGAAGTCAGTGTGACCCCTTGGTCACTGTGTCCAGATTCACACCCCTACCTGGTCACTGTACAGGGCTCACCTGGATGAGGGGGTTGGGTTTCATTTTTTCTCCCTCAGTATTTGGGCTCATCCCAGAAAAAATTAAAACTGGTGCAGTGCCTCCATCCAGAGAGAATAAGTGGGCCAGATGGTGTGTGCAGTACTAACCACTGGGATGCAATATGTCCCCAGCTCTCCATGCTGGACTGGACCTCCCCCCAGGGACCACAAAGACAACTGTTACTATAACTAAAGAGCGCAGACTGAAACTATTCAGACCTCAAAATATGAGAGATTGCCTATGTTAGAATGTCCCCATATCTCTGATAATCTGGCTTTGGTGATTCAGGATCTTAGCAATGCTATTGTTGGATTTAAGAAACTAGTCTCTGCTAATCCTTTACTGACTAAAAGTACTTCAAGAGTGATAACTAGGAATAATCTATCAGCTACCCCCAAAATGAATATGGTGAATATTCAAGAATCAAATGTTTCAGATTTTGTTGAATCTGAACATTTTGTGGATATGGGTAGTTTTGTTTCTTCCTCTTCATTATCTAAACAGGTTTTAGAGATTATTAACAAAGCCTTGCTATGCTAACATAGTTATATCAGAAAATATGTGAGCTATTAAGGAGGGAATAGCTAATCTTAGCCACATATGTCACATAATTATGCCATCTTATCACAGTTTATAGAAACAAAGAGTAGACTTAATAATAGATCTACCAAACTCCCAGGATGGTAGGACACAAAATCATAAAAGTAAGGCAAAAAGAGCAAAAAATGCAAAACAAAGGGGAAACCAGTAGAGCAAATAGAGGACACGTATTAGCAGAGAGTCTTATACCTGATATAGCAGTAAGAGAGGGTGATCCTCCCACAAAAATTTTGAACCAGTTACAAATATTTCTATCTCCATCTCTAACCCTGTTAGGTCTGTGGTTTTAAGGCTAACAGAAAATCTTACTCCCCATCTGGAGAAACTTGAACCAGGAAATTAATCAAATAAATTAATCAAATAAGTCAGGTACAAATTGAAAGTATTACAAATGACCACTCACTATCTTTTCTTGGTCCTAATGTCAATGGGGAAGAGTTTGAAACACTGGTGGAGATTTAATCAATAAACCACAACAGGATGTGGGTGATGCTGGGTTTACCCAAGCCTGGCATGGTTCAGTCATGAGGCTGCAGGCCAAGTGACCAAACCATCCAGGTGTGGATAAATCCCAGCATCACCCACACCCTGGAATGGTTTATTGCAATTTTACAATGTCCCCTTCCTTTTTTGTATGAAAAAATGAAGAAACAAATAGTTTTTTTGCATTTTTTATGACTTATTATTTAATTTGTTCTTATGCCAGAAAAAATAGTCCACTTTTCTCAGAGTGTTAGCCTCTCCCTACTTGTAATTTTTAAGTGCTTTTTTCCTGTTGCTGAGAGTCCTCTGCAACACCCCTCAACCCCCTCCAAAAAAAACGTATTAACCATGGATTTAAACTTAAAACAAGGATGTAGTACTGTATTTGGCTAAAGAAAAGGCTAGCCCAGGAGAGCCTTGATCTCTGCCAGATTAAAAGATCGAGCATGCTGCAACGAGTGTAAAAACTGTAATATGCTGTTACCCTGCTTTGATGTTTATTTATACTGCTTTTGTCACAGTCCAGAGTCCCTGATTGCTGCAGCAGCAAACATAGGGAAGCAGCAGCCATCTGGTGTAGTAGCAGTGAAGCATGAAGAAAATGGGGCAAAATGTCAGAGTGACATCTTCCATGTCCCGTAATGCCCCCAGGGTTGGGTTTCTAGTGCTTTATACATGTAGTGGTGTTTGTTTTCTTGGTACCAGGACATTTACAATAAAGAAGGATCAGTTGTTTACTGAATTCCACTGTGACAAGGATCTGTCATGCAGGGAGCAGCCAGCTGGAGCAGTTGTGAGTAGGCATGACGGGGAGAACTCAAAACTGCGATCTGAGTTTGACCATGGTTCTCTTTGGAAGGTACAACAGATTTTTTTGAATATTGGTCCCTGTAGTGGATGTGCAAGCTGCCCACTGGTGCTGCATTTGAGGGACAGGGTCACTGTACTTCAAACTCTGTTTTGAGTGAGCTGCTAATGGGCTGACTTGTCTACGTTTGCACTTCTGGGTTCTAGTATGTGTATGAGGTCATGAAAACATAGTGGCATGACTCAGGGCAATTTAGTTTTCAATCTTGGTGCCCGAACATTTACATATAATTTACTATTCCAACAGCTGTGAGTAGCCAGAAGGGATAACACATAACTGTGGTCTGACTTTGGGTGGTGATCAATCATAGTTTAGTGGGCATGTAACATGATGGCTCTAATGTTGTGATTTTCAGTGTTGGAATGATTTTCTTTGAAGATGTGGCTGCCAGTCTGGTTTGAGAATTATAAGACCCCATTGTATTATCATGTAATTAAGAGATTAGAATTTGAAACTCCAGAAAATTTAAAAGAATAGATATACCATCTTTTGCATATTTGCTTCATCTTTAAAGGCTATCTTATATCCTGCCCTCCAAATCCTTTGTATCCAGATTGTGTTTTACCATATTTTGATTCCCCAACATTGGCATCCCAGATCTGGTCACAAGCATCAGTGTTAAAATTGTAGAGAATTGATATTCTTCCTCTTCAAAGAGTTCCAATTTACCCTAAGGACCAGGTTACTGATGATCATACTGAGGAATTGGATAGGGACAGACAAAGGGCTTGTAAGGTTGAGGAAGTAATCAACAAATATACATAGGCGCATAAATAAAGTTGGAAAAATAGAACTATCTCCCTCTTTGGATGGAAGGTGTTAAATAAGGATTTGATTGCCATAACAAAGACAATGAGAGAGAGCATCCTTTCTAACTCATACCCATAAAATTAATTTTGGGAGAAATTACATTGAGTGGCTTATAATACATAATGCCATCACAGATAATCCACAAATAGACATTACATTCAGGAATTCTCAACTTGCAGCTGCTTTTCTAATTGCTTCACCAGTATTAGATGGTTCTGGCATTCTTTTTATCAATGTTGTTGGCTTGGTATATGTGCAAGATTCAGTACATCAGAACATAACAGCTTACTGCTTACAGACACCTTCCCTGCTTTTTCTTATAATAGACATTTAGAAATTATAGATCACAACCAATTTGCACTATTATAGGAGTTATCTAATAAATTACTAGAATTGAAATTACATCTTACATCACAGTTATCACTTAATATGGAATGCCTATTAATACTTTCATGGAATATTGAAGGCATAACTTATAAACTTGCTGATCTGGAGGCAATTGCTTTTTTATCAGTCTATGATATCCTGTGTTTTTAGAATACATGGTGGGCTAATGATATCAATCAATCAAAATTTTATTTATAGAGCACTTTTCAATATATCAAAGCGCTAATACACAACATGAATAAACATCAACCATAATAAATAATGATATAAAACAGTAAAAACAACCATAAGCTTATTCAAATGCTAGTGCAAATAAGTGGCTTTTCAGAGACACCTTAAATGATTTCATGAACAGGCACTCTCTAATCTGACGAGGTAGAGAATTCCACAGGGTTGGGGCCATAAAAAAAAAGGCCCTGGCCCCAGATGATTGAAGACAAACCCTGGGAATCTCTAGCAATCCCTCATCAGTGGAGTGGAGTGGGCAGAGATGGCGGTAAGGACAAAGGAGATCTTACAGGTAGCCCAGTCCCTGACTGTGTAGGGTCTTATAGGTCAGCAACGCTACCGTGAAGGTGATTCTCCACCACACTGGCAGCCAGTGCAGTTCGTGCAGCACAGGTGTGATATGGCAAGTTCTTGGTAACCCAGTCAACAACCTGGCTGCAGCATTCTGCCCAGCTGCAGGCGATGGAGATCCACCCCCAGCAACCCTAGATATAGAGCATTACAGTAATCAAGACACGAGGAAACAAAAGCATGGACCAGCACAGGAAGGTCATCATGCGGAACAAGGTGTTTTATCCGGGCGATATTCCTCAGATGGTAAAAGGAAGACTTGACAGTGACTGATACATGTGTCTTCAGTGTCAGCTCACTGTCAAAAATTATGCCCAGATTTCGCACCAGTTCAGAAGGTCTCAACTGGTTACCCCCTAATAAAAGACCAGAGTGAGACACAGGAGTCAACTTCTCTACACGGTGACCCGGGTCCACAACCAACACCTCAGTCTTATCCAATTTAGTTTCAACCAGTTCACACTCATCCAGTCCTGAATCTCAGCGAGGCAGTTGTTAAAGACTGATAATGCATCATTCTGTTTGGGCACAAAGGACATATAGAGCTCAGTATCATCTGCATAGCAGTGAAAACTCAGCCCATAACACCTTATAATGTCTCCCAATAACAGCATATACACTGTGAACAACATGGGGGAAAGCACAGAGCCTTGTTGCGCCCCACAGGACAGAGCAAAGGGAGTAGAAGAAAAAATTCCTGAAACTACCCTTTGACTTCTGCCTGTGAGTAAAGAGTGGAACCATCTGAGGACTGTCCCCAACAGTCCACAGAGTAGCCACAGGTGATCCAGCAACATCCCATGCTCCACAGTGTCAAACGCTGCAGAGAGATTAAGGAGAACCAAGATCGAACGGCTTTTCTGATCTCTCACTATTAGAAGATCATTAAGTACCCGAACTAATGCTGTCTCAGTACTGTGCCTCTTCCTGAATCCAGACTGGAGAGGATCATAGACCTCATGGGTGGTAAGAAAGTCATTGAGCTGCAACGCGACTACTTTCTCAATAACCTTGCCCAAAAAGGGCAGGTAAGAGATTGGTCTGTAGTTAGCGAGACAGTCAGGGTCAAGGGAAGATTTCTTCAAAAGGGGTGTCACAACAGCCTCCTTTAAAGACTTTGGAAACACCCCTTGGTCGAGAGAGCACCAGACTATCTTCGCAAGGACTGGTCCGATCGCATCCATGCACCCCGCAAGGATGCGTGTAGGACCAGGATCCAAACTACAGCAAGTCGGTCATAAGCCCTGGGCAATCTTCATGATATCCATGATTGCTAGCTGGTGAAAATCTGTCCGGGTAGACTGAGGGCATGTAACCCCACATTGGTCACTGCAGTGCTCATTTGAACATGTGCTGTGGAACTCCAACCTGATCGATGACACCTTATCCTCAAAGAACTGAACAAACTCATCACACTGTATTTGTCAAAAAGCTCTCTGACCCCGCAGACAGGCTGGATTGCACAGTCTGTCAATGGTCCAGAACAGCTGAGCAGGTCGGTTTCTTGATGCAGGTATCTCCCTGGACAGAAAATCTGCCTTCTTATGGGAGATTACTGATTGATAGTCCACATAATGGGCCATCAATCTAAGTGTGTCACCTTCCAGGCTGGATTTCCACCAACAACGTTCCAATCTTTGTCCCACTCTCCTCAACTCCCTCAATGTCCCATCAAACCAAGGGGACCAAGGGCAAAGAGAGAGGGGGCGAACACGGACAGGTGCTATGGAGTCCAGTGCCCTCAGCACCATGTTGTTATAGTGCACTGCTAAGGCATCAGGTTCCATGCACTCCATAGGCCAACTTGATAGGTCCAGTACTGCCATCAGACCCTCAGGGGTAACTCCCTCAAAGGGCGATACTGAACCATCTCCAAAGGGGTAGGTCTCATGAGGGGGGCAGTGAAATTGAACCTTAAGTAGTGATGGTCAGACCACCAAACTGGTTCCACCACCAGTTCTGTGATCTCCATCCCCAGGGTGAAAACCAGATCCAGAGAGTGACCTTGAATATGGGTAGCAGCGGTAACCACCTGTGTGAAGCCTAACAAAATCATCAATTGGAGGAAGTCTTGACCAAAATGCCAGAGTTCATCGTCGACCCAGGCATTGAAGTCCCCCAGGACCAACCTCCTGGAGGGCTCCAACGCCAGGTTGAAAATGAAGTCCGCGACTTCCTGCAGAAAAACTTTCTTGTCACTGGGTGGATGGTAGACGAGCAAGATTCTGCAGCCCACTCCCACTCCCATGATACACTTGAAGGATCTAGGGGACACCACTGGAACCTCCACAAGGCCCAATTCTGATTTAAAGAAAATAGCAACCCCTCCATGATCCATCCTCGGGAAATGTATTACCGAGTACCTGGCTGGAACAGCTGACTCCAATATGAGACCAGTATTTTCATCCAGCCAGGTCTCGGTAATGCAAGTCAGGTCAGATGACTCAACAAGATCAGCAATAATTGCCTGTCTTGTTTTTTATAGATGTGGCATTGCATAATATCACCCGGGTTGGATGAGAGGACTTGGAGGAGTGGGCTACTTGCTCACTCTCAGTGGAGCCCTTGGGTATGGAAATCAGGCATCGCTGTCCCCTATCCTTGGCCCATTTCACCCCAGGGCGTCTCCCTGACCCTACCACCCTTATTCGCCCACTCCACTCCCCCCTCACAGCCAGGGAATCCCCTCCCTCTCTGCCTCCTCCGTGCAATCCGCAAGACACGACAATGCCTGTATACCTCGGGTTGCAACGGGGGGCTATCAAAAGGGCACAGGTCCCTCAGCTCAGAGGGGGAATAGCACCTGTCCATGGAAGCCCGGTCCCAACACATACTATCTAAACATTTAAAAAGAAAAACAATTTTAATCAACCACTTTGATTTAAATACTATCAAAACCAAAACTAATTTAAATATCTTAATCAATAAAATAAAACAATAGTCCATTCCTCTTCAGGCCAACTCCTTACAGAAAGTCTTAAGGCAGGACTGGGTAGGTTTTAAGCTCCTCAGAAAAATGTATAATAATTAGGACAAGTGTCACAGTTTCTTCTGTCTTATGCTTTACTAAAGACAAGAATAATGAGAGTCCATCAGAGCTCTCACCCCTGAGGAATCTGTCCCAGAGCCTATCTCTCACATAGGCAGAAAAGCAGTCACACAATCAAATCTTGAAAGTAAAAATGAAGCCCTCTCACTGCTTCACCAAAATGTATAAGGGGAAGAAAAAGGAAGAATCTGACCTGAATAATGGTCAAATAAAAATTTAATTTATAGGTGTTCCATATACTTTATGTAGAGAGGACAAAAACCTTTCCAGTCCTCAGGATTTAATCCAGCCGCTTAGGAGAGAACACAATCGACCAGCCAGCAGAAAGAGGAACTCTCCCTTAGGTCATCCCCCGAGGTATTATTAGGGAAGTCAGCCTACAACTGGATCTATGTGAGCGGGCTCTCCAGCCTACCCCTGCAAAAGTCCAGAAACCATGGGTATCATGCACCTGTCCTCTGACAGCACACCCCCGATCTCCTGTACCAGCTGCCTGCCCCAATGAACTACCCTGGGTTCAGGCCAGTGCTTTTAACCAATAGAGAGAATGCCCCTGGTCGTCCCCCAAGGTGCCGCTGAGGAAATCAGCTAGTAACCGGAGTTCACATGAGCAGGCTTTCCAGCCAGCCCACTGTAAAGCCCAGGAACCATGGGCACACTGGGGCCCACCCTCTGACAGCACCACCCCTAGTCTGCCCCAGCCAACCACCCCAACAGACTACCCTGGGTTTGGATCAAAAACTGACAGGCTCACCCACTCCAGAGAGATGATGCAGAGGATGTAATAATCTGTAGAGCCCAGAAATGAAAACGGCCAAGTCTCCAAGGAGCGAGCCCAATCTCGAGATCCCAATCTCCAATTCCAGGCCACGCTGAGCTGCAAGAGAACAGGGCCAGACAACAAGTTCCAAAAGTCAGCCCACATGAGGGCTGGATCCAAATGTTCTCCAGAGAAAAGAAGAGCTCCAAAATAAATCCCTCGGCAAATGCCACAATCAGAAAGGTCCAACGTTCCTGGCAGCAGGCCCTCAGGCAAT
Source organism: Neoceratodus forsteri (assembly GCA_016271365.2). Lineage (NCBI taxonomy): Eukaryota > Metazoa > Chordata > Ceratodontiformes > Ceratodontidae > Neoceratodus > Neoceratodus forsteri. The sequence goes on along the minus strand of CM028137.1, from coordinate 483,160,951 downwards.
CCCCTGAAAAAACACCACAAACACAGCCACAAGCACAACTCTCAACACCAATGGACAGCAAAATTGGGTGGTAATCAGGATTGCACAGTTGCAAGACGTACTCCAACACTGCCACAGTGCCACAACAATTCGGACCCAATGCTACCAGCAAATACAAAACTGGTAACATTTACCGAAAACTATAAAGTTAAAAAATCAAACAAAAGCTGTTCAAAACAATTAAAAATAACTACATAAAAGTTCAAATAAAGTTAAACACTAAACAAAAATGGAGCTAGAACAGAGGCTGACCCAGCGTGGTCACCATCTTGGTTATCTATTAGCTTTTCCTAGATTTTCTTAAGGACTAGAACCACCATCTTACCCCCATGATAGCCGGCTTTACTCTCTCTCTCTCTCTCTCTCTCTATATATATATATATATATATATATATAGCCAGCTATAAAATCTAAAAAGCAGGGAAGAAATCAAACAGTTTTGGTTGTTTATTTGAAGACCTCTCTTAATTTTCAGATAATTGAACTGGATTATGCTTCCTCTTTTCTTATGGTGTTAAAAATTAATAATTGTGCTGAAATTATTCTGGCAAATGTTTATATACCACCAAACACTAATAATATTTACTCTTTTAATTCATGGAAATTGTTATCTGAGATTTTGGAGGACTCATTACTTAAATATGAAACTTATTTTTTTCTAGTTGTTGGAGATTTCAATGCTAGGGCACCTAGTGTAAACAGATTGGCTGAGATAAAGAATGAGTTTACACTTGTACTGAATTTGCTCAAGTCCAGAAGTAAACATAGTAAGGAACTCCAAGGATAGTAAGGTTAATCAACAGGGTCAAATATTGCAGGAAATAATGTCTTGACTGCATCTCTGTTTGGTGAATGGCTGGACAAAGGAAGATCCTGAAGGAGATTTTACTTATATGGTACTCATTGGTTCTTCTACTATCAATTTAGTATGGGACAATTAAGTAGCTCTTAGAAAATTAATAGATTTGAAAGTTTATGATCACCCAGATTTGGCACATTTCCCAGTTCTTACTAAATGTTGCTTTTTGAACTCTCTTGTAGCATCTGTTCAGTCCTCTGCAGTTGAAAAAATGTTAGACGTACTTAACTTTAAAAGAATAAAATGGTATAATGAAACAATTAATAAAGTTTCTATAGTACTTAATTCAGAATCTATGCATACTCTCAGAACTGATATAGTTATGAGTTCAATTAGAACGAACTATACTGTTCTCAAAATTTGGTTGGGAATTAAAAAGTTCCTTAAACCACTATTTAGAACATCTAAACTAAATGGATGCAATAAATCTACTTGGTTTAATGGGAAATGCAGGGCTTCAAAATAGGAATTAAATAAAATAGTAATGCTTACCAAAAAGATTTGACAAGATAAAATCTCAGAACACTAAATAGAGAAGGTAAGAAATATAAAAAAAACTCTTGAAATAGAAAAAGGAAAATAGAGTTATAATGTGGAACAAGTTACGAAAGTCCGTTGTAGATAAGAACTTTAAAACATAGCAAGTAGCCTTGAGACATACATTATGCCCTTGGTCAGGGAGAAATACTATAAGACTCTGTACTTCTTGTTGGAAGAAAAAAGGCTTCAAATTCTTGCTGCATTTAATCATTTCTTGCAATCCTATGAGATCCCCAGGCCAATTATAATTACATCGGATGAAGTAATGTCTGCACTTCTTTCTACCAAAGTTAATAAAGCACCAAGCCAAGATCAAATTTTAGCCAATTTGTATAAAACATTTTTGGATTGGTGGCTTCCTATATTTGTTAATATTTTCAGTAGATTTCTCCAAGGCGAAGATTTCCCCGACAGCTGGAAGGACAGCATCATACATCCTATTCACACAAAAGGACAGCAAAATGATCCTAGTATGTATCATCTAATTAGTCTCATTGATTCATAACAAAAATATTTACTAAAATAATATAACAATGGTTAGAAACTTGGATTTGTGAAAATCATTTATTAGATGAATCACAGAACAGTTTCAGGAATAACTGTTCAACAATACAGCACTGTTATGTTTTGTCTCATCTTATTTACAAATATATATATATATATATAAACTTTATTGTTGCTTTGTACACCTCAAGGCAGCTTTTGACAGAAATAGCCAATGTTTACAATGGCAGAAATTACAGGCCTTTGGTGTGAACCCTTATCTTTTAGACATTCTAATTAGATTACATCTTGTTACTTGGATTCAAGTATAATATCATCATTTGGCAACTTAACTTCCAAAATACAAACAATCTTAGAAATTAGACTATGCATATTAGCATCTACTTTGTTCAACTTGTATACCAATACCATTATAAGTCAATTATTATGATTTGGATTTCCACTCCCAAAAATAATCAATACAAGTGTACAATAAGTTGTTTGGCTTACACTGATGGCATTGTGTTAATGTCAACATCTTTCCTGGTCTTACAAAGGAAACTAAAACATTTTGTTAAAGCATATAATAATTTAGTAATAAACCGAGAAAACCAAGTTGGTGATTTTTGCAAATAGAACCAGGAGGATACCAAGGCTGTTCATTGAAAATCAAAAAAATTAAACTCAAAAATATGATTATTTGGGAGTGAGATTTTTCGATAATCATTCCTGGTCTGCCCATCTGAAATTGATAGAAACTAGAATGCAAACGGCAGTCAACGCATTTAAAAGACTCAATACGAAATTAGGAAATAGTACAATCAAAGGCCTATTGACAGTTAATAATGCAAACATAAAAACAAGTATTTTACATGCAGCTAAAATCTGGAGCTTTCTAAACTGCCTGTACTGGAGATTGTAATAAATAAGATTTATCAGCATATATTGTCAGTACCAAATTCTGTTCCATCGGAACTATTAAGAGCTGAACTGTGACAATTTTCAATTACTACCCTAGCCAAAATAATCAAATGATTTTTCTCATGAATCTATTTGGCTATTTGAGGAAAGATTTCATAGACAATGTTTGGAAACAGAAATAGATTACATCATGGGGGGGCCTTTTATTCTCCTCTATTAAGATTATCAAGGAACTTTTTTTACCACTTGTCTTGGGTAATTTGTTATATGAAGAATAATGTGATTTTCAGTGTTTGAATGATTTTCTTTGAAGATGCGGCTGCCAGTCTGGTTTGAGAATTATAGGACCCTGTTGTATCATCATGCAATTAAGAGGTTAGAATTTGAAACTCCAGTTAGGACCATTTTTGGCTAATTACAATTTATTTGCAGAACAGATTATTTGCAAATTATATTACTCACATGATCAGTTAGTCTTATATAGGTAGGTAGGTAAAAGTGTATTGATGGGTCATTGACCTTGACAATTAAAACAGTCATGCTTACATTTACATGAGAATTTTTTTTAAAACATATACAATCTCCCAAAATTTTTTGCCACACTCTTTAAGTATGTATAATTTAAAATTACAATTTGACAGATAAATATATTCATAAATTAACAATTGTGCAAAGCTTAATAATAACAGATGTTAGATGTTATTACTGTAGTTACAGTGCAACTATCATTATTTCATATACCATTTTATAAAAATCATAAAAGGCATCAATTTATACATTTTTTTGCTCCTGCTTCTTTACTTTTAATCCTCCTTCGGATATTTACAATAGTTACCAAATACTTTGCAGTGGATTTGATGATTATTTCGTAATTTGTTGTAAACAATAATTTCAATAGAAGATCCTGATCATCAGACAGAATGGTTTTACAGAATGGTATAATCCATTTATCTCTAGGCTTTTTATACCATTGACAATGAAAAATAACATGTTTAAGATTTTCAAAACAGGTTTTGGTACAGGAACACAGTTTGGCATCCCTATGTTTCTCTCCCCTATATCTTGCATCCATAATATTACTGGAAAACAATTCTAACTTGTATATTGTGTACAAGTTACTTTGATTTTGATCAATAAGAATCTCCTAATGATATCTAAAAAATATTATTGACATCATTTGTTCTAAACCAGGGAGAGATTCTTAACTTAGAATTTTTTTCCAAGTCCCTAAGTTTGTAAAGTTCCAGTAATCTGGTAGTGATATAGGGTTAATAACTAAGACTTGTTGTGATGCCTTTCTCCTCATTTTTGCTTAGAGACTCCAAATCAATATCCTGCAAAGTTTGATATACAGAGTTCAACCAACCTGATTTTAGATGTCCAAGGTTTAACCAGTTATGTTTTTCCTTCAGACAGCAGTAAGTTAATCTATGAGTTTTATGATGTTGTATTTTTATCCAGTAGTTAACTTTCCTAGCTGCAAAGCATGTGCCTAGAGGCACTAATCCTAACTCTGCCCTTATAATACACATAGGAACAGACTTCCCTAACTCCAAACTTAAATGTAAAACTTTATTTATTGGAATTTTGATTTTATTTACATCTCTTGGTTGCAAAATTTCCCCATTGAATAATGCCTGTGCATTAAACTTCGCCTCAATAGCTTTTCTGAGGGGTTTGATTGAATTTCCTCTGTATTTTTTATTAAATTTGTGTAATGAGTTTGCTGTTTTTTTAAGGTTAGAAGTCAGTTTATCTGTATGTTTTACCCATTTCCCTTCATTAGAAAGCTGGAAGCCTAAATATGTGTATTCCTTGACTTAGTCTAGTATTTTTCCCCAATCTTCCATTTAAATGAACAGTTTTAGCTCCAGAGGATAAGACTTGACTTTTTAATTAATTAATTTTTAGGTCATATTCTTTTGAAAAATTATCCAAAATATTCAATTTGGCCTATAAACCTGAGTGAGTGAGTGAAAATAGCACCAGGTCATCTGCATAAGCAAGAGATGCACAATCTTTCCCAAGAATTTTTGGAGAGTCCATTTTAGAATTCTCCAATTTATTCAGCAATACGTCAATAGAGATGCAAAACAAAGTTGGTGCCAAGACACAACCTTTTTGACACACCTGTTTGTTGGAAAAGGGGCAGATAGTTGCCCTGCTGTACCTATTTTTACTTGTGCCCAAGTATGGGAATAGAGTTCTCTGATAATGGCAATTAACCCTTGTGAGTGTCCTTTTTTTAACATTATTTCCCATAACTTATTATGGGATATAGCATCAAAAGTGGTACTGAAATCTATAAAAGCCACGCAGAGTTTTTGTTTCTGTAATATAACATCTTTTTCGAATAGATGCCAGATCACAAAACAGTTATCAATAGTTGAATAACCTGGCTGAAATCTGCTTGGGCATCAGATAAATCACCCATTTTAGACATATGTTCTCTTAACTGGCTTAAAATTAGTCTGGCAAAGATTTTGTCCAAATGGTCTAAAAGAGAGATTGGTCTGTACATTATTGGGTCAGACCTGTTGCCTTTTTTCTGTATTGAAATTATAATAGCTCCTTTCCAAGATACTGGTAGATGTAATTCTTTGCCACATACATTAAATAATACTGTGAGAAGCTTAGCCCATGTTGCAGGGTACTTTAGATAGACCTCCGAGGGGATTTGATCTGACCCTGGAGCTTTATGCAATTTTAGCGATACAATTGCCTGGTAAACCTCCTCAAAATTGAAAGGCACAAATTGATTCTCATCATAATTTAAAGTTATCTGAGAATCGTCACACACTTTACTATAACATTTATTTGAATAATATAGAGTCCAGGACTCCATTGTAATGTAAGTGTCAATTTAAAATTTAACTTTATTTGAACCTTTCGCTACTAGGAGCCAGAATGATTTATAATCTTTTTGAGTTAGTCTTATATAGACTGTCTGCATTTCTAAAGTCCTTGAGACTGCAACCATTTGAATTTTTAACTGTCTATTCAAACTTATAGTATGTGAGGACAATTCCTTTTTTTTTTTTTGCCATAGTTGACTTTCTCCTATCTGCTGAAATTTGGGATTATGGCTATAACACTTTGACAGGGGGTGTAGGTAACCAGACCTGAACTCAGATAAGTTTGGCAAGTCCTGTTTCTTTCTGAATCAAGATTTCTAAAGACTGAAACCTCACTGTCTATCAATTATTCAAAATACTACATTAAACCATGGTTTATCTGATGCATCCCTCTTTAAATGAAAAATCTGTATTATTATTGTTAATGTTATTTTTCTGAGTAATGACTAATGATCATGTGTTTATACTTGACTAATATGTCTGCAATTTGAGGCTGTACTCTATTAGGCTAGAAGTTACTTTCACGTTAATATGGGCTAGATATGGGTAATCTGGTTAATTATAATTCATACTGGTATTAAAATTGTATCATTTGCATGAAGATAATTAACAAATTATACTGCTGATCTGCTGATTTATGCTAACAGTCAATGAGAAACTATAAAACATCTGCAAATAAGATATGATAAAATTATAAGCTGTTTTAAATGCCTTGGACATATTTATATGAACAGTGATTTTTATGATGTAATTTTTATTAGTATTGTATATGTAGTTCATATTTGTACATGTAATTCCTATTTCTTTTGTTCTTCAATCTATCTTTTGTATGAAAAGACTTTGTGTCGATCAATAAATGTGAACCGTGAACCTTGAACTCCTTCACCAATAAACACTTTAGTTAGGTAATACAAACAGAGTGCATAAGCTGAAGTAAAGTTCAACAAATTAATAGTACTTTAATTTAAGAACACATGCCAGGAAGCTGGAAGAAAAATAAACAATTACTGTAGCTAGTTGCATGCCATCTTGAGCACTCTCACGCTTGAGCAATGCTCTCTGGGAGCCACTGTATGGTGGGTCACTACCACCATCTCATATCCCACACAGCTTATTGACCACCCACATAATAAGGGGCACAAACAGAAGGATTATACTACATAGGCTGCTGTGAACTCTTCAGCTGGTACCAGTGGAAAAACTACAATTTCAAGTATGACACAGTAATCATAACTCTGGGTACCTATGAATTACAATACAATCCTGATGCAGGCCTAGTAGCTACATTGCCATGGTTCTTTCAGTGGTGCACTTGATGAAAATTATTAGAAAGCATGCAGTTTAACCCCCCCCCCAAAAAAAGGACATAGTGTGCTAGCACAAGTAAAAAAAAAAAAACTTGTAATCCAAAGGGAAAATGCTTGAACACCAACTTGTAATTTAGTTCAGTCATTCTAATCCAAAACTGGAAAAGTACAAAGGACCACAACCAGCAATGCCAGCACTTAAATGACCCACGGATACAGCAGGTGAGGTGAGGCAGGGGACAGCACACAACTACAGGTTGAGCAGCAGTCAGCCCTGTGATCTTGGGATGAAGAACATTGGATTCCCTCAAACATTCTGCAGCAGCACAGCTCTTCTGGCACACATCTCTCAGAACACAACCCTTCTGGCTCAGCTCTCAGTTGCAGGACAACAATGCAGTGGCTTCCTGGTTCCCAAGGAGGCCGGACCCCAGGAGCAATCCCCATGGTCCAATTCCCTTCTGGATCGAGAGTACTGCAGTTTACTCAGGGTATGCACTCCATGGCTCCCAGTTCCCTGATGCACCCTACTAGATAAGGATAGCAGGCCCCATACCTGACTCCAGAGCAATCTGGTTAAGATGCAGGTCTCTGTCTCTGTTTGGTACACCTCAGCAGCTTCAGTATATAGCAATGGCCCACAGGCTCAGTCTTTCAGTAAATCTTCCAACAGGTGCTCATCAGGCACAGCATCTGAACAGTGTAAGCCCAGGATAAGACTCAGAGTTAGTTTGCAGAATGAACCCTGTTGTGGAGGACACAGGATTGTTGTCCTGGCTAGGTCTCTTGCTTGGTCTTACCAGCAACAGGTCTGAATACCTCAGTGTCTCTCTCTTAGACTGCCACAAGCTCCTTGAGAGCCCAGAAACTTCTATCCCCAGTTCAGAATACCATTGGACAGGCAGGGCTGTTCATCAGTCATTCTACCTTGTTCTGCCCTCTGATTGGCCCTCATAGCCTTGCAGTCCGTGTGGGAGGGTCCCAGATTGCATCATTCTCCCCAAATCCTTTTCAGTCCCTTGCTAGGCTTTCCAGCCCTTTGTTTGGTTTGTAACGTCAGGGGTCATAGTCAATAAAAATACCATCAACAGGCCTACCTCTCAACCTTTCTTCACCAAAATGTGTGACACAATGTGTGACAAATGAGCAAAATGTGTGACATATCATCTAACATGGCACCACAAGCTCAGACCACTATAGTTATCAGTGCCCTAGTGTTCATAATGTTTTTTGGTAACTGAGCATAATAGATTATTATGAATTTCTGCTTTAAAGTCTCAGTGGGGAATGTGGAATATCACCTTCACCATGATGGACAAAGGGTTTCTGAGAGGTAAAATGAGTGACGTACCTCATAATGTGTGACAGTTGAGAGGTATGTCAACAGGTTAATGTGGTTCTATTTAAGTTAGCTTCCATCTGTATCTCCCCCAACAAGGCTGAAAATAGGCAAAATTACATAGAAAAAATAAAGAGAGAGAGAAAAGAAAGAAAGAAAGAAAGAAAGAAAGAAAGAAAGAAAGAAAGAAAGAAAGATGCCCTGGTTTTCTTGGCCTAATAAGTGTGCTAGTTGACCAGGTGTGTAGCAGCCCCCCAGGGCTGTCATACATCTGTCTGTCCTCAGTGATGGGGCCGTGGGTCCAGAGTCAGGCATATACAGGTCAGGAGGAGGGTGAGAGAGAGAGAGAGAGAGAGAGAGAGAGAGAGAGGCACTGGGAAGGAACCCCTTGCAACATGCACTCTCCCTCTGATGCCATCAGTGGCAGTGTGTGGTATGGTACAGGAGGCACCAGAAGAAGGACTGTGTCCAAAGTCTTCAGTCCCTACTGCCAAATTGGGGGACTGGGGCAGAAGACACCACTGCTGCAGCCTAAAAGACAAAAGGGTGCTAGAGGCACAGAGAATATCCATATTGCTGTGCTCTCTCTTTCTCTCTCCTGCTGCCACACAAATGGTTGAGCTGGAGGGTGCCAGCAGAGAGAATAGATCTCCATGGACCACTGGAGGGTGGCAGTCAGCAATTAAGGTAAGCCACCTCCTGAGGAGGGGGTTAAATCAGAATATGCCTGCTTATGATCACAAACTCAAGGAGTGCAAAGGAATGCTTTTAACATTCCTTATCCATTCACAAATGGATGCAGGACCCTTAAAATCACTACCCATGATACATAAAAGGACTAAGGAGTGTTACATCACTCAGTGCTCAAGAGTTCCAATAAGCAGGCTGTGAAGGAAAAATTAAATGATTATCAATTCCCGGTTTTAAAAACTACAGTTTTGTGGGTGGTATTCTATTTGTGTATTTTTACATTCACTGCTATATTTAGTCTGTATACTCAGGCTGGTACAATGGCTGACTCAAAACAATAAGAAACTATTGGACCTACTGAGTGATGCAGTGATGTCACCATACTGCTAAACGCCTACTCTATAGCTCATCCAAGGGAAGCAGGCTGCTAAAGTTCCTTATTCTCTTGCTCTTTCTAGCATCTGGTGATATCCAACCAAACCCTGGCCCTAAATTTGCCCATCCACCAGTTGGTGCCCACTCAGCCACTATTCCACTTTCATAACCAAATGGCCTTAAAATCATCCACCTAAACATAAGAAGCCTTGTTCCCAAAATCTCTCTATTGCAACCCACGGTACATGCATATGCCCCTGACATCATTGTGATCTCTGAAACTTGGTTGTCCAAAAACATTCCAGACCATGCTATCTCTATCCCTGGCTTCACAATATTAAGATAGGACAGGACCGGGAGAGATGGTGGTGTGGCTATCTATACCTCCTCTTCGCTCCAGTTCACTCCCTCCTTCACTACCTCTGTTCAGTCATCCCACGAGGCTCTCCTTTTAAAAGTGTGATACCCCCACACTGTCCCCATCTTCATTAGTGGAGTTTACCACCGCCTTGGTCAGCCACATTCCAATGTCATTGACTTGGTCACAAAGCTCTCCTCATTTGCCAGCGGTGGTGAACTATTCATCCTGGGAGATCTAAATCTGAACTGGCTGGCCCCATCTCTGGCTAATACTTGTTACACCATTGAAGCCTTAAACCTCTACCAACTGATACTGGAACCCACTCATCTAAGCTTTAAAACACTAAACCAATCCCTGCTTGACCTTGTCCTCAAATCTCATCCCCATAGAGTAGTGGCCTCCAGGTTAATATCAGACTCTATCAGCGACCACCCCATGACCTTTGTAGTGCGTAAAATACATAGGACCAAACATCTAGCAAAAACTATCTTAACTAGGTCCTTCGCAACACTTGACCTGCAATTATTGCTCCACAATCTCTCACAAGCTGACTGGTCCTCCCTTTCCACAGGAACCTCAGCTGACAAGGCCCTTGCCTACTTTACCTCTAAGTTTCTTCAGATTTGGAATTCCCAAGCCCTCTCCATAAAACCAGAGTCTGTGGTGGGTACCTCCCCCGGGTCACTCCGGAGCTTCTGGCCTGCCAACGAGCTGGTGACCTTGTGTGGCAGAAGGCCAAAGTCTCTAATTGCCCTAGTGATAACCAATGATACCATGAACTTTGAAATGGCTGCACTAAAGCAATCCACTTTGCCAAAGCCGAGCACTTCAAGTCTAAGACCGATATGAACAACCCATCTTAATTCTAGAAGGTCATCCACTCCCTTTTCTCGCCTTCCTCAAACCCTCCGCAACCTATCCTCAGGCTAAATACGAGGCAGTGTAGTGCAGTGGTTTAGGGCTTTGAGCTGCAAATCTGGAGACCGGGGTTTGAATCCCACAGCCCCCACTTGCATACTGTGTGATCCTGAGCAAAGTCACTTAACTTTCTTGTGCTCCCAGGTCGCACCTGGAAACAAGCTTCGGATTACTGTGCCTTTCCTGGTTAAACAAATTCCCCTTCCCCTTTCCCTAAATCACACTGTCCTTTCTGAACCTATAGCCATTGCCAAATGCTTCAACTCCCACTTTGCCCTCTGTGCCTCTTCTCTGTTAAGCACCATCCCAAGTCCCTCCCTTGCTCCGGTGGCCTCTTCTCATGCCTCACACACTGACTCACCCTCCACTACTCCTCCACAATCTGTTCCCACCCCCCACTGCTCCTTTGCCCCTTCATCCTCCTCCAAACCTCTCACACCCCTCCCTGTTCTCCATCTCTCCTGTCTCTCCTGACACTACCCTCCTAGCTCTTCTGGCACTAACCCTACCAAAGGATCTTCACCTGATGGTCTTGATCCTCGGCTCCTCTCTCTCTCTGCTTCTGCCATTGCCTACCCACTCTCTCTCATACTAAATCTATCCTTTGAGACTGCCACTTTTCCCTCAGTTTGGAAACATGCAGTAGTCCTCCCACTCCTAAAGGAGGGGCAACTCCTCCTAACCAGGGATCTATTGACCTATCTCTGTCCTGCCAACCTTAGCAAAACTACAAGAACACATAGCCCTCAACCAACTCTCCTTGTTCCTCTCTGACTCCAATTTCTCCACTCCCGTCCAGTCTGGCTTCAGGAAATCCCACTCTACCACCACCTCTCTGCTAAGGCTAACTGAGACCATATCCTCTGACTTTGACAAAGGTCACATAACCTTGGCTATCTTTGTAGACCTGGCCAAAGCCTTTGACACTGTCTCTCACCCCCATCCTCCTGCACAGACTTTCAGCTGCTGGACTATCCCCTTCTGCTACAGGCTGGTTCAGTGCCTACCTGTCTGGCAGGTCGAAATCTGTGAGAATAGCTGATGCTACCTCTCCCCCCTTGCCAATAACCACTGGAGTCCCCCAGGGCTCAGTGCTAGGCCCCATTCTGTTCTCTTTTTAAATGACCTCCCCCTGGTTTGCTCGGCATCCAGCATCCACATGTATGCGGATGATACAGTGTTGTTTACCTCTGACAATTCTATCTCTGATGTCACTACTATGCTCCAGTCCAACTTCACTAAAGTTCAACTCTGGTTTAGTTCTCATCAACATTTTCTCAATGCCAAGAAGACAGTTTCCATGTCCTCTGGCACAAGGCAGAGACTCACTAGGCTAAGTCACCTCCCCACCTTTCACACCCTTGATGGGACTGTTCTTTCGGACTCCCCCTCATTCAGGTATCTCGGCATTTGGCTGGACAGATACCTTGACCTCTCTGTGCATATCGATGCCATTCTGAAAAAACTAAGGCCCAAGCTTGGGGCCCTTTACAGAAACTGCAGCTGCATCATGCTCACCACCAGGCATGAGCTGGTACAGAGGATGATCATGCCCATTTTTGACTACTGCAACATAGTCTATGGTGCTGCCCCACAGTCCTACCTATCCAGACTGGACTCTCTCTTCAATTCCTTCTGTCGTTTCACTCTTGATGCCCCTTCCTGCACCCATCATTGTGATCTCTATCGCTCCCACACAGCTTCCTTCCCTTCCACTCCCGGTGTGTGTTACATGGTGCTAAGCTCATCTCTAAATTCTGGCTTGGATCTCTCCCATCATATATCTCCTCTTCTTTTGGCACCCCTACTCACTCCACTTATTCCCTGAGATCCCAGGCTGACTCACATACCCTCTCAGTCCCCAGCAGAGGTACATCCACTGGCCAAAAAGCCTTCTCTTACCACCTGCCTAAAATGTGGAATGCACCCCCTCCACACATCCACCACTCCTCCGCCCTATATTCTCTCACCTCTGCACTACACAATTATCTTACACCTAGCTGCACCTTCTCCTGACCCCCTCCTTACTCACCTGCCTCCCTCCCTCTCTCTCTTTCTTTCTCTTCGCTCTCTTCTTCTCTATCCCCCTACTCCACCTGCACATACTGCCCTGTATAGCCTAGATCTTAAAAAGGTGTCTTTGTTCTTATGTGTGCACCCTTGCAGCTTATGCATCACCTGTGTACTGCCTGTAATGTAACTGTATGCTTTTGCCTACCTTGAATCCTATGCTTTTGATCCTGTACTACTTCAGTATGTATGTATGCATCTCCTATGAACTGCCAGTAATGTAATGTAACTGTTGAAATTGCCCACTATGTATCCTATGCCTTGAACTTGTTTTGAAATTGTATGTATGTATTCACCCTCTGTAAAATATGTAGCTATGAATTCTCACTCTGTACATCCTACTCCTCATTTTCCCCAGGATGTACCCTGAGATGAACATTGAGTTGCTCAGTGTATCTTTCCTGGTGAAACAATTCAATAAATAAATAAAATAAAACATACCCCAGCTGAGCATATTTTTGGCTCTTTAATCAGAAGATTATTGGTAAAATACATCTTTTTATCCCCCTCCACATGCCTCATGAAGTCATTTTGGTAAAGTAAATTAATCCACATTGGGTGAATATAAGAAAACTTGGGGGCTTGTTGGGGCAGGCATCATAGCTTGGTATAGATCTGAGTTGTATAAAACAGATATTTTGTTATAAGCTTTTAATTCTATGGGTTTTAAAAGGTTTGATGTAGTATTCTGAAAATCATTGTACAGAAGAGCTGTTGGAACAAGTAGCAAATTGCTTAATAGTTCTTTTTAAATTTTTGTTAATGGGGGAGATAAGATGACTGTAGTTGTATTACATTAAATGGCTGTGATAGGGCCCCTGACCAGATCCCTTTCTTTTAACGTTACATGTCATAATCCACAAAAAGGTAACAAACAAAAGTTAGTTAAATGCTTTATGTATGTATTTGAAAGGTTATTCTTTTTTGTCCATTCTTTTTCCCTCCGGTCACTGCCAACTGGACCCCCAACATTTGATAAACAGCTTGATCCCACCCAGAATGAAACACTCCCTACCTGTGGCCCCAGTTCTCTGACCCACCCACAACTCACCTGCAGGCAACTCTCCGGCTTGCACCCCACCCCAGGAGTGGGCACCTTCTGCTCCTCAGTAGTCCTATATAGATATCCAATGGCCTGCAGGTAGAGGTGAAGGATGGAGGGTGTCAGGAACTAGGAGGGTAGGATCCAGTTGTGGGCATGGTGGTTGTGGAGTGATGTCTTCCATCCAGCCAATGAAGTTTTTCATTTATCTGCGCAGTACCCCCCTCCCCCACATTGATGGACTCAGACATGTAATGACATCAAGGGGAGGCATGTACACTCCTGTGTGTGCCACGCTGATGTCTGCCATGTCCCACCATCCCTGTACTGAGGGCTGACAGGTCAATACCCCTCGCCCTATGCTAGGGGGTATCCTATCACCCAAGCTCTCCCTCCCTCCCTCCCTGCAGTCCAATGGACACTGAAGGCTTCTCCCCAACTGACCCTCTGACATCCTAAGCTTGCTACTGAACCTGGGTCATTGGTACCACATGCAGTAGCACTACCACTTTACCAGCAGGCTGGCTTGAACGAAAGATTACTGTCTTGACATTATACTGTATGCATATTGCAAAATGTCTAAAAATAAAGGTTTTGGTTTGTTTGTTGTGTAAATTCAGTGCTTGTGAAAGGTGCTGACTGACAGCATGGGAACCTGAAGTCTCTTTATCCACATGACAGGTACAGCATGGGCAATCACGATGCAAACTTCCTCACACTGCCACACTAATGAACCTCAACCCTGCCATAGAGAGACTACCATGTAGGTGAGTTTTTTTTTTTTTTTTACCAGGAGAGACACACTATGCTGAATGCATGTTTACAGATGTGACCTGGGAGCACAAGGAAGTTAAGTGACTTGCTCAGGGTCACACAGTATGCAAGTGGGGGCTGTGGGATTCAAACCCAGGTCTCCAGGTTTGCAGCTCAGAGCCTTAAACCACTGCACTATACTGCCTCTTCTGACTCCTATACTGACTCCATGCCCATTCAATCCCTTGCCTCTCATGTGAGACTTCCAACAAGGGTGCCAATTAGTGCCAATTGTGTTGGTGGTTTTGTGATGTGAACACTTACCAACTGGGAATTGGACTGAGACCACCACAACTCATTTCTCAGAGGCCACTGAACAGCCCTCAGTTGATAATGGCAATCAACCTCTACTGACCTGTGTTGAATTTGAACCCATGCCCTTGAGATTAAATGATCCTTAATCTGCTACCAATCCACTGAAACATCCAGTTCCCTTATTAAAAAATAACGTTTTTAAAAAGTAATGCACACATCTGAACATATCAGTATCAACACCAGTTCTACGTTTCTATGCAATATATTTAGACTTGCTAGTTTTTATGTTTACAATTCATTTATCCAGGATAGCTTAGAAGACATGCAATACTTCACTTTTAGATTATGGGTTGAGTCTTGAAAATGAATCCAGCTTCACAGACTTTAAGCCTGATATAGATTTTCATAATTTTCATCATTGCCAGTGGCTCAGCAGGTTGCACACTCACCTCTTAGGCTGGAAGACTGGAAGGTTGTGCATTCAAGCCCCATAATTGGAACATGCATAAAATCTCAATACTGATACTGTAGTGCATCATGAGGGGTGTGTTTTTATGGCTGCATGGGCAGAGCTCCGCAGACATATTGCTGTCATTCTGTGAAAGAGTACTGTGGAAGCATGTGCTGTAGCACAGTTCCACTACATTTTCTGTTACTGGCCCTTCCCCTCCTCTGGCTGCAGAAACACCCCCCTCCCCCCTTTGAGGGGCACTATTGTTTGTCCCGTAACTACGGAAGTGATGGCTGCCATTCCCAAGATGGTCATCGAATCAAACTGCGCATATGTGAGTATAGCACATGAGCAGTTCTCTAACAGCAGTCATCTTGCATACAGTAGACGTTGATGCATGAGAGCTCTGAGTATTTTTTAACTCAGTCTCGCCGCTCTGAGCAGCAGTGCCAGCCCTGACCAGAATTATTTTTCCTGAGGTACTGTCTTTCAGATAAGCTGTTAAACCATGGTCCTGTCTGCCCTTTCTGGTGGTTGTTTAGGAGGACATTTATGATTACACAGCACTTCATGAAAAGAGAAGGAGAATGTCCCCAGAGTCCTGGCCAAATTTTTCCACTTCATTAAGCAGTACCACCTACACCTTAACCTAGTTCAATATGTTTGTTTGCATCTGTAACCCCTCCCTGAGGACAAGGATCAAAATGGACAACATTGCCTAGCCCTTCTTTCCCAGTCAGCAAAAAACTAAAATAAATTGTAGTGTCATGATTAACACAGCAGTCTTTACCTTTTATACAAAAAGAATAGTACATAATAAAAATTGGCATAAAAATATATCTGTATATATACAGTAGGCATGATACTACAGTTTCATAAATGCAGTTCAGAGATTATTTTCAGTTAACATTCCCTTATTTTAATACTGGTTTTCAAAAAAGTAGCAATCCCTTTAGCTGACTCTTTTGTTTGTGGATTTAGCAGATATTGTGCTTCATATAACCATTCATTATTAAGACTATATATTAATGGGTGTGCCATCTCTATATCGACAACTTTACAGTGACATCATCAATGCCAGCAACATTGACAAGTCACTTTAAAGTCTACTCGTGACCCTGGCCCTCTTTTCCGAGGTCATGCACCCACTCCACAAATCAGATCTGACTCAGAGTTGATTATATTAAGGTGTGGGTGTGGGGGGCACTGAAAAACACATTTATCTGACACTACAGAATGCCGACTGCAGTTGTAATCGACATAGTGGTGTCGGGGAGACATTGCATTGACATGAAGTTGTCGACGCGGTGTAAAACCTTAGAGGGTGTGCCATCTATAATTTTTACATACCACAGACTAATATCTTCTAGTTCAATTGGCTATATTGACATTTTCTTTTCTGAATCAGTATTCAATCATTTTTGTGAGATGCATTAAACAGAAGTGTATAACATTAAACCTTTTTATCTGTGAATGTGAAGTTAGGTATCCAAACAAATGTCAGTTATACTTCATACATGCCACATGCAACCCGTTCTTTTGTCTGAAATTGTTCTTATTTCCCATGTGCATACACCCAATACTTATTGTTAAGGGAAGAAAGTCAACTTATGTGAGTTCATAGAACTAGGCATAGTTTAACACTTCTCCACAAAGAAATGACTCCTCTGTCTCATAATCTCTCCTGCTCCAGTCTGTTCACTGCTTCCTTGGATCTGTGAACAAATAACAACTTTATTTTCTAATATCACCTGAAGTCAGCTGGAAAGGACAAATAATTGCAATGTCCGTATCTCATAATCACCTCTTTACTTAATTAATTTCAATTCATTTTGTTCTTGTAGCAAATGACAGATCTCGAAAAAGCCCAAACAGACAACTACACCCCATTGCTGAGTGTGCTGGTGTAAAGACAATAATGCAGCACAAAAGAAAAACAGCACTACCCCACTGAAGTTCAATTGTAACAATGAAGGAAAACAGACTGGCAAAGCAGTTAGAAAAGTGCAAAAAAAGTGTTTATTTCATAACTTGGTACAAAAGTGGTCAGCTCCTTATGGTGACACAAGGCAGGTCTGTAGACTTGAACTGTTGCATTGTCGGGGCATGTGTGATTTTGTATTTTCTTGAAACTTGGCTTCCCAGCCAAATGCCCTTTGGGGTAACCCTTGCCTCAGTGTTTGTGCACAGAGGTTCTTTGTCTTTTAAATAGTTTTTTTATTTTAATGGGTTCACCACAATATATCCAAGGCACACTGCATTAAGGGTAGCTGGTCCATTCCACTGGGGTGTCAAACAGACGAGGCATACTGATGAGTCCTGGTAGGATGAAACATGTGTCTATGTCTTCTGTTAGCACCCTTTGCAAACTGTGTGAGAGGCCTTTCGACACCATGCAATTCTGCTAAAAGTTGGACCAGCATAACATTCTGTGGTGATTTGCATATGCAGCCCATGATGCTTCGCATTGTGGGGGCATGTGATTTGTATTTTCTTGAAACTTGCTTCCCAGCCAAATGCCCTTTTGGTAACCTTGCCTCAGTGTTTGCACAGAGGTTCTTTGTCTTTAAATAGTTTTTATTTTAAGGGTTCACCACAATGTATCCAAGGCACACTGCATTAAGGGTAGCTGGTCCATTCCACTGGGGTGTCAAACAGACAGGCATACTGATGAGTCCTGGTAGAGACTGGAAACCTGCGTGTCTATGTCTTCTATTACCCTTTGCAAACTGTGTGAGAGGCCTTTCGTACCATGCAATTCTGCTTAAAGTTGGACCAGCAACATTCTGTGGTGATTTGCATATGCAGCCCATGATGCTTGCATTGTGGGGCATGTGTGATTTTGTATTTTCTTGAAACTTGGCTTCCCAGCAATGCCCTTTAGGTAACCTTGCCTCAGTGTTTGCGCTAGAGGTTCTTTGTCTTTAAATAGTTTTTATTTTAATGGGTTCACCACAATATATCCAAGGCACACTGCATTAAGGGTAGCTGGTCCATTCCACTGGGGTGTCAAACAGACGAGGCATACTGATGAGTCCTGGTAGGACAAAACACGTGTCTATGTCTTCTGTTAGCACTCTTTGCAAACTGTGTGAGAGGCCTTTCGGCACCATGCAATTCTGCTTAAAGTTGGACCAGCATAACATTCTGTGGTGAGTTGCATATGCAGCCCATGATGCTTTGCATTGTGGGGGCATGTGTGATTTTGTATTGACTTGAACTGTAGACTGTCGCAGAGGCAGATAAAAAAAAAAACAGTTAAATGGGGAAAAATCCTGGGTTACTTTAGCCAATTTCTGAACCTAGAAGTGTAAAGCTGACAGAAAGTTGTTGAACTGAGATGCGGGTACTAATTTAACTACCTAATATATCTATTATTTATCAGCAGAGCACAGTGTTTTTGGATGAGGACAACTTAATCAGTTCTTAGCAGAAACCTTGACACTCAACCCAATAATACTGTTTGTCCCTAGGGCCCTGTCCAATGAAAACACAGATTACCAATTGTGTGGATGCTCAGTTGGCAATTAATTTATAGTATATGGTTAGGGCTTATTGTGGCTAAAAAGCGATGGCTTTCCAAAAGCTGTTGTAGGACAGTTCAAAGGTCAAGAAAAGTTGTTGTAGTACCGTTCTGATGTCACAACGATACTACAACAACTTTCCCCCTTGAGCTGTTACCTGATTGGCTAAAGCAGCTCAGTGTTCAAAAAACAAATGGGGCAAAATGGCAGCACCACTTAGCGAGCTGAGGAGCAAGTGTTTCATAAAGATAGTTTGGACACAAACTGCCATTGTCAGCTCCGTGTATCCAAACTATCAGTTTGAAATTTTTCTTCATTTTTTAAATAATCAGTGCTTTCGAATGCCATGTGGTGAGTCAAACCGTAGCAAGGACCTGAAGCAGAACGGGACTGCAGTGACAATGCGGAGCAAGAGAATGTGTGAACACAAGGTACGAAACCTTGTATTTCAACTGCAGACATTTCTGGGAACCATATACTATATAAAATAGTATATAGGTGACCAGACACAAAAAGGCTTTGTTTCCATTTCGGGGATGTGATGATGTCAAACGGGCCTCTCGAGGTCTGTATGACATCATCACATCCCCTCGATGGAAACATAGCCTTGTTGTGTATGGTCACCCATACACTATTCTATATATTATATTCTCTTCCAAAAGTTCACTTCCACAACATTTCCATCATCATATTTTACAAAACCATGTTCTTTATTATCATTACTATACACAATTTCCATAAACCATATTTTCTTCATTGTTTGCCCATCTCGGCCCCGACTTAAAGCTGGGGGGGGCTGCCACAATGTTCATAACCACATTTTCATTCTGGTTTCCTCTTCTCACCCCCCAGATGTACACCTTGGGGGGCGCTCTCTTTGTTTTCTTCTCTCTTGTTGGGTATGGATGTAAACCCATACCACTCATCTGTCTGGTGTTGTTCTGTGACCCTCTGAGTCAAATTATCCCACCCCTTTCCCCTCCTCCCTGTTTTCTGTGCCCCTTCTTCTCTGCCATCCACCTCCGGCAGTCCTAGCAGACCTGCTGTCCACCTTCAGCAGTCTGTCACTCTCCTGCACACCTACATCTTTCTTTTTCCACTAGCCCACCTCCAGCTCGCAATGGACGGTGGGCCCCCTCCCCCAAGTAAGTGCGCTCCTCCTCCTTTTCTTTTTTTTTTTTTTAAATTCATGTTCTGAAAGGGGCACAACAGCCCGCATGCCCAAGGGCATCCCCAATACTCCCTTCCTGGTAGACTTAACTCTGATCCTGCCCGTCAGCTTTGCATAGTGAAGAATCCCCTGCAGGTCACTCATCTAACCTCTTCTTAAGTACTGCCCCCCCCCCCGGGCTATATATATATATATATATATATATTTATTTTCTCCTGTCCTCCCTTTTCTCAGCAACCTAGGTCATTGCCTCCTCCATATGGGGAGAGAGGAGTTACTGTCATGACCACCCCAGGGATACAAAATCTTTCCCTCACCATGGTTACCAGGAGCCCGTGACCTAGCCATGTCCCATGTCCCTGACCGTCCCTTGTCGAACTGGTCCCCATGATGTAACTGCAGCTTCTGAACTTGCTGGAAAAGGCTGGGAGGAAGGTCCCTAGGTTCCCACACCATTCTTCCCTGTGGGAACCAGCTGGCTGCTGCACACCCACTTGCTCTTTACCTGCTTGCCCTTCTTCCATGGCTACATAGCCTGAGCTCCTATTCCCCAGTTGCCCAGGAGAATCCCTTTGATCTTGCGCTGCTGTGCCTGGGCAGGCAATGTGATATTTATGCTTCGGTGCTGTTCCATTCTTATTTCCAGCATCCAACTGATTTCCTTAACTCTAAACATGGCAACCATATGATCACACCCCCTGAAAGGCTGTCGTTTCTTTTGTTACTCCCTACCGACCTTACTCATTGTATGTTGTCAACCAACTATTACCGTAATTATGCTCTGCTAACAATCTGAATCCCGTTTCCTTTTCCTATGCCGTGCAACCCAACTGTAAATAATTGATCTGCCCCCGCCCAAAGTTTAGGATTTTCCATCTTTTAAACCTTCTGCAGCTTGCACCTAGCCTATTATACGGGATACATAGTGCACCACACTCTGTTTTCCTTGGACTGTAAGGGCATGTGGCTAACCCTGGGTAGATGTCTAAAGGTGGCCCACTGGGCCAAACACCACAGGGGCAAGTTATCCAATCACCCCCCTTCTTCCGCTTCTTCACCTTTTTTTTTCTTTTTTTTTTTTTTGAAAACCTGAGTGCCATCTTGTCCTCTGTTTCCTGTAGGTAATGGTGTAGACCGATACCGCTTTTCTCTCCTTCAGTTGGGTTTTCTTGTCCACATATGCCTTTATCATTCCCCCTCCTCCCCCCCCTCCTTTTTTCCCTCTGCCATCCACTTCTGGCAGTCCACCAATGTCCATACTGGCTGCCTACTAGCACTGGGCACGGAAAGAATACTAAAGTCGTCCCACTAAACTGCCATATGCAACCTGTAGCTTTTGCCATGCTCATGTACAAATGGAAATAACTGAAACGGTTGTTCTTACTTAATTGTCCTGACAGCCCCCAGCCACTCTGGCAAGTGAGTAGACAAAGATTCCCCCCCTCCTTTTTTTTTTTGGTCTGCTACATCCAATCACCTCTATACCCTGTGGATCCTAGTCACCTCCCAGCATGGAGGGATCTTGTCTGTATCCAGGTTGCTGCCCTGTACCTGAACTGCTCTCCTATGCACTATCCTGTGCCACCCTGAATACCTCTTTTCTTGATTGAGTGTCCTGGCCCAAACCGGTGGCCTTCCTTATCACCTTTGCTTTGTCCACCTACCTGGCCTTAAAACCTGCCACCTAGGTCCCAGACTTACAGACATACATCCCCTGAGGCACCCTACAAGAAATTACTGCCTCTTCTGTCATGTCGTGTATACCCTTATCCCCTTCTCCGTGGAATTCTTCCTAACACCCTCCTGGGATGCCCTCCGGCACACCCCCAACTAGCAGAAAAGTTTTTTGTTTTTGTTTTTATATACCCCCATTGTGGGGTAAAGGGGTGCTGCCCTCTTCCACTTTCTTCCACTTCTGTTCCTTGATTGCTCTGTCCAGTCTTCCTCAAACGTGTGGCCTGAAGACCTTCCACCCTGCTCTAACACCCTCCCTGCATCTTTCCTGTCGGGACTGTGCCATATTGACCCAATCCTTCCTTTCCACAATGCCTGCAGGCCACCCGCCACATTTGCACTCTCCCTGTTCATCTAAATACCCCCCCACTCACATGCCTGCCTGTTGCTTACAACCCAAACCCCCCTGATTCTCCCCCAGTTGCTTACCACTGTTCCACACACAATGTAGTAACGCCCTCTGGTGTGAGGCCCTTTCCTTCCTGTGCAGGGGGGATGGCCCAGTCCATGCTTTGAGCTAATGGGCTCATTGATGGCCGCTGCCCTGAGGCCTGGTGTTTGCTGTATCCACAGAAGGCACCGCCACCTCTCTGGTGGCCTGTGGAGTCAGACGGGCGGTAGCAGGTGTTGGGGCAGACCCAGCTAATGGTTCTGTGACCAGTGCCGGTGGTGGCAACGGACCTGTTGACTCCCTGGCTGTAGGAACCTTAAAAGCCCACTTTCTACCCTTCCTACCATGCCCTTTTTCAGACCCCCTTTTCCACTCTTGCCCCCGTAGCATTCCTCCCTATTCATCTCATGTCATGGTTGCACCCCACCACCACGTTGCATAACGACTCTGCAACCTTCATCTTCACTGGTGGTCCCTCCAGGGTGCCAGCTGATGTAGATCTGCAAATTTGAAGCTGAAAATAATCACAGAAAATGTTAATATTGACCAACAGACTTCTCTCTCAAATATCCCCCGAACCCGGGTTCTTAAGTGCGCTTCCCTGTCCGTCTGTGAAATTCCTAAATAAACTGTTTATATATATTTTTTTTTGAGTATCGAAGGTTGAATCCCTTGCAGTACAAATGGTCCTTGGCCAAAATTCTGTTCTCCCTGTCCTATGTTCTTTCTATTTATTTATCTGTAATATGTCTGTCTCTGTCCCTTGGTGGTGAAAATCCTATCAGTATTTTTGTCCCCAGGTCCCATTGTGTGTGTCTAAAACCTTCCTACCAACTGGGATGGCCTGCTGCAAGTGTCCTGTCCCAATCAGGGTCTCTGACAAACACCTTACACACCAATAACCTCGATACCATTCTGTCCCCCGCCTTGTAGCAAATAACACATTTCTGCCCCTACCCTCTACCGCTGTACCATGTTGGCCTCCTTCCCCCAATTAGTAATGGTCTTATATAGTGTTATTGTATTTACTATTATTATTATGATTATATGTTGTTCTACCTCTGCACTGGACCTGCCCTATTCCCATCACCCACCTCCCCCCCAGCCCCATGCCTATCTCAAAATAGTGGCTGCCATGCTGCCTACCAAGTTGTTAAAATGGCGGCCAAGCAAGGGGACTATGGTCTATTCTCCATGGATCACTCTGCCCTTGTTGTGCTAGCTGCACTACCTACTGTTTATGTCTTATCCCTGTTCCCTCCCCCGTTCCCCCTTTTTTTTTCACTCTTCATTTTCTTTCCCTTAGTACCCTCGGCTATGCGTGTTCATCTGTCCTGCTGCTTATTCACTGCATCCCGTGGAATATCTGGCTTTCGCATCATTACTTGGGTACCCTAGAGCCTGCCAGTCACTCAATTGTTCCTGTGAGATAGCATCACAGAGCCTGGAATCTCTTCTCTCGATGCATGGCCAACAAATGGTCCCTCTATTGAGATGCTCTCTCTTGAACATTCTAATATCTATTCTTCCAGTGTATGGGCACTTCTGTAATAATTTCCATTATAGAATCAAACTGAACCAGCACGGCTTGAAGCCTGGTCCCTTTACCAATGTTTAATGCCCCATCTAATGAGCTTTTGTTTAAAATTATCCCTCAACCCACTTCCCTAATGAGTCTCATATATTATCTCTGACTGGGATCTAATTCTCCCTTATCTAAGATGGCAGCCACCTCGTGGTCACCTGTCTTCCTTAGAATGGCATCTGCTAAGCCACCGACAGCATTTCCTGACTTGCGCCCACATGTCTGTCAACAATTGGTGATCAGGGCTCCCGCCCTCTATCATCAGGTCGGAGGGTTGGCCACCTTCCAGAATTGCTGTCTGAATTGGGCTCAAGGTGGGCAGATACAAAACCCCTAATCGCATCAAACTGTTCGATCGTGGCATCCTGTATGTATACTCCATCACCTTCCACTGCCCCTGGTGTCCTCAATGCAGTCCAAAACAACCTTTTAGGCCAGCTTCCACTACCCGTCCCCAAACTGTCTTTTTACCCTCTAGAATTTGAACCTATGGCTCCCTGTGAGACCACAGTTTAATTCTTAACCATAGTTACCAGCTTCTGGTCTGACCTGGGCATCTCTATCTGCTCCCAACCACTTCTCTCTAGTTCTCGCCTGCAACCCGACTCTGCCTCTGTCCTCCTCTAATGTGTTCACAGAGGGAGTATGCACCTGAGCTAGAACCACAGTAAATCCCACAAAACCATGCTTACATCTCCACCAAACATCTTATCCTAATAAGATTCAAACTCCCAACACTCCCCACCATGGGCAGCTATTCGACCCCCTACCCCGCCAGCATTATCTGGGTCCTCTTAGTCCACATGGTAGCAATAACATCCCAAGCTCTCCCAGCTGTTGTGAGCACGGTGCTGCTACTGGCACCCTTGTCTAACCAGCCCACTGCCCCACCAACATTTCATAGGACCTAATGTCCTGATGGTATGTCTACCATTCCAAAAACTTTTCCAGGTTGCTGCATATGCAATGCTGCTACAGGCATCCCATCTTAAATTCAGACCACACGGTCTGCCTTCCAAAACCAATAGCACTCCTGTTCTATGCTTGAGCACCATGTGGAGCACAATCACATTTTCCTAACTGCTAGTATTTTCCACTACTAATCTGCTGCATGGCACAGGCTGAACGAAAACTCTTTAGCAACTCTATTGCCATCAGCTTCCTACCAGGCATAGCCTAGTCCATTCTTCTTGCTAATGCCTCAGCCCAAACTGATACATTTTGAAACTGCCCTACATTGCCCGCTCAATCCCTTGTGACTGAATTCCTTTTCTTTCCAACAATATGACCAGTGTGATATTGCTGCATAGCCCCACTTTATGAAAGATTTCAAGTCTATCGCCTTAACTACTCTGCCATGACAACATCTGACATTCATTACTGCAATAGCATATATCCTAATATTTTTTTTACTTACCCCCTGTGCCAAAACAACCGTCTCACCAACAAAATCACTGTAGGATCCCCTGAATCAACCAGCTACCAAAATCGTTCTCCCTGATTAAAAATCTACCGAATATTTAACAGACAATTAACAGAAAATTAACATCAGGTGCCACCCTGATGTGCTACGATATATAATTGCCAACCGATGTGCTTCCTAGTAAAACTGAATTTTACAGAAGCAAAATTGTGAGCTTCCTCTGCCTTGCTTGTCTCTTTTAAACCCCCCTTTGCTCACCCCTCTCTCTTCCCTCACCCAATCAAACCCTCCCTCTCCTTGCATGATGTCATGAGGTTCCACCTCTTTTGGAAGTCCTCTTGCTCATCTATCTCCTTCAATAGCATGTCCTCAGCTCAGCTCCCCAGCCCCCAACCCCTCCCCCCTTCCCTGCCTCTTTTTCCCTTGCCTACATCCACTCCATTGTTCAGGGCCAGGGACAACTGAGTCTGCTTTTTTAGGTGGCAAACCTGTTTAAGTACTTCATGCAACAGCTTTCTGAACAAACCTTTTTTTATAGTACCTGTCTGTTGTTTCGCCCAGTATTGAAAGCTATCAGATCACACAGCGTCCTTTTAGTATGCACCCCAGAGTTGAACATCTTGCTCAGAACAACAAAAGAAAAATTCTATTAAGTATCTCCATTAACAAAGAGATGGCCATTGATTTCAATAAAGTAACTTTTTTATTGTGTACTAAATCATGTCTGTATTATCACACTTTGGTTCTGGCTGTATGTCTCTGACTATTATATTTATTTCTCTGAGTCCTGCCTGTTCTGTTTTTTTACTTATACCACACATCCTCCCTGCCTCTCCTATTGACTCCTGAGCTCAGTCCCACCTACTCCCTCTTGTTTTCACACCTCTGTTTATCTAGGCCTTTGTTCTTTTGTTTATCCTAATTTCTTGATTTCCTTGCATCTTTAGGCATCTCCTGTCCATTCTACCCTTTCAACCAGCCTCTGATCTCAGATCCTATCTGCATGCTTTTGTCTTCCCTTTAGCTTCCTTCAATCTCCCACTGACCTGTTCCTACTATGCCCCCCCTTCCCATTTCTTCTCATGTTTTTATTTTTTGCATCTTTGACTTTCATCTCTAGTCCTGATTTTTAATTGCTCCACAGTCGATATAAATACTGCTTGTTGCTCAGTTTTGCTATTCACCTGAAGGAGGGACCTGTGTGGCCCTGAAATCTTGTGTATAATTTCACCTTTGTACAAGACACTTGTTGGTCCAATAAAAGGTATCAAACCTTCCATCTTCTCATGTTTTGCAAGGACCAATATGGCTGAAATCTCTTTTTACAAAACAGTGAAGTATCCAAAATATACATTATTCAGGACTATAAAAGGTCCAAGTGTGTAATATGAATTTCACTCTCCTGGTCTGCTTTACCAATATTTAGCCTATCAACAGCTGGGTTTGTGGTTGCCAACTGGCATCTACTGAATTTTATAATAATGTTACCTGTTAACAGATCTTTACATTTTTATCAGGCCCTGAAACAACTTAACAACTTATATAACTGGCAGGTAAGGTAATTACATCAGCTAAGACCCTGTTGAGTGGATACCTGTATATAGAATGTATTACACAGTATCAAACATTTGTTTTTAAATCAGGCTACATATAGAATATTAAAGACAGGTAGCAAACTTTTTTTTAATCAGGTTGCACATGGAATACTAAGGTGACAAGCCATCTGTGTCCTTTTTTTACCAAATCCATAAAAATATTGGGCAACTTTTCCTATTTCAGATCTGTTTGTATTTTGTGGCAACTTTACCCAAATACAAGGTTGCATTTCTTGTTTTCTGTTGATTTGTACCAAATAAATGTAACACTGATCTCCAGAAAAGTGCAGTGGAAGCTGTATTGCTACACAGCAGTCCTTTATACCATTCCAATAAAAAAGTTTAAAATGTAAAAAAAAGATAACGCTTCTATTAAGCCATTTAGGTTTAATGCCTCTGTTATTGTATTTCTTTATCTCTTTAATGTATTTATTACAAACATTGATTATGATATCCTTACTGATATGCCACATTTCTTCTACTGATCTATTGAGTAAAAATATGGTCCATTTCAGCTATAGTTCCTTTCTCATCAGCTGTTATTGTACAGATAAGTCTCCAGTATATGTTGTTTTAAATCTATCTTTATCTTCAGTTTCAACTCTGATACTGTTTATGATCGTTGGCCCCCAATGGTTTTTCAGTGACACAGTTAAGGATGTTTGTGTTTTCCCTTCTCATGACTACATCAAGAATGTCGGTTCCCATAGTACTGCTTGATATGTGTTGTATTACATTTAATTCTATACAAGCATCTAGGAAGAATTTTCCTGGCTTTAGTTGAGGCTCTATGTTTTTTCCAATCAGTATCCCCCTAACTGAGATCTCCCAGGAATATTATTTATCCTAAATTATTAGCTGTGTATAGTTTTAGAGTTATAGTAGTAGGCTAACCAAGATTAGTGTATTTCCTAGCAGTCACAATCACCTGTATGGCTTTTTGACTGTGGACCTGTAGTTGAGTATAATAGTTATTAATAGTGATGCAGCAAATTTAAATTTCGCCGGTGAAGTGACTGCAAAGTGTGCATTTCTTGTTGCCACTCCACTACGTGGAGTGGGCAATGAAAAGTGCACACTCCACCTTGTCATTACCATTTAGCGCTAAGACAGAATGACAAGGCAAATTTGCTGTTTTCAATGGACTTCGCCATGCTCTTTAGCCACAGCCAAGCAGGAAAAGGAAGGAAGTGAGTCATACAAGCAGACACTTTCACTTTCTCCTGTGCAGACAGAGAGGGAGAGAGAGGAGTGTGTTGTTTTGTCACTGCTGAGTCTTGGAGATGAGAGCGAGAAGGAGACTTAAACTTTGATTTAGACTCAACAGATTTTTTAAAAGCCACATTTTTTGTCTTTTCTGTACCCTTTTTTACTTAATTTGTTCTTTCTGTAAATTTATTTTTCTTACCTTCATAAGTAGTTAGTTGTTTGTCTGTGTCTGTGTGACTGTGTGTGTGTGTGTTGTGTGACAGTGTGAGTAGTCATTGCTCAGACTGAGGGAGTGCAGAAGGAGAGATGGACCAGGGTGCGGGAATGTCTAGGGTGGAAGCAGCTCTGGGAGAATATGGTACTGTAGATGTTGTACTGTGCACATACCTGGGGGGCACGGTTGCTGGTTCCTGTTGGACTGATCAAAAATTCTGAGTGTCCCCCCCTTGGAAGCAGGACCAGCACCATCTCCTGACTCTGAGACAGTTGAACCAGCACCACCACGTCCAGCACCAGCTCTGGCACCAGGTCCTCTGGAGCAGGATGTGCCTGTTCCCCCAGACCCAGGTGTGGATCCCATCCCTGCTGAGCACCTTGACCAGCTGGCTGCCAGGTCATCTGGCCCTCCCCTGCCTGTGCCTGGTCCTCTCTGCACTTCCATTGTTTGGCAGTTTTTTGACTGTGTTGGGGGGACAGCAGCATGGTCAGATGCTGCCTATGTGAGGTGGAGGTGGGTTGTGGCCTCTGAGGATGCACTTGGGGACTGGGGGCCAGTACACCCATATGCTCAATCACCACCAGTTGGAGTGGCAGGCTGCCACAGAATGGGCCATGCTTGCTCCTGCTGGCCCTTCTGTGGCAGTGGGTGCAGCTGTGCATGGTGGCTGCCCTAAGAAGAGGAGGGCCAGAGGAGCACCTGCTGCTCCACCAGCACCCACACCACCACCACCTCCCACAGGTTAGCCTGTAGAACGTCTGGACCCCAGAGAACTACATGTAATGCATGCTGACTTGGTGGTTCTCTGGAGTGCTGTCAAGAAGAACAATGAGTGGGTGAGTGCTGTCAGGCAGTGGCTGGATCACATACAGGGACATCAGTTGCAAATTATGTCCATGCTGGAACTGCTGCTGGATCACCATGGGATCCCACAATAGTTTTTTTTTCCTCACACAATGTGCCCCCCCACACCTTCCTTGCTGTGTTATAAAATGTATTCCTCCACCATCCCCGACCCTTGTATGTAATTATGCCCTTTTTCTTATTGTCTTCCATATGCATGACACTTTGTATTCTGGCCTCCCCTTCCTCCTGTAAAGTATGTGTGTGTGTGTGTGTGTGTGTGTGCTGTTCAGGTGCCTCATTAATGTTTACCCTCTGTTGTGGAGTGTTTGTGGAAAAGCAGACTGAGCAGTGCAAGTATACTGTGCTAAGCTGCATGTGTGCAGTCAGTCTTCTTTCCTGTCTGTGTGTGTACTGCAGACACTGTCCAGCTTCCTGCAAACATATATATGCTGATTGCAGTCTGACTTGTTGCTGGGTTTATGGTATAAAGAATAAAGATAAGAATATGTAACGTATATTTTGTTAGGGGATCATAGCAACCAAAAATCCTGCTTTTCAACAAACCGTATCTAACAGATATGAAGTATTGCTGATGCACCCAAAATATTCCAAGGTGTAGAGACGTGATAAAGTCAGAAAATATGTCAGGTACAGTTCACTGCCACCACACTGTACTACCACATTCCTTCTTTTCATTATTTGTTCTGGAATATGTCTTTCTATTTTACACTGGCAGTGTCAGTTTTTCAACAAGTTGATGTACACCATAACATGACATGACACCAGTGGTAGCACAGTGTGGTGGCAGTGAACTGCAGGACCTGTTATACATTCTGACTTGAACATGTCTATACACCATAACATATTTTGAGTGCCTCAGCAATATGTTATGTCTGTTGGGTATGGTTTGTTTAATAGCATGATTTTTTGTTCTGTTATCTCCACAAAGTCATATGTGCACTGTGTCTGTGCAACAAGTGATTGAGGTGCACACTGGCCCAAGAACTCTGAAAACATGTTTTATTACTTTGTCTGCTGCTGTTAATGATACAAATAAAATATACAATATATGTTCTAATCTTTATTCTTTATACCATCACTATGAATGGTGCAACAATTCAGCATCAACATATATATATATATATATATGTTTGCAACTTGACACTGGATGGTGTCTGCACACACAGGAAAGAAGATGGACTGCACACATGTAGTTTAGCACAGTATAATTGCACTGCTCAGTCCTGCTTTTTGACAAATACTTCAGGATATCATGACAGAAAGTAAACATTACTGAGGCTCCAAAAATATTTACCAGACTCACCAGAATTCCCAATCCCAAAACGCAACTGACTTGTGTCCAGAAAATTCCCCAGTGCTGACAAAGTGAAATGTGAGCATAACATGAAATGCAAAGTGCCCCAGAATTAATGGCGAACTCAGTCATGCATGCAGTACTCATACACAGTCCTCAGAATTATTGTGCATCTCCACAATGCAACTGTCTTGTGTCCAGAAAATTCACACATGCTGACAAAGTGAAATGAGAGCATAACATGAAATGCAAAGTGTCCCAGAAATAATGGCAAAGTCAGTCATGCAAGCAGTGGTCACACACAGAGTCACCAGATTTAATGTGCATCCCCAAATTCTACTGTCTTGTGTCCAGAAAATTCCCCAGTGCTGACAAACTGAAATGAGAGCTTAACATGAAATGCGGTCTCCCAGAATTAATGGTGTACTGCAAACGCACAGATTAAGATTGTGCTATGCACTCAAGGGATGCATATGAAAGGTACAGCAACACCTAACTAGTGCTCACAAGTCACAAATCCAAGTCTGGAAAGGAATACATTTTGCCAGTTGGGGGATTAGTGCATGGCAGTAACAATCCACTACCAGTAGATATACCACAAAGCAGTATAAAAAATTCATGCAGGTGTGGTGGATAGCAGATTCACACTACTGCAATTACTCTGTGGCACAATAAAGGTGTCTGATTTAATGGCATGCATTGCACACAAACTCACACACACACACACACTACAAGTAATGCATAGTAAATTGAAAACTTTTAGTAATATAATCCAAATGTTTTAAACAGACAAATTATACACTGCTGCACCATAACAATCAGCAAAAAAATGTCAAGAATTGCTGAAAAAATAACTGTGTGTACATTAACACAGTTATACAAGAAAAATATAACCAAAACAGACAGACTGCTTTTTTCTCCCAGTTAATGTACCTACACCACCGATACGCCCCTTCCTCAAAGCACACTTCACAGTACACAGACTGACTGTTCTAAATTAACGTTCAAAATCCACACACAACAATAAACACTTGATGATATGAGCACAGATGGGTTTCCTACAATCGATGTACTAAATGTTGTGCAAAGAAAAATGACTCAAAAAGGCATTTTAAACAGATTTTAGAGGTTCTGAATCAGAGAGCTCTGAGAGAAAACTGTCTCCAGCTACCACTATACACACACTACCCAGGCCAGAACTGAGGATGTGCAGAACAATCTAGAGTCCATGTCACCTGCAATCCCATGAATCACTGCAGAATTTCATTTGGAGCTAAATTACAAGGTGAAGTGAGGCAAATGACATTGATTTCACTGTACTTCACCTTAACATTTTTGGAGAAGTAGTTTGGGGAAGGTGAATTAACGCAAAGTCATTGATTTCAATGGACTTTGTGTTCCTCATTATGAAGAGAAGTACTCTGCTTAACTTTGTGGAGTACTCCATGGATTCTGTGTTACTCTGTCAATCACTTAGTGGAGTGAATTGGGGCAACTTCGCCAACCACCACTTACAGTACTGTAACTCACATGTTGTACAGGAGGAAATACGAAAGCCTACGGCTGTACTTCCCCAATGAGTTGTAGCACAAAACTCCCCTACTTAAGACACTAATTAATGAGTACAATGATGGGGTGGTGAAGCCTGGAGAGATACTGCAAAACATCCAAGTAACCAGTAAAAAAATGTATGTGATTTGCGGCGTGATCGTGAATCATGATTTGTGACTGCATTTGTGACCATGATGATGAAGAACATGATTTGGTGTCGACCGTGTGAGATAACCAATGTGGAACTGTATGAACGCAAATGCCTACTGCTGTAATTCTCTGATGAGCTGTAACACAAAACTCCCTGACTTAAAAACACTTATTAATGAGTACAATGGTGGGGTGGTGAAGCCTGGAGAGATAATACAACACAGGCTTAAAATACATCCAAGTAACTAGCAAAAAAATTAATGTTGTGATTTCTGACATGATCGTTCATCATGATTTGTGACTGCATTTGTGGCAAGGATGATGAAGAACATGATTTGTATCATGAGTGACTCATGAATATGATGTTGGTCCTGACTTAAAAGCGTATATTAATGAGTACAGTGTTCATGCAGAAATATGCACCACACCTGTCCAGTACTCTGAAGGGAAGCCAAAGAAACAACTGCAACTTAAATTACAGATGGAGATTGGGCCGTAAAGAGATGCAAATGCATAGACAGATTAAGACTGTGCAGTGCACTGAAGAGATGCTGATGCAAAGGCACAACACTTATCCAGTGCTCACCATCAGAAATTCAAACTCAGAAAAGAATACCTTTGCCGGTTGAGGTGGGCCTTGGGGGAGGGGGGGCAATGTACTGTACTGCTGCAGTAACAGTCACTAGTACTAGTACCTGTAAAGATACCACAAAGACATACAAAAATCACACAGCTGCAGTGGATAGCAGGTTCACATTGCTGAAATTATTATGTGGCACAATAAAAGGTGTCTGATTTGATGACACGTGTCACACACATACTCAAACACACACTAAGTAATGCGT
This sequence comes from Neoceratodus forsteri, assembly GCA_016271365.2. NCBI lineage: Eukaryota > Metazoa > Chordata > Ceratodontiformes > Ceratodontidae > Neoceratodus > Neoceratodus forsteri. Next base: position 483,128,077 of record CM028137.1, on the reverse strand, counting down.
AGCAAATTGAAAACTTCAGTAATATAACCATGTATTTTAAACAAACTAAAATTATGCACTGCTGCACTACAACAATCAGCAAAGAAATGGCAAGAATTATTGAAAATATTACTGTGTGTACATTAACACAGTTATACAAGAAAAATATCACCAAAACAGAAGGAACTGTCTTTTTCTCCAAGTTAATCTACCTACACCACAGATACATCCCTCACCCAAAGCACATTTTCACTGTCTCTTACTACACAGACTCAATGTTGTACATTAGCATTCAGAATCCACACACAAACAATAAACGCTCAATGATGTGAGCACAGGAGGGTTTCCTACAATTGATGAACTAAAGTTTGAGAAAAAAAATTATTCAAAAAGGCTTTTTTAGCAGCTTTTAGAAGGTTTGAATCACAGAAAGCTCTCAGAGCAGACTGTCTCCTACAGCTTCCTGTACACACTACCCTGAACTGAGGCTGTGCAGAACAATATAGAGCCCATATGGCTTGAAATCCCATGAATCGCTGCAAAATTTGCCTTTGGAGCTTAAAAATGAGGCGAAGTGAGGTGAAGTACATTGTTTTCAATGTACTTCACCTTAAGAGCTGGTGGAGTAGTGGTTTGGGAAGGTGGAGTAACGCAAAGTCATTGTTTTCAATGGACTTTGCGTTACCCATTATAACGAGAAGTACTCCGCTTTGCATTGTGGAGCACTCCCCAAATCCACTTTCGCTTCGTGATTCACTTCACGGAGTGTACTGGGGCCACTTCTCCCATCTCTAGTTATTAATGGAATGCTGGAGAGGTTAAAGCCTATTATAAAAAAAGGTCTGAGAAATATTAAATTTTAATTGGTTGATGGCATTCCAACAACACCACATTAATCTTTAATTAATGTACTTGTAGGGCATGATTACTTGAGCATTGATTTTCTTAGTGACACCCTACATATTTAATTAATTGCATTTATAGAACTCAGAACTTCCTTGACACTTAAAGCTAGACCTTGCACAAATACGAGCTTAACTTTGCACAGAAAAAAATGATAACCAGTAAAATAAATTTGAGAAAAAAATGAAGTTTCCATGTTTGAATACAGGCTGCCTTATTTTAAATCTGTAAATTAGATTAGTATCTGATTCTTAACACTCATGTTTCAGCAAACAGCCCCTCTAACTCTGCTGTGAAGGTGATCTCCCCCTCTCCCCATGGTTCTGCATGTTTGTCTCACAGATCTGTCTGTTCTGTCAGTGTTCTATCCCTCCTGAGAAACTGCTGGCCAGGGATGGACTGTTGGAGGAAGATGGTCAAAAGGAAAATATTCTAAATAGCTGCTTTTGCTCTGTATTTACAAGGGAGAATACAGGTCCAGTGCCGCAGAGTGGTATACGAACGGCCAATAGAGTGATGCAGGAAATGGGAAATCTGTCATTTACCACAGATAGGGTCAAGGATGGGCTGGCAGATCTCAAGCCAGACAAAGAAGAGGGACCAGATGGAATGAATCTAGGGGAACAAAAAGAATTATCAGAAGAGTTAGCCGGTCCCCTGGCACACCTGTTCAACAAATCACTGAGTACAGGTGTGGTTCCGAGGGACTGAAGGGTGGTAGAAAATTTGCCACTTCATGGGTAATGCAAAGTCCATTGAAAACAATAACTTTGCATTACTCCACCAACCCAGACCACTACTCCACCAATTTTAAAAGTGAAGTGCATTCAAAACAATGTACTTTGCCTCACTTCGCCTTATTTTTAAACTCCAAAGGTGAATTCTGCAGTGATTCATGGGATTTCAGGTCACATGAGCTCTATATCAATCTGCACAGCCTCAGTTCGGGGTAGTGTGTGTAGGAAGCTGTAGGAGACAGGGTGCTCTGAGAGCTGTCTGTGATTCAAACTTCTAAAAGCTGTTAAGAAAGCCTTTTTGAGTAGTTTGTTTTGCTCAAACTTTAGTTCATCGATTGTAGGAAACCCTCCTGTTCTCATATCATCAAGCATTTTTGTTTGTGTGTGGATTTTGAATATTAATGTACAACATTGAGTCTGTGTAGTAAGAGACAGTGAAAGTGTGCTTTGGGGGAGGGCGTATCTGTGGAGTAGGTAGATTTAAGTTGGAGAAATAGGGAGTTCTTTGTTTTTTGGTTATATTTTTGTTATATAACTGACCATGTTAATGTTCACACAGTAATATTGTCAGCAATTGTTGACATTTTTTTGCTGAGTGTGTGTTGTGTGGATCTGGTGCAGCAGTTCATAATTTCAGGTTGTTTGCAATATGTGATGTATTACTGAACTTTTCAATTTGCTATGCATTACTTGTAGACAAAATGTATGTGTGTGTGAGTGTGTGTATGTGTGGTGCATGACATCAAATAATACACCTTTTATTGTGCCACAGTGTAATTGCAGGTGCAGCAGTGTGAACCTGCTATCCACTGCAGCTGCATGATTTTTTACTGCCATTGTGGCATCTTTTTCTGTTTTGCTGCTTGCACTGCTGTAAAAATCTGTAGTCAGTGCCCCCCCTTCCCCCACCGGGAAAACAAATTATTTTCCGGATTGGATTGTTTGTGACTTCAGCACCACTGGTTAATTAAGGTGTTGTTTTCACTTGAAAATTTGCATCTGTATCTGTTGCTGAAGCCACAGTTGTTTTTTTGGCTTCACATCCAGCATCCCCCCACCCAGAGTGAACGTTCCAAAATCTAAATTTACTTAGAATATTGTTGTTGATCCCCCAAAATGCCCTCAAAGAGACGTGCAAGCAAAGCCGGTTCTGCTGCCAGTGGTAAGATTGTCTGTGGGCGTGGTAGTACACAGACACAAAGGTGCATTACTGATGTGAGGAAAGGTATTTCTCCTGCAATGTTTTTTACAGCCCAATCAGTATCATCACTCATAGTTGGGGGAGTTGATGTTGTCCCAGCCCATGGTGTTACTGCAGTTGCTGGTGGTGGTATGAGTATTGCTGCCTCAAGTTCCACTTCTGACCAGTGTACTGTGTCCAAAAATATAGTGAAATGTGAAGCAGTGCAAGTGAGTGGCAGTGTAGATGATGTCATACTTCCCAGTAACATCCCAATAACTGAACATGAGGATTCTGATAATCATGTCAACGATAGCATACAATGTGACATTTCTTCCACCACAGTTCAGGTCACATATTTTCCATGCAGTAATTCATAGTGTGGTGAAAAAATATCAGGTGATGGTGGTGTTGATGATGATGATGAATCTGAAGATGATGATGCTGCTGCTGTGGTTGCAACATGCAGTCCACATGCCAGCATCCAAGCAGAATATGTGGATGTGGATGATGCTGATGAATATGATGATGCTGTAATTGACCCCAGGTGGAAACCGGAGAAAAATAAATTCAAGGTGGCTGTGTCTGGGTCTGTTGCATTAATTCCCCCCCACTGTAAAACTTGTGATGTACCAGTTTCAGTTGATGGTGATGATGATGATGATGATGACCCAATAATAATGATAGGTAGTCATGGAAGTCAGTTGCAGTCCAAGTGTGTTCTGCCTGAAAAATCATGTAGCACACCCCCCACTTCGTGGCTTAAAAGAATGGAATCCAATAAGCAGCATCAGGGACATGTTAAAAGTAGAGCATCGCAGTCCCTTGTTTGGGACCTTTTTGTGCAAGATGCAAATGATGAGTCAGTTTCAATCTGCCAGGTTTGCCATGTGTGTGTGAGTCGAGGTAAAAAGGGGGGCCATCTGGGCACAGGAAGACAGCATATGCATCTAAAGAATAGGCACATGGCACTGTGGACCCAGCACAAGATGGCAGCTAATACCACAGTGGGGCATTCACCCTCGTCATCAACCATAATGAGCATGTTATCCCCTTCCATAACTGTTAAATCCAGTAGGAAATTAAATGTGTGCCATAGTGATGACATAAGAGCAGAGGATTACTACAGGCATGAAGTAGAGGAGCATAATGATTTTGAAATGTTGTCCAGTGCTGGTGAGAGTAGCAATTCTGGTGGTGGTGGTGGTGAATGCAGTATGTCTAGTGCAAGTGGTACATCAAACCCTGTTGGTAAATGTGACAAAATACTTTCATTTGTGGGTTTGTCATCATCACCTGTGCAACCGTCTTCATCAAATGCCCACACTCCACCCCCTGTCATTCGCAGAGCAGAACCATTTGTCATCACACCCCATGTAAAACTTTTAAGTCAGCCCATGTTACAGAGTGGTTATTGATTTTTTGCCCTTCTCCTTTGTGGAGAATTCTGGGTTCCACTGGTTTGCTGCATGTGCCTGTCCAAAATGGAAAGTCCCATCCAGAACATACTTTTCTACCCATGCTGTTTCCGAATTGTACTGTACTGTGTCCGACTCAGTAAGACATGCCCTTCAACATTCCTCCTCTCCATTCATCCAGCACGGATATGTGGACAAGTGGCAAAATAGCGGGGAGTTCATATTTGTGTATAACTGCACAATGGGCGCAGGTGCCCGGGGTTGTTTGTGCTATTAGTAGTGTGAATAATCAGTGTAGTAAGGTGGAGTGTCGTGATAGCAATCTTCTAGAAATTCAACAGCATGCAACGATTGTTATGTGCATTGTGACCTGTTCACACACTGGTGAAAACATGTTGGTTGTGGTATTGTCTGAAATTGACAAGTGGCTGAACCCCCTGTCTCTGAGAGCTGGGTTCATAGCAAGTGACAATGGGTCAAATGTGGTGAAATGCATCATGAATGGTGGCTTTTTTCGTGTCCCATGCATGGCCCATTGCTTAAATCTAGTGGTGCAGGAGTTTCTGCAGCACCCTGATGTAAAGGAAATGCTGACAGTTGCACGCCGTATCTGTTCTCACTTTTCACGATCTGCAAAGGCCAGTGACCAACTTCTGCAGCTGCAGATGCGAAACAGCCTCCCTCAGCACCGCTTGAAGCTGGAAGTTGTCACCTGGTGGAACTCCACTTTATACATGGCAGAGAGGTTGTATGACAATACAAAGCCATCTCAGAATATTTTGTGATGCACACTAGCCGTGACAGTTCCAGGGCCTCCATCTCTATGAGGATTGAACAGTGGCTCCTCATGGACTCTATAATAAAAATTTTGTGACCTTTTGAACATGTCACACAGTCAGTGAGTGGTGAGTCTGCCTCCATTAGCCAATCAATTCCACTGCTGCAGGTGCTGAGGCAGACATTGGTGAATGTACAGCATGGCCTTGATGTTGCCAGAGACAGTGATAGCAGTATGTTGGTGAAACACATACTGACAGTATTCAACCAGAATCATCACATTTTGAGCGTTCAGCGTAGTGACAACTTTGCCATGGCAACAATGCTGGATCCATGATACAAACATGGAATTGCCTCAGTACTGGAGGGAGGGCCTGGACAGGTAAAAAATGTCAGTGGGCAACTGGTGTGCTTGGTTTATGGGGCACAGAAGTCACGTGCCAAGGTCAGCAAACCTCAGCAGCATAATCAGGCTGAAGGTGCACCTAGAAACATAGAAACATAGAAAACATAGATACATAGAAACATAGAATTTGACGGCAGATAAGGACCGCTTGGCCCACCCAGTCTGCCAATTTCCCTACCTAATGGATAAGCTGCAGATCCTAGTTAATCAGCAGCCTACTTCTTTCTACCCCCCCAACCCCTAGAATTGCATTATGGCTGTCCCATGCATGCTTGAATTCAATCACTGTTTTTGACTCCACAACCTCCTCCGGAAGGCCATTCCATGCATCCACAACCCTTTCTGTGAAAAAATTCTTCCTTACATTATCTCTGAACCACACCCCCATCTTCAGATTGTGCCCCCTTGTTCTTGCACACCTCTTTTTTTGGAAGATGCTACCCTCTTGGACTTTGTTGATTCCCTTGAGGTACTTGAACGTTTCTATCATGTCCCCCGTCTCCCTCCTTTCCTTGAGGCTATACATATTAAGCTCCTTTAGTCTCTCTTCATATGACTTCTGGTACAGACCCTGCACCATTTTTGTTGCCCTCCTCTGGACAGCTTCCATCTTGTCTATGTCTTTGTGGAGATTGGGTCTCCAGAACTGCACACAGTACTCCAGATGGGGTCTCACCAGCTGTCTGTACAGATGGATAAAAACTTCCTGTTTTCTACTGGTGATGCCTCTCCCTATGCATCCTAGTATCCCCCCAGCCCTCCTTACTGCCCTCTCACATTTCTTGCCCACCTTTAAGTCATCTGATATGACTACCCTAGGTCCCTTTCCATTTTTGTTGTTGTTAGTATCTCACCCACCATTGTGTACTCTTCCCTGGGTTTTGTTTCCAGGTGCATTACCTTGCACTTCTTAGCATTAAATCTAAGCTTCCATACATTTGACCATTCCTCTAACCTTGCCAAGTCCCTTCTCATCCTTTCCACCCCACCTTGTGCATCAACTCTGTTGCAGATCTTTGTGTCATCTGCAAAAAGACATACTTTTCCTTCCAGTACCTCTGCAATGTCACTTACAAAGACATTGAAGAGGACTGGTCCTAATACTGAACCCTGCGGCACCCTACTAGTAACCCCCCTTTCTTTAGAGCGGACTCCATTTACTATTACCCTCTGTGTCCTATTCTTCAGCCAATTCTTTACCCAGGCTATCATCTTGGGACCCACTCCCAGGCTGGCTAGCTTGTATATTAATCTTTTGCATGGGACTGAGTCAAATGCCTTGCTAAAGTCTAGGTAGGCCATGTCCACAGCCCCTCCCTGATCTACTACTTTGGTCACCCAGTCAAAGAAATCTATTAGATTTGTCTGGCATGACCTTCCTGCTGTGAATCCATGCTGCCTTGGGTCCTGTGCCCCTCTGGTCTCTAGGTACTCGACAATTCTTTCCTTCAGAAGTGATTCCATTATTTTCCCTATCACTGAGGTAAAACTAACTTGTCTGTAGTTTCCCGCTTCTGCCCTGCTCCCAGTTTTGTGAAGGGGAATCACATCAGCCCTCCTCCAGTCCTCAGGTACCACCCCATCCTCCCATGATTTGTTAAAGAGGTAGTCAGTGGTGTCACTAGTTCTACCCTTAGTTCTTTTTAGAATTCGGGGTGAATCCCATCAGGCCCCATTGCTTTGTCCACCTTCAGTTTTAAGAGTTCTTTCAGAACCCTTTCTTCTGTAAATGGGCTGGTATCCACTTCTGTATCCAGAGTGTTTCTATTGTTTGTTTTAGGTACCTCCCCCTCTTCATTTGTAAATACTGAGCAAAAATATTTGTTTAGTATCTCTGCCTTTTCACAGTCACCCTCTGCCCACCCCCTTCCCCTTTATTAAGCCTCACTATCCCTCCCTTAGTCTTTCTTCGCTCCCTGATGTATCTAAGAAATGTTTTATCCCCCTTCTTAACTGACTTGGCTATCTTTTCCTCAGTTCGGTCCTTTGCTGTTCTGACTTCCTTCCCAGCTTCCTTTTGCTTTAACTGATACAATTCTCTGTCCTGCTCCTTCTGTGATTCCTTGTACTTTCTGAATGCTTTCTTTTTCTCTTGAACCTTCACTGCCACCTCCTTTGAGAACCATAGTGGTTTCTTACATTGTCTTGTTTTGTTTATTTGCTTCACACAAAGGCTTGTTACCTCTGTGATGGCAGTTTTTATTATTCCCCATTGTTCTTCCATCCCTCCTTCCTGCCCATTTGCTAGTGCATTCCTTAGGCACTCACCCATTTTGGCAAAGTCAGCCCTCCTGAAGTCCAGTACTTTTGCCTTTGTATGGCTTGACTCTATTGCTGTGTTTATTGTGAACCATACCATTCGATGGTCACTAGTTCTCAGATGGCTACCCACTTCTACATCTGTGATCCTCTCTACATCTCCATTTGAGAGGACCAGGTCTAAGATTGCTCCCTCTCGAGTGGGTTCCAATACTAGTTGTCTAAGGCATGCCCCTGTAGGGCATCTAGATTAACCCCACTCTTAGAAGTGGCTGTTGCAACTGCACTCCAGTTAACATCTGGCATATCCATATCACCCATCAGCAATACCTCCCCTTTATCTGCCAATCTAAGTATACTTTCTATCATTTCCTTGTCCATTTCCTCCCCCTGAGAGGGGGGTCTGTATACAACACCTGTGCGGATTGTGGTGCCATTGCCTGCCTCCGAATTGAGCCACAGTGCTTCTTCTCCTCCCTGTTTACCCTTTTGTTCTGTTGCTTTCATTCTTTCTCTTATGTGGGTAAGTTCATGAAACAGGGTTACCAAAGTGTGACATGAGGTAGAATTTTTCAAATCAACAATAGATCAATGTTAATAAGCGTGTCAAGACACTGTGACTGAAGAGTCAAAAAGGAACCAGATTATGAGATAACTCCCTAGCAGGGATTTGAGAAAAATCACCTTCAGTGTTGCACGTGCAACGGGGACAGCAAACATTGCACATGCAACAGTGGACACAACTGGTGTTTAACTTGAAAAAAAATTTTACTTTTCTTTTTTACTTTATTTTACTAAGCATTTTAAGACACTATGACCCAAGAGTTAAAATGGGAGTATGTTGTGGGCTAACTCTATATCATACTTGAGAGAAAAGCACCTTCAGTGTTACATGTGCAACGGGGACACCAAACATTGCACATGCAAGAGGTGTTTAACTTGAAAAAAAAATACTTTTATGTTTTATTTATTTTGCTAAGCATTTCAAGACACTAGGACTCAAGAGTGAAAAAGGGACTATGTTGTGGGATAACTCCATATCAGATATGAGAGAAAAGCAATTTCAGCGTTGCGCGTGCAACAGGGACACCAAGCGTTGCGCGTGCAACAGTAGACACCACACAAATGTTTAAGTTAAAAAAAAGCATTGCCTTCACCCCTCTCTTACCAATGTCCTGCAATACTTTTAAGACCCTATCTGAAAAGAAAATCACCCACTCAAAATAAGCTGGATGCTTTTGCTGAAAATTTGGGAACATGTAAAAAGTGCAGTTTGCTTGGACACCACAGTTGCACTCGTCACGCAAAACTTGAGTGAACTAGAAATTTTCTATGCATTGAAAAACAAGGGTGAAAATGTTTTCATTAACAAAAGACAACACGCAATGCAGTTTTTAACATAAATTTACTGAAGTGCAACTAAAATAAAGTCTTCATAGAAGCAATGGAATGTACTGTGGTTTTGCATGTCACATTTTGCTAGGGAAAATCTGTGTCATTCTGGAGCTGGACATGGAATAAAAATAAAATGATTGCAGCTAGGTTTCTTAAACTATGAAATGTATCTGTAGTTGTGGCTATCTTTTAAATTTACTTATCATGACTGCGGTGGCTGTTGTTAATTTTTTTTAAATCAACATACAAAGTATTGGGCTCATTGGTACCCCTATTTCATGAACTTACCCATGTAGAGAGCTACTCCTCCTCTTCTTTTACCCTCCCTGTCCCTCCTGTAGATAGTGTATCCTGGTATGTTTACATCCCAGTCATGGTTCTGTGTGTACCATGTTTCTGTGACTGCCATGATATCCAGATGTTCCTCCTCCTTCAAGGCTACTAATTCAGGAAACTTGCTAACCAGACTACGGGCATTGGTACTCATTGCTCTCCATTTTTTGATGGCTTTACCTTCTGTAGCAGCATCCCCCCCGACCTTTCTACCTTGGTCTTTTTCTCATTTAGTACCCTGTTTTGTAGGGGGAGGCTGGGATTTTTCTGCTGCTTATCAGTGCCTCCCCCCTTGACTAGTTTAAAAGCTTGCCAATGAAGCATTTAAACTGATTTCCCAAAAGACTTGTTCCCTTCCTGGACAGATGCAGACCATCCTGCCAGTATAGGCTGGTGTCCTTCCAGGTGGAACCCCAGTCCCCAATGAAGACAGACCCCTGTGCTCCACAGCATTTTTTTAACCATTCATTAAACTGCATGGTGCAAAGTACCCTCGCCTCACCCATGCCACTGACAGGCAGCACCTCTGAGAAGGATACTGTGTGTGTTACTTGTCTTAAGCCCCTCCCTAAATCTACAAAGTCCTTCTGCACTGCTCTAATCTCATGATGAGCCAAGTCATTTGTCCCTAAACTGTGCTCTTACGAAACAATCAGCTAAAATCTCTGACCTACCGATGCGATGAGTGCCTTCCTGTCAGCAAGATGCCATACATGACAATTTGACAGAGAAAATACCCTTCTAATCAAACAGAGAAAAATCCAAACATCCAAGTCAGACACAGGTAAACCTCCCCAGCCCCAAAACAGCCTGGTGACTTGTGGTCTGAAAACAGTCAACCCCAAAACACATCACCACTGCCACCACAAAGAATGACTTTGTGTGCGCCCCTGGATCACCACCAGGACTGCTGTTAGCCACTGCCACCACAGAAAATTAGTTTGTGTGCCCCCCAGACCACCACCAGGAATGCTGTTAGCCACTGCCACCACAGGGAATGACTTTGTGTGCTCCCCTGGACCACCACAAGGACTGCTGTTAGCCACTGCCATCACAGGGAATGACTTTGTGTGCCCCCCTTGACCAGCACCACCTCCATTGCTGTTAGCCACTGCCACCACCATCAGATGCAGGAAGATGTCACAGGGAATGTCATCACATGCTGCAGCTATGACCACCAGCACCCACCATCAGTGTCATTCTGACAATGTTTTCCCATTACATTGACCATGCCAAGGCAGAGGGAGTCAAACAGGAGACCGCATCCATCAGCTACAGGCACAAGGCATCTTAATATTAAAACTATAAAGTGAGTATGTGTACTAATGTTTTTATGCTATTCAACATCCTTTAGCAGTGGGGCTCAGTGGGTGGGTGGGGTGGGGGTACCTAGACCACCAGGGTAGTGGGGGTCTTTGATGAGGTACTGATGCCCATGATCGGGCAGTGATCAGTACACTGGACCACCGGGGATATTGGACTTGGAGGGGTCGCTTACAGATGCCGGTGATTGGGCTCAGTGCGGTTCACTGGACCACCAGGGATATTGGACTTGGGGGGGTTCGATTACAGATGCCCACCATGGGGCATGGGGGTGCCACCATGTGTGGCAGGAACTCGGGTGGCCACCCACAGGTGGCAGCTGCTGTGTTGCACCCTACAATGTGGCAGCTTACCTGTGGGTGGCCATCACTTGTTCCTTTTTTTCCTGGTGTAACTTTGTGCAGACGCAGGTAGGGGTTGCACATGCATGACTCTGCACATCCTAGGCTGAATATTGGGCTGTGCAAGTTGTGCATGGGCCCCCCCCCTGTGCCTCTCGATTCATAACTGATGCGCTCCGTGCATCAGGATTTGTGCAGCACACTTTTCCTTTTAAATATCGCAGACTGGTCAAGACAGAGTTAGTATGGCGCAACACTGTTGCGCCCATGCACAACCCTTTTGAATATCTGGGCCTTTTTGTTTATGGGATATTTGTTTTTTTATGGTTCTGTTAAACCAAGGGGGGATTTTATCTTTGTTATTGTATTTGTGTTTTACCGGAACAAACTGATGTTCAAGTTCTTGGATTTGTTTTTTTTTTTAAATTTCCATGCTTCATTAATGTTAAGAGGGGAAATAATGCCGTCCCAGTGTAATGCTCCTAAACAATGATTTATTTTGTGGAAGTTGGCCCAGTTGTATTGTTTGATTTTATGCTTATTCCCTACAAGGGGTTGAAAGAAAGGGATGGTAAAAAGTAAGGACAGATGGTCACTGTTCCCAAGTGGTTCTGATATTAATAAATTGTTTACTGGTACAGTATTTCAATATTGGTTATGGTAAGATCTAAAATATTATTACTCCTTGTTGGCTCCTTAACCAGTTGATAAAGTCCTAAATTGATAATAGTTTCAAGAAATATTTGGTCCTGATGGCTTGAACCTGTTAGAGTATCCCAATTTATATTGGGAAGATTAAAGTCACCCAGAATTAAAACTGAACCATTTTTTGCTAGTTGAGAGATATCATTGGCCAACTGTAAATTTTGGTTAAAGTCTGATGAAGGTGGATGATAACAAGTCCCAATCAAAATCTGGGAAGAGCCTTTAGGTTGTATATATACCCATACACTTTCAGACAGGACATTCATAGAAGATTGAAAGGAAGGGATGCTATCTCTGACACAGAGGCAGACTCCACCCCCTATTTTATTATCTGGTCTATCTTTGAAGTAAGGATTAAATCCTGGGATTTCAGTTATCCAGGTTTTATCAGTATTGCCCCAAGTTTTGGTTATAGCTATTACTGATAAGTCAAGACTTTGTGCTTTAAGTTCCAACTCTGCTAGTTTAGCAATATTTAGAGAGCGAGCATTAAGAAACAATATATTTAGTTGTTGTTGATTTGAAAAGTGAATACCAGTAATAAGAGAATTGGTTTGAGTCCCAATCTCCCCCTCTATCATTAGTTTAGATGAGTCTGAATAAAAGTAGCAATTTTGCGACCCAGTATTGTGCTTCCTCACCTGCTAAGGTGTAAGCTATCTCAACAAAAGAGTGATGGATTTTGATGGAATTCTTTCCAGTATGTCAGACAGGGAATACTTTCTCTAAGACACCATTTATGAAGCCATTCATTTAAGGCTTTTGTTTTCACTGTAATATATTCTGTGGCTCGTGGAACTGGTAGGATTTTAAATAAACATATATCACAGCCTCTCTCAACTAGTAAGTTGCACAAGGATACATAGTCTTGTTTTATTTGTTGCAAGGGTTGTTTAGTAATGTCATTAGTTCCTACACGTATAACCACCAGTGGATTGTCACCGGCTGGTTGCAGGATAGGTGTCACCATTGAAGTGATGTCTGAAATACTTGCTCCCTGATAGCTAGAACAAGTACGATGTTCTTTGTCTGGATTACAAACCATATGATCGATATATTTTATAATTGAGTCTCCCAATACAACTACTTCTTTTTTGGGTGCTATCTCAGGGGTAGGTTCATAGTGGAAGTTATGTGAATAGATCTGGGTAGTAAGTAATTGCTCACTAGGTTTTTGGATAGGTTTTGCTTTATTTTCATTGTTCTTAACAAGGACTGGGCTTCTTGACACAGTTTCATTTACCAATTGTGATAATTGTTCAAAAGAGTTGTGAGTGGGAATCTGATATGTTGGTGGAAGGGGAAGGGAGGGGTGTTTTTTATGTTTTTTTCAGCCCTGTTTGGGGTACTGCAATCCAGGAGTCAACTTTACTTGTATTTAACTGTTGCCAACTTGCGGCTGCAGTTAAGGGTGTAGATGTAGTGATTTGATGTTTTAATACAGGGGCTTGTGGTGTATCTAAATGTGGCACCCGATAGTTAGCGTCATTACTCATTTTTAGTTGGAGATATATTTGTTTCTACCAAAATAGACAGTTGGTCAATATAGTCTTCTAGTGCTTTTATTTCTGGTTTGGAAGACATTTTGGGCTGTAATCGAGTAATTTCCATTTGTAACTCACCAACCAAAATGCACTTTCCACAGATACAGTTAGGTGTTACTTTACCAGAGGCATACATCTTACACGTTGAGTGGCATTTATTGGCTTTTTTCATTTTAAAGAAGTAGATATAGCAAAGTACTATATGGAAGCACAAGTAATGGTTTGCCTGTTATGTCCTATGCTAATCAGGTCCCAGTATTTTACCACCTTGTCCCTTTGTTCCCGATGGCCGATAGACACGCGCAGAACACGTTAATGATATACTGCGTGCGTCGAGTATTGCACACTCACCCAGCTCACTTGAGCAGCTTTATATGGCTCAAACCGGAAGTGCTAATTGCGCTACTTCCGGTTTTGCGCTGCAAATAGTTGGTGAAGCGTTTGAAAAAGCCTTAAAAAAGGCTTACCCTTTGATAAGAGGGCTAAGGATGGTGCAGCAGTACCTGAAAGGTACAACAAACATTGTTAAAGTGCCAAATTAAAGGAAGAGCATTGGTGGCTAGACACTAGGTCATCCAGAACCCCACAATCCCTTGCTGCCTGCTGACAAGTTGCAGCAAAAGGGAAGGTACCCTATTAACAGGCAATACAGTATACTTTAAAGGTATATATCACACAATATTACAGGCAACCTCACTCAGAAGCACATATAACAGTATAAAACAGCTTTTTCTTATCTGCTGCTCGCTCACCAGAGCAGCACTTTTATGCAGCTCAAACCGGAAGTGCTAATCACGCTATTTCCGGTTTCGCACTTCAAATAGTTGGTGGAGCGTTTGAAAAAGGTTTAAAAAAAACTTACCCTTTGATAAGAGAGCTAAGAATAGTGCAGCAGTACCCAAAAGGTACAACAAATGTTGTTAAAGTGCCAAATTAAAGGGGAGCACTGGTGGCTAGACACTAGGTCCTCCAGAACCTCACAATCCCTTGCTGCCTGCTGACAAGTTGCAGCAAAAGGGAAGGTACCCTATTAACAGGCAATACAGTATACTTTAAAGGTATATATCATACAATATTACAGGTGACCTCACTCAGAGGCACATATAACAGTATAAAACAGCTTTTTCTATCTGCTGCTCGCTCACCAGAGCAGCTCTCTTATGCAGCTCTAACCGGAAGCGCTAATCGCGCTACTTCCGGTTTCGAGCTGCAAATAGTTGGTGGAACATTTGAAAAAGCCTTAAAAAAGGATTACCCTTTCATAAGAGGGCTTAGAATAGTGCAGCAGTACCTGAAAGGTACAGCAAACGTTGTTAAAGTGCCAAATTAAAGGTGGAGCACTGGTGGCTAGACACTAGGTCCTCCAGAAACCCACAATCCCTTGCTGCCTGCTGATAAGTTGCAGCAAAAGGGAAGGTACCCTATTAACAGGCAATACAGTATACTTTAAAGGTATATATCACACAATATTACAGGCAACCTCACTCAGAGGCACATATAACAGTATAAAACAGCTTTTTCTACTTGGCATCATGTCATAACATTGCTGAGCACAGGGGGCAGAACCTGGGTGGCTCTTCAGAACGGGAAGTCCTCTGTGAATCACTTTAACAAAATTACAGGTGTTTTTGCCAGAAAAGTATCGCACTATGTAAGGACATGTGGAGCAAGAAAGATTCCCCTGGAGGTAAGGCACCCATATACAGTATATCAGGTGCAATGCTGTAACTTGGTGAATATTTTTAATGTCTATTTCAAAAATGAAATATTTATGGAGCCTCAATAATGTTTGCTTTGTGTCAGGACTCATGATTTGAAGAGTTTTGCAAATAGCATGACTGAGCAGTGCAAGTATGTTGTGCTAAACTGCATGTGTGCTGTCAGTGTTCTTTCCTGTGTGTGTATATACATTGTCCAGCTTCGTGCAAACATATATATTGAGTGACTTGTTGCAGTATCTCAAGAATAAAGATAAGAAAGAATACATGATGTATATTTTATTTGTACCATCAGCACCAGAGGAGTAAGTGATATGATATTTTTTCAGAGGTATCGGGTCACTGTGCACCTCAGTCTCTCACAGGGCACACATGATTTAGCGGAGCTCATAGCACAAAAAGCACATGCTCTCCTAAAAGTCATGTGTGCAATATGTGACAAAGGTGCACTCTGGCCAGACACCTCTGAAAAAGTATCATATCACTTAGTCCACTGATAATGATGGTGACAATAAAATATACATTATTCTGCTCACTATTCTTTATACCATAAACACTGCAAGTCAGCAATATATGTTTTCAAGAAGCTACACAATGTCTGATGTCGCACACACACACACACACACACACACACACACACACACACATGAAACAACACTGACCGCACACATGCAATTTAGCACATCATACTTGCACTGCTCACACCAGCTTTTCCACAACCACTCCACAACAGAAAGTAAATATTACTGAGGCACTGAATTATAACAACAGGGCAATAGGAGCATGTATTACTGCCTATTATTAAACATTAAAAAAAAATCACAAAACACTACAGCAGTGGGGGTGGGTGGAGGTGTCCAGAAAAAATAAGTTAATGGGGGATTCCATGGTGTTGCAGCAGCACGTGGAGCATTGACACTATCTGCAGCTGGTGTTGCTCGATCTGCTCCACCTACTGCTGCACAGCACCCACCCTCTCATTGCTTTCCTCCAGCACTGCCCACAGCAGTGCAATGTCTGCTCACGTTGCAGGCACTATGGCAGGGTTCACTGCGGGGGGGGATAGCCAGGCAGTGGTGATTGTGGTGAGGGTAGTGCTGGTGGCTGTTGTGGCAGTGGTGGTGGATCAGCTGCTGCTGTTGCCCTCCTCCTGCTGCAACTGCGAGGCACAACACCCCAACACCCTCTGCCACTACCATAGAAGGGCCAGCAGTTGGAGGCCTGGCCCGTTCAGTGGCAGCCTGCCACTCCACATTGTGGTGGTTTGTAATATGTGTATGCTGGCCACCAAACCCCAAATGTGTCCCCCTGGGGCCACGGCACACCTGCATGCCACATAACCGACAAACCACAATGGTGCTGTCCCCACGCACACTGCTAAAAAAATGACAGACTGGGAAGCTGTGGGGGGCAGGCACAGGAGGGGCAGATGTACTGCTGACAGCACTGTCATGCACCTGGGGCTCCACCTGCAGCTGTGGAGGTGGTGGAGGGGGTGCCTCTGGAGCACCTGCAGCTGCTACTGGTGGTAGTGGTGGTGGCAGAGTTGGTGGATGTGCCGCCAGTGGCACTGGTGGTGCTGCTGCTTCTTCCAGAGGGGGAGAGACAAGACCAAACTGTCAGGAGTGGTCCAATGACACCCAACCACCCCCACACATGAGCACTCCCCTCTGCTCATGCTCACAGGCCACATACTGTCCTCCCAGGTCCCTCACACCCAGCCCACTAATTCCCTCTCCAACTGATGCCTCATGCAAAGAAAGACTGCTTCACACACACTCACAGTCTCACACACACAGTCATACACACACACAAAACAAAACTTATAAAACAAACAAATCAGAACTGAAAAACACTACAAAAAACAAAAGATTTAGCTTTTAAAAAAGCTGTTTGTTTTTAGGCAATTCACAAGATAGGAACAAATATAGCACTCCAAACTTTCCTCTACACATAAAATGCTTCCTCCTTCTACCACTACAAAGCAGAAAGTGAAACTAACTGCTTTTATGACTTCCTTCCTGCCTGGCTAAAGCATGTGACTTGCAGTACTGTAAGCCATGTGATGTGAGGGGGGCTGCCTATATTGTTGTCAGTTCGTGTTAAGGTGGAATGACAACAAAAAATCGTAATGACAAGGTGAAGTGAGCACTTTCCAAAGGCCACTTCACATCCACTTCACCGGCAGATTTTAAATTCACTGCATCTCTATTCACGGGGGGTGGGAGGAGCAGTGAGGAGGTGGGGAATTACTGACCAGTCAGCCTCACTTCTGTAGTGGGAAAACTGATGGAAACCTTGAAAAAGCAAGACCTCGTGCTATACCTCGAGGAGCATAGGCTCCAGGACACCAAACAGCATGGATATGTGGCAAGAATGTTGTGCCAGACAAATCTAATCACCTTTTTCAACTGGATGATAATGAAATTGGATGGGGGCATGCAGTGGACCTTCTCTATTTCGATTTCTGAAAGACATTTGATTCTGTACCAAAGAAGTGCCAGCTGAAGAAGCTGGAGGACATAGGGGCCACAAAAAGCATAGTCAGATGGGTGGGCAACTGGCTCACAGACAGGAGTCAGAGGGTGGTGATAAATGGGGTGAGGTCAACGGTGGCTGCAGTTACTAGTGGGGTTCCACAGGGATCTGTGTTGGGCCCTGTTCTCATTAACATTAGTACTAATAATGCTGATTTCTGGATTTTATTGTGTATTTATATATTATAGTTTTAATCTGTTGTTTTATGTTCTTGTAATGCACCTTGATAATCGAAAGGCGTATAATCAATAAAGATATTATTAATATTATTATTATATTCATCGGTGACATCAGCAATGGTATCCTGGGCAAGATAGCCCTCTTTGTAGATGACACTAAGCTCAGAGGGTTGGTGGACACTCTTGAAGGGGTTAGGGACCTACAAGAAGACCTCCAAAAATTGAAAAAGTGGTCTAATCTGTGGCAGCTGAAATTAAGTGCAAAAAAAGTGCAAAGTGATGCATCTCGGTAAAGGAAACCCAGAGACAGAATATTGGCTCCATAGGATTAAATTGCACACCTCTCAGGAAGAGAGAGCTGGGGTCATTATTACTGACACCGTGAAGCAGATGAGCCAATGTAACAAAGCATACACCATGGCAAACAAAATGTTACAGTGTATAAGCAGGGGGATTGATAGCAGGAACAGGAAGTGATCATCCCCTTCTACAAAACCCTAGTTAGACCACACCTAGAGTACTGTGTCCAGTTTTGGAGAACACACTTGAAGAAGGATAGGAACAGATTGGAGTCAGTGCAGAGGAGGGGGACAAAAATGATCCAGGGTTTGCATGGACTCCCCCATGAGGAACGGAGAGCAACATTGAATATGTACACACTAGAAACTAGGAAGGAGAGGGGAAACATGATAGAAACATTTAAGTTCTTGAAAGGCAAAACAAAGTGCCAGACACTGAGGATCTCTTCCATGGGGTCACCAAAACAACAACTAGAGGGCATGAATGGAAACTAAGTGGGTGGAGAGGTTTCAGGAGGGATCTCAGGAAATACTGCTTCTCAAAAAATGTAGTGGAGCCATGGAATAGTCTGCCGGTGAAGGTGGCAGGGACAGAGACTATGACAAATTTCAAGCATAGGTGGAACAGAGCTAGAGCACAACTTTGATAAAGTAAAGCAAGTATATACTAACTTAGGTGGGGGTTAACCTCCCCAGGAAAATCACTAGGTCTTGGATATCACATTGGCAGACTTGATTGGCCCTGGGTCTCCTTCTGCCATCACTTTCTTTGTTTCTGTGTTCCTGTTTTTCTCCATGGTCTTGATCTCAACAGTCATGGTAGATCAGCTTATCAGCCTCCTCCCAAAGTCTTTCTGAAATCATCAACTGTCATGTCTCATCACCTCCCAGCTCACACCATGATGACACTCACTGCAGAACATCTTGTCTAATTCCACAGCTTCTCCAGTGTTTCTTGTGCTAAATTGTCTCTGCACTCTCCCCCAGCCCATACCACATTGTCCTGTGCAATCATCATCTCAGTCACAGCTGATCAGCCTTCCCCCTTCCCCTGGCCTGAAAGCAACTCTCACTGTGTAGTTGGACACTAAAGTTGATTTATTTTTCTGCACTCTTGTGACTGACCTCTCACAGCTCATTTCAAACAGGCCACTGTTAAACGTTTTAATATAAAATGTATTTCAAGTTACCAAGGGAAACATGCATATGAACAGGCTCCTATTCTTTGTCATATATCCTCAATGACTAGCAGACAACAGGAAGCTCATGACTGAGGTCACTCTGACACTCAGTTGCAATGTACTGCACAGCTCGGAATGCAGATAGCGGATAGACAATTCAAAATCAAATCCAATTTATGAGGTAAATACATTTAAAAATGGGACACTTTATACAAGCCTATTGTTTTCATATTTTGATAATTGCAGTAAGTACACTCTAGTGAAAGAGACATAGTTCAACACCACCCTGAGGCATGTGGCACTCAGCTGCACCTCATGCCACCTTATGCCCCCAGGGGATGATTAACTAGAACATTAACATAACTCCTGGTCATATCTTATTGTTTAACATTTGTTTATTGAAAACACTGAATGCAGGGGGGGATAGTCTGTGGTAGAAGGTGAATAAATTATGAAGTAATAAGCATTATGAGTATAAGAGACATATGTTATGCGAAAGTGTTTAAAGTGTTTAAACAAGCCATGGAATAAATAGTCTGCTGTAGGAGGTGGCGGGGGCAAAGACTGTGACAAGTTTCAAGCATAGCTGGGGCAGAGCAAGAGCACAACTTCGAGACAGTAAAGTAAGTGTATAGTAACTTATGGTGGGGGATAGCCCTCCAAGTGCCTGGCACTGTCAAGATGGTCAGTAAAGGTTTTCCAGTTTGTTTATTTTAAACGACTGTCTGAGTTATTACTCCAAATTTGTGTCTTGTGTCTCACTTGTCCCTTGGTCTTAATTTGGTCAAGACACTGCAGCCCGGTTGCTAGCCTTTGCCTCAGTCCCCTTTCCTTCCATAAGTTTTTATGGGTCAAATGGTTGGAGCAGCCTTGCCAAGTACACCCTCTTGGAGCAGCCTAACCATGCATACCATCTTATGTCCATAAAACTGGGAATGTGAAGTAGCTAGAAAGTATGAACCCCTGGCTGAAGTGGTTAGCTTGCTTCTTTGAAACTTTTTCATTGTAACAACACTAGTATGATCTAAACCTATACAGTAATGAACATAACTTTTAAATGCACACAAATTCAGTAATGGACAATAGTTTTAAATGCACAATAAGTCATTTATCATTAAAACCCTTATTATAAATGGGATACAACATGCTGTATGGTAACATACTACTTGGTGGTGAAAGCCCTTGGCTACACCATGAGCTCAACCAACCAAGCATGTTTTCTAAGCAATAAGGCATGACAGGGGGTGCATTATGTTGGGATGACAGACAGCCTTGGGAGCATTGAAGCAAGAAGTGAAGCTGACAGCTTCCTCCCTGAGAAGAGCTGTTATTCCTCATTGACCCCCCAGAGTGCCATATTGCAATTATGAAATGTCTTCTTTTAAGTGAAAAGGTTATTTTTTTAGAATAATTTTTAAACTGCTAAATTTAGGGGAACCAAAGCTTAAAAAATGTAAAATAAAAATGTTAAAAAATATTCTTAATTGAACATTGAGTTGTTGCCACTTTGCCAGTAGGTGGGGCTGATGCTGCACATAAGCATCTGTTTATATGTGGCTTGAGTAAGGGGAAAGTGAGGACAGGCAGTGGCTTCAGATGCTAGCATGGCATCAGAGTAGAAGAGACAAGGATTGCCGATTGGCTGTCAGATTGGGATAGTCATCTTGATGTGCTATCATACTGTCAGGCACTATTGGCAGAGCAGGCTGCAGAAACATTGCTGAATAGCACAAGACTGCCATAGGATCTGGCGGAGAACCAGATAGCTAAACTGAATTAGTAGAATTTGCCTGTGTTTTAATTTTTTTTCCATAAAAAAAAATCAATTGTGTTTTTGTAGAGGAGCGAGCGAATGTCTGGCAAGCAACAATAGCAGACTGGCAGCAGAAGCAGAGTGTGAGCTGAAGAAGTCTATTTAGTCATATTCGGTTGCTAAAAAAAATTTTTTTTTATTTTTGTATAGCAGTCATTTTGGAGGAGTGGAGACAATCTCAATGAGCCCCTGTCATTTATGAGTATTTTGCCTGAACAAGAGGTGGATTAATATGTTGAAAGTGCTGAGTCCCGATTGTGTGAGGGCTCCTTTCAGCCAGGCAGTCATGCTGGGATAACAGCCCAGGTGACAGTACCTCTCAGTCAATCAGGATTCAGCATTCATCTTAGCCATTTCATAATATAGCATAATAACTAGGTTCCATGTCATAAAGATGATCACCAAATAACGATCACCATTATAGCGAGTGTACATCACTGAAAAAACAAAATGGTGATGTATACTCCCAGTGAAGACATAGTGGGCAAAAACAAATTTATTTTTTATGCAGGGGCAGTGCCCCCCACACCTCCCCCATGGGGGGAGTTTGCACCCCGCACTCCCCCTTACTACAGATTCTTAAATCCAGGGGGAATGCATGTTGGGAAGGGGGAGAAACTTGTAAAAAAAAAAAATACTCCCACCCACAAAACACAAAATACTGTTCACCTCCCCAGCTCCAAACCCTGCACCCTCTCCATTGTAGACAGCCACCCCCACCACAACACCACATGGCCAGCTAGACAGCCTGTCACCACATTACCTCTCACATACCTTCCATCCTGTTCCATCCCCCATTCTGTTCTTCTGGTTGCATTGTTGTTCACCCCTCGTTACCCTTTCAGGGTAGCTCACATGACTAGCGCTGAAATTGAGTG
Organism: Neoceratodus forsteri; assembly: GCA_016271365.2. Taxonomy (NCBI): domain Eukaryota; kingdom Metazoa; phylum Chordata; order Ceratodontiformes; family Ceratodontidae; genus Neoceratodus; species Neoceratodus forsteri. The sequence continues at coordinate 483,106,171 of CM028137.1, read as the reverse complement.
ACTCATATATGAGTCACTCAATTTCAGTTGCAGTTCTGACGGGTTACATAATAACCTGATTATGTCTTGATACATAATGCAATAGCCATCTCTTGCTGCACCCTTACATACATTTAAGAATGTTCTTGCTTTGCAGAAATGCAGTAAAACCCCAAATATTTTGGGGTTAGTTAACCTTCATTATAAATAATTGATGATTTTCTTAAATTTTATTTCAGAATTGTAAATGTACTATAGGTGGGAATGTATAACATCTTGTTAAAGTCTATTTTGTATGGCTGTATGACTGGAAAGTTTGGTATACCATTAGATCATATTGAACACATCACAAAACAAATTATGCACTTTTCATTTTAGTTTCTAGTGCACTATGGATCATCAATTTAAACAGTCTGTTAGAAAATATGTTGGAGGAAAGTTAAAGATAAAAAGACTAAGAAGTAGAGAACAAAATTAGCATATTTTCAAATTCTGCTAGAAAACTCAATTATCCTTACAGATGATGACACAGCTGAGTTTATTCATTTATATTCTCTGCCATTGTTTTGATGAAAATGAACACCAGCACAAGCTGTTGGTGTGACTCCTTTGAGGTTTGAAGTGCCAGTTCTTTGCAGTAAAGAGCAAAGTGGGGGAAGTTACCATATGCCACCTCTGAAGAAATAAATATTATATGAGATCATTTAAAGACATTTATAGCATACCATATGCAATAAAATCATTTGCAGAGATAGTCATTTCCTATTTTAGGCAACAGTGCTATGCAATGCTCATTGGAGATATACTTTTTTCTCCTCAGGGAACTTCTGTGCTAGTAAATACTGTTCCCATTTTGCATGTTAAAAGCAATCATTAGATTGCATTTCATAGGCCACACAAAACATGTAAATGAAAAAGAACTATTAACAGCACACTAATACGCAGTGGCCCTGTATTCAAATGAGTAGCATGGAATTAGTGGGGTTAGTGCCTCACTAGCTGTGAATAGCACTGGCTGACTGGGCAAGGATCACAGTCAAAGGCCACCAGTGCACCATTCCAATCTGATGGAACTGTCGTGCAAAATGAACCATTGTGCCCTTTCAACCGAGGGATCCCCATGCATACTGGGTGGAGTGATATATTCAGAGGTTTTGGTAGTGCTACATTGCAGCACTGTTGAATGTTTCTAAAAAACTACCCTTATCCCTGTGTAGCAGTGCCTCCCCCACCAAAAGCCTATCCATCAATGTGTAAATATGGTCCTTGTTGTCTAATGGTCCCCCCCACCCCAATCACCTGATGTGTACTGTCAATCCATATTCCTGGTGGTGTAGTGGTCTCCCTATCCCCAGATTGTCAGACTTGTACTGTCAGTTCATATTCTTGGTAGTCCAATGGTCCCCCTACTTCACGATGGTCCAATCCTGTAATGTCAATCCCTGTCCTAGGTAGTCTAGAGACCCCACCCCCAATGGTGCATCCAGGGTGTTGCTTGACTATCTTGGAGGTTTAGTGGACCCATCCAAAACTGCACCCATCCTTTCTCCCAATCTGTCTGCTAAGGACCCTGCTCCTCCCACCTCCCACGATCAACCCCATCACTGAAGTCAAATTACAACAGTAGGGATGGCCACTGGCACAGTCCTCCACTCACAATCTTGGCAGGCCATCATCTGACTGTCAGTGAGTGATCACAAGTTCTGTAGGGCAGCTGTTTCTACACTACTCCTGATTGCTCACTAACAATTAGATTGATGTTAGCTGAGGTGGTGAGCCAAGGGCTGTGCCAGTCACTGTCACGTTTGCCATAGTTTGGTTTTGGTGACTGAGGTGGAGGTGTGGGGGAAAGGGTTCTTGGTGACCAGGACAGGAAGGGGGATGGGTGTACTTTTGTGCAGGACCTCTGGACCACCACTTAATATCACAACATGCTACAGGACAGACACTGGGGGGCCACTCACACATACTAACATTCCCATAATGGGCCTGCAAATGGCCCATAGTGCCTTGCATGCCCACATGGTTCATTTGCATTTTAGGACTGAATGTGGACCACAGGGTCCTGGTGCTATTCTGTTTGGGAAACACTATCTCAATTTTGCCCCTGCGGGCCATAGTCAGTCTCTGGCTGTATCAGCACAATGGATAGTCACTACGAACTCTTCTGACACAGCAGCATATTTGGACAGTTAGCATACTCTGGTTAGAGCTTGCTAACTACCTGAATATTGCCAGCAAGCTGGCTGTGGGCTATTTACTGTGCAGTGCTCCTGTCTGCACAATTTCACATGCTCGACTTTGAATCTGGGGTCAGTGAGATTTTTCTATAACTAAACAAATTTCTGTTTTGAAAATATCTACACTGTATTGATATATGTTGTAATCCAGCATAATGCTGTTTAGACATTATGAGGTGCAAGTGTTCCTGTTATGGATGCACCACTGCAAACTTTTCTTGTATGATGTGTCTAATGTTACTGAACTAAGATAAATATAGTTTGTTGTAGAGTATTACGAAGGAAATAGAAACAAAAATTCTCAATTCTCTTCAGTTAAAGTGAAATTCTCTAACTCATGTTATAATAAAATTCCACAAATCTACCCTAAACACCAAAGAAGACATGGGACCTACCTTAAATGATTTTTGCCACATGCAAAAAATTGGGATTTTTTTTTAATTAGGAGCCATGATATATATCTCTACATGGGAGTAGAAGGCCCAATAATGTTTTTTTGCTTTATCAAAGTATTGTTATACTAAAGAACATATTTTGAATCAGAACTGGAATTATATATTATATGTAAATGCATAGGAGCCAACATGGTATACTTTAAGATCATGTTTTTGGTAAAATGCATTAATAATCACTTTTTGGAATTACAGTTTGAAGTGCAGTCATTCTGTAGGGTGTTCATACTACCAGATACATGTTCTATCAAACATTGTTTCTGTCAGTAAGAAATATGTTCTATTACTGTACATACACTGTACTGTGTGAATCTGAGAGAAAGCAATGTGCACATTCTTTCCATGCTGGGCTCTCCATAAAGCCCTTAGGTACAGTATAGACCACTAAGGTGTATTTCAGAATTTGCAGTTCCTTGGTAAAATATTGGTTCATTTTGACTTGAGATGGCTAGAGGAACACTTTCACTCCCAATTTTTATCACAGTCTCCTGTTTCTGTAATTAACTACTTTTTCTTGTTATAAAAACTCAGAGGAGATTGTGGATGATATTGGGAGGGCTAAAGCCCAAGGTTCAATGTGGGGAAATAGCTCATCCCACATCCCCAATAAAGGCCATCCTCCCATGGCAGTTCCCCACTTAGCACGTTGTGAAACCTAGCACTCTGGGCTCCCTGTGTGACTCGTGTGCTGAGCCTCCTTTGCATTCCTCCTGTACTCCTTTCTCCTTCACTCCCAAACTTCTACTTTCTCCCTTCATTCCCTTCTCATGTTGTGGGTTTGTTCCTCCCCAGCCTGCCCCATTTGTTTCCCTTTCTTGTTCCCCCACCATTCCCATTGGCCTCCTACTGATCTCCATTTTTCCCAACTCCATTGTGCTTCTGCTTTGGCTCTGGCTTTCCCATTTCCCTTCCTCCCACCCCTTTCCATGCTCTCTCCCTCCAGTCCTGGCTTTTCGTCCTGCCCCTGTCTGTTTGCTTACCTTTGTTTCCACAGCTGTGGCTGCTCCTTTGCTTGCTCAGCCCATACCAGCAGTTTTTCCAGTCTCCATACCTAACTCTGCCTACTGAAGCATAGCAGTGCAGGTAGGCTTCCCATGTCTACTGGGGATGGCAGCCTGTTTCCTCTACCTTCAGTCTCAACCAGTTATACCCACAGTCAACTTCCGGTGGTCTCCATCCCTAACTCTGCCTGGTGTGGCATTGAGTTAAGGTTAGCTCACCCAGACTACCAGGGATGGGAGCCTGTGTCTTCAATCTACTGTTTCAACCAACTGCATTCTATACCTGATATCCAGTTGCCACAATCCATTTGGGAAGAGGAGGACTATACCCTGTTTGGCTTTAATCTCCTACCTCACCCAGCTACATCCTATACCTCCATGGACTCGATGTACTTGTCCCCACCTTTAGCCTCCTCACATTCTGGATTTGGACCCTGCCAGTTTGTGCAGTCTTCATCTTAATTCAGTCCATTGGACTCCTGGACTTCATTGATGCTTGCCTTCCACTGCTTCCTCCCATGCTCCTGTGCATTGTTGTTGTGGCTTGCATTCTGACTCAACTTTCTCCAGTCTCCAGGCCTTCAGCTTCCTGCAGCCATCTCCTCCCTCATTGCTACTCCAGATGATTCTGTTTCCTTATTGATTTCCTCTCTGACATGTCTCCCCACATTCCCTCTTGATTCCTGCTGGATATGTGCAATTAGCTCATCTTCAAGGGTGTGTGCCTGGGGCCTTCTACAGTTTTCCCCTTCTGCTGTCCTTTTCTCCATCCAGAGGTCTTCCATCAGTTATTCCTATCCATTTCCTATCAGCAATTCCTGTTTGTCATCTTCTTCAGAGATGGGAACCCATTCTCCATCTCTGCAGCACCTTTATGCATTCATTTATTTATTTATTTAGATTTTGATGACCGTGTAAGCCCACTGAGACCAGAGGTCCCTTTTTCCGGGGTGACTCAGAATTAGATACATACAGCAAAAATTACATACATTGCTACCAGCAATTCTAGTTTGCCATTTCCTTCGGAGGTGGGAACCTCCTACCCATCACTGCTGCACTTTTACTGTCTGCAATTCAAGTTAGTTATCTCTTTCCAAGGTGGGAAACCATTCCTCATCACCGCTCTACCTTTGTTATCAGCAATATACGGTCACCATTTCCTTCGGATGTGGGAACCTCATACCCCATCACTGCAGCACCTTTTGCTATCAGCAATTTATGTTCACCATCTCCTTCATAGGTGGAAACCTTGTAGCTCAACTTCACAGCACCTTTTACCTGGATTTGCTTCTCAGTATTACAAGAATCTACCACCTGAGGCCTGTTTCAGCTTTTCTGCATTCCATTCCAGTATGCTGTGGTGACTACCCCAGTCCTGTATCTTTCCTTTACCTGCCAATGTCAGTACTGCTTGGCCTCTGCTAACTTCCCAATGAGCTTCTTCCTCCAGTCAGTGAACTTCCACTTCTAACTTTTCCCTCCATCCTCAGACTGTTGCCTTCCCTCTGGGGCTCCTGCATAATTGCTGTGTCTCTTTTTGGGTATTCTTACAACTATCGACATCTGGCATCCCTGTCTGTTCAATTACTCCTACCCATTCATCTGCCTCATACTCCTACCTCAGCCGACATTACAGCTCCCATCCAACACACTAAGGAGTACCTGTTCTTCTCACCTAAAGAAACCATCTTTCAGTGACATCCCTTCTATTGACTCTAAGTCACTATATGAAATATCAGCAATTCCCGATAATCTTCCCAGGATCCACTTCTGGACTATAGACGATCTTATATCTCAACCAACTCTGCAGGATCTTTCCTTACATATTCAATTTCATTAAAACAGCATGGATGTCACTACCTCCTGAATTTTTCATAGGATCCAAGATTTAGTGGAGTCTCCGTTACACTTTTCTTCCTACTTGGAAACATGAACCTAATTCCATCCTGAGTTATACCAACTCCATAATAACCATAACCCTCAAGGATAACAGGAACTGCAGGATACCAAATAGCAGTACTGGTATCGTCCTTTATAATTTATCCTTATAGTTTTCTCCCCAAAGAACTGATTCAGTTTGACCATGTTTTCCGACTTGTATTCCCTGAATAGCCATTGGATGTTCCTAAAACCCTTCTCCAGCTACAATCCAAAAAAACGTATTGTTGGATCTCTGTTATACAGCTGCCTTGCTAAATTTACATTATCCATTCCGCTGTTCCCTGGTCCCTGGATATCACCATACTTCATGAAGTTATCTACATCTCTTCATCACATTACTGTAATCATGTCTGGCAGTATAGCCTAGAGGTTAGAGTAATGAGCTGTGAACGAGCTTGGTACATCCAGCAGACTGGACCTGGGTTTGATTCTCACAACTTCCACTTGCATACTGTGTGACTCTGAGCAAGTCACTTAACCACCCAGTGCTCCCAGGTTGCCCCTGAAAACAGGCAATTGTGCCTAGTGGGTCTTACCAGGTTACCAAAGACTAAAATTAAAAAAATAAATAAATAAATGTCAGCTATCTATCCAGTGGTCCTTTCTAATTAATTTGTCAGGATTTATCTCCCATACTCCTTCTAGTGAATACCATCACCAAGAGCATGCTTCCATTTGATCCATCACTCTGCGCATCCACAACCAACCTGGTTGCCTCCCTATCACAGATATGCTCCAGAACAGTTCTACATCTGTCTAAGCATGCAATGCACCTATTGCACTCTATGCTTGCTTTCAACTTTCCTTTGCCATATCAGTCAGTAGACACACTCAAAGACCCATTCTCAGGCTTCCCACAGCATTGAGACATTGAATCCACCAGCAAGACAAAACTGCCATAGTCAATTAAGCTCCTGTCCCATACTATTAAGCTACAGCATTGCCCATATCCACCATCTTGCACTAGCAGTCCTTCCTGAATATTAACCTATGCAAATCTCATTATAGCAACAATAACTTGCTTCAGACCTCAAACTTATTGTACTGAACTTTCCAATCATTCATATTGGTATCCAGTTATCATCTTTACAGCATATGCCACTCTTCCTTCACTGGTCTGAAATCTTTCAGTTACCCCCTCCTACCAGGTACCTAAAGCTTCTCTCCGGATCCTTGATCATTTCCATAAAAGCCTACTTAGTGAAATATTGCAAATTGCTGAACTCTAAGCCATGAGACCCTAATTCAGATGTCAAAGCCTCTACTACCCCGTCACCCATCCTTTTTAATTCCTACATTTTTGTTTAATCAGTACTGAAATCAAGCTCTTCTGAGAACCATGCAAATATCCAAACCACTTGCCACTCTAAAAAGAAACTAAGCACTATAACTTGCCTTACCTTCTACAAAGTCTGATAGATTACTTTAAGGATTTCATAACCCATCATACTTCCCACAGTTCAGAGTCTAGCAACTTATTTAGTCAACTCATGCTCATCATGCTCACATTGATTCTGTACCCACATCGAATATTAACCAATATCACATTTGAGTTCTGGGCTATGTTCAATCCTTTTTCCAGCTGGATTTAATCCATATTCAGGATCTGGACATTTCTTCAGACTGGACCTGCCTCTTCAACCTCTAGAATCAATTCTCCTGAACACATCATTCAACAGACTTGGAAGATGGAACTTCATCATTATGAGCTTTATACCTTACTCAACAACTTAGAATATCAGTCTATGAATCTAGGATCATCTCATCTTAGTTTGCTCTTAGTGGGTCACTAGCCATGGGTCCTCAGAGGTTTCCTCCACCTGGGGGATTTCCTCTACTGCGTGCTACTGGTCACACTCCCTGTGAGTTGGAGGAGGTAATCTTTTTTGGCCTTCTATTCCTTACTCGCTACCCAGCTTACCTACCAAGGGTGGGAATAGAGAAAGACCAAAGTTCAACACATTACAAGTATATACAAGCACTACTCTATTCACCAAAACATTGAATGAGAGGGCTAAATCCTGAGGTTCAGTGTGGTGGAATTGCTCCTCCCACATCCCAAATAAAGGCCATCCTCCCATGGCAGTTTCCAGCTTAACACATTGCAAAACACCAACCATCCTCCCCTGCCTCCTCCTCCACTGGCACTCTGCTCACCCTTAGTGTTGGGCCTTCTATTCCCTACTCACCACCAGGCTAACTTACCAAGGGTGGGAATAGAGAAAGGCCAAAATTCAAAACATTACAAGTATACACAAGAACTACTGTAGTCACCAAAACATTGAAACATTTTCAATAAAGTCAGTTTCAGTTCTCCATACCTGGCCTCCACTATCGGATACCTTATCTGTTCCTCCTCAAAATCAAACAGAAGCAATAAATCAAGCTCTTTTGCAGATTTTCTCCTCTTATCTGATTGATGAACCTGAGGGAAGATGGCTGAGCTTAAGAATGAGCTCCTTGAGGCAGACTATTATTTGCTGGGACTAAAAGAGACCTAGTAGAATGAGACACTTAGCTGAAATGCTATGGTGGAAGAGTACAATTTCTTCAAAGTGGATAGAGAAGATCAAAGGATGTATAGGGGAAAATGTTGCTTGTCATGGAGGGATTGAGGTTAGCAAACAAGAGGGAGTTAGTGAATATGGAAGCCTTATACACACTCCGTAGCTGGTAATGGAATCCATTGTTGGTAAAAGACATGCCTGTTTCCTTATTTTGCACATCAGGAATAGTATACAAAGGGAATTGGGTTTGGTCTGCTGTTGAGTCATGGAGTTGACAATGTTAGGGCAGTCAAGTTGGGGAAGCCAGCAGTGGCAACAGTGATATTAATGAGTCTGAGTTTGAGATAATGAGCAAGTCCATTGATTTATAGTGATTGAAGTAATGACATTTCATTTTTGAGATCGGAAATAGTGGGATTGTACTGTTGATTGCTAGTCTAATTTTTTGATTTTACTGTTTTCTATTGTCATTCTTCTATTATGAGCATACATAATTAAAATAAAAGAAGAATTACTATACAAAGAATTAAATACGGCAAAATAAAAAGAGCACAGAAAGCAATGTGAAGAACAATACAAGTTCAGTAGTTTCATTGATCTGGTATAAAATGCCAAATTCTGTGAAATTCTTTGCTTTTACCAGTGTGTAGGCATTCTAAATTCTGGAATTTTACTGGCATTTCCAGTATAAAAAAACAAAACTAGTGGCCTTGGTGATGGAGAAACCTCTTCACTAAGAAAAAGACATGGATTTAGAATTTTATTATTGGTGATATTGATACAAGTGAGGATGGCGAAGGAAAAGATTGATGTATATGACAGTGAAAGGAATTCCTACAAGTGGGTTCTTCATTTAAGGGTAATAATGAAATGAGTGCTAAGCAAATGCCTCCCTTGGTTGTCTAAGGGCCAGCAGGGAAGTTAGGGAAGAAAAATATGTTTACATCCACTGAAAACTGTTCACAACCATAAGCCCAGTAGTCTGGTGATATGCTACATGGAGGATCTGTTTTCATTTGGGAGCATGGTCTGAATATGTAAGCAATAATACATGAGTGTGCAGTATTGAGCTATACTGGACCACTCAGGGGCATAATGAGGCTGGCTCACCCTATAGGGAATTATTGCACTTAGAAAATGGGCTCTGTAGAGTATTTTTTTAATTACAATGTTTTAAAAGTTTAAAAAAAATGTTGAAAATTATTTAAATCAGATTTTACTGCAAAGTAGCCCCTCTACTGGTACAAAATAACCAATAGAGGGCACTAATGTTTTTGTGAGTCAGGTTATGTTAATGATTGCTGTACCTCCACCCCAACTCCAACTCCAGTAGCAGTACTTGTGGGAAGTTGTTTACTTTGTATGTTGACAGTTGTCTGTGCAGTTGTGAAAAATGCTTTTTTTTAGGTAATTGCAATCAGAATGAATGGCTTTGCCGAGCTGAGAGATGTTACTAATTAGCATGAGCGCCACAGTGCTGTTAATTCAAGGTAAGTGCTGGCACTCCTGGCAGTAGCTGTGCTGTGTTTTTTTTCCCTATTAAGAAGTAGAAAGAAACAAACAAGCAGTGGGTGAGAATGTACTGTGTCTGCCTACAAGTGGAGGCAACAGTCAGTGAATGCATGACTGATGACTGCACATAATGTAGCTACAGATCTATAGTTGGTCAGACACAATGGAGCTTTTGTCATCTGTTCAGTTTTTTTTTTTTGCTGATGGTGCAGTGAGGTGTGAGTGGACAGCAAATCAATGTGTGTGTGTGTGTGATGGGGCCTCATTTTGATTAATATGGCCACTGCCATTGTGCCTACTCTGTATTTGAGTCAGGGGATGGGTCACACTCACTAAGGAAAAAAAATGGTGGGATTTGTTTTTGTACTGGTGTCTATGAGTCATGGGAGGGAGGGATGAAACCTCTTGGTCTGACTTGCTGTTTATTGCTGCAGGCCACTGGATGGATGGAGGAGGCAGGGGGAGATGATGAGCAGTTGATGTGACAAGAGGATTCATGGTGCTATGTAACTGCGCTATGCTGAATAGATTTTTTTTTATTTGAAAACTGCAAGGAGGGAGTTTGAAGAGGAATGCAGGGGGGAGGGTAGTCAGTAAGTGGGGTCTCATTAAGGGAGAGTAAGACATGGTATCTGGGGTATGTTTAGAATTCCATAGCACCATGATATCGATAATGAGGTCAGGTGGGACTGGCTTTTTTTATTTCCTGGGCATCTATTGAAAGTTGATATACCCCTCTGGTATGGGTACCAGTCAATCAGAGCCCAAGAAATAAACAGTAAATTTTCTAAGTAAGCAATAATACCCAACAGGGTGGGTGGTATTGGGAAATACTGGACTGCCCAAAGGCATACTGAGGCCCAACACCATAGGCAGAGGGACTTATGTCCCCTGGAAGGTCCAGTATTTCCCAATACTGCCCACCCTGGAGGGTATTATTGCACTTAGAAAATTGGCCATTATATTATATATATTTGGAAAAAAATAATGTTTAAGTTCACAGGTTAAATCTCTTATGTGTTTCATTTATTTTGTGATAAAATAGTTCCTCTGCCTGCATTTCAGTATTGTGTTTTTTCGTTTGTTTTTTGAGGTAAGGACTTTTGTCCTACTGGAGTCCCCATAGTGATCAGTATGGAGCTGGTTGTTATGGTAACCTCCCCCACACACACAGGAGAACACACACACACACATTACAAAAACTTTGTTTTACTGTTTTTCTTAATCTTACTTAGTTGAGTCAACACTTTTTTTTCCAACTGCTATTTTTTGCATCCTGCGTATGACTGCGAGCTTAGTGGCAGGGTCAGGACAGTGGAAGGGTAAGCGCATCACGGAGACGCAAGAATGAGGAAGTTTTTTTTTTTTAATTTGCAGATAAGGAGGTGCTAACTCACTTGATTATCTATGTTGGCTGTCAAATAGGAAACTTATCAGATCGAGAGAAAGAGACAAAGACACAGAGCAGGCTAGCTCCAGTACCGCTACTGTGTGTTACAGGAGCGGTAGCGCTCTGTGACTTGCTGTGTCTCATGAGCCCTGTTTGAGATTTTTGAAGCAGGCTTTATTTTTTCACAAATTAGTGATTTTTCTTAAGTCTGAGGGTCAATCTTGCCAGGGGGAGATGGGAAATCATCTGGTAATTTAGGGCTGACTTAGTGAGTGGAACAAATGGGGGCTGTTCAGTTTCAAAATTCGAGGTGCCCATGGATACCAATGCGCAGTCATTTTTGATGGGGCATTATTGGAAAATAAATGCATCTCTGCTAGGTGTTTCAGACAATGAGATTCATTTATTTTACATCCTCATTTTCTAAGGAAGCATAGATTCTAATTCTGAGAAATATCATTTACTTCACCTAGGTATGTGGAATAGGGATCACACACATATACCTCCTGTACCTTGTGTGTTAAAACAGTAAACAGCACAACAGAAACACAAATGTTTTGTGGTTAATTGTAGACAATAGTCTGAAGCCAAGCAGGTAATAATTTTTTTACAGTCAACATCTTCATGAGGGGGTGAAGCTTGCAGCTGGAGTAAGCTGGAGCAAGAGGCCACATCTCAGCCTCTGGCAATGAATTTTTTTAAACAATAACAGCTGTCTGGAGGCCAGCCTACAAGATTAGAAGCTGCTGCAGGGCTGAACTGGGACTGAACTTATCAAAGTTAAGAACTCACTAAAGTCACTTTGCGAATCCATGCAGGTGTTGGAAAAGAAACTTGATGATTTTCCCATTGATGTAGTGACTGTTAAACAGTTGCTGTCATGGATACAAGAGAAGCTGGGTGAAACCTTCTGGTAACTGTTGAGAACAATGGCTTCTTCAGCCGCAGTGGTGCAGGAAAATGCACACTTAAAGCACAGACCAGAACATACCAAAAATGTTCTGAGAGAGAGAGAAATATAAATATCATCAGTTTGCCTGAGTGATTTGAGTTGCTTTTCTCGAGAGCTGGTTGCCACAGTTATTGAAAAGGGATGCTGCCCCACATCCGAGTACATCAAATGAGTTTACAAGGGAAAACCAAGGAGGGCTACTCTGCTTTCACTCCACAGTCATGGTGATTTTCTTAAAAAGTCAACATGTGGGACAAAGCTTTTCATTCGGTGAGTTAACTCAGGGACTTTTGAGCTGGTGATGCAATAATACATGTATATTCTGAGCTTCTCTTACTCTATTAGAAAGAGACAAAAAGAGTTTGAGGCCATGAAAAAAGGTTGCGTTCACTGAATATCCCATTTACACTGCTGTTTCCAGCCCACTTTAGGATAGAGGTAGGGAGCAAGACCTGTATATAAAAAAGTCCCCAGTATGCTCATAACTTGCTGGAGAAATTAGAAAGAAGAGAACAAGGTTAAAGTCAGAACAGGAGCAGTTCCCTGAGAATGACATTTTGACTCAGAAGTGGCTTATTTTCCATTGCTTTATCTGTACATTTTGTGACTGCACAAAGCATGGGACATTTTATTGACACTGCAGCCCCCTAGCTCATTTGTGGACTTACATTGTGCCAGCATCTGAAGGTATAAACCTTCTATTTCTATTACTTGCTTTATTAAGAATCCCAGGACATATTCTGGACTGTAGGAAGATATTTTAGTGTATGTTAGCCCTGCAGCACATATATCATTATTGTTATGGTGGCCAGTATAGCTATGGGATGGGTAACTGTATATGGCACTACTACAAGTAAGTATTGACATTTAGAATGTATGTGCTATATTAATCTACTTGCCATGTTTTTACTTCTGCAATGTCTGTTAGCCATTGAGTATACTATAAGGTGTGAATCCTCACTGTATGTTTTCTTAACAACATGATCGTTTTGAAGTTGTATTTTGTAGTTGCAATTTCTTTCATTACTGTTTAGCTTGTAGTTGGGTTTTAACAGCATATCTACAGTATGATATCTATATACTTTGTTATGTTATATGGCCAGAAGGATAATACAATAGCCTTGATGCAACGAGCACCAGTAATAAACATTTAGTTAATAATCATAATTTATGGTCTTCAACCTTGACAACATTGCTTATTTGATTTTATTTCTATAATTATACAGTAATCTCCTCCTAGTGTGTATAAATGGCAAGCATTATTTCACACTGTATTAATGATCATTAAATCTGTGAGCTGCATTGTTTTCAAGTTTTCCCTGCACCTATTATATTTCCATGATTTTGTTTGAAGTCTGTAATTAAAAAGTACAAAAAAATATATATATTTCTAAGGGAGCATAACATGGGGGTGACATAACATCAGTGGGGGTTACATTCCAGCTGTTAAGTTTACTTGTGTGTCAGTTCACTAAATGCATTCAGGTACAGGCAACGATGTGCAGCGGGCTGTGGAATTCTGCACCAGCTGCAAGCAATGGATATCAACCCCCAGTAGCCCAAAGTAAAGCGAATTGCAATAATCCAAACACAAGGTCACAAAGGCATGGATTAGTGTAGGAAGGTCACTGGACAGAACAAGGTGCTTGATCCTAGTGATGTTTCTCAGATGGTAAAAAGATGACTTAATGACAGGCAATACCTGTGCCCAAAGTGTCAGCTCTGCATCAAGTATCACCACTAGGTCTCGCACCTGTTCAGAGGAAGGGAGCTTGGAGTCCCCAAGGAATAAATCTAAGGGTCGACTTGCCCCCACCCCCACTATCCAGTGGCCTGGATCTATAACCATCACCTCCGTCTTCCCAGGGTTTAACTTCAGCCAGCTGGACTTCATCCAATCCTGGATTTCAATGAGGCAGTCATTAAATACCTAGACTGCTTCTTCCTGGTCAAGGGTGAAAGACAGGTAGAGCTGGGTATCATCGGCATAACAATGAAATCTCACCCCAAACTGTCTTACAATGTCTCTGAGGGGAAGCATATACACTGCAAACAACATGGGAGATAGCACTGAGCCCTGAGGAACCCCATAAGACAGAGAGATAGGATCAGAGAAAAAGACCCCCGACACCACCCTCTGAGTTCTTCCAGTGAGGAAAGATGTAAAGCATCTGTGGACCAAACCAGAGAGCCCACAGATAAATCTCAGGTGCTCAAGCAGAACCCCATGGTCAATGGTGTCAGAAGCTGATGACAGATCTAACAGTACCAAAATGGACCATTTTTTCTAGTCTCTTGCCATCAGAGGATCATTGAGCACCCGATCCAGTGCAGTCTCGGTACTATGCCTCTTTTGGAAACCAGATTGGAGAGGTTTGTAGATGCTATGGATGATCAAATGGTTCTCCAGCTGAACAGCCACTACTTTCTCAATCACCTTCCCCACAAAGGGAAGGTTAGAAATAGGCCTGTAGTTTGCAAGAGAGTCTGGGTCCAATGAAGCTTTCTTCAACAAAGGTGTCACCACTGCTTCTTTCAAAGAGCAGGGATATTCACCAGAGTCAAGGGAGCACCAGACTATCTGTGCCAGAACCAGGCCAATAGAATCACCACATCCCATTATCAAGGATGTCGGGCTCGGGTTTAAACTGCAGCATGTAGGGTGCATCCCCTGGACAACCCGCATAACATCCATGATTTCCGGCCAGTCTAAGGTATTCCAGGCAAACGGAGAGATAGTGGCCAAGCCCTGATCATGAACAACTTGCATAGAATGTGTTGCACAGATCTCCAATCTAATGTCGGCCACCTTATCAGCAAAGAACCGAGCAAGCTCACCAAACTGCAATTGTGAAAAAGCCCTTCAGACTTGTAGACAGGCTCAGTTGCACAGCCTGTCCACAGTTCTGAAGAGTTGAGCTGGTCGGTTCTGAGCGGCAGCTAGTTCCCCGGACAGGAACTCTGCCTTCTTACGGGAAATTTCTGACTGATAAAGCTGATAATGCTCTAGCAGTCTAAGATGGTTGGCATGCAAGCCATATTTCCACCAACAACATTCTAACCTGCGTCCTAGTCACCGCAACTCCCTCAAGGCTCCATCTAACCATGGAGACCGAGGGCGAAGGGAGAGAGGACGCACACGAACTGGTGCAATACAATCCAGGGCTGAGGTAATGGCCTTATTATAGGCCAGAACCAAAACCTCTGGATCACTGCTAGCCACTGGAAATTCTGATAGATCAAGCACCACTGCTAGACAATCAGAAGTAACATCCCGTAAAGGACGGTACTTGACCATCTCCACAGGGGTCGGCCTACAAGGGGGGGGTGCAAAAATTGAATTGCACTGTGTAGTGATCAGACCATCTGACTGGTTCCACCCCCATGTCGGAGGCCTCGATCCCCAGGAAGAAAACCAGGTCAAGGGAATGGCCACATTTATGGGTCGCAGTGGTAACCACCTGTGTAAGGCCCAGTGAATTCATCAACTGGAGGAAGTGTTGTCCAAATTGCGAGAGTTCATCGTCGATCCAGGCATTGAAATCACCCAGGACCATCAGCCTGGGTGACTCAAATGCCATGTCGATGCCGAAATCCACCACTTTCTTAAGGAATTGCTTCCCATCTCTGGGTGGACGGTAGATGACAGCTATCCTATAGCTCACACCTGCTACCACAGCACATTCAAATGATCTGGCTTCCTCAACTGGAACACTGGTGAAATCCAATTCGGTCTTGAAACAGATTGCACCACCACCACAGTCCAATCTCGGGAGGTGTATCACTGCATACCCAGCTGGAATAGCAGCCTCTAATATGGGGCCCGCATTATCATCCAGCCAGGTCTCTGTGATGCACGCCAGATTTGCCAACCCAACAAGATCCACAATGACTGTGATCTTGTTTTTAACAGATCTGGCATTGCACAACACCGCCCGAGATGGACAGAGCTCCTGGACTGCCCCAACCCCCTGCTCATCCCCAATGATAGTGCCCTTGGGTATGAAGACTAGACAAGTTGGCCCACATTCTAGACTCTACTTCGCCCCAGGGCATCTTCTGGGCTTAACAACCCTGATAGGAGCACCCCACACTTCCAGCCTCCGCTGTTTACATCCCCCACCCCGTCCCTCTCTCCTGCGAGCAATACCCAAGGCCCGACAATGTTGATAGATGGAAAAAGACAATGAAAGAGAGAAAAAAGGGTGGAGGACATGGACAGCGGAGGCTGAGTAGCGCACGACTGGGGAGGGGGGTAGCAGACTGACATGTATCCCAGGTCCAAAACATAACAATACAACACAAATCTAACTGCTCAGTTTCTAACAACCACAAATAACATCTAAAACCCCAAATATCTCAACCTATCCTGAACTTCCCTCACACTTCCTGCAGCTAAATAGTCTATACACACTCCAAATTAAGATAACAGGCAAATAAATTAAAATCAACTAAATACATAAACCTCCTTAGCACATTTATTTAATTAGCCCACAGGTCCTCTCACTACCCGGGGGCCAACCAAATTGAAATAACCAAAAACAACTATATAATACCCAGGTCAGCGTAGCTCAGTTGCTAGCACATCCGCCTCTGGACCAGAAGGTCGTGGATTCTTGTCCCACATCGGGATTGGACTTGCACCTAAGAATCGCTGGCATCCGAGTGCAGTATTGGGGGGTGCTGTACTGCTGGGGTGTGCCGTCCTTCGGATGAGATGTTAAACCAAGGTCCCTTCTACCCATCCTGGTGTTGTCCTGGTGGGTGTTCAGGTGGAAGTAAAAGAACCCAGGGCACTCTTCGCAAAAGAGTAGGGAACATTCCCAGTGTCCTGGCCAACATTCGCCATCCCATAAACTGGTTCATGCAATTATCGAGGCTGTGTGTGGGTGATGATGTACGATATGGCCACCACCACACATTCAGTCAGTTCACTACCAGTCTAGCATTGCTTGTAAAACACTTTGGGATACACTGTGTATGAAAAGCGTTATATAAATGCTGATTCTTCTTCTTCACACTACCTGGTGCCCTACTAAAACTAAGCACTCTCACTGCTTATTATATAATAAATAAGTAAACATCAAAATAAACAAAAATGATTTAAGGAAATAATTTAGAAAACATCTTCCAGACACTATCTCTCACATATATCAGGAGAGAGGTGGATTCACAGATGTTCCTGAGAAGAGTAGAACAGGGATATAAATTACATCATACTGTTCTAAAACAGTTCTTACCAGCAGTATATAAATCAAGCAATCACTAAGATAACTAAAAAGCATGCATAGCTAGAGAAATAACAGAATCTGAATCAGTATTTAAAAAGCAGTGTCTACTGTGTAAGATGACTTACAGATTCAGTGCAGTTCTCCTTTCACCATAAAAGTCTATGGCCCCCATATTTAAAAGAACAGTGCAGCACTAACCAGGTTAGTCCTGCACTTACTGTGAATAGTGCTGAAACTTAGAGTAGGGCCATATTCAGATGCTCCCTGAGTGCCGTGCTAACCCTGCAGTGTGATTGTACATAGCATACTTCTGTGCCTATGCAAATGTGTGATCACTCATGCATAAAATGCACAATGGTATATTTATTGGTTTGGGCTGTACTAAGCAGCCACCAGTGTGGTGTTGTTTACCGCAGCTGAAACCCTGGCCTTAACAAGATGCTATGGCAGCCCCCCATCACTCATGTTGTAAATGTGCAGTATACTTACTTCCCTGGTGTCTAGTGGGCCCCCCCCACACACATGGTCACGCATGTTTTAACATTAGTGGGCCACCCTCCTCCCCATTGCCCGTGTTTGAAAGGTACTGTATATTTACTTCCCTGGTAATCTAGTAGATCCACCCACATCACCCATGTTTTAACAGCATATGTAATTCTCTGCTGGTCTAGTGGACCCTCCAGCCCTGATCCTCAATCTCTGAAAGGTATATTTATTTCCCTGGCAGTCTAGTGGACCCCCAACCAAGTGTCATCCTCCCAAATGCTGAAGAGCACCTGCACACAAACACACTTTCACCTGGGTCACCAGTTTCACTGCAAATGACAGGTGACCAGCAAAGCCCTCCTCACACCTCGTTGACTGGCCATGCTTAGACAGTCAATTAGCACAATCACAAGTACTTTAGAAACAGCTGTTTCTACAGTACTCATAATTCAAGCTCATTGTCTGTGATATGACGACTGGCCAAGAAGATGTATGGAGGGCAGTTCTGGTTGCCCTTCATTTGCAGTCGAACTGGTGACCCGGTGAGGAGGTAATGTGGGGACTATACAGCAGGTGGGGAGATGGTATCTGTTAAGGGAGTAGGAGTCCAGTAGACTACCAGAGAAAGAAATATACCTTTCAAACATGGGCAATGGGGGAGGAGGGGATCCACTAGACTACCAGGGAATAAAATACACTGTTAAAACAAGGGCAGTCTGGGGGTTCCACTCTACTGCCAAGATACTGAATATGCCATTAAAACATGGGCAGGGGGGGTCCACTACACTACCAGGAAATTAAACACACTATTAAAACTTGGGTGATCAGAGGGAGGGGCATCATTAAACTACCAGGAATGTAAGTATACTAAGCTTGCTGGGGGTGTGCACTAGGGCAGTGGTGCGTCCCCTAATATTAGTACATTCAGATAAAGTAAAAGTGAGCACTCACCCTTCACAAAAACAGGCCAATGCATGTCTTCAGTAAATCTGTTTTATTGTGTTTCTTCCATTAGTCATCAAACACCGTAGTAGCAAATACACAAAATGTGTTGGAGTAACCCACCACTCCTTACATTTCACCCCTTCTGGGGCTACATCAGATGATGTACAATTGTGTGCTCAGGTGGTTTATATACCTCTCTCCACCAATCAGATTTCAATTTATTGCAACATCGATTCTATTGGTGGATATAATTCCAGTTACACAGAATCACTGTCAAATCAACACATTCAAAAAATTAACAGTGAAAAATCTCCATACACCATTCAATTAACTAGTTGATCCAATCCGTATTGAAACTCTCAGTAACATCTTGAGCTGGTGGCACTGTGAACATGCAAGAGAATACATAAGGAGAAGTGAATAGTCAGCATTATTTCTCTCTGCCAAGGTTCCCCGTTATCTGCAGATAAGGACCGCTAGGCCCACCTAGTCTGTCCGTATTCCCTGCCTGCATCTGTGGTTGCTGAGTCTATTTGGCCATTAGCTTTAGCATTTCTTACCCACCTCTAGGGTTCCCTTGTGCCTATCCCATGCATGTCCGAATCCCCCTACTGTGCAAGCTAATCTGTTTTAATTTACTTGTTCACTTGTACAGTGCCTTTAATCATTATTGAAAAAGAGGGCTATATAAATAAACTAAACTAACTAACATCCTGGGATAGGCTATTCCATGCATCTACCACCCATTCTGTGAAGAAAAACTCCCTTACATTCCCCTCTATCCTGCCTCCCTCCAATCTCATATCATGCCCCCTCATCCTTGTAACTTCCTCTATTGAATGATCGTGCCCATTTGCATTTTGTTTATGTCCATAAGATACTTAAAGGTTTCTATCATATCTCCCCATGCCTGCCTCTCTTCCAGTGTGTGTGTGTATATATATATATATATATACTGACAAAATCCTTGATAGTCATTTCCCCACCAGATGGCCCTTTTTGTGAACAAGGATTAGCTCACGAAAAAGGATTTCAACACCTAGGGAAAAAGGGGATCGGTTCATGAAAGAGGATCTTGACAGCTCGTGAAAGGGGACTGTCTTTTTTAATTCCTCTTTCATGAGCTGACAAAATCCCCTTTCCCGAACTGTCAAAATCCCCTTTCACGAGCCAATCCCCTTTCACAAACTGACAAAAACCTTGATTGTGACTTCCAGACCAGATGGACAAAATCTGACCAGCAAGGATTTCTCGTGAATGATGATTTTGACAGCTCATGAACTGGGATTCACCTTGCGAATGGTGATTTTGCCACCTCATGAACTAGGAATTTAAAAACTTTGCCAGTGCACTGTAAATAAACGGTTTGGTCTTTTGGCGTGAAATTTACAGGATATATAGGGGGTGTCCCAGAAATGTTACTTATGCTGTTTAGGTATTAAAAAGTTAATCAGTTCCATAGACTTTATCCTGCCTCCCTCCAATCTCATATCATGCCCCCTCATCCTTGTAACCTCCTCTATTGAATGATCGTGCCCATTTGCATTTTGTTTATGTCCATAAGATACTTAAAGGTTTCTATCATATCTCCCCATGCCTGCCTCTCTTCCAGTGTGTGTGTATATATGTATATATATATATATATATATATGTAACCCCTAGATGGCGCTATCCCAGGGGCTACTACCCCTGCCTGATTTGCCACTAACAGGTTGAGGGGCCTGGATCCAATAAGCGGTGCCTCCACCCAGAGGTCAGGGTTTGCAATAGTTAAACTAACTTGGTCACAGCCCTCTGGGACACTGCAACCCCTTTCTTCCCACTAGTGGCCCACACAATATATCAGAATTACCTTCACAGTATACACTTACCCCCAGGTCTGGTTCCGCACTGGGACCTCCTGTGAAATGAGATACAGTGCAACAATCACAGTACAGTACTTTAACATAGACAAATACCTCAGGCAGTATAACTTTGCTGAAACAAGCAGCTCTGATTTATTTAGGGGATAACAAGGACGGGGAAATCAGGTTAATTAGCTTATCACTCTAATAATCTACCTATGGCTCATGCACAGGCCTATCCCTATCAGTTACTGTCCCTGGGTACCCAAGCCCTAGTGGCTAGTCAAACCGTGGCAGCTGGTGGGGGCCCTTTCACACAGAGAAAGGAGAATTAAACAGTCAGCAGTACAGTAATTCCATTTGGATTTAATGTGGCAATTCAACAGGGGCGACCTGAATTAGTACTCCGACCTCCAAATAAGATAGGGTCCTTCAATGTCAGCAGGGCTCACTTGAGGTACACAAACCTCTTCACACATCCATATAAAAGAAAGCACTATACCAGGCAGGCTGCATCTGTATCCGATCGCCAATTACTGCACAATACCGGGAGAACACACAGCAGATTCAGTTCCTGACAGACCAGTGCAATTCAATAATTTCTCCAGTCTTCTACAGGGTGAGCCTGGTTTCTACTCTTCAGAGATCCTTTGATTCTTTTCACAGGACGGATTCAGTCCTAACAAGCAGTTACACAAGCTGCAGACCGGAACTCTGGGCCTTACACGTTTTTGACTAAAACTGCACACTGAAAAGCACAGGGCTCCTTCCTTCTTCACTGCCAAAGCTCAACTGAACTCCAACCGACAAAACCGGGCACTTCCTTTGAGTTCCTCCCAGTTCTTGACTGGATTGGCTGTCACTCACAATAGACTGCTGCTGTTGGTCCAAAAGGCACTGAAGTCTAAACTACATCTCCCAGAGTCACTGCCCATACAATCCTCTTGTGGCTGGCTCAGATTATGAGTCCAAGTTCTGATTCGTCCAAGGCACCATTTTAGAGCTAGCTTACCCCACACTGATTGGTCCAGTTCAGCAGTTCAAAACTAGAATGGGGAACTAGCAGACACAGTTCTGACTGCAAAGAAAGCAGGTTAGACAAACTGTAATTTCATTATTACTCTAAATAATTTCTGGCAAACAGTTACATCTTTCAGATAGGTTCGCTTGCACTCTAGTGACTGCAAAAATGAAGATGAATTGGCAGCAGCTCGAGAGGGTACTCGAGAAGCACACAGTCCCCCATACAAACTAATTATGTCTGCAAGCAGACAGCTCTTAAAGAGACAGTACCAGAGGCTCTAAAAACACTCACTGATAAATGGCTTAAATGCCAAACACCATTCAGGCTTGGAGCATTCAAGCAAGCTCCTGGAAGTCTTTTGGGAACCCCCATTTGCAGGGGGGTTACATATATATATATATATATATATATACTGACAAAATCCTTGATAGTCATTTCTCCACTAGATGGCCCTTTTTGTGAACAAGGATTAGCTCACGAAAAAGGATTTCAACACCTAGGGAAAAAGGGGATCAGCTCATGAAAGGGGATCTTGACAGCTCGTGAAAGGGGACTGTCTTTTTTAATTCCTCTTTCATGAGCTGACAAAATCCCCTTTCCCGAACTGTCAAAAACCTTGATTGTGACTTCCAGACCAGATGGACAAAATCTGACCAGCAAGGATTTCTCGTGAATGATGATTTTGACAGCTCATGAACCGGGATTCACCTTGCGAATGGTGATTTTGCCACCTCATGAACTAGGAATTTAAAAACTTTGCCAGTGCACTGTAAATAAACGGTTTGGTCTTTTGGCGTGAAATTTACAGGATATATAGGGGGTGTTCCCGAAATGTTACTTATGCTGTTTAGGTATTAAAAAGTTAATCAGTTCCATAGACGTGCCATCACAAATTTCAGATTTTTCCCTTAGGATAACACTGCAGTGCCCACAGTGAATTTCGGTGCTCACATCTCGGAAATGATGCGAGATATGGATTTTTTGCTATCTGCAGCAAGTGGACTAAGCAAATGTGGAGATTTGAAGTCATGATTACAACTGCAGTGGAATTTTTTCATAGCTTGTACGGTTACTGGGATATTGGCAAATTAGTGTTACAAGGGTTCCTTTTCAGCCCTATAGGACTACTGTATGGCTCCTTTGTTATGTGTAAGTGACAGAATAGGGCTCAGAAGGCCCACACTCCCACAGATGCATATCATTATGCACAAATGAGCAGTGGCATGCCTGTGCTCCCTCAACACATACCACTTACCAGTTATATTACACTTTCTCAAAAAGTAAGGAAATTCATTGCAAAAAAATTTGTTAATGCAACAGTTAGGGTTGAAGCAACAAAAGTAGGGAAATTAGATGCTAGGGTTGAGCCCCTAACCCCCCACCCTACCATATCACCCCCATCCTCCACATACCAACAGGCATCGGGGTGTGCCATGGGGTTGTTAGGCCTAACATTCACCCCATTCTTCAATGCTGTACCACGTCAGCCTCTTTAGACATAGAATAGGGTGAGACTTGGGCCTATTGACCCCATGGCACACCCCAATGCCTGTTGGTGTATGGAGGATGGGGAAGTGGTAGGGTGGGTTTTAGGGCTTCAACCCTAATGTCTAATTTCTCTACTTTTGTCACTTCAGCCCTAACTGATGCATTAGCAAAGTTTTCTGAAATGAATATATATATATATATATATATTCATTGCAAAATCAATCAATCAAATCTTTATCCAGGTGGGCACCATTGAGCAAGGCTCATTTGCAAGATGGACCTGGTCATAAAAAAATCATAGTACAGTAACATGGTAAAACATAATGCAATATTATACAAAGAAGAAAAATATACATATGTACAGGAAGCAGTCATTTATACATATAACCAAGTTATAAACATCAACATTTGAGCGAAAGGGCCTTTACAACAGATAGGCTCATAAATAGGTATAGCCAGCATGTTCACTTAAAAAGGAAAAGAAAAACAAAAAAAAGGGATACCAGAGTAGGAAGATAATTACGGGGCTGGTATAGTTAACTGGCATACATCAGGAAGGGGGTGGAACTTGGCCATGGCTAAAGAGAGACAGAGAAGATGGAGAGATGCTGGTATTTTGGTAAGGAGAGAGAGGCAAGGGCAGAGGCAGGGTGGAAGGCAGGCTGGACAGGTGGGGTACTGGAAAAGAGGTGAGCTAACGATGTAGGAAACAATTGCAGGATTCCTTCACGGAGCTGTCATAGAGCGACTTGAATATATTCAGCCTAACAGGACAGCTCAGCTTCAATTTTTTTTGCATATTGTTCCACAAGGAAGGCAACGAGAAACTTATGGCAGCTCTACAGTAACAAGATTTGACCTTAGGTAATTGCAAGGCTATTAGGGAATAGCTTCTTAGAGCATGGGCACCTATCACACTCAGGGGAATACAATCAGAGAAGTATTGGGGGAGCTTTTTGGTAACTGCTCTGAATGCCCATAGAGTGGCATTTCTATTTCTCCTATAGTGAAGGGAAGTCTAGCCCACCACAATGTACAAGGAGCAATGGTCTGTGGAAAGGGGAAGGCCTGTTATGAACCTGATTGCTCTGTGGTATAGGGTGTCCAGCTTAGCCAGGGCAGAGGCAGTACAATGGCTATAGAGAAGGTCTGTGTAATCTATTAATGAAAGGAATGTGGCTTGAACCATTCACAGCTTAGCATCCCTAGTAAGGAAGTGGTTAATTCTGTAGAATAGTCCTAGTCTCTGTCTTAGTTTCTTCTGTAGTTATTCAAGCTGTTCAGAGAAGGAGAGTTTGTGGTTGAGCCATACACCTGGATATTTGAATTTTGACACAGACTCTAGTTTTTCTCCAAGTACTGTGGTAATCTGTGGGATAGCTCCAACGCAAGCAGGGTTCGCCACATAGGAGGAAGGGAAAAAGATCATTGATTTTGTTTTTTTCACATTAAGCAGAAGCTTTTTGCTTATGAGCTGGTATTGCAATAGATTAAATTCAACTTGGGACGTCTTCACAGGCTGCTTCCAGTGTTGGACGACTCAAATAAAGGACTGTGTCATCTGCGAACAAGTGAATATTGGCCTTATTGATGCTGTCATCGATGTTGTTAATATAAACGGCAAACAGGGGACAAAGGATAGACACCTGAGGCACACCTCTCTGTAGCGGTTTAAGTGGTGAAAGATCACCTTCAGCCTTAACCTGCTGTTGCCGTTCCACAAGGTAGTTGGCAAACCAGAACATAGAGTTAGGGTCCAGACCTAAATTACATAGGGAGGAAAGAAACAGGCTATGATCGACTGTGTCAAAGGCCTTACTTAGATTCAAAAAAAAACAGCACAGACAAAGTTCCTATTGTCAAGGTCAAGGAGCCAATCATTAGTCACTTTTGCTAAGGCAATCATGGTGCTGTGCTTTGCTCTGAATCCAGACTGCACTGGGTTTAACAGGCTCCTGGATTCTAGGTATGCCCTTAGCTGACCACTCACTATCTTTTCCAATAATTTAGACAGAATGGGAAGGAGGAAGATCAGCCCATAATTATTACGGTCGCAAGGGTCACCTGATTTGAGCAGAGGGATGACATGGGCTACTTTCCATTGTGAGGGGAGGCTCCCCTGAGATAGTGACAAGTTGAAGAGGTGCGTGATTGGCACAGCCAACACATGGTATGCACATTTCAGAAAGTATGGTGCTATAGAGTCCAAACCTGCACCCTTCTTGATATCCAACTTCAACCTGTTTTAGAGAGGCAGGCAAGAAGAAGAAGGCCTCTTTGGTAGCAGAAGACTTGTGAAACAATAATCCCTGTTGAGTTTGAACGGCATTAGCAGGGGATGTGTCAAATGCTAGCCCAGCAGTTGCGAAATGATTATCGAGGGCTTTCAGTATCTCTGATCTGTCTGAAATGGTGTTACTACCGGATATAATTTTTGTTGGGAGGGAGTTACCAAGTGAATGACCAGACATGTCCTTTATTGTTTTCCAAAATTTTGAAGGATTCCTTGAGGCAGAATCTAGCTTAGTGCGATAGAAAGTGGCCTTGGCTGCTCTGACCAACTTGGTGCACTTGTTGTGTGCCCTCCTAAACTGACACCAATCCATGTCATTCTTGCTTCTGTGTGCTTTTTTCCAAAGCATATCCCTTTCTAGCATGGAATCTTTGAGTTCTGGAGAGAACTAGCGACAAGTGTTTTCCTTACACATACCTTTACCATGGGGGCATGCCTGTTTAAGGCTGTGGTTAGTATTTCATGAAAGACAGTATATGCCTCATTAACCATTTTTGGCTAAGTAGAAATCCTGCCATCACAGGGAATGTTTCAATTCATCAGTGTAGGCAAGCAAGTCGAAGTTGCGTTTACACCTCTTGATTGAGAATTTTGCTAGAAACTGTGGACTGTGCACAGATCTGATGCTGGCAATGAAACAGTGATCGCTGATGTCAGAGAAAAATGTTCAGACATGGGAGAACAGGAGTGGTTTGCTAACCAAAATGATATCTAAAAGGATGCTGTTACTTAGGTTCTTTTTATTTGGGCTAGTGGGTTCACCAATGAGTTGCACCAGCCCCAAGGTGTCACAAAAGGATTTCAAGGGAGCCGAGGCTTTTGATAACCAGTGGTAGTTCAGATCACCAAGAATAATAGTTTCCAGCGTACATAGCCCAAGGGCAGTGCTTAGATGTGACAAGAGATGTGATCCTGCAGACGAGGGCCTGTAGCTGCCTATTACACATAGTGCGCAAGAAGGTGATAATTCAACCTTTAGGGACAAGCACTCAAATTCATTTGGGGAGAAGGATGAATCTAGACATGATACAGAGAATTTGTCCCTGACATAAATCGGCACTCCTCTGCCTCCGGATTGCCTATCAGCTCGGAAGAGCAAATAACTTGGGATGCTGATTTCCCTGTAGGAGTGGCTGGTCTAAGCCAGGTCACAGTGATCACCAGAACATCTGGTAAGGTGTGGCTAACCCAAGCCTGGATAATGGTGATCTTTTTTAAAAGGCTGAAGACGTTGACATGCAGGAATGACATTCCTTTAATTCCAGCAAGGTAGAAGGGAGAAGCAACAGTATCTAGGGGTCCCGGGTTGAGCTTGACATTGCCTGAGCACAATATCAAAAGCAACAAAATCCTTTTTAAGGGCACAAAAGTTAATTTGTAATCTCTGCTCTTTGAGCATCTGGGAGGGTGATGAAGTTGAACATACTTGGTTCAACTCCTGGTGCTATACTGACCTAGGGTTGCAGCCACTAATATCCTGAGAGAAACATGCCAGGAGAAGTAAGTATCAAGTATTAAGGAGGCAGTATAGCACAGTGGTCTAAGGCCCTGAGCTGCAAATCTGGTGATATCAAGCAGACCAGACCTGGGTTTGAATCCCACAGCTTCCACTTGCATACTGTGTGATCCTGAGCAAGTCAGTTAACTTTCTTGTGCTCCCAGGTCACTCCTGTAAAAAAGCTTTCAGCTTAGTGTGCTATTCCTGGTTAAACAACTAAAAAAAAAGACAGGAGGGGTGAGTACTCTGCAATGGCAGTTCAGGAGAGATCCCACTTCCAGGTAAATACAGCTGTATAATGCAGTAATCATGTGGAAATTCATGGGAGGAGTTGTTGAGCACATAACAGAGAGAAGCACAAACCTCATCCCCACCCTGGGAGGAATGTGAGATCTGATAGAGAGCATTGGGCACTAGTAAGACAAGGGACATACAGAGAAGCCAGCTATTCCCTCCCATGGTGAGGTCTTCTTTTATGCCACAGGATAAGGTGATTAATGTCCCAGACCTAGTAACAGATACTAGAGCTTGTGGTTGTACTGAAAACTGAAGAACGCCCAGAATAGACTACAAAAAGGGATGGACTTCTGAAGGGAGATTAATGTGCAAAAGACAGCAGATAGTTAAAATTAAAGTGGGAGGGAAGGCAATGGTCATAGCAGACGAGAAGAGGTGGGATGGAGTGTATTTAATAAATGGAGGAGATGGGGGATGGGAAGGCGGATGAAAAATTGCAGCTTTTGCCGTACCTTGTGAGGGAGCAAGTCTGGTCTGGAGGTCTGGAAAGGTAGCTAACAGAACTGTAATCAATCACAAAACATTTTGAGAACAGGCTAACAAAATTAAGAAATTACAGTGCTTTTCTGAGTCAGTAACATCAAGCAAGAATGGAAGCAGACTGCTGGCCAATCAGAACAGAGCAGGAAAAGGCGCTCTCATTCCGATTGGATGGTGGCTTTTTCCATACCTTGTGAGGAAGCGAGTCTGGGCTGGACGTCTTGGGCTGTGGCTAGGTCAGCACCGACCACCCGGTGTCCGAGGATGCCTCAGCTGGTCAGCTGGGGAGCCCTGGGCGGCTTCTCTCGGCTGGGGGGGGGAGAAAAAAGGGGAGATTATGTACTGGCTATGGAAAAAGGACCAGCAGAAGCCAGCAGGAGTCCAATCTGCACTATAATAGGAGCGACTGGGAGTGACGCCCAGCTGTCTGAGGACCCAGCTGAACAAGTACATAGGAAGGGGCTATAAGCACAAATAACAGTCTGGCAAGGTAGCTAACATAACTGTAATCAATCACAAAACATTTTGTGTACAGGCTAACAAAATTAAGAAGTTACAGTGCTTTTCTGAGTCAGTAACATCAAGCAAGCATGGAAGCAGACTGCTGGCCAATCGGGACAGAGCAGGAAAAGGCATTCACATTCCGATTGGATGGTGGCTTTTGCTGTACCTTGTGAGGGAGCGAGTCCAGGCTGGAGGTCTCGGGTGGTGGCTAGGTCAGAGCCAACCATTCAGTGTCTGAGGATGCCTCGGCTGGTGAGTTGGGGAGCCCTGGTTGGCTTCTCTCGGCTTGGGGGGGAGAAGAAAAAAGGGGAGATTATGTACTGGCTGTGGACAAAGGACCAGCAGATGCCAGCGGGAGTCCAATCTGCACTACAATAGGAGCGATTGGGAGTGGCGCCCAGCTGTCTAAGGACGCAGCTGGACATGTATACAGGAAGGGGCTGTAAGCACAAATAACAGTCTGGCAAGGTAGCTAGCAGAACTGTAATCAATCACAAAACATTTTGAGAACAGGCTAACAAAATTAAGAAATTGTGTTAATGTACCATTAGGGTTCAAAGTGAAAAAAGCTGGGAAATGAGATTTTAGGGTTCACAACCCTAACACCCCACCCTTGTTTTCCAATCATAGGACCCCACCCCCACACTGCATGCAGGAACAGGTGTGAGGGGTGTGCCTTGGGGTTACAAACACTAATGTTCACCCATTCCAAGAGTAAGTAAGCATAAATAGGCACTGAATAACAAAATGGGGTGAGCATTAAGGTTCACAACTCCAAGGCACACCCCTCACACATGTTTCTGCATGCAGTGTGGGGTGGGGTGCTAGGGTTGTAAGTCAAGGGTGGGGGTGGGGTTTTAGAACTGAGAACCCTAAAATCTCATTTCCCAACTTTTGTTTCTTTGAAACCTAATGGTGCATTAACACAGTTTTTTGCAGTGAATTTCACTACTTTTTGAGAAAGTATAATCATAAGGAACACTAAGGTCCATAAACTCAGTTTTTTGCATAGGATTTCCTTACTTTTTGCAAAAGTATCTCCATAGCCATAGCTGTTTATGGAAGCACAGGACCCATAAGTGTAGAGACATTTTGTTGTGGGAGCACAGGGCCTTCCAGGTCCTATACTGTCATGCATGCATATTTTAATTGCCCCTGATTTTCATAAGTGCCCTGCACCCCATCTATCCATGAGTCTAGAAACATTGTAATTAACCCTCATCTCCCTGTGGGAGTGCAGGGCCCAATGGGCCCTGCATGCCCATCACTCCACAGTGGTATCTTTATGTGAGAGAACAGGGCCCTGTGTTCCCTGCACTCCCATCTATCCATAAGTGAAGATACATATAGGATAGTGCATGGGGAACAGTCGACAACAGGGCTATTCTTTCACCGAGTTGGCACTATGATGACGGATTACCTCGAGAGCGTAGCTCGAGAGGTAATCAGTCGTCATAGTGCCAATGAGGTGAAAGATTAGACCTGTTGTCAACTGTTCCCCATGCACTTTTCTTTATAGTGTATGGTGGAACATCATTTTTTGGGGGAAAAAAATCACTACAGCATGTTTCTGCCTCAAAACATTTTTACTGGGTTACTAGAAGGAAAAAAAGAACTTTACATTTTGAACGTTTTCACACTTGACATTTAATTGTTTAAGAATTTTAAATTTTGAATGTTTTAATGCTAAACATTAGTACTGCCACCGACATTGCTGCTTTCACTATGTGTCCTGTCTATGGCATGAGCCCTAACTGTCAAATGCTGCTCGAGGACACAGTGTGTGACGTGCGCAGTGCAGTAGAACAAAAAATCGTTCTTCTACACTGTGAACGTCACTAGTGTAGGAGAACAACATTTCAACAGCGATGGATTTCGGTGGAGAACGACGTTCCACCATACACTATATAGTAATTATCTCTCATCTCCCTGTGGGAGCGCAGATCTCTCTGGGTGCTGCATTCCCATCACTCCATAATGGCATCCATATATGGGCTGGGCCTATTCTTCCATGCATGCATATTGTAATTGTCCCTGATTCTCATGTGGGAGTGCAGGGCCCTCTGGGCCCTAAACCCCCATGCATGAATATTATAATTGTCCCTGATTACACTTCTATCTATCCATAAGTGTAGAAACATTGTAATTAATCCTCTTCTTCCTGTGGGAAGTGCAGGGCCCTCTGTGCTCCCATTACTCCATAACGTCATCCATATGTGGTAGCACAGGGCCCCATCAATTCATAAGTGTAGAAATACTGCAATTAACCCTTATCTCCCTGTGGGAGTGCAGGGACCTCCATGCCCTTTGCTCCCATCAGTTCATAATGATTTCCATATGTGGGAGCACAGGGCCAGAGATATTGCAATTAACCCTTATTCTGCCAATGGCACATATCACAGTCACCATAGCGACATTGATAAAAATGTCCACTGCAGTTGTAATCAAAGCCTGGAAACATACAAAACTGTTTGTTGTATAGTATGCTTGGGGTATGGCCAAGGTAACTGCTTGGCGTACTTTTTGGAAGCTAAATCTCAAAAATGCTTCAAGATATGGATTTTTCTCCCTGTTTTGAATTACTGACCATATCCAGTTAGCCATTGACGAAGATCTTGTCACTACTGCCATCTTTGTGGACCTGGCAAAAGCCTTCAACTCTGTCTCTCATCATTTCCTAATCCCAAAATGTCTTTTCTCTGATCTGGCCCCATCTGCCACAGATTGGCTCAGATTCTATCTCCAAAACAGACAACAATCTGTCCAGGTAGGCAATTCCCACTCCCCTCCACTCCGTATCCAAACCAGTGTCCCCTAAGGATCCATACTCAGCCCTATCCTATTCTCAGTATTCATAAACAACCTCACTTCCATCTGCTCTCCCTCCAACATCCACATGTATGTGAATAACACTGTGATATACCTCTCTGGTCAAAATGCCACTGAAGTAGCTAACCCCTTGCAACATAATTTTGATAAAGTGCTGTTATGATTCAGGCAAAATTAGCTCAAACTAAACTCCAAAAAAACAGTCTCCATGTTCTTTGGATCGAGACAAAGGCTATCCAAATCTAAGAACACCCCTGCCTTTTTCCACCCTGGATGGCTCTCATTTAGACACACTCCAATCTTTCAAATATCTTGGAAACTGGCTTGACAATAACCTTGACTTCTCTACCCACATTGACTCCATCTGCACCAGACTTTGATCTAAACTTGGATCCCTCTACCACCAAAAGGATTTCCTCCCTATGTCTACCTGCTGTAATCTAGTCACCAAAATCATCTTACTGTTTATCGACTATGCAGACATTGTTTATGGCTCCACAGCTACCACTTCTCCTGCTAGATCTGACACTCTATTAAACTTATTTTGGCATTTCATCACCTTCTCCCCCTTCCCCACTCACTCACCAGTGCATCCTCTATTCCTCCCTCTCCCTAATGCCTCTATCTGCTAGGCGTCATATCCATAGCCTCACTTTCATCTCCAAATTCTGGTTTGGTGCCCTTCCCCTTAACCTCAACTCCTGTCGGTCACCAGTTAGCTCCTCCATGTAGTCTCTCTGATCCAGGGATGCTCATACGTTCTCTCTTCCCAACCCTTGAATCTGCTAAGGCAAGGCCACCTTCTCTTATCACCTCCCTCACCTCTGGAATCAATTTCCTTGGGACACTTACCACTCCCCCACTTTCTCTGCCCTTAAATTCCTGCTCCAAGCTGCCCCACCACTACATGCTCATGTCACTCCCCTCCATCCCAGACCACACCTACGCCTCTCCTAATCTAGCCCCATCTCCTCACAAAGTATGTTACCTTTCCTAACTAAGGCTTCATTGACCCCAGCCAGTCCTTCCTTTTTTGAATTGTCCTACTACTGCCTTAAGTGTTCTTAGCACCACCACCCTAGTGCAAGCTCTCATTTTGCTACACTTACTATTGTATATCCTCATCTATGTCTCCATTACTATCTTTTCCCTAAGTTCTGTTGTGCCTTCTTACTCCCTACCTTGTACTGTGAAGCACACCTATTTGAATTTATAAATCTGCTGTAACTGTATGTACACTGCTTGAAATGTGATATACATTATCTAAAATTATACAATGGCAAGAAAGAATCTTGGACTGTGATTGGTTAGTCTGGAGCTGGACACATGGCCTTATCTCAGCATAACACCACAGGTCTAGTCTCAGCACTGTGAACCTCTTGATGATTCCTTGCCAATTGATTCTTTCCCAATTGATGATTGTTTGCACCTTCTCTAAAGAAACAAAAACATTTGTCCACACTAACAAAAACATTCTTTAAAATATTTTTTTTTATTTTGTATATAACAACAAGCCATTATATAATAGGAATAATGTACTCTAGAGTGTGTATTGTGCTGGGATAACACCATGCCTGGGACATTGGACACACTCGGCCTCATACACAACCACCCCAAGACATGGCATTATCCCAGCATGACACACACCCTGTCATACATTATTCCTTTATTGTTTCTATTGTTACTGTATATAGACCTTGTTTGTTATTTGTAACCATTATTGTTTCTACACCTTACTAATTTTATACTGTTTTTTTTTAATTGCTATTTTCTACTATATTGTCCCTTACCCCCATGTCACACCTGGAAACAAGCCCTGGCTCACTGTGCCTTTTCCAGTTACCAACATTTAAATAAATAAATAATAAATCATGTTTTATACAGTGGCACCACCACCTCCTTCCTTCTGCTAGAGATACCACTCCCTATGCACCCCAGCATTCCACCGGCTCTCCTCACAGCCACCTCACATTGTTTGGTAACCATTGGATCATCAGATATGATTACTCCCAGGTCCCTTTCCTGTTTGGAGGCTGTCAGTAACTTCTGCCCATCATGTATTCCTTCCCTGCATTTCTGAGCCCCAAGTGCATGATCTTGTACTTCTTTGCATTGAATCATAGCTGCCACACCACTGACCACTCCTTAAGCTTGCTTACAGTAGGTCTCTTCTCATTTTCTCTACTGCTCCTGGAGTGTCAATCCTGTTGTAGATCTTTGTGTCATCTGCAAAAAGACACACCTTCCCTTTCAGACCCTCTGCGATGTCACTTATGAAAACATTAAAGAGGACTGGTCCAAGCACTGATCCCAGTGGGACACCACTGGTCACCCCCCTTTCTTTGGCGTGAACTCTGTTGACCACCACCCTCTGTGTCCTATCATTTAGCCAATTTTTGACCCAGTTTACCACCCTGGGACCCACTCCCAAGCTGCCCAGCTAATACAATATAGGAGATGCAATAGTACATTTATTGAGCAGGAAATATTGACATACTGCAGCATGCAAACAATACCTAGTGATACATAACCATATGTAGTTAGCCATGGATAAAGTGCATACCAGTTGTTTCTTGGTATATCAAGACAGACATTTTTAAATAAAGGGCCCAAGTAGCTGCTTCTGATTTCCTCACAAAATGTATATAATAGTAAATAATGATTTCTATATTTCTCCTGATTCAAATTACATGGACAGATGTTCTCATCAACTGGAATATCTTTCCATCTGCCTTTTTGAAAGGCTGTATATGTTTCTTCCATTCTTTGATCTGAGAAAACCTTTCTAAGTCAAAGATTCTCAATAAATGTCAGGTATGGTTCCAAATTCCAGGATATTTCAATCCTTGAATATTTTACAGCTGTTCTTTAATTTGACATATTCAGTGAGCCAGGCTGCATAGAAATATTATTTATACTGTACATGATTTGATTACAAGTTATGTTTGCTGGAGACTGCAAGCAAAAGCAACTGATTTTTCCAGTATTATACTCAGGCCAATTTGACATAACAGATCTCTGATAGTCACCATCCAAGAAAATGCCTCTGGGTATATGTCATATTTCAGGACCACTAACTGATAGATGTTTGTACAGTAAGTCCATTGTACAGCATAGACAGGCTTTTCAACAAACAAGAGATAATTTAAATCTGTTTGTTATTTATAATTTCAATCTACATCTCAGTTGAGAAGGTACCCATTTCTGATTTAGGAGAACAAAGAGGAATATTCAAATGCAACATGAGGAGACAGCTAAGAAATTTGTTCTGCATTTTTTCAGATTTTCAGTAGATGAACATAGCCATATGAACATAGCCATAATACTGCATCATATAGAATTAGGACATTGATATTTTTCTTTATATATTGTAGGATCATGCCTGGAGGAGTATATCCTATAGTTTTTATTGAACTTATTATAGAACCAATCACTTTATTAGCTTTCAGTGTACTTCTTGTAATGCCTTTAGGCTAAAAAGTATTTGCGGAGAATACAGTCTCTAAATACAAGAAATATTTTACTTTTTTTCATGTTTATGTTACAGTATTGAGGAACAATGTATGCTTATGAGATCAGGAGCCAAAAAGCAACACATTTCGTTTATCAGTATTGGCCATTGATTCCTATTATTTATTACAGTTGACAGGCTTGTAAGTATTTGAGTAGTTAATATGTTTGAACTCAGGTAGATTCTGGGGCCCACATATTCAAATGAGATGTATGGCCCAAAATGGAGATGAGTGGAGCATCTCAGAAAATGTGCGGAAGTGCAATATTCGAAAAGGAGAGATTCATTGTACATTTCCAAATGCACTATCATGCAGAAATAATGTATGTGGCTCAGAAAAAGGGGACAGGTACCTGATTATGCTGTACAAGTGCATATGCAGCCAAAATGTGGAGTGCATGTGCCGCACAATACAGAAATGTGTTGCGCAAAGTTAGGTATGAAAGGGGATAGCCTAAATTGGCCTGCCATCCACAGGCAGGCTGCAGAACTGCAGGAAGATGATCCTGAGACAGCTCTCAGAGGTGTACCAGATGGTGCTCCAGGCACCAACACAGCAGACACACCAGGATGGTAGTACCCAAAGTCACAGCTGCACTGTGCCTGCCCACTGGGCAACTGTTGGTGCTGGTGGGTGGCACCACAGGCACCACCCAGTCAGTCACCCCCTCACCACAACCAGGTCAGGGACTCCCAGCCACCACATGTCACTCAGGCGCCCCTCTAGCACACCAGCCGTGCATACAGCTACAATGCAGCACATATCTCAGGTACCATGGCCTGCACCCATGTGGCCATCAGAATGCCAGCCAGTGGAGGCATGCACCTACAGTGGCATCTGGGACAACAGTGAGCAGGATACATGACAATGATGGTGGCAGCATGTCATAGGTCAGGGATAGCAGAGTGGCACACACCCACAGTGGCACCCCAAAGGTGCACACAGCTCACCTTTGCTGAACCCAAGCCACCAGTAACCACATACATGTCAGCGATGCCATCCCTGTTAAAATATCATAGGCGGTCTGGGTTCATGTCACCATGGTGTACTGGTGGTGGACAGTGCACAACTGTGAGCAGCGCAAGGCAGGGGTAGTACTGCCTGCGATTTGGAGATGGTGAGGCATGCCCCAAAGACACCAGACTCTTCCAGGTTTGTATCACTGCAAACCTCTCAACTGTCACAAAGGATGGGGTATGGCACTCAGCTTATCCCTCAGACACCCTCTGACCCACACAGAGTGGGTAACAATACACTCTGGCCACTGAGACTGTGCTGCAGCATTGTATGATACTATGGGATGCATGGTTATCAGCACACATTAGCAACATTAGTGCACTTATTTCCACAGTCTTCCAAGCTTGCAATGTCATGTGTGCTGCTGTGCCACACATTCTGACCAGTTGTCATTCATCTTGGCACACATTTGGGTTCTAAAGGGTTGTGGGTATGTAGCATTGTACTCAGACCAATGCAGACCACCCACACACAACCATGCATTCTCACCTGCCTGCTAGGCTGCACTACCTCTAGATCACTTTTGTGGAATGGTGGTACTGCCTTGAAATGCTGGGTCTGTGCATGCCAATGGTATGCAAATGTCCTGAATGTATTCCAGTAATGAGATGCAAATGAGCTCTTTAGACACTGACTGTGCAATGAGGCTATTTGCATATCCTGGCTGAATATTGCACATCTGTGTGCTGTGCAGGTGGCTTTGCAATGCACACTTCCATATGCTCTGCACTGGGCTCTGGGCACCTGCTGTACACTGCATGGTTGCACATGTTTGGGATATTCAGCCGCACATGCTCAATCCCATTCCATGATGCATCTTCTGAATATACCATTTTTTTGTGCCAAAGCAGTTGAGATGCATGGCCCAGGCACATGTGTGATTCAGCATGCCATTTTGAATATGGGACCCTGGATGTATATATACTTACGCAGTCTTGAAAGCATTAAGATGCATACAATAAAGTTGGTTATCTTTAAAGAGTTACATACTTTTGGGGAGTGGAATTGTACCTTATCCAATTCAGTTATTAGGCTGGTAAGATTGAACAAACAAGGTGAAACAATATAGCTGTGTCTATCATCTTAATTTTGATATTCTCTGAAAAAGTTCCTGCTGAAAGTATATAAATTTGACACAAGGTATTATCATGATAGCTTTTTATCAGCTTTCATATATATGGATCAGTATTAAAGGCCTGAAATGTATTCCAAATGCAGAGTGGAAATCTATGAAAACAAAATAAAACTTGTTTATTTGGTTCTTACATATTTTTTCCATAAAATATGTCAAATTCAAACCGTTGTCTATTGTTGAATACAGTTTTATAAAACCTGCTTGTGTTTCATTTATTTATTTAGTTTTTGATTACCGGGTGGGTGTACTTGACACATACAGTGACTATTTTCTGACACAACCTGTAGGGGGGTTTAAACCTGCCATATTATAAATCCATACCCAGATTAATAATCCTGCAGTCCCTATCCAGCTCTCTTGTTCTCCTTAAAGAAAAATATCAAATTTGTTTTTGCTAAATTATCAGTTAAACTGACTAGACGGTAGGTTGTGAGGTTTGATTTCAGATCCTTCATAAAACTGCATGAAAATGCAGATCTTAGTGTTGTTAATTTTCTTCAGTGTATAAAGGGCTAGTTTTGAATGTGTCCAGTAGGTTCTCAGGACAATGACAATAATCACTTCAGATAGTTCCACTAAATTATATGTTATGATTTCATTCATTAGTTGTTTAAATCTCTATTTAAATCTTTATTATTATGCTTGTTAAACACCAGAAATGTTTATTCAGTATTTGTTAATGTTTGTTTATTATCCTGATGTCTATCATTAAAAAAAAATGGTCTTTTCAGAATGACTAGTAAAATCTAATGTAAGATGCATGCAGCTACAGTACTTTAAACCACTCATGGATATGCATATGCCAACGTGTCTAGGTAATACATCTCATGTTAATACAGGAGATAGTTCAGGTTTTCTGTATTGGATTACTAGCAGTAGAAGAGTATTGCCTGTTAATTCTTTTTGAAAGTCAATGTCATCTGTTGTGACTTTGACAAAGATTTTACAAAGATAAACAATAAAGATTATATTTATGTAGTGATGTAATAATGGAGAGACACGTGGGTTCTATAAAATGTGACACCATCATTTTTATTAAGCTGTTATGTAGTTGAATATGTATGCATAATGTTGTCAGCATATGAAAGGGATAAAAGCAATAAAACAAGTGTGCATTGCCTTTTCTTTTTGCTTTGATCAGTCCCAGCGGTATGCCTGAGACCCATTAAAAGATGTGCCATAGTATGACATGTCATTGGGTGTTATTTAATGGTATATTGTTGTACAAAATACATTACTTTTTAGCCTGTTGTTATTTGCAATTTGTGTTTGGAGCTCAATTTTGAGTAATGCCATGCTGTATGCAATGTTTTTTTTTTACATGTACAGTGTGTGTGCTACTTTGATGCCCACTGCAATGTCCATTACACATGCAGGGTGTCCATAAAAGCTTGTCTCCAGTAGGCTTGTAACAGGTGAGCTCTTCTTTTTATTTTATTTTTGACTATATTCTGCCCTTTGATCTCTTCTTTGTATGAGAGTGCATGTTTTATTCAAAGATTCAGTGTTTTAAAAAAATGTTTGACTTTTATCTCCACATTTGATGTCCAGGTTCTACCCATGGCAATGGGCATGCATTATGACCCTAATGCTTCAAGATAAGAATTCCTGCACTGTTCCTGCTCTTCAGTTGGTTGTTGCTGTGGAAAAAGAAAAGTAATCACTTTGGTACCTTTCTTGCTCTACATGTTATTGAGCTAGAGTAATGTGGTGTCTAATGTAGCCAAAAGAATGTTAGTGTCACTCTTCATGATTAGGAGTTATGCTGCAGGAGTCACTGATAGGTTTTAATTTGGGGACTTGGTTGGTCCAAAAGTTTAGACATTGTTTTCTTTTTGTGACATCTATGTTGGTCCAATAAAAGGTATCAGACAATTTGCTTCTGGATCTGTTCTTACAAGGACCAATAAGGAAACTGATCTATTTCTGTATGTCAGTTTAGTGACCGGTGATTTGTATGAAGTAAAACTGCTGTAACTGGTAAATATAAATATGTTGAGCATTTTTTACTAGGATTTGTATTGCAAAAGGCAGCACATTTTTTGTTTAGCTCAAAATAGATTATCACTGCAATTAACAACAGTGAGAACACAAGTTCTAATGATCTGTGTGATGTGATGCCTGGTTGATATTTCTGAGCGTGTTCACTAAAGTTTTAACAGTAGAGGTTGTATCCTTGTAACGAGTCATGGTCATGAACAAGCTTTGCAGCACACACATCACTATACTGCACCTAGCACAGATGCCCTTCACAGGCCAGCTTGTCAAATTTAATATTGTGGAACAAAGCTTTCTGTTTCTCCAGTCTCTATACCATATAAAAGATTGAGTTCCACCTTATTGTACAGTCTTTAATAAAATAATGCTGCATGAATTTGCGCTTCTGATGGTACTTTCAGAGCAGCATGGCACATATGGGGAACTGATGGAAATATCTACTGATGTTTTGTACAGTGTCAAGTTTAGCTTTTAGCAGTGCATGTTAATCAAGCACATGACTCAATACCAGAGTCACTGCATTACCAAACCAAGGTGCATTGCAGACAAATCTATCATTCATGACCATCAGCATGGTACTCCCCATTGTCTGTCATAAACAATCTCACCTTCACATTGTCAGGGTGTATCCAGATGTCCACCAGTGATTGGATGAACTGCAAAACCTTTTTTCCACTATGCTTCTCCACCATTACCAGTACATAAAAAACAATATGATAGCTTCTTCAGTGGCATGCTCTGTGAGGTTATCCACTTCAATATTTTAGTTTTTGTTGACTAGTGGCGAAGGGCTAGCCATTTCTACCTGTTTTCAGCTTTATCTCGAGGGGTGGGGTACAGATGCAAACCAACTGAAATTTAACCAGATTAAGCTGTTGGTGGCATTTTAGTGAATGGGGGAATTCTGGTCAGGACACTAGGGAGAGTTCCTCGCTCTTTTTCAGAAATGCTATGGCATTTTTAATATCCACCTGAATGATGGTGCTACCGGCTTACATTTATAAAATTGCAGGATCAGTATAACTTGCCTTACTCCAAACAGTTCTGCTTTTTTCTCAGGTAACAAGATAACAGTAGTATCAAGGTGAGATCCAGTCTCACTGTCACTATCCTCAGACAATGACTGAGTAACAGCACCAGACATGGTGCTGCTGATACCTTATTTTGGGGGCTGGGTGGATGACAACATCACATCCTTCCTCAAAGC
The DNA here is from genome assembly GCA_016271365.2 of Neoceratodus forsteri. Taxonomy (NCBI): domain Eukaryota; kingdom Metazoa; phylum Chordata; order Ceratodontiformes; family Ceratodontidae; genus Neoceratodus; species Neoceratodus forsteri. The sequence goes on along the minus strand of CM028137.1, from coordinate 483,066,409 downwards.
AGACAAGCAATTGTCCATACCTATGGTGACGAGATGGCTGTGGTGGCGGTGGAGCCACTGGCACTGACATCTGATTATGTGTTTGTCACAAAAGAGGAACAAGGGCTTATTTTCAAAAGTTGAAATGGATGTCTTTTTTTATCCAAAGGTAGTGGATGTCTTAATACTTGATGGAGGAACAGTGAGATAGTTTTGTGCTTCTGGTTGCTTTCTTCAACATATGCACTGGATGACTGGGATTTAGTTGTGACTCACAAGTACAAAATGATGGATGTCTGTGCCCCACACCACCAGCTGTCCAATTATTTGCCAAATAAATCACTCAAACCACCCCTGCACCTATCTCAGTCACTATGTTCTGCTGCTGCTGCTACAGGGGGGAAGAACACATAAATGTGTGCCCTCTACTCACCAGCACTCAGTAAAAATAAAAAGTCAAAAACAATCTTCCACAAATCACACCTGCACCTTTTGCAATCTATTAAATTAACTCTGCCTGCTACTGCTGCAGAACCCACAGCTTCCAGTGCAGGCTCACACAGTGCACTCTCTACTCTGTAACTTGATATTGTAAGGCCTGCCTGAAACTGCACTTAAATGTAGTGAATGAGATAATTGGAATGATAATGCATGATTTTCTGATTATTTCTTAAATGTTCTGAAGAAATGCCTCTCTTGTTCTACAGTACATAAAAGGGACTCCTTTCAGCAGCCAGGTCTTTGCCTGTGAGAGAAGGCTTGAAATGGCACAAAGGTGCATGCAGTGTGAGGAGTTTTTCATCTCCAGTATCTCTGATTGGCTGCTACATATCATGTAGCTTGTCGACAACTTGCATATGCTCAGTAGTTTATCCCTGCAAATAGTGTTGCATCATGATGTCAAATTGCCACAGCTCTGAAAGAAAATCAAGATCCTCCTGACTTGGTTTGCCTGTATTGTACTTATTGTATATTTCGTGGTTTTGTATCTTGTATTTTGTCTTATGTAACTTTTGCAACTGTGCACAAAGGACCTCACTGGAAATGAACTTGTGTCAGCTGAGCTATCTGATTCATTCATTTGTTTATGAAATGAATACAAGTTTTACTACTACTACTGTGTCCAAATGGAAATTTGGCGTTAGGTCATCCTTAGAGTGTGTGTGTGTGTGTGTGTGTGTGTATGAGTCCACAGCCAGTAGCTACAGTAGCAGTGCTCAAGCAAAGAACTCCACTGTAGTTTGAGATACTGTAAGTTGAAACTCCATTTTAGAAGTTTAAAAACAACCTATGGGGCCCATTCATGAAAGTTTAGATTGCCTATGTGCCATGTATCTGAGGCACGTAGGCAACCTTCATTGGAATGCTATGCAGCAGAGATCCAGTAGACCCTGACAGCACTCACTACAGGTGCACTAGCCAACTGCACACAGGATACACCAGTTGGTCTCACAGCTATGCAACACGTGTGGTCCAGATGCATGGCCAAGGACTGCCCACACTCTTTGCAATTCAGTAAGGCATGGAGTGCCAGGCCTGGGGCACAAGGTTATGTAAGGATCAAGCCATAACTTTTATGTGACCCCCCCAATGGACACCAGCTGGCTGAAGTGACAAAGGGAACATCCTCCACACTACTGCCCAACCCCACCAGGCAGCCAGGGAGGGCTGGGGGCAGCTATTCAGGCAGTCACCCATTGGAGTAAGCTTGCTCAGTCTGGACCTTCCCAGGATCCCCTGCACAGGTGCAGCAGGGGAAGCAATTCAGGACCCAAGATGAGCATCTGAATAGATGCCTGCCTGAGTTCTGCCATCTGGCCCCATGCAGCTGTACACTGGGAGGGCGAGGCTACAGACAGGTGTCCTGCAGATGCTCATGGTAGTGAATACCATGCACTCTCCACTTATCCAGGGCTGCATAGCTACGTGGGCTGGGTACATGCAAATAGCACATACTCAGCTCACTTTCATGACTAGGCCCCTTTATTTTTTTTGTTTAGTGTCCATGAACTAGGTTACAAAGAAAGAAAGACAAAGCTTTTATGTACTGATGAAAATGTGAGAAAGACAAAACTGCATTTTGTTTGGCTGGGGTATGCAGTGTAATAAATGAAAACTTAGCCATACAAAATATGCTTTTAATTGGTTTCCTAGAATGTTATGTTATTGAGAATGAATTACTGTACTGTTTTAACTTACACAATTTGAATGTTCAATTTACTAGAAACTGAATTAAAAGTTGCAACCGTCCCTATATAATTCAACAACAAATTTTAAATAACAGTCTGTATTTGTTTTTAGATGTAACTGTCTATGGAGGGATATTAGCAGGAACATTGACGAGGATAGGAACATTAAAGGATTTATTGGCTGTATAGTAAATACTCATATGTTAGTGCCAATGTGGGTTATCACAGTAGCATTCTTAGAAATAAAAATGGCCAGGAAATGGCAAATCATTTGCTTCAGCTGTCAGGTCACCTAGCTATCAGGAAAGAGTGCTTGTGCATATTTGGTGGAGTGCATGTTGGGACAGAACTACAAGATTACATTTTATTGTTATATGACTAGCCAAAATGCTACTGTGAATAACCATACTGACAGTGACTACAAATATTCCTTTCACTATTAACTGTTAAGTGACCACAAACAAGACTTTGCTATCCATGTGACCAAAAATTATGTGCCACAGGGAAGTCAAGGGGGAAAGGCATTTTACCAAGCTGTTGTAAGTGAAGTCCATCATTTATCCACTTTTATAGTTAGGCAGTCTGAAGCACTGAGGTAAAATTATTTGCTGAAGGTCACACAGTGTGATAGTAGCTGTGGTGAGATTTGAATCTGGGCATCCTGCTTCTCAATTCTCATTAATGATGCTTCATCAATCAATCTAGACCAATCAGTGTGCCCAACATCATAACTGATGAAAGTAATGTTCTGGAACACTGTCTCCAGATGTGTGCACGTTGCTAGGAAGATTCACTGGTGGGACTCACAATATAGTTGGGAGACTCACCAGTACAACTTTAAAGTAGTTTGAGTCCTTTCTGGTACAATGCAGTGGTTTGTGATGAGGACATTATCATCACAGCTGGTGGTCATTAGCTGTGGGGTTCTCCAGGGTTCAGTTTTGTCCCCCATTATGTATACATTGAATATGCAACCATTGGGAGAGGTCATCAGGCAGTACTGCTGTGTAGACAGTACTCACTTGTACATGCTTTTTTACATCAGATGGAGGTGGTCTCTGTGCTGGGGCACTGCCTTAAAGAAATTGCTGATTAGATGGTCTTCAGCGGACTTTGTCTCAACCAGACTGAGACAGAGTTGTTGCTGGTAGAACTGGGTCCTTGAGGGTTAGTTGGAATATACAAAGCAGCCAGAATACCATCTCTGAATGGCACATTTCTGAAAGCTATTGATAGGGTTAAAAATCTGGGAGTGATTGCTGACTTACTGCTGGCACTAGAACATCATGTGTCAGCAGTAGATCACAGTGGATTTTCCCAGCTAAGGAGTATTTCCTGTATTAGACTGTATTTCTGCAAGAGGATCTAGAGTACCTGGTACTGAAACTTGATTATTGCAATCCTCTGTACCTAGGGCTATCTGGAGATGTGGTTCTCCATGTGCAGCTGGTGTAGAATGCAGTGGCCTGGTTGCTGAAAGGTGTAACTTATAGAGATCCTATTACGCCCATGCTGCAGTTGCTGTACTGCTTCCTGATTAGGTGGTGCACTGCCTTCAAGATTGCTTTGTTAATGTACAAAGCCCTGTACTGATTTACTCAAAGTATCTAAAATATTTTTGTGCTTGGTATGTTCCCAGCAGCTCTCTTTGCTACAAAAATTGTTGCTAGCCATCCCATGATCCCTTTTGAAACAATCTGGAGATAGGGCTTTCTCAGTCGCAGTGACTGCACTTGAAACTTCTGTCATGCAATCATTGAAGTTCCCCTCAGTGGAGGCATTTAAATAGGGTCAGAAAAGTAATCTCTTCAAGTAAGTAAAACTTTATTTATAGAGCACCTTTCCAAAACCAAGGTGCTTTACAATCATAAAATGATATCACTTTAAAACAATTTAAAACAGATCATGACATCCGCAGACAGCTGCAGGCTTTAAAAACCATCAGGAAATGCTAAACAAAACAGGTAGGTTTTAGACTCAGAATTAAAACTTGAGATGGTCAGACATTCCCTTAACCGACAAGGTAGAGAATTCCACAGGGTAGGGACAGCAAAAGAAAAAGCATGTGCACCCAATGTTTTTAACCAAACCCTGGGAATCTCTAGCAGAAGGGGCAGTAGGAAGTCAGAATTTCTTCCATGTACTGGTGTCCCCATCCATGTAGGCCTTTATAGATCAGTAAACTGACCTTAAAGGTGATCCACCACTGTACAGGCAGCCAGTGCAGTTCACGCAGCACAGGCATAATATGACAAGTCCTAGATGTACCAGTCAAAAGCCTGGCTGCCGCATTCTGTACTAGCTACAAACAATAGATATCAACCTCTGGAAGCCCTAGGTAGAGGGCATTGCAGTAATCAAGGCGGGTGGTTATGAAGGCATGGACCAGTGTAGGAAGGTCATCCGGAGGAACCAGGTGTTTCACCCGAGCAATATTCTTCAGATGATAAAATGAGAATTTGACAACGGCACATGCCTGAGACTTCAGGGTCAAACCATTGTCAAAAATAATGCTCAGGTTATGTACCCAGTCTGAGATAATGAGCTGGATGCCATCCAACCATAAGCCTAAGGCCTGTCCAGCCCCCAAACCTGCCTCTGGATGACCTGGATGCACAACCAGCACCTCGGTCTTATCCGGATTCACCTCAGCCAGCTGGTGCTCATCCAGTTCTTGATCTTGGCCAGAAAGTTAAGTACAGAGTCCGCATCATCCTGTCTGGGCATAAAGGACATATACAGTTCAGTATCTTCTGCATCGCAGTGAAAACTCAAACTGTATTGCCTAATGATATCTCCTAATGGCAGCATATACACTGTGAACAACATGGGTGACAATGTGGAGCCCTGTGGCACCCTGAAGGACAGGAGGAGGGCATCAGAGGAATAAATTCTAGTGACAACCCTGTGAGATCTGTCCACAAGGAATGATTGAAACCATCTAAAGACTGTCCCAGACAGTCCACAGAGGAGCCACAGGCACTCCAAAAGCACACCATGATCCATAGTGTCAAATGCCACTGACAGGTCAAGAAGATTAAGATTATGGACTTGATGTTTGACTTCATTTGGTCTGTACCTCTTTTTTTTCTCATTTTGCAGAACTGGATGAATTCAATGTGTGTTTTGTTATCTTTATGTTATGTGCCCTGAGCCCTTGGGATAGGGTGCCATACAAACACAATTGCCTTGCCTACTGTATTGAAGTACCAATCTACAAAAGCTCTGGGATGCATGGATGTCTTTGTAGTAGAAGTGTCCAGATATTAAAGGGAATCAGTACAATTCCCTATATGATTATTTCAACAGTTACCATCATTGTGCAGAAATTGATTGAAAAGAATACATTTAGAAAGACTTTAATAAAATATTGAAAAATATTTTTTTAACGGGGATGTTGAGGCAACCATTTTGTGTACAGGAAGGGTGTTGTGATGATGTCACTGCCTCACCAGTGTTAGTTTGCAGTGCAGCAGGTAAGAACAGTTCGATGTGCTGTTAGAGATCCAATTATATTCTGAAGAACACCCTGGATTTTATGTTTAGCAGAGTGTAATAAAAGAATCCAGTGATTTTCTTCATGATTTAATATGATCCCTGTCAGTAGGAACAGTTTGTTTTAACCTGTTTCACTGCACACTGTTAGAGCTGGTTAGGCAGTGATATCATCACAACACCCTTTTTGTTCATAAAATGGATTCCTCCACATTACAATTCTACAGGTATTTTTCTGTCCTGCTGAAGACATTTGCTAACTATAACCCAGCAGTTTACATACTGGATCCTCATAGTAACCTTTACAATAATTATATATGGAATTGTACGGATTTCCTTTAATGCACCAAAGATGCAGAAGTCTTTTAGAACCATATCCACAGAACACCTTGTGTGCTATGCAGAAGGGAAATGTAGAGACGTTCACACTCCCAATGAATATGAGTACTCCCAGACAAGTGTATATTTTGCTTATGTGGATGCACTTCCACAGCTTAAGATAAGCATTTTCATATATGGAACACACAGCCTAACACAACACAGTCTAAGAGGCTGCAGTGAACACTTTAAAGGAACAAACATCAATGTGCATAGTAGATACACATCCATACTGTTATACTATAGTCTGCACAAGTAAACTAATTATATTCCAGTACCCCCACACAAGCTTCAGCCTACCTGAGTGTGTGTGTGTGTGTGTTTGACCATGATGACTGTTCCACACCATATGCCACAATTGAACAACTCAAGCCATACCAGATTACTTCAGAAGCTATCCCAGTGTAATCTGATGATCAGTGAATTATTTTAGAAGTCATTACAGTGTTATCAATCATCATTAAGACAAGAAGTTATCAGAAAATGCTGAAAGTAATAATCTTATGACCATATGAGGATATCAGGATGATTTAAATAATACCTATGTAAAAACAGTAACCTCAATTTAGCATCATCTGTCATGGTGATTTCTGATGACAGAAACTTGTATAATTAATTACTTACTCTTTCCTGTTTATCTGACAAAACAGATCTTTTAAAAATCAGTTGGAGCAGAGTGGCTAGAGAGAGACGCAGCATGAAGGATCCAGGCAAGTTTGTTAGAGTACAGCAAACCTGGTACTGTATATTAGGAGATAGGGTAACTTAAAGGAGAACTATCAGCAGAGATGAAGCCCCGACAGGTGCACAGATCAGGCTTCACCTCACAGATTCCCCTTGTAGGCACAATATTAAATCGAGTGTTTTTGTACCTTAATACTCATAAAAAGTGCCAGAACCTCTGTTGCAAATGGTATTTTGAAGTATGGCAGTCCTCACCCCTGAAGTCACTCTGTTAACTCTGCAATATAGTGACACGCCTTTGCCCGTTTCTGAATGTTGCCCTTATGTACAGAGATTTAATAATCTCTGTATGTCCCATGCCCAGTGCTATTTTTACAGAATTTGCCTAAATGCCTGCAGAATTTGCCTAAATACCATGGCATTTAGGCAAATTCTATAAAAATAACACTAGGCATGGGAGATTACATCTCCGTACATAAGGGCACCATTCAGGAATGGGCAAAGGCATGTCATTACAGTATATTGTGGTGTTAGCAGCATGATCTTAGAGGTGAGGATCACCATACTTCAAGATGCCAGCTGCTATGGAGGATGAGGCACATTTTTTCCTGTATTAAGGTACAAAAGCTCTTGATTTAATATTGTGCCTGGAGGGGTGGGTATGTGAGGAGAAGCCCCCATCTGTGCAGTAGTCAGGGCTTCATTTCTGCCTGTAGAGCTCCATTAAAGTATGATGAAATTCAGTAAAATATTAAAATGTGTACCAAGGGGCACCATTATATACAACTTGGTATTTTAAATGTAGTTGAAAAGCATTGTTTGATGACCATTTCTGATGAGCTGTATGGCCATTAGGGTTGTGCGAGTCAGCAAATTTGGCCCAACAGGTCAATTTTGAGCCAGTCTGGACAAAACTTGAATTGGCCCACTTTGGCCTGAAATTAAATGAAGGGTTTTGAGGGCCAAAATACATTTTATTTTAAATGACTTATCAAGTACTATTAAAATATGCTGTTAAAATGCATGAAAAAGCTATGAACAATAACTTTAAGCAGAACCTTTATAATGAGAGTGGCAGGGTATCTTACCAAGAGGCTCAGAGTCAGGCAAATACTTTCCTAGTCTACTGTTCCAACTCAACCCAGCCCACCCAGTCCTGCTCCCCTAAGTAGTACTCCCCATGATGGCACTGATGGTGGGGTCAGCAGTCACAAAAATGAGAGAGCTGTGCTGCTGCTGCATTGGTGAGACTGAGAATATCTGAGAAAAACACATAACATAGCTGTTTGGGCTATGGAGGACACAGGAGCAGAGCAGCATGCCCTGGGGCAACATACAACTTCCTTCTCCACTGATCCAACCACCCACCCCTGCTCCCCCTAAGTAGTACTCCCCATGGTGGCACTAATGTTGGGGGAATGATGATGATGATGATGGGCAAGAGAGCTTGGGAAAAGGAAAATAAACAGCAGTCAGAAAAATGAGAGAGTGAGCAATTAGTGATGCTGCTGCGTTGCTGAAACTGAGGAAAATACATATGGTAGCTAGCTAGGCTACCGAGGACACCAGAGTGGAGCAGCAAACACAGGGGCAACATACAACTTCCTCCTCCACGGTTCCAACCCACCCACCCCCTGCTCCCCTAGGTAGTACTCCCCTATGGTGGCACTGATGTTGGGGGAATAATGATGATGAGGATGATGATGGCAAGAGGGCTTGGGAATAGTAATATAAATAGCAGTCAGAAAAATTAGAGAAGAAAAAGCATCCCCGCTGGCCGGGTGTGAACAGGAGAATAATAAGAACAAAAAAGCCAAAACTCCAGCACTACCTACTAAAACAGATTACTAACAAATACCAAAGAGATGATTTCACTGCTCTTTTCTTTTTGCATGCATTTTGGATCCATGTCCTGGGGGTTCCTATACACCTTTCTCTATTCATTCACCTTTTTGTTTCCATAGATTGAAGCTGTTTCTAATATCTGGTTGATGTTTTGTTTGTCTTTATAGAGCTACAGCTTTGCTATATATATATATATATATATATATATATATATATATATTTATAAAATGGGTAGGAAATTGCAGCAATATCATTAGCTGACCACCATCACATGACCTGACATATATCAGAAGCGTGACTGCACACCTGCACTTTTACCCCCCCTCAAAACAATTTTGACATTTTATAAGATAGATAAACCACTCTGAGGTGTCTTGGTGGCGCTCTGATATATGCACGCCTTAGGCGGTTGGCGCGCTTTCGGCCTTGCGGCCTTATCGCGTACAATGCACACAGCGTGCGTATATCAGGCGCAGCACACCTCAGAAATCTATCTATTACATATAGATATGGGATACATGATGGGTAGGAGTGTGATATACAAAATATTCTCACTCCTGCAGACTGAGCTATGGATACTCATGAGCGCCGAAGGCACGAGAGAGAATATCTATAGCTCGATTTGCAGGAGTAAGAATATTTTGTATATCACATGATCTGAAACCAAAAGCAAAAATATGAAGCACCCACTCTGAATGGAAAAAAGTCCTGAAAACAGCTCAAAAGAAGTTTCTTTCAAATCAAATGAAGCTGTTCATAAAATTATGTATAAAAAGGCTTTTTATTTTCACAAACCATACAAAAACATAATCTAGGACTTAAAATTCATTACGAAGTTTAACTTATCGGTGCATGGCTATGGCATGATAATTTTAGCAGCATAAACAGTGAAAACAGCATCATAAAGCTAAAAGCTTAATACTGAAAAACAGAGACAACGCATGAAGGGATGGCAGTTCACACCAGCAACAGCTTAGCCCCTAAGGGCAAAAACCTTACGTTTTGCTACGACTAGGCAGAAACATAAGGTTTTTGCCCTTATGATGCTGTTTTCACAAACCACAGCACACAGCATTGAACCACAGAAGCAGAACACGTGCCCTGACACATGCACACCACACAGACAGGCACTGGGTCACTGCAGCATGGCTCCTCATGCCACCTGCAAAGCAGTCACAGACACAAGCAGGTATGTCAAAAGATAGATATATTAAAGAACTGAACTACGTAAAAAACAAGGGTTTGGGAAAGGGTAAGAAAGCAAGGGAAGGGGATAGGGAACAGGCACTGTACAGTGGGAATGGGGATTATAGGGGGAGGTACAGCTAGGGATACAGGGGAATGCAGGGTCCTAACTTGCAGCGGCCATGTCCTGCCACCCCTTGCCATCTTCACTGCCTTCGGTCAGCAAGCAACAGCCTCCACACCTGCAGCACTGCCTCCATGGTGGTTGAGGTGATTAAGATGAGCTGACAGAGCAGCCGGCAGTAAACGGGCAACCTACGCCTCTGCCGGACGACTATGAAAAGGGAAAAGACAGGTGATCAGTGCAATGTCCCAAGGTACCATGCCCACCCACAGCGCGCAATGGGCAGCAGGATCACACCCCTAGTAGGGCCCATACTGGCCACCCGTGGAGGGTGGGCCAACACCTGCCAGCAATGCGGCACCCCACAACAGTGCACAGCAGTGGTCCCCACCGCACAGTGGCCACCTGACCGTGCAATGGCAGTCACAATGCACAGTGCACTGGAGCAGCACAGCAACATCAGTGGCAGTTGGGTGCACAACCACCCCACCAACAGCTGGCACATGTTCAATGGATGCGCCATAGTGGTAGGCATCATGCACAGTGTGACACACACAGATGCCATGGCACATGGTACAGGTGGCAATGCCTGCACCCACACCCCCACTACCCCCATGTACAGTACGAAATACCATGACAGTACCTACCTGCTCTCTGTGGCCTTGCTGGTGCTGGATCCGCTCCTGGACCACCACCTTGGCCCGCTACGGCATGCCATCCTGCCACTACCACCACTGCTGCTGCTCTCCTGTGACTTTCAGGCCCTGGGAATGGAACACAGAGAAGTACACATCAGTGAACATCCACAGCAGCTGCCTACCACCCCCACCACTGTGCACAAGGTGACCCCCTGTCCAACACGTCCCACATGGCTGCATTGCAATGCAAGCAGTGGCAAGCAATGCCACCCTGCGATGTGCATGATGGCAGTGCAACACTCTGCAGGGCATGCCAGGCAGCCTAGCCGACACCACAGTACAGAACCAGGGCATACATGCAATATGGGCCTTCTCACCTGGCTGTGGCACAGCCCCATGCCTGACTCATGTCTCCAGCCTCCTCAGGCACTCTGGGTCCCTCCTCACCAGGTCTCCATAGCGGTGGCAGCACTTCTCCCCATCCTGGCCATCCCAGTGTGCTGCTGAAGTGTAGCAGCAATGCCCTGCCACACCATGACTCTGGGCTGCTGCAACGGTTCCTGGCCAAAGAGTTGGGGTGCATGAGGTTGGACACAGGTGACCAAGTTCACTAGCTCCACCTGTGTCCAGTTTGCTGCTCTTGGTGCCCTTTGCTGTGCCATGCTGAGAGTAGTAGCTGGTGAGCAAAATGGCAGCAGTAAGCGCACATAGCCATGGCATGAGCCAGATTTACAATCCGAGGGAACATGTGATGTGTCTGCCCATTACACAGTCTCGGAGATGCGTGACATGGGAGTGGCTAGGCAGGGTCATGTATGTGGGGCTCACCCAGGAGCAGAGATCACAGCAGGGGTCAGGGGTTGCCCATCTCTGCGCAGTGCACACATGCACGATAGCGGGCCTCCTGCACCATGCGTCATGGCCCCCATCGCGCAGTCAGCACATAGTGCACGATATTCAGACACCACAGGCAAATGAGCTCATCAGCCTATGCGTGGGGCACTAGGGGAATTAGCATGTTATTACCATTGCTCCAAAGCTCATTTGCATATGATGCACTATATAAGCACCACAGAACCGCACACAGTGCAAAAATGACAACATGATACCATTCGGTGCATGCGCACTGTGGGCCTGTGCACTGCGCATGCATGCACATTGTGCTGCGACTTGCTCGGGAGTAATCTCATTGTGCATGGAGCAAAATCTTGATATTCAGACACCACAGGCAAATGAGCTCATCAGCCAATGCGTGGCGCACTGGGGGAATTAGCATGTCATTACCATTGCTCCAAAGCTCATTTGCATGCGATGCGCTATATAAGTGCCACAGACCAGCACAGGCCAGGGACCCGTATTGCATCCTTTCAGGGAAATTTGTGCATGCTGCTGCAGCTCACTGGGAGCAGCCAGCACAGAATGGAGGAACGGAATAGGGCAATGCTGCCACTGACACACTGTGCTGTCCATGTCCACAGGAAGCGACATGTCAGAATGTGAGGAGGGTGAGGAGAGTGGGCCTGCTCACAAGTGCAGGCCCAACTACACAAAGGCAGAGACAGAGGCCCTGTTTGAAGTCTACCTTGACAGGAAGCCCCTGTTGACTGGTGCCATGGGCACACCACAGGCCAGGGCTGTGGTCTGAGTGGAGGTGGTGGCATGTGTCAACCAGCAGGGCAGCCACCAGCACTCAGTGCAGGAGTGCAGGAAGAAGGTGGGCACGGACAAGAGGCACATCAAGGAGAAGGTGGCGACCAGCTGTACCTCCTGGAATGCCACTGGAGGGAGGCCTGCAGCTGCCCCACCGCTCACGGCACAAGAGGAGTTGGTGGCAGCCACCGTTACACCACAGTACGGTGGAGGGTGTGCCTTGGGGCAGATTACAGATGGGTGGCAGCCCATCACTGCATGGTAAGTATGTCAGTCAACCACAGATTGGGGCATGGAGGATGTGTACACAGCCATGCTGGTGTTCATGCAGCCGGCATGCCTGTCATGTGCAAGTGTGCACACCCATGTGCATGCCATGCTGCAGGACACAAGCAGTGGCAGTGTGGGGGGGCACATGTGGGCAATGTATCACTAACACACCTCTATTTCTCTTTCAGCACCAGCACGCCTCTGTGCAGATGATGGGACAGTGGTAGCGGCAGCAGCCGTGGTCACTGGACTGACCCCAGAGGACCAGCCTTCCACCTCCACAAGCATCCGAGGGCCTGACAGAATGAAGCTCACCACCACTGTGCAGGCGGATGTCCTGGACCTGGGGTTGGACGAGGCCCTGGATGCGTTCCAGCAGGATGCCAGCCTTGGGGTCCTGTGCACAGACACAGATCAGGGAGGGGTCCGATACAGATGACGACGTAATGCTCATCCTGGACAGCATGGCCACCATTGTGGGGGAGATACCCCTGTTGGCCACTGACACAGACAACATGTCCAGTGCTCTACCAGTGGTGAAACAGCTGCCCGCCACCACTGTGGCATAGAGGTGTGCACTGCCCAGGCCGTGCCCTGTGGTGGAGGTGGTGTGGCCATGCAGGTGCTGGGCGGTGTGCAGCAGCTGGATGGGCAACATCAGTGGACTGTGGGTGCCACCAGGAAGTCAGACACAGGTCCTGCCACCAGTGCGCCTGCCATACCCAATCCTCCTGCAGGCCTCACTGTGCAGGGTCCACCAGAGAGGGAGGCTGTGCAGTATGGCCAGTCACCACATGGGGATCGGCATCTGGCCCGGGAGCCCCAGGATGCTGACCTGATGGCTGAGCACACTCATTTGCTGTTGGAGTCCGTTCAGCAACAGGTGCTGCTCGCCATTGGGGTGCGCTTCACTGTGCACAGAGGTGTGCCAGTTAGCTGAGCAGCAGGAGAGGGGCACTGCGCAGATCCTGATGGGGATGCAGTGCATGCAGGAGGCCATGACTGCGCCCTTGGATCGCATTGCCACTGCCATCTCAGCTGGCTTTGTGCTGCTGGCAACCACATGGCATGGCCGGGCACAGATGACCCCCCCCCCAGTGCACTATCCACCCCGTGTACACAGCGTTGGGCAACCCCTGCACAGTCGATGTCGGGCTCAGATGTCAGCATCCCAGGCACGCCTGGGGCTGGGCTGATTCAGCATCTTGACACTCCCGTACAGACAAGGTTGCGGTCCCGCGGTTCCACCCCGGGGGACTGTTGCACCCCCCCATGGTTGATGTGCAGCCAGTGGCTGCCGATTGGCTCAGACACTGCCACATCCATGGCTGTGGTGGCCATGGTTCCATGCTGTGGACCTGATTTGCAGCCCATCCCTCCTGTGGTCTGCAGCTGCTGCTCAGTGCTCACATGGGTGGGGTGTGTGTGCCTACCACAGGTGTGGCACCTGTGTGTTGTGCCACGCACTACCTGTGTACATTCCTCCCAGGCCACTGGGCTGTGTGGAATGGGCATGATGACAGCAGTCCTGCACCAGTTGCACCTGTGCACCAGTGCAATGCATCTGATTCACGCCACATACCCACGCCTGTGTGTGTGTGGGTGCATGTACGTGTGTGTTTTGGGGGGCTGTGAGGGGTGCTGTGTGTGGTTGTGTGCCCCTGTCACCGTAACCCCTGCTTCCCACCTCAGTGTGTGCATGCCCAGTCTCATGCATGCCCCTGCAAGTGTGCTGTACCTGTGTGTGTGGCCTGTGCATGTGTTTTGCCCCATCTACCTGTGCGCACCATAGTGCTCCCGTGCTATGGTGTCTCTGTGCTGTCTTGCCTGCTGGATTAGCTGGGGGTCCCTGCACCCAGGGGGTGGCTGTCCACCTCCCTCCAGAACATTGCCTCCATTGTCCTCACCACTGTCACCCTCGTCAGCCTCAACAGCTATCCCATGGTCAATGGCCTTGTTGTGCAGTTGCAGCAGGCCAGGAATAGACCACAGGCTTTCGAGGGGCTGTACTGTAGGGTACCACCTGACCTGTCTAGGCAATGGAACCATGCTTTCAGCATGCCAAAGACTCACTCGATGGTGTTGCACTTGCTGGCATGTGCCTCATTGTAGTGTTCCTCTGCTGGGTACAATGGGTGCTGGTAGGGGGTAAGCAGCCAGGGCCACAGTGGATAGACACTGTCCCCTGTGTGGATAATGACATGGTTAGCCCTCTGCTATGCTCTGCTGTGCCCCTTGGCTGTGCCTGGTGCCCACCCCCAATATGCACACTCTGTCATCCCCCATCCCATGGTATGCTCTGCCCATTGCCCCTTGCCCATGCCATACTTATCCACTAGGTGGCCCATGGGGATATCCCACATTCAAACCTGTGGCACATGAATTCATACTAACATACTATTTGCCAGCACATTAGGCCTTACGGTCTATCGAGTCTGCTCGAACCTCAGATCCCTAGTTGGGTGCCGAGGCCCTCCCCTCCCTTGTGTTCCAGAAACCCCTATCATTCATCCCCACGCCCCTGGGACAGGCCATCATCTGATACATCCATTTTCTGTGTCTGTCCCACCCTCTCTTGAAGCCCTCCACTGTGGATCTCTGAACCAGTTCACCAGGCAGTGCATTCCAAGGGTCCACCACCCTCTCAGTGAAAAACCTCCTCCTCTTCTCCCCTCAACCTGCTACCTTCCAACTTCAAACCATGCCCTCTGGTGATACCTCCCTGCTTTAGTCTAAAGATCCCCTCCATGTTTACCCTATTTATTCCCTTGAGGTACTTGAAGACCTCAATCATGTCCCCTCTGTCTCTCCTCTCCTCCAATGAAAACAGGCAGAGCTCCTCAAGTCTGTCCTCATACGTCAAATCCCCTAGCCCTTGTATCATCTTAGTTGCCCTTCTCTATACCCTCTCCAGGAGCTGCATGTCCCTCTTCAAGTGTGGTCTCCAGTACTGTACACAGTACTCAAGGTGTGGTCTAACCAGTCCATTGTACAGCGGCAGAATCACTTCTTTGCTCTAGAGGTGATCCCCCTTACGATGCATCCCAACATCCTGTTTGCCTTGCTAGCCACTCTCCTGCACTGCTCAGAGTTATTCATACATGCATCCACCATGACCCCTAGGTCTTTTTCCCCTATTGAGGCCTCCAGCACCTCCCCTCCCAGGGTGTACCTGTGTTTAGGGTTTCCCCGCCCAAGATGCAACACCTTGCACTTGGTGATATTGAAATTTAATTTCCATGTGTGAGCCCAGCTTTCCAGGGTGTCCAGGTCCCCTTGCAGGGCCAACCTCCCCTCTTCTCCCTCAACTACTGCTCCCATCTTGGAGTCATCAGTGAAGAGACTCATTTCACACCCTATACCCTCCCTGATGTCCGATATGTATGCATTAAACAGGATCGGACGAGGACGAGCCTCGTGTGGCTCCTCACTACCAACCTCTCTAGGGTTCAGAGCCTCCACAGACCACTACTCTCTGGGTGCATCCAGCTAGCCAGTTTTCAATCCATCTGACCATCAAAGGGCCTACTCTAACCCCATCAGTTTCTCCACCAGACCATTGTGGAGGACAGGAGTCAACATGCTTGCTGAAGTTCAAGAATAATACATCCACAGGCTTTCCCTGTCCAATTCTGATGTTACCCATTCGTAGAACTCCACAAGATTGGTTTGACATGATCTACCTGGCACAAACCCATGTTGCTGACTATTTAGACCTCCCACCTCCTCCAAGTACACCCCCAATCTTCCTTTAGTATACTCTTCATTAATTTTCCCACCACTGAGGTCAAACTGATGGGTCTATAGCTACCTGGTACTTCCCTCGACCCCCCCTTTATGGATTGGCACCACATGTGCCTCTTGCCAATCCCTAGGTACCCTCTCTGTCTCAAGAGACCTGTTGAAGAGCTCCACCAGGGGTGCAGCCAGTATGTCCACCAATTCCCATAGTACTGTCAGATGAATGCCATCTGGCCCAGGAGTGCATCATGTGCACTCCCACGCTGTAGAGTGCAGACACAGGTTATGCGCCCCATGGCCTCGCACATCACCTGGCAGTTGATACTCAAGCTCCCCTTTCTATTGATGTATGCCACACCCTCAGGGCCAGATGGCATTGTAGATGCCCACATGGGTGCAGTCAATGGCCCCAATCACAACAGGCATACGTGCTACCCTGTGAAAGTCCTGCATGGTTGCTGTATGCTCTGACTGTGTACTGGGGAAAAGGATGTATTCCGATGCACATGACAGCAGAGCATTAAGTAACTGTGTGAGAAGGCAGGACGTGGCCAATTGGGTTATACCTGTGGTGTCTCCTGTTGGTCTCTGGAAGGTGCCGTGGTGAGCAGGCACATGACGGCTGTCACCTTCATCTCCACAGACATGGCTTGGCTCTGTCTGGTGGGTGCCTGCATCTCCTCACTGCACAGCTCACTAAGCTGCCTCAGAATGGCCCTGTTCAGGCGATACCAGCCCACGATCTCCATGTACTTGTACTGCTTGAAGGTAATGCGGGTGCGGTGCCACCTGTGTCGGGCATACCAAAGACGGGCCCTTCCATGGCCACAGCACTGTTCCTGCTGCCCCTTCACACCCCTCATTACAGCCTCAATCATGAAGGGTGCACTATCCATGGCCCTTGCTGTCCTATATCCTCCTGGGTGGTTATCTGCTGTGGGCTGTGGGCTGTGTGCCTGCCTGTCTGTCAAACTCTTTCTGCCCCTGTCTCCCTCTCCACTGTCACCTCTGTCCCTCTCCCTCTGTATCTGCCTTGGTCTGTCTGTCTGTCTCTCACTTTCTTTCTTTCTTTCTTTCTTTCTTTCTTTCTTTCTTTCTTTCTTTCTTTCTTTCTTTCTTTCTCTCACTCCCTCTTGCCTGGCACAAGTGCTTTCTGTGTGCTTGCACCCTGTATTTATAGGAACAGGTCTGCACGGTGCATCTCTGATTTGCTCCATGCTTGTGCCACTGTTTTACGTTTGAATATTGCACTGTGCTGGATATTCATGGGCATGCCCCCTGCACTTGCACCTACATTAATTATAGTTGCACTTTTGTGCAATGAGATTTGCGCTGCACACTGGCTCCCACTGAATAGGGCTCCTTGGCACAAGTCCGCACTTGCACCGGCACAACTCAGTTGCACCATGTGCAACTGCTTTGAATATCCAGGCCATAGACTATAAATTTAGTTAATTACAGTTGCACTAGTAAATTAGGTTTTAGGCAAAAATGTTATAAGAAACATCACTGCGTAGCCATTCTCTTCATTTTCTTCTTTTATATATTTTTACTTTTAGTGGGTCATAGCTGTAAATTTGTGTTTTTCTTTTATTAGGGGGTCACAATAAGTGTGGGTTTTAAATGAAGTGTAACAGCAACAGGTGAACACTCCTTGATGACGTGAATCTGGTAGTTGACTTGTCGGTCCCAGCTGTGTTTTCCCTGCGTGGGGTCTTGGCACATTTTGGTACAGTATATTTATGTTGAATTGTTTCACATGCTGTATTAAACAGCAGTGAAATCATCTCTTTGGTGTTTTCTCGTAATCTGTTACCGTGGGTTGTGCTGGAGTTTTTTGTCCTTTTAAATAATTCCATATACTCATTTAGGTACACATAGTTAATGGAGAGATGCAGAAGGAAGATTCCATGTATTTGCAATACACACTAAGGCACTCACTGATTCTAGAATTATAGGTTTATATACAGGTATTATACCTGCAATTAAGTTGAGGCAAGTTTATTTTCAGAAATGTTAACTGTTCAACATGCTCTGGGTCCAAACTACTCCAAGCAGAGGATGCAACATTACCAGCAGTATTAAAGATGTACTCTGATGGCTCACTTGTAGACGGACATCCAAGATATTTGACTGCAACTTGAGTCATGGCTTGCCAAACTGAGCACTTGCTTTTCCAACATATAAGAGGGTCACATTTAGGGTTGGTCTCTTGAGGCTCCATGAAGTAAGTATTCAGCACTCTTTTAGTGCTAGGCACACATGACTGTTCTGATATTGGCCTTGAGCAGTCAAGGGCATTTAGCTTATTCCAAATGTCATCAGCTTTGTTAACTTTAACATGAAGTGGATGGAAGTAGAAGGAGAAGAAAAGTCTGTTTGCTGAGACAGTGCAGGAGAACTAGTAGTTGTCGAGTCCTGCTGTGACTGCCTTGGTGATGGTTGTTGCTTGCCATCCATTCTATCTTGGACCTCCTGAATCTCTTCAATGAGTTGTGCCTTGATATTCATTATTGGCAAATTGTCTCATACCAAGAAGATGTCCTTAAAACAATGGTCTAGTACGGTAGTAACTACATACTTCTTGTCTGTAAGAACAGAATCAAATCATCTGTGCAGCTCTGCTTTAAAATGATAGCAAGTTCTGTATTCTTTTGGGATTGTCCTTGCTCTCCATTATTGTCCATGGTATCAGCCATCTTTTTGAAAAGGATGCGTACCATTGGTATGACCTGACTAATGGATGCGCTGTTACTACTAAGTACCTTTGTTGCATTTTCAAATGGTGCCAGTGTTTTCAAAACTTTTTCCAACAACTTCCGCTGTGTGATCATGTCCCCAATATCATGGACTAGGCCATATTATGTACTGCCAACTTCTGCTGCAGTAGGCACTCTCTTCTCCCCGTCTCACATCTCCATTCTCCATCTTAAGCCTTTGTGGGTATTCTGTGATATTGCTCCAAAATTGCTGATATCCTGTAATTGTGTTCCAGCATTAAGTTACAAATATCTGTATACACACACTGTATCATATTGTAAATTATTGTATGTTAGTAGAAATTCAATGTACAACTGTATTACACTGTCATCATATTATGTTTACCCTCTGTTGTATTTGTACCCCCTTTACCAGGTTGTACATGGAAATAAGCTTCGCTCATGGTACCTTTCCCAATTATCAAATTTTAAATAAATAAATAAATTAATATATAATTTGTGGATTTCTACCGAGTAACTGTATCTTGGATGAGATTATTATATGGTACATTGCAGTCACTTTAGTACTGCCTAAGAATGGATGTGACCTTTGCAGATCTGTGAAAGTAGCCACATATTTTACATGCAGTGTGAACCAGGTTGCATACATCATCTTGTTGTTGCAGGGCATGGTGCACAACCAAATTGAGAGTGTGTGCAAAGCAAAACACATTAACTCTTTGCTCATTACCATAGTCCCAGAGAGTTTGATAATATTTGGACCATTATCTGTCACAGTCATACCAATGGTAAGGCCCCAGGACACAATCCATTCTTGCCACAGTTTCTCTAAATCTGCTCTTACATTTACAGCAGTATGTTCAGTGTCCATTGGAGGCACACTAAGTAGTGCCATACCCCTGTATTCATCAAGAAGCAAAAAACAGGATTGACTGACATTTTTGGTCTGTACTGCTGATGATGCTGCAGACTCTTTAAATGTGACTTAATGAGCTGTGTGAGATAAGTGAGCATGTAGTGCAAAGCTTGTCCGAAGGTCTGTCGTAAAGTGAACAAATCCCTCCTCTGCCTCTGTCAATTGGCTGGAAATTGCAATTCTCACTGCATCATATATTTCTGGAATTATACAACTGGAAAAAGTACATTGTGAAGTTATTTAATATGTAGGCTGTAATTCCTGTAACAGTCACTGCAAACCAATGTGTTCTACTTTGATATATGGCTCTAAATCGAGTGCTATCATCTCCTCAATTAGGCAGTCAATTTTTACCACAGTTTGATGCCCTAGTTGAAATTTATTTTTTGCAGCAAAGGCTGACTTTAAAGTTATCTGTTTTTTTTTGTGTGTGTGTGACTACCTCAGGGTGCAATGGAGTTTGAAAATGTGCATTTCTTTTCTGAGGGACATGGTGGGGTCTTATAATATTTTTTCTGCTGACTGTGGTGAACCTTCCTCTGTACACTCTGAATTAACTGATTCACTACCTGGCTCTGCAATTTGTGTGGGGGTACTGCATAAATACCTGTCGTCGTCATCATCATCATCATCAAAAAAGTCACCATCATCCAACCCACTACCACCATCATCATCATCATCATCAAGATTCATATTCTTTTTCATCACAGTTGGGTGCTGGCACTGGAGATGTCGAATCAGTGCAGTCATACTGAGGTTATGTGCTGCCTTCCCCCTGCTAAATCTGGATTGGCAATGAATGCATACTGCTTTAAAGGAATCATTTGGGCATATAGAGAAATGATTCCACACTACAGAAGAACTTTTCCTGCCTCTTTTTCCTGATACGGAATCAGATACTGGCTGTGCCTGTGACGTGTTAGACAATGCTGGCAAATATCTGAATGCTACACATTGCACATTGATTTGCAGTGACACCTGTAGCAGCAGTATGTGGCTGTACGTTCTCTACAACAGACTATGGTGGTGGGCTGGTGGTATTATACAAGACGATAGTTGTATTTTATTTATTGAGACTGAAGGAGTGGAGGATGATGCCTGGTTATTATTATCATTATTCACCTCCACAACAGAAGGGGAAGAATTGCCTGGGGAGATATCATCATCATCCTTCTTATTAAAACTACCACTACCACCAAAGTCTGCAAGGTCACCATTAACAGTATCTACTTCCACATTAGAGTCATATTCAACTGCAAGCAACTCGGATTCATCATCATCATCATTCAAATAGTTATCACGGACTCTTTCTGTTGTTACTGCAGTATTTTGGATAGTTTCTTTCTGTAAAGCTACTATGCTTTTTGCACACATTATTCTTTTAAATTCAGATAATGTATTGTTTCTTACAGGTGTAAACAGCCTCTTGGGCTTTACTGTGCAACCAGATCTTGTACGGTTTACAGTACAATAGCTGAAGACATAGTGCTGCCACATTCCTCGGAGCTAGATGTAGTATTGTTCTGGGGGGCACTTTTGGGCTACTTTTGTGAAACCACTGTTCTCCATTATTATTATTAAATTATAGTAGAAGCTGCTTAAACAGGATGACTCCATCATGACCTATTTATCCCATTTAAGCGGCCATCCCAATTAAAGGAAGTAGATTTTTTTAAAGTTGCCGGCTGTCCCAGATTCTCCCTGTGCACCTGAACTGCTGAAAACACATATACAAACACTCACACACTGTCACACACTCATACATAGAGACTTGATTGGAATTACAGCTCTTTTAGGAATTTTATGTTGCTTTACCTCTCGCTTTCATACAGCATCCATTTCAGGCACAGTTGAGATCAAACTGTACTCATGCTGTGAAGGAGATTGTGCTTCAGTCACAGGATATATCCACAAATATCCAAGGATCATCATGATAATCAGAGCTCTCTCAGGATCATGGAAAGCTTTGGAGAGGTTGTGCTTCAGGCACTGTATTCAAGCTGTCTCTCTACACCACAAAGCAGAGAGCTCTCATGATTGTGGAAAGCTGTGGGGAACAATGTGATTCGGGCACCTCACTCTCTCTCTCTCTATCTCTCTGTGTCGCAAAGCCAAACCACAAATCAGAGGGTCTGCTTCAGCTCACATCTCTAATCTGTCTCTCCACACTGCAAAGCAGAGGGTCTGTTTCAGCTCACATCTCTGTAACCCTTAGGCAGATTTAGAGGGAGGGCTAAGGCTGCTATAGCTCCCCCATCATGGAGCTCCTCTATTAGTAACACACTGCGCTACATTTTAATTAGTATACACTAATGCCTCCATGAAAGCCACCTGAGCCACATGGGACTCATCTGTCATCTGGTGTCCTGTACTGCAGTAATCAACCACCCCCACCTGCATTACATAGTTGATCCCCCCCCAGAAAAGCCAGTCTCCAGCATGAATTTCTTACTAACTTTCATCCTGCACCATATGGTCAGGTCCCAGCACTGTGGCAGCAGCTGGTCTTGCCTTGGTGAGCCTGAGCATTCGTTCTCTACTTTTGCAGGCTTGGTGCAATTTCTTTGTTCGTGCGTGGGGGGGGGTTGTGCCGGGGGTACAGCTGCAGTAAAATGGAGTGGACCTTAACAATACAGATCTCAAACAGCTCGCTTGGTGCTCACTGCTTCTGATTTGCTGTTGTGTCCAGCAGTGGATGTGGCTAGCAAGGGGCACTTTCTTTGAATGTCTTGGCTGCCAAAACAAGAGTGAGCTGTGATTTCTTCACTCAGAAGATTAATGTTGGAGCAAGAGAGGAGCGAGTGCACTACTGAGGGCAGACAGAGAGTGGAGCCCACAAGTGAAGAGCAGAGCCCAGGGTTTCAGGTGGCAGCACTCCAGTAACGTGCGGTCAGTGTGGCCTTGGTAAATCAGCACAAGGAGTTGGAGTGAGATTCATGTCATCTTCCAGTAGACGAAGCAAGCTGTAGCTGAGAGCGCTGCTCATTAGGAGTCATGGGACAGTGTGTGCTGTCTAGAGAGAAAGAGTTCAGTGGCCAGGTGACCAGAGACAGTACTCAACTAGGGGCACACAGACTTCAGCCTGCTGAAAATGGATCAAGTCTTCATTTAATCAGGTACTTCTTGCTTTAAAAAAAAAAGATTTTCACAGTCGCAAACTATGGTGGGTGGGAGGTGGCTGCTGGGATGAGACAGGACATTAGTATTCCATCAAACTGGGTGTGTAATAAATGTAGTACTAGTATTATTAATTAATTTCTAGTATGGGAAGCTTCAATCATGACATTAAAATAGTTTAAGGTCACTGCTGGTTTTGTCCTATATGGCAAATTGATTTTGGTGTGGATTCGCAGGAGAGGGTGATGGAGGGTAAGGCCCTCCCATTGCATGCTAGGAATGGTACAAAACTAATGCAGGGGCAGGTCAGGTCTCAGCAACAGCATGAACCAGGACAGGCAGAAACTGGTACATGAGACCTTTGAACTGAGGTAAAAACTTCAGTATGTACTGTATGTCTAATCTGTGCGGTCTTTTCAATTGTCATTGTACAGTGTGAATGAGCACAGAGGGAATTAATACACATAGGGGTTTAAAAGGTGTTCTGCTGTATATTGTGGCATGTTCAGGAGTTTCTGCATGCTTGGATAGCAAAATTAGCGACAGAAGTCATAAGACCTTGTTTGTCACATTGACACAGGAAGTTACAAAACCGGAGAAAAAAGTGATAGAATCAAATATTTAGTTTATGTAGTTATATGTGTTGAATGGAGAGAGGGTGCAAGTTGTGATGTACCTAAGCAAGTGCTGATGCTAATAAAAAAATGCATTTTTATTTTTGTTTAAAAATTGTGTTCTACTGTCTGCTTACTGACTTCTTGGGTCTATCATAAAAATGAGATGCCTCATACCATGGGGTTAATACAGTAAAGAAAATTTTAAAACAATAAAAAAAAAATATTTAAAAATGTGTTTTCTTTGGGATAAGTTGCTCTATAGAATAAAATCTGTTTTGCAAAAATAGCAAGCAAACTTTAAATTATATTTTCAGAAAGTAGATAGCAAAGTGACTTTGTTCCCATATTTCTACAGTTGTTATATGTATTTTTTTAACTGAGGTAAGGATGGGGGATAAGTTAATCTGTACTGCAGGACAAACTGGGATGGGCTAGCTTTATGGTAATGTCATAACGTGCTCAAGTGAGTGACATTTGTTAACTTGTTTACTTGGATTGTCATTGAATTTGTCTGCAATTTATCTTTATCACCAAGTCTCTTTCAACTTGTCTCATTTTTATGTTTCAGATGTGCTGCTGCCCAGCTGTAGTCGTTTGGTATTTTGTTTTATTTTTGGAGTGGGAGGGTATTTTGGGTAACATACTGTCATGTGGACTGTGGGGACTCTGGGGATGGTGCTAGGGTGCAACTCACAAAGCATCGGGTTGGAGGAAATGGGTAGACATTACATTAGAAATACCCTCCAAAATGCAACAGAATGCACCAAAATGTTAAAAAATTTCTGGGGGCCTAGGCAGCCCACCAGGCCCCATCCTATTATTTTTAATTTTTTATTTGAGCTCCCCCATCTATAGGACTCCTGGATCTGCCCCTATAACCTGTCTCCATGCAGCAAAGCAGAGGGTCTGTTTGGTTCACATCTCTCTAACCTGTCTCTTTGTCTTTTGGGGAGCTGCAGTAAGTTTGTTTACTTAAAAAAAAACACTCACCTCTCTGTTTTGGGCTGTCATCTCTCTGTTTCAAATTCATTTGTATTCAGCCAACTCTGAGTGTGGTCAGGGTGCTAAGTAGGTGACAAAAAATGTTGACTTCATCAGAATGCAGTAAGTAGATGTAAATGGGGATTAGTGGTGATTAGCAGCAGCTATTATGAGACAGGATGTCTCAGAATCATCCCAATTAAACAGCAACCCCATCTCCTTTAAGCAGAAACACTGCCCATAGGAATACTTGACCATTTAATCGGTTCCCGGTGGGACGTCCCTATAAAGCAAACCTCCCCATCAACTGCGTCCTGTTTAAGTGGCTTGTACTGTACTTGAAGGAAAAATGTTATAATAATAATAATATCTTTATTTTTATGGTGCCTTTCAAATATCAAGGTACATAACAAAGTTTAAAATCAAACATCCCAGCAACATTAATTATATAAAAGCACTGATGCCATTATACAGTCATTCACCAAATGCTTGGTGCTATAAGTATGTTTTCAAAGTTTGCATAAATCCCTCCACAGTCGTGCACTCCTGTAACCAACGGGGTAGAAAATTTCAAAGGGTTGGGGCCACATGCATAAATGATCAGGCCCCAGATGATTTCAAACACACCTTTGGAATCTCTAGCAACCCCTAGTCAGCTGAGCAGAGTGATCACCCAGGGAAGTAAGGGACAAGGAGCTCTTTCAGGTAGTCTGGGCCCAGTCTGTGTAGGGCTTTAAATGTCAGAAGAC
Source organism: Neoceratodus forsteri (assembly GCA_016271365.2). Classification (NCBI taxonomy): domain Eukaryota; kingdom Metazoa; phylum Chordata; order Ceratodontiformes; family Ceratodontidae; genus Neoceratodus; species Neoceratodus forsteri. The sequence continues at coordinate 483,041,131 of CM028137.1, read as the reverse complement.
TGACTTTGAAGGTGATCCACCACTGTACTGGCAGCCAGCAAAGTCCGCACAGCACTGGCAAAATATGATAGGACCAGGAAGATCCCATCAAAAGCCAGGCTGCTGCATTCTGAACTAGCTGCAGGTGATGGATTTCCACCCCCAGTAGCCCTAGGTAAAGGGAGTTGCAGTAATCTAAGCATGAGGACACAAAGGCATGGACCAGAGTAGGAAGATCACTGGATGGAGCAAGGTGCTTAGTCCTGGAGATATTCCTCAGAAGGTAGAAAGAGGATGTGATGACAGCAGATACCTGCAAATGCAGGGTCAGCCCTTTGTCAAAAATTACCCCCAGGTTTCCCACCCATTCTGAGGTTGGGAGTGATAGGTCCCCAAGAAAGAGTCGGGAGGGTGAACCAATCCTCAAGCCCCCTATCTGGTGAACCAGATCCACAACCAGCACCTCAGTCTTTTCCAAGTTCAAATTCAGCCAGTTGGAATCCATTCACTCCTGGATTTTTGCAAGAGAGCTATTAAAGACAGAGAGAGCTCAATCCTGGTCAGGTGCAAAAGAAAGGTAGAACTGGGTATCATCAGCATAGCAGTGAAATCTCAGCCCATGCCTTCTTACAATGTCTCCGAGTGGCAGCATATACACTGCGAACAACATAGGGGACAACACTGAGCCCTGAGGTACCCCACATGACAGAGAAACTGGATCTTAGGAATGAATCCTGGACACCACTCTCTGTGTTCTTCACATGAAGAACGATGTAAACCACCCAAGGACTGTACCTGATAGTCCACAGATGAACCTCAGACAGCCAAGTTGAAACCCAATGTCCACAGTGTCAAATGCTGATGAGAGATCCAGAAGAACCAAGATGGAATGCCTGTTCTTCTGATCTCTAGCCATCAGGAGATCATTGAGCACCCGAACCAGCACTGTCTCAGTACTATGTCTCTTTCAAAATCCAGACTGGAGGGGTTCATAGATGTCATGGATGGTCAAATGGTTCTCCAGCTGTACTGACACTACTTTCTTAATCACCTTCCCTAAAACGGGAAGGTTAGAGGTTGGTCTGTAGTTTGCATAACAGTCTGGGTCCAAAGAAGCTTTCTTCAAGAGGGGTGTTACCACCGCCTCTTTCAGGGAGCTGGGAAACTCACCTGTTTCCAAGGAGCACCAGACTACTCGTGCTAGGACTGGATCGATGGAGTAAATACAACCCAAAATCAGGGAAGTTAGTCCTGGGTCCAAACTACAGCAAGTAGGGCATGCACTCTGGACAATCCGCCTGACATCCATGAACTCCGATCAGTTGAAGGTACTCCAGAAAAGCTGAGAGGCAGTGGTCTCATGCTGATCCAAAGCAACGCCCACAGAGTGTGCTGGTTGGAATACCACCCTGATGTCAACCACCTCAGTCACAAAGGATCAAGTAAGTTCATTGCACTGTACTTGCAAAAAGGCTTTTAGGATTTGTAGGCAGGCTGGGCTGCACAGTCTGTCCACAGTTTGAAACAGCTGAGCTGGTCAATTCTGAGCTGCCACGATCTCCCTGGACAGGAACTCTGCCTTCTTACGGGTGGTTGCAGATTGATAGACTTGATAATGGTCCATCAATTTAAGGTGGTCGGCATCAAGGGTGGATTTCCACCAGCAATACTCTAACCTTCGTCATAGTCACCACATCTTCCTCAAAATCCCATCGAATCATAGGGATCGAGGGTGAAGGGAGAGAGGATGAACTCAGATGGGAGCAATAACATCCTGGACTTCTGAAATGAACAAATTATAAGCCATTACAATGGCCTCTGGGTCACTGTTTGTCACTGGGAGGGACGATAGGTCAAGCACTGCTGCCAGGCCTTGAGAGCTTACATCTCGTAAAGGGCGGTAACTGACCATCTCCACAGGGGTAGACCTATGAATGGGGGAGCTAAAACTTAACCCCACAGTGTAGTGATCAGACCATCCAACTGGTTCCACCCCCAAGTTAGAGGCTTCAATCCCCAGGAGGAAGACTAAGTCAAGAGAGTGACCGTGTTTATGACTAACAGTGGTAACTATCTGTATGAGGCCCCAGAGATGTCATCAACTGGAGAAAGAGCTGTCCAAATTGCTAGAGTTCATTGTTGACCCAGGAACTGAAGTCACCCAGGACCATCAGCCTGGGTGACTCGAATGCCATGTCGACGACGAAGTCCATGACTTCCTGAAGGAATCGCTTCTCATCTCTGGGTGGATGGTAGATGAGAGCGATCTGACAACCCACACCTGCTACTACGGTACATTCAAATGACTTAGTCTCCTTAACTGGTACACTTGTGAGGTTAAGTTCAGTCTTGAAAAAGACCACAACCCCCCCCCCCGCGCAATCCAATCTTGGGCGGTGTATCACCCGAATATCTGGCTGGAGTTAAAGCCTCCAAAACGGAGCCAAAGTTCTCATCCAGCCAGGTCTCAATGATGCAAGCCAGGTCCACAGTTCCAACAAGATCTGCAATGATTGCAGTCTTGTTTTTAATGGACCTGGGATTGCATAACACCGTCTGAGTTGGATGAATCTCTCGGTCTGTCCGAACCACCTGCCTACCACAATCGGTATTGCCCTTTGGTATGGAAACCAGGCATGGAGGACCACGTTCTAGGTTCCATTTCACCCCAGGGCGTCTTCTGGATCTTATCACCCTGATGCGGTGGCCAGCTCATTCACCCTCCACTGTTCACACCCCTGCCCCTCCCCATGGGTAAAACCTAGTGCCCTACAGCATTGGTAGGTTGTAAACTGTAGTGGGGGAAGGGGTGAAGGCACGGAGAGCAGAGGGTGATTAGCGCCAATCATGGGGCCAGGCCTCCAACACCTTTCGTGACCTAAATATAAACAACACTCCTCAACTAACCGATTATATACCAAAATAAACAAGCCACAAAAATATTATAAAATAAAACAAAGTTAAACAAAAATCTTATTTAAGAAAAAATAAATTACCCTCTAATCCCATCCCAGAATAAATAAATAACCCTTGCATAAACCTCCCTGATATTAAAACTCTCAAATAAATCAAGATTATAACAATTTAACAAGAATTCTAAAGCAAAAAATAAATAAATCTAAACAACAAAATCTTCACCACCCCAGGGCCCTCTCACAACCCCGGGAAGTGAACAAAGCAATATTACACTAAAAAATAAATAAAACAAAACATCGAAGTCACAAAGTCAGGTTAGTAGAGACAGGCAAAGTTAGCTAATGATGCAGTAACTAAAAGAAATGTCAGGGGAGATGTACAGTTATCCAGACCCCAATGGTCCTCCCACCATCAGCATTGCTGAAAGATCCCCCTCAGGAGCTCATTCCCCCTGAGCAGACAGATGGAAAATGTCTTAATGATTTCTCCCAAGAACAAAACCAAACATTCCCCAGTCCTCAGGCATTATCACTGACTGAGCTTTAGGAAATAATGTTCGGTACTCTCACTGCCGTCAGAATAATAAAGTTAAAAAATCTGACCGTAGCCCAAAGTCAGGGAAGGAGTCCCGAAAGTTCTTTTCCATAGAACAGTCACTCTGAAGTCAGGGGTGCACCTCAAAAAATCTGTACAGATAGCCGACCCAGGACTGCAGCAGCTGCCACGGGTCCATGTCCGAACTCACCAACCAGTAGGTCCCACGGGAATCCCTACTGATCAAACGCTCCAACCATCAACTCCCAGGTGGATAAGGGTCCAGACCTCCCCCCCCCCGTGCTTCCACAGAACAACATACAGCCCACCCGACAGATCAGGGTCAACACCACCTGGCTTCAAATCAAGCTGCTGTCGTCTCCGGATCTGCCACCACAAATCCAACAATGAATTCCACCACACACATCCAAAACTGAAGTTCCAGAGTCCAAAGTCCTTCCCAGTACTCCACCAGTAATCCTCTTGCAGCTCCTCCTCCCTGGTCCACAAAGTACATCCAGGTCAAAGACAATCAAACAAAAATGTTCAGGATGTAATTAAAGTATAGTCAGTCAAATTCTGTAATGGGAGAGCAAGCCCAATCGCCGAGAGTGCCAGATGGTAGCGGGGCCAGTTGAAGCAGCCCCAGTGTGCACTTCATAAGTGTCCGGGTGACACCCCGATAATGCTCTTGAACTCTGCGTGCTCCTCCAACAGATTCAGGAGATTTCAGGAAACAACATGTCCAACAGACAGGAGAGCAGCAAATGGACCATTCCAGTAATCCAGATTGAACCACGAGTGATTCAGACAAAACTGCAAATAAGGGATGAAAAAACAGCGAGGAAAAACAGGCAAAATACTAACTAAAACAAAAAGACTGCGGAGTAGCCAACGGCACACCCAACCCGGAAGCCGTCTTAAATCATTGAAATAAAATTATTAGCAGCAGAATAAATGCTCCTATTGAAGCTCTGGGCAGCAGAACTGCTCTTGTTATGCCACTTTTTTATTTGCCTCTGAGATCAGGAAGCCCCCAACATTCCGTTAGCTCTGCACCTCAGAAGAGACTGCTTCTATTTGCTGCTCTCTTAAACTTTATTTATTTTTTAAAGCCAGTGATAAAAAGAAAAGCCTGAAGCTGCTTTTCCTGCCTGGTCAAAAGCAGAATTAGTAGCATAATCAAGAAGAAAATGAAAACACATGCTCAACTGCCCTGTCAGACAGACACACAAATCTGCCTGTCTACAGCCTAGTACCACCTCCTATAGCCAGCAGAAAAAAAAGTTCATATTTTTTTACTTGCCTCTGAGATGAGGCAGCCCCACATGTTCTGTAACATGCACCTACAAAGAGACTGCTTCATTCTTAACTTTTGTTATTTACTTTTTAAAGCCAGTAATAAAAAAAAAAGCCTGAAGCTACTTTTCCTACCTGGCCAAAAGGAGAATTAGTTGCGTAATCAAGAAGAACTGCTTCTATTCACTGTTCTATTAATCAGATCAGGCAGCCCCCCGGCCCCCAGTTTCCATAGCCCTGCATCTCCAAAGAGACTGCTCTCTTAAACTTTATTTATTTTTTAAAGCCAGTGATAAAAAAAAGCCTGAAACTGCTTTCCTTTACCTGCCTCGCCTGAGAATTATAGTGCTACTGCTATATGCTGTTTACTATCTCTGATCTTTAACACACACAAATCTGCCTGCTGCCCATAGCCCAGTACCACACTATAATTGTCTTCAAAACTAAAAAGTTTCTTAATATTTTTAATCTGCCTCTGACTGAGATCAACAACAGGTACAGTCAGTGCAGCTAGCTAGTCCTCTGGGTCCCTTCAGGCTTTAGCACCCCACCCCAGCTTTGCCCCTCCAAACTGGTCAAACTGCTGCTATTATTCAGCTTATTTGGCTTTGCTGCTCATTTTGTTAAGTAAAGAATGTAACAAGAATTAAATTTTAATATATATTTGTAACTGCTGATGATTATTTATCAAACAAGAAGAATCAAGCACCATGAGGACCGTGCTGCTCACTCAGACATACACTAGTGTGCTACCTGAGCAAAATCCTGCTGCTGGCTGGCTGCTGTGTGACGTGAGGGGGTTTATATAGCCTCTCAACATCACCATTCTTGCTTCAGTCACTATTCAATATACATCAGCAGGGTGCCAACGACCCAATGACAGCAGCTAGGATTGGACTGCCATTACTGCAGTCACATGATCACCTGGTCTGAGCTGTGTGAGGACTGGAGGAAGTGTGTCGGGAGAAAGGACTAATGTGGTGACTATCAGTCACATGGCAGCTGGTAAGTAAACCTAAAGCTGCTTTTTTTTTACTCTGTGCACCTGTGTGTGGCACAAAGTTTAACTCATTGTGATCCTCCACCCACTGTGCAGCAAATGCTGCATACTCCATTCCACCCCATCTCTGGTGCAGCCCCCACAAGCTGTGGTGCTGCAAGAGTGACTGGGCCCAGTGGGCTGCTTCCAAATAAACCTGCTGTCATTTCTGCATTTTTGGGTTTCTGTTTCAGGTTTGGCAGTGTGAAACCCGATTTGGACAATTATTTCCGAACACTGCCATACCCAAACAGTCTGAACTTGTGACCCAACCCAATGCCCAGCCCTAATGGCCATATTGTTCACAACATGTCTCTCTCCGAACTGCAGAGCAGAGAGAGAAACTGCCTGCCTGTCTGTAGTTCTCTGGTTTCATTGTTTTTGTTCTCCAGTTTATGCTAGCTGTCTTTTTTTAAACTATACAATATAGCACAGTTTCATTTATAATATTTCCAGTTACCTAGATCATATTTATATGCTAAAAGAAAATGCATTCCTAAATTGTTTTTGGAAATCTTTCTTTACATCTTCTGCACTATGTTGCTACTATCTTTTCAGTGTTCATATTTCTTCAGGTTTACCCTGACAGTATAGCAATTTCATGAAGGGTGATGTGTCATATTGTGACTGTTTTACTTTTTCACCTTTTATAGAGCAGTTATTTTTGTAATTTTATGCAATAAAATAAAACATTTTTAAAAGTGCAGGTCAGGGCTAACAGGTTGGTGCTGCCTGATAGTGTACTACCTAAGAGACTCAGGACTGAGTTTTAGATCCCGACTCCCATGCTCATGGTTGTCAGTCCTCTGGGCATACTTTAGCATGTGAAAGCCTTGAGGAGGCTGGATTAGTTTTGCTCACTGCTCATTATCTCCTCTAGATTTTGAGCAATTGGGTGACCATACAAAGTCAGTTCCTCCACCACAGGTCAGTGCAACAGTAGCACAGACTTGCTTTGTCAAGGAGTGGAAGAAGAACCTACATAGGGGAGAAAGCCTAGCCATTAGCCTTATACTGGCCCCCAATCCCTGTAATTGTAACTGCCCTGCCTCCCCATACTTGCGTGGCAAAATTACCTCCCCATGTGATCTCCATCTTGTTGTCTGAGCCCTACCAGTGGGAATAAGTTTCAGGGCATCACCAGCTATCAAGGGGTCTGGGTTTGAACTCTGTATTGTGGATAGGTGCAAATGCCAAAATGTGGTAGCAAGAATGGCATGAGAAAGCTGGCAGGTAGCCAGCATCGAGGTAGGGGGCCAAAATAGTAAATCTGAAAAAAACAACAACACAGACGTGAAGGCCAGTGTCACATCCCCAAGTGATATGAAACTGCACCAGCACACAAGTAACCTAAATTTGTGCCCTCTGGTTGGGACAAAAGAAGCGGAGGCTGGCAGAAGCCAAAATAGCATTTAGAAGGAGGCTGCTCCATTTCAGTGATAAATTGCTCTGATGGCAACTTCTGATGGTGGCATGGTGGGAGTGCACTAAGCAGCATAGGACCTCATATGCTGTGAAGCACCACCTCCTCTCCCCTGAAATTGGTTTGGCAGGTTTGCCCATGATCTGATAAACTGATACTGCATCTTACAGATCAGGCAAGAAATACAGACTTTTGTCTGTCTGTTTGTAATCTCTCCGTCAAAGGCATCAAAATCTTCATTGCACAATAAACCTTGCTACTGTAGAACCTACTTGCCACTCATGATCTCCAGACTCTCAGGTTCCTGGTTCCTCTGATGTCTCCCAGATCTGGAATTACTAGTTGTTCTGGGGGGTTGTCTTGCTGTAGTCAGGGGAGGAAGCACCTTGATAGTCTAATTACAGTGGTGCACCCAGGGGACTGTTGGCTTGGAAGAATAGGGCCATCATTTAGAATGCCAAGTCAGAGGCAAGTATTCCCTGTTTCCCACATCTGTTGGTGTCTTAGGGAGTGCAGTATAGTGGCACGTGGTCACCCACACCACACAAGTTAACACCATCATACCATCACCAGGATCAGCTCTCGAGGTGATGAAACAGGGTTGGAAAATGGCATGAAGTCACTAGCATACACTAATAGATTTTGTACTAGACTTGTAAAATGTTCCTTTGACTAGCCCTGGTGGCTTGAATTGGAGGAGGTACCACTACATTAAGTACACCAGTTGGGACAGTAGAATGAGAGTGGAATCTGTGGCTCTTCACAACCATGAACCATGCTAGCTTATGGCAGTAAAACTTCATTTCAGTTCCTGTGCAGTGACACTATTCATCCCTGTAAGGAGAGTCTCCTCTCAGATGCTCTGTTCCCCTCCCTATTGGCTGTTGTCTCTGTCATTCTTTTATTTATTTATTGAAAACATCGGAGATTACCTTTGAACACAAGTGCTCATTTGCAAAGAGTGCACTTCAAATACATAGTCACAAAAAACATTACAAGTGCAATAGACAGTTCCAGAGGAAATGTAGATGAGTCAGGCTCAAAGCACTTAAGGCAGAATGATTACATACAGTTTTAAAACAAATTCACACAGATCAGTGTATAAAAAGTCACAGGTTATTCTGGATTTAGGGAATGAATCAGAATCCGAAGTGATGGTTCAATTCTTTCATTTGTTGGTGACCTGGCCAGTAAAGCTGTACTGTAATGATTCTCAAATACAAGCAATAATGGGGCACTCCTTATTTAGGATTGAGTAAAGACTACTTTCCACCACAGGAGTGTGCACGTAATGAATATTATTTTCTGAATACCACAAATGATAGTGTATTACTTGGATCCAAGTGCTGAGTATATTCCCTATTCATTAGATATTCAGGGAAAATATTCAGGATGTTTAAAATAACTAAAACAGCCATATCCCCCTCAGGAGCCCAGAACTAGTCCCACGGCCACCCACTCCCAGCTCCAGATTTTCTGCCCTCTGCTTACTCATCCAGAGAGAGAGAGAGAGAGAGAGAGAGAGAGACAGAGAAAAAGAGAAGGTTTTACAAAACATTTGCCAGTTGAAAGCCTTCCCACTCCCTATCCCAATTCTCCAAATCTCCAGAATGCTATTATTTTAATCCTGTGCACTCTCCTGACCTACACACCGTGAATTAAGGGATCAATAATGAGAAATCCCGGCTTACTCAGTCATCACTCCCCATGCAACATACCATCCCTTTGACTCTGTAGCAGTCACTGATATTGCACACAGGTATTTGCAGAATGGAAGGTGGGCAGTCATGTGGGCATCATCAGTAATGCACACCACTCCACCAATCCATCCTAATTCTACACACTCTTGTGTTGTATTAGTTATAGACAGAGACTGAAAGGATGGTGCATTTTGTATGTGTGTGTGTGTGGGGGGTGACTGGGCAAGCCAGGTTTTCTTACTTTTGGCACCCCAACCAATTGTGAATCATGGATTGGGATGCAAAGGGGACCTAGTATTAAAATAATGTTGTTTTAAGTAATGGCGATTGTGGTGATGGCTTGTGGCAGAGTGCCTGTGGCTGGCCTTTTTTTAAGTTCATTCATTATTTCATTAGCTTTGTGTCACAGTGACCCCACTGACTTCTACACACATCTACTTAGCCTCTGACTTGTTCATACTCCCCACATCCATTACCCCACAGATTGCACCCCCTTTCCCTGCAGGGCACCAACACTCAGCTCCAAGCTGTTGAATACCAAAGAGCAGCCAAGGTTCAGTGGGATATGAGGTCTTTGTGGCATTATTTGGCATTTGGAAGAATGGGACCTCCTATGTCATTATTTGCCAAGCTTGTGGTTTTCTTCTTGGTATTCCTGGCCACCTTCTACCCCTGGCTTCAGCCAATGGTGCCCTGCAGCACTGCCCATCTGATTTGTGCTGGCTGATACAGCATGTTCACCCACTGCAAGAAGCCTGCACTGCTTCCCACCACCAAAGGAGACATTATTAGAGCAGGACACTCACCACCTTTGTCCGCAGGGTTGGCGCACAATGCCTCTGCATTGCATCCCATATCACACCAACCTGAGGTGGGAGAGTTTTGCTTGGTACTTGAACCTAGGTCTTCTTTGTAGTGGTGGTACAGTTTACTACCAGCCAGTGTAACTCAGTTGGACGGTGCTGGCCAGTTGTATAGAAACAAATATGTCTCTCTCTGGGAAAATGGGGAAGGGAAGAAACTGGGGAGGGGCATCCTCTTAAGAGTAAAAGCAGTGCCAGCAGTCTGTCTGTGAGAGTGCTACCTCAGGGTTGGTAGGTCATGAAGTGCCTGCTTCATGGTGATATATAGTCCAAGACTGGCCAAACCCAATTGCTGGACCATAACAAAATGATAGGGTGATGGGCATGGTGAAGGAGTGCCAGCCTGGTGTACCCTTAGAGGAAAAACTACACCTTCAAGTGTGGGTGACACCTTAGCATGCCAGTAGTATACCCCCTAGTGAATATCTAACCAAAAATGGAATTGCTGAATAACATGCAGTTACCAGATTGATGGCTAGTGAAGGTGGGGATAGAAAGTCCCCATGTGCTGTGATGCCCCCCTGAGTTGAAAGGACAGGGAAAGCCCAGGCACTATATTGAAGTAAATGCCACAGGGAGGGGGAGATGACATTTACTGGCATGGTGGTGTTGCTTTGGACAAGATTTTTTAAGTAATGTAATAAACTGTATAGAAGCTGAATGTTTGTAGTCTTTGGGCCACGGAATGGTGCATTGTACCCATGAATTTGACCAACACCCTAGTAAAGTGAGTCAAATGCTTGAAGTACAGTTTGTCCATGTATTCTCATCAGCCATCAAAGGAGCCCACATCCAGAATCTCCAACGTGAGCATAAGTTATCCCATAAACACTGAGTGCAGGGGGCTACCAGTGAGCATATCATCTATAACCCAAGACAAAGAGTACCCTGAGCCATGCCTTCCTCCATCCTGGGCAGCAACATATGATGGTCATCATACTGCCTGATATTGGGGTTGCATACCCATGGCCCAATGTGCCTAACAAAGTCCATAGTTTGTGCAGCATTACTGAAGATCAGTTCTGATGACATCCTGAGGTCATCTTAGAATACTTATGCTGAGCATTTCTACTTCCACCCCTAAAGTCATCTCATTTAAATATTTCAGCCTCCAGGCATACTTTAGGATGTCTTCAGCCACACATGGAAGATGATTATAAGACTGCCTTAAGATGGGTTTAGGATGAAATGATCTGATGACTCTATTATGATCCTAGAAAGGTCTTCCATTTCCACCTGGGAATGTACAGCATGCAAATACAAGTACACTGTCAGTTTATAGAAATATGTAGATATCTTACTGTAGTCAGTAGCACAAATACTGAACACTGTGGACTCATAGATGTTTGCTCTAGTTTTTGTGATGTGTTGCACCAAGGCATTGACTGTATGGCAACAGTGAAGAGGGATGAACTTAATTTTTGCTATGCTGGAGAACTTGGTGCAAAGCTAGGAACTTTGTATTTTATGAAGATGCACAAAGTTCCTCACAGATGCACTAACTTCACTAGCACATATTTTTTTGAAAGTCCCAGCTCCTGCCACCTCACACTCTGCAACACATTCCCACCCACTTCCCAGACAGTTTCAAACTGTGTCTCCCATCCCCTCTGCTAGCACCCTTATCTCACCTCCCCATCCCCATTGAGGTTTTATTAAATTATAGAACAGTACATGTAAAATGAAGTATCCTCACACCGATGCACTATACGCAATTCCACCACCAATCTCCCCTCACCCCATTTCAGTATTCCCATGAGCTGAATTACTACATCTTTGTAAATCCCCACCTTTTAACATCCACCTCCCTTCTCGTGCATGTCCCTGGAATAAATTCCTTTTATCCTTTAAATAAAGAAAACCATCCCCCACAGGCGTGAGATTGCCTTGTTCTTTCTCAGTTAAAAGCTATGGCTCAATTTGAATAGATTTCACCAGTGTTGTGCCTGCACAGTCTGGATGAAAGGAATGCAAACAACCTACTTTGCTGGCGAATTACTACTGATGTTGCACTCTACATAGGTTCACAGACCAAAGTTGGGCACTTTTCTGGGCAAAATCTATGGGAATTGCAGCTCTCATTGAAGTAAAATTTGGCGACATTTACAAAGCACTATGCAATGTGAATTTCCCTGACTTTGCCCACCTGTGTTTGGGAAACAGTCTAGCTGAGGGACAAAAATAGCCATCTTTGCTGTGGCTGCTTCTTTTGCAACACACAATCCTCTCCTTTTATGGAGCACCATGATGTCAGCCACTTGTATGTCATCCTGCAAAAACAGCGGAAGATGGCCATCACAATATGTTTTGCTACAGAGCATGCCTGTCATGACAGCAATATATACTTACCCATATGGAATCAATGAGCCACTGATAGACTTCATCCTGGTTTGTGTTTCCATGCCCATGTGGGTAATGGTGGCCAGCAGCCAGAACTGATCTGTCACTGGGGTTCATAAGTCTCAACCTTTTGTCCCCCAAATGTGGAACATTGCCTATCAAAATGTGGAACAAATAGGCAAAATGTGGAACACTTAATCACATCTTTACCTAAGAAGCTCAAAACACTGTTAAAATGTAGCATTTGTGTTCAGAAAGTCTGTTATTAATTGAATAATATATTTTTTGCATTATTTACTATGGATTTTTGCTTTAAAATGTTGACTTTGAATGTGGAACAAGTCCTCACAATGTGGAACAGGGAGCTTTTGTGAAGTGAAATGAGGAACTTTCCTCGTAATGTGGTACAGTTGAGAGGTATGCTGGGGTTGGAACTGTAACCTTTGTCTTTGCCACATTTCATCAGAATGAGGGTACTGGATATCACACACACACACACACACACACACACACAATGCCTACTTATGCAACATAGAAGACTATTACACAAACTGGGGAATATGGGTGTGGATAGGACAGTAGTGTGGTGGGTAGGTAACTGGCTGGGTGGCAGGACACAGAGGGTGGTGGTAAATGGCTGTCACTCCACAGAGGGAAGAGTGACCAGCGGGGTACCACAGGGATCAGTGCTGGGACCGGTCCTATTCAACATCTTCATCAGTGACATTGCACAGGACCTAGAAGGCAGAATTTCACTGTTCGCTGATGACACAAAGCTCTGTAACAGAGTAGACATACCAGAGGGTGTAGACAGAATGAGAAGGGACCTTCAGAAACTTGAAGAATGGTCAGGGATTTGGCAGTTGAAATTCAATGCAAAGAAGTGCAAGATAATGCATATGGGGCACAAAAACCCTGGCACAATATATCAGTTGGGGGTGAGGATATAGCATGCACCAAGCAGGAAAGGGATCCTGGGGTTTTCATCTCTGATGACCTCAAGGTAGGGAAACAGTGTGACAAGGCAGCAGGTAAAGCAAATAGGATGCTGGGATGCATAGGCAGGGGCATCACCAGCAGGAAAAGGGAGGTCATAATTCCACTATACAAGACACTAGTGAGGCCCCACTTGGAGTACAGTGTACGGTTCTGGAGACCATACCTACATAAGGACATAGACAGGGTAGAGAAGGTTCAGAGGAGGGCAACAAAGATGGTGCATGGATTGCATCACAAGTCCTATGAGGACAGGTTGAAGGAACTGAACATGTACTCCCTGGAGGAGAGGAGGGAGAGAGGGGATATCATAGAGACATACAAGTAAGTATCTTACAGGGAGGAACAGGGTGCAGAAATACACTATTTTTAAGTGAAAAAGATGTTCCAGGACTAGAGGGCATGGGATGAAGTTGGAGGGAGGACGATTCAGAGGAAATGTAAGGAAGATGGTGGACAAGTGGAATACCCTGCCAGAGGAAGTGGTGGGGGCTGAAACAATCACAGGATTTAAGAATGCATGGGATAGACATAAAGGAATTTTGGAGGTCAGGGGTAAGGGGCAACAGACTTCTAGGAAAACATAAACTGAACTTACAAGCTCAAATGGGCAGACTGGGTGGGCCATAGGCCCTTATCTGCCGACACTGTCTATGTATCTATGTATGTAGCTATGTAAACCTCTACACCCATGCTAGACAGGGACTTGAATAGCATATGCTGCACTTATATACTTTTCAGGGTTGTAATGATCTGTCAAACTGAAACATGTCATGGCTCAGTCTAGGACTGTGTCAAGTGACATCATATAGTTTTCATGGACAATGTTAACAGGGAAAGAATATTCTGTGTACCACTGTGTGATGAGGCTAACACACATAGACATCCTATATTATAATAGCTGGATCTAGGGGTGTGAGCTCTTGCCTGACAGTGGCCCTGTATATCTTGTTGTTAAGTTACAGTACATGATCAGTGACTCTGCAGACAAATGTGACCATAATAGTGGCACAGTGATTCAGGAATCATTCTGAGGAGAAGATGGCAAGGGCAGCTGCAGAGCAAATTGCCAACCCATGCTCACTCAATCTGGCCTATGTCAAGTCACAAGGGGCATGGGTTTATTTGTCTAGAACCTCCCCCACAATGGGAGGGTATGATATTATAAGGCAGGGTACCATGCAGTATGATATACTGTGGATTAAGTGTCTTGCATAGCACTTATTTGCCATATCTAATACTTAGCATTTATCATTGCTTACAGGGGATGATGGAGACATCTGGTGAAAGCCATCTTTCAGATGGTGCAAAATGGCAGTCTTGACCTGACAGGACACTATGGCTCTATCCTGGAGAATGCAAACATGCTGTCCCTTCATTTTCATCTGAACAAGAATGGGACCTGCCATATGGATGCTGTCAGCAATCTGCGGCCATCAGGTCCACACTTCATAATTTTATTCACAGTATGTTACATCATAGTTGTTTAATAGCAAGGAAGACAGAAAATAAAATGAAGAAAATACAAGTTCCAGTGACACTGAATCAGTGCCTCCGTTCAATGAACAAAAAATATACCTAAAGCCCAATTCATAGTCACAGTTTTGTGTTGCAGGGTGGTTGTGGCATGCTGTAGCACATTTTTACTTGTGGTGTTCAGGAATTGCATTTGCAGATTGGAGCTGCCATGAACACATGTAGCTCAGTTTTCAGGGGACCTGAGCCAAACCTTGCTGACTCAGCTCAGAACAGATCATAACTTGGTGCTTTGTTTTGGTTTTTTTGCCTCCCCCAGCCTTCCAGCTAGCATGCCTGTCATATGATAGGCTTAGGAGGTGGAGGAAAGGTCAAAGGGTGCTCATGGGGAGTGCACACAGCATATGTACTCTGGCTTGTGCATGCATGAACCAGAGTAAATACAGCCACATGACTTCAACCTCTGTGCCACTGCAGCTCAGCCAGTGGAGGGGAAGGGAATGCTTTAGCATGGCACTCATAGCCATCTATTTTTGTTGGTCCTTATCAACAGCAGGCCATACCTGGGAAAAGCAAAGAGTGTGGGGTGGGGTGAGTTACAGACAGGACAGGATGAGAAAAAAATGAAAGAAGAAAAAAAAAACAACAGAAACAAAAAGAGGAGACTGTGTTTGTGTTTGTCGGGGGGGGGTGCAGGTGCATGGCAGTAGATGATAGACTGCAAAAGAAAAGACCTCAAGAAAAAAAATAAAAGCAAATTAAGAAGAGAAATAAAGAAGAATAGACATAAGAAAATACTGAAAAAAAGAGAGAATGTGTAAGAGACTGGGGAACACTCACTCTGTAGTCTTCAGAAAAGAGCAGACCCAAAGAGAATTTGAAGAAAAAGGACCTTAAAGTAAAAAAACCAAAAAACGAAAACATGACAGACTGTGTGGGTGGGAGTTGGAAGACTGCTTAGACTAGAAGCTGCAGTCAGTGTGCATGTAAGTGCACAGTACTGCCTTATAGTGTATAACATAGCAGTGCACAACTGCAAAGAACATAAAAAAAGAAACATTTAATTTAGGAAAGTTTTAAACAAGAAAAAGAAAATAAAGTTTACTGAGAAAACAGCAAAGAAGAATATAGGTTTATGTTTTTATTTAAAGCACAAAAAACGGAGCCAATGAAGACTTGATCACATGTGAAGCCTTTTTGGATGAAGGAGGTAGCCCCTAGCAGTTGAGTAGCCCCTGTCTGCAGCATCACTAGACACTTCCCATGCATTTACTTTTGTGCAGTCATTTTAAAAAATAAACTGCACAAAGAGTGCTAGTAAAGGCTTGTGTTACTGGTGAAGTCTTTTTTTTTTTTTTGGTTGAGGGAGGCAGCCCCTGGCAGATGCATAGCAGAACCTGTCTGAAGTCTCACCGGCCATTTCCTATGCAAGCAGCACCATTTTTCTTTTGTATAGCCCAATTAAAAATCCATTATGCAAACAGTGCTGGTAAAGGCTTGTGTCTGTATCTAGTTAGATTAGCGCTACATTAATAGCGCTGCTGAAGAGCATGCTAGTCAGATCTAGCACTACCATGGACAACGGGCGGGGATTTACAGTGCTTGTGAAATGCACTCCCCTGGTCGCTGTTCATGGTGCTGCCAAAGGACAAGGGCAGCAGTAGACTGGGCACTGGGCCAAGCTGCTCCTGTGGTGTGGAAGGCTAGGGCATGGAGCAGCTCAGTGAGGAGGCAGTGGAGACCAGGGTTCTATTCTTTGTCTCCTACTGTTTTGCCAACATCAGGATTTAGTTTATTTACAAGGGGCTGTGGAAGCAGTATTCCATGGCCCCTTAAATTTTTACTTGCCTCATGATCCATCCCCCCCCCGAGGGAAAATCTTTTAGTACGGGGGGTTCGGGGGTAAAGCCCCATGCAAAAACCAAAGTGGCAGCATTTTTACCACATTATTGTTGCCAATGGCATTGTGCTGTTTTACGTTCACACCCAGTGCCCTTGTGTCACATGTGAAATCTTTTTTTGGGAAAGGACACCCCTTGACAGTAGCTTAGTAGCCCCTGCCTGCAGCATTACCAACTATTTTCTATGCAAGCAGGACCATTTTAATTGTGTGTAGTTAAATAAAAAATAAATTGCACAAAGAGATCTGACAAAGGCTTACATCACATGTGAAACCTTTCTGAGGGGAGGGAGCAGCCAGTGGTAGTTGAGTGGCCTCTGTGTACAGCATTACAAGCCATTTAACATGCAAGCAGGGACATTCTTTTTCTGTTCAGCCCAAAAATAAATTGTATTGTGCAAGCAGAGGGGACAAAGGATTATGTCACATTTGAAGTCTTTGTTGGGGGAAGGGAGCAGCCCTTGGCAGTTGCCTGGTAGCCTGTGCCTGCAGCATCAGAAGTCATTTTTCCATACAAGCAGGACCATTCATATTTATATAGTCTAAAATTGCACAAGAAAACACAGTAAAGGCTTATATCACATGCAAAGGTTGTTTTCAGGGAGGGCAGCCCTTGGCAGTTGCATAGATGCTCCATCTGCAGCCTCACCAATCATTTCCAATGCAAGAAGGACAATTCTTCTTTTTTGTAGTCCAATGAAAATGTAAATTGATGGTTGCTGATCTCTATACAGTACTTCCATTCATCATGAGGAGAAAGCTCAAGTGAGTGAAGCGCAGGTGTGGACAGCCTAGTGAGGCTGAAATTCACTTCATATATTTGACGAAGATATGATAATAAAACATGCCACTTGGATCTCAATAAAAGAAGTCTGTATGTACTCCTTGGTAAAAGTAGTGACCTGTCTCTTTTGCTTTCCTAACAGCATGCATAAGCCAGGCTGGCTCTTTCAGGGCAATCCTGCAGGTAAACCCCTGAGTGCAAAGTTACTTCCTGGTTCTCCAACCTCATGAGGAGGGGCTGGAAATTTTGAGGGAAGCACATGACTTAAGAAACATCTCAGAACTGCCACCATTTTATTATTTATTTGTTTTTGGTAACTGGGTTGGGTGCACTAGACATAGAAATGCCTATTTTCAGATAACAACCCGGGAGGTTACAACAGAATGATACATGACACGGAGAAAGTACAGTCCAACATTTAGTAACATAGGGATATAATGCAAATGATAAAAACAGTCAGTAAAAGTTTAGTTAACAACAAGATCAAAATAGCATCCAGGGTTTCAAAGACAAAATCTAATGCAAAAAACAAAATAAGTGCCATCTATTACAGAGAATCAACATAAGAGCATGTAGAACAAATACAGAATGGAGCAAGAGTGCATGAAGAATAAAAAAAACTCTGGTAGAGCCACTAGGGCTGCTATGCATTAACTAGATGTATATGTGTGTGTGTGTGTGTCCTAGGATTGAGGGGTGGGGGGAGCGATGGCATAAACCCCATCAATTTCAAAGAATGGGGAATAAATTTGTCATTTTTTCCTATTTTGACCCCAAATGTTGAAAACAGTCTTCCTATCACTACACCTCATGAACCCTGTAAGTGAACATTTTCAGAGCCTTGGGAAAATGGCATTCCATGCCACAGGCGCAAAAACACATTTTGGGCAAGTTGTAGAAAATGACAGCTCCACTGTTCATGAGGTGGTGAAAAAAAATGGCTATATTGAAAATTTGGAGTGAAAATATTAAAAATAACCAAAGTTACATGTGTGCATAGAAAATTTTGAACAACCACATGTAACGCGGCCATTTTTCAGAGTATTTTCATCAAATTTTCAACATGGCCATTTTGGGACCTCACCTTATGAAGAGTGCCACTGTCATTTCATTCATTCATCCTGAAAGATGATTTTGCACAGTGGTTGTGCCATTCTGCGTCAAAGGTGCGAAAACAGGTTTGGGGCAGGATGTGAAAAATGACAGCTGTACTGTTCATGAAGAGGTGTAAAGAAATGACAATGTTGAAAATCTGGACTGAAAAATATAAGAAATTAGCAAAGATATGAGTGTGTGTAGAAACTGCACAACACACACTTGTAATGTAGTCATTTGGGGGATTTTTTTGCACCACATTTTCAACATGAGCTTTTTGGGACCTTTCCTCATGAACGCTGGCACTGTCATTTCATTAATCATTCCTGAAAGGTGATTCCATGCAGTGACTTCAAAATCACCTTCGGGACCGAGTAATGAAATGACAGTGCCAGTGTTCATGAGATGGTGTCCCAAGAACCCCATGCTGAAAATTTGGGATCAAAATTCTTAGAAATGGCTGAGATATCAACATAAATTGAAAACCCCACTGACAACCTTTATATGGCACTTACCTTGATTCTTCAGTTCATGGTTTGGCTTTGAAGAGTGCAGATGTGTCCCAGTCCAGAGAAGATTGCAGCCCTCAACCTCCAGAGGTACATATGGGGTAAGGGGAGGTAGGTGCAGAGGGAGGGTCAGGATGGGGGAGGGGGATGAGGGAGATGACAAGGGACAATTTTCTTTTTTACAGGCTTAGAAAAATGTGTGTTGGGGGCAGCTGCAACATGAGCTAACAAGTTCTGAATCGGGGCCCCTTTACACTTGTGACATTGCCAGTGTTAAGCAATTCACCTAGATTTCTCAATTCTATACAATTTTGAGAAGAACCAGACAGCTAATTGTAAGCAATGTATCCACATGTACAAGTAATATGAAATGCATCCCACCAACAGTAGTCGCACCAGTTCATTTAATATTAATTATTTTTCTGCAAATTCATCTTCGTGGCTCTATTGCCTATTCCAAACTCTCTCCATATTCATGTTGTTTCTTTTAGTTCATCGCGATTGCACCTTTCATTTGTATCCATTGTCCAAAATTTAGAGAGCCTACTGTTGTCCACAAATGCTTAGCATTCTGCTTCTTTCTTGCGTTTGGCTTCCTGTGCCATTACTCCTTCTTTCTGCTTTGGACTAGGCCAGCAGTTCTCAAACTTTGTCATAGTGAGCCTCCCCTAAGCCATGGAAAAGATCTTGAGCCTCCCCCCAAATACTGAAATATTTTTGGGCTTCCCCATAGAAAAATAGCTTACTTTTCACAGGTACATCAGGAATAAATTGAAACCTCTTTGCATAGCTGGCTCTTGTGTTATTAAGCTTATTGTAACCCCCCTCCCAACAGGACAACCTACTTGCTCCAATATTTTGACTCTCGAACCATTGTTACTCCTTACTGCCATACCTTCATGGATCAGACTGATTTCCGTTTGCCCTCTAACTGGAATAACCTTCCTGATGACCTCTGCCTCCCCCCCTGCTCTTAAGCAACTTCTCAGGGATCATTTTGCTCCCTCCTGCTCTTATTCCTAGTACCTGTATGGTTAACTCTTGTATTTGGATAGTTCTGCTGCCAGTCTAATTGATCAATTGTTTCTCACATTGTTAGTTTATTGTTCTTAATTTGTTTGCATGTTTATTCATTTTGCATTGCTTGAGTGTTTTGCAGTTACATTCTGAGCTGTATCCTCTCACTACCCTTCCCTGGGTACATCTGATATAAGCCATGGCTCAGTGTACAGCTCCTTTCCTGGTCACAGACTTGTGAATAAATACATAAATTCACCTATTATCCTCTTTCAGTTTGCCTTATCCCTTCACACAAAATCTATAAAGTTCAAAAGTGAAATATAATACTTTTTCAAGACTTGCTTGAGCCTCCCCTGGAACAGGTTGGGCTTCCCCAGGGAAGCTGGCCTCACCATTTGAGAACCCCTGGATTAGGCAATAAAGCCACGAAGAGAAAACAGTTTGCCATAAATGAAGTATGGTAAAGTACATGTGTTAAAAACACTTTGCAATCAAGCACAAATGAAGAGATTTGAAGTGATATATAACTATAAATTGTTTTCAGTAATGACTGTAATATAATTATCTTTGGACTTTTAACATTTAAACAAAAGAAGATTTTTATAAACACATATTAGTTTTAAGCACATGCTAATGAAAATAAAATTACTAGTGTTGGCCCAGCATCATCTGGCAATTTCCCTTGGGGAAATTCTGCCCAGTGTGGGCATACATAAAGTGCATGAGATTTCTAACAAGTTTCATAACCAAAAGATAAAAATCAGATGAAGGATCACTTGTGTGTCTACTACTGCAATTTTCATGACCAAATGTCCTCACAACATAGCCTACTATATGTAGGCATGATGCCAAGAATGTTAAGTACTCTTATTTCTGATCATGTCTTCTATCAGAAGAAAAGATAACAAATCCACTGTTGTTAGACATTTTAACCAAAAAGTGCACTCAGTCACATCCCTTAGATCTTTTTCAGATTGAGAGAATTGACATGCCTAACAGAGGCAGGGAAGCTTTTTGGAGTCCCAGATTCAGAACTTTAAATCAGGTTTGACTAAATGAGGAACTTGTTTTGGGCTCCGATTTTGTAACCTGTTTAAAAAATTATTAGCGGATTCCCCTAAAGTCCATTCTATTTCAGGTTACCCTCCTGCTTTTGCGACAAGTGCAGTTCATATACCTTTTCTCCCTTTTGCCCATCTTTTCTTCACCCCCCCCCCCATCTCCTAGTTTGGTTATTCTTTTGTTTGATCAATATATTATTTGGATGTAAAGTTTTGATGTGTCATTTGTATATATTTTTTGTAAAAGCTTGTATGAAATATTTACCTTATTGGGGAAGCACACAATAGCCCAAGTTGCCAGCTGAGGACATTTGTTCTTTATGTATATAAAATGGGCAATGAAATCCCTGTGTCCTGATTGGCTGAGACTTGTTTCTAGCCATGGCAGTAAGAGAGCATCACCAATGGCTAAAAACAAGTCACTGCCAACCAGGGCAACTCACAGAATTCATAAGCCACTTACTTCCTAATTTCCATCACAAACATGGCTGCAACCTTTACTCATGTATAAAAATCTTCACCTAGGCCCTAAAAATGACAGTCCATAAAATTAAATAAAGTAAGTAAAAAATGTAATATTATTTTCACTCATGAGCCCCTCCATACACACATACACAAATTTAAAAAATCAAGTAATATTCAATTTCCATTGCTGGTGTAATGCCTCACCCCTGCCTTTTTGCCAAAATGACAGGTGACATGCTGTTGAAACTGACAGCAGTACCTGGTGGGGACCTGGGTTCAGGCAGGAAGAGGTTACTCGGCACAGGGGACCTAGGTTTGGCTACTCTGGACAGGGGTACCCAAGTAAATCCAAACACAGGAAGCAATAACTGTAATGTCCAGAACCAGGAATGGGATTCTTCAGTGTGGCTTTTATTCACATACAAGCTGACCAAACAAAGCATAGACGGACCCCCCTGGGGATACATTTCCTGGTAATGCAGGTTAGAGACTACAGAACACTTTATCACTATTTCCAGCCCTCAGGCTCTAAACCCACCAGGCACACAGCCCAGACTTGCACGCAGCTTTGGGTACACAGCCCAACTTGTACACTCTTGGGTTTTCCCCATTGGCCCAGCTCCTCCGCCGGCCACTTGATCCGCAGTCCATTTGAGGAATGAACCAATTATCCTGTTGTGGCTTTCCAAACCACACTAGAGTCTGCGACTCCTAGAGAGAATTTTCCTTACAATCCCACGTCTGGGTACTTCCCCCATCACTGGCCAAGTGCCTGAGGTAAAGTAGAAATCCACAGAAGAAATCCGTAGAGGTGGACCTGGTCACTAAAGATGGGGGGCCACCCACCTCCAGCTCCCACAGCCCATACCCGGCCATTTCTCTGGAAACTGAACAATTCCTGTACTGAACTTTTAAATGTAGATTAAGGGTAGACATCTGTCACATCACCTCTACATATTATTTGCATCCCAAACAAACTCTGGAACTTGAAACTACTTTTACTTTGCTTAGCCCATTTCTCTAGGCTTCCCAATACTTAATAGTTCAATCCCCACATTGTCACACAAGTCCCAGGGTGAAAACATAGGCCCTTTTAGCCAGAGCAGACACTCACCCTTACGTTGCAGGTGCCCCACAGGCGACTCACAAATCTTCTTTTCTCCCAAATAAATACTGGAACATATAAGCAGCTTTTCCTCCACAAGCAGAACTAGGGGGTTTGCCCCAGGAATCTGCAGGGAATCCTTCTCATCCCCCCCAAGAGGGAGGGGGCACTGAGACCCAAAACAGCGGTCTCCACCACTTCAGTATCTCTTCTGTGTCTCTCTTTAAGATGGAAACACACACTCTATTACTTAAAAGTAGCCCTCTGTCAGGGTTGAGGCTCCTAGAGCCTTCATTGAGCTGCTTTAACAGCAAGCTCCCAACTTCACTCTTCACTCACTGAAGACAAACTGCAGACTCTCACTTCAAAACTCCCAACGTTCTATCTAACTCCCTTTGCTGCAGATTCCAATGTGGCTCATACAGCTGCGAAAGTTCTATTGGTGATGTCATCCCTCAGTCTCAGCTGAGACTGAGAACAGAGTGAGACAGTGTGAAACCCATTTAACTGGAGTTTCACAAGTGGCCTTCCCTGCCTACCACTAGGTCTTACTGGGATTCTAGTAACCCCGGATAACAAGGGGGTTACACTTGCCCTTGACCTGGAAAATAACTGTCCGCAGTCATTATTTACCCGGCCTTAGGCCATCCCACCCTGTGTGCTACCTGCGGAGGGGGGGTGATCAGGCCCCCTCCTACCATGTGCGAGCACAGGCAGGCAACACTAAGGGCCTACAGGCCTTTAGCTGACATGTCAGCCTTTACACTATCCACTTACAATGGACACCTATTGGCTCTGGTAGAACTATCCAGAGCATAGCCCTGATAGATCAGCACTGCGGTCCCTACTGCAGGTCAGGGCCACAGCCTGTCTATCCCCCCTAACCCTCTAGGGAAAACCTATCTGCCTCTAATCTAACAACCCCCAAAACAAAAACAACCTGGGGACCTCCCCGACCTTGGGCAACCTGCAACCACACACCATTAAAATACTAAACTACTGGCTCCTCCCTACCCCCACAACCACACCTGTGGAAGGAAAGGGTTAATGCAATAACAATAACAATAACACCACAGTACTTTAAATTTCTACACACTAAATCACTGATGAGGAACTCCGATGAGCCCTTCCTCCTCTTCTTGTCTTCTCTTTTATCTTCCCAGGAACACCTGTAAGAAAAAGAAAGACAACACACACTCTCCTAATCTGCACACATAGTCTACCTAAAACCCCTACCATCAAAACACTGAAAAATCCCAAAAAGATTTTTTTTTAGAAAAAGGTAGAAAAACAGTATTTACATTAGAAAACAATGACATTATTTACAATACACATTTGGGGGGATGGAGTGCCCTAAAAGTCCCAACTAGTGACCACAATGCCCAAAGGCTAGTCCAATAAAGAGTCTCTCCTGGGCCGGAGCCCGGTGAAGCACAGTTCTAACAGGCCAAAGTCCCTAAGGGGAGAGTCTTTGCGGACAGTTCACTCATTTTGAAGTCTGTTAGTGTAGGGTGTGTACTGCAGTGTCATAAAGATAGAAAAGTTCGGACTTACCAGCCACTTGTAGTATGGAAATTTTGGGACCGACCTGCACCTCTGACGAAGACTCTCCCTGGCAGCATTTCTTCCGATACAGCTGGGAGGACATCTTCCGGGAACCACAGGAGGGCACATCTGGGAACAGCTGGGTTGATGTCATCTCTGGAGATGGAACCTTAGAACAGGAACAAAAAGAAAACAGCTGGTCTGACATCATCCGATTACCAGGTGATGAACAGGATACAGCTGGGCTGGTGTCCTCTCTGGATCTGAAGTCATCTGGTGGGCCAGTCGATGGATGCTGGAAAGGCCAGTACACTGTAGACTGATGAATGTGGGGCACCTGAGTCCTGGATATTCATATTGGCAGATCAATAAGGCACTTCACAGTCTGGTGTGGCAGTATTGACTACCACTGCTCGGCTCTCCATTTTGTAGGCATAGGCACATTTGCTGAGAGGTCCTTGCACTGAGGCCAATAGTACTGGGGGTCAGGAGCTTGAATTATTACCCCATCTGGGTGCACATAATTCACACAGTGGGAGATTTCACGTCCCTCTCCGTCCACTATTCTCACTCTGTCTATAAACAGTGTCCTGCCTCTCTTCCACTGGGTATACTTTTCGTGGAACAGTCTATTCTTTACATGCTTGTTGGCCCCAGGATGCACACTTTTCATTGCTTTGTCCCAGATCCAGGATTTCCTGCAGTTCTCCATCTCCTCCCAGACTTTCCGAGGAAAGGTAGGAAAGGTCATACCATAGATCTCATTTGCCTTTCTACGAACCAGTCTCTCCTCTTTACTTGCTTTTGTCAATCTGAGACCGCTGGCCTGGTTTGGGGGTGGCCAGTCCTGGTTCTTCCAGCTTCGCATCCTTAAAGAAAGTAGAAACGGATCCCTGACTTCTTCCTCTTGTGAAGCCAGGGCAGTGGCATCACCACTTTCTTCCATACATTCCTCCAAGGCAAGATCTTGAGGCTGTGTACCCATTCCTTTTTGACAAGGCCACATAGGTTCCCCCTCATCTTCCTCTTCACTGAGGATCTGAGCCCAGGAGTGAGCAGTCGTTCTCACTCCTGAGACTATCCACTCATCACTAGGTGCGGAGGTCAACACCTCCCACTCAAAGACCTCTCGCATCTCATCTTCATCTAAGAGACTTGGGCTAGCCCCCCCCCCAGGGGTCTATTGATGCTTTATCCGAACTTTCCTTCTGGGATCCAGCATCCGGAACTTCAACTTCTGGTTCTGTCTCTAACTCTGCACCCTCTAGCTTTGTGCCACACTCCTCCAAGGGGCCTTCCTCCACAGGCTCCGCCTGGTGCTGTGTGCTGCCAACTGCAGATTCCTGAACCTTTGTCCATGTGGGAGCCAACCGAACTTGAGGCGCTTTATACAAGCCATATTTTTCTAGGCATCCAGCACAGTGAGGAATCATGGAGACGTCCCTTCCAGCTCTCAAGCATATTTGACATACATGCGCTGGAAAACCAGGAACCGCCACATGAGGAGGTAGTTGTCCTCCATAGCACCACTTTTCAATATTCCTCAGTCTATTTACTGCTGCTGTTACTGCAACCCGGGCATGATCCAGGTAACGAGTGGGTCCTGAGGCCATAACTGCAGAAAAACAAACAAAAGTTCACTGTAACTGAAAGTCCCAACTTTATTGAACACACTCTTTAGTTGTAAAATGGCTCCTCTGCTGCTGTGTTTACTTTACTACCCCACCCTGTAATGACGGCGACAGCACTCCTGTGCATCAACATTCAGAATCTGGGTCAAGCCACTGCGCACCCGATTTACACAAACTACTGATAACTTTTGCTCAAACTGAACAACTTGCTCTGTTCTTGCTTTAAACACATTTACAGGATTTTCCGTGGACTTTTTACATGCTGGTAACATTCATTAGATTCACAGTCCCTTAAAAGCTTCAGGTTTTTAGCACAGGATTGCCTGTATTACTAGTGCTGCACATTGGCTACAATTCACAGTCTCTCTCTGGCTTTAAACTTTAAACTGAGGCTGGATTCATTGCTATGCACACAGTCAATGGCTTAACAGACTTGCACTTGCTGGCAGGACTTGACACAGTCGTTACTTGCACAGCGACTACACTGCTGCACACACATTTATATGGCATAGGGCTGAAAATCACTGTTTGAGCAGTTTTAAGGTGGTTACTTACTGTTATCAGTAGCAGTTTGCTGTGATGGGGAAAAACGGCCTGCAGCCAGTTCTTGGAGGCCTCAGAACAGAAACGGGTGGGCAGTCCTACCGATTGTCTTTTCAACCACCCTTCTTGCAATTTCAATGATCGATTAGTGGGTTGAGCCCGATTTTAAATAAGAAAGTAAATTTTTAAACTATTTACAATGATTTTAACACTCAGTGATGCTCCTCCACTGCCAGTACACGCACTCTACTCACACTCCCTCTCGAATGCTGGGACAGTCACTGTAGAGCTGGTTAAGGGGCGGGACTGATTGCAGCCTGACCAACCACACAACGCCATGCTAATGAGCCTCTTCTTCCTCGTGAGGGCTCTTCTCCTCACGGCGATCGTCGAGCAGTCAAATTTAAACTGCAGAATGCAACTTTTTTTCTTCACCAACTGACTCCACGCCGGGAGCCCATTTCAGCCATTTAACATAGCCATTTACACTGGAGTCTCTCAGTCAATTCAAAAATCATCTCCAACGTCCAGGGCACAATTTGTCTGTTGCTACCCCTAGTCTTCCACACTTTTCTTTACCACAGTTTATTTTAAAAGCATTTCAAACATCCAGGGCACAATTTTTCTGTTGCTACCCCTAGTCTTCCACACTTTTCTTTACCACAGTTCATTTTAAAAGCAGGCAAAAATGCTGTAAACTATTTTGATGCAGGACAAGGGCACACTCTTTGGCTTTACTGCTCCTTGGTAAACAGTTGGCAATTTTAAACAGCAGCACAAGATCCACAGCACACAGCAACACACTAGGGAAATTGCTTCAGCTTTTTGGGCTAGCCACTGCCAGATAGCCAAAACGCTAGCCCCTTTGCCCGAGCACCTTCATCCCAGAACAAAATCCCAGTGGTGCCTCCATTTTTGTAATGCCTCACCCCTGCCTTTTTGCCAAAATGACAGGTGGCATGCTGTTGAAACTGACAGCAGTACCTGGTGGGGACCTGGGTTCGGGGAGGATGAGGTTACTCAGCACAGGGGACCTAGGTTTGGCTACTCTGGACAGGGGTACCCAAGTAAATCCAAACACAGGAAGCAATAACTGTAATGTCCAGAACCAGGAATGGGATTCTTCAGTGTGGCTTTTATTCACATATAAGCTGACCAAACAAAGCATAGACGGACCCCCCTGGGGATACATTTCCTGGTAATGCAGATTAGAGACTACAGAACACTTTATCACTATTTCTAGCCCTCAGGCTCTAAACCCACCAGGCACACAGCCCAGACTTGCACACAGCTTTGGGTACATAGCCCAGCTTGTACACACTTGGGTTTTCCCCCATTGGCCCGGCTCCCCCGCCAGCCACTTGATCCACAGTCCATTTGAGGAATGAACCAATTATCCTGTTGTGGCCCCCCAAACCACACTAGAGTCAGCGACTCTTAGAGAGAATTTTCCTTACAATCCCACGTCTGGGTACTTCCCCCATCACTGGCCAAGTGCCTGAGGTAAAGTAGAAATCCACAGAAGAAATCCATAGATGTGGACCTGGTCACTAAAGATGGGGGGGCCACCCACCTCCAGCTCCCACAGCCCATACCCGGCCATTTCTCTGGAAACTGAACAATTCCTGTACTGAACTTTTAAATGTAGATTAAGTGTAGACATCTGTCACATCACCTTTACATATTATTTGCATCCCAAACAAACTCTGGAACTTGAAACTACTTTTACTTTGCTTAGCCCATTTCTCTAGGCTTCCCAATATTTAGTAGTTCAATCCCCACATTGTCACACAAGTCCCAGGGTGAAAAAATAGGCCCTTTTAGCCAGAGCAGACACTCACCCTTACGTTGCAGGTGCCCCACAGGCGACTCACAAATCTTCTTTTCTCCCAAATAAATACTGGAACATATAGGCAGCTTTTCCTCCATAAGCAGAACTATGGGGTTTGCCCCAGGAATCTGCAGGGAATCCTTCTCATTCCCCCCCCGGAGGGGGGGCACTGAGACCCGAAACAGCTGTCTCCACCACTTCAGTATCTCTTCTGGGTCTCTCTTTAAGGTGGAGACACACACACTCTATTACTTAAAAGTAGCCCCTCTGTCAGGGCTGAGACTTCTAGAGCCTTCACTGAGCTGCTTTAACAGCAAGCTCCCAACTTCACTCTTCACTCACTGAAGACAAACTGCAAACTCTCACTTCAAAACTCCCAACATTCTATCTAACTCCCTTTGCTGCAGGTTCCAATGTGGCTCATGCAGCTGCGAAAGTTCTATTGGCGAGTTCATCCCTCAGTCTCAGCTGAGACTGAGAACAGAGTGAGACAGTGTGAAACCCATTTAACTGGAGTTTCATAAGCTGCCTTCCCTGCCTACCACTAGGTCTTACTGGGATTCTAGTAACCCTGGATAACAAGGGGGTTACACTGGTGTTTCTTTGATGACCATGAAAAATCCGTCTCCTATCCCTACAAGTTTGCCAGAGAGCTCCTTGCTCATTACCTGGCAACAGATAAAATTCAGATTCTGGCTCCACTTGCCGTGCATGAGTGTGTGTGTGTGTTTTTATGTCAGTGGAACTCTGAAGAATTTTGAATTCATGTATTCCATGTTACCATTTCATGTGTGTGTATGTGTGTGTGTGTGGGGGGGGGGTGGCATTCTACTACTGGAATAATGCAGAGCCTTGAATTCTTCTATTCCATGATAAACAATCACAAAATGTGCTGAATATAAAGAAAGACAGATGACTGACAGGTGAAAAACATCTGTGGAGGGATTATTTTACATTATTTAGTAACATTCTATGATATTTTTTGTGGCTTTGGAAACTTTAGAGTGTCCATTTTTTTAACAGTTGCCTATGGGCCCATTTTAAATAAGAAATAAGGTGCTCCAGGGATACTAAGAACCATACTAAGAACAGAAAGAAGCAGAAGGCTGCAAGACCCATGGAGCTTCATACCTTACATAAAGTAATTAAGGGTCAATCCTGATCTCATGTAACTGTCTAGTCAATTTTTAAAGATGTTCTTATTGTTACTAACAATAATATTTAAGGGCAACATATTCCATGGCCTGACCATTCTCTGGGAGAAATAGTAGGCCCTTTTCTTAGTATTACATTTATTTCTAGCAAGCTGTAATGGATGACCTATAGTGTTTACCTGAACTTGCTTGAAATCTAGGCCACACTCTGCTGATAGTTATGGATCTTGAATAATATCCCATGTGAATAGGCGATCACCTCTGATTCTCCAATCCTCCAATGACATCAGGTTGAATTTAGATAGTCTATACTCATATGAAAAGGCCTTGTTAGATACTACAGATTTGGTAACTCTTCTTTGTACCTTCTCAATTCTTACTATGTCCTTCCATTTAAATGGACTCCATAGTTGTGAAACAAAGTCAAAGTGGGGTCTTCTTACATAAGCTCTGTACAGGGGCAACAAAATGTCAGGGTTTTTCGATGTAATGTTATGACGAATGACCCACCATATCTTATTTGCCTTACTAATAGTATTAGTAATACGAGTATCAAAATTTAAAGATAGGTCAACAATAATCCCCAAATCTCTTTCACTTTCTTTGCTAATTAATATGTTATCATAAAGATAATATTGTTTTTTATTATTATTTTTTCCAAAGTGCAGATGTTGGTGGTACTATGTTTTCCCCATGATTAGGGGGCTGAAGGCATTCAGCTTCCTCTCGTGCCTCACTGTGCCCCTGACTGTGGGGAAAACCTAGTACCTTGAATGCCCTGTTGTGCCTTATTGCTTTATTAATATCCACCAACTGAGTTATTCAAGAGGTGTTATGTTTTAATTTGTTTAAAACTTGTTAAGTGTAGTGACACAGAAATAATGCACAGTATGTAACATACATAAAGTGGTATGCTTGCTTATGTTGAAACTTGTTTCATTCTTTCTGACTGCACTGGAGGTTACCCTGCAGGTCAATGGGGCACACAGACTGAGCACTCTGTATTCAGCCTGAGGAAAGTATGTGATGCCACTATGTCATCCACATTTGTATGGCACTTTGGTGACATGCTAGCGCTTCTGTGTGGCACCATAAAGAAGTCAGCATAGAGACACTAACAGCATTGACTGAATGGCATCAATGGGGGAAGATTTTCCTCCAGTTGAACTAACACAGTATATTTGCAATAACATCTTGTGATGCCAGAATACTGATGAATTATAACCACACTTGTAGTACATGGATGTGTTTATCTTTTTTACTGTTTAAGTGAACATTACAATTGTTCTGTTTTCATTCTCAGGACCACTACCTTGATAAAGCTGCAAAGGCAAGCAGCAAAACATTGGTGGTATGAAAGTGGGCAGTAATATATTTATAATTAAGGAAAGAGAAGCTGAACATACACTTTTCAATCTGCTTGTATGTTTGCTACTGCACTTTTGACTGCATTTTCCATGTCCATTAGCAGACAATGTGGACTGCCATAGGGAGGTTGGTGACTTGATTTCATTTGAATTTGGAAATATAGATTATCTATTGCACCATTTATACAACTTAAAAGTCATAACAAGTGAATTATAGAGATGTTCTCTGATAGGCTAATGCACACATTATTTATTTATTCATTTCAAAATTGTTAAAGGGGAGAGGCACATGGAGCCAAGGCTCATTTCCAGTTGCAACCCGTGGGAAGGGAAAAGTGGAAAAACAGCAGCACAGTACCTAATGACAAGTCAATTAAAAATTGCTAAACGTTTGTACAAAATTAGAATAAATACCAAACTGTATGTACAGAGAAAAAAATGTACAGCTCAATAAGAAACACCTAACAAGTGCAAATGCAGAAGTGCCAGCAATACACAATGAACAAGAACAATATTGACAAACAGGTGATTGAATTGTAGGGTAAGTTCTTGCTTGTCCTCATAATGGAGGAAGAAAATAGAGGCTGTGAGGAAATGAAACCAAGACAGGAGCAGGACCCCAGCCAGCTGCCTTACCAGGATGGGAAAAGGCTCAGTGAAGTGTCAGGAGGAAGGATAACAGGAATGGAGGGAGGGGGTTGGAGTTTCAGCTGATGTATGAGGAAGACAGGTGATCCAGAAAGGCAGAGGGAAGAGGGTAGTTGGTGAGAGAGAGAGAGAGAGAGAGAGAGAGAGAGAGAGAGATATCAACAGGAGAAAGCAGATTGCCCAGCGAAGGAGTGGGGGGATGAGTGCCAAATGTGCAGTGGTCCTTGGAATGGAGGGAACAGGACACAGGAAGTAGCTGGGAGACAAGAGAGGAAAGGTAAGAGGGAAGGGAACAAAATGAAACATTGTG
This sequence comes from Neoceratodus forsteri, assembly GCA_016271365.2. Lineage (NCBI taxonomy): Eukaryota > Metazoa > Chordata > Ceratodontiformes > Ceratodontidae > Neoceratodus > Neoceratodus forsteri. The sequence goes on along the minus strand of CM028137.1, from coordinate 483,009,598 downwards.
GCTGGACTGCCAGCACAGTGGTAGCACTAACGCTCATGACACTGAGAACCAGGGTTCGGGAGCAAGCCTGGGAATGTGGAGGACCGGCTGGGTGGAGGGGCGAAGCATTGAGCATCCTATGGACTGCTTTCCTCTTCTGTGGGTGGGGTTAAGGAAGTTGCCAGTGCTTGAGTGACCCTTTTTAGCAGCCAGGGGGTTCAACAGCTGGGACTGTCTAGGTTGGGAAGCATATAAGTGTTATAGCATATGGTATTCGCCTGGATAAATAAAGACTTGATTGATTCATTGATATAAGATGTCTGTCATTTCTGCCCCCAAGGCATTGCATGACATTCCTCACAGGGAGAAATACCAGAAAAAGAAGGAAGTTCCGCTGCCGCATAATGACATCTGCCCCCACACAGTGAATCACGTGTGGCTGACCAGGGTCTGACTCTCATTCTATCTTTTGGTCTCCTTTGGGAGCGGGGAGATGGGGGACCTCTCCCTGGCTGCTTCATCCCTAGTGGGTAAGCCGGGGGTATTTAGGAGAAAGGAAAGTCACAGGGTGTGTGGCGAGGCTGAGCATTTCATTGGACCAGTTGGGGTTGGCAGGATGATGACAGATACAGCATCATAAATAAAAGAATGAAACTGAGTCTTTGAGTCTGATCCCATCTCTGCACTTCCATCTTCCTCAGTTTAATTTGTGCATGTCTGTCTAGGCTGGTCACATCCATATTGGCTCCTTGCCAATTGCCTCTTCTTTGGGTAAGAATGACAAATGTTTTAGCTTCCTTCAGTTTTTATTTGCCTTTTTATGTTCTCTTTCTAGAGAACTGCTGTTTCTTGCATTGTTGGCCACTTTCTGTTGGCTGAAATAATGTATTTTTAACTGTCTTTGTCTTGAGCTCTTTCTGGGTAGAGCTGCCCCCTCATCCCAGCCAGCACAGTCTGTTTGCCTAGGCTTCTGGGCTCCATGTTCATCTGGTATAGTTAACCCTTCTGGTTTGTCAGCTTCTTTTTCTGAGGGTTTAATGGAGACTACAAGCTATTTTGTGTCATTTTTCCTTGTTTCTAACATCTAAAATTGCTTGCCTTTGGTAGTTTGTTTGGTCAATGTGCATTTTTATGATAAGTTGTGTCCCTAGCAGTTACCATTAGTGCTCTGTGCTTTCACTTTTCTCTCTCCAGCACAAAGCGGTGAGATGTGTGCATTCTATGGCTGTATTTCTAGATGCTGGTTGTAGGTTTGACTCCCACCTCCCAAAAAAAACTCTGATTCTACCCAGCTTCAATTGAAAACACCAGGAACGTTGACACAGTTAGACTTACGATTTATCCCCTCTATGACATTTGTATGTTACTTAGTTGTAGAATAATAATCAGTAAGATGGTGTTGTCTACATCCAAGAGGTTATTTTATCAGTTTACCTATGCCTGACATCTCTGTGAGCCAGATTATACTGGACACTGTATCATCTCCCCCTAGCTGATGCTCAGGGGTTTAGGATGCTGTTACATGTACACCACTCCATTTCACAGTCATGGCGACAATATGGAGCCTGCATTTCTGCTCTCTAGTGCTTGCATTAGCACAATGAATCTGCCCACTGAACTAGTTGGGGCACAAATTCACTGGAAGACTACACTCTTGCATTTTGTTTTGTGTATTGGCTATTTGAATGGAGCCATATGACTGCCAGCCTGACTATCTCCTCTGGCCAAGGTATTGCTAAAGAGCTCATCAGCCATTTTGAATGCTCAGTCACATGTGGCAGAACTTACTATTGTTGGAGATTACCCACTTTGACTGAGATCTCACGATGCTTGAGATCTTGACTGCCATCTTGGTGGGACTGGCATGGATTGATTTTGGTTCTCAGCAGCCATCTTGTTGTACACTGTACCAAGAGACAGATATCAGTGTGTTTTTCTTGTACTCTGTCTTTTTCCCTACTTATGTATTTTATTGATAATTTTTTATACTTTTGACTGCGACACTTTTCTGGATATTTTGAGATTAAATTTCTGTGTTTTTTATGTTTATTGTTGGTGTTTAGATCCCTTCCTATAAGGCCTTCAGGGTGAGGTCCAGTCTTCTCTCAGCATCTGTAGTTCATGTAAAGTGCTACTATTTTTGCTGTCTGCCTAAAGCTTAACTGTGTTTTACCTGTCTTGGATTTTTTAAAGCTGATTTCTATCTGGGTTAGCCAGGAGTATGTTTGGCTGTTTTATTATAGTGAGGTTTGATATGAGTTTAGTGGGTGCTTTATGTCTTTTAGGAACAGCTTAAGGGTGACTGAAGTAATGCTGTGCTTGCCAGCTATCTTACCTGCTTGTTTGTGTGGTTTGGTTGATGCAGCCATTCTCTCACCTGATGCATCCATACGATGGATGATTCCAGGTTGTGAGTCCTGGGTAGTTCCCCTTCAAGCCTCAGCTCAGGGGCTTCTCACCTCATTTTCTAGAGCTATGGTTATAGAGTGTTCAGCTTGGAAGTTTGCATATAGATGCTCCCAAGCTCAGAATGCATGCTGTCAGTTGTGCTTTCGATTGTTTGTTTTGACTTACACTTTGGTTTCAGATTGGCTTCTTGATTGGTGGTGACATGGGGTGACAGCGAAGACCCATACTGGAAAATGCATGCTTATTCATCATGAACCTTGGTGGTAGTCCAGTTTGACAGAAAGGTGGTCCTTGTTTGTGCTCATTCTCATGGGGTTGCCTTTTTACCTCTGTGTTTTGTTTTGGGCTCAGTGTTCATTTCACGGTTACCAATTTTTTAAATAAATAAAAGAAAGCTGGGTATGACTACACATGTGACACTACAAACATTTCTCCTCAACAACTGGAACCATGTCTCACAGAACTATCAAAGAAAACTGTCACTCACCCAGTCTGTAAAACAATCTATTTAGTGTTGGACAGGAGACAACAACCTTCGACAGGAGGAAACCCTACATGGATAAACTGCCATAAAAATCAAGAGAGACACCAATCTGCAAGGCTGGCACACAATCCTGAGCTCGGAGTCAGTGCAAGGAGAGTGGTTAACAGCCAAATCAAAATTACCTAAGAAATATAATGAAACTAGTGTGGTCAGGCTAGCCCTTGCATATGTCCACTGGAGGGTCTAGTGATGTCATGTCAAAATATGAACAGACAACAAAGTGACAATGCTATACATTAACAAACAAGGAAGAACCGGATCAAACTGATAGAAAGAGAGGTAACCAGTGTCTTACCATGAGCAGAGGTTCACCCAGTGGGTCCATCACCTATGCATCTAACAGGAGAATGAAACACACAAGCTGACTGGATCAGGCAGCAGGCACTCAACCCAGGGTAGTGGTTGCTCAACTAATGAATATTCCAGAAAATTCAGGTTTGTTGGAGACCTTTTGAATAAGACCTTATGGCCATAAGAACAAACAGCAAGGCCACAAAGTGCTTCTCAAGATACAAAGAGCACACAACAGCAGAAGTAGATGACCTGTCCACTCCATGGCAATTGAAAGGACATTTATCTTTCTGACAATCTCCTTTGCAGCATGAGTAGTCCCAAAAAATCCAGGAATCCAGAAGCACAGTGGTCCTCATAGCTCAGACTGGCACAGGAGAATGAGGTACACATCAGTAATATAGATGTTGATAGATGAACCAATACTTCTACAGACACTGCCTGATCCCTGACATCAATACTTTATCCAGTACTGCACACGTTCAGACTTACAACATAGTTGCTCAGTGGGATAGACTGCTAGCGGCAGAACTTTCACACAAGGAGGTGAATACAATGGTACAGTCTCATAGACCATTAATAACAGACAGTGGTCCATTTTCAATAGATGGTTCAAATCCAAATACATCACTGCCACATCCTGCACCATTCCATGATTACTGATTTTTTAGAAGGTGGATTCGACAAAGGATTGCCCACAGCATCCTTACAGGTGCTAGCCACCATAACAGGGGCAGTATAAGGGAAAAGCAAGGGTCACTTCCTGGAGCACACCCAGAGGTGATAACTTTCTTCAAAGCCACAGGCAATGTTAGACCCAGAAAGAAAACAACTGTAGTACAATGGCAGCTGAATGTTGTACTCGACATTTTAACCAGAATGAAATTTGAGCCTCTGGATTCAGTCTCACCATATCATTTGACTTTCAGACTCCATTTCTAATTGTCATTTATTCAGCCTGCAGAACGAGTGAGCTTCAGGCCTTATCATGTACTGAACCTTTTCTGACATTTCACAAGATAGAGTAATTTTCAGGGCTGTTCCCTCCTTTCTACCAAAGCTGTCCTCTCCCTTCCATTTGTCCCAAGAGAGCTCTCTTCCTTCCTTTGACTCAGGACCAAGCAACCCTCGCAGGGATGCTCTCCTGAACTTGGATCTCATTAGGACTGCTAAGCGTTATCTGGATAGAACAGTGCCCTTCAGAAAGTCTGAGAGATTGTGTCTCCTGTTCCATGAATCTAAGTGGAGACTTCCCATTTCAAGGGCTACCATTGTCAGATGGCTGAAATCGGCCATTTCAAAGATCTACAAAGCATTCATCTTGCCCCCCTACCCCCAAATGAAGGCACATTTCCCCAGAGCAGTGGCCACCTCCGGGCAGGAAGAAATTTAGCCTCATTTGTACCTTTTCCATACTCTTTTTGTGGGTTGTATTTGTAATGTTTTGATAAAACTTAGAGCTTCTTTAATTAAAAATAAATCAGCCTCAATTGCAGACTTCTTCTTTTGGCAATCTGGTTGTTCATGCTCTTGTTCTCTCAACACTACAGACTCGATACCTGGGACTATGACAAGGCAAAATTTGGGTATATGGTTCTAGAGTCAATTCTTAAGCCACTTCCTCATCATTCCACCCAATTTTCTTCTATCACTACTACTTAGATTTAGTGGTGTAAAAGGTGTGATAGGTAATGGAAATTTACTCACCAAGTAAAGGTGATTATAGGAGCACCTTTTATACCACTCCTTATACAATGGCAAGAAAGAATCCTGGTTTCTGATTGGTCAGTTGGCTATCACAGCAGGGATGTTATCCTGGCATAACATCCCTGCTGATTGATTGGATGATTTCGATCCCCATCCCCTCCATGATCATCTCCTCTTTCTCTTAAGAAACAAAAATATGTTTACACACTAACAAAACATTCTTTAAATTATTTTTTATTATAAAACAACAAGCCATTGTATAATAGGAATAATGCCCTCAGGGTGGGAGTTATGCTGGGATAACATCCCTTCTCGGGTGTTGGATGCCCTCGGCCGGTGGCCTCGGGCCCAACCACCCGAGGTGGGATGTTATCCCAGCATAACTCCCACCCTGTCAGGCATTATTCCTTTAATATCCCACTCAGTGATGAGGAATATGGCTTTTGATCAGTGTGCATTTATCAAGTGCAATGTCATAGTTTGATCACTACCGTATAGAAACATAGACTTTGACAGCAGAAAAGGACTGCTTTGCCCACCTAGTCTGCCCATTTCCCTACCTACAGGATAAGCTGCAGATCCTATTTAACCAACAGCCTATTTCTTCTTACCCTCCACAAAAATTGCCTTATGTCTGTCCCATGCATTCTTGAATTCTCCCACAGTTTTAGACCCCACAACCTCCTCAGGAAGGCTTTTCCATGCGTCCACCACCCTCTCTGTTAAAAAATACTTCCTCACATTGCCCCTGAACTGCCCCCCTCTATCTTCAAATTGTGTCCCCTTGTTCTTGCACATCTCTTTTTCTGAAAGATGCTACCCTCTTGGACTTTGTTGATTCCACTGAGGTACTTAAAAGGTTCTATCATGTCCCCCCATCTCCCTCCTTTCCCCAAGGGTATACATATTAAGTTCATTTAGTCTCTCCTCATATGGCTTCTCTTGCAGACCCTGCACCATTTTAGTTACCTTCCTCTGGACTGCCTCTATCATGTCTATGTCCTTGCAGATATGGTGTCTCCAGAACTGGATGCAGTACTCCAGATGGGGTCTCAACAACTGTCTGTACAGAGGGACAACAACTTCCTGTTTTCTGCTGGTGTTGCCTCTCCCTATACATCCCAGTATCCCCCAGCCCTCCCTACTGCCTTCTCCCATTGCTTGCTAACCTTAAGGCTATCTGATATGATTACCCCCAGGCCCCTTTCCATTTTTGTTGTTATTTACTACCTCCCCCACCCCCTTGTGTAATCTTCCCCTGGTTTTTGTTTCCCAGGTGCATTATTTTGCACTTCTTTGCATTGAATCGAAGCTGCCATACTTCTGACTATTCCTCCAACCTTGCCAAGACCCTTCTCATCCTTTCCACACCTTCTTGTGTATCAACTCTGTTGCAGATCTTTTTGTCATCTACAAAGAGGCATACTTTTCCTTCCAGTCCCTCTGCAATGTCACTTATAAAGACATTAAAAAGGACTGGACCCAGTACTGAACCCTACAATACCCCACTAGTAACCCCTCTTTCTTCAGAGTGGACTCCATTTACAATTACCTTCTGTGTCCTGTTGTCCAGACAATGTTTTACCCAGGCTACCACCCTGGGACCCACTCCCAGGCTGGTTAGTTTGACTATTAATCTTTTGTGTAGTACTGTGTCAAATGCCTTGCTAAAGTCTAGGTAAGCCATGTCCACAGCCCCTCCCTGGTCTACTACTTTGGTCACCCAGTCAAAGAAATCAATTAGATTCATCTGACATGACCTTCCTGCTGTGAACCCATGCTGCCTTGGGTCCTGTGCCCCACTGACCTCTTGGTACTCAACAGTTCTTTCCTTCAGAAGTGATTCCATCACTTTCCCTACCACAGAGGTCAAACTGAAAGGTCTGTAGTTTTCTGCCTCTGTCTTGGCCCCACTTTTGTGAAGGGGAATCACATCTGCTTTCCTCCAGTCCTCAGGTACCACACCATCCTCCCATGACTTGTTAAAAAGGGTAGTCAGTGGTTTCACTAGTTCTCCCCTTAATTCTTTTAGAATTCTGGGGTGAATTCCATCAGGCCCCACTGCTTTCTCCACCTTCAGTTTTAGGAGTTCTTTCAGAACCCTTTCTTCTGTGAAAGGACTGGGATTGAGCCCTCTATCCAGAGTGCTTCTTTTAATTGAATTAGGCACCTCCTCCTCCTCCTCCTCTTTTGTGAATATTGAGCAAAAATATTCATTCAGTATCCCTGCTTTTTCACTGTCCCTCTCTGCCTACCCACTGTCCATTCTATTCAGCCTCACTATCCCTCCCTTTGTCTTTGTACACTCCCTGATGTACCTATAAAAGGTTTTATCCCCCTTCTTAACCGAGTTGGCTATCTTTTCCTCAGTTTGGGCCTTTGCTATTCTGACTTCCCTCCTTGCTTCCTTCTGCCTTAACTGGTACAGCTCTCTGTCCTGCTCCTTCTGTGTTTTCTTATACTTCCTGAATGCTATCTTTTTCTCCCTGACCTTCCCTGCCACCTCTTTTGAGAACCATAGTGGCTTTTTCTTTCATTTTGATTTGTTTATTTGCTTTACACAAAGGCTTATTGCCTCTGTGATGGCAGTTTTCACGTTTCCACATTGTTGCTCCACCCCTCCTTCTAGCCTGTTTGTTAGTGCTTTTCTAAGGCACTCTCCCATCATGCCAAAGTCAGCCTTCCTGAAGTCCAGTACCCTCACTTTTGTATGGCTTGACTCTGTAGCTGAGTTTATCATGAACCACACTGTTTGGTGGTCACTTGTTCCCAGATGGCTACTGACTTCTAGATCTGAGATCCTTTCACTGTCCCCATTTGAGAGTACAAGGTATAAGATTGCTCCCTCTAGAGTGGGTTTCAAAACTAGCTGTCTGAGGCATGCCACCTGTAGGGCATCGAGAATGGCCCTGCTCTTGGATGTGGCTGCAGCAAATGTGCACCAGTTAACATCTGGCATATTCAGGTCTCCCATTAACAGTATCTCCCCTTTCTCTGCCATCCTAAGAATGCCTTCTATCATATCCTTGCCCATTCCCTCCCACTGACATGGGGGTCTGTATACAACACCTGTGTGGATTGTGGTGCCATTTCCAGTCTCTAAGGTGACCCACAGTGCCTACTCTCCTCCCTGTTTGCTCTTTTTTCAGTTGCTTTTATTTCTTCCCTTACATAGAGAGCTACTCCTCCCCCTCTTCTCCGCTCCCCATCTCTCCTGTAGGTTGTATACCCTGGTATGTTAACATCCCAGTCATGTGTCTCTGTGTACCATGTTTCTGTGACTGCTACAATATCCAGGCATCCCTCTTCCATCAAGGCCACCAGTTCAGGGAGCTTATTGCCAAGACTATGGGCGTTGGTACTTGCTACCCTCCATTTCCTGCTGGCATTACCCCTTTTTGCCCCATCCCTGTCCTTATTGCCTTTGTCACTTTCTCCATTTACCCCTGCCCTTCTCCCTATCAACATCTCTAACTTGGTGTTTACCTCACTTACTACTCTGACTTTGTTTTGGGGGGGGGCTAGGATTTCCCTGCTCCTTTCCAGTGCCTCCACCCTTGGCTAGTTTAACTGCTTGCCAATGAAGCATTTAAACCTATCACTTAGGATTCTGGTTCCCCTACTGGACAGATGCAGACTATCATGCCAGCATAGGCCTGCATCAGTCCAGGTGGACCCACAGTCCCCAATGAAGCCAAATCCCTGAGCTCTGCACCAGTTTTTCAACCACTGATTGAATCCCATGGATTTCAATATTGTTACATTATAATAGTGACCTGTGTAGTCTCCTGTAGTTCTAATATATTTTTTCTCTATTCAGTAAGGTGTTTCTAAGTGCACAAAGTGTGCCTTAATTTTGCTAATAATAAAGCCCGATGAGTCCATGTTTACTTGTCTCTACTTGTATGCTGTTTTATTCCATTATGCTTGTTTTCTCTTGTGAATTCATTTAATTAGTCCAGGAGGAGTAGCTTTGAAAATTTCATACTGAGGACAATCCAGAAGAAAGGTGCTTAAACAGAATCAGATTCAAAGGATGCCTCTATAACCCACTTGTGATGACTTTGGAGTGGTGTAAAAAGGTTTTCCTATAATCACTTTTATCTGGTGATAATGTTCCATTTCACATAGACATGCCAGATGATAATTCAGAGGTTGCAATGCCTGGAACAGAAATGAAGAAGATATCCTCTAGGCCAACCCATTGGCACAGCAGTAGCTCTACCACTTGCGATGCTGATCACTCAGGTTTGGGAATGAACCTGAATTATCGAGGGCCAGCCAGGGGAGGAAAATTGAACATTCTAGTGTATGCTCTCCTCCTCTGAAGAGGGGGGTATATAGTCCTTGCTGTGATATTGCCATCTGAGGGACCTCCGGTTGCAGTGCAGCTGAGGATGCTCACTGAGAGGGAAGGATGTACCATAGGCTGGGAACCAGCATTAAGCATACATAGAGTGCATGCATTGGTCCCCCAAGCATGGTTACTTCCTTGGGGTGAAGAAACAGGTGAAAAAAACTTGTCCCTGACATCAACTCTTATAAGACCCAGGTGCAACCAGGATGGTTCTGGCCACCTCCTACATCACCTGATGCAGTATGTGACTATGCATGCATCCCCCCACCCCAGCACACCACTCAGGGGGGTAATACAAAGCTACATGGGATGGGTGGAAGGAACAGGCAAGCTGTGACCAGGATGAGGAGGTGGGGGGATCTGGTGAAGCCAGTTAAAGACTTAGGGATATAAACAATATTTTTAAAAAGTACAACAACAGCTGGCCCGGTGGCATGGAGGGCTGAGGCATCATGCCTTAGAATAGTAGAAATCTGAGTCATGTGATGCAGCCGACACATAGGTCACACTCCTTCAGAGTTCCGCTCATCCGACTTACAATTTTCCCTTAAACTCCAGGTAATGGCTACAGATAAATAACCTAACCTGCTCAATAACCTGAGACTAGCAGCCAAGAATCCCTTTTTTTGGAAAATGGACAGAGAAATGGATTCAGAAATGCAGCAAACACTGCCGAAGCACATGCCTCCAGTGACGCCCGAGAAACTGCCAAAGATACCTTACACTCAGAATACTGCTACAGACCGCTCGCTTACTGCCTCAGCCTCCTCTACTCCGACAGCCGATTCCAACCTATTAACGTTAGACCGATTTCTTTCTGAATTTCAGCCGTTTCCGGAAGAGGTCCGCACATTGGTTTCAGAATTGAAATCCATATCAGAGGATCTTGAGGATACTACCAGACATACCTCAGATTGTGAAACTTCTAGTTTTTCACTGGAGAAACAGTTTGAGAAAATGGAAAGTGATGTAGTAGCTAATCGGCAAATCACTAAGAAATTAGAAAATAAAATTGAGGACCTGGAGGGGAGGAGCAGAAGGAGCAATGTGGTGATCATAGGCATTCCCAAAAGAGAGGGAGGTTTGGATGCTTTGCTATTCTTACAAAAGCTATTCTTTAAAGTAGCAGGGCCCTCTCCCTTTGGGTCCACATACACACTATAGCGTGCACACCGGGCGCTCAGATCCATGCCTGCTCCTAATGCCCCTCCTAGGCCATTAATATGCCGATTCCTTAATTTCTTGGAAAGGCAACATGTTCTACAGAAGTTACAAGAAATAAAAGAGATTCTTTGGGAGGGCAGGAAGATCAGAGTCACTCAAGATCTGCCAGCATTGGTGCGGCAGTGACATACTTTATTCCATCCTATTGTTTCAAAATGTCTAGCAGTCGGAATAAAGTTTCACGATTCATGGGCCTCTTTTGAAGAAACGAGTCTGCTTTAACCCATCTGAAGCAGAAATGACCTGCGTTGTTCACAGACTGATGAAAGGGGATGGTTCCTGATAGGAGATCACACTGAAAGGTTACAAGAGCGACCGTAAGTTACTTGGGAACATTTATTTTGACTACCAATATGGAAATATCTCTGTATAATGATAAATTTTAACTTTAACTTTGTACAGAGGAGATATCCCCCAGTCTCATGATGGTATTCATGAGAAAGCAAACAATCTACTGGGAGGCTTTGATTAGTCTTCACTGTTAAATAAAAAGGTTTAGGACTATGTTGTTTTGTTTCTGGTTTAACCAGCCTTTTACTTCTAATTCCCCATGTCATGCAGTTATTTGTGTTAATACCTCGGGGACTTGTAAGTTGCAGGAAGGTTGCGCAGAGCTCCCTCGGGGGTGGCCCCCACAAGAAGGACTTATGTCTGTTCGATTTTACCTTTTTTGTTTTTTGCACAATATGTTAATCCCTTTAAGGTCCGCAACATATTTTTGTTTATACGGGACAGAACCTCCTGCAGAAAGTGCTAGGATGGTCATTTGTTTAGAGATTTGCAAGAAGAGACTCTGGATGTTGCCAGAAGAGATTAATTAAAGGTTTTTTACCATGCAGTTAAAGGGTAATATTACCCTTTAATCCGAGAGAGATTTATATTTACACCATAAAAGTGTTGGGTGGGTGGGACAGGAGGGTTCCTGCTTTTCGCTGACCACCATGGGCCTGTATGGGGGGGGGGGAGAGTGAGTTCTTTGTTAAGGGAATATGTTAAGTACATAAATATCATTCAAACTTTTTTCTTCAATTTCATTTTACTGTTGTGGGTTTCGATTGTAATTCTTTATTTTGGGGGGATAATTATGAAAATATATAGGTGGAAGATGTGGGAGAAAGGGAAAATTTTGGGTACGTATTACTGTTTATTCACAAGGGGAAAGCACCATTCCAGTTTTCATATACTACACATGAGCTGGTCAAAGAGCAGTACTATGTTATCAGGTAATTATGACACAGCCTTTTATGTTTTGTACCTGGAATGTTAAAGGTGCAAGGCATCCCTCAAAATGTATGAGATTGCTTAAACATCTTAACAACACCCGTTGCAATATAATGTTACTTCAAGAGACTCATCTTCTATATACAGAGGAGACTTTATTGAGAAGACAGCAGGTTAGCCAGGATTTTGTGGCAGGAGATTCCCATTCTAGTAAAGGGACTGCAGTCCTGTTTACAAGAGCATTCCCTTTTAGATGTGACCAATGTATCAGGGACAAAAACAGCAGAAATGTGTCGGTGATGGGCACAATATACACCTATCAAATGTTAATAAGAAGTATTTACAGTCCCAATTTGGATTCCCCATCATTTTTTATGGATCTCCTCTCCACTCTCACGCCATTTTTACATATCCCTATCTTGCTGGGTGGAGATTGGAATATTCCTTTTGATCCTAACATAGACGAATCCACAGGCCCGAAGGGCCAAGGACTTTCACCAGGACAAAGGGCCTGGAGAGACCTAGTAAACCATTTGGAACTCTATGATCTGTGGAGGACAATACATCCTATAACACAGGAATTCACCTTCTGTTCAGCGGTCCATGGCCCAGAGTCAAGGCTTGATCATCTCTGGCTGACCAAATCCTTTATTAATGGACTGATGGACAGTAATATAGAACCTGGGATGGGATCTGACCAGTCTATGGTGACATGTTCCCTCTCGATCTCTTTAAATTGTGGAAGTGACAAACAATGGAGATTCAACAACCAACTGGTTAAAAATAAAGCAATAGTAGATAAAATACTACTAGCCCTAGATTCCCTTAAGAGAGAGGACTGGGGTACAACCGCGTCCCCACCAATGGAATGGGGAGACTTAAAATGCTACTTCTGGGGTGAAATAACAAAGCTGGCAGCCCTCAAAAAACGTTCCGAGGCCCAGGAATGCAAAACCCTATTGCACCAATTTAGAGAAAAAGAAAGAAATCTTTCTAGAAGGACTTCTGATTCTGAAAATGAAGCTCTGCTTAAGCTTCAAGATAAATATCAAGATTTACTTAGAGAACAGGCAGAATGGGTAATTTTAAAAACAAAGGCCATCTATACAGAACAGGGCGAAAAGGCCGGGAAACTCTTGGCTCTCCGGTTAAAAAAACTAGAAGTCTATAAATGGATTACTACTATAAATAACAGCCCTGCCCCCCCCTTACTCGCGCTAAGGATGTAAACTTGGCATTCCAGAATTATTATAAATTATTATACGCTCGTATGACAAATCATCCCTCACAACAGATGGTCGATAAATATTTAGAATGGTTACCACTCCCTACCCTAAGGCAGACTCAAATAGAAGGTCTGATAATACCCTTTACTGAAGCTGATATACTTCAGGTTATTAAAAACTTACCAGTAGACAAAGCTCCAGGCCCAGATGGATTCTCCTCAAACTTCTATAAGAAGTTTGCTCCCCAATTAGCTCCCTGGCTTTCAGCAGTATTCAATTCCATGTTAAATGATTCAAAAATAGATCCCAGTTTTCTGGAATCTACTATAGTAATCCTTCCAAAGCCAGACAAGGATCCATCCCAAATCATCAATTACTGGCCTATATCCCTTCTTAACATGGATCCTAAAATACCAACAAAATTAATAGCTCAAAGGGTTGAGCAGGTACTCACGGACATTGTCTCCCCTAACCAAGTAGGTTTTATGCCGGGTAGATCCTCAGCAGACCACCTCAAGTTATTCTCCCACATCTTCTCTGTATCCAAGGATTCCCAACAGGCGATGGCACTGGTTTCCCTGGATGCAGAGAAAGCCTTTGATAGGGCTGACTGGCAATTCCTATTTAGAACCCTGATTAGATTCCGTTTTCCTCCACAATTTATTTAATGTTTGAAAATTATATATACGTGTCCTACAGCGAACGTTTTCTGTAATGATACCCTATTGTCCAGCTTCCCTTTGGAAGCTGGCACATGACAGGGGTGCCCGCTTTCGCCTCTCTTACTTAATCTATAGTTAGAGCCTCTTGTGGTAGCCATTCAAACATCTCCTGAAATAATGGGCATACAATTAGGCTCCACCCTTTCCAAAATAGCCATCTATGCGGATGACATATTGCTCCACATTACCTAAATTAAACCATCCATACAAGCTTTAAGCATTATTCAGGAATACAGTGCTCTTTCAAACTATAAACTCAATCCTGAAAAATCAGTAGTCCTTCCCCTTAATCCCAAGGTCCTCAAATCAGAAGTATAAGAGTTAGGGCTTAAATGGGCCTCTAAAACAATTAAATATCTTGGGATCCATTTATCAACCAGGGAATCACTAAGGTGGAAACTCAATTTAGATGATCTACTTAGAGTAGTGAAACAAGACTGGATCCGTTGGAAGGATATACCACTAACATTATGGGGTAGAGTCAATGTGATTAAAATGAATATCCTTCCCCATGTATTCTACCCTCTCAACATGGTAAACCTATGGCTTCCTAAAATATGGTTTAAAAATCTCCACAGCAGTCTATCTGAGTTCCTGTGGAAGGGAAAAACGTCATGACGTGCTTACTACAAACTAGCAGCCCCTAAAAATTTAGGAGGGCTAAAACTCCCCCATTTCAACATATATTATTGGGCCAGTCAGCTGAGTAAATATCTCAGATGGGTGTCCTCCCCTCCTACTCAGGATCCCTTAAATTATACCCCTTCATGGATAACTATCGAAAGAGAGCTAGTAAACTCGGCAGGAATAGAACCATTGGCATTGTTTTGTCTCAGCTTTAAACAGGTCCCTGCCGCACTCTGACATACCCCAATAGGACAATCAATTTGTAAACATAATCAGCTGTGTACTGCTTTGTGATATAACAATGTGCATGACCTCTCCTAACCACAAAATTTCGTAACCCTAATTTTAAACTAGGAGGGGAAACAATACCGGGGGTATGGATTCCCTCTTTAGAACACTGTCAGATAAGAGATTTCTGTACCCCTAACCAAGAATGGAAAACCATCACGTCTTTACTCCTCTCATTTAGACCGCCCAATAGAATAGCATATCAAATATTTCAACTTCGCCATATGTCGTTACATAAATATGGGACTAGTCCTCCTTCGAATATCCCCACTTATCTTAATGAGTGGCTTCAAATGGGCAGGAAACTGGTCACAGCTCCGCAAGCTGTCTCTTCTCTATACAGTCTTCTCTATCCACTCCTCTTTCCTAAAATGGGGGGCATTTCTGCATACTGGACTAGCCGATACCCAAATCTAGTTTTAACTGATCCTAAATTATGGGAAATCACTCACAAACTAATCACATAAGACAGATTGCGTCTAATGCAACTACATATCTTAAATGATATGTACCTAACTCTAAGCAAACTTCATAAAATGGGCAGAGCTCCAACACCCTAATGTAACAGATGTAATAGTAACATTGGAACTCTGTTTCATGTTTTCTGGGACTGCCCAAAAGTTGCTCCACTTTGGAAATTAATTAAAAATAAGACAGACCCTCTGTTGGGACTCCAAGATTACTTTACACCAGAAGTCTGCATATTAAGTGATATCACAGGCTTTCCAGTAATGCAGAGGAACTACCATATTACGTTAACTGCTATGTCAGTCAAAAAAATAATCTTAAGACACTGGAAGGACTCCTTGCTGCCTTCGTATCAAGAGTGGCTGCAAGAACTTCTCCATAACTTAAGAATGGAAAGAATGATAGCCAGTCTTTCAAACTGACTGGAAGTTTACAATAGAAGATGGGAAATCTTGCATGTCTTTCTACTCAATTTAATAGAATTAGATACACCTATACATTAGAGAAATGTGAACCAGCCTTCTTCTTTTCCATTGGATATAAACAAAGGATGGTAATTAAACCCGGCTGTGCCCCACCATTGTGAATGGTAATAGAGAGAACAGGGCTTTTAGCATATCTGGCACTTAGGAGGATTGTGGGAGATAGCATGAGATAGATGGTGAATCATATTAAGATAAGGTTTCATTTAGAGAGGGAAGTCGAGAGGGAGTGGGGATTGTGTTTAGTATTCTCATTTTCAATGCTCTTGTAGTGAGATCTAAGTACCATGATTGTAATCATACAGGTATTATAAATGTCTAGCTTTAATATGTCTAGCTTTAATATACTTTTTAATAAACTTTGAATTAAAAAAAAAGAATAGTAGAAATCCAAAAGAACAGCTGCAATAAAGCTTACTAGGCCAGTGCTCACTGCAAAGGGCAGCCAGCCTAAATGTCAAAGAGCAAAACCAGGGCAACAGTGTCACTCGGGACCAGACCAAATGAATCAAGTTAAAAATGGAAGGTCTCACAGCTTCAGTGCTCCTTCCTCACGACTCAGCGCTTCGACTCCTCGCAAGTCTTCCTGAGGGATGTGGTCAGGTAAGGGGAAAAAATTATTTTAAACAAGTAAATTCATTAGTTTTCATGAGGTCATAATTACAAAGCAAAAGGTTGTCAAAGTAAAATGCTTTTTTCAAAAAGTAACTTAGAGACATAAAAACATAGAAACATAGCAGTTGTCGGCAGATGAGGACCACAAGTCCCATCCAGTCTGCCCATTTTTTCTAACTTATGAATGTGCCATAGGCCTGTACTCCATCAATGGCCTATCTATTCATACTCATCTTTATTGCTCCCTTATTCCTATCCATGCCTGTTTGAAGCCCTGCATTGTATTCATATCCACCACTTCCTGAGGTAGACCATTCCATGCATCCACCACCCTTTCTGTGAAAAATAACTTCATCACATTCCCACTTAATTGGTTTTCCTCTAATCTTGTGCTGTGTCCTCTTGTCCTGCTAATTTTCTTATACTGAAACATGTTAGACTCTTTCACCTTGTTAATGCCCTTAAGATGTTTGAATGTTTCAATCACATCACCTCTCTCCCTCCTTTGCTCTAGGGTATACATATTGAGCTCCATTAATCTGTCCTTGTATGTTTTCTGATGCAGTCCCTTGCACCATTTTGGTTGCCCCTTCTCTGGACTGCCTCCATTTTGCTAATGTCCTTGAGAAGGTGCAGCCTCCAGTACTGCATGCAGTATTCCAGATAGGGCCTAACCAGTGTCTTGTAAAGAGGGATTATTACCTCCTTTTTATGACTTGCGATACCCCTACTAATACACTCCAACATCCCTCTGGCCTTACCTACTGTTTTAGTGGTCTACTTGGATGATTTCAGGTCATCTGTGATGATGATGATGCCCAAGTCTCTTTCTTCCCTTGTGATTGCCAGCAACTCCACTCCCAATCAATAGGTGGCTTCATGGTTTCTCTTCCCTATGTACATGATGTTGCACTTCTTTGCGTTAAACCCCATTTGCCACTCTTTCAACAATTTTTGCCAGTTTATCCAGATCTCTTCTCATTATGCCCTCCTCATCTGGATCATCTACTCTGCTGCAGATCTTGGTGTCATCTGCAAACAGACAAACCTTACCCCTCCCATCCATCTACAGTGTCACTGATGAAAATATTGAAGAGGACTGGCCCCAGGACTGATCCCTGAGGTACCCCACTTGTGACTTGCATCTCTTCTGACTGTATACCATTCACCACCACTCTGTTTTCTGACTGCCAACTAGATTGCCACCCAGTTGGCTAACTTCTGATCCATCCCGAGCCTACTCAGCTTATTAATCAATTTTCTATGTGGAACAGTATCAAAAGCTTTGCTGAAGTCAAGGTATGTGACATCAACTGCTCCACCTTGGCCCTCCACTCTGGTTACCTAGTCAAATAAATCTATGAAATTAGTTTGACAGGCCCTTCCTGATGCAAACCCATAGTGTCTTGGATCCTGTGCTCCTATGGATTCCAGGTGTTGCACTATCCTTTCCTTAAGGAGTGCCTCCATAATCTTGCTCACTACTAAGGTAAGACTGACTGGTCTGTATTTCCCTGCCTCCTTCCTGCTACCAGTCTTGTGGAGTGGGGATCACGAGCCCTTCTCCAGTCTTCTGGAACCTCTCCTGAGCTCAGAGACTCACTAAACCATTCTGATAATGGCTCTGCTAGTTCCACCCTTAGCTCCTTTATTACCCTGGGATGTAAGCCATCAGGTCCCATTGCCTTGTCCACTCTGACCTTAGCGAGCTCTTGTAGGACCTTTTCTTTTGTGAAGGGACTAGTACATACCTCCCTCCTCTCTGTGTCCATGGTGCTGAGCTGTGGGCCCTGCCCTACCTTCTCCTCAGTAAATACTGACCAGAAGTATCTTTTTAGGATAGATGCTTTTCCTTGGTCCTCCTCACACTCCCCCTTATCCCCTTTGATCTTAGCAATACCCCCTCTGGACTTTCTCCTTTCACTAATGTATGTATAGAAAGTCTTGTCACCTCCTTTTTACTGTTTGTGCTAGTGTTTCCTCAGTTTGCACCTTTGCCTACCTTACTGCCTTCCCTGCTTTCCTTAGGGAAGTTTGGTATGCCCCCCCCCATCTTCGTCCCGCTGCGTTCCCTTATATTTCCTGAAGGCCAGCCTTTTGGCTCTGACCTTTTCTGCTACTGTTTTTGAGAACCAAAGTGGTATCCTTCTTCCTTTGCTCTTGCTTTTCTCTGCAACACAGTGGGATGTTGCTTCAAGTATTGCATCCTTAAAGCTTGCCCACTTTGTCTGTACCCCTACACCTGTATTTCTTTTTGCCAGTGCCAGCTTAACGCTGTTGGCCATTTTATCAAAGTTAGCTCCTCTGAAGTCCCATATTTTTTGCCTTGGAATGGAATGATTTAGTTCTAGTAGCCAAATTGAACCATACTGTGTGATGGTCACTGGCCTTATTGGACTCCCCCTGTCTGGTATTGATCCAAGTCCATATGTAAAAGACTTTGAATGTTACATTGCCTTGTTTCAGTCTAGAACATCCAGAGACTTAGTTATTCTTTTATGCTCTCTCTTTTTTCTTATTTTCTCTTAATTTTCATTTGATTCTCTAGGGAGCTAAAGTGCTTGTTTCAGCTGCTTAGTAATCAGAGTTTGATTGATGAAAATAAAGCAAAGTGAGAGACATTTAAAGCACTAAGTAAAAAACATGGAAATGCAAAAGATAACATTTTGTATATTGTTTTTGTAAATAATTTGGTGAATAAGATGATTTTTTTATAATTGTTTATTTGTAATTGTTTTCTTGTTTTTTGGAAAAAGCATTTTACTTTGAGAACCTTTTTGCTTTGTAATTAAGACCTCATGAATACTAATGAATTTACTTGTATAAACTGATGTTTTTCCCCATACCTGACCACACCCGAGCAAGACTTGTAAGGAGTCAAAGCGCTGGGTGGTCAGGAAGGAGCACTAAAGCTGTGAGACCTTCAATGTTTTGCTTGATACAGCAAATAAAATACTTTCTGATACATGACATTGTTTCGCATCATGCTTTACCTCCTGCCACACCAACGACCCATGTTCATGGTGAGAGCAGGTCACCAGGGACCATCCAGGGTGGGAGAGGATCAAACATCTGGAGTACAGCTCTCCCCTTCTGTGAAGGGAAGGACACAGAGGCCAGCACACCTCTGACATCTAGCAGTGGCTGGTTGTTTGAGTGCCTGATTGCCATAATTGAGGGGTGGAGGCAGAGCTGTCAGCCAACATGCTGTGGGCAGAAGCACAACACATCATGGGAAATATATGCAAATGTCCATGAATTAATTTGGACTGGCTCAACTTTAAGCAGAATTGCATGGTGCCAGGAAGCCTCACAATACAGTCTGCAAAGGCTGAGAACAGCAGACACAGACACAGACACAAACACAGACACAGACACATTTTTTTATCCTCATTTGGACTCACCAGTGTGCCATATCTGTTCCTCAGCCCAGAGAGAGAGAGAGATAGCCAGCCACCCTATAAGGGATCTTATTGTTTTGGGTCATGGGCAGCCCAAAGCAGAGAGTGAAGAGAACAACAAAAGAATCCCAGAGCAAATGCACTGGGCAAGTGTTATCCCAGAGGATATTGTCCATACAGCCAATTTTAAAGAAAACACAAATTGCACATGCCCCAAAAATGCAAAGCATCTTGGGAAGCATATGCAAATGCCTAAGAATTAATTTGGGCTGGCTCAACTTTAAAGAGCAATTGATGTGATCTGGCCAAAAGTGGTACATTGCAGAATTAGAATAAGCATATCCCCATTAAACCCCATACCAAAAACTAGATGTCTGTGTTACTTCATTTTAAAGTTATTAGCCATTTTGCAATCCTGATTTCACTACCTGTTCAAAAAAAAAAAACCTGTGTCAATGAAGAGCTGATGAAGATATCATCTAGGGACCTCATAGCCTAGAATTCCCTGTCAGCAAGCTTATAGGAACTGTTTCTCCAAAGTTGTAAATATCATGTGTAACGGTTTTCACAAGTAAAACAGGCAGGACCAGTCAATAAACTATGTGGGCTCTTTTTGTTCACTTGGTCTATGAACCCCCACCCCCTGAGTGTCTCAGTTCAGTACATTTGGAAATCAATCTAAATCTGGCTTAGAACAGTGCTGTACTGCTAGCATTGTTTCACAGCCATCTATTGGCCTGCCAAAGGAATTGCAGAAACAACTACCAGAAATATATGCATTTCCCATAATGCACAACATAGAGAACAGTGGATGGGTAACCATGAACAACCAATATGTTGTGCTACAGAGGGGTTCTGATGACATCAGACCTCAAGATCGAAGCTAGAGAGGTCTTATGTCATCAGAACCCAGATGTGGCATAACACACTGGTTGGGCACGAGGTTGCCCATCCACTACTTTTTATAGTGTATAGTTTTTTTTTAAAAGTAGGCCTAGGTTAGACATTTTTATATTAAAACATTTACTTTCACATTCTTCATTTTGTTTCTTGTTTGGGGGGGTGGTTGCTAGGCTCACTGTATGGTTTTCAGAGGCCAGACATCCGTTTTGTGTAGTGCATCCACCTATTGGTTGTTTTTCTGTGTGTGGGAGGGAATTTAGAAAAAAATGGATGCGCTTCAGCCAGCAAGAGAAAAGATTTTCTCTGAGGTGTTCTCTTTTAAATGGTAAGTTAAAATGATCTGGTTAATACTTTTTTTTTAAATTTTTTTTAGTAAATTATATCTGGTTGATCATGCTTCTTTTTTACTTGGCTAACCCTTTGTCTTTTGATGGATTGTCAGTTTCCAGCGATCTTGCTGCTGCTGGCTTCAGTGTATCTGGTTGATCCTGGGGTTATTGTGCTAATTAGTGCTGTGTGGTTCTGGAGCATCGGTAGTGACCATGAGCCTCTAGAGGCTTTTACAATGTTGTACCACAGTGTGGTATTATCACATTCCATGACCTTTGAACTGTAGTACAACAACATTTTGAAAGGGATGGATTTCCATACACAATCTCTATACATTATACACTATAGCCAAATCCCAAACAGCAAACACAGCAGAAAAACGGAGATGATTCCACAGTTCACAAAAGTAAGTCAGCCCAAATGAACACATATTCAGAAATGTTAATGACATCTGCATGTAATCAGTAATTGACTGACTATTCACTATTATGCCCACAATATACAAAATGCAGTTAAATATATACATTCCCCATAATGCACAGCAGTCAAATCCCAAACAGCAAACACAGCACAATGATGGAGATGATTCCACGGTTCACAAAAGTAGGTCAGCCAACATGAACACATATTCTGAAATGTTGATCACATCTGCTTGTAATCAGTAATTAAATGACTGTTCACCATTGCACCCACAAGATACAAAATGCAGTTAAATATATGCATTTCCCATAATGCACAACAACCAAATCTCAAACAGCAGAAAAATGGAGATGATTCCACTATATGTGTCTGTATCTGTGTTTTATTGTACTTGCTAATATGGGATGTCATGTTACAATGTGTTGTAATGCATAACTCCATTTCTGCACTTGCCATGTTACAAGCACAGTAACCCACTCCAGAGCATGGTTCTACAGTGGAATTAACTTTGTTACAAAACCTGACACTCATATAGCAATGATTTTTGAATGGTGCTGCCTGTTTTACATGTGAAAACCTTACACATGATCTTTACAGCTTTGGAGAAACAGGTTCTATAAGCTTGCTAACAAAGACTACTAGACTGTGAGTTCCCTAGATGACATCATCGGCAGCGCTTCACTGAAATAGTTTTTTTTTTTTACAGTTAGTGAAGTCAGGGTTACAAAATGGTTATTATCTTTAAAATGAAGTAACGTAGAAATCTAGTTTTTGGTACGAGATTTATTGGGGGTCTGCTTATTTGGATACTGCAATGTAGCACTTTTGGTGTCAATGGCTCTTTAAGCTTAAAGGTGAGCTAGTCCAAATTAATTCATGGGCATTTGCATATGCTTCCCATAATGCTTTGCATTATTGGGGTATGTGCATTTTGCGTTTTCTTTAAAAATTGGCTGTATGGCCAATATCCTCTGGAATAACCCTTGCCCCACTGCATTTGCTCTGGGGTTCTTTTGTTGTTCTCTTCTCTCTCTCTAATTTGGGCTGCCCACAACCCAAAGCAATAAAATTCCTTAAAGGGGTTGCTGGCTATCTCTTCCTGGGCTGAGGTACTGATTCGGCACACTGCGTCCAAATGAGGATGAAACGCTTGTCCATGTCTGCTGTTCTCAGCCTTTGCTGATTGTATTGAGAGGCCTTCTGGCACCATGCAATTCTGCTTAAAATTGCACCAGTCCAAATTAATTCATGCGCATTTACATATGCTTCCCATGATGCTTTGCATCATAGGGGTATGTGCAATATGTATTTTCTTTACAATTTAATTTGCCCTGTCTATTCAGAAAGAATATTTAGCACTACAGGCTATGTTGCTTGTAATAAGAGAAGAAAATTCCTTCCAGAAAATTTTGAGTTTCTAACTTTTATCAATTTGAACTGTGGTTTATTTGCTAGACACTCAGGTGCACTTCCAAAACATTGCTCAGATAATAGGGATAATGAACATATTGGCAGTCACTATGAAGAAAAATAGTACTACTTGAGGAAATAACATGTTGCTTCAGTCTGTCTCTCATGTCATTCATATCTTGTCCCATGCCATTCACCATTTTTTTTCTTTCATTGAACTGTAGCAAGACTTGAAAAGCTAGGAATCTACTATCTACCCCTATGGTTTATATGAAATAACTTCACACTCACATGCATGTGTATTATTTAATCAATCTTGTATCCATAAGGCCAACATAAATATGTAAATGACTAATGACAGCACTCTCTGGCTTGCCTTAGGCTTCTTCCAGTTTTATACCATATGCCAAACCTCTTTGCCATTTTTGAATAAGTTCTGCTTGAATATATCTCCACTCTGAGTTTTGACTGATCTGCTGTCCTTGAATGGCTCCAGAACCACACAAGAGTGAAAGTTCTGGAATTCAGGAAAGCAGCATTTATAATGATGGGTGAATGCCTTATGGATGAATAGGCAAGGGGGGAAGAAATAGGTGGGCTGGAAGAACAGTGGGTGAAACTAAAAAGGGGCACAGTGAAGGCAACAGACCTATGCATGAAACAAATGACTAAGAGAAAGAGGAAAAAGAGACTGTTATGGTTCTCAAAAGAGGTAGCTGAAAAGGATAAGGCAATGGAAATGGTATTCAGAAGGTATAAGGAAGCACAGAGGAAGGAGGATAAGGAGTTGTATCTGGATACATAGAGAAAAGCAGGGAAAGCAGTAAGGAGAGCGAAGTCACAAGTCACAAACTGAAGAGGAAATATCCCAAGCAGTAACAAAAGAGGACAAGACATTTTTTTTATGTATGTAAGAGACAAGAGGAAGACCAGGGGAAGGGATGTAAGGTTAAAAAGGGATGACAGGGATAGTACAGAGGGGGATCAGAAAAAGACAACTGTCCTGAACAAATACTTTTCTTCATTGTTCACAGTGGAGGGAGAAGGGGACGGGTCACAAAAAAAGTAACAGGATTTCTGTAAGAAGAGAGGTGGACACCAGTCCTTTTTCAGAGGAGAGAATCCTAAAGGGAATAATTAATCAGAAAGTGAACACAACAATGGAACCAGATGGGGTACATCCTGGGGTGCTATGGGAGCTCGTGAAGGTACTGGCTGCACCCATCGCTCACTTGAAACAGGTGTGGTTCAGGAGGACTAGAGGAGGGAAGGAAGATGTAGTCCCACTTCATAAAAGTCATAGCAGGGAGGAGGCTGGACGTTATAGGCCAGTCAGCCTCACATCGATAGTGGGAAAGTTAATGGAATCACTGCTGAAAGAAAGGATAGTGGAATATTTTGAATCAAATGGGTTACAAGACGCTAGATATGAGTGTGAGGTCATGTCTGATGAATATGATAGATTTCTTTGATTGGGTGACAAAGGAATTAGATCAGGGTGGAGCAATGGATGTGGCCTACTTAGACTTCAGTAAGGCATTCAACTAAGTTTTATACAAAAGACTATCAAGCAAGCTGAGTAGCCCAGGAGTGGGTCAAAAGATGGGTAAACTGGGTAGTAAATTAGTTAGGAGATAGGCAGCAGAGAGTGGTAGTAAACAGAATTCACTCCAAGGAGGGGGTGGTGACCTGCGGGGTGCCTAAGGGATCAGAGCTGGGACCAGTCTTCTTTAATATCTTTATAAGTGACTTTGCAGAGGATCTGGTGGGGAAGGTCTTTCTCTTTTCAGATGACACCAAAATCTACAGAAGAGTGGATGCTCCAAGGGTGTGTGTATGGAAAGGATGATCAGAGACCTTAGAAAATATGAGGAGTGGTCACGAGTAAAGCAGTTGGGTTTCAATGCACAAAAGTGAAAACTAATGCATTTTGAGCACAGAAACCCAAGGACAGAGGACAGAATAGGTGCAGTGTTATTAATAACTACCAAGCAGGAGAGAGACCAGGGTGAGTAATCTCTGATGACCTAAAGGTGGGCAAGCAATGTGGGAAAGCAGGTGGGAGGGCAAGTGAGATGCTGAGTTCCATAGGGAGAAGTATCACCAGCAGAAGGAGGGAGGTGGTGTTGCCTCTGTATAGGTCACTTGCAAGAGCTCACTTAGAATACTGTGTACAGTTTTGGAGGGCACATCTATGGAAGGATATAGACAGAGTGGGGGCAGTCCATAGGAGAGCAACTAAAATGGTTAGGAGTCTGCATCACAAACCTAATGAGGAGAGACTGAGGAACTCAACATTTTGCTATGAATTTGTGCTGAGCCTCTGGGAAGGAGCGCTAAAAAATGAAATGTCTATCTATCTATCTATCTATCTATTCTATCTATCTATCTATCTATCTATCATCTATCTATCTGTCTATCTGTAGGTACACTATGGAAGAGGGTAGGGAGAGGCCGGATATGATAGAAACCTGTAAATAGCTCATGGGCTAAATAAGGTATAGGCGAGAAGTAGTTTTCTGACAAAAAGATGTACAAGAAAAAGAGGACATACTGTGAAGCTGGAGGGGGTAGGTTCAGGAGAGATGTGAGGATTGGAGGGAGTAGGTTCAGGAGATAATTTGAGGAAGTATTCCTTCACAGAGAGGGTAGTGGATTTGTGGAATAGCCTACCAGCCATGGTGTTGGGTGCGAAATCAGTGATGGGGTTCAAGAATGCATGGGATATGCATATGAGGATCTTGGTAAGGGGGGGGGGGGATAAGCCAGAGATCAAGTAGTGTCTACAGCAGTGATCCTCAGACTGTGGTGCTTCAGCTTACTATCTACAGCTCTTCCTAGTAAGTTATGCAAACAGTTCATGCACTATGCAATATTAACCAACCAAGATGCACAATTATACCTCTGCATTGTACACCAGCAAGCATTATTTACAAAGTTTGTTGCAAGCTGCACCCTGTCAGACTGTACATATCTTAACTAATGTTTAGTAAATGAAATAAATGTTTAGCAAATGAAATAATTTTCTTTTACACTGGAGTGTGTTCACCAAAATTTACTAGTTGACTAATACTGACTGCTCATGTGGCTCCTGAGCCAGTCAGGACTGAGTGCCACTGGTCTACAGTGATACTGTAGGTAGGGAAAATGGACAGACTGGGTGGGCCAAGTGGTCCTTACCTGCTGACAATGTCTATGCTTCAATGTTTCTATGGATAGATATCTATGAAAGTTAAGAATGAACTGAAATAAAGAAAAAATGTATACTATAGTACACCACATAAAAATTGGTGTTCTGCTACTTCATTCTGTCTTAATAATTACACATTTTAATTTCACTATACTAAAAAGAAATAAAAAAAGCAAATGTGTATGTGCATTATAATTAACGACAGCAAAAAAATAGTTAGCTTTGTGGGCCCATTGCTGGCAACCCAAACAAAGAAGTCAGCTTATAAAGCAAAATAACATCAATTCATAAGGGCAACTCTCTGCTCTAGTTCACTGGCTAACTGCCATTCCACTAAACTTTTTTTTTTTTGTAGAAGGTGCAGAGACCCCATGATCTGAAAAAACGGCTGATAGCAGCTCTACAAGGGATCACTGTTTTATTAGCTACAGCATTTGTTCTGAGAGGAGAGCATGTCATGAAACTGCAGGTGACTGGAACTCCACAAATACTTTCAATTGTTCAGGTTCAAGTTTATTGCAGGAAAACTCCATTGAGCAAGCTCACTCACAAGGAGGTCCTGGGGCATGTATACAGACAAAACTATACAGTACATATAGTAAGTAAACATAACAATAATTAAAGTGCTGTTTCAGTCCATATGGTGCATAATACTCAAGTTAGGCTATAACAGTGTAGAAATACGAAGCATGAATATGGGAAGAAGCACTGGTATTAGAAAGAACATAGACTACAGGAATGAAAAGTTAAAATAAGAAGGAGGAATTAAAAGAAGGGGGAAGGGGGAGCAAAGAGAGGGCTAGGGTGCTGGGGTGCTAGAGAGGAGTATGGGGGGGAATGAAGATAAGTGATCAAAAAGAAAGATATAGGATCTACCAACAGATAAAGGGACATTACGGTAGTGAGGAAAAGGAAGAGGGCTAGGGAGAGTAGGGGGGAATAGAATATAGGGGGAAAAGGAAAAGGGGCAGGGAAGAGATGTGAGGACAGCTGCAGGGATCATTTTGATAGGCTGCCATAGGCAAGTAGAGGTAGAAGTCAACTGCTAGAGCTAGACAAGTTTTGTGAGGACTAAAGCTGGTGCCAGTAGAATAGGATCGTGGGGGAATAAAGATGGTGTCAGAGTTTAAAAACAGCTGCAAGTATCTTATTTTATCAGCAGCTAGCCTTTTGAAGAAGTTGACGGAGACATTAGATAGTTTCAGTGAAAATTGAAGCTGATTCCAGGTGATTGGGAGGGCAATTGAAATGGCATGTTTGCCAAAGGAGGTGCTAGTCCTGGGCACATTGAGGAGGATAAAATCCAACTTCCTAAGTGAGGAAGCACTGCAGGAGTTGTGGCTAAGAGATGTTAGGTAGCTCGGGAGTTTATTCAGGAGAAACTTTAGAGTCCAGGTACCAGCATGGATCATACATCTAATGGTAAGTGACGTCCAGCCAACCACTGGGTACAGATCACAATTGTGGGTTTGGTACAGGGAGTTTGTAATGAAACACAGAGCACAGTGATAGAGGATGTCCAATTTGTTTAGGTTAGTAATTGCAGAAGAGGAGAAGATTATGTCCCCGTAGTCAAGTAGGGGAGGAATGTGGCCTGAACATGCCTGATTCTGGTCTCTCTCGGAAAGAGAGACCTGTTGTGAAAGAAGAAACCTAGCCTGGCTTTTAGTCTTCTAGACAGGTCATCAAGGTGATTGTTAAAGGAGAGCTTGTTATCTAGCTAAATGCCAAGGTATTTAAATTTAAGGATGACTTCCAATGGTTCACCTAAGAAGGTAACAATAAAATCTTTGGGTGGGGTGATGGGGATGGGGGATAAGATATTAGGAAAGAAGATCATGGCCTTGGTTCTCTTGGCATTTAGGAGAAGTTTGGCATTAATAAGATTAGATTCAAGTTGGGCAAAGTCAGCTTGGAGTACGTTCCTAACTTCAGATAATGTTGAGCTGGATGTGTAAAGAACTGTATCATTTGCAAAGAAATGCACAGCCACCTGCATCTGAAAACAGTAAGAAACACCCCTGTAATTTGGTGACTTCTAAAACAGTCAGTACACTGAAATGAAGTCAATTAACATAGATAATCACAGTCAGCTGCAGCACTCCTTCTAAATATGATAATCTCCAAATCTCTCATGCTGCATTTCAAAACCCGGGTTTAGCACATCACTGAATCCTGCATTGCCACATATTGACCTACAAAACAAACAACAAATATGCAGCATATTGCAAACATTCAGCTTCCACATTATCAACACACTGCTATAATGACACCATGGAGCAAGACACTGAACATCAGAAATGAAAGCAAACAGTAATATAATCGGATTCTCACTGACATTGACGCACATGATGGCAGTAAACACAAACAATCATGTCAGTGATATCTCCAGACTTACATCAGGTTTACCATTACTTTTACGTTAAAATGCTTTAACTACATAATGAGCACTTCCTTTAATTTCACACACTTGTTCCAGCACTCAAGAAATAAACGTATAACTCTCACAGAATGCTGAAACTAGTATACTAAACATTCCTATCAAAATAACAGAGCGAGCAGCAGAATAAATCTCAAATGTGCACCAAGCATACAAACAGATAACACCTGAAATGTTTAAATAAATCGTAAATATCCAAACTTGAAGACACAAACCTGCCAAAAGAAATCATCACCATCTTCCTCATTGCCACAGAACAGATCCTCCCTCCCTTAGGCAACCAATTAACAAAACACAGCACACCCAATCAAGACACACACACCAACCAACAACAGCTCACTACAACAATCCATTCATAAAAGCTAACATACACACACCACAGCACCAGCATCATTTAAAGTGACATGAACCTCATCACAACAAACATACCTCTCTCACTGAAATTGGTCTCACCCCTGTGGTATAAATAGCACACATGATGGACAGATCATGGAATATGGAAAATATTCTCATTCATGCATCGTGAGCACTGTATATTTCACTCTGCAGGAGTGAGAATATTTTCCATATCCACTCCTGCCCATCATATCATATATATATATATATATATATATATATATATATATATATATATATATATATATATATATACAGTATATCATAAATAATAGGATATAAGAACTTTAAAAAAAATCTTTACAAAAACTTTAAGAAATTAATTTATTACTTCCACACGATTAATATATGGTCAAACGTGAGGACCTGTGCAATCTGTGACTGATGTAGTGGTGACATTGTGGTGATGTTGCCGGAGTATAAGAACCCTCACTGTGCTCAGTTAACTTACATTTGGCAGTCAGACAGAATGAGTCCTGCAATCTTCAGCAGAGAGCACTGACTTGAGAAACTACCAGCCTAAACAAAGAGCAGCCTGTAAACTATTTACTTAATAGGGCTAAACTGCGAATGTGTCACACTCAGTCAAGCTTTTAACCTAAAACTCTTGAAGTTACTCCAAATGAATTTTAACATAATATATATTTTTTAAAACAAGCAAAGTTTGTATATCTTAATTTGGCTCCAGTAGTATTTGCAACCTCCAACTATGAACTATGAAGATCGCTAATGGAAAGAGGTGCTCAGAAATAATTTTAGAGTGCCTCTTTGCATTAGCGCTTGTAATATACACAGTCAGCGGCTGGCCGTGGAGGTGAAAGGTGGGCTGTGCCAGTCACTGACTGGGGAAGGGTGGGGTGTGTGGGGTGGGCTAGCATGGCTGGGTGAGGGGCCACTAGACTACCAGGAAATTGGAAATCCTTATGTATTTTATTATGAGGGAGGGGGGCGCCGCTAAACTACCAGGGATATGAAAAAAAATTGTAATGTAATACAGATCGGGGGGCCACTAGACTACCAGGGATCTAAAAAAGGAATATGTATAAAATACACATGGGGGGCCACTAGACTTCCAGGAAATTGCAGATAGTTACATATTTTATTATGATGGGGGGGATACTAGACTACCAGGGATATGAACAACAATTATTATTTTATACACATTGGGGGCCACTAGACTACCAGGGATATAAAACAAAAAATATTTATGACATAGACATTGGGGGGGGCCACTAGAGATCGTTATTTATTTTTTTGTGATGGGGGTGCTAGACTACCAGGGATATTTAAAACATGATTTTTTATATTCAGATGGGTTAGAACAAAACCCCCTGAGCAAAATTCAGCCTCATTTAACTTTGTAGGGCACCCCAGGGCTGAGAAAATACATTTTTAAATCTGACCATCTCGTCCCTCACTCTTTGTGAGTGAGCAAATTCTTTGATCGAGATCGTACATCGCAAATGCGGGATGAGATGGCTAGATTAAAAAATCAATTTTCTCTGCCCAGGGTTGTCCTAGAAAGACAAATGAGGGTGGGTTGTACTCAGGGGGCTTCGTTCTGATAAACCATGGTAGTGGTTTACAGCAATTCTTTGATTTTATTAAATTAGAAATTATTGTTTGGTCATGACCCTGCAAATTATTTGACCGCGAGCCTGCAAATTCTTTAATCATGAGATTCTTTGATCGCCATCTTTGATCGCGAAGGAGGGAGAAGATGGCCAGATTTTTTATAATGGAATAAACAGGGAAATATTACCAATCTTTAAGATTGAATATCTCGACAATGGTTTGGTCTTTTTACTTTAAAGGTGGAGGGTGTTTACGGCATGTCCTGTAGATGTGAATTATGGTACTTACATGTCAGAGAAAATTTGTTTTGTGGAGATACTGTGTGACGCAGTTTATGTGTTGTAGACAGTGTTTTGGATTGAGCTGGTGGCTTGAAATTGATAGGGCGCCTAGCCTTAGTGTCATGGGTGTAGTTTTCAGTTGTTGTGTTTGTTAAATGTCAACAGGTGTGGAACTGTGCCACTCTGACAAATTAAATTTTCAAATTTTGACATGTTATTTATTTATTTATTTACAAGTTAAAGCAGGAAGGCATACTGAGCAGGGTTGCTCGATTCCAGATGTGACCTGGGGGACAAGTCCCAAAAAAATATTACAGCACAGGGTACAGTAGTTATACATCACAGTGAGGGGCCACCTGCCGCAACAGACAATCAGCAGATAGAAACAAGGAAACAGGGGAGGGGGGAAATACAAATGGATTAAAATTGCACAGAATCCCATCTGAGAACACAAATACAAGTACATAGTGGGAACTAGTTAAAAGCATGAGCAGCTGGAGGAGAAGTGGGTGCTGAGTAGGAGATTGAGGTGGCAGGAGTTAGATGATTGTCGAATGTTAGCTGGAAAGGCATTCCATAGCTGGGGGACATGGAATTTGAATGCTGCCTGTCCTTAGGTTGTGCACATGAAGGGGACATGGAGGAGCCTGGGGTCCATGCTTCTGAGGGAGTAAGCAGGGGAGGTTGTGGGGAGAGGACAGAGGCCAGGTAGGGGAGAAGGGTCTGGGACCAGAATTTGGCTGTGGACCTAGCACAGTGGGTTAATCTGTGGTCTTGGAGGGACGGCAAGGCTAGGGAGCTGTATAAGGTGCAGTGGTGGGTTGTTTGTGGGCAGTCAAGGATAAAGCGACAGAAGTAGTGAAAAAGTGTGTCAAGACTGGCTAGGGAGGAGAAGGGAGCAGTAGCATAGACTATGTCACCATAGTCGATTATTGGGAGGATCATCTTTTGTACAATAGCTTTCCTTGCTGGAGATGGGAGGCAGCCTTTGTTCCTATATAGGGCACCAAGTTTAGGGAGAAGTTTCTTATGGATGGAATCAATATGAGTGGAGAAATCTAGGTGCTGATCGAGCCAGATGCCTAAGTATCTGAAACTGGTGCATGCTTCCAGGAGGGTCCCGTCCAGTGTTTGGAAAGGGGGGCAAGGGGCTTGGTGGGAGAGTCTTTGCTGTGAGTTGAAGGTTAGTGACATAGTTTTCATAAGGTTTAGGAATAGTTGGTTTGACCGTAACCAGTGCTGGATGGTGTTGAATTCCTGCTGTAGTAGATTAGCCACATCACTTGTGGAAGGGCCCGTGGCATACAGCACTGTGTCATCCACATACATTTGGATGGATGAATAAAGACAGGCTGATGGGAGGTCATTTAAAAATATGGAGAAGAGCAGTGGGGCCAGGACTGAGCCTTGGGGGATGCCAGCAGTAACTGGTAGGGGGTTAAAGATGTGTGAGGTGATTTTTATAGCCTGGTGCTTACCCACCAGGTAGTCGTGGAACCAGTTGGAGGCCGGCTTGGAGAGGCCAGCATCTTTTAGTTTAGAAAGGAGCAGAGCATGGGAGATGGTGTTGAAAGCCTTGGCCAAGTCTATAAAGATGGCAGAGGTGATGTGGCTGTTGTCCATGCCGGTGAGTATGTCATCAGTGATTCTTAGCAGGGAAGTGATAGTTGAGTGTGATTTATGAAAGCTGAATTAGTATGGGGTGAAGAAGGAGGAGGCGTCCAGATAGGGAGAGAGTTGGGCAAGGACAAGATGTTCCTGTATTTTGGCCAGAATCGGGAGTAGGGAGATGGGGCAATAGTTACCCGGTGAGAAGGGGTCACCCCCTTTTTGGAGGGGTATGACGATAGCCTGTTTCCATTCAGTAGGTAATTTATCTAATGAGAAGGAGAGGTTGAATAGGTCAGCTAGTGGGGCGGTTGTGGCTGGAGTGGACAAGTATAACATCTTGGCGTCCAGGGCTGTGGGGCATTTACCTTTTTTGGGATTTAGAGATCATAGGGATTTGAGTACTTTGGCCAGGGATACAGGGTGAAAGGAGAAACTGTATGGTCGGTAGGAGTGCTCTTGGTGGGGAGGGCATGGAGTGGGTGGGTGCTGGAGGGATGATAGGAGCGAGTCTGTGCAGCTGGAGAAGTATGTGTTGAAAGCAGTGGCTACCTCGCAGGGCTGAGTGATGGTAGTGCCCTGTATAGACAGTGTCAGTGGTGGTGGCTGGGTTGGGGGGAGAAAAGGGATTTGAACGATTTCCAAAAGTTTGTCGGGTGGTTAAGGCTTGCATTGAAAACCGATAGGAAGTAGTTCCTTTTTGTCTGGCAAATGAGTTTAGTGCAGGAGTTGTGGTGGGCTCTGTAGCATTGGAAGGATGCTTGGGTGCCCAGTGTCTTGTGGGCTTTCCAAGCGTGGTCCCTGGAGTGGCATTGGCTGATGATATCAGTGGTGATCCAGGGAAGGTGGGCACCTCTGACCCTTTTAGTATGCAAGGGGGCATGGGAGTCCCAGACTTTTAGGAATTTGGCCTTGAAGGTTGAAAAAGCGGAGTCAATAGATGGGGCCACTGGGATGAAAGACCAGTCTACATGTCCTAGGTCTTGCAAGAGTGATACTAGGTCCAGGGAATTATAAGACCTTGTACACAGTATCTTGGGGGGGAGCGGTGGGCCTGTGCACTTTTCTGATCATGAAGATCATGTGGTGGTCACTTAGGGAGTCTGGGAGCAGGCCCGCACATAGGATCCTGTGGGGGTGGGAGGATAGGACCCAGTCCAGGAGTGAGTGATTTTGCATTTTGTGGTTTAACCGGGTGGGGTCCACAATTAGTTGGGTGAGATTTAGAGCCTTGATCTTGGTACTGAGGTGGGCCTTGTCTTTGGCTAGCCAGTTGTGGTTAAAATCGCCGATGACGTGAAGCTCGCCTCCCAAGGTTAAGGTCTTTAGTGTGTCCAGGTGAGCTAGGATGTCAGGCAGGGGGGTGCCGGGGGTACAGTAGGTACCTGCAATGTACACTGGGGTGGTAAGCAGGAGTGAAAGCTTGATTAGGAGAGAGTCGATGTAGGCTGGAAGGGAGGGAATTTGCACCATGGTAAACTGCAGCCTAGAGGAGATGTACATGGCTGTTCCACCACCTCTCTTTTTCCCTTGTCAATCATGTCTGATGATTGAGTAGCCAGGGATGGATACTTCAGCATCAGTGTGATGAGGCTTTAACCAGGTTTCAGATATGATCAGGATCTCAGGGCAATGGGATAGGGCAATTGGTTATAGCATGGTTATTTTGTTTAGTAAACTGCAGGAGTTGAGGTGCAGGAGCCTGAGACCTTTTGGGAAAGAAAACGGGGTGGGAGCATTAAGGGGGGTGGGTCCAGGGTTGGCCTCAATATCCCAGGCCAGGAGGAGCAGCAGTATGATATACTGTTTGGATTGATGCCAGAGGTATTTGGGCCTGGGAGCAGGGGTAATACCTGTGGAGGAGGGCGGAGGGCTGCAGAGGGCTGGGAGGTAGAGAACAATATGACATGGGTGAAAGGGGGCAGGATGGTAGAGCTAATGGTCCAGTTGTACACTTTGGTGTGGGATTGCTGTTGGTGTAAATTTGCATAGTTGGGCTGGGGGATAAAGCAGGGGGACATGAGTGGGGGTGGTTCCCATTTTGGGAGGCCAGCTGGGGGAAGGGATGCCAGTGGGGCAAGTGAGAAAAATAGCAGGGTTAGAAAAGGCAACATATTGGCAACAATAAGTGGAGAAATGCTTGAGCAGAGGTATAGGGGCCACCAGTGGTAGCAGCTGATAAGCTGCAAATGGGAGAGTGGGCAGATAGGCTCTGGAGTCACGTGGGTGATCACTATAAAGCGAGGAGCTCACCAAGGCATCCGTACCTTCTGCAAGCAGCTTCTGTGGGTGGGGGGTGTCTTCGGATGCACTGGCTGGGGAGGGCACCTCCAATCTGTACCCTCATGACCCCGCTGTGGAAGGAATGGAGAGAGAATATTTATAGCCAACTGAGAGAGAGGAGTAACATGAAAGGTACGTGTACAGGTAGACTGTAGAAATTAACATGCACAGTTTAAACTGGAGAGAAATGTAGCCTGTTTAGATGAAGCAGTGGTGTGTGATCTAATTGTAGATTTCTACAGTCCCAGCTGCTGTTATTAAAGCTTGCACTCTTAAATAGACTGGCGTGTGTTCTGTAACTGGGCAGTTTGTTGACTACCTTAAGGGTCCCACAGAAATGCAGTAGATCATTATATCTTGGACATGGCTTGGTCCTTTTACTTGAAATTTGGAGGGTGTTGATGGCATGTCCTGTAGATGTCAACATTGGTGTTTATGTGTTGGACAATATATTTTTTGTGGAGATATTGTGTGGTACAGTTTACATTTTCTGGATGGCATTTTCTGTTGCTCTACTAGATTAACATTTGTTTGGTGGCTGGTCTTGCTGTTGTCAATGTACTTTTTAGTTATTGGGTGTGTAATGTGGCCCGACACTTACAAGTTGGTGGGAGCACAGGGCCCTGTGGGCCCAGCTCTCCCACCAACTTGTGCAACTTTCTACTTTTCTATTCTTTCTTAAAAAGTAAGGAAATTCTATGCAAGAAACTTTGTTAATGCATCAGTTGAGTTCTTCTACTAGCCGAATAAAGTGAGAAATTTGATTTTGGGTTCCACCTTACCCAGCCACCCCACAACAGGCATTGGGATGTGCATTGGGATCATCGGCCCTAACTCTCACCCCATTCTCCTACACTGCAACACCTCAGCTTGTTTACACATGAGATGGGGTGAGAGTTAGGGCCAATGACACAACGCACACCACGATGCCTGTTGGTTGGGGGCAAGCTGGGGGTGGGGTGCAAGGGTGGGAACTCTAAAATCAAATTCCCTTGCTTTTTTCACTGTAGAGGAACCTTAACTTATGCAATAATGACATTTTTTGCATAGAATAAATATATATATATATATATATATTAGAGGCAAAAAAATCAATTTAATGCATTAGTTAGGGTTGTTCCACAGTGACAAAAGTGAGGAAATTCGCTGTTAGGGTTGAAATCCCTCTTGGACCCCTCCAGCCACCCCCCCAACCAGCATCGGGGTTCGTGTTGGGGTCATCAGCCCTAACTCTCACCCCATCACATGTGTAAAGAAGCTGAGGAATAGGAGAATGGGGTGAGAGTTAGGATCAACTACCCCAATGCGCACCCTGATGCCAGTTGGGGGGGTGGGCTGGAGGGGTCCAAGAGGGATTTCAATCCTAACAGTGAATTTCCTTGCTTTTGTTGCTGAGGAACTACCCTAACTGATGCATTAAACAGAGTTTTTTGCCTCTAATTTCCCTTCTTTTTGGGCCCCGCATTCCCACCATGTGATGTCTTGTGGCATAGTAACAGGAACAGCAATGCAAACAGATGGTAGAAATGCAAATGGTAATAACAAAAACACAAGCGCTAAGCGTAACGCACTCAGTGGTGTACACGAGAACGGTAACACAGACAGGGACATAAACGCAAGTAGAAACAGTAAGTGTAACAGTAACAAAAGCGCATACCCTGTTTTTGGTGAACAGCTGCATAGAGAAACACAAAGAATGTATGCATTGTAATGGGCATCGAAGCTTAAAACAAGCATTGGAAGTACTTAATTGCAAATATCTCAGCAACCGCACGATGAAGAAAAAATGTAAATTTTACAAAAATCATGATTTTCCTGGCTAGGTTTTGCTATTACATAGCCCATGGGGCTATGTAACATAAACAAAAATCTGTATCTTGCATCGCTTTTGAGATCTGAGCCGAGAAAGAAGATGGCGTCGCCACCTTGTTAGTCTATGGAAAAACGCCAACTCGGAGTACCGAAACTTTGCAGTCATGCAATATTTTTTCACCAAACCACAAAAAGGCACATCTGTGAGATGTTGGCTGCGTTCCCTTCAAATTTCAGCTCAAAAGACCAAACTGCTCTTTTACAGCAGAGTGGCAAAAACTGCTGTCATTTTGGCCATGGTCTGAAAAGTAGTGTCGTGATTTGCGAAAGCTTTCGCAAAATTTGTGAAAGTGTTGTGGGTGCGATACTACTTTGCGACACTGCTTTTTCCAGAAATTTGAAAAACATATTTCTAGGTTGTTTCACACCAAAATAAAGACATGTCTTGCATTCTCTGGGTCCGACTAGGTAAACACAAAAATAATTGTGTTGCTAGAGGGTTGCAAATTTAAATGGCAAGCATTTTTCTGATTGCTAACTGAAAACAAAATGGTGGATTTGCGACACTACTAGGACCATTTGCGACACTAAAAAGTGCATTTGCGAAAGTGTTGAACTTTTTATTAACTTTTCCCATTGACTTTTAATGGGAACTTGTTTTTGAATAACTTTTGAACCGTTTAATATTTTTTCACGAAATCTTCAAAAGGCACATTGGGGACCTGGCCACATGTTACCTGGAGTTTTTGGACCAGTCGCTCAAACTCTGCGACCTGTAGGCATGAGCAAAGAATGCGCAAAAAAATGTAAATATGCACACGGATGTCACTTAATAACTCTGTAGCCGTATACTGCACCAGCACAAAAGTTGGCAGATCTATGATTATGTCCATGCCTGCCAAATTTCAGGCAAATCCATTGAACAGTGGCAAAGTTATTAAGGTGCAAAGTTTCACATTTTAACCTTAAAAGTGCTACTCAACCCTAACTATGGTAGCACTACCGTGCTACCATAATATATATAGACATATATAGATATACTATGGGTGGGATATTCAAAAGGGTTGTGCAATAGGGTTGCGCCTGCGCAAGTCCAAGAGTGCGCCATTCTGCGATATTCAGCAGGAGGCAGTTGTGCCACCGAAAACAAGCTGAGCAACAGCGCAATGCAAATGACGGCATGTGCAAACCGGCGGGGTGGATCCATGCATAAAGAGGCGCAATGCGATATTCAAAGAGTTCATAATGCGCAACAGCGACCAGCCGGAAGTTGCGCCTCAGCGAAAATGAGCCAAAATAAAAAGGCTCAAGGAAGTGGTGCAAGAATGCCACAGGGATGCCAAGTGGGAAAGAGAGAGAGAGAGAGACAGACAGTGACAGGCCAGGGCAGGCAAGGGAAGCAGTGTGGGCCATAGGCTGCAGAGGCCAGCGGGGGGGTGCCCGGTGCAGTGGAAGTAGCAGTCAGGACAGCAGGGGTAACAGAACAACATCAGCCGGGGGGGGCACAAGCCAGGGAGAGGGACAGTGGCAGCTTCCACATGGAAGCTGTAATGAGGGGGGTGAGAATGCAAGGTGCAGGGGGATGTGGCCGTGGAGGGGCCCGTCAGCGGTACGCCCCAACAGGCAGTACCGTGCCCGCATCAGCTTTGAGTCGTACACAGATGTAGAGATCGTGGGCTGGTACCGCCTGAACAGGGCAATACTGAGGTGGCTCTGTGAGCTGTGCAGTGATGTGATGCAGGCACCCTCACGACGGAGTCATGTTCTGTCAGTGGAGACCAAGGTGACAGCCTGCATGTGCCTGCTCACCACGGGCACCTTCCAGAGGCCAACAGGGGACACCACATGCATCACACAGTCGGCCATGTCACACATCCTCACCCAATTCCTCAGCGCACTGCTGCCACATGCTGCGGAGCACAACCATTTCCCCAGCACCATGGCAGAGCGTGCAGCAAACATGCAGGCATTCCACAGGTTGTACGTATGCCTGGCATGCTGGAGACCATAGACTGCCCCATGTGGCCATGCGCACCACCCTGGCCTGA
Organism: Neoceratodus forsteri; assembly: GCA_016271365.2. Taxonomy (NCBI): domain Eukaryota; kingdom Metazoa; phylum Chordata; order Ceratodontiformes; family Ceratodontidae; genus Neoceratodus; species Neoceratodus forsteri. The sequence goes on along the minus strand of CM028137.1, from coordinate 482,971,341 downwards.
TGGGGCACATACAGAGAATAGAAGGGCTTCCCCAGTGTCAACTGCCAGGTGGTATGTGATGCCACTGGGCGTATAATCAATGTCTGTGCCACACACCCTGGCAGAGCACATGATGCCTTTAGATGGCATCAGTCCGCACTGTGCCATCGATTCGAGAGTGGGGACATCCCCACAGGCCATCTAGTGGGTGAGTACGCATGTAGGAAATCCAAACTCGGGGCAAGGGTGGGAATGCCACAGGTGCCATGGTAGTGGCACACAGGGATATGGGCAATAAGGACCTGAACATGAGACTGATCTCCACTATCTCCACACAGGTGACAGCGGATACCCACTCCGTCCCTGGCTGCTCACACCGTACTGGCGCCCCATGACCCCATCGCAGCAACGCTATAATGAGGCATATGCTGCCACACGCAACATCATTGAGCGGGTGTTTGGGATGCTCAAGGCACGCTTCTGATGCTTAGACACCTCCGGCAGTGCCCTACAGTACAGCCCCTCAAAAGGCTTGTGGGATATTCCTGGCCTGTTGTATCCTGCACAACATGGCCAATGACTGTGGGATAGCCGTACAGGTTGAAGAGGGGGACAGCGATGGGGATGTCAGTGGCGCCGGTGTTGATGGTGATGAGCAGCCCCCCCTTGGACGGTGGGACCCCCGACTGGTCTGGCAGGCCCAGCTGCACCTGGACACCATCACGGAGGAGCATTATGCACAACACAGGTAAGTCAAGGGGCCATGTGCAAACAACACTGTCCTGGCGCAACCCGCAGGCACACAGAATAACACACCAGGGTGCATGACGCAAAGGGGTGGAAGGGACCAGGCACACAAACACACCATCAGGAGGGGCGAACAGTCATATGGACACACACACACTCACACACACACACACACACACCAGGCACAGCGTGACATGGGCAGGTGCACAGCACAGCAGGGAAAGACATAGCAAACACACAGATCCACAGACCACACCACCACCTGTACTGTCAAGCACATGTGTCGGATGCTGGGCACTTGCACTGATTGTACAGTACAATGCAGGCATCATCATGCACATGCACCTGTGGACAGCAGTTGGGATGGTGTGCAGGTGGTCCGTATGTTGGCGTGATGGGCAGGGCACCCACCAGTGCACTGCCCACCATGACGCACAGTGCACACAGGGCAGCAGCAGACAGGGCCCACACTGGGAGACAGGTCAGTCATGTTGCACCATTCCACAGCCACCGCGGATGTGTTGGCAGCCCCGCCATGACCCAACAGCACTGGCAGGCTGAGCAGGGGCCACATGGGGTGGCACTGATGGACCACCAGGGGTCCCACTGTGCGATCGCGACCTTGTCCGCAGTGGGGTCTGTAGGATGCCAAACATACCTGCACCAGGGGTGCTTGGGATGCCCACAGCAGAACCCGGCGTCGACAGGCCTGGTGTCACACGATGCCGGGAACGGGGAGTGGAGAGCGTACTGTGTGGGGTGTGCGGTACAGGAGCACCTGCGTGTGTGCTCAATGCAGCCACGACAGTGACCAATGCCTGGGTCTGCCTGTCAATGGCGGCGGTCACATCCATCCGCATATGGACCATCTCTGCATGGTCCAGAACACACTCCCTGCTGTGCCGCTCCACAGCCGCACACTGTGCCTCCACAAACGTTGCAACCTGCCTTTGCTGCTGTACTGATTCCCACAGCAGGCGGGTGTGCTCGTCCAATGGGTACTCTGCCACAACGGCATCCTGTCCCCCAGAGTGTGGAAGGTCCTGGTGCATAACACCCCTTGAGGGTGGGCGCTGTTTGCCTGGACCAGGAATGGGCATATCAAAGGGTGGCGGGCATGTGCCACCGCTGGACACTGTACCCCCAGACCTGGTGGGTGACTGCTGCTGCTGCCCCTCCAACCGCTGTGCCCCAGGGACCACTCGTTCCACCGCTGTGGCCACAACAGTGCCAGACACCTGCACAGCCACCGGTGCTGCCCCACCGGTGCTGACAGGCACAGCCTGGGACTGTGCCGACATGCTGGCACACAAGTTGGAACCAGCAAGGCCCAGGGGCATGTGCTGGCCTGCTGTGTGTCCATCATGGGACACACACATGACACTGCCCAGTGCAGTCCTTGCATCATCAATGGTGCAGGTACGTGCTACAGCCACAGTCATAGCGTGCTGGCATGCTTGCATGCCAGACTGCTGAGACACAGGCTGTGCAGCCCCCACACCCAAATCACTGACACCAGAGTTGGCAGCCCAGCGTGCATGCTGATGCAGTGCAAGCTGGCTGGTGACAGAGGTGGATGGACCCTCCTCCATGTCCAGCAGGTCATCCTCTCTGCCTGGACCCACCACCACTGTCCCCTGAAGATGAACAGGATCTGTAACAGAAAGAGAGGACATGTGAGTGCATGTGAACAACCTTCCCCCCCCAACACCACCACCATGTCATACTGTGCAGTGATGGGCTTCCACCTGTCTGGAATCCACCTCCAGGTACGCCATCAATAGCACTGCACTGCATTGATGAAGCCAGTCGGTCCTCAGCCGGGGTCAGCTCCACCACCGCTGGCTGGCCCCCGCCAGTGCCAGCACGTGCCGCCCTGAGGGCTGCCACCTTCTCCTTCACCCTCCTGCGGTCTGTCCCAATCTTCTTTTTGCATTCCTGCACAGAGCGCTGGTGGCTTCGTGCAGGTTCACTGCCTGGCTACCCCTCCCATGCACCCTGCAGGCTGAGGGGTGCCCGCCATCCACTCAGTAGTGCCTCCTCCTCCAGGTAGGCCTAGAGGGCCTCAGTCTCTGCCATGGTGAAGTTGGGCTACCTCTCTTGCCCACCATCCTCACCCTCACCTTGGCTCTGCTCGGTCATGGCGATCTGTATGGGTGGAAGTGGACACCTGTCACTGTGCAGTCTCAGCGTTATCCCATGCCCATTGTCCAGAACATCCCACAGCATGCAACTCACCTCTCACCTGCAGTAACCGAATCTGGCCAGCGCAGCCCACTGTCGCACTTTTATAGTGCAATGCATGCAAATTAGGAGTGGAGCAACTGTAATGAGATGCAAATCTCGCCACTGCGCCTTTGAATGGCTGATCGGATGATTTGCATGTGTCGGCTGAACATCGTGCCATTGCGCTTTTCGCAATACAGTTGAGCCGGCTGAGCCAATAGCGCAGATCTGTGACTGTGTGGTACACTGCATTGTGCATGCCCAGATAGCTTACGCAGGCGTCTGCCATGCTGATGACATGCTGTGCGCGATCGGCAATTCAGGTCATGGCCACCATTGTGCCAGTGGCGCTACAGCACTGGGCACTATATGGCGCTGTGGCACTACTGCCAATAGTCCACTGTGGCACTGTCACGCAGGTGGTCGGTCGCGCAGGATGCGTAGACGTCAGATGGCGCTGTGCGTGGCCTTGCGTCATAGACCCCTGACCTGGTGTCCGACCTTTGCCCCCTGGTGCTGTTCGGCTGCCATGTATGCGGCCCTATTGCGGCTGTCTGGTGACAGCGCTTCTATGAACCGGCGAGCTGTCTGAACATGCGATTGGAACCTATGGTGGTCTATTGCGCAACATTTCCACGTGGGGTTGCGCGGCTGCGGCGCCATATTGCCTGCTGTAAAGTTGGAAGAATGGCACGCGGAGAGGCACTCCAATGGAGCCGGTGGAGGTGGCCAACCTGGTGGCCCTGGTAGACTCCCACTATGGGGCACTGTATGGGGAGGAGCCCCTCACCATAGCTCAAACCCAGGTCTGGCTGCAAGTGGCCAATGACCTGGTGGGGGTCACTGGGCAGCGCCGGTCTGCCGAGCAGTGCCGGCACAGGTACAGTGACCTCTGCAGGAGGGAGCCGGACTTGCATGAGCGGCTAAGGTCATGTGCCAGGAGGGGCGTTGTGCCTAGGCCAGGTGGGTGTACCATCTATGCACCTGTATTCTCCGTAGGGGTGTGAGTGTTTTGGTGGCTGTGCATGGGTGATGGCTCTGGCGTGGTTGGCTCTGTCAGTGTGTGCAGGTGTGAGATGCATGGGTCTGGCTGTGTGGGCAGGCACTCTCACTGGGGCAGGGGGCAGTCTGCTTTGGAGTCACACTGATGTTTTTCTCAACATTTGTCTCCCACAGGCCAGGCATAGAGGATGCAGGCACGGGATGAGGAGGGCCGTGGCAGGGCCCCGGTGGCGGTCGGTGGCGCTGCGAGGGGTGGGCCACAGCAGCAGCAGCAGCAGCCACAGCTGCTTGCGGAGTGTGAGTATCATTACATCATGGATGCTATTGCATGCTGGAGAGGGTGGGCATGACCACCAGCCATGCACAACACAACCATGCATGACACAGGCGACATTCATCACTGTCCAGTGTCACTGCACGTCTGTGTGTGTGTCACTGGTGGTCCATTCATGCACTGGGCACATGGCTGTGGAACTGGCATCGCACCACATTGCCACGTCACTTGACAGCCTTGTTTGTGCTGTGATGGACATGGGCAGTGTGTGTGTGCAGTGGTGCACATAGCTGGTGCCACCTGGTTGGGCTGGCCATGTGCATGTTCACTGTGAGTGGGTGCATACCATCACAGGTGCGGGACATTGGGCTATATGGCTTGCAGGTTGGGTGGTGTTCAGGGTTGTGGTCAGTCACAGCCATTGACTGTGTTCCTGTTTTCCTAGGCCTCATTGTGCTCCGAAGAATAGAGCGGGCACTGCAACAGCTGACCCGGGTGTCCATGGAAAACAGGACCATCCTCCAGGACATCCAGTGCCATGGCCTATGGAGGAGGCACAGCCAGACACGGCGGCACCAGGCAGCGGAGGACCAGCCTGCTAGGGCCTTAGGCCAGCTTCCCTTCCACTTCACCCATCCCTCCACCCTGCCTTCCCTCTCCAAGTTGTTCATCCTGCCCTTGCCCCTCCTACCTTGTACCCTACCCCCGTAAATAGTTTTGTTGTTGTTCATTTTGTACTTTAAATTTTTCTAATATATATATATATTTTGATATGAATACTGTGTTGGTCTCTGATTTGCAGCTGGCTATGGTTGCTCAGTTGCAGTGGTGTGCATGCCATCTGGGGTGGTATGGTCCTGGGTGTGTGTGTGTGTGTGTGTGTGTGTGTGTGTGTGTGTGTGCGCGAGCGCATGTGTGTGCATGGGGAGGTGTCTCCAGTGTGGCAGTGACTTTCTGTTGGTCTTGCCATCTGCTGCCACCACTGCTGGGTGCACAGGGTGGGTCTGGCTTGTATGGTTCTCTGCTACACGGGGTTGACGTGTGCCGGGGGGGATGCATGGTGTTTCCTGCAGTGCCAGCCACTGCACATGGGTGGTGTCTTGGGGTCACGGTGCAGGGTGTGCTGTGCATATGGGGGGCTGATGTGCACTGTGGTTGTCAACCCCCTGTGTGTGGCAGTCTCAGCCTGCCAGTGGTTGTGCTGGGGTGTCATGGCCCTGCTGTGCTTTGTTGGCTTGTCCCCATGGGCCAGTAGATCATCCGTCCCACCCCCAGTGATGCTGTGCTTGGGGTGTGCAGGTGTCGTGTTGGTTCTGCAGTGTGTTTCTGTGCCCATGTGTGGCATGGCTGGCGGTGGGCCCCAGCCTGCCTCCCTGGTTGTGCAGTTCCATTGCTCTGCTGGGGGGGGCTCTGCTTGCGCTATGGCACCTCTGGACTGCTCAGCTGGGCTGCCCTTGTTGTGCTATGGTGCAACCTTTCTGCTCAGCTTCACCTTCCTGGTTGCGCTATGGCGCAGTTTGTGTGATATTCAGATGTTGGCTGCTTGCGCAATTTGTTCTGCTCCATGTTTGAATATTGCGTCTGTTGCGCATATGCGCAATTGAATTGTGCTTGCTCCTGCTGTTGCGTACATTTTGGGAGCAGTTTGAATATCTGGGCCTATATATATAAATATATTGAATTAATATTTAAATTTAATTACATAGACATTAGCCATAATCAAGAGATGCCAATTGATTAATTAGTTATTTGTTTGTAATTAAAAGGAGCTCCACAGTATCTTTACCGTAATGTTATATTACTTTGTTAAACAATCTTTTTAAATGTTATCCTTCCAATTTTAGCGATGTTTTTAAATAATCACTAAATTAAATATTTAATTTCATTCAATGCAGTATATTACTGACCCTGTTATATGAGTAATCCATTCAGTGCAGCTACGCTATCATGATGAACAGCTCCTTGTATTTCAACTGAACCCAAACCAGATAGCTCTCCTTCAGACAAAATCACTTAACTTAAATGACAGAACAAGAAACTTGTTGAATGAATGGAAAAAAAAGAAGAGGAGAGAAACCAAAATGACAAGGACTGAATGCATAACAACAAAACAAAACAAAAAACGAAAGGAAAAGAAGCAAATCTTCAGGACAGAAGCTTCAACCCAGAGAAAGCTGCTTAATTAAATAATTTTAGAGTGGTACTATAGACTTTTATTAAACTCTAACAGAGATATAACATGTTCCTATTTTTTTAAGAACTACTTCCATCAGATGATATATGTATTTAATAACATTCTTTTGAATATTGGCCTTTTACTCTGTACATTTGCATTTATATTCAAAATGTATTCTTTACAACTGATTGAAAATAATATTTACAATGAGAACAAGAATCTCTGTCTATAGAAGTGCTCTTGCTCCTAAGGAGCTAGATAAAATGCTGTCAAAGGGAAATAGAAGAAGTAGAAGAAGAAGAAGAAGAAGAGTATGATGATGATGATGATTATCTGAGGGGGTAGTAATTAATGGGAATGTTAATAACCCATATGTAAGTAACCAGAAAAAGTTAAAGAAAGGGAGAAAATCGACTGATAAGAAAACTGATACATCTAAAATGAAAATTGATTCCTTTGTAGGGAAAATTTCCTCAATACCTGTAGCAGTATTGTCTCAATCACAGCTAATTTCTGCACCAGCTGATACTCATAATATAACTTAGTCTAATCCTACTCAAAAGGAGCCTAATAAAATTAGAAGAGTTTCATCCCCACAGACGTCAGAGGATGTTCAATCAAATTTGAACCTAAGTATGGTATCATATGAACTGTTATATTGTTCCTGTTTGTATATAACAGATACAGAACATCAGAGGAACTGTCTTAACATTTCTCAAGGCCTAACTCATCAGGGGGTTACAAATCAGAACTTAGTAGAAGTCGTAAACAACTTGTATACCACAATCGATGGTCTGACTCTGAAGACCTGCTCAAGGACTGTGAGTATAGTATATAAATATGAACATGCATACGCATGCCCAGTATCATGGCTCCACTTTTGGAGCACAATTAATGTACTTTTTAGCCATTGTTTCAAAAAACTAACTAGTTTGCTGAGTTCAGCTTTCTTTCTAGTACCTGGAAACATATTTAGCTGAACTTGGGTACAGTGGCCTGCGCACAAGCCTCAGCACCATTTACAGCTGGTGTTGACAGCCGATCAGCTGCCTGCTGGCCGACTTCATGCAAATGAAAGGACCAAAACTCTCTCTAATTGGAGCAGCTTGGTTGTTTCAAGTACAGGAAGTTTCCACCCAGCAAGTAGCGAGTGGTGTCATGACCAAAGTTTGTGGTGATTGGTCTGGACTGCCAATATGATTCCAGTTTGAGCTATAATGGGCTCAGCAGTGACACCCTGAAATCCTTTTTTTAGTGTTACAAAAAGGTTGGTGTGCATGACAGCAAATATAAAAATGACACTTGGTTTAATAACATCTGTAGAAAAGACAGAAAAAGAACTAACTAAAATTCCAAATCATCTAGGCGGTATATACAACATAGTGGTGTGGTAGCACCACTACAGTTAGGATTGAATAGGATTGACTTCGGTCCACTGGACCACCAGGAATTCTGAATGTATCTATTTTTCACACTTAAGCCCGTGATCGGGCAGACTTCGGTCCACTGGACCACCAGGAATTCAGAATGTATCTATTTTTCATACTTAAGCCCGCGATCGGGCAGACTTTGGTCCACTGGACCACCAGGGATTCAGAATTTTTCTTTTTATCACTTAAGCCTGCGATCGGGCAGCAGTCCACTGGTCCACCATGGATTCAGACTTTTTCTTTTTAACACACTTAAGCCCGCGATCCGGCGGGCAGCGGTCGACTGGACCACCAGGGATATTGGGATCTTTTATCTTACAAATGGCCACAATCACGCTGTAGGGTATTGGTCCTCGATGACTGTTGCCTGGCAGGGTGCCAGGCTAAGTCATCTGTGGATCGCGCACCTGCACAACAAGAGTAATGACATGCAAATGGCCCCATGTGCACCTTGCATATATTATGGCCCCATTTGCATGTCAGCTTTTGAATATCGCCATTGCTGTGCCTTGCACAATGGAACTTGAGCTAGCGCATCCACATGCTAAACTCTGGCCACTGGCGCTGGTGCAGTGCTACTGCACCATGCGCATAGTGGGTGGCCAAGGTGTGATATTCAATGATGCTGAGCCATGGTGCAGCTCTGTTGAATATCGCCCAGTTAACGCCCTTGCACAGCCATGTTGCGCTGCGCCCAGGCTTGCGCCACAGCCTGGTGCAGTTTGAATATCTGGGCCTTGGTGTACAAATACAGTAAAATGCCTAGGTCATGACTGAACATTGCAGTATTTTAATGTTCACTCATAACTTTGCTCATATTCAATGTTTTGACACCAGAGTTTCGACATAGCCATTATTCCACACCACCTCATAAATGTGACAGATGTCACTTTTTAAATCCTCGAGGAGAAGTATTTTCACACTTCTGGTGTGAAATGACATTTCAGCCTATATACTATAAATGCTATATGTCATGTTAATAAGAGCAGTCTTGATAACTTGAGGACAAAATTAAACAAAAAAAATGAAGACTGAGAGTGGGAAGAGTAAATGTGTGAAGAATAAACATGTAAAGAGTGAATGTGTGAAGAGTGAAAATGTGAAGAGTGAATGTGTGATGACTGAATGTCTAAAGAGTGAATGTGTGAAGAGTGGATGTGTAAAGAGTGAATGTGTAAAAGTGAATACATAAAGAGTGACTGCATAAAGACTGAACATTTAAAGAATGAATGTACCAGGCCCTGCACTTCTGTAGGCAGACAGAGTCTTCCTATGGTGCACGGCCCACAGGGCCCTGCATGTCTGCACTTTTTCATGCAGGTCACAAAGGGACATGTGTGAATTAGGATATGATTCAACTATCTCTAAAAGAAAGGAACTTCTTTGCAAAAAACTTTGTTAATGCAGCAGTTACGGTAACTTAACACCACAAAAGTAGGGAAATGTGGTGTTATGATTTTCAACCCTAGCTCCCCTTGCCCCAAATAGAAAAGAAAAAAAAAAACAGAAGAGTGTGTATCTCTGGAGTCCTGGCAAATCAGTGGTGGAGTCTTCCTCGAGGTTGTCAGTCTTAATGCTCTTTCCTCCCCTCAGCCTACAGCCTCCTGTCCAAAGAGCAAGGTTCAGCTCCAAGCCAGTGCTTCACATTGATAGTCTCTTCAAAGGTACAGAAGCAGGTTTCACCAGATGTTGCCATCAGAATTTGTTGTAGCTTTCTCAGGCCCTGCATTAAAAAAGGAGAGAATGTCAAGTGGGTTTTATGGCAGGTAGGTACATCGCAAACCACATAAGATCCCTGGTTAACTTATCACATAAGGCCAAATCCCTCCCTACCCCAGTGGCAGCAGTGGAGATTGATTTTGAAAAAGCATTCAACTCCATCGAATGGAACTTCATTCAGCAAGTCCTCACTGCAATGGGGGTTGGGGAAGGGTTCCAGGTGTGGGTCCGTGTCATGTACCACCTCCTCATGGCAGGATCCTCACCAACTCTATGCCCCCCTTCTATTAAGAAGAGGTACACAACAGGGATGCCCCCACCCCCACTTCTTTTTGTGATGGCGGTGGAACCCCTGGCGCCGGCCATCAGACAGAACTCCCAAATGCGAGGGGTGACAGTAGGAATGGAGGAATACACTACTTTAATGAACGCAGATGACCTCTTGGTACTCCTGGAGGACATCAAGGAGGCCACCCCTCTCTTCTGAACGTCCTCACACTTTTCATTACACTCTCTGGGTTCAGACTAAACCAGTCTAGGACTGAAGTGCTCCCCCTGAATGACAGGTGCACCTTCAGTATGGCAGCGGTGCATGGCCTAAGTTAGGTGCCAGGAGGGATCTCTTACCTCGGAATACGCGTCACCCCAGACCTATCCAAAATCTAGGAGGCTAATCTGAAACCCCTGCTGGCCAATGTTCATAAAGAGCTGGACAAGTGGAAGGCTCTGCAGCTCACCCTGATGGGCAAAATCTCTTCAATAAAGATGGTGCTAGCACCAAAGGTCATGTATTTTCTTTCCAATATCCCCCTGAATCTACCACCATGCTGGTATAAGAAACTAGATGCCATGCTGGGGTCCTTTATATGGGAGGGAAGAAGCCTCGCTACAGCCAAAATAAGCTAAGGGGGCATGGGACAGAGGGAGGGTGGGGCTTCCCTGGTTTGAAGGATACAAATGGGCTTTCCACACTACCCAAACTCTTAAATGGTTTGTAAGGACAACTCAGGCATCTCCACAATGGCTTGGCATGGAACAGGTATACAGTGGGATGAGGAACCTATTGCTGTTGCTGTGTAATCTCAGAAGGGGCCCTCTCTCACCCCACAATAGGCCCCTCGATAAAGTACTGGAAGATGCTCCACAGTAGGTTAAACACAGACCTGGCCTCCTTGGGCCTTACCCCCCCTTTGGGGCAACATCCACATCACTATAGGCAAAAGACCTATTACACCAGACACTGCCAGCTATTGCCCGAAATTTCTGTGATATTTCCAGAAATATCTGATGCTTTTTGCATTTAAACAGTAGGGGTAGTGGAGACAAACTCTTCAGAAATTTGGTGAAATATCTGGAAATAGCTGGCAATGTCTGTGGCTACCACTGTAGTTGGGCAAATTGGTCCAGAATGGGTCTGAAGTGTCTCCAGGATGCCTGTGCATCCGAGACTACCATTTTGGATTCCTTTCAGGGGTTGTGTGACAGATGGAACGTCCACCCTCAAGACTTCTGGAAATACCTTCAACTCAGAAATGCTATAGGGGATTACACCCATAGGCACCAAAGTGTCAGGCCTAACTCTCCACTCATGCAATGGTTGTCCCTCAGAAAAGGCCAGACCAGTGTAATATATATGAAGCTCTGAGCAAGTGTCCCCTCGCAATCCCTGGAGGCCAAAAATAAGTGGGAACAGGCACTTAGTTGCCAGATATCAAACCAGGATTTGAGCTCTTGTCTGAAATTGGCCCATAGAGCATACTCAGACACCAGGAGTCTGTTAATTCAAAACAGGATCCTGCAGTCCTAGTACAGGACCCCGGCAGTATTGCAGAGGGCCAAGCTGTCTCAGGATGATCTCTGCTGGAGATGTCTGTCTAGCAGAGGAGACCTTGGCCCTATTTTGTGGAAATGTCAGAAAATTCATCCACTGTGGCAAAAGGTTTGTGAGGTGGGAGCTGAAATCATCCAGAAACCAGTATCCGCAAAGCCTAGACTGCTGCTATTAGGTCTCCATGCAGAGTCCCAGCTATATCTACCAGGAGAAAAAATTGATTGCTATCCTAAGTATGCAGGTAAAGAGGCTGCTACTATGTAAATGGAAGACAGTGGTGGTCCCGTCACTCACAGACGTGCTCAATGCCCTTATACAAGTGGCCAGCCTGTCCCGAATGACACATGTGATTGCCAATTCTCTTCCACAATATATGGACATATGGGAACCCCATATCATATTTCTGAAACTCAAGGACGGAATAGGCTGAAGGAACCCTAACAGGTCCGGTGAACCTCCCCGCCCAAGTCCGCACTCTCGGTGGAGGCAGGCGGGGCAGCAACAGCAGCAGCGAACGGGCAGGCTACAGTGACATTTAACTAATTAATCAATGTTAGTACTTTGTTTTACTGTTGATATTGTTATCCCCAAAGATATTTCTGTAAATTGTCATGTTTTATTGTTGTATTGTACTGTATCCTCCCGGCTCGTGCCTGAAAATAGTCATGGTTATGGCTAGTGCACCTACCCCTACCCGGTAAACAAAAACAAAATAAATAAATAAAAATAAATAAATAAAGGTTCTCTTACCACACACACACATTTTGAAGAAAATAGATGCTTTGTGTATGTTTTGTTTGGTCTGTTGCAGGTTGAACCCAAGGAGTGCTTTCAAGTTTCTCCAAATGGGGTGCAGTGTTCCTCTCTTAGAGTTAATACTCTGGCCAGGCAAAGGTAACCAACAATGTGACCCCACTGTTTTACCCTGAATACAAGGGACCATCCACAGATTAGACTGGGTAAGCATGGTTATAGCTCAGTATTAAGGGGTTGGGGGTTCATTTTTTCCGTTTGGCCAAGCCTGAAACAACAGGATGTATCTTACTGCTTCAGTTTAAAGTTCATAGCGTTTTGTCTATGTGGGCCATGTCTACTCTGCCCTACTAACATGCGTCTTCTATATGTATTACCTGGTCTTGTGTTTTGTCTTTGTATAATGTATGATGGAGTACTTTTGGAAAATAAAAATCTTTAACAACAAAAAAAAATAGAGATTGTATGCTGTTGTTTTCTCATGAATGGGGATGGCATTAGGGTGGACAACCCCAAGAAAGACCCCACCACTGATTCATCAAGACTCTGGAGACTCAAAACCCTAATTTTTTTCCTTTTGCTGCTTAGAAGTGGGAGTTGGGAGTAAGGGTTGAAAACCCTGAAGCCACATTTCCCTACTTCTGTGGTATTAAGTTACCCTAACTGGTGCATTACCAAAGCTTTTTGCAAGCAATGTTGGCCTACAACTCGGGGAACCACATTGCTCTGCCACTTGTTGCTAGGCAGCATTGTAGGCAGCATTCCGAAGTACATAAAATACTTATTTCTGCATGCACTATGCTATCTTCCGTTTATATACAACACTTGTGCACTGATAAATAGCAAGATAGAAAGTGTTATCTTGAACCAACATGGCAAGACAAATAAAGGTAGTCACTGAGCCTGCTCAGAAATTTATCTCACTCATTTTGGCCACACTGGAAGTTATTTTCACATGTGAGAGGTCATTTCTTTTGATTGAACCATGGTTTTGTATTCATTAGTTGCTCTAATGCTGAGCCATTGAACAGAGAGGCATTATTCACATTTTGTACTTTTTTTATTTTTCAACTTTTTACTATTTCTGCCACAGAACCACATAAAAACTACCTAGGACTAGATTCATGAAAGCTTGTGGGACTAAGTCCAACACTACAACTCAAGTTGTGGACCTAAATCCCTTCAGTTGCAGAGATCAGGATTCACAGTGCAGCACTTGTGGCAGCTGTTATGGCTGGTCTCACCAGCTGTACCAGTTTTCCACAGTTGTGAAGATTTCCTGTGCAACACCACCTGCACATGGTCATAAATCGCGGAGCCAGTCGTAATACCTACAGCCATAGGCTTAGAGTTTGGGGGACTTCCAGGCTAAAGCCCCCCCTGGGAAAGCTTAGCCCCCACCCCCAGAATCTGAATGCAGTCCTTACCCTACACTGTCTGACTTGTTTCAATATCTATTTTTTTAAATAGCTGGCTGTGTATACACCGATTCACATGGGGGAAGACTGGTGCATGCACAACTGCTGATTTTTTTTTTCATGTGTGTATGACAATGATGAAGTGAGTGGCCCCGGGGAAGCGAAAGGAGCATCAACAAGAGGAGACTGCACACATCTGCTACAACATTAGAAGGAGAGTGTGCAGGATCATGTGGTGTTGCATTAGATAGTCAGCTGACCCAGGCGAGAATTGAAGTAAGGACCGGGGACCATCCGTTGCAACCTCAGTCCCATCACGTCCAACACCAGTGACTGACATAAGTGACGGCCTAAGAGATGGAAGGGGGCAGGAATCAGATTGTAAATGGACACCAATAGTAATTGTCCATTACTAACTGAACCGCCCCCTTCTTGTCTCTCTCAAACATTGAAGTTGCTCTGTCTGAGCTTAGAGCACCACATACAATTTATTGCCTGCCTAATTTGGTGCGCGTAGATGTGGATAGTCAGAAGCTGAGACTGAGAACGAGCAGTTTAAGAACTTTTAACACAAAAGCTCTTTTAAGAGCTGACCTGCCTGCAATGTAAATCTGCCTGTCTACTAGGCTATGACAAGCAACTATGCTTCATTGCTTGAATGTCTGGATGATTTGGATAACAATCTTGAGAACAAGGCATGTGCTGCAGAAGCTTATGGTTTTTCTGAGTTTTTAAAAACATTTGACACATTCTTCAGATTGCAGTTGCTTTGAATTATTTTTACCATTGTTGAAGATGCCAGCTCTGCCCTTCAAGGAGCCCAATTGTGTTTTCATCTTGGTGAAAATGTAATTAGGAATGTGAGGGAAATACTGCTTGCTGGGTGGAATGAATCGTGCTTTCATGCCATTTGGCAGTCAGCTGTGCATACAGTCCTAATCTACCCAGAAAACAAAACATTACTGCCAGGTTTAAAGAAGGAAAGGCTGAACATCGTTTCCCTGCCACAACACATGACCATTATCAGCAGCAGGACTTTGAAGCCATTGATGGAATACTGGTCGGCCTCACAGATGGCTTTTAATCAAAGGAGACCACCTCTCATTTAACCAAGTTGGAAGATTTTCAGGTTGGAAAGGAAGATGTGACACATGTGAAGGGTTTCTACCAGGAAGATTTTAAAGATTATTCAAGGCTCCAGCTGCACAGAGATATGCTATCAGATGTGGCCAAAGTCTCTGGTACCACTCTGAGTGACTTTCAAGGCATTTTGGAGTTCTTAAAAGCAGAAAAAAATGAGGAACTGCGACTGTTAATTCCAGAGGTTGTGAGATTAGTGAAGCTTGTTCTGACTGTGTCTGTGTCTATTTGTTCAGCAGAGATGCCTTTTTCGAGCCTTCATAGGCTGGAGTCCTACTTGCATTCTGCTATGATCCAAGAAAGAATAAACACTGTTTCTATCCTTTCAAGCCATGCTGACATTGCCAGAAATCTTGACATGGAGAGTCTGATTGATAATTTTATTAAAAAAGCTTCAGTAAGAATGCATACATTTGCTCAAGTAAAAAAGTAATAATAAATATCATGAGTAATACAATTATTCCTTTTGTGTTTGAGTTATATTGTTTTATACTCATACTCTTGGTAAAAAAAAATACAATTTGTTCTGCGTCTGAAACCTAACTAGCTGGTTCCACCAAGTCGGTTTGACATCAAAGACATCGACTGACTTTACAGTGACAGCAAATTGCCAATGGTGACCAAATTGCCCAGTAATTATGATGACAGACCACGATCTTGGCAACAATCCCATCTTTTCTCCCTGCACCCCCTGAATATTAATATAATCACCTCTGCATTGGAAGTGTATGTGGGAAAAAGGGCAAAACCTATGGGGCAGCAAGACGGCTGGTGCTGCAAAATCCAGATTGATGGATTGACTGTTGATAAGATTGCAGTGCCGACAGTGCTGTCGCTGTAGGGATTTGGCTGTAATGACGGCACACCTTTTAAAATAGGTTAACTGTTTAGGCCAATAGTTTTGAGCCTGAGGCCCCCCCCACCCCAGGGGAAACCTAAACTCTACACCCATGCCCGCAGCTGCAGAAAAACTGTGGCAACTTATGGATCCACAAATGGCAACCCACATGCGCCACATTTTTTCTGCAGTTGTGGGGATTTCAGCCATTTTATGAATCCTGCCTCTGTTGTACAAATAAGACATGGGTTGACTTGAGGGTAATGGTCTATTGTTATCTTACTTGTGACTTTTCCAATTGTGAGACATCAACAATCTAGTACCCTTTCCCCTGATGACGCACCTATCTGTGCGAAACCGGTAGAGGGATAGTGGCAGTTGTTGCTGTTTGGCGTCCATTGTAATAAAACTTTAATGTGTTATTTGCAGAGCCTGGAGTGGTGCTGTTGTTTTTTCCTTGTGCTCTTATATTTACTTTGTGCACACTCCGAACAGCTCGTAGCTGTTGTTTGCTTTTTCTACCTCTCCTGCAGTTAAAAATCATCATGAGTCAACCAGTGTCATATCCCAAATACAGTAGGTAGGTAGATTGACAGACAGAGAGGTAGATAGATGATATTCACTATGGGCCCCATGCACGATGCCAAAGCACCGCAGAAACCAGGCATGTTGGCATCACTACACTCGAATTCCACACAGTGGGGTCCTGTGGAACCCCCCACGGCATTCACGAACAGGGCGCAAGTGAGGTATACTCGTGATCTCCCTGCCATGTGGACAGCAATATGCTGGAGTTAGGGAGGGGGTGTGCCAGCACTATGCGCCATGCACTAAGGTGCATAGTGCTGCCCACGTGGTTGTGGAGGAGGCCACTGGTTATGGCAGGGGGGATCCTGCCCTAACTCCTATACATGTCAGTGTGCATGCACAACACCACCTGGTCCAGGATGGCAGTGGCAGCCCTCCACCCCAACAGCAATATCCCACATGCCTCACCACTCACACCCACAGTGGTGCACCTACCCCATCCAGACTGCAGCGGTACTCCACCCAGCATCATGTAGGGGCAGCCAGAGGTTGCAAACAAGACACCCATGTGTCACTATCATGTGTATTGCAACCCCTGCAATGAAACATTCAACACTGCTCACTTCTGGATGAATAGCTGGCATGGTAGAAGCATGGGTGTTGTGTAACCCCCTGGAGTCTGCTGACAGGACATCACTGCCCCCCCATGCCACACACCAGTGCCATGTCCCAGTCTGTGCAATGCCCCCCTCACAGCCCTGCCCACACCCCCACAGCACCAGTGGCAACCCCACATCCCATCACTGGCTGGCTGGTGCAGCAGCTTGGGATGGCTGACAGCACTGCCCTCCACACACCTCCATGGCTGCCAGCCATATGACATCCACTGGGGCATGCAGCCAACACACCTCCTACTGCATAAGGGATCCACTGTGGGACCCAGGAAGGGCATCTGATTGGATGCCCGCCCAGGTCCGCAGCTCCACTCCTGGCTACCCTGTGCAAACCTGCACCCTAGGAGGTGGGGCAGCAGATAGGTGGTCAGCAGTTGTGAATGCCACCAGGTGTGCACCTGTCCACAGGTACAGAGCTCCGTGGGTGGGATACGTGCCTCCAGCATCTAATTCTCACCCCTATGTGCATAGGGCCCTGTGTGTGTGTATGTGTGTGTGTGTGTGTGTTTATATAAATATATATATATATATATATATATATATATTTTTCTTTTAATTAACCTGACCACTGGGCATTACATTTGCATTATGGCACAGCTTTAAACTAATTGTCCCCTAAGCCACCTGTCTGTCTTAGTTAAAGGATACTAATTGAGGTGCCCCTTTTGCACAAGTTCCTGGTGTCCTCCAGCTCTGCCCCACTAAACATATGTGTGTCTCTCTGCTGTTTATTTTTTAATGATTCTGATATTTGCACTGGTCTGGGAGTGTAGATACTTATAGCTCTGTACACACCATGGTCACTCCTGAAGGTGACCTCAGTGGCATGGGGGGTCACTATGAAGCACATCGTCCTTTAAGTATGCAAGTGCCCTTGTTGTTTAGCACCCATCCACCCCTTATTATGATCCATCTCAAAGAGCCTCCCCACATCACTGTGTGCGGGAGGGGGGTCACCATGAGGTGGACAGTCCCTTTAAGGAGGCAAGTGTTACTGTTTAGCACCACACAGCTTTTAAAACAGTCCAAACAAGAGGCTGCCACCTAATCATTGTGCCTGACCACTGCTACTTTTCAGTGTGATTGCAGTAACTGAGAGCAAGTCTGCAACAGTCTGTGTTTGTGCCATTATGCTTTCAAAAGCTTCAGCCTGCTCTCACTTGCTGCTGAAGTTCAGACCCCCACCTTGCTGTCTTTGTGCTTTATCCCTGCTACCTGGCTGATCTCTTGACACCTGCCTCCTCAGTTCACTCCCTCTGCTTCTCGACCAGGGGCCTCCTTGCTGTTCTGAGGGCCAGTTTGAAAACCTCTGGTGACCATGTCTTTAGTGTTGCCAGACCGCCCCTCTAGAACTCTTTTCCACCCAGTATGTAAGAGAGGCTCCCTTGGTCAAGGTGTTTAAAAGGGGTCTCAAGGCCTATCTATTTTCCTTGTCTTTTCCCGCTGCTGATTACTAACTAGTTTTAGTTGTATTTTAAATCTGGGATACTGAAATTTTATCTGAATTGCTGTCTAGTGTATCTCACTGTCCAGTGTCTCTTTTACTTTGTGTAAGGTGCCCAGAGTCTCCGGGTTTGGGCACATATAAATAAATTTTGCCTTGCCTTGTTACATGGCTAATCTCTGCTTTTACTTGCCTCTACCTCATTTGGCATGACCCATCCACAGGGGGAGCTTAAAACCTTTCTCTGGTCATTTTACAGTTCCTCTTGCCACCATATGAGCACAGTGGAAGAGTGTGAATGCCGGGATCTGAACAACTGAGTCAGCTGAGAACAGAGTTATGCTTAGCCCCAGTAGGCAGTGCACAACAGTCACTCAAATGCACAGCTCCATGTGGAGCATTCCAGGCTGACTGGCTCCAGTTTAAAAGTATCTAGATAATGTGAATGAAATCAACCTTGCATTTTTCCAGCACCTTTACTTCAAATTCAGTAAATCTTCTGATACCTCTTATTACCTGATCCAGCAGTGAATACTAACGTACCTTATTGAAATTCCACTAAAATCCCCAAGCTATCTGACTATTAAAGCTACCCTCAAGAGTCTTACTAAAATCCTAATTTTATGAATCAACTACAAAAGGGGGTGCTCTCTAGCCAGTCCATCATAGGAGAGAAAAGAGAATGAGTTACTAAATGTGGCCATTTGTCTTAAGTGTCTTTCTCTGACCCTCCTCAGGCTGCACCTGCCACTCCCTGTCAACCCTTAATGACAACTACCACAAGCTGACAAGCATGACCTTCGCCCTTGGTTATGGGAGGGTGTTACTAGGTCTGCTGCTTGACTCCTGGATGAGTGGTTGCCCCCTGCCTGTGAAGGGAGTGATGGGAGGAAAGCCAATCACCAAAACTGACTCTTGCTTGAATACTTCACAGACCAATTATAATTTAAAAATAAAATAATAAAACAATCAAAAAGCAACTCATCAAACAATGAGTTAGCAAATCACTGCAATTGAAGTTTAATGCTGACTGCACTTTCATATAGAAGGGCACTCAATAAGACGTCATGCACTCCTATTCCCAATAAATAATATTTAGTGGTACTGTGCTGTACCTGCGAAAATAGCCATTACTTCTTTCTTTTTTTTATTTATTTTTTGTTTACAGAGAAAGGAAGACTAGGTTATTCTGCCTATTTTCAGCCTCAACCCAGAAAGGGGGGGGGGGTACAGATAGAAGCCAACTAAAACAGAACCAGATTAAGCTATTGGTTGTATATTATTTGTGAATTAGGGAAATCTAGCTAGATCTCAGAGACTCTGTTTTGGCTATAGTAACAGATGGTATGTTAGAATAAATGTGAGCTGACATTTAGGACTAACATCTTTTATTGCATTCTAATTATTGGGGGTAGGGAGGTGTGCCTTACCTTCTTGTTTGCCTTTCCTTGTTTCTGCTCAGCTGGTCATAGTAGGCAGCACCCCCTACGTATGGGCAACGTGTTTCTTTGGTTTTTGTTTAGTCATCATAAACTGTGGTGGGGGACTTGTTTAGTCATCATAACGTGGTGGGAGAGACCGTTCCTGCATAGTTTGACCAAGATCCAAACAATGATGGATGCTGGATGATGACTACTGATACAATAATAAATGGATGATATTATGAAGAATACAAATAATATGGATAACTACAGCTTAGAATCACAGTCAAGAACTGAAAAATATTTGCTCAGCACTAACTTGGCTTTGATCAGGTATAATGAAAACATATGTGTTTCAAGGGGATCCTGAGTCCTGAAAACAAAGGATGTCCAGACAGCTTACTGATATCCTTTTTCTTCCTTCCATGTTTAGGTGTACATGAATGACACTGGTGATTAATTCTGTCTCAGTGTTTCAGCATGGCATAGATATGGCCACTGATGACTTTTCCACTGTGAGGACTACTTCATCAGCAGGATGTTTTGAAGTTCATAGACCCTGGGAGGTTTAATCCACATGTAGGTAAGGTGAACCCTAGGAATAGTTATCCACATCATTTGTTAGCTCTGTTAGAAAATGTTTTTAATTTCCTGGGTGGATTACTGTAACACTCTGTTCTCTGGGCCTCCACATTTTTCCCTAACTAAATTGCAGCAGGTAATAAATTCAGCTGCTCAGCATATTCATAGAACCTCCATGGCAGACCATATTTCCCCTGTACTGCAAGACCTTCATGTGCACCCTGTTTTTGATAGCTGTAACTCTGTATAACTGTTAGTAACTTATAAATGACTCCACGCTTGCCCACCAGTGCAGCGGTAGTGCTACTGTGTGTGACGCTGATGACCCGAATTTGGTAGCAAGCTCAGGAGTTGGAGGGCCAGCCAGGGGGAGGAGGATTGAGCATTCATTGGCCTGCTCTCTTCCTCTGGGGGGGCATGGATCCCAGAGCTTTCCTTACACCTGGTGGAGACCAGAGTTAGGCATGCTGGGCCATCAGGATGCATGGGAAGTACAGTGGCCTTTGATGCACATCATGTGAGAGTGTGCAGCTTGTGTCATGATGGCATTGCATGCCTGAACCTCTGAGGATCACAGAACAGGGAAACGCACAGTGCCAGTCAGTATAATGATTCTGGTCTCCCGCAGGACCTGCATCCAGCTATCTAGGTACTTTATGAGCTAACCAGATCCTGTATCCAGTGGGGTTTTGGGGACCCCACCATGGGTGTAAGCCCTAGGGGAACAAGCCAGATAAAGGTAAGCCCTAGAAGATGCAACAGTAACAGTGCTGAGGAGACCAGCACAATCGGGGTTGGTTGGTGCATGTAGAAAAAAATGATAACTATAAATGTCTCCATAGACAAGGACTGAAATTTGTAGCCAATGAATTGCAGATTTAAAAATTTAGAGCCAGCCTGTTGGAACAGCGGTAGCACTACTGCTCCTGACACCGGCGACCCAGGTTTAGAAATGAGCCTGTATCATCAGGAGCCAGCTGGGGGAGGAGGATTGAGCATCCCTTAGGATACTCTCCTCCATTGGGAGGGGGATACCAGGCTGCTCTCGTGCCCATACCAGTACTACCGCTGGTGGATGCCCAGCTCGCTAAGTTGGGAAGGAGAGGACCCTGTCTGGCATTTGACTGAAGCATGCATCATCATGTAGCCAGCCTGGACTTATGTCCCTCATGCTGTCATCTTCTGGGGTTGGGGATTACAGGGAAAAAAAAGGGTCAAAATCATTGGCGTCTTCCAGTGTGACCCAAGATCACAGTATGCCAGGACCCAGCAAGTTGGGCTGGGGAGATCCTGTTGTGCTGGGAGCCAGCAAATAATCGGGGGAGGGGCATATATCCCTGAGGCACCAACTGGGGAAAGTAAAGAAAAAAAAGTACACACAAATTGAAGCAAATTTAGTTGCTATGCATTATTTGCAGCATTTGCCAATTGTAGGCTATGAAATTTGCCATACTTGCTGAGAATCTTAATATGTGAATTAATGCAATTTGTACTGTGCAGAGAATTCTTGATGTGAAGTGCATCAATCCGAGTTGTAAAATTTGCCACAAGGTGTGTATTGTGACAATTCATGTGGTAGAATTTGTGCAGCTGTGCACATTTCAGTATGCAAATGATAGCACTATGTTCAGCGCTGTGCAAACTGTGGAGCTTTTTTAACTTTGCATGCAGTTAGCTGCCTACCTTCTTTTTCCATACTTCCTAACACAATCCATTAGATCCCAAGTATCAGGCCTTCTGACAGTTCCAAAATTTAGCTTAAAACTGTTGAAGGGATAGCCTTTTCTGTTTCAGCCCCAAACCCCACTGGAATACCCTTCCTCAGACCATTAGACAAGCCTTCTCCCATTTGCACCCAATTACTTGAACTCCCTCTTGGCTGCCCGCAGGCACTTCCCCTCCCGTGCCTCTTTCAGAAGGAAGCCCTACCATCAACTTACTGTCGCTAACTCTTGTACCTGCTTCTAGCCTCTCTGAGCAATATACCTATGTGAAATTTATGTTATTCATGGAAGAAAGTGTTTACTGAATTTAATTATCCTGATGCACCTTATTACTGATGCACCCTTATGCGCCTGTTGTTTTTTGTTGCAATGTACTGTCTCATTGCTACCTCGAGCATGTATTTTATCTTAATGCTTCTGCTCATGTAGAGTATTGTGAAACAATACTATTTCTAATATCATTATTTATTTCCTGCATTTGTACTTCATAGTGCTTGTTGCTGTACTCTCTCAAGTCGTGACTGAAAATAGGCATATTGGGCCCTATGCACAAAGCACACAGAGTGGCTATGCATGCAACTGGGACACGCAACCACTCTATGCCCTATGCACCCCCATGCAGGATGCATAAAGGGGGCATGCCTGATCCCCCGGCGGTGCAAGCAGCAATGTGCCGGGGGTGGATGAGGGGCAGGTTGACACCTGCACGCCATGCACTAAGGCACATAATACTGACTGCAGGGGGTGCATAGGGGGTCACCGGGTACAACAGAAAGACCCAGCCATAAACCCCCTATGTGCCCTGTGCATACCCTGCTGGGCAGGGTGAACAGCCCACCTACCCCCCCCAGAGTCGCACAACCAGGACACTGGATGTGGCCCACCCACCCCAGCACACAGCGGTGCATTTTTTGATCCCTCCCCAACATCACAGTCACCCCGCATGGGGCAGGGGCATGGCCACAGGTACAGGGCTGCCATCCCCCCACTGCAACCCATGGTGATCCCCCCCACAGTGCTGGTCACCCCGACCACCCCCACCTGGAGGCATGACCCCCATCCATCCTACAGCACCAATCGGTGCCAGCAAAGGGCCAGCAGCATTGCCCTCCCTCACCTGCCATTGCCACCATCTGTCAGTTGTCTGCGGGGCATGCTGGCAATGCGCACCCCACCACACAAGGGATCCTGTGTGGGTCCCAGTCCAGGCATCCAACTGGGTGCCTGGCCAGACCAGTGGCAGCCCCACCCCTGGCCACCTTGTGGAGTCCTGTGTGCTGGGTGGGGCAGAGCTGCAAACAAGTGACTGGCAGTCATGAATACCGCCAGTGTGCACCTGTCCACAGGTGTGCAGCTACACAAGCGAGGGTATATGTGGATTCCTTGTACCTCTGCCCCTTCATGCATCAGGCCCATTATTATCTAGTGCACTTACCTAGTACAGTATGCACCACTTATACCATCCACACAAAGCCAGACAGCTACTTACAGTGGACAAAGCCTGGATGGTCACAAGTCAAATCCTATAGGGCTCCATTGTAAACCACTGTTTATAGCGGATTAGAGGTGCCTGCTATAGCGAATACCTGAAGCCCATTAATACTTCCATAGCTGTAATCAGGTTTCTCCTCTACACTCCCTGAGAATACAGTACCTGATCTCATCTTTGGGAGGAGTTAATGGGCTTCCCTGACAGCACATAATCGCCCTGGTCACCAAGGAAGTGTTAATAGTCTATCAACCTCCCTTTCAGAATCCCTGCTGATACAGTTCTGCTGCTGTTCTGTGGGTGTTCTATGCAGCTTGCACTCATTCTCCATGACTGGACTACTTCTGACACTGGTTGCAGGACTTTCTACAATACAGAGAGAGATCTGACAAGAACACTGGACTGTTGTCTGTTTAGAAATCTCTGCTTGCTGATCATTCAGACAACAAATCTGGTTTCCACAATAGAAAGAGAGAGAGAGAGAGTACCTGTAAGCCTTGTTTGCAGTCTCCTCTCCATGCTTCTTTTACAAACTCTACACCACGCTTTTGCAGCTACTCTGACAAGCCACTTGTCTTGTAAAGCCAATGCTTGCCACTCCGATGAAGAGAAGTGACCTGACGCAGCTTACCGCTATTCTGATGAGAAGCTTCTCTTTTTAAACGCACCACTTTCTCTTTTAGACAGGACTGAGTGATGGAAGCATTTCTTGCAGGTACTTTACTTTTACTGAGTAAGTCATTCATTGAGATCATGGAAAATTGTTTTGTAGATATCCTGGACATCGCTTATAATGGACAAATCTACCATGCACAGACTAGTCCATTATAAGAGGCATACACTATAATCAAAAACTAAATAAATAAATAAACGTTGCTTTGATGCAGTTTTAAAACAGCTTAAAACATGTATCTGTTACAAGCTTTCTGAACTTGTTACATTTCTTCATTTAAATATCTGTAATGGTATTCATAGTAACATAATTCATTAATAATACCTGTACAATTATGATATTGTACAGTTTTAAAGTCTCTACCTTTTTATCTGCTTGCTGTTATATATTTTGTATTGTGCTCTAAGCCTCACTGGTCAGAGCTATTTGGAAATAAAGCTGACTGGATAGGATCAGTTGAAACTGTACAGATCTTTGAGCTCACCTTAGACTCAAAAATTACTTTGAAGAAAAAGGGATGAGGAGGATTGATGGGGTATCCATTTTTGCACAGGAGCTGGTGGGAAGGAAGAATTCAATAGTCTTCATTCATACTTAATATAGGCATATGTAGGATGTCCAACAAAAAAGACATTTAACAGTTGAGTAGGAGGATGGCTGATAAGGAAAGTGAAGAGATGGCACCAGTACCAAGTGACGCGTACAGTTTAATCTAGGTTCACAATGGTTCAAGGATGACCCAAGTAGCTAGTTGGCTACTAAGAGGCTCAAGGCTGGACATTCAGTAGTTTATAAACTACACAGGTTCCTAATTGGAGTTAATGGTGTTATTAAATGGTGGATTGCACTATTTTAGTAGAAATTACCATATTGATGATTAAATACCATATACAGATACCTGGTATCCGAGAGTCCAAAGTATGAATATTCACTAAGTATTCAAAAAAATTACTCACAGCCCCCTAGCCAAAAATATATCTGTATGGTCAGCTTTCTCTGCGCAACAGTATTTTCATCATTCTCTAGAGCATCTGTTTCATCCTTTCTTAATAGTGCCAATATTAAAAAATCTAGTTTCCATTTCCCAAATTCCTTCTAGTTTCCTTAATTTATGACGTAAACCACAGTTGTATTGTATGTTCACTGTTCATTGGGAAGGAACTTACTATATTCTCTGTAATATTTCAATTGAATATCTAGCCTTTCAGATTTGGATAGCTCTTGAACAATTTTATAGAATCTGGTAGTTAGATGTTGGATGGATTTGCATGTCTGAGATAAAAAAAAAATAATTATTACCTGAAAACATAGATCTGACAGCAGAAAGAGATCAAAGGTCCATTGAGTCTGCCCATACTATACTGCCTCACCCCACTGGATCCATGACACTGGTGTGACAACCCTGACCATGACGTCCGCTACAGCGCTGGGAACCCATCAACACCCCTGACTGTGACCTCAAACCGACCGGCAACATCGCAACGCACAATACGGAGTGGCGGGGGTTGTGCCCCTCTGCACCCCCTATTATATATATCTAACTTCACATCACACAGACAGTGGTGTTAGATATTTACCCTTCATCACCCTAAAGTGTCTCGACACAAAATCCTTGTCACTGCCAATTTAGGCAGAGTGGGGGGTTCGCTGTGCTGGTGTCACTGTAATGGTGGCATAGCACCCCACTGATCTACTGTACTTGTGGGTGATCTCTATCTTTCCCCTCTTCCTCATTTCTCAACCCCATGAAGCATCCCCCAGTGATAATGAGTCCCCTTGCCTGTCACAGCCATTTGAAAGCCAGTTTAGAGCAGCACCCCCACCAGCTCCACCAGCGATCTGTTCCATGGTTCCATCAATCTTTTCTATGAAGTAAAACATCCTCATGCCCTTCTGGAAGTTGCCCCCATCAACTTCCAATCATGCCCCTTAGTGATAGCTTCTCCATTTCATATAAACAGGTCCTCGGTATTCACACTGTTCATACCCCTTAGAAATGTATGTGCTTTAGTCATGCCCCCTTTCGTGTGCCTGGCCCACTGCTTGTACAGATTAAGGGCCACAAGCCATCCCCAGTAGGATTTGCCTTGCTGGACTTGGATCACCTTGGTGGCACTTCATTGCACTGACTCCAGTCTCTCTACCTCATTCCTCATGTGAGGACTCCAGGATTAAGTACAATAATCCAGGTGAGGCTGTACCAGTGACTGGACACAGGTTAGGGTGGGCAGAGACAGAATAGGCAGAGAACATCTGGGCAGACAGAGTGGGCCAATCAGTCTTTTTCTGCCAACAAATTCTATGTTTCTGAGACTTGTTTTGATGAGGGAGTCAAAGATTATGACTCCCTGATCACTCTCCTCTGTTGTAGTGTCCAGTCTTGCTGTATTTTGTCCTCCTTAAGTGCATTACTTCACCTCGCTTGGCATTGAATCCCAACAGTCAGATCTTATACCATCTCTCTTGATTTCAGTATCTTTCCATGGCTGCTGTATTAATAAACATTTTTTTCTAGTAATATCTGTGCCTGCCTGTCCAGTCTAAATTACACGTTTTATATTTTTTTCCAAGATTTCTTTTCCTAACCTTTGCAAACTGTGAAAAGTACACAGAACATTGTCTGCTCCATTTATTTAGATCTCAGCATTATGTTCGGAGCCAAATTGTTTTGTCTACTACTTGAAAATCATCCATCACTTCTCTCCTAACTTTCTATATATTTAGAATCACTGAAGGTAAAGATAGACACCCTTCTGGATATTTTATTTATTTATTTATTGCAACAATTGGATTACAACCTTTGAGTCAGGGACTCATTTCCAAAGGCTCCACGTCAGAATACAAAACATACAAGGGGGGAGGACATTGAGCATATTTACAGATGGGGGAGACAGAGACAACAGGGTATGTGCATTAAAAGTTACATAATGGGCAGAGTACTATAAGTAGGCAGCGGATAGTGTTGCTAGACCTATACAGAGTTGATTTGTTAGACCCATACAGATTTGGTAGCTATACAGTTTTGTAGGAAGCGTAAGCACTTCAACGAGTAGTACATCAACAAATCTATGCAAGGCCTAATTGCTGGTAGGTGATGAGCTATCTGGAAACCAACGTTGTCTTAGTACACAGTGGCAGAAGTGAATCCGGCTTATCTTAGCCCAGGGACTACCGTCTGTGGCTGATGTCCATAACTTTAGTGAGGGCAGAAGCAGTAGCGGGTGGTGATTAAGTGGTTCTTGAGGGCTGATTTGAAGGGGCCTAGTCTGGGGATATAGGTGATGGCTAGGGGGAGTTCATTGTACCAGGAGGGTGCTCTGTAGGGGAAGGACCACTGTGCCAGTGTGGTAGAGACTCTCAGAACAGCCCATACTGATTTGTCTGCTGTGTGGGTTTTAGTTGTATTATGTGCAGCACGGAGGGAGGCTGAGACTCCAGTGGGGGTAAGGCCTAGTTGGATTTTTTTAGTAAGGAGACATGTCTGATAACGTAGTCATTCGTCAAGGGTGAGAATCTTTGTTAGAGCATATAGGGAGCAGCTGTGGGTATGCCTAGCTACTCCAGCAATGAGTCTACAGGCCTTGTTCATGGCTAGGTGGATTTTGTTTAGCACTGTGTGGTCAGCAGCCGAGTAGACATTTAGCCCATAGTCTACAAGGGAGGGAACAAAGGAGGTAACAGCAATGTTTAGTGCCTCTTGAGGTAGGCTGGCTTTGTGCTGATACAGCAGCCCGGTGCATATGTTTATGGTGGAGGAAAGGCTGGTTATATGTGGGTAGAATGAGAGATTAGGATCAAAGGTTATGCCCCAGACTTTATAGGTGTAGACCTGTTCCAGTGGGATGAGATTTTTGGAGAAGACTGTAAGCTGGGCATTGTGGACTGTACTCTGTCGGTGGGCGAAAAGCATAGATTTAGTTTTATTTATACTGACCACAAGTCTGTGGTCAGTGAACCAGTGCTCAACTTGGTTGAAGGCAAGTTGTAGGGAGGACTGAAGGATTGCGGGATCTGAGTTAGAGGCATACATTACCGCGTCACCTGCATAGAGAAGAAGATTACAAGGACAGGATTTGGACAGGGTATTCAGGAAGATGCTGAATAGCAATGGGCCAAGGATGGAGCCCTGGGGCACCCCAGAGTGGACTGGTAGTGCAGGTGAGAGGGTGCTGTTTATCATCACATGTTGGGACCTGTCTGTAAGGTAGCTTGTGAACCATGCGATGGGTCCGGGGGACAGGCCTGTTCTGCGAAGAGTATTTATGAAGAGGGGGTGAGAGACTGTGTCGAATGCTTTCAACAGGTCTATGAGTACAGCTCCTGCTAGCAGTTTTTTATTTAGTGCAGAGAGTTGGAGAACTCTATGAGGGCAGTGGTTGTGCTGTGTCCGACTCTGAAACCATGTTGTTCCCTGCATAGGCAGTCGTGTGCATGAAGGTAGTCTGTGAGTTGGTCTGCAACAATTTTTTCAGGGCTTTTGAGAGGGGTGGGAGTATTGAGATGGGTCTGTAGTTATTGGGCAATGTGGGGTCCTCATCCTTCAGTATAGGAGTGACAGTGGCCATCTTCCAGTTGCTTGGGAACTGTCCAAGACACAGGGAGAGTTTGAGGAGATCAGTTAGGGGTGCTAGCACTAAGTCAAGAACCAAATTAAGGATTCTCATGTCGAAGGAGTCTGCACAGTAGTTTGAGCCACCTTGTGCTTTTTTAAGATAGAGGCTTGCTTCATTCATAGTAATGACCTTGAGGTAGAAAGGGGGTAAGTGTTGTTTGGTTCCGGGGAGTTAGGGGTGGGATCAAAAAAGTTTCTCGGCAAGACTGTGCTCAGATCAGAGAAAGCTGCATTCAGACCATTGGCGATAGTGAGTGGATCCGTTGTAATATTATTGTTGACAGATAGCTGGGCAGGGGGAGGCATCCTGGACTTTCCATTTAGTTCCTTTAGGTTGTCCCAAAACAACCTAGCATTGCCCCAGGAAGAGGCCAGGGTGGACTTGTAGTAGCAGAATTTGGACATTCTAATAGCCCAGGTGCACTTGTTGTGAGCCATTTTATAGGCCAGCCTGTCCGCATGTACCTCAGAGGCAGTTGCTTTGTACCAGAGATCGTCCCGACTCTTTAGCTGGTTGAGCAGTGCAGGTGTAACCTGGGGCATTTCGATTTTTGGTTTGCACCTTCGTGAGTGGGGCAAAAGCATCACAGGCCTTGTTGAATGTGCGGGTGAAGTATTCAAGGGCAGCATCTATGGTGGGACACGTCTGATGGGGGACCAGTCAAACTGGGTAAGGTATCTCCTTAATTTAGTGAGGCCTTCAGGTTGGAGCCGCTGTCAGAGGAAACTGCTTGGTCGGGGAAGTTTCAGCAGGCATGACCAGGCAAAGAGGATGGGGGAGTGGTTGCTTAATGAGTCTGGCAGTACCGTTATGTTTGTGATTCTGCTAGGGTGATTGGTGAATAGGAGGTTGATGAGGGTGCTAGTACCATTTTTGGGGTTAATCCTGGTTGGCTGGGTGACTAATTGGGTCAGGTCTAGTGCTAAGATGGAGTCCTTTATAGGGGAGGCTGAGTCTGACAGCCAGTTCACATTAAAATCACCCATAATAATGTGTTCAGTGTTGGGTGCGAAGCTGGAGATATAGTCTGCCATAGATTGAAATGCTAGGGTTTGGTTACGTGGTGGGATGTACACCACAGTAATGGTAACAGGGGCTCTGGTCTCATCTGGTGTGATTTTTAGAGGTAGAGCTTGCACTCCATGGGCCAGGGAGGGTACTGGTAGGCTTTGGCATGGTAGGGAGTCTCGTATGTAAAAGGCACACCCCCTCCCCGTTTGCCAAGTCTGTCTGCTCGATAAATGGTGTGGCCGGGGAGTACATTAGAGGGGTCCGGAACCTTCTTTGATAGCCAGGTCTCAGTGAGGGCTAGCACATCCAGGTCATGCAGCTGCACCCAGCATTGGAGCTGTGCTAATTTGTTAGTTAGGCTGCAGATGTTCATGGCAGCGATACTTAGCCCATGGCAGGAGGCGCTGGGACTAACCGAGGCCGGGCCTGGATTAGGGCTTACATTGCCTGACATTAGAAGCAGCAGTGTGAAAATTCTGAGGAGGGCCAGTGTTTTCAGTTTTGTGATGTGGGCACACTGCTTTATTTCTTGGGTACTGCCTGAGCAGGGGGTTGCCAGGGAGATAAGAGTAGGGTATAAGAGGAATGCAGTGGGACATGGGAGGTGGTGTTGAGAGGAGATGGGTGGGCGATGAGTGGGGGGGTGCAGCAGAGCTGCCGTGCCAGGGAGAGTGGGTGGGAACCTGTGTTGTGACGCAAGAGGGCCCATGGGGTGAGCCAAGAGCAAGTGAATGGGGGGTCCCAGGATGAAGAGGATAGAGGTGAACAGTTCGATAAGCATTGTAATGCTGAAGTCTGCTGCCGGGGTGATGCGAGGAGTTTGCTAGGGAGCAAGGCAATATCTGAGGTTACAGGATGGAGGCTGTTACAGGAGGGTGGGGAGGGTGATAGGATGACTGGAGCAAGTTTATTGGTGGTGAGTGGTGAGAGGTTGGAGGGCTAGACACCAATTACATATACTGGAAAAGGTAAAATAGAATAGTGAAAGTGGATGGGAACTGTGCTGCCTCCAGTGGTGAGGTGATATAAGCTGCTAATGGTAGAGTGGGCTTGTAGGTTCTGAAGCAGCCTCACTCCTATTGGTTCATTCCAGCCCTATATAAGGACGTGCTGACCAAGGGTGGAGGTGGGGGTTGCGGGGAGCTGACACGCGTGGCTAGCACACTAGCTGGAATTGAACTGCGCCACAGTCCTGACTCGTTGCTGTGCCGGTGATTCCGTACCTGATATAAAATATCAGTGTGGGAAATTTTATTTTATGACATATTTTTATGCATTTATAGAGTTTCTGTACTTATACAGTAGTTAACCATATTAAAAGAATTAATTGATAATCTCTGAAACAATGTTATAAACCAAAAAAGGGCAAGCCCTCCATGTTTGTTTGTGTTTTTTACCCTCTGTTAGTGCTTGCTCATACAAATCTTGAGAATGCTGTTCCTCAAGTTTTAATCCACATTTGAAGAAGATACGTTACTAATCTCTGGAAGAAATAAAGGTTATAACAAGGCATTGCATTTATTTTAATTGATTTTACAGAAAGTATTTCAATCACATTTTATTCAAATTATGTTACAGCAATATTATCCAGCATTTAAACACATACTTATATTAGACAAATTTAAATGCAATGCACACAAACATAAATTACCTAGTGTATTATTTGGTCATTTTTTACAAGGACCCTTTATCGCCCATGCATTTTTCCATTTGCTGATAAACAATCTATCTCCAAAGCAATCAAACAATAAATGAGTTTATGTTTTTGCATTGCATTTAAATATGTTGCAGGCTTTAAAGTGATAATCTGTTGCCATAAAGACTAAGTAGTATTATACTTTTTTAATAAGCATATTTAAAACTATTCTGTTATTATTTTATTTTACTGTACTGATTATGCTCTAAATTTCCAGAGCTGGTGCTTTCTGATTATGGAATACAGTGACTTCTCTTTGAAAAGCAGGAAAATACTTATGTAACCCCCCTGCAAATGGGGGTTCCCAAAAGACTTCCAGGAGCTTGCTTGAATGCTCCAAGCTTGAATGGTGTTTGGCATTTAAGCCATTTATCAGTGAGTGTTTTTAGAGCCTCTGGTCCTGTCTCTTTAAGAGCTGTCTGCTTGCAGACATAATTAGTTTGTATGGGGGGACTGTGTGCTTCTCTGAGTACCACTCGAGCTGCTGCCAATTCACTTCATTTTGCAGTCACTAGGAGTGCAAAGGAACCTATTTGAAAGATGTAACTGTTTGCCAGAAATTATTTAGAGTAATAATGAAATTACAGTTTGTCTAACCTGCTTCTTTGCAGTCAGAACTGTGTCTGCTAGTTCCCATTCTAGTTTTGAACTGCTGAACTGGACCAAACCAGTGTGGGTAAGCTAGCTCTAAAATGGTGCCTTGGACGAATCAGAACTTGGACTCATAATCTGAGCCAGCCACAAGAGGATTGTATGGGCAGTGACTCTGGGAGATGTAGTTTAGACTTCAGTGCCTTTTGGACCAACAGCAGCAGTCTATTGTGAGTGACAGCCAATCCAGTCAAGAACTGGGAGGAACTCAAAGAAATGCCCGGTTTTGTCGGTTGGAGTTTGAGTTGAGCTTTGGTGAAGAAGGAAGGAGCCCTGTGCTTTTTTCAGTGTGCAGTTTTAGTCAAAAACGTGTGTAAGGCCCAGAGTTCCGTCTGCAGCTTGTTAGGACTGAATCCGTCCTGTGAAAAGAATCAAAGGATCTCTGAAGAGTAGAAACCAGGCTCACCCTGTAGAAGACTGGAAGAATTGCAGAAAATTGCACTCGGTCTGTCAGGAACTGAATCTGCTGTGTGTTCTCCCGGGCATTGTGCAGTAATTGCGATCGGGATACAGATGCAGCCTGCCTGGTATAGTGCTTTCTTTTTATATAAATGTGTGAAGAGGTTTGTGTACCTCAAGTGAGCCCTGCTGACATTGAAGGACCCTATCTTATTTGGAGGTCGTGAGTACTAATTCAGGGTCGCTCCCTGTTGAATTGCCACATTAAATCCAAATGGAATTACTGTACTGCTGACTGTTTAATTCTCCTTTCTGTGTGAAAGGGCCCCTACCAGCTGCCACGGTTTGACTAGCCACTAGGGCTTGGGTACCTAGGGACAGTAACTGATAGGGATAGGCCTGTGCACAGAGCCACAGGTAGATTATTAGAGTGATAAGCTAATTAACCTGATTTCCCTGTCCTTGTTATATCCCCCTAAATAAATCAGAGCTGCTTGTTTCAGCAAAGTTATACTGCCTGGAGGTATTTGTCTATGTTAAAGTACTGTACTGTGATTGTTGCAACTGTATCTCATTTCACAGGAGGTCCCAGTGCCGGAACCAGACCTGGGGGTAAGTGTATACTGTGAAGGTAATTCTGATATATTGTGTGGGCCACTAGTGGGAAGAAAGGGGTTGCAGTGTCCCAGAGGGCTGTGACCAAGTTAGTTTAACTATTGCAAACCCTGACCTCTGGGTGGAGGCACCGCCATTGGATCCAGGCCCTCAACCTGTTAGTGGCAAATCAGGCAGGGTAGTAGCCCTGGATAGCGCCATCTAGGGGTTACATCTTGGAGGCTCACCGCTGGGATTGTGTGTCCTCTAGTGGCCATATTTACGAACCACTGTTAAGAAAAAATGGGTACCCTGACAGAAGTGGCTGTGCACCCGGCTGGTGGAGGGTGTACTGGGAGGAGATCGACCCCAAAATGCTATGCTTATCCTGGACATCCCCTGGGTATCAACACGGACACTGTGCAGGAGTACTTTCCAAGGTGGAAGGTTTACAAAACCCTGTGGTGGTGGGTCGCATGCTAATCTGCTCACCCACACTTTCCTGGCCCTAGTAGAGTTTAAGGATCCCATAGATAGCTCCAAAGTGCCACAGACCATTACCCCAGAGGAGCCCTCACTGCTTGGAGAGTGATAACTAAGGACAGTAAAGACCTGGGGAATCAGCCCCACCACTATCTGAAACTTTTGAGGAGAAATTTGCTGAATGGTTGCTGGGAGAGGGAAAACTGTGGAGGACTTGAAGAAACTATTCTTGCCACCTGGGGTGTTCCTCCCCAACACCCTCTCCTGCTCACGTGCCCGTAATGGTGGCTGAACCAATGCAGACTCCTATTTCTGCACCTGCCATTAGTCACGACTCTACGAAGGTTGAGGATCTTCTCTGGCACCTCCCACCCCCAAGGGAGGATGACTGGGAGACCTGGATAGACTATGTGTGCCCCAAGTGCTAGAATGGCAATGCCGAGGCGAAAGCGAAAGAGGGTTAGTGAGAGCCTCCGAGGTCCTGCCCTGGCTACCATCCGTGCTAAATGGGCCAGTAACCCTGAGCGACTGCACAGGCCTATCTTGAGGCCTTGGAGAATGTGTATGGGAGCCCAGATTCTGATGAGGACCTATGGTGGAGAGTAAGAAATGCACAACAGTACCAAGGGAGTTGTTGTCTGTATGTCTCCGGCTGGAAAAATTGTTGCAAGAATGCCTCAGAAAGGGTAGTTTGCCAGCGATTGAACTGGACCGGAACCAGACTGGACAGAATCCTTAAGTCTGCCCCTTCTCAGAACTGCTGTTGCTTCCAGTTACGCCTAGCAAATCGACTGGAATCCCACCCTCCCATGATGAGTTAATGAGAGAAATTCGAGGAGTTGAGAAAAGGCGACTCGGGAGGTACCTGCACCAACAGCTGTGGCTACGACCCGAGTGACTGAGGGTGACCCATCAAGTGAAGTTCAGGGCAGAGGTTGACAGTCAATGAGTGCTCTGACAAGGAAAAGATATGCCACAATGGGGCAAACTGTTGAGAGAGATCCGGAATTCAAAACAGTCCCTTTATGAAGGCCACGCCTGCGATCGAGCCTGACCTATATCCGACTGCATCTGCTGGGGTGGGGTACCCACCCATGTATCTCCTGCTGATAACAGCTCCAAACTCAATTCCTTGACCATGGAAGTGGAGAAACTGACCGAGATATCTCAAATGCTTATCAACCTTGAACCAGAGATGGCACCCAGGTTTCCAGTTAATGTACCCGCCCTGGCTCCCAGTGAGGCGCCTCGGCCAGCTCAAACTCCAGAAAGTATGTTTTGCTATAATTGTGGGAAAGATGGGCACATGAAAAGGGAATCCAGTCCCAAAAGACACTGACAAAGTTGCATATAGGCTACAAGAGAGCCTCGGAGAAGAAATCAGTGGTTAAGAGGTCCTGACATGATCCCAGTGAGGGCACCAAAAATGCTAATTCCACGTCCTTTGTGGCAAGGTCGTTGCCCAGGACCCCCTACCGCCTCTCAGACTGGTCCAGAATAGTGGTCCCTCCATGGACCACTGTAAGGTGAATGGAGTGTCTACAAGAGCTGTATTAGACAGTGGCTCCAAAGGACAATTATGTTCCAGATTGTATCAGAAGCATTTGTCAGACGTACCCTACAACCATTAGAAGGACTGCATGTATGGGGGTTAAGTGAGAAGGCCTACCCTATTC
Organism: Neoceratodus forsteri; assembly: GCA_016271365.2. Taxonomy (NCBI): domain Eukaryota; kingdom Metazoa; phylum Chordata; order Ceratodontiformes; family Ceratodontidae; genus Neoceratodus; species Neoceratodus forsteri. The sequence continues at coordinate 482,936,150 of CM028137.1, read as the reverse complement.
GGTATATCCGAATTTGGCTGTCTTTCCCCACCTCCATGGCTGGAGTGGCTGAACAAGTAGAGACCCTAGCCTAGTGTGTCCCCACTGGACTGTATGATGGTGTCCCTTTGTTGATTGGAACAAATGCTCATATGTTCGGAAGGCTGGCACAGTTGTGTTATGAAAAACAGGGGTCAAAGACTAGTAGAGCTTTAAGAGTTCCGGCTTTAATTAAGAAGGCCTATGAGGCACAGAGAGATGCTGAAAAAACAGAACCAGAGGAACCGGTCGGAATTGTATGGAAGAAGGATCCTGAGTCTCTGATCCTGGCCAAATGCCCAGTGTACCTTACAGGAGGAGTCCGTATCAGAAAGGATGTTAAGAATAAAATATTAATGTTGGATGCACCAGGCGATGGAAAATTGCCAGAGGACTGCTGATCAAGCCTAGTATTTTGCCCGCTAGAGCCCATGCTTATGCCAGAAGGGTAATGGTCCAAGTTCATAATGTGTCTGAAAGAGACATTCGAGTAAACAGAGGTTGCATCCTGGCTAATGTGCATTGTGCAGACACTGCAGTGCTACCCAGCAGCAAGAGTTCAAGGAAGAATGACAGAGTAACGCCTGACTTGTTTGATTTGGCGACTCCCGCTGCCAGCTGAATGGAAAGTGAGGATCAGTGAAGCTTGCCCAGAGAGACCAGGTGTTTTCTTTAAAGGAATGGGATGTAGGATGCGTGCAAGGAGCTGAGCACAATATCCGGCTGCATGACGAAAGACCATTTCGTGAGAGGTCTCGACGCCTGGCACCTGCTGACATAGATGATGTGAGACGGCATCTGCAAGAGATGTTAGCTGCTGGTGTAATACAAGAATCCAGAAGCCCTTATGCTTCCCCATTGTGGTAGTGAGGAAAAGAATGGAACAGTAAGGATGTGTGTGGATTATCGCATCTGTAAACGCGGACTATCCCTGATCAGTACACAATGCCCCGCATTCAGGATGCTTTGGACTGCCTAAGCGGGAGCAAGTGGTTCTTCTGTGCTGGATCTCCGCGTGGGTACTACCAGATCCCGATGGCCCCAGAGGACCGTGAGAAGACTGCCTTTATCTGTCCGCTTGGCTTCTATGAATTCATGAGGATGCCTCAAGGATTTCAGGTGCCCCAGCCACTTTTCAACGATTGATGGAGCGTGCAGTGGGGACATGAACTTACTAGAGTGCCTGGTATACCTAGATGATGTTATTGTGTTTGGCAGCTCACTGGAGGAACATGAAAGCAGATTATTTAAGGTATTGGACCGACTGGAGGACTTTGGCCTTAAACTGTCCATTGATAAGTGTCAATTCTTTCAAACATCAGTAAAGTATGTGGGACACATAGTATCCACCGAGGAATAGAGACCGACCCAAGTAAAGTTGAGGCCTTGACCACCTGGCCACAGCCAAAAATCTAAAAGAACTGCAAAGATTCCTGGGATTCTGTTATTATCGGCGCTTCATCAAGGACTATTCAAGAGTGATCCGCCTTACTTAACCTTACTCAAGGGTATCCCCCAACCCACAAAAATACCAAAGTCAGCGTCCTCAAGACTGAAAAGGTATTTTCATCCAAGTGAAGTATTTGGGGCCGCTGGACTCCTGATTGTGAGACTGCTTTTTCATGAGATCATATATCAACTTACCCATGCTCCAGTGCTGGCCTATGCCGATCCAAGAAAACCTTATGCCTGCACACTGATGCTAGCTTGCAAGGGTTGGGGGCTGTGTTGTACCAAGAGCACGAGAATGGCCTGAGACCAGTGGCCTTTGCCAGTAGAAGCCTGACCCCATCCGAAAAGAACTATCCTGTACATAAGTTAGAGTTCTAGCTTTGAAGTGGGCTATTGTTGACCAATTCCATGAGTACTTGTATGGGGCTAAAATACTAGTAAAACTGACAATAATCCTTTGACCTATGTGAAGACCTCAGCTAAGTTGGATGCCACTGGCCATAGGTGGCTTTCTGCATTATCTACATATGACTACTCTCGAATACCGAGCAGGTCTGAACCACATAGATGCTGATGCTCTCTCCGGAGGCCTGTCCCCAGAATGATTGGGTCCGATTAGCAGAACCTGAGCATTCGGGCACTCTGCGGAAGTTTGACAGGGAGGAACAATGTCCATGGACGCAGGGACTGCATGGTGGATTGCTTGGGAGCCTCTGAGAATTGCATACCTGCTGCTTATTGCCACTTTTCTGCAATAGACATTGGTGCACTGCCTCAGCTGGACAATGACAGTATTCGTGGGCTCAATCCAGCGATCCCATGATCAAAGCAGCTTTAGAAGCCCTCTATGCAGGAAAAGATGTGTCCAAATTACGCTCCACTGATTTGAGAACTGCACTGTTATACAAAGAAGGTCCTAAGTTGAAACTGATCAATAAACTGTTATACAGAGAAACAGTAGACAGAGGGGGACAAGTAGACAAACAACAACTAGTGCTGCCCACTGCCTTTCGAGACTCAGTACTGAGGTCCTTGCACAACCACATGGGGCACCTTGGTATAGACAGAACACTTGACTTGATGAGATCCAGATTCTATTGGCCTAAGATGGGGGCTGATGTGAGCAACACATTCTGAACTTGTAAGCTGCTTACAGAGGAAAGCTTTGCCCCAGAGGGCTGCCCCCTTGTTAACATCACCACCAGTGCACCCATGGAGCTGGTCTGTATTGATTTTCTGAGTTTGGAGTCAGATCAAAGAAATATCAGTAATGTGCTGGTGGTCACTGACCATTTCACGAGATATGCCCAAGCTTTCCCCACCAAAGACCAGAAAGCATCCACTGTGGCCAAAGTACTTGTAGAAAACTTTTGTTCACTATGGGGCCCACAAAGAATCCATTCTGATCAAGGGAGAGACTTTGAGAGTCGTCTGATCAAAGATGCTTTCTCTGTGGGGAGGAGAAGTCCAGAACTACCTCCTTACCACCCAGGGACCCACAGCCTGAACGTTTCAACCGCACTTTGCTAGATATGCTAGGCACCCTGCACCCAAAGGACAAGCTTAGATGGAGCCAAATAAATTAGCACCCTGGTACATGCTTATAACTGCACCAAAGTGATGCCACTGGATTCTCCCCTACCGCCTGATGTTTGGAAGAGAAGCTCGACTACCAGTAGATGTGTGTTTTGGGGTCTCTCTGATGGGGTTCAAGCTGACAACTATTTACAGTATGTGCAAAGTTAAAGGCCCAGCCTAACTCATGCGTACCAACTGGCTCAAACCATGGCTGCCAAAAGAAATCTGGCCAACAAAGAAAGGTATGATAAAAGGTGAAAGCACAGGAACTCCAGGAGGGGAGATCGGTATTAAGCAGAAATCTGGGACTGCATGGCAAGCACAAGATTGCTGACAGATGGCACCATCTCCCTCACATTGTAGTGGGCAAACTAGATGATCTGCCAGTGTACAAAGTAAGGCCTGAGAATAATTCAAAAGATGTAAAAACAATGCATAGAAATCATTTACTGCCCATTGGACAAATTCTGATTGAGTCTGAGCCCCCAGAAGATGCCCCCTCTGGACCAGTGACTAGAGCTGCTGCTAAGAAAAGATCAAGAAAGTCTGCACCTACAGAAGCAAAGTTAAAGTGTTCCCCTCCACAAGTCCCAGTTGAGCATGACTGTCAGTCCATATCAGAAGAAAGTGAGAGTGACTTTGAATACTATCCTTCTTACGAACTGAGTCAATTGTTTCGGGGCAATCCCCTAGTCAATACTGGAGACAAAGCTGGGCCTTCTGGACTGTCTAAGCCCCCAGCTTCATCCCTGGAGCCAATGCTCCCAGAAAGTGAAGTGCAAAGCATCAGATCAGATGAAATGGAATCATTGTGCATGGTTGAACTGTTTGAGCTTTCAGGGAGGAAAATGATAGATTAGGGCAGACGTGATACACCCGAACAAGAAGAGTATTTTGATGCCCTGACAGTCCACTGCCAGTGTCCGAAAGCTCTCCATGCGAGCCAAATGTTGTGGACTCAGAAACTGTAACTCCTGGAGCTGAAAGTGCCCCAAGTTCTAGCCTCTCTACCCCATGGAGACTCCTGACAAGTGAGGACAATGCTGAAAATGAGGCTCAGAGTGCAGAGACTATAACAGTTCCCCTAGAAAGACTGGTCGAGCTGTAAAGCCTGTGGTGCACCTCAGTTATGATTCACTTGGGAGGCCTGTGGACTTGCCTCTCAATGTTGTCCATAAAGAGTGTATGTGTCCCGAGCTCATTGCCCAAACTGAGCATCAGTGCTAACTCCAAGTTACTTGTGTTGCCCTCTAAGTATGGTGCCCTTGCCCCATCCAGCCCCAAGGTAACTGATAGGAAGGGCCCCTCTCTTCGAGTTTCATGTACAAGAGATAATAACTTGAGTTATGGTACAATGTGTATGTAATACTGTGTAAAGAGTGACGTACTGCAATGTTTCAGAAATGTGTTCTTGGTAAAATGATATATTGACTGATGATTACTGCTGAAGCCTAATGCAAATGTATATGGTTGCAGTTGAAACTTATGGGGGTACTTGCTTGACGCGGACGTCAAGCTTTCCCAGGCCAGGAAGGGTGTAACCCCCCTGCAAATGGGGGTTCCCAAAAGACTTCCAGGAGCTTGCTTGAATGCTCCAAGCCTGAATGGTGTTTGGCATTTAAGCCATTTATCAGTGAGTGTTTTTAGAGCCTCTGGTACTGTCTCTTTAAGAGCTGTCTGCTTGCAGACATAATTAGTTTGTATGGGGGACTGTGTGCTTCTCTGAGTACCACTCGAGCTGCTGCTAATTCACTTCATTTTTGCAGTCACTAGAGTGCAAGGGAACCTATCTGAAAGATGTAACTGTTTGCCAGAAATTATTTAGAGTAATAATGAAATTACAGTTTGTCTAACCTGCTTTCTTTGCAGTCAGAACTGTGTCTGCTAGTTCCCCATTCTAGTTTTGAACTGCTGAACTGGACCAATCAGTGTGGGGTAAGCTAGCTCTAAAATGGTGCCTTGGACGAATCAGAACTTGGACTCATAATCTGAGCCAGCCACAAGAGGATTGTATGGGCAGTGACTCTGGGAGATGTAGTTTAGACTTCAGTGCCTTTTGGACCAACAGCAGCAGTCTATTGTGAGTGACAGCCAATCCAGTCAAGAACTGGGAGGAACTCAAAGGAAATGCCGGTTTTGTCGGTTGGAGTTTGAGTTGAGCTTTGGCAGTGAAGAAGGAAGGAGCCCTGTGCTTTTTCAGTGTGCAGTTTAGTCAAAAAACGTGTAAGGCCCAGAGTTCCGGTCTGCAGCTTGTTAGGACTGAATCCGTCCTGTGAAAAGAATCAAAGGATCTCTGAAGAGTAGAAACCAGGCTCACCCTGTAGAAGACTGGAAGAATTGCAGAAAATTGCACTCTGGTCTGTCAGAGAACTGAATCTGCTGTGTGTTCTCCGGTATTGTGCAGTAATTGCGATCGGGATACAGATGCAGCCTGCCTGGTATAGTGCTTTCTTTTATATAAATGTGTGAAGAGGTTTGTGTACCTCAAGTGAGCCCTGCTGACATTGAAGGACCCTATCTTATTTGGAGGTCGGAGTACTAATTCAGGTCGCTCCCTGTTGAATTGCCACATTAAATCCAAATGGAATTACTGTACTGCTGACTGTTTAATTCTCCTTTCTCTCGTGTGAAAGGGCCCCTACCAGCTGCCACGGTTTGGACTAGCCACTAGGGCTTGGGTACCCAGGGACAGTAACTGATAGGGATAGGCCTGTGCACAGAGCCATAGGTAGATTATTAGAGTGATAAGCTAATTAACCTGATTTCCCCCTGTCCTTGTTATATCCCCCTAAATAAATCAGAGCTGCTTGTTTCAGCAAAGTTATACTGCCTGAGGTATTTGTCTATGTTAAAGTACTGTACTGTGATTGTTGCACTGTATCTCATTTCACAGGAGGTCCCAGTGCCGGAACCAGACCTGGGGGTAAGTGTATACTGTGAAGGTAATTCTGATATATTGTGTGGGCCACTAGTGGGAAGAAAGGGGGGTTGCAGTGTCCCAGAGGGCTGTGACCAAGTTAGTTTAACTATTGCAAACCCTGACCTCTGGGTGGAGGCACCCGCCATTGGATCCAGGCCCCTCAACCTGTTAGTGGCAAATCAGGCAGGGGTAGTAGCCCCTGGGATAGCGCCATCTAGGGGTTACACTTATTTGGTATGTAGCACACCCAGTCCCAAAAAATATAAAAGAATAACCCAGTAGCACAAACAATAATATACAGAACAGTTTTTAGACAAGTGAGTAATTACTACAGAGCACGTTTCTTATTATCAACACAATGTTGGTGTCTGAAACCCTCTGATTAGAGAAATACTTAAAATCTAATGTCATTTCTCAGAATACAAGAGTGTTACATTAAGGATTCAAATGAGACATTATTTAGTGCAGGTGGTGCACAGTAGGAAAAGGCTAATTATTAAAGTGCACACATTAAATCTTCCTTGGCTTTGCATGCGGTCCACATAATTGCAGAATTAATAAGCAGCTCTAAACCCTAACAGGTTTAGGAAATGGTATAAATAGTCTTTACATACGTATTTCATTTAATAATATGCTGAAAAAATAGGTCACCCAAATTCCTCATACTGAATGCGTTTTGTTGGGCAGGAGAGTCAACAGTGACATTTAGATACTGATGAACTATAGTAATTCCTAGCCACAGTAGTAAAGAAGTTGGAAAATAAGTGAACAAAGACATATGGGGCAGGATTCATAAAGCATTGTGAATCACGCAAAGAGTTTGTGCAGAATTTGCTTGGCTTTTGTACTGAGGTGCAATTTACAAAGCATAGTTGCCCAGGGCACACTGGTTTGCGCTTTAGCAACAACATAAGTTATGCATGGTGCAAAGAGGAATGGAGTGGCCATGCATACAGGCACAATGCAATTCACAAAACTTCTCCATCATGCAAACCACTTTTCATGGCGCTTTACTGCATATAAAAAGGTTGTCTTAATCCATGCAAAGCCCAGAGTCCTAAGTTGGAATGGCATCAGGCAGCTCTATAGCTGATACCACCTGGCAGTTGCTGTGCATGCTGGGGGAGGATCTGCACAAAGAGCAGGAAGGAGGACACCCTGGGCACATCTGCCACCAGCAGAGGTGCTCTGCTGCAAAGAGATGACTTTGATACACTGACCAATGAATAGCTGGTTGGCTGGTACTGGTTCAACAGGGTCATGCTCAGGCAGCTGTGTGAACTCTTGGAGGAAGGCCTGTGCACCACCACCCATCACAGCCATATCCTGACAGTGGAGATAAAAGTGACTGCTGCCATGTGTCTCCTGGCAACAGGCACCTTCCTGATCCCTGTTGGGGATACCACAGGAGTGTCATAGCCATCCACCTTGCACCTGCTGGCCATATTCCTAGATGCTCTGCTGCCACATGCCAGGGAATTCATAGTATTTCCCAGCACTGCAGAGGTGCACACAGCAACAATGTGGCAGTTCTACTAGATAGTGCACTTGTCACGTGTCCTTGGTGCCATCAACTCCACCCATGTGGCCATGTGTGCAGATCTTTGCCCGGAATCAGAAGCTTACCCCAGCATTATGGTTTTCCACTCCATCAGCTCCCAGGTAGTGTGTGATGCCTCAGGGTGTATCACCAACATGGTGGTGCAATAACCTGGGAGCACCCACGACTCCTTCATCTGGCAGAACCCCTCATTGTGCCAGAGATTTGAGAGAAGTGAAATACCTATGGGACACCTAGTTGGCAAGTATAACAACTGGGCTGTGACTGGACAGTCCTGTGGGCCACGGGGGGCAACCATAAGAATGTTCCAGAATGTGGGAAGACTACAATAGCTATCAAGATGGAAAGGGCAGGAACATGACATGGCCTGCAAAGGGGCCACAGACCATGTGACAATGCACCACAGCGCAGGCTGCCAAACCCATGAAGAGGGCCTGGTCATGTGGAGTGGGTGGGGGATGTGCAGGAGCATGCCAGAAGGTTCTGGCATATGGGCCAGAGTAGTGTGTCACTGACATGTCCCATCTTACATGTGTGCTCTGTCCTTTACAGGTGACAGTGGCTACCCTCTGTGCCCCTGGCTCCTCACCCCCATCTCCTACCTCACAAACAAGGTGGATGAGAGGTAGAATGTGGCACACACTGCCACATGAAACATCATTGAACAGGCCTTTGGCATGCTTAAAATGCATTTCTGTTGCCTGGACCACTCTGGAGGTACCCTATAGTACACACCTCAGAAGGCTTCTGTCATATTCCTTGCCTGTTGTATGCTACACAACATGGCACACACCTGTGGAATACCACTGCTAGTCCAAGAAGAACACACATCCACAGATATGGAGCAAAAGGGGCAGCAGGTGGCACAACAGATGCAAGGCAGGGATCTGCACATGGCATGAAGGGTCCAGAAGTACAGGCAGAACATCATACAACAGCTTGAAGCCAGCAGAAGGTGAGTAATAAGCAAATAACACATATGGCACCACGTATAATTATCCTTGTTTATTGTACACAGCGCACAACATGCACAGACACACAAAACAAAATGGAAACTAAAGGACACAGTAAAACCAGGTGCACTAAGGTACAAGAAGTTACAAGCAAGACATGATGCAGCCTGGAGCTAAACAAAAATGCACAGGGCATTGGGAAAACAGAAGGAGCAAAGCCATACGTCAGTGAAATGGAGTTACAGAGAATGGGTCACACAATGCAAGAACTATTAGGTCACAGATGTAGCCAGGGACAACCTGCCTAGCCATGTTGTGCATGACACCATACAGTAGGGGTACAGGTGGTGAATGGGGCAATGGAAAAAGAGACCGAGGCACAGGACCTGGCTGGGGAGGGGAATGGGGGGAGCCTGGGGCAGAGCAGGCTATGACCTCCGGAGGTCACTGTTTGTGCAGACAGTGCTGTGGCACACAGCACCGGGTAATGTCATTGTGGCAGCAGAGGAGGCTGATGCTGAGCAGGAGAACACACGGTCCTGGGACACCTTCTGGGAGCCCATGGGGATGCAGATGCTTGCAATGACACCTGCCAATCAAGGGTGCATGGTTGTCCAAGGAATGCATGGGACACAGCTGTGCTGTGAGTGCCAGATGTATTTCCCCATGGTGTGGACATATTCCACCATTTCAATCAGGAGACAGGGACTGCCCAATGTCCAGAGATGTGTCCCAAGTGCAGCGCTCAGTTGCTTGATGTGCTCTGCCCCAGTGGCCAACTGCCCTCATGAGGTCCCCGAACAGATGCAAATTGGTCCCAAGAAGATGTTCCCCAAACTCCTGGGCCCACTGCAATTCCAGTTGGTGTTGCTGCTGGCAGAGGTGAAGGTACTGCCTCATCAAGTAGGCAAGGCAAGGCAAATTTTATTTAAAAAAAGACACCCTTCCCAGGGGCTCTGGGCGCCGAACGTATTAAAATTTCATACAAAACTCAATCAATAAATTACACATACACAAATAACACAATATTGGAGATAAGTATACAATACCACAACAGTTACTTTAAAATTAATAAATACTACCCTCAACTAACTCAGAGATAGCCATGGACTAGTTAAGGTGTAAAAGTCAGGAATCAATATAAGGCTATAAAGAAAAGTCAGGTAAAGACTGATTATACAAGAAGGCCATGAAGCGGGCTTTGAATACCTCAACAGAAGGGGCCTCTCTAACAGCTGTAGAAAGTGAATTCCATAGAACAGGTGTGATGACACTAAATGTTCAGTCGCTTGATGTTTTTAGCCTCGTCCTGGGAATCGCAAGAAGGCCCCTAGAGGAGGAGCAGAGGGAGTGGGCCAAGACAGCAGGTGTAAGAAGGTCCTTCAGGTAGCCAGAGCCCAGGCTGTGTAGGGCCTTAAAGGTGAGCAAGCCTACCTTGAAGAGGACTGTCCACCTGACTGGCAGCCAGTGCAGTTCATGCAGCACCGGGGTGATATGACAGTACTTAGGCTGTCCTGTCAACAGCCTAGCCGATGTGTTCTGCACCAGCTGTAGCTGGCGCAGGGTACTCCCAGAGATCCCAAGATAGAGCGCATTATAGTAGTTGAGCCTAGATGTCACGAAGGCATGAACCAAGGTGCAGAGGTCCAGAGGTGGAACAGGGGCTTTATCCTGGCGATATTCCTCAGATGACAGAAACTGATATGGACAATGGACGACACCTGAAACTCAAGCGTCAGTCCGCTGTCAAGAATAAGGCCCAGATCATGCACCCTAAAGGAAGCCTTCAATGGTACAGAGCCATGAAAAAGCCCTGTCTCTGCACCAGAAGCCAACCTATCATGCCCTCTATTTGACTCAACCACCAGTACCTCCATCTTATTGGGGTTCAGTTGCAACCAGCTGGAGGCCATCCAGTCATTGATCTTGGCAAGGCAGCTGTTAAGCACTTCCACTGCACAAGATGTTCATGGGACAAAGGAAAGATACAGCTGGATATCATCAGTATAGTAATGAAAACTCAAGCTTTACTTTCTAATGAGCTCTCCCAAGGGCAGCATGTACACGGTGAACAACATCGGCAACAAGACCAATCCCTGGGGAACTCCACATGACAGAAGATTAGGGGAGGAGGAGAAATTCCCCATCACTACCTTTTGCCTCATGTTAGATAGAAAAGATTCAAACCAGCAAATGCAGTGCCGGCGAGTCTGCAGAATTCCCTTAGGTGGTCAAGTAACACACGATGATCCACCATGTCAAATGCTGAAGAGAGATCGAGGAGGATGAGAATTGCCCCATCCCCTTGATCTCTTGCTCTGAGGAGGTCATTGTGTACCCAAACTAATGCAGTTTCTGTGCTATACCTCACATGAAACCCACACTGGAGTGGTTCATATAGATCATGGGCCGTGAGGTGCTCCTCAAGCTGAAGAGCCACCACCTTCTCCATAATCCTACCCAAGAATGGAAGATTGGAGATGGGACGGTAATTTGCCTTGATGTCAGGGTCAAACGATGGTTTCTTCAGAAGTGGTCTCACCAGTGCCTCCTTCAAGACATCAGGAAAGACCCCCTCCAACAAGGAACACTGGACAATCAAGGCAAACACCGGGCCAACGGAGTCAACACATCCCATTAATAAACAAGTTTGCACCGGGTCCATTTCACAAAAGATGTGCCGTAGTTTGGCAGCAACCTCATTGACCTCAGCCACCTTCACCAGTCTAAACTCACCCCAACCAGTCAGAGTGGTCTCCAGATGCCCATGGCGACCACTGTCATCCAAACTATGGCTCACTGGCGGAATCCCCTGCCTGATGGCTGACACCCTGTCTGAGAAGAACCCAGTAAACTCCTCACATAATGCATTTGAAAAAGCAACTTTCGGCTGTAGGCAGGAAGGATGAAGAAGCCTGTCCACTGTCCAAAAGATCACAGTTGGTTGGTTCCTTCCAGCAGCAATCTCCCTGGACAGGAATTCGGCCTTCTTATGGTTGCTTGCCCCCTGGTACACACCATAGTACACATGCAGGGCCAGTTTGTCCACCTCCAGACCAGACTTCTGCCAGCAGCACTCTAATCTCCAACCCACTATCTTCATGACCTTGAGCTCCCATTCATACCAAGAGGACCTCAAGTGAGAAGATTTGGGTCATACATAGACTGGTGCAAGGGAGTCGAGTGCACCAGACATCACCTTATTATAGGCATCAACTGCCGTGCACACACCCCCAATGCATGCACTGTCCACACTAGATAGATCAGCCACCGCGAAGAAACCCTCGGGGGACAACCCCCTCAAAGGGTGGTAGCTGACCATCTCAGCAGGGGGAGGACTCTTGGGGGGCTCCCCAACAAGAACTCCACCGTGCAATGATCGGACCAAACGACCCAATCAATCCTGAGACTATTTATCTCAAGCCCCAGTGAGAACACCAGGTCCAACATGTGGCCGCCCTGATGGGTCGCGGAAGAAACTACTGGCGTCAGGCCCAGAGATTACATCATCTGGAGGAAGTTGTAACTGAGCTGAGAGGATTTGTCTTTGGCCCAAACATTGAAGTCCCCCAGCACTAAGCATGTGGGGGCCTCCAATATTTCACCAATGATAAAATCGGATGCCTCCTGCAGGAAATCTTCCGCCACCCCAGAAGGGCGGTAAATCAGGAGAATCTGGCAACCTATGCCCAGACCCCCATGGACGGCCACACATTCAAATGAACCTGGTGCTCTAGCTGGGTGCAGGATGAAGCCTAGCTCAGATCTAAGACAGATGGCAACCCCTCCCCCGCCCCTGCGTTCCGCTCTGGGGCAGTGTACTACGGTATACCCGGGCAGGACGGTAGCCTTTAAAACTGGGCCAGCATCATCACTGATCCACGTTTTCATGATACAAGCCAGATTGGCTGAAGAAACCAAGTCCACAATACTTGCAGTCTTGTTTCTGACCGATCTAGCATTGCAAAGTACTGTCCTCAGGTGATTGGTGGACACTGCAGCCCCTCTGGCTCCTGCCCACTCGGTCTGGTGGGAACCCTGGTGACAGGAACTAAACAGGTCTGGCCTTTCCCTAAGACCTGTCTAACCCCAGGGTGCCTTCTGCACCCAACTACCTCGATCCTACCACCCACCGCCGTGCATGGGATACCCCAACCCGACTGAACAACACGTTTCTCATTATTCCAACCTCCCTATAGCACCTTGCTGTGGTGATGAAAACTGGGAGGTTGAAAAAAGACCATAAATTGAGTAACTATGATGCCCCATACACTATCCTAGCCCGCCCCAGGCCCTCACACCTTCCCAGACACTTTTCTCCTCACTATGCAGTCCCAGGCCCCCAAAATACTAATCCCACAAGCACAAACACACACTACTAACACACACTACAACAATAAGGGGCCCTATACCACACACTCCACACACGTGCAAAATTAACTAAAACCCAACTCTACCCCCAACAGCAACCAAAACCATCCCCACCCAAACCAAAACTAACTAAAATCCGATACCTGTAAAACAAATAAAAAGCTCACCATAAAATTCCCTCACCAAAACCACAGTTTACAATGTAAAAATTTCCAAGTGTTATGGCAGCATGTAAAACAATAGGCAGAAATGAGCATAGAAGCATAGAAACATAGAAGCTGATGGCAGATAAGAACCGCAAGGCCCATCCAGTCTGCCCATTTCTTTTCTGCCTTATGAATGTGCCATCTGCCTTTGCTCTGTCAATGGCCTATCTATTCATACTCATCTGTATTGCTCCTTTATGCCTATCCCATGCCTGTTTGAAGCCCTGCACTGTATTCATATCCACCACTTCTTGAGGTAGGCCGTTCCATGCATCCACCACCCTTTCTGTGAAAAAGAACTTCCTCACATTACCCCTTAATCGGCCTCCCTCTAATCTCATGCTGTGTCCTCCTATCCTGCTATTTTTCTTATATTGAAACATGTTAGGTTCTTTCACCTTGTTAATGCACTTAAAGTGTTTGAATGTTTCGATCATATCACCTCTCTCCCTCCTTTGCTCTAGGGTATACATATTGAGCTCCATTAATCTGTCCTCATATGTTTTCTGATGCAGTCCCTGCACCATTTTGGTTGCCCATCTCTGGACTGCCTCAATTTGGTCAATGTCCTTGTGAAGGTGCGGCCTCCAGTACTGCATGCAGTACTCCAGATGGGGCCTAACCATTGTCTTGTAAAGAGGGATTATAGCCTCCCTCTTCCGACTTGTGATACCCCTAGTAATACACCCCAACATCCCCCTAGCCTTACCTACTGTTTTAGTGGTCTGCTTGGATGATTTCAGGTCATTGGTGATGATGATGATGCCCAAGTCTCTTTCTTCTCTTGTGACTGCCAGCAGCTCCCTTCCCAGCCTATAGGTGGCTTCAGGGTTTCTCTTCCCTATGTGCATGATCTTGCCCTTCTTTGTGTTAATCCCCAGTTGCCACTCTTCCAACCATTTTGCTAGTTTATCCAGATCTCTTCTCATTCTGCCCACCCCTTCTGGATCATCTACTCTGTTGCAGATCTTGGTGTCATCTGCAAACAGACAAACCTTACCCTCCAGTCCATCTGCAATGTCACTGATGAAGATATTGAAGAGGACTGGCCCCAGAACTGATTTCTGAGGTACCCCAGTTGTGACCTGCATCTTTTCTGACTGTATACCATTTACCACCACTCTCTGTTTTCTGCCCGACAACCAGTTTGCCACCCAGTTGACCAACTTCTGACCCACCCCGAGATTACCCAGCTTATTAATCAATCTTCTATGTGGAACAGTATCAAAAGCTTTGCTGAAGTCAAGGTAGGTGACATCAACTGATCCCCCTTGGTCCACCACTGTGGTTACCCAGTCAAAGAAATATATTAGATTAGTTTGACAGGACCTTCCTTTTGTTAACCCATGCTGTCTTGGATCCTGTGCTTCTATGGATTCCAGGTGTTGCACTATCCTTTCCTTAAGGAATGCCTCCATAATCTTATCCACTACTGAGGTAAGAATGACTGGTCTGTCATTCCTTGCCTCCTCCCTTCTACCACTCTTGTGGAGCAGGATCACATGAGCCCTTCTCCAGTCTTCTGGAACCTCTCCCATGCTCAGAGACTCACTAAACAGTTCTGATAATGGCTCTGCTAGTTCCACCCTTAGCTCCTTTAGTACCCTGGGATGTATGCCATCAGGTCCCATTGTCTTGTCCACCCTGAGCTTATCGAAGCTCTTGTAGGACTCTCTCTTTTGTGAAGGGACTAGTGCACACCTCCCTCCCCCCCTTTGTCCATGGTGCTAAGCTGTGGGCCCTGTCCTACCTTCTCTTCAGTAAATACTGAGCAGAAGTATCTATTTAGGATAGATGCTTTTACATGGTCCTCCTCCTCCTCCTATGCCCCCTTTACCCCTTTGATCTTAGCAATACCCTCTCTGGACTTCCTCCTTTCACTAATATATCTATAGAAAGTCTTGTCACCTTCTTTTACTGTTTGTGCTAGAGTTTCCTCGGTTTGGGCCTTTGTCTGCCTTACTGCCTTCCCTGCTTCCCTTAGAGAAGTTTGGTATGCTTCCCTATCTTCATCCTGCTGCATTCCCTTATATTTCCTGAAGGCCTGCCTTTTGGTTCTGACCTTTTCTGCTACTGTTTTTGAGAACCAAAGTGGTTTTCTTCTTCTTTTGCACTTCCTTTTCTCTCTAACACAATGAGATGTTGCTTCAAGTATTGCATCCTTAATGCTTGCCCACTTTGCTAGTCACTAGAAATCTCAAAGCTCTGTACTTTAAACCTGAAAAGCTCCCACCTCTTCAGTAAAAATGGTTAAACTGTCTTCCAAGTGCTACCACTCACATAGCCTTTGTGAAGACCACAGTCTGGCAGGCACTCTCACTGCCTATAATATCGGTCCAAAGATAGAGAAAAAGAATCTTCCGACCATGGCGCAGGTCTCGCAGCTCTTCAAGGAACCTCTGAGATGTGGTCTGGGTGCCCACGGCAGCATGCACCATCTCATGGGCACTATCCTCGGCATGATCTACAGCAGGGGACACAGGCACTGGAGTGGCCCTAGATGGATGAGTAGCCAGACATGATCAATGTGTACCTGGGACAGCATCACCAGTTATTGGCAGCCTAGGTGGGGGTGGTTGATGTGCACCATTCCATGTTCCTGGAACCATGCTGTCTCTGGGCAGGTTGGGAACCCCAGACCCTGTGAGTTGTGCCAGTCCATGAGCAGGCACAACACAGGAAATGGGGGGATAGGAAGATGAGGCAACAGAGATGAGGATGGAGGTGTTGGATGGCTGGACTGGTTCTGGTGCAAGGGCTTCTGAGGTGGTGTTTGTGGAATGGATCATTGTGGGGTTTGCTGGCAGTATAGCCTAGAGGTTAGAGGAACGAGGTGTGAACAAGCTTGATACATCCAGCAGACCAGACCCAAGTTTGATTCTCACAATCTCCACTTGCATACTGTGTGATTCTGAGCAAGTCACTTAACTGCCCAGTGTTCCCAGGCTGCCCCTGAAAACAGGCACTTGTGCCTAGTGGGCCTTAACCAGTTACCAAAGACTAAAATAAAAAAAAATAAAAAAAAATTGCTTGGGCAAAATCTGTGTCGGTGGTTAGGATCAAAGTAGCATCCGTCACTTCCTGGCTGGCTACCCAGGTGTCCAGGTCACTATCTGCCAAAGAGTCTGAGTCACTCTTCACTGGGAAGTCCGCTTGTCGGGGGGGAAGGGATTCCCTGGATGCCATGGGATGTACCAGTCTGTGCTGCTGCTTACTCTGGGTGTTCTGTGTTAGGAGCTATGGGGACAGGAACATGTTTTAGAGGGATGGCACATGACGCACAGCAAAGCCTACTGACAGAGTAATGTTGCAGCACTACTGTGACAGTATCCCATGTATGTACCCCATGTGATCAGGCAACACTCGCAGAAGGAAGTGTAGACCACTACTATGCAACACACAGTGAGAAAGAGCACACACAGAAAAGACACACACACCAGTACACAAGGGCACACCAGGCAGAGGGTGCAAACAGTAGTGGTGGCAATAGGAATGGGGGTGGGATGAGACACAATGCATCATGGAGACACAGATACTGTTAGATGGTGCACTTTTCATGTGGTGTGGCCCCAAGCCACCAGGGCAGCCCACCCATTATTGGCCATCAGCAATGGGCCAGGATAGTCCAGGGATACCCACAGAAACCATTGCAAATGTGTTCACCAGCCATAAGAGGGTGGCTTATAGATATGTGCCATGGAACCACAGTGGTACACCCAGTGATGTGGTGCATGCCAACACAATGGTAATGCCAGTGTATTACATACATGACTCATTGTCTGGTATGTAGCTCTCAAAGCCCCTGCCAGGCACCCCAGAAACCTCAACCTCCTGCAACACTGATACTGCAGCCTCCCCAACAGGGTCAAGGGGTGGTACACTGCAGGGGCAGGAAGGCTGCCACCAGTGGCATGTTGTTCCTTCTGCAATGAGACCAAGCTGGACTTTCCATGATGACAGAGATCCCTGTACTGTTTGTGTACTGCATCAACTGGCCTGTCCCTACCACCAACGGCATTCACTTTGTCAGCCATCTCCTGCCACATCTGGCATACAATGGCATCGGTGTTGCAGTATCACCTGATGACAGACTTCCAGGGCCCGGTATGCCTTAACTAGGACTTCAAGCTTCAGGGTGCTGAACCTGTGGATATGGAGCCTGTCCCTGTCATGAGATGCACCTGCTAGGGGAACAGCAAAGGGAGAGGTCAATGTACTGTAGTATAAGCCCTTTATGTTTTCAGCTTAGCCAAACCTATCCAGGGCAAGGTGGAAGAACCTAGTGCCAGTGTGCATGCGGCGAGTGGTTGATGGTAACCACTGATGCCCACTCCTATCCTATAACAAAATGCCCAGGGACAGGCCCCACAGGCAGGCCACAGCGGCCCCTGATCAGGGCAGCCACTAGGCCAATAGAGACTGCACGACACAATGTGAGCAGCTATGGCAATGGCACCACTGACTGACATGAGCCAGCCACAGTGGGCCTCACTGGAAAAGGCCACAATACTCTGGCCTACAGTACCTCCACTGTGCATTGAGCTGGGGCAAAACACACATATATGACACAACCATCCATGCTGACATGCAAGAGGACTGCACCCTCATGCTGGGGCTTTGGGGGTCCACCTGGACACAGAAGGAACACAGGATATGCACACTGCTGGGTTTGCAGGCATATATACATAGCATGGTGCATCACAGATATGGATGGCAAGCCATGTCCCTCTTCAGAGACAAGCCTGTTCATGTGGGTTGCTGGACACCCAAAGGTGCTATCACACTGCATGTGTGGCACATTGTCATGCCTTGGTAATGTGTCTGCCTGACGAGTCAGTGGCAATATTGTCACAAATGTCAGGCTGTCAAGCACAGATGTGGGCCATCCGCACATGACACAATACCCTGGGAGGTCTGAATTGCACACATGTACTGGCACATGACACTGCTGGGGACAGGATGTAGGGGGATGGGCTGTGGAATGCCCACAGAGTCATAGCCCAAAGAACACAGTGGTTAATCATTGAAGGGGGGGTTGCATACCCCAGACCCAGCACCAACTTATAACATCAGGGGCAGCTTTACTGATTATGTTCAGTCAAGGCATGCAGCAGCAGATGGAATGGTCCCCAGCCCATGTAGTCCGAGTAGAATGTAGAACGCAGACCATCGGTACAGGTGCTGCCCTGTGTGCCATAAACACACCAACACAGGTAGTGGGACCACAGACGAAATGTCACCGCAGTTTGTGTATCTGCAGAGACATGCAGCCAGAATGGACAGCAGAGTGTGTGCAGGACAGTGCCTGCCTAATGACAATCAAATAAACGGGTGTGGAGCACAGTAGGGTGAGATGGGCAGCACATGTCATAGATGAGGATAAACAATGTTTAGACATTAGGAAAGTGGAATATGCTTACCTTGCTGAGTGGCATTTCCCTCCTGGCTTGCACCTGTTGCAGGGTGAGTGGGCTCCATGACTTGCAATTCCACAGCTGTCTGAAGGTGGTGCACAAGTTCCCCATTATAGCACTGGAGTAAAGTAGCACGAAAATGCATGCAGAAAGTTCTGAAATGAGAAGCAATTAGGCCACTTTGCCCACTGACTGCCTAAGCAGCTCATTTACATGTCAGCTTTGTGAATAACAGGTTTTTGGAATCATGCTACATCATGGTGCATTTGTACAATGGGTTCGTGCCGTGCTACATGTTTGTGAATAGCGCATTAACGGTTGCGCAATTAGTGGTATTTCCAGAACCTTCCCAACATGGAAGCTTTATTACACGATGCATGCACTGTACACATTAGCACAACACCCATTGTAGTCTATTGCACAAACACAGTCTTGCTATGGCCACTGCGCGATGTACCACCATGTTATGTTGTCATGCAAATGCTATGCTGTGGTGTGCACCAACATCGTGATCCAATAGCTGTAATGGGAGTGCTCAGCTGCAGATGGCATCCTCAAGCAGAGCCAGTCACCCTGCCATGCAGAGGGCATAATGATGGTCAGAGATGGAGCTGGCCAACATGGTGGACCTGGTGGTTACCAGGAAGAGCCAGCTGTTTGGGAAGGAGGACCTGGAGGAGACCAGGGAGGAGGTGTGGATTACTGTAGGCCACCTCCTGACCAGGCACACTGGGGGGACAGCAGAGCAGTGCCTACAGCAGTATGGGACCTGTGGAGGAGGGAGCAGGGCAGGCTCTAGAGGAACCTGGGTACGGTGTGTGATGACACCATGCCACAGCCAGGTACATGGATTTCAGTAGCTTCTCAGTGGTTGCTTGGCACATGTGGGGAGGGTTGGCTTTTACATCCAGAGGACAGCTAGCATATGGGCCATGTCTCCAAACAGACCATGATGTGCAGTCCTCAGTTAGCCATGGCTAGGGCTGCCTGTTGGTCTGTGGTCAGACTGTTGACATGGTGGCAGGCTGGTGTGGCATTGGATGTGGCTGCCTACTGCAGAATGTGGCAGCAGCACAGCTCCACTGCTTACATGGGTGTCTGTTGTGGTCGGACACAACAAATCCCAGCCAGGCCAGAATGTGGGGTTACAGTCCAACTGCATGTGTCAGTCCCAGTGCAACATACAGCTACTACATGGTGTCATGTCTGCACATATGACTGGCATCTCCTCCCAGTTCCTGTCATTGTTTTCCAATGCCTCCACTGCCCTCGCATGTGCCTGCCACCTGTTGCACACAGGGCACATCACCACCTGTGGGCACCTTTTACACAGTGTTGACATCCCACGCTGTCCAGTCCCCAACCCATTCGATAGAAGTGTGGTTATACAGTACATGCCAACATAAATGCCCTGTGCAGACACACTTCTCGCAGGGCATGTGCACCTTAGCAGCTACATGGCGCACACTGCTGTCATCTCATAGGCTACTAGATCCTTGTCCCCGCCCAGCAGTACATGCTACCACCCCGTGTTTCATGGGCAATGCTGGAACACATTGCCTGCACAGTACACCATTCAAAACCTACCACAAGGCCCACATAGCCCATGTGCTGTGCCAAACATACTCTGTCTTGGATCCCTCTGTATGCAAAACCTTACCTGTGGTGTATAGATGGGCCAACGTTGAGCACATGCAGTACATGTGGACATGCATGGACACCATGTGGACACCATGATGCACAGATCTTTTTCATCATTAGTTTTGCTAAGGGGTAATTGCCCCACACTATATGTTCTCAAGGGGTTGGTGTTACCCAAATGTATAACCTTACACTATGAAATATTAAGCCTCATACCCATTTATTAACCCACTCAGAAATCTTATCAAGATCTCGTTGAATAGTGTCAAACACCAAATTGCTAGCACAAGGACCACCAATTTTGATGTCATCCGCATATGTAATACTTAATGAAAAGCAATCTGATGCTAGGTCAGCAACAAAAGCTTGAAATATGCAAGATACAAGTACTGAACCTTGAGGTACACCACTGGTGACACTACCAACCTCGGATAAGCAACCACTTATACAGACCTTTTGGGTACAGTTTGATAACCATTTTTTTATCCAAGTTATAATAAATGGATTAATTTTAAATTTTTCCAATTGGACTATAAGAGCCCAATGAGGCATTACATCAAAACCCTTACTAAAATCCAGGAAGATAACATCGCATGGAATACAGGCATCAACCAGAGAACTATTGTTCTCATAAAAGTAAAGTAAGTTTGATAAACATCCTCTACCTTTTCGAAAACCATGCTGTTCAGAGTCAGCAGTATTTAACATGGGAGTTAATGTATCCCTGATTAGACTCTCAAAGATCTTACAGATAGGTGATGTAAGGCTTATCAGTCTATAGTTGGAGCAGTCAGATATTAAACCATTTTTATATACAGGAATGACATGAGCAATCTTCCACTGAGTAGGAACAAAGCCTTTCTTCAAACAGGACACAAAATGTAATTTAAGAGGAAGCAGTAAGCATCCTGATAGGAGATATAAGTGACCATAAATATTGTTAGGTCCAACACTGGTTTTCCCTTTTTGTAACTTTATTTTCTTTTCGATATCAATTAAATTATTCTGTATAATCTTAGATCCCCCATTGTCGATCAAGAGTATCTTCCTATCCTGAACTGTAAATTGTTTGCAAAATACTTTATTAAAAGTATTAGCCATATCCTTTGGATTATGTATGTTTACATTATCCACCATCAAAGGTCCCACTTTAAAGGATGTTTTTTCAATGAGTTTATGTAAGAGAAAAATGATTTGCTGTTAGATTTGTTAGCATTAATTGCCAGATTATGTTCCCATTTACTTTTAGACCTTCTAATAGCAGATTTACAAAGTGTTTGTGCTTTTTTATATATTATCCAATTATAACTTGTTTTGACTTTCAGATAGTTTTTGTATTTCAAATCCTTATTTTTAATAAGTCTCTTAATGGTTTTGATCATCCATTTAGGCTGAGACTTAGAAACATAGAAATATAGACTTTGACAGCAGGTAAGGACCACTTGGCCCACCCAGTCTGCCCATTTCCCTACCTATTGGATAAGCTGCAGATTCTAGTTAACCAACAGCCTTCTTCCTGCAACCCCCCACTATAATTGCCTTATGTCTGTCCCATGCATGTTTGAATTCCCCCACTGTTTTAGACCCCACAACCTCTCCAGGAAGGTGGTTCCATGCGTCCACCAGTCTCTCCGTGAAAAAGAATTTCCTCACATTACCCCTGAGTCATCCCCCTCTTACTTTAAATTATGCCCCCTTGTTCTTACACATCTCTTTTTCTGAAAGATGCTACCCTCCTAGACTTTGTTGATTCCCTTGAGGTACTTGAACGTTTATATCATGTCCCCTCTGTCCCTCCTTTCATCAAGGGTATACATATTAAGCTCTCTCAGTCTCTCTTCATATGGTTTCTGATGTAGACCCTGCACCATTTTAGTTTCCCTCCTCTGGACTGCTTCCATCCTGTCTATGTCCTTGCATAGATGAGGTCTCCAAAACTGCATGCAGTACTCCAGATGGGGTCTCATCGACTGTCTGTACAGAGGGATAACCACTTCCCTTTTTCTACTTGTGATGCCCCTCCCTATGCATCCCAGTATCTCCCTGGCTCTCCTTACTGACTTTTCACGTTGCTTAGCCACCTTTAGGTCATCTGATATGACTACACCCAGATCCCTTTCCATTATTGTTGTCATTAGTACCTCCCCTGCTATTGTGTACTCTTCTCCTGGATTTTTATTTCCCAGGTGCATTACTTTGCACTTCTTTGCATTGAATCTAAGTTGCCATATGTCTGACCATTCCTCCAACCTTGCCAAGTCCTTCTCATCCTTTTCTACCCCCCCTTGTGTATCAACTCCTGTTACAGATCTTTGTGTCATCCACAAAGGGCGTACCTTTCCTTCAGACCCTCTGCAATGTCACCTATAAAAGATGTTAAGAGGACTGGACCCAGTACTGAGCCCTGAGGTACTCCACTAGTAATCCCCTTTCTTCAGAATGTGTTCCATTCACTATTACCTTCTGTGTCCTGTTGTGCAGCCAGTTTGCTACCAGGCTACCACCCTGGGACCACTCCCAGGCTGGCTAACTAGATTATTAATCTTTTATGCGGGACTGTGTCAAATGCCTTGCTAAAGTCTAGGTAGGCCATATCCACAGTCCCTCCTGGTCTATTACTTTGGTCACCCAGTCAAAGAAATCGATTAGATTCATCTGACATGACCTTCCTGCTGTGAATCCATGCTGCTTTGGGTCCTGTGCCCGCTGGCCTCTAGGTACTCAACAATTCTTTTCTTTCAGAAGTGATTCCATCATTTTCCCCACCACTGAGGTCAAACTAACAGGTCTGTAGTTTCCTACTTCTGTCTTGCTCCCACTTTTGTGAAGGGGAATCACATCTGCCCTCCTCCAGTCCTCAGGTACCACCCCATCTTCCCATGATTTGTAAAAGTGTGGTTAGTGGTGTTACTAGGTCCTCCTTAGCTCTTTTAGGATTCTGGTGAATCCCATCAGGCCCCATTGCTTTGTCCACCTTGAGTTTTAGGAGTTCTTTCAGTACTCTTTCTTCTGTAAATGGACTGAGTGTCAACCTCACTATCCAGAGTGCTTCTACTGCTTGGTTTGAGGTAACTCCTCCTCTTCTTCTTTTGTGAATACTGAGCAAAAGTATTCATTCAGTATCTCTGCCTTTTCACTGTCTCCCTCTGCCCACCTCCCCTCTCCTTTATTAATCTTCACTATCTCTTCCTTAACCTTTCTATGCTCCCTAATGTACTTATAAAAGGTTTTATCCCCCTTCTTAATTGAGTTGGCTATCTTTTCCTCAGTTTGGCCCTTAAATAAATTTTGATTTACAAGGTATAAATTCATCCCTAACATATGATAAGGTGCTATAGAAAAGTTCCCAAAAATCCTGAGGAGAGAGGTGAGTATGTTCATGCTCCCAGTCAATCTGATTAATTAAATGTTCAATCTCAGGGATATTTGCTTTCTCATACATATAAACAAAAACAGATTCAGACTGCATAATTATGGAACATTTTAGCTTAAAAAACATAACACTGTGATCACTATTCCCAAGCATACCTCTCAAGTGTCCCTGATTTTCAAGGATGTCCCTGATTTCACTTCAAAATTTTACTCTGTCCCTCCTAAAATCTGTGTTCCCCTGACTAAACAGTGATGATTGTAAGAATAAAATTATGTCAAACAATACAGTTGCAGACTTCTTATTCTTCAGAAAATGTATTATGCACGGAGTCCCTTATTCTGCCAGCTTCCTGAGTGAATAGCACCAATTTTAAAAATGTGTCCCTGATTTTGGACCTTTGTCCCTGATTTTTTTAAGCCTTGTCCCTGATTTATGAGGCAGGAGGTTGAGAGGTATGTTCCCAAGTGGTGCCTCCATTCAGATATCACTAATCTCAATACTATCATGATGGAGAATAATGTCCAAGATGTCATTGCCTCTAGTAGGGTAATAACCACTCTGTAGTAAATGGACCTGAGAACATGTTACTAAGAGTTTTTTACTACTTAACGATACCGCCGTGTTGTTGCACCAATCAATATCAGGTAAATTAAGGTCACCCAGTAAAATTACATTCCCAATTTCACATGCACGCTTAATTTTATGTAATACAGCTTCCATGTATGTTATAGAAGAGGTAGGGGGTCTATAACAAACGCCTAATACAATAGATTATATGTTTTTATTGTTAAATCTAACCCAAATGGTTTCAGTTACACAGTCATGTTTTTTGATTTGTTTTAAAATTTCAATACTCCTCAGATGTTTATTTATTGCCACTGAGACTCCACCTCCCCTTTTATCAACTCGTTTGAAAGAGAAAATGTCAAATCCCTGATACACCCCAGGCAGGTCTAACCCACCATGGTCCATTGCCATATTCAGCCCCGAGCCCTGCCATAGTGTCTGCCTACATGCCCAGTGTTCCCCATGCATGCTTTCCCACTGGTGGCATTCTGATGCTGCCACACCACCGGCCCAGTTGATATGTCAGTGTGTGTGCATGGGACATGCCACATAGCTGGTCTGTCTGTCTTCCCACACGTCAGGCTGCAATGTGGCAATTTGTAGTATGTCTCACTACATGATGTGCTGCTGTTGGCATGTCCTGGCACAGTGTATGCCACTATGACAGCATATGCCCATACCAGGGTGCTGCACCTTTGCCTGACCGTGGACACATCGACACAACGTGCCACGGTGTACTCACCAGACATTGTGGATTACCACAGGGACACAGGACATTCCCTGACATGTTGTTCAATCTGTGCTCATCATGATATATATATAACATGCTGTCACAGCCACAGTTACACATCTGTATCAATCTGTTCTGACATGTCGGTGTGTGGGTTTATACAACCAGCTTGCTGAACTGCTGGACACATACA
Source organism: Neoceratodus forsteri (assembly GCA_016271365.2). NCBI lineage: Eukaryota > Metazoa > Chordata > Ceratodontiformes > Ceratodontidae > Neoceratodus > Neoceratodus forsteri. Next base: position 482,911,173 of record CM028137.1, on the reverse strand, counting down.
TGTGCACATTGATGTTACCGGGTACATGATGTGGCCCCATATGCCTGATGCTATTGATGCCATTCTGCTGTTTTGTAATTGGGGGTTGGGTGGTCCCTGCATGATGCATCTGTTCTGGAGTGTAGGCCCTGATATGTACCGATTAGACATGTGCTCACATGCAGTCCCTTACCCCTGCATGTTCCTGTCTACCATGCTGTCACTGTTGTGTGTGTTCACATGTACACTCCCCCCCGCACATACCACACACATCTTGGTCTCCCATGTGTGCCCCTGTAGTTGTTTTGTGCCTCACATGGCTGTACACAGCAGCCTGTGGGTGCCCTTCTGCCAGACATGGGCTGCCCATGGATCACATAGCTGTTCATGCCTTCAAACAGCACAAGTCATGCACACATGGCCACCACCTGTGCACCAGGCAGGGACTTCCCTTTGCATCCTTGCAGGTGCGCAACACCTTCCAGACAAGGTGTCAGGTCATGCATTGTGTGGGGGATGTTGTCTTTGTCCACAGAATGCTGAGGCTGTCTACCAGTGCATGGGGTCTTCATGCATCATGGTTGGTAGCTGGCAGAGTGGTGCCACAGCTGCTTGTAGGCATACCTGGGTTGCATGTTATGCCACCTGGGTGTCCACATCATCGGTAGTGCCACATCCCTGGCACCAGCAGTGACCTGTGTCTGCCTTGGCCGGGTTTGGGTGTGGGTGGGCACAAGTGTGACAAAGCTGCAGCAGCATGTGGTACATGCACTCATGGTTTACAGATGTGTCTCGGCCATGGACATTGTCAGCATAGTCCTAGAGTGGGTATTGGGACCATAGTGCTTGATGCATGCCACTTACAGTTTCTGCTCTTTTTCTGTTGCAGACTGAGTGGCCAGAGACCCTCCTCACCAGAGGGTTAGGGTGGGAGACAGCAGCACCACCAGCCTGTAGAGAACAGACACCATGTCCCTTGCACGGAGTGGCATGTTGTCACGTAAGTATGCCTTCAGCTTATGCCTTGCTTGCCTTCACCTGCAGTGATCATGCACTGCGTGGAATCCACCATGTCCTGGGAACCTGTGATTCTAGGTGTGCATACTGCCATCACACTAGTTGGTGGTGTCCTTGCCCTGGTGCCCCACATCCCCATTGCAGCCCCCTGTGCATGCCCTGGGATGACTGGCCTACCCCGCACACTACATACTCCGATGTATGAACGAGGGGACATTGTGTGTGTGATGTGCCCCTGTCACGTGCAGGATCTTGTAGGACACAACTGCAATATGTCTTGGGCCTCAGCACATGGTGGTTGCAGTTACCTGGCCCTGATGTGATGCTCCATGACTGTCATATTCCCATGCCGTGTGCTCACATTTCAGGCCCATGTGCCCTTTGCTTGTGCCTCTGCCCACAGGATCCTTAGGTGTCCCTCAGCATGTACTAGCCTATGGCCCTGTGGCTGTGGGTAGTCTGTGTGTTCCAACCATCCTCTGCAGGGATCCTACGCTGAGGCACAGTCATAGTGCCACAGACCATATTACTGCATTTGCCAGTTAGCGTGTCCGCAGGCGTTTTGTATGTGGCTGTTTGGGATGGGGCCCATGCAGTATTCCTTCATGCTCAGGAGTCTTTGTTTTAAGCTGACCACATTCCCTTGGTCAGACCAGGACTCCCTTTATGTGGCAGTGACCCCCTGCCCTTGCCTGTCCTGCAGTCTTCAGTCATTGACCATTAGCACCCTTGGTATGTGGTCCCTGCCCCCATTTTCCCATGGCTCCCCACTAGTTACCATTATGTTGCCCACTGGGTAGTTGTCATGCTAGACTACTATACTGGTCTGTGTGGTAGCTATGTGTTGGCATTTTGGGCTTTTGGGCTTCTGTTATGGGTGCTGTTCGTGGGCTTTGGACAGAACATTGGAGGCCACTTCTGCTATAGCATTTTACTTTATTTATTTATTTCAGATTGGGATTAATTCCTTTGAGCAGAGACTCATTAAAAAAAAGGTACCAGGTCCTACATAGAACATAGGACAGCTGAACAGAACATAGTTAACAATATGTTACATGGATATCGTTGAAGGTACAATTGCATTACAAGATAAGACACATTACATTAGAACGCTGGGTTCACTATCATACAAGCATTCCAGTGGCCAAAACTTAGTCCTTGTTTTCCAGGGTGCAGCAAAGACTAGATTCGGAATCAGAACCTACATGGGGAGAGCTATTTACAAAACTGTGCAGTTTTCAACAAAATCCTTTCCAGGACAAGTGCAATATAAAGCCAGTGATTCCAGAGAGTTTGTTGGGGGGAGGGGTGGAGCAGCCAGTGAAGGCTTTGTCAGAAACAGGCAAACAAAGGGGGGGGGAAGGAACAGGGGTGTGAAGTGGAAGAGAAGTGGGTCCAAGGTGGTGGTGGTGGTGGGGCTTCCCTGGGGTGGTATGTGGTCAAAACTGCACAACTGTAAAACTGTAATAGAGCAGTAAAGAATCGCGCATACATGGCAGCGCTGAATACTATAGCACAGAATCATTACAGAGCAGGTGCAAAATAGCGCATTGACATGCGCGATGTCATTCATTGCCAGAATAGAAGTTAAGTTTGTTACGAGCCAGAAGGGAGGAGAACTTGCCTGCTTTGATGGATTTCTATTTTGAAGGGAATGCAAAAACAGCTTCAAAATCATACTTTAAATGTCTTGAGTATGATAAAGGTCATTGCTCTGCCAGACTTCATTTGAATGAGACAGTAGTACTGAAGTAAATAGTGGAGCACAACCATGTCCCCGAACCTTCGCTGATTTCAGTAAAGGAGGCAGTAGCAGGAATGAAGGAACGGGCAATGATTACTTCAGAAACTACTCACCAAATAGTAGCTGGTAGGGTATCTGAACTGTGCCCCTCAGTTGCATCACAACTCCCTGCCATGTCGTTGTTAAAACGCACTGTGCGGTGTAACTGCAGGGCTGTTGCTTGCCCTCCTCCTGAGCCTGCAGATACTGCCTCTTTAGTCCTGCTGGATGATCTCTGCTTAACGATGAAAAAGGGAAAATTCCTCCTTTTCTATTCAGGACCTAGTCCTGACCGTGTCTTGATTTTTTTCTACCTCACAGGACTTGCAGCACTTGAAGACCAGTCCTCACTGGTTTGCTGATGGCACTTTCAAATGTTGCCCAAGCATATTTTAGCAGCTTTATTCAATTCATGCCATACGCAACAACACAGTTATACCACTTGTGTATGTTCTGATGGTGAACAGAACAACTACCACATATTCCAAAGTGCTTAATGAGCTAAAAAAGTTTTGTGACGATCTCCAACCTGAAACTATAATGCTGGACTTTGAATTGGCCGCAATAAAAGCTTTTAAGCAGGCATTCCCCACCTTTGTAATCCGTGGATGCTTTTTCCATGTGTCAGTGTATATGGAGAAAGATACAGGAACTGCCCAATGTGTGTGCACTGTATGTTTCAGACCCTAACTTTGCTCTGCATCTAAGACATCTACCAGCACTTGCCTATATCCCTGTCGACGATGTTATCCCTGCATTTGAGGAGTTAATGGTCACTAACATTTTTCTTGATAATAGTGACTTGCTATCCAATTTGGTTGACTATTTAGAAGACACCTGGCTAGGTTATCCATTGGGAAGGGGAGGCCGAAGACGACCGGATGTTCGCAATACCTTTGTGGAACTGTTTTGAGGGAGTGAATCAAGATCTACCCCGAACAACAAATTCCGTAGAGGCATGTCACTGAAAATTTAATCATTTTATAGGTGCACATTATCCCTCAATATGGAAATTCATCCATGTCCTGAAAGAAGAAAAGCACTGCAACACCATGACAATGGAGCAGCTCATAGCTGGTACTGCTGTTAGTGTGACCCATAAAAAATATAAAGATATGGCGAAGCAGATAGCAGCTATAGTTGACGAGTACAGCCTGGGTACAAAGGCAGAGTACATATGTGGCATTACCTACAATTTTCAGCTGCAAGCTTAACTGAGTTATCATATGTGGCAGACAGTGCAACACTTTTTAAGTATTTCAATAAAGTTTGGAATTTTAATCTTCCCCACTAAGCTGCACAAGCACAGGTACAAAGCACAATAAGACACAAAAGCACTTGAAACACCCACAACTCGAAAAGTATGATACTGTAGAACACTCACAGTGGTTTGCTGGCAGATGTTTTTCAGATAAACAGTGTTTAGGTGCAGGATTGTGACATAGGAACTAAAGAATCATTGTGGGGTAACATTACAGCCTGGGACACCGGTGGGAAACCGGTTTGCAACTTCATATATAGTCACTGTGTCTACAACCTGGATTGGGGAGTGAAAAAAAAGATAATCGTGACTAATCACACATTTAAAATCAGTGCTATTATGCTTAAGCACTAAATAAGACACGCTATATTGTAGTCGCTATATAGGATCACACTATTTATGTCATGCTATTTTGGCATTAAACCCCCTGGGGGTGATAACAGTGGTGGTGGGGTGGACCCAGTGAGGGGCCAGGAGAGAGAGGGGATGGGGATCATGGGGGGGTGGATAATGGGGGGTAGTGGGGTGGGGGAGGATCTATGGGGGGATACGAGGTGGTGAATGGAAGATGGGTGAGGTAAGATTGCAGCACACACTGGTGAGGGAGAGATAGATGAACAGTAAGCATTGGTGGCATGCTTAGTGTGGGGCATGCACATATGGCCTGCCAGGTGTGGTATCCCATGGCCTATGCACTGCCAAAGATGCATGTCCACAGGCTGTGTCCCAATGTGACTGCCATGGACCACTTGGAACATCTGCCAGTGTTGCTCCATCCCCTGCTGGCACGGTTTGCATGTGGTCCCTTCGGCCCTCCACTTGCTGCGGTGCCTGTGGAAACAAGGCCAGGGAACACACACTGTCACATACTCCTTGGGCCCCATCTACCTCAGGAGCTGCTTAGCGATATGTTGGCAGACACATGTTGCTATCCAGATGCACCACCCTCCGCAAGTAAAGTTTTGTCCTGGCATTTGGCATGATTTTCGCACCTTTGGCATGTGTGCCATCATGTCCCACATTCCGCATCTCTGGGTACCTCTGCTGTCTCCTCACAATATTACGGGGCCATTGGCCTTCACGTGGCCAGTCATGATCGGAGCCCGAAGTGGGACACACCTGTGGATGTGTCACTGTTGGGTTGCTGTGCCCTGTGTGTGCTGTGCCAGACATCCTCCTGGAACTGTGCGTCTGCTTTACCATTTAATGTGCCCCTTGGGCCCATGCTGCACCTGTTGGGCTGGTCCACCAGGCATGGCTGCTACTGCTGCACATAGGAGGCCACACTCCACTTCCCCTCACCCTCATGTTGTGGTAGTGTGTTCACACAGTCTTGGGTCCCAGTACCTAGCCTTCCCTGCACACCTTGGCATTGGCCCATAGCATCTTGTCATGTACTGCATTCCTAGGCATGGGACCTCCACATGACAGCAGGTGGTGTCACTGCCTCTGGCCAGCGCACATTCAGCATCCCAGCCACCCATCACATGGGTTTTGGCGGGGAGCTGAATACCTTTCACATCTCACTGATTTCACCCTTTTCCTCCTAGTTGCAACTCAGTAGCCTGATGCAGGGCAGCACAGGTGTGCCTGGAGGGCCAGAATCAAACTACTGGGCCAGCGCTAGGCATGGGTGCTGCACAACATGGATTGGCACCAGAGAACATCCTGTGTGAGCTGTGGGAGGCTCCCACCACCACCACCTCCTCCTGCACCTTGATCCCTTAAGTCATCCACCCCTTGGCCCCTAGCCATTCTCCACCACTTCATCCCCCATCACTGTAAAGCTGTACATTTGTAAATAGTTACCCTCAGACCCCACCCCTTTTCATCCCATCTTTCCCCACCCATCCCTACCCTACATCCCTCCTCTAAATAGTTGATTGTTGGTTTCTTTTTGTTTATTGATGTTGTTTTATAATGCTGTTTTCGTAATTAAATTTGTATTATGTTTGTTAGCCTGTGTCCTGTGTCACTTATTTATTCCTATAGGGCTTCATTTGCAGGTGTTTATTGTTCCACCCTCCACCTATGCAGGTCCTGTGGTGAGGGGGGAACCTACACATGTCACCATACCACCTGAATACCTTGCCAGATGGACATCTGTGTGTTGACAGGCATCCACTGGGACCGGTTGCCATTTGTGCCCATGGGCTAGCAATGTGGGCCATTTCCTGGGCTGTCACTGTCATCATCCTTCTGTACTGTACCATACGGGACACACTGTGCCCCACCCCCTTGTGGCCAGTTGTCCTATGTCACCAGCTGAGCCACCTCACAATGCTGCCAACCTGGATGTGGTTTGCTATGCTTCTGTATGTCCTGTGCTTGTGTCTTTGTGGGCCTGTCAGACATGACACATCTGGCCAGATATGTATCAGCATGTGGGATGCCTAGCCACTTGTGCTGGTGACTACTGTGGGCCCATGTTGCCCTCCATTTCTATGCAGCCTTGTGCCACTGTCCTCTGCTTGTCCTGCTGCCTTACACCACTGCACCATTGCAGTGCATTGTCCTATTCAGCAACCCAGGCAACTGGTAGCATTGTGTGATACAGTCCCATTGCACCCATTCCTTCACACCCTATTCACTATTGACCCTATGCACTAACATAAAAGTTGCCTATGCACCACACATCCAAGGCATGTAGGCAACCTTAAGTGTGAATGTCGCAGAGTGGGGGTTCCGCCGACCTCCTGCGGTATTCACCGTTGATGCGTAAGGCACATATGTGCCTGCCTCCCAGGACAATTGAGGAGCACTGTACCAGGGGCATGTCAAGGGTGTGCCTGCACTACATGGCATGCACAAAGCTGCATAGTGCCAGGATCAGGGGGCACCGAGTACACCAGCCAAGACCAGGCGTAACCCAGTATATGCCCCCATGTTCTCTGGCCGCTGGGTGCAGCAGCAATGGGCAATGGACATCCATGTCTCCCCAGCTCACTAGACTGCAGGGCAGGGCTGCAGCAGTGGCTCGAGTGAATGCCAGGTGGGTGGTCTGCTGTTGCTACACTATGCAGCATCCTCCTGGACTTTGCACCCATTGCAGTGACACAGGGAATCCACTGTGGGACCCAGTATGGGCATCCGATTGGATGCCCTCCTGGGTCTGCGACTCTGCCCTTGACAGCCCACACAACCCTGTGCACCGAGGTGATGTGACCACAGACAGGCACCCCACGGGTGCATGCGGTCGTGCATGAGGTGCACCCTGAGCCTGTCCGGGGCTGGGAAGCTAAGCGGGTGGGGTACGCGTTCAGTCACGTATAACCTGCCCATTAGTGCATAGGGCCCATTGTGTTTAGCACTGGCACTAAACCTTTGTGAATGGAACTTCCATGCTCTTGTGCAGCCACACGCAACCTATCTTTGTCTATCATGCAACCCAGTATTTGCGCTTGTGCAATTCTTTGTGGAGCCTGGCCATGATTTTTTGCACAAGGCATAGATTTCAGTCTGATTCAGTACTACAGTATAGTTGAATCTGTTGGAGAAAATGATTCATGTTCTGTGTTTAATGAGAGTTTCTACCCAGCTGTACTCAACAATTTTAAGCTTGCTGGGATTCAGAAATCACCTGACAAAGCCACTCCCCCAACCACTACTTAGAGCATCTGTTTTTGCCACTCAGTGCTCTAGCTGGTTTTATTAATATTGGTGGTGTTTCTCACTCCTTTTCTGTCTGCCTTGTGGCTTTTCCTGCTTACAGTATATCCTGCCTGTTTCCATCAGCGTGAGCTGTATTTAGCTTTTTTTCAGCTGCCCTCCTGAGGTTGTTTGCTTTCTTGACCTGGGCCTTGCATCCGTTCCCTGGGATCCCTGAGCTTCTGCTTGTCCCCATTGTTTTGTTTAGCCATGTTGACTTGATGCCTTGTCTCCAAGATATGCTGATTACTTGTTTGGATTCAAGCTGCCTATCTGCATTCATGCCCTTCTGGCACCTACATTGGACACTGCTATGAGACTTGTTCTTGGGTTTGCAGAGCTATTGCACTCACCTCCTCTCAATACTCTGTGCTGCACCATGGCTTCTCCTTGCTTAGCACTGCTCCATTTCACTTAATTCTGCCTCCCCTTCCAGAGCTCTTATCTGCTGTACCCTCAATGACTTTTAACTGCCTCAACTGTGGTGTGTTTTTATTACTGCAAGCTCTCCAGAGATCACTATGTCAGGGCTTTAACTGACCAAGGTAGAGATTGTGTGGTTGCACTCTTCTCCCTCAGTTGTTGACTTCAGTGGGTTCCAGATTCCACATGCCATACCAACTGTTCACTTTTGTTCCCATCCTATACAAGACACAGTGCTGGGTAAGTTACTTTTTCTATTACTTTCTTTTACTTTTGGAAACTTTTTCCAGAAAGCTCTGTGCAGTCACTAGCAAGGATGGAGAAGTACTGGGAAATGTAATACACCTTACAGTTACAATTACTTATGTATTTTTATACAAAAGAAATGTAACTGATTACATTTATTTGGAAGTAACTAGTAACTAACCAATTACTTTCAAAACATGTAATCTTTTATAGTTATTTATTATTTTTGTATTGTTTTTGTATAAAAAGAAATAAGTAACCATAATTGTAAGGTGTATTACTTTTTCTAGTACTTATCCATCCTTGCTAGTGACTGCACAGAGCTTCCTGGAACAAGTTTCCAAACGTAATAGAAAGTAATAGAAAAAGTAACTTACCCATCACTGACAAGACATAGGCTATTCTCTCTGGCTGTGGCTGAGTAATGAACTCTAATGAGCTGGATCATTTGCACTCATTCTAATCCTAGTACTAGTCCCCTTGCCTCATGGTTCCTGCTGTACAGAGTCCTAGTGCCTAGCAGTGGACCTGTCTCCTCTAGTTCAAGTGCACCAACTGCCTTGGTTTCACTGCATCATCAGCCTCAGGTGCACCTACTGTGAATGAGTCATCAGTCAACACACTACCTGCTAGTGCTACAAGTCAGTCCCCCACAGTCAGCTTAGGAGCTCAACTCTTGCTCCACAGAAGTTGCTTCCCTCACATCTCCTGCTTACATTTGTAATCTGACTCCCTGTCTATAGAGTCCTGTGCCTCCTTCCTGTTGCATTGCCTCCTTCCATCATATGTTTGAATGCTGCCTGGAGTCCTGTCACTGTTTGTGTGCATCAACTCATCTCCTGGTTTGGACCTCCTCCTATAGAATCGCATTGCCTGAATTCACCCTAAGGATTTGTACTGCTCACAGCCTGCTCTCACAGCAATGCTTAGTACTTGCTGGCCCTGCCCATAACCTTCTTGAACACTTCTGTTGGATCCCTCCTTGTGGTCTTTTATCTACCACCCAGGGACTCCCCATTCCTAGTAGTCCTGCTGCCTGTGGTTTTGCAACCTCATGACCTGCTAGTCTGTTTTGATCAGCACGGAGTCATCGGAGGCTGAACACCCATAGCAGTAATTTCAGAGATATCTAAAAACAGTCTGTCCAACCACCTCTTCAGGTGTTTGAAGCCCACTGAGTAGCATTCCAAATAAATCATTTTGAGCTCTTCTCCAAGAATGCTGTAGGTCACTTGCCCATAGCATGCTACCTGAGAAAACTATCCTATTACAACTTCCTGACTACCAATCTAACATCATTTAGATGCAACACAACATTCAACAGGTCAGCCAGCAACAAGCATAAAGAACTGTAGCAGGACTAAGCAACTATCTGGAATGGGCTAAGGCCACACCAATTTCACTGATCTCACTGTACCAGAGCCTAGTGTACCACTTCTGACTAAGCATCATGTGAACCACAGCACATGAAGTGCTACTCTCTCATGTCCAAAGTCCTTGTTTTTCTTCATTGTCACAGGTTGCCACTGTATGGTCTAAGAGCAGTTTTCTTCATCAGCAGCCTAGAGGCCATCTTCGACATTTAGAATCCAAGAGTCTTCTATGCTAGTGACCTCCTGTTCACACAAAATCACTGAATATTTCTAGCTGGGAAATGCTCTATTACTGTCATTAACAATGTCTCCCTGTCAATCCACCATTAACACCCATCACCCTTCAGCTACCATGCTTTGTTCTCTCAAGCTAATTAATATTAGCATATCAGTGACACTCCAGCACCACAATGTCGCCATCCTCTATAGTCTCACATTAAGATATGCCTGCTCATTTACAGGGAGCCACCATTGAAGCTGACAACAATCCATGATATATTCAGGTCTGGGAGGTCCACAGGTGTTTGAACAATATCTTTCAAATTTAACTCATTAACATCTCAAACAGCAGTTAAAGCATGCAGTCCCTCTGAACTCCTCAGCTGGAACTGCCTGTCATATTCTTGATTCCAGCAGTTCTCTATTATTTGTTTTAACAAGCATCCTAGCCTGCTCCCTCTTGCCAACACCATTCAACCTGAGTTCTAAACTTGGACTCAAAGTCTTATCCCTTAAGCCTTCATTATGAACTCAGTTCTAGTGACACCCTGTATCCAGCACTGCAACATGTATACAAGAGTATACAGCAGTCCAGCACTGCATTATTGCCTATTGTCATACCAAAAGATAAGCACCCCCTGAATCATTTAAAAAACAGACTGATTTGCAGATTTCAACCATTATTTACATCCTTGATTCCTTTCCGAACTTGATACCTCCATTAGAATCTTCTGCTCTTCCTGCAGCAATATTGGGTAGATATCTAATCTAGCTGACACAGTCCAGATATGTCTAGCTCTTAGCACACTTGAAGCCACTAACTGAACCTAATTTCTTAGGTATCCTTCCTGAATGACTATGAACACCAGAGGTCCTCTACAGGAGGCAATGTAGCTGAAGACTTCATTATGGTTTTCCAGTCTGTGATGCCACATAACAGAAACCCACTTATACTCTTGCTAGAAAAATCACAGATCCTGCCATTACAGAATGAAATCTCCTACAACTGTCTGATTATACAAAACAAACTGATCTTAAGTGGTTATGGACTATTCCTGGCTTCTTGTCCTTTGACCCTGTCCAAATACATGACCCTTGCTACTATCAATCATGTAAGAGTCAGTCATCCTATAGAAACATTGAAACAGAATTTGCAGGTATGTAAAGACAGCTGGGCCCACCTAGTCTGCCCCACTGTTCCCTGCCTATTCTGCCACCACAGACAATACCTGGTCTCTGGCCACCTCCCCTACTCTGCCTTGATACCAGTTTTCCTTAATACCTATTCCATGCATGCTTGAAGTCCACCACTGTTTTTGCCCCCACCACCCCTGCTGGAAAATGAGAAACACAGAATTTGTTGGCAGATAAGAACCACTTGGCTGACCTAGTCTGCCCATTTTTCCCTATCTACTGTATCACTGCTGACCCTATGTAATCTCTGGGTCTTTCTCCCACTCCTTGTTCCTTTCCCCTAAGATTCTCTTATGCCTATCCCAAGCTTCTTGAACTCTTCTATTGTGTTTGCCCCACCTACTTCAGCTGGTAAGCTGTTCCAGGAATACATCACCCTTTCTGTGATGCACTTCCTCACATCTCTCCTAAATTTACCCCCTCCAGCTTCATATTATGTCCTCTTATCCTTGAGCACATTTTTTTTCTGAAAAATACTCCCTGCCCTCCCTTTATCTATTTATAAGACTCTATCATATCCCCCCTCTCCCTCCTCTCTTCCACTGTGTACATATTGAGTCCCCTCAGTCTCTCCTCATAGAGCTTCTGATGTAGACCCCACACCATTTTAGTTGCCCTTCTCTGAACTGCCTCCAGTCTGTCTATGTCCTTTCATAGGTGTGTTCTCCAGAATTGTACAGTCTTTCAGATAAGGTCTCACCAGCGACCTATACAGAAGCAACACCCCCTCCCTTTTTCTGCTGGTAATCCTTCTCCTTATGAAACGCAGAATCCCAATAACCTTCCCAACTGCCTTGTCACACTGCCTAACTACCTTTATGTTATATGATATGATTACACCCAGGTGTCTTTACTGATTGATGGCTGTCAATAACACTCCCCCCCCATTTTGTACTCTGCCCCTGGGTGTCTTTACCCCAAGTGAATTATGTTGCACTTTTTTGTATTGAAACCCAGTTGCAATACCCTTGACCACTCCTCAAGTTTTCTGAGGTCTCTTCTCATCCTTTCCACCCCCAAGGAGTGTCCACTCTATTGCAGATGTTGGTGTCATCTGCAGAGAAGCATACCTTCCCCTCCAGCTCCACTGCAGTGTCACTTATAAATACATTAAAGAGGACCAGTCCCCGCAGTGATCCCTGAGGCATCCCGCTAGCTACCCTCCCACTTTTTGGAGTGAATTCCATTTATCACCATCCTCTGTCTCCTATCCCCTAACCAGTTTCTTACCTAGTTTACCTCCTTTGGATCCACTCCTAAGCTCCCTAGATTGTTTAGTAGCCTCATATGTTGGACAGTGTCAGATGCCTAACTGAAATTGAGGTATGCCAGATCCACCACACCACTTTGATCTAATTCCTTAGTCACCCAATAAAATAACTCTATCAGATTCATTTGCATGACCTCCCTCCAGTGAACCCATGCTGTCTCTGCTCTTGTAACCCATATGATTTAAGATATTCCACTATCCTCTCCTTCAGCAATGATTCCATTAACTTTTTCACCACTGAGGTCAGACTGATTTGTCTATAATTTCCAGCCTTTTCCCTGCTACCACTTTTATGAAGATGGACTATAGCTGCCCTCCTCCAGTCTCCTGGAACCACACCTGTTTTCTTTGAGCTGTTGAAAAGGACTGCATGCCGGCCCGGTGGTGCTGAGGGTTGAGGCACTGGATGCCACACCTCGCGCCATGCTGGTGACCCAGATTTGGGAGCAACCTTGGGTCATCTGGGTGCCGGCATGGGGCTGGGGGTGTGGAGCAGGATTGAGTGCCTAACGGCAGCTCTCCTCTCCTGGGGCAGTTGTTGCCCCCCCCCGTAGTTCTGCTGTCACCAGGTGGAGGTCTGGTAGCAGTGCAGGTGGGAGGGGGCATTAAGTTGGGAGGGCATCTTGGAACACAGCACATGAGTGCCTCCACATGTGTGCATGTGTGTCCGGGACTGGGGGAAATGGGAAAAAAACACATAATGAAAAGGACTGTCAGAGGTGTAGCCAGTACCTCCCTCAGTTCTTTCAATACCCTAGGATGTACCTCATCTGGTCCTATTGCTTTATCTACTTTCAGACTAGCAAGTCCCTCTTGGACCCACTCCTCTGAAAAAGGATTGGTGTCCATTTCCATCACTACAGAGCTCGTATTACTTTTTTGTGGCCCTTCTCACTCTGCTGTGGATAAAGAACAAAAGTATTTGATTAGTATGTCTGCTTTTTCCTGCTCTGCTTCTGTGCAGTTCCCACATAGAAACATAGAAATTGATGGCAGATAAGGACCGCAAGGCCCATCCAGTCTGCCCATTTCTTTTTCTACCTTATGAATGCGTCATCGGCCTTTGCTCTGTCAATGGCCTATCTATTTATACTCATCTTTATTGCTCCCTTATGCCTATCCCATGCCTGTTTGAAGCCATGCACTGTATTCATATCCATCACTTCCTGAGGTAGGCTGTTCTATGCATCCACCACCCTTTCTGTGAAAAAGAACTTCCTCACATTACCCCTTAATCAGCCTCCCTCTAATCTCATGCTGTGTCCTCTTGTCCTGCTATTTTTCTTATATTGAAACATGTTAGACTCTTTCACCTTGTTAATGCCCTTAAGGTGTTTGAATGTTTCGATCATATCACCTCTCTCCCTCTTTTGCTCTAGGGTATACATATTGAGCTCCATTAATCTGTCCTCATCTGTTTTCTGATGCAGTCCCTGCACCATTTTGGTTGCTCTTCTCTGGACTGCCTCAATTTGGTCAATGTCCTTGTGAAGGTGCTGCCTCCAGTACTGCACGCAGTACTCCAGATGGGGCCTAACCAGTGTCTTGTAAAGAGGGATTATAGCCTCCCTCTTACGACTTAGGATACCCCTACTAATACACCCCAACATCCCCCTAGCCTTACCTACTGTTTTAGTGGTCTGCTTGGATGATTTCAGGTCATCTGTGATGATGATGATGCCCAAGTCTCTTTCTTCCCTTGTGACTGCCAGCAACTCCCTTCCCAGCATGTAGGTGGCTACAGGGTTTCTCTTCCCTATGTGCATGATCTTACACTTCTTTGCTTTAAACCCCAGTTGCCACTCTTCCAACCATGTTGCCAGTTTATCCAGATCTTGTCTCATTCTGTCCACCTCATCTGGATCATCTACTTTGTTGCAGATCTTGGTGTCATCTGCAAACAGACAAACCTTACCCTCCAGTCCATCTACAATGTCACTGATGAAGATATTGAAGAGGACTGGCCCCAGGACTGATTCCTGAGGTACTCTACTTGTGACTTGCATCTCTTCTGACTGTATACCATTTACCACCACTCTCTGTTTTCTGCCCATCAACCAGTTTGCCACCCAGTTGACCAACTTCTGACCCACCTCGAGCCTACCCAGCTGTTCTGTATGGAACAGTATCGAAAATTTTGCTGAAGTCAAAGTAGGTGACATCAACTGCTCCCCCTTGGTCCACCACTCTGGTTACCCAGTCAAAGAAATCTATGAAATTAGTTTGAGAGGACCTTCCTGTTGTAAACCCATGCTGTCTTGTATCCTGTGCTTCTATGGGTTCCAGGTGTTGCACTATCCTTTCCTTAAGGAATGCCTCCATAATCTTGCCCACTACTGAAGTAAGACTGACTGGTCTGTCATTCCCTGCCTCCTCCCAGCTACCACTCTTGTGGAGCGGGATCACATGAGCCCTTTTCCAGTCTTCTGGGACCTCTCTTGTGCTCAGAGACTCACTAAACAGTTCTGATAATGGCTCTGCTAGTTCCACCCTTAGCTCCTTTAGTACCCTGGGATGTATGCTGTCCGGTCCCATTGCTTTGTCCACCCTGAGCTTATTGGGCTCTTGTAGGACTACTTCTAGCACTGTGAGGACTGGTACACCTCCCTCCCTCCCTCTTTGTCCTGGTGCTGAGCTGTGGGCTCTGCCCTACCTTCTCTTCAGTAAATACTGAGCAGAAGTATCTATTTAGGATAGATGTTTTTACATGGTCCTCCTCCCCACGCGCCCCTTATCCCCTTTGATCTTAGCAATACCCCTCTGGACTTTCTCATTTCACTAATGTATCTATAGAAAGTCTTATCACTTTCTTTTACTGTTCATGCTAGTGTTTCCTCGGTTTGAGCCTTTGCCTGCCTTACTGCCTTTCCTGCTTCCCTTAGGGAAGTTTGGTATACTGTACCTCCCTATCTTCATCCCGCTATGTTCCTTTATATTTCCTGAAGGCCAGCCTTTTTGGCTCTGACCTTTTCTGCTACTCTTGTAATCTTACAGTTCCTCACTGGTCCTCACTGGTCCTCCTCTTTTCACTTATGTACCTAAAAATGTCTTGTCCCTTTCATTACTTCTTGGGTGATCCTCACTTCAGTTTGTGCCTTTACACTCCTTCTTGCTTTCCCTGCTTCTCTCTTTCTCTTGATACACCTCTCTGTCCTCCTTCCTCTGCATCTCCTTATATCTTTTGAATGCTACCTTTTTAGCCTTTAACTTTTCAGCCACCTCTCTCGAGAACTACAGTGGTGTTTTTCTTCTTGCTTTTACTCACTTGCCTGATGCAGAGGTTTGTAACCTTCAATATGGCTCTCTTTAATTTTGCCCACTGTTCCTCCACCCCACCTAGATCAGCTCTCCCAGCCAGATCATCCTTTAGGCATTTACCCATCTTTACAAAATCTGCCCTCCTAAAGTCCAGAAACCTCACACTAGTGTGGTTGTAATCTGTGGATGGAAGATTGCCCCAACCATCTACCACCCTCTCAGTGAAGAAATGCTTCCTCACATCCCTCATAAACTTCCCCCTCCAGCTTCATTTCTTGCCCCCTAGTTCTTGTACACATTCTTTTCTGAAAAATCCTCCCTTCATGTACCTTATTCACCACCTTGAGGAATTTAAAGGTCTCTGTCATGTCCCCCTCTCTCTCCTCTCTTCCAGTATGTACATGTTTAGATCCCTAATAGGACATTTGGTACAGCCCATGCACCATTTTTGTTGTCCTTCTTTAGATGGCTTCTACCCTGTCTATGTTCTATGCCTATGTCCTATGATGCATTCAGTGACCACAGCATGACCTACTGAATCAGGAAATTGAGGCCCACTCACTCTGCTCCCAAATACATTTGGTCCAGCTCACACAGGACTCTAGTCTAGACTCAAATGCCCTCCTACATAACCTTGCTTCCTCTGACTGGTCCTGGGACTATTCTTCCTCGGACAGTGACACTGCCATATCCCACTTCCTCATCATTCTTAACCACACCTGGAACATCCACATCTAGTCAGGCTCTCCCATCACCACTGGATTATCCCTGACCTAATCTATTTTTGTAAGTCCTGTAACCAAGTTTGGGCTTCTTTCAAATTCTCACAATCCCTGTCTGACCTACAGTCCTACAGGTCACTCAGGAATTCTTACACGAAGGCTGTCCATTCTGCCCAGGCTCTCTACTTTGAATCTAATCTCCAGTCTAACCTTAATTCTCCTACTAATTTCTGGAAGGTTATTAACTCCCTTGTTTTTCCTCCAGCCCACTCTGCTCCCCCTGTCCTCCAAACATACGGCTCATTGGTATTTGACCCTCTCATAGTTGTCACTCATTTTACAGATTTTTTCATCACTGGTGCTCTTTCCTCCTACCATTCCTCTGGTCACTCCCTCCCTCAGTCCCCTCCTGTGTCTCCCCCTCCCCTCTCTCCTGAAGGCTTCCATTTCTCCCATGTCTCCGTTCATGAAGTCTTCCTTGCTTTAACTTCACTTAACCTGTCTAAGTCCAGCCCCGATAGGCTGGACCCAAAACCGCTACGAATCTCTGTACTAGCTATTGTCTCTCCACTTGGTCACCTTTTGAACCTCTCCTTTTCTCTCTGTGCTGTCCTTTAGGCATGGAAGACAGCAAATGTCTTGCCTCTGCACAAAGGGGTCAACCCCTCCTCCTCTGACAACTATCAGCCAATATCACTTCTTGCCCCTCTTGCATAACTTCAGGACCCTGGTTTACTCTAGATTTGCTGACTTCCTTTATTCCTCAGATTTCCATTCCCCTTTTGGTCTGGCTTTAGGAAACACCAGTCCACCATCTCTTCCTTGTGGGGGGTAACTGACTTTATCCACACTGGGTCAGATCAGGAACATATCCCTGCAGCCATATTCATAGACCTGGCAAAACCTTTGACTCAGTGTCCCACCCTCTCCTCCTCAACAAGCTGTGCTCTGCAGGGCTCTTTGCATCTGCTTTTAACTGGTTCTACTAATATCTCATGGGCCATCAGTAGTCGGTACAAGTGGGTGGTGTCCTGTCCCCCACTCTCCTCATCCTAGCAGGTGACCCTCAGGGCTTCATCCTGGGCCCTGTTCTGTTCTACATTTTCCTAAACAACCTCCCACTGCCTGTGTCTCTTTGCATTTCCATATGTCTGTGGATGACATGGTCATTTACTCCTCCAGCCCTTCAACTTCAGACGTGGAAGATCCACTTGAAAAGGACTTCTACAATGTCCTGTGCTGGATCCATGTCAATCAACTCATGATCAAACCAAGAAGACTGCCTCTGTGACCTGTGGTACCAGTCAGAAAGTGGCTAGGCTCTCACCTCCCCCTGCTTTCTCCATGCTTGATGGCACCCCTGGAGGTTTTCTCTGCCTTCAAGTACCTTGGAGTATGGCTTGACAACAAGCTTGATTTCTCAGTCCACATCAACACCATTCATGTCAAACTCTGCCAAAAACTTGGTGACTTGTACCATAAAAAGGACTGCCTCTCCCTCCAGGTCCATTGGGAGCTGGTAACCAAAATGGTCTTTCCGATCTTTGATTATGCTGCCATGGTCTGTGGTACTGCCCCTTCTTCCTCCCTTGCCAGACTGGATATCCTCTGTAATGCTATCTGCCATTTTGCCACCAACTCTCCCCTCTGCACTCATCACTGTTCCCTTTATTCCTCCCTCTCCATTGTCCCTCTCTCATCCCTTTACCAGTCCTACTGTGCCACCTTGGTCACTAAATATTGGCTCAGATCCTTTCCATCCTACCTTTCCTCTGTCATAACCACCATTCCCTCCTCTTCCTACTCTCTACCTCTTCAGGGATTCCCACACCACCTCCATTCCCCATCTTTACTCATCTGCTGGCCAAGCTGCTTTCTCCTACCACCTTCCATCCCTGTGGAATCTGCTTCCCTCCCCTCTGTGCCTCTCCCCATCAGTCTCTACCTTTAGGTATCAACTAAGACAACTCCTTTCACCCTCTTGGTTCCTGTAAATCAATTTCCTCATCTCATGTCCTCTTTACGGACCCTCTCCTGTCAGCCAGCCTTCATTTGAGACTCTTCAGCATAGTCTCCACCCCAACATGCACTGTCCACTTTGTTTTGCTTATGTCAGTCCACTATACCACTGCTGTATTTATGCCACTGTTTTATGTTACCACTTATTTTTCTGCTACCTTTGAATTTTTTTTTGTCTATATATCCGTATTTTTGATATGTAATGTGTATTCAATTTATGCTATGTAAGTTGCTCCTCCTTATTTTGCTTCTCCCAGGTCACACTTGGAAACAAGCTTTGGCTCATTGTGGTTGATGTTGTGATAGCACCCTTGGCCTAGCTCTTCAGTTCTTCCAAAGAGAGCTCCACACTTGACTCTAGTCTGCAAGAAGTGATTATTACTCTCTTCCCTAAACCTGATAAGGATCTGAAGGTGATGGCAAGCTATCGGCCTATCTCACTTCTAATTATTGATGTTAAAATACTGGTGAAAATACTAGCAAACTGAATCAATAAGATTTGGCATTCACCTATATTTTCAGAACAGATGGGATTCATGCGGTTCCATGCGATAACAGTGAAAGCCTGAAGGCGATTGCTGTTTTCACAGAATCAGAGTGCCGAAAACATTTTCAGCACTACTGACACCACAGAGCACAGGACAATGGCACCGGGGACATCATTTTAAATGCATTCTGTGGAGTGGCTGCACCCCCAACCCCCCCATGCAGGAGGCTTCACCCCCTGCACCCCCCCACTGAAGGATTCTCAGTTCCTGGGAGGTGCATATCGGGGGGGGGGTGAAAGCATGTAAAAATAAAGGTTTGGCCGGGTGCAATAAAATCGCACCAGCGCCCGGACCCAAACCCGGTACCTCACCCACCCCAACCACAGTCCGACCCATGATGTCATGATGCAGCTCGGCAACCCACTGCACCACTCCCTACAGCTCCTCTGCCCCCTCCCAGCCCACGTTTGCCATGCTCTCCCCCCCGATGTATGTACATATAGCGACATCCTGTCACCCATTTTCGCCCACTCCCCCATCCGGTCGCCCTACCCTCCCATCGCCATGAGGGATTTTTCCAAGAAGGAGTCACCGTTATGGACGGTCCGCTTCCCCATGTGCCCTCCTCATGGGCTACCAATTCACACAGGGCAGGCTGTCTGCCGACCATCCCCCGCAAACCATGCCACATACTGGCTGTGTCCAGGGATTCCTAGCATGCAGCAGTGCTGGTGCTCCTGGACACAGAAAAGACATTTGATAGAGTGTCTTGGTCTTATCATTACTCCACTCTTGCAGAATTCAGCTTCACCTCAGGCTTTATAGACTGGGCAACATTTTTATACTTAAAACTCCCTTCAGGAATTCTTTGCAATGAGGTACTATCCAGCCTCCTTGCCCTCTAGAAAAGAACCCAACAAGGTTGTCCACACTCCACTTATATATTTAATATCTATTCGGAACCATTAACCAGGCACTTCCTGTTGCAGGAGTCAATTAAAAGAGTGCAGGTAGGATACAATAAATATAAGATCTCCACTTATGTGGACAACATTCTTTTGCACCTGAAAAGAACAGCTACCTCTGTTCCTGCTGCTTTAGCTCCTTCAAAGCTAAGAGACACATAGCTGGCTTTTTTCTGTGGATTCATTTAATTCTGGTGAAAAGGGGTTAAATATACTATCTACATTTGGACAAATTTTTGGTTATAAGCTCAACCTCACAAAACTAACCTAATGTCCTTGAATCATCACAATTCTAAGGAACAAGGGATGCATTGGGAAGGCTCCTGGTCAGGGACAGGGATGTATACCAGTACTGGTTACTGTGAGAGGGTGCGGGTGAACTAGTGGATCCAAATTGGTAGTCTGACACAGCAGCAGTTTTCAAAACATCAACATTTATTTTATCACTTCGATATTTTCTTCATAGCAGGACAAATTAGTTACAGCGTACTGGTACGTAAAAAAAAAATATATGCAATCGGCCTCTTAATTAGACCAGTCCAACATTTTCTTGAAACATTTAGCAGAGCTCCTTAGAGTTCTCTCCAGACCCAGATCCTCTCTGATCGCTCCCTTCTTCACATCTGACATCTCTAGCTGTTACCTTAGAATTTATACAGCTCTGTGCCTATGTGATAGGTTAGCTCCACCCACCAGTACATTTCTTTAAATATAATGTTTTTATATACAATGCAAATATTTATTTTGGATAGCATAATCACATTTAAATCAAAATTGGGACTTGCATTTAGTCTCTAAAGTACATTTCTATCTATCTAAAGGTTTAAAACAACTTCTTGGCATCAGAAAGCACCACCCACTTCTAGCTGCAGCATAAATGTAACAAGGGAGCAGCCGGCTGGCTCTTATAATACTGATGGAGCTGAAGGTGGTGTGTTTTAATACCCTTCTTTTTAAGCACTTCCAGAAAACCCCAACAATACTCCATTTCCACTGCAAGAGGTATGTACAAGGCTTAAATCTTTATTTTGAGAAGAAAGCCTAATGCTGAGAGAAGTTAGACATTTACATATCCTCACAACAGTGCGCATGTTCGAGCAGGCTTACAAGCTTTCTGGAGCTCACACACACACTGTCATGGAGGAGTTCAGTGGCTTTTTTCACTGAAAAGCCTTATCTCAGGAGAGTTGTCATAATTTGGGTATTTTGGGGAACAAGTAAATGAACCACAAGGTTCTCAGCATTATTTTAAAACCTTTGAACATGCACGGACAGAAAAAGGGCATTTGCTATGCAGTGACCTGCAAACTTTTAAAACTGAGAGTTTTCTTTATGAAAACAGAGCTAACCTGCAGGCATTTTGACAGTGAATAGCCTGCGAAGTGAAAACAGCTCCAAGTATTCTTTTTACAGGGGAGTGTTTTCACTGCAAGGAGTACAACCTACCCATACTTCTTAAAGCAATATAATTTCTCAACCTGCTTCATTAAACTACATTTGCCGGCTCTTCCCTTTTTAAATAAAATAAGCAGTCACAACTCTTAATCTATAATAGAGATGCAACTCTCAAAACCATGGTGGAAAAGAGCACCAGAGGCAGTGGCTGAAGTTAACTAAACCTGTTCAGTCACCAACTCCTTTTCTCCTCATATCCAGAATGAACGCTGGGACCCAAAAAGGTTAATTTGCACTCAGGCAGATCCGAGTCTAATCAGGAGAACTTAGAAGCACTTACATGCAGTGGCGGCTGAAATGAACAACATTACAAATCAGCTGCTAGCTTCCCTTTCTTCTATTTTAGGGACATTTCCCAAACCCAAAAAGAACTGACTTATTCCCTTTTACGAAACCACAGGTCTCCTATTCCCAAAGGTAAAACATCCCCCTACGATTCAATATTTGACCCAATCTATCCAAGTAAATATCTTTAATAATTTATTTAATTCTTTGGCTGGCGGCTGTATTTGGACACTTTAACATTAAGGCTCTCCATTGCAGCCTGTAGATATCACTGAGCCTATATTTAGCCAGGTGGCTCACAAATTCTGCAACCACCCCGGTCGAGCAAAGGCTCGAGAATCAGGAAAGAGACATAGCCTCCTCAATGTAAAATGCCCCAGCACCTTCACTAATGCCCATCCTTCTAAAAGATAGCAGACATAGCGCAATACTGCAAATCCCTGCTACCTACAGCATTTACGAGGGGAAGTTCATTCACTAAAACAAAAAGGCTCTTCTTTACAGCCTATCCATGTGAACATGTGCACAAACGTGTCATTTTAGAGTAGCAGAAAACAAGACAGTTATCAATTACACCGCAAAGGGGAAAGAATGCAGAAAACCCACTATAACTGCAACTCCCCCCCCCCTTTCTTTATTTGTTTTTCTGATACCTTGTTACTCTACATGACAACATTTTTGGTAACTTGTTTTAAACATTAAATCCTTCATTCATTTATTTAATTTTGGAGTTTACCCATGCCTTTTCTTAACATATGGGGCATTAAGGAAAACATCTAGCACAAAATTACAAGGCCCCCCCCCCAATCCATCACAGAGCCACTCTGTGACAGTTACGAGAATCTCAAGAATTTCAAGAGCTATCAGAACCAGATGTTAGAGCCAAAATGTTGGAAAACATATATTAGTATATAACATTTGATGTTCCAAGACTCATGCAATACAAAATACCTAACAATTTCTACTGGCGCACCCACAAAGCTCCACAAAATTGGGCAGTTAGAAACAGACTTATGTACCAGATGCAATCATAGTCCAGGCATCATTATGCATATTCTATGGGATTGTCAAAAGACCCAACCACTCTGGGAGGCTATTCAGAGGCATATGGATCCACTACTGGACCTACAGACAGCTTTTATGCCTCAGATATGCCTCCTAGGACTTAATCTATGTTATGTCATGGATTGAAGAAAATATCACATCGCCTTAATCTCATCTAATGCCAAATAAAATCCTCAAACACTGGTTGGATGATACAGTTTCTACCTACCAGCAAGGGTATAATTTCATCCTATAGGCTCTCCATATTAAAAAAAAATGTTTTTGCTCACTTTGCAACAATGACAAAGTATACCAGCATAGGTGGAGAGCATTGCCCTTCTGCTTATTGAAAATCATAAAGTCGCTGCTGCACGTCAAACCATGGATGGCGGCTGTAATGCTAATGGTTTGCAAAACCACACTGATAAAAAGTCCACAGGCATCACACAAAGAAATCAAATAAGTCTCAATAAAAGTCTTAGCAAATGCAGATTTATTTATGGGCTAAGTACTCAGCCCTTACCCAGTGTGTCAGAGTTTGCCTTCATCAGGGGGCATTTCTTAAGGAGGTACACCCTTTCTTTTTATACAAAGTAGGTAAGCATTAGGGCTGTGCGAATACCTTTTTTTTGAATATTCAGCTGAATATTCAGTATTCGTAGCCCATGCACCCGAATATTTGGCCTAATATTCGGTATTCAGTGCTTTTGCTGCTTTTTAATAAAACAGCTAAGAGGCCCCCCCAGCACAGATCCAGCAAGATAAGAAATAACCCCCCTTCCCCCACCCTCAGATAGCACCCAAACTCCTCCTCCCTCCAACCACTTCAAGCAAGTCGTTATTTTGTTCAGAAATAAAACAAGCAAAATCAAATGGGTGACTGGCACAACCCCACCCACCTCCACGGCTGGCAGCCCGCCAAGTTTTGATACTGTGTCCGTCCCCCCCACACACACCCACACCCATCCCCACCCTAGAAGCCAGATGCACCCCGCACCCTGCAGCTAAAGAGAATGTAAAAAAAAGGCAGCCGGTGCAGCCCGCCCTCCTTCTCGGACGGCTGCCTTCTTGTGAATTAAATCATTCGCTTGCTTGCGCTTATATAATAGAACAGCTGATCACGTGATGATCTACATCGTGATGTTTACTTATTAACAGAGGAACTTTTGTAACTAATACAATATCATACTACTTTTTAAGAAAGGGTTTTATATCAATTCTTTCGTTCAGTCCTGGCATTTCTGATCCCCCCATGGCAAAAATCCAATACTGTTCTCTTTTTAACAAAATATCATTATAATCTCCACCTCTAGGGCTTCTCAAGGGTTTTTCAACCCAACAAATGACCATATGTGTTCACTGACATTATCAACTTTACCCATATGAATTGCTAATGCATTTTACTGTCACCATTCTTGATAGCCCTTAAATGCTCACCTACCCTCTCCTTGAACTTTCTCTTAGTTTTACCAACATAAAACAACCACAAGTGCAAGAGGCCAAATAAATGACCCCTCTGTTGCACAGGTAATAAAACCTCTAACCTTGAATGATCTTTTAGTCTTAGGGTTAATAACAGATTTGGTTTGTACAATACACTGACAGAATTTACAATTTCCACACTTAAAACATCCATCATGACATGCTGGCAACCATATCTTTTTCTTTTCATATCTGGGTTGTACTGAATGTACCAAAATATCCCACAAACTTTTACCTCTTTTATGAACAAATCTAGGTTTAACACCTCTAAGATCTTTTAAACCGTGATCTAAACTCACTAAATGCCAGTGTCTATTAATAATTCCCCCAGTCTCCTTTGCCTGTGCACTAAATGTGCTCACAAAATTAATTCTAGAATCACAATTTTGTTGCTTTTCCAATTTCTGCATGACCTTTGACCTTTCCAACTTATCTACTTCTTCTTTAGCTTAGGTAACAATAGCTACTGGATATTTCCTTTCATATAAACGCTTTTCTAGCTCATCAGTTCTCTTCTTATACATTAATTCAGTACTACAATTCCTTTTAACTCTAAGAAACTGCCCCTTAGGTATGCCAGCTATGGTGTGGAAAGGGTGACTACTGTCAGCCTGTAACAAAGTATTTCTATCCATCTTTTTTCTAAATAAGTCTGTAGCAATCCCACCTTCACCATCCTTTTTAATAATCAAATCAAGGAAATTAATATATGTAGTACTAAAAGACAGAGAAAAACGTAAGTTTTCATTACTGTGTTCTAGATATTTTACAAACTCAAACAATTCATCCTCACTACCAGTCCAGATCATTATTATATCATCTATAAAATGTCTATACAGATCTATTTTATCCCTAAATGGGTTTACTTCTCTATCTCTAATACATTCTTCTTCCCATTTTCCAAGATACAAATTAGCAAAATTAGGAGCAAAAGTTGCTCCCATTGCTGTTCCCTTGATTTGTACATACTGATCTTCCATAAAAAAGAAAGTGTTGGATTTCAAAACAAATTCTGCCATTTTTACTAGCATTTCTGTAGCTGGTACCTTATTCTCCCTTCTTTCTAAATAAAATTCTAAAGCCTCCAAACCCCCCTCATGAGGTATGTTAGAATATAAGGATTCTACATCCAAGGTTACAAAAAAACTTCTTTCATCAATTTCAATGTCACCTAAAATCTCAAGTATATCACCTGTATCCTTAATATAGGAAGGAATACTCTGTGCTATTGGTTTAATAAAAAAGTCAACATACTGAGATAAAGGTTCAGTCAAAGAACCATTTCCTGAAACTATAGGGCGTCCAGGGGGGTTTACCAAACATTTATGTACTTTAGGCAGTATATATAAACATGCTTTCATAGGGTTCTGTACTCTTAAAAAAGAACAAGCTTCATCAGTTAGCCACCCCCTTTCCTTTACTTTTATTAAATAACTATCTATACATTTTTTGTATTCAGTTGTAGGGTCTGAAAGTACTTTTTTATAAAAGGATGTATTACTTAACTGCCTATGTACCTCTGCAATATACGTTTCTGTATCCATAATGACAATTGATCCACCTTTATCAGCCTTTTTAATAGTTATACTTCTGTCCTTCCTTAATACATCAATAGCAATTTTTTCAGCTTTACTTAAGTTATTCTTAAATCTGTAACCCTCACCCTGAATCTTTCTATCTAAATCCACCAGGTCTCTCTCACAACTCTTAACAAAAGCTTGTACACCTGATGTCAATGGTGGGCAGAAAACAGAAGTTGGCTTAAATCTATAATGTGGCATATCATTATTTAAAGGAACATTTGATTCACTTACCCCTTGATTTATACAAATACCTTCTTCCTTTCTGTTAAAAAAAAAGATCGCAAGGAGAGATTTCTAGATAATTTATGACAATCCACTATAGTTTCAAACAAATTAAACCTTTGTTGGGGAACAAAAGAAAGTCCTTTATTCAATAGATCCATTTCTAAAATAGTTAATGTCCTCGAAGAGATGTTAATAACATTATTTATTGATAGCCTCTCCTCATCTTCCGTCTCGTGTTCCAACCATTTCTTCCTCTGATGAAGCAGCCATCTCCTCTGTTTCCTGCCCCCTCCGAATTCGTTTTTTGACTCTGGTTATAATTCAAACGTTGGCTCCGCCTCGGGCCTTCAGGGGATTTTCTTATATCTGATGTTATAATTTGTTCTTCTTCCTCCCCTAAATATCCATCTTCTAGGCTGCTCAGTTCATCTCTCTCACTTCCATCATGCTTATTTAAAATGGATTTTATTGGTGTTTTAACAAAAGTGCCAGGACTTGAATGAATGTCAAACTTCACTCTTTTACCCCATTCAAAAACTTGATTAGTTTCATAGTCATTAGCATCACGTTCAAACTTCATCCTCTTGATTTCTTGAATTTTTTCATCATATTTAAATAAATTTTGTTTAAAACTCTGGCAATAATCTTCATAGAAAGGATGGTCTTTATGTTTATACAGAGCTTCTTCCATTTGCTGTTGTAAAGCACATTTTTTAAGTGTGTAGATCATGTTTTTATGATAATTTATCTGTATAATTTAGAATTTATTTATTTGGTCATTGTCACTTTAAGATGGTTAAATATAAGCACAGTATTTTATGGTGATGGTATTCTCATGATTAAGCGCCAGAGGGCGTGAAACGCATTGGGAAGATGGTGGTCTTTTAGCTGGATGTGGAAGCAGGGTGTTTTTTGAATAAAATGAAGCACTTTTAGCACCCAGAGTTTGAGCTTCCCTGTGTCTGATTCGAACCTCATCTGGAGCGGTCTGTATTTACCGGTGCTGGCTTTTTGATTCTGTGCATACTTTTATTTGTTCAGCCTGAGCACGGTTCCCAGTTGCAGACTTGTGGTTTTTGCCTTAAAAGACTACCCATACATAGTCTGATTATTGATCAGGTGGTCAGAGAATTAAAAGCTTCTAGGGGTTCAGTAGTCAGCTGATCATACTATTCTCCCAGGCACTACTTAATCGGGCTGTTTCTGCCTATCAGGGACCTTACCAGTTTTCTCCTCCTCCCACTCCTCCTCCAGCTCTGGCATTCTGCTCATTCTTCTGGGCTCTTTATCCAGGTTATGTCTTTCCTTTAGCTGTAGGCCTTCACCTACGGCACCTATCTCTGGATGGAAATAATGGGAGAATTAAGCTAAAGTACATGCTACATAAGTACTACTCATAATACTCCTGTTAGTGATCAGATGCCCAGTGAACTCTGAATTCAGAATGTATTTTAGCTCACAGGGCCAGAAGATGCCCCCATATTTTTAATCTAGTTCATGGTGCAATTACTAAACATTTTCATTAACAAATCTAAGAAATACATTATGAATATAGTATATATTTTTGGTGCACTCTGAACATTGTACTGGAAGCACAATTTACATTTTGTTTTGAGTCACAATGCTTGCATCATTATGTTAGGCATTACTTTAAATGTCTATGTGACAATATGTTTTCTGACACATTCTCAATAAATGTTTCCTTGAGAACAAAACACATTCCATCAAATGTTATTTTTTGCATATGGTAATGTAGGTTTTTTTTTTGTTTGAATTTCTACATACTGCACATGCCCAGGCCAAAATTTGTAAACCTAAATTACTCAAAGTGCCACATGTTTCTAATTGGCATCTATTTAATTCAAGTAAGAAGGGATTAAATAGAAATTCCATAAGTTGTTACTAGAAGATACAGGATGGGCTTTAATAATATCCAATTTCCATGGAGCCAGTATACAAGTATGGTTAAAAGTCATCAGTGGCCACAAAAAAGTATATTGTTTTTGGATGCCTATCTAGTGAAATTGCCTTAAATTGCCCCATTGCAAAAGTTAACATTGAATTCTAATGGCTAATTGCTAGCAAACATGAAGAAGGTTTTTACATGTTGGTACTCAATCACCTTGGCAATTCTTATTACTTGAGACACTTGGGGTAATATCAAGGGGAGAGTGGGGGGCTGAGCAGCAAGATGGCTGTGCCAGTGCAACACTCCCCACTAGCTTCACGATTTCTTGAGCTTTGCTGGGAATCAGAACTCGAGCTGAAGCTTTTATTCTTGTCACAGTTTTAATGCTGGTGAATTAAACTCATTGATTTGGTCCATTGCTTGAGATTAGAAGCCATGAAAAAGCTGAATTCACCATTGAATGGTCATGTTGCTTAGCTTCTGGTTTTTTTTTTTTTTTGGTGTCCTGGTTCTTGTGCTGGATTGGAGTGGTGAAGGATGTGACAGGGTAGAATAGGACCCTGTCCCAGTTGTTATGGAGAAAGTGTTTAAATGCAAGGATCTGTTCTGTTCCTTTTCTGACTCTTCTCTGTCTGGTTGCACAACAATATTTTCCTGTGAGACTTTGTACTTGATCAGTCTGAACAGGCTCACAATTCTTTGTCTCTCACTGTCTCTCAGTTTTTCCTTGCAGGCTGTTTTTCCCCTTGCATATCTACTTATATAAAAATATGTGCAAATCATTGTATGGAAATGTAACTGACAATGGGATCACTTTTGTTTAGAAAATATACAGTGTTAAAATATATATAATTATATTTTGAGATGATTGTAGAAAGCTAATGGAAAACTCCAAAGGTTACTTGAGTGCAAATCTTCCAGCCTTTTGCAAAAGCTGTAGGGGCCTCAAGAAGCACACTGTATTCTAGCTGCTCCTGAAAGTTACAAGAACAGAACATTTACAAAAACAGGATGCTTGCCAAGAGTGGGGGATGAAAAGACTTACAAGAGCTAAGCTGCAACTGCAAAAAGATTAGGAGAACAAGGGACAAAGACTGAAAGAAAACTTTATTTTATTTTGCCTTTGTATATAGTTATACTAAACAAGTTTATTTTATGTTACTGTTACTGTAAATAAATATTTTTGGTGAATTTTACAACTGCTCCTGGTTTATCTGTGCTTCCTGACCTGTGCCTTGATGACAAAGGAAACAGGTAGAGCCATATTGAGAGCACTTCCAAACAGGGAGGAGAATGCCTGGTACTATAATAGTGCAGATAGTGCTGCTAGGCTTGTATGGCCTTTTGAAAGGTATGCCATTGTTGCCTGAGGACTGGGGTTGTTACTTTTTGTTCGCCTGATAATCCCAATTTAATGCGCTTAGTGGAACGCTTTTTCTGTTATAATTCATCAGGTAGTATACCTTGCAGGAGTTGGAGAAAAGAGAGGGGAGTTTGTTGGAAGAATGCCCTGAACTGAGAAGAGGTGCAATGCAATGCAATGCTGGAAGGACTCTCAGAATAGGGAGACTGGGATAGCCCCCTAGAAAAGCCAACAGAGTTTTTATTCTTGCCGAATTAAAATTGAACACTAAGGGGTAATGTACAGTATAACGAGAGACCAACAAACAATACCTGCTTCCAGGGTTTGGCATGAAGACTATCTATACAGAGGTACTGCTTTGATTTTATTTCAACTTACCTGTCGCTTTGACTCCTGGTGCCGATGTAAATCTATTGAATCGGGATTTCCCCTGCCTAAAATTATACCTTGTGCACTGACCCACAAACAGGTTCTGAATGACCTGAACAATTTTGGAAAGTTTAATGAAATACATGTTCTGGAGTTCTGCTGCATCTTTGCTCCATAATCGGTCTGGGCATTTAAATAAATTGTTATTTTTTATTTAACAATAGACTGTCTGAGACATGTAGAACTTTGCATGGAGACTGACATTGGTGGTCTCACTTGAAGTACTGCTGAAATAAAACTATTTAAAACTACTTAAATGAAAGATGCTGAAGCAAGAGACCTACTATTGAACTTTATATGATATGGAAGTCTGGCACACAACAGAGGATACCTCAGCTAATTTTTATGTGGAAGAAATAGTATGTTTATGAAGTTTTATGGTTTAATTTTAACTTTCAAAATGTTGTTTTTAACCTGTTATTTGAGTTTAGTTCTTTGTTTTACAAAAGGGCAACTCATTTTATTAGTTGTATATGTTGTATTTGATTTGATCACTACAGCCAGTTGACTTTGTTGATTATTGACACAGATTCAAAATTACAATTTTAAAGGGACTGTGTACATTAAATTCAATTAAAATATGGTGCTATTCTAGTTTAGTACAATATAATAATGGAGAGACTGAAGGAGGAGGTTGTGCTGCCTTGTCGCTCTCTGCCTTGTGTAGGAAGCCAGAGAAGCAGGGGAACATTGCCAGTTTTATCTTTATAACAGGTATACCACAGTTGCCTAAGTGCATGTTCCCTTTTGAGATCACCACGCTAGGATTTCTCCCAATGGTGGCAGCCAAGAGTGATCCCCCCCTTGGAGAGAAGTGGAGCGGGACTGCAGGGGAACAAAGCAGTCGTAAGGACCAATCGAAGCAGAGACCCTTAGAGGAACCCCAAACAAAGGAGAGTGTTGCTTCAGTCTTTATTATTCAGGATTTGATAATCAGATGTAGTCGAAGCTATACAGAAGTTGTGTGGAAGTTGGAATTTGAATGTTAGAAGTCTGAACTTCTAAAGTTAAAAGGGGACAACAACAAAAGAAAAGCAACACATTTAAATTTAAATGTGTTTACTGTATTATTGTGTGCTTGTATTTCCATACTCCATTTTTCCATTTTATTGTTACTGGTGAATTACTCACTCTTTCAAAGAAAATATAGACATTCTGCTGTTCCACTGTTTTTCTTTAACATTCATAGGTCTTAAAAAAAGGTCTTTTAAAAGATATTGGGGTATTAGGAGGTTACACTTTGTAATCTGAGGGTTTAAGCAGATTTGAAAGGCTGGAAAGTTGGACCTGATTACTTTGTTTAATCTAATGTGTCCAGTATAGTCACCTGGGGTGACTTCATTCCATTCATTCCATTAACCCCTTATACATTTTGAAATTAAGTGCTCATGCTTAATTGGCTTTAGTGAAGCACATAGAGCACTCAGAACATGAGCTAGAAACTCCTTTGAATTGCACATGCCTGGCTTTTAGAAGCCGAAGGAAATTCAAAAGAGATTATTTTTTGACTGCAAATTATTGCAATCTTGCAACCTTGGAGTGTGGAGGTTTTAGGGCATACGGCTAAGTGAAAGAACTCTGATTTAACAATCTTTTTACCACTTGATAGCTCATAAGCTCATTCCCTGAAAAGCAATGATTATTTAAAAGTATTTTTCTGCAGCAGAACTCCTCTCCATGCACATTCAGTATTAAATGGAGTAAGTTGTCGGTAAGCTAAAGCCGATAGCATGGTAGAGCCCAATATATACAGACAGCCTCTCGTATTGACCATTTTTTGTAGCTTGTGTTATTAAATTGTCAAATAAAAAGTTAAAATAAGAGACACAGGGACTTTGAGGATTTTGGAATTGGCCCATAGCTCTTTTTTGCTGCAGTTTATTGCCAAAACAAGAATATCCTTAGCATTTTCTGGCTGGCTTGCAGTCTGTAAAGTGGAACAAGCTAGGAAAACATTCCAGAGGTTCCACCAGTAAGTTATAACTTTAATTTTAATTTTGCATTTGAGTAGAACAGTAATAGGACAGTAACAGATCAGAAAAACCTGAAATTCTGTTATTCTGGAAATTAAGTAGTTTAATTTGTTTGGAATAATCTGCTATATTTATTGCTTTGCAAATATTTTAACTATTTTAATTTTATAAGGATTCATTTACAGAGTTATAGAGATTGCTAACTAAATAAAGGTTGTATGTAGTGATAAATACACTCAATACCTTTATTTTTATTTTAGTGGACAAGGACGTTTTATCTAAGCAGTTTGACTAGATTAGAAGGGCCTCCAGTTTATGGAAATATCATTTCTGCTTGTCTGGAATTCTTGCTACCTTGGATTTGGACTACATGTGATCGATACAATTGGACCTTTATTGTTATCCATCTTCCCAGATATTGGATGGACAGATAAGCACTGAATCGAACAACTCAGAATTGAAGCAGACATAAGTACAAGGAATTATAATATCTTAACAGTTTAAAAACACATTGAGAAAATCGTGGAAAGTACAAGAGTTAACCAAAGGTACTGGACATTGCATAAGAAACTGGTTTTCTTTCTGTTATTAGAAAGCCAATCATCTATAGGAAAAAAAATGGAAATGTTTTAGATCTTTAGAATACTGTTTAGTAGAATGTACCTTTGTACTCTGTCCTTTCTGTACTCCGCACTTTAGCACTTTATTTATTGCATTTTATATCTGAGTTTTATCCATTGAAATTTCAGATTGAGATTGAGGAATTACTGAACTGGTTAAATCTGGTTAAAAATAAGCTCATTAATTAGTTTATTAGCCAATCAGAGATTAATGAGTTCAGAATAAATAAACACATAACTTGGTTTATAACATAGCTAATCCTCTGGAAGGCATTGTAAAGATACCTCATACTTAGTGCCTTTGCACTGGATGTTTTTGTAACTAAGCAGTTTCAAAGTAAGTGCACCTTTTTTCATTTTTTTTGCTTTCCTCTTTTAAAATATGTATACTAGAAGTGGTAGAGAAGTCAGCAGGGGGAAAACTGGTGAGAAATATAGTTCGTTGGATGAGGGGAACAAATTGAAAAAGGACAGCAGAGGCTCAAAGAAGTAAAAAAATCAAGAAAGTTTCCATATTTTCACAGGAACTTGTTATTACTTGTTCTACACCTAATCCTGTTAGTTCACCTGCCCAAGTAGCCAAATTAGTTCATAATATTCAGGAGGAAGTGTCTATTGACAAAAGAGACGCTTTGCATCTGCAAACAAACACTTCTCCTTTTATCCCTACAGTACCTCTGACTCCCCACTTCCTTAGAGGGGAAGATGACACAAACTGGTAATGCCCAGGATAAGGAAGAGATGGGGGTAGGAGAGATAGTGAGAAACCTAAGGGCTGAATCAGAGAGAGAACTCATTAAGCCAAACAAGTCTGCATTGCCCTCTTATATTAAAAAAGAAGGTGGGGAAATGGTCAGCCAAACAAAAATTACTGATTATTTTGTACATGCAAGGAATCAATCTCTGGAAGGGAAAATACATTATTCTTCAGCAATTTTGGATGAGGGTGTAAAGGCATCTATTACTAACTCACCTATAGGAAAATTTATGAAAGTGTCTGGAGAGACTGATTATAGAGGTGCTGATATCTCTCTTCACCCCTCAAGATTTAGCTTATTTAGTCCAATTGAACTACCTGAGAGTTTAAATACCACACCCTTCCCTCAGGATGATGCAGACATATTAGATGGATCTCCAAATGAGGTTTTTGGTAAGCTTGATAAGGAAGTTAATAAAAGTGAGCTGGACTCTGATTTCTTAACCCAGTGCCCAATACTATCTTCAAATCCTGCAGGGCTTATTGCTGGGGCTGGTGTTGTTCAATGTCTTCATCAGTGACTTTGGAGATGGCATTAAGGGCAAAATGTGCCTATTCACAGATGGCACCAAGTTCTGTGGGAGAGTGGACACAGCTGAAGGGATACAGGACCTACAGGAAGATCTGGAAAAGCTATGGAGGTGGTCCAGGATCTGGCAGCTTTGCTTCAATGCAAAGAAATGAAAAGTTATGCATAGTGGAGCCAAGAATCCTAGGACAGAGTACTTCCTGGGTGGAGTCCAAGTATCTGCATCAGAGGAGGAGAAGGACCTGAGAGTGATGAGCACTAGTGACCTGAAGCACTCCAAGCAGAGCAAGAAAGCAGCAGCAAAGGCAAACAAGATGCTGGGATGCATATCTAGGGGGATCAGCAGTAGGAGAGAGGAGGTTATACTGCCATTGTACAAGTCACTGGTAAGGCTGCATCTAGAGAATGGAGTTCAGTACTGGTGCCCACACCTCAAAAAGGACATTAACCTGCTGGAGAAGGTATAGAGGAGGGCTACAAAGATGATAGCTGGTCAGCAGGGTAAGGCTGATGAGGAGAGGTTGAGGGCACTGAAAATGTACTCCCTGGAAGAGAGGAAAAAGAGAGAGGGAACATGATTGGGACCTTCAAATAGTTGAAAGGGATAAATAAGGTTAATAAGGAGAGTCTCTTTAAGCTGAGTGGCAACCATAACATGAGGGGACACAGTCTTAAGCCGGAGGGTGGGAGGTTTAGGAGGGATGTCAGGAAGCACTTCTTCACAGAGAGGGTGGTGGACACTTGGAATGCACTGCCAGAAGAGCTAATCTCATTGAAGACAGTGGGCAGCATTAAGAGTGGCTGGGACAGGTATGGGGGAGGGTAAGGGTCATGGGTAGGGATTATGGTAGGACTGGGGAGATGGGGCAGGGACAGTAGCTCAAGCTGTGGTCTCTGCAACATGAGCAGACTTGAGAGACCAAATTGCCTTCTTCTGCTGGCTTCTTTGTATGTTCATATTAAAGCCTTAGCACATCCTGTTATTCTAATATAGTTCTTTTAGAAGCCTATTCAGGAATTAAGCAGTGTCTTATGAACTTAATTTCTTTACATGCTGAAAGGTTATCTATTCTGGAGCAGAATGTGGATAATCTGGCTCAAGCACTTCATAACACTTACAGCAAAAGACCTAAGAAAAATATTTTCTTTTCAACTATTATAATACCTGATTCTCTCATTCCCAGAAGGAAGAAAGGGCAAGTCCCCCCTCCCCCCACCAACTTTCTAAAAAAAGGGCAACTTCTAACTCCAAATCTAGAGGAAACAGACCCAGAAAAATCAAGAGTGAAGGTAAAAATATATTGAATCCAAACTGGCTGAGAATGTAAATTTAGAGCTAACTAATAAGAAAACCTTAGCAAGTGAGCCAGATAATAAAGACATTAGAGAGGTAATACCAGTGGTATGACTTCTGAAACCCTCGAGGGTAACACAAGAAATGCCCAGAACTTTGGGAGAGGTTAAATACCTCATTAATAATTCTCACCCCATTCTTTCCCCTTTCCCTTTCCCTAAAGTAAGTGAATTCCCTGGAGGGGTGGATGGGGAGAGGGTACAGCTAAAGAGGAATGACTCCCCCTTGACTCAATTTACCCTAACTGTTAAAGAAGTGGTATTTAAATTTTAGAATACATACACTAAGAACTATAAAACTAATGAGACTCTAAGGGAGCTGATACTGTATCTTTTTAGAGCAGAATTAAAACTACCACTGGTTACAAATTCAGTTAGTTTTGTTCACAGAGACAGGACTAATTCTCAACATCCAGTTTATATAATGGTTGCTAATATGGATGTTGCCAAATCTATCTGGGCAAAACAATTGTCTTTGAATGCTCTGGGGCTTTCCATTTCTTCTCCTGTTACTTGGCCAACAATTTGGAAATATACACATGGGGGCAATAAGATTGGGAAGGTGCTCTAATTCAATTTTTTTTCTTCTACTATGGCATCATTTAATTGGAATTTAGAACCCACTCAGTATTCAAATACAATCTCTATATTTGGGATTAATACTCTGGAAGGTGAGACCAAAGAAAATGTGACATTTCTTGTCAGGGTGATCCTGGCTTCAATTATAAAGAGAGACATTTCTTCCTCTAATTTAAGTAAGGTAGAAACAGCCCACTCTGACATCAACTCTAAGGATCTGCTCTCATTGTTGTTTAAAAATAGCCCTAGATTTGATGCAGTTGATATCCATTTGGTCTCATTTGAGGAACTAGACTATCTTCCCAAATCCATAGAAAAATTAGAAGAAACTTTGTGACTACTGAGTGATACTAACTCACTTGATTTTTCAACCCCTGTTGTACACTATTTTGACAATAAAAAGGTTGCACTGAATGTACTTAGCTGGAATATTGCTGGTTTAGAGACTAAGCTAGCTGATCCTCAGTGGTTGGATTTCATCTCTAACTGTGAGGTAGTAGCACTACAAGAGACATAGGCTCTTTCTCAACCTTTTATTAATAGCTACAAATCTTATTATATTCCTGCAGTAAAAAATAGGCACCAGGGTAGACTGAAGGGAGGACTCTTGGCCCTGGTGACAATCAGAGAGGGGTTCAAGGTTGTAGAAAACACTGACTCCACTCAGGAATTTCTGTCCATAATTATACAGTGGGATGACTCTGCTGTTCTTTTAGTGAATGTATATATTCCTCCTCACTTTCATCCAGGTACAAATTATGATATTTGGGCTAAATTGTCAGTACAAATAGAGTCTACATACTCACTGTTTCAAACCAATATGGTTATTGTAGTTGGGGACTTCAGTTATAGAATTTCTCAATTTGATAATCTGCCCCTTTTACAGGACCAGTTTTATATGGGAAATTTAGGCCCCAGAAACTCTATGGATAGAACTGTAAATGATTCAGGAATGTGCTTTCAGGATTTTATCATGAGCAATAACCTTTTAATATTAAATGGTAAGAATATAATAATAATAATAATAATAATCATATCCTTTATTTCACACATGCACCTTTTCATAACCAAGGCACTGTACAAAAGATAAAACCAGTATAATAAAATCAGTAATTACAGTAAAAGATGATAACAAATGTCTAAATGGGGTTATTCAAACAACTCCATTAAAAGCCTGGCACCAAAGGAAGGTTTTCAGTGCCTGTTTAAAGCCTCCCACAGTCATGCACTCCTGCAGCTGACTGGGTAGAGAATTCCAGAGGGTAGGAGCCACATACATAAAAGCACGGCCCCAGAAGACTTCAAAGACACCCTCAGAATCTGTAGCAACCCCTCATCAGCTGAACAGAGCTGTTGCTCAGGGCAGTAGGGAACAAGAAGCTCTTTCAGGTAGTCAGGGTCAAGTCCATGTAGGGCTTTATACGTCAGCAAACAAACTTTAAAGGTGATCTGCCACTGAATAGGCAGCCAATGCAGAGTGCGCAGCACAGGAGTAATGTGAGAACTTCAAAGAGACCCCATCAACAATTGTGCTGCCGCATTCTGCACTAGCTGCAAGTGATGGATATCAACCCCAGGAAGCCCTAAGTACAAAGAGTTGCAATAATCAAGGCGCAAGGTCACAAAGGCGTGGACCAATGTAGGAAGGTCTCCAGATGGAACAAGATGCTTGATCCTGGTGATGTTCCTAAGATGGTAAAAGGATGACTTGATGACTGCTGACACCTGTGATCATAAAGTCAGCCCTTCATCAAGCACCACCCACAGGTTCCGCACCCATTCAGAGGTGGGGATTTGGACACCCTCCAGATAAATTTTAGAGGGCTGACCAGTTCTCAACCCCTCTATCTGAAGACCTGGTTCCATAGCCATCACCTCAGTCTTTCCCACGTTCAACTTTAACCAACTCGAATTCATCCAGTCCTGGATTTCAATGAGGTAGTTGTTAAAACCCGAGAGTGCACTATCCCGGTCAGGTGCAAAAGACAGGTAGAGCTGGGTATCATCAGCATAGCAGTGAAACCTCAGCCCATACCATCTTACAATGTCTCAGAGGGGCAGCATATACACTGCAAACAACATGGGGGACAGCACTGAGCCCTGAGGGACCCCACACAACCGAGAGACTGGGTCTGAGGAAAAAATCCCAGACACCACTCTTTGAGTTCTGTGAGGAAGGAGGGGAAGGTGATTCTGAACGGGCATGTACCTTCTTTTATTTGCAAAGACAGAGTGTCATTGATTTTGCCCTTTGTTCCCCACACTGCTATGGTCAAATTCAGGACTTTGCCATAGTTATGAGACCTAAAAGTGACCATGCTGCTATTTTTTTTCTGTGATGGCTTTTGATAAGTCTCCTACTGTTGTTAAGCCTACTCAAACTTGGCCATTGGCATTAACTGGCAAAGCCACATTGACTCAATATAAAAACATGGAACATTGTGGTAGACTTAATATAGTCTCCTTTTTTCTCAACTCTTTTCACATTTGCCCAAGATGAGGTGGATGCTAAATTTATGAGTAAACAGTTGGAGCTTGGCTATCAGCAAATTAACAAACAAATATATATTTTAAATAATAAACCATCCCTTAATTCCTGGTTTGATGTTCACTACACTGTAGACAAATGTAAATTAGGGAAAATGGTCAGATACTGTGTGTAAGTAAAAATCCATCAAAAGCAAATTTTGTTAAATGAAATAAAGCTCATAAAAATTATAAAAAGGTTTTGATCAAAAAAGCTGACTATACTCTAAAACAATGGAGTTTTATGTATCAGGCTATAGATACAAAGGGTACTATATCTTTTTGGCAGTTGGTGGCGAAGGGCATCAATTCATTCTCACCATGTTTGCCTTCCTATATTCCTAAGGAGTCTTGGGTGTTGTATTACAAGACTCTTTTCAATAATGAACCTTTAACTCATCATAATAATAATACACCTGATTGAATGAGGTTGAATTGTTCTCTACCATTGAATATTACTCTAGTGGAAGTAGAACAAGCCACACTTCATTTACATAATAATAAGGCTCCTGGTCCAGACACTATAGTCAGTGAAATCTACAAAGCTCACATGAATTAGTGGGTTCCATTTTTCATTGATTTTTAAATACACGTCTTAAGGAAAAATGTATTCCACCAGCTTGGATCAAAAATATGATAGTACCAATTCATAAAAAATGTTCATTTCAACACCCCTCTAATTACAGACTGATTAGCTTATTAGTCATCAGTGGTAAAATATTTTCTAGAATACTATTAGAGAAACTACAAAACTGGAAAGAAACTACATCTCCTTTATCATTTTTTCAAGCAGGTTTTTACCAGGGTTTTTCTACAATAGATACTATCATTGTTTTAGCACATCTCCTTGAAAAGTATAGATATTATAGACAGATGAAACTTTATGCTTTATTCATAGATTTTTAGGTTGCCTTTGACTCTGTAATTAGAGGAAAATTGTGTGATATTCTTTCTTAAATAAGAAATCCCTCTTAATCTTCTTTCTCCAGTTTATTTGCTAGATACAAACACAATTACAGCCATAAGACTTGACAATAAGGGAACCTTATCATAAATTTTTCACAATTCTCAGGGTGTGAAGCAAGGGTGTCTGTTGGCACCATTACTTTTCAGTATATATATATTGATTCATTATTGTATTTCAACTCAACTCTTACACTAGATCCCCCAAAAATTATGCATAATAATATTCACATACTAGCTAATGCAGATAATTTACTTCTTCTATCATTATCTGTTTCTGGCCTTCAATGAAAATTACATATTTTAAAGTCTAAATGTGATCAGCTTGCACTGAAAATTAATCTTAAAAAAAAGTTGTAGTATTTGGATCTCAAAATTTTCGCCCCCTTCCAAAAATTCTTTTAGATGATGAGTTAGTTGAGGTAGTTTCTGCATATACATACCTTGGTATTAAATTCACTGCAACAGCAAATGAACTCTCCATTGGAAAGAACAGATTTCTAAAACCAGATTGGCTGTGAAAGCCCTATTATGTTTTAACTATAAATATGGAGGGCATACAGTTATTTCGGCATTAGTTGCAGCTAAAGCTAAGGTTAATCCCATCGTGCTCTACATGGTGGAAGTTTGGGGGCACTTATATACCAGATACCATAGAGCTTCCTTTATCTTCTTTTTATAAATATCTTTTGCAGGTACCTACATCAACTGCTAAATTCAGTAGTGAGAGCCAAACTAGGTAGGCTTCCTATAGCTACTATAATAGATAATAGACTGGTCACTTATTGGATTAAAATAATCGTGCCGGCTCCCCACCCACCCCCACCTCACCCACCCTGGTCGACCCTTTAGCTATATAGGCTCCTGCAGGTCAAATGACTAAGTGTCCACTTTCCAATTGGCTCCTTATACTCTCTAACCACTGGGGGAGTTAGTCCTACACTCTGCCAGACTGCATTTGCCTGCAGTTCTGTTGTAGCTGCCCTGACTGATCTCG
This sequence comes from Neoceratodus forsteri, assembly GCA_016271365.2. NCBI lineage: Eukaryota > Metazoa > Chordata > Ceratodontiformes > Ceratodontidae > Neoceratodus > Neoceratodus forsteri. Next base: position 482,871,236 of record CM028137.1, on the reverse strand, counting down.
GCCCTTTTTCCTCTAAATTTCCATCCCATTCCACTCTCTCCACCCTACTTGGGCTACTCTCACCTGCAGAGTCTTTGCTTACCCTCTAACCTTTCTCCCTTACCTCCTGTTACACTTTCTAACCTTGCCCCTTCTCCAATTCAGCACTGTCATGTTCCTCCTCCACGGGGGTCTGCCGCCTCCGTGTGGTAGACTAAAGATACAAACCCCCATGCTCTGCCTTTTTCTCCTGCTCAGCCTAAACAAAATCTCTCTGTCTCTACCTCAAGTCATACACCATGACACCCCATCACTCAGTGACTTTAGTTTATCTAACCTACTACTCAACAAATATTACTCTAAGCCTGCCCTGCAATACTTTCTTCTTAAAAAAGGATGCACATACCTGGTTCTCACAAAGTACCATTTGCAAAGGAAGAAATCGAAATCCTCTTATACTCTACACAGACTTCTGCTTAAATTCTTAGCCCCTCTATTACTACTGCTGGCAGGTGACGTGGAACTTAATCCTGGCCCTCCCTACAACAGCACCTCGATCAACACTCATAGCAAGTCAAAACAAGGTCTTTTAATTGCTCACATGAATATAAGAAGTCTTCTGGGCCATCTGGCTGAACTTGAGGCTTGGATCAAAGTGGTTGGTCCTGACATTCTATGCCTCATGGAAACATGGCTTAAACCTCGTATCCTGGATGCCCAGTGTAACCTACCTGGATACTCTATTATCCGACAGGACAGGACTGGGTCTAAACGGGGTGGGGGTGTTGCCATTTACCATAAAATCCTCCTCAACATAAAAACAGCTCTTGTCTATAACCCCAAATGGCTCTGTGAGTCCCTACATGTAACCTTGTCACTTGGTGTGAAAAATCTGCACGTAATATGTCTCTACAATCCACCCACCGGAGGGGTGGAAAGTTTCCAGGAACTACTCCAACTAACATCACAAACAATTAACATGAACGAGGCCATTATACTTGGTGATGTAAATCTAAACTGGCTGGGCCTGTCCCATAGCACTCTTGCATCTCTAGTCCAAGGTCTTAACTTCCACCAGCTAATAACTGAGAACACCAGGATGATTAACTCCCAATCAGGTACGCTGTTAGACTGGATCCTTACAAACAGACCTGATAATATGACTAAGGCATGCGTCCTGGCTGATGCTATAACTGACCACTCACCCACTATCTGCCACTGGTGCTCTGGCCCATCACCCTCTCCTCTGTCCCACCTGGTCACATTCACCAACTTTGCACATATAGATCTAAATGCTTTTCTCCTAGACATATCCAACATCGACTGGTCCGAATTCTACCAAGCAACAAAAGTTGAAGATGCCTTAGATATGTTCCTGACCAGTTTCAGAGATATACAAAATAGGTGTGCGCCGAAAGTGCAGAGAAGGGTCAGGGGTCAACAAACAAGATGGCTCCATAAGGATCTTCTCCGACAACTCAGAACCAGGGATAATCTATGGAAGCACTTCAAAATCACTGGTCTACCCACGGATCACTTAATCTATAAACAACACAGAAGCTCCTGCAAAAAGCAGATTAGGCTTGCAAAAAACAAATACTGCCAGAACCTGCTAGCCAGCTCTGCACATGAACCCCGCAAATTTTGGGGTCACATAAAGACCTTCCTTGGTACCCCACAATCTGTAACCCCTTCAGACATGATACTAGAAGGTATCCACTGTAATGACTCCCTCACCATAGCAAATGCATTCAATAAACTGTTCTCTGATCTGTCTCCTCACACATCTGCACTACCAACTGCACCTGCTGCACCTCAGCCCTCTGCTACTAGTGATCAAGCCTGCCCCACTACCAATAAACCTTTGCCTCAAGCAAGCAAGCCCTTCTATTTCAAAGCTGTGTCTGGAACGCAAGTCTTTAAACTACTAAACAACATATCTGACGACACCAGCCCTGGATCTGACTCTCTGGAACCACGCCTTCTAAAGGCAGCTGTTCATCTTATCTCCTATCCACTAGCCAAGGTGTTCACACTGTCCCTCTCCAATGGTACTGTTCCAGATATCTGGAAGTCTGCTAAAATTACCCCCATCTTCAAAAAGCGAAATAAGAATGAAATCTCAAATTATAGACCAATAGCGATTCTCTCAGTCCTCAGCAAAATTTTAGAAAAACTTGTAGCCACTCAAACTATTGAGTACCTTGAAACCTCAAAACTGCTATGTAAAGCACAACATGGTTTCAGAAAAAATCACAGCACCACAACTGCATTAGCCAAACTCACCTCTGACACTCTCACTAACATGGACAATGGTCAGCTCACTGGTGCTGTTTTCCTTGACCTCACCAAGGCTTTCGACCTCATGGACCACCCCTTACTCCTGTCCACCCTCCAAAAACTTGGCTTCTCATCTCCGATAATGAGCTGGTTCGAGCTACCTTAACAGATAGGACCCAAGCTGTCAAACTTAACTCTGCAATCTCTGGCAGCCCCACTATCAACATTGGAGTGCTACAAGGCTCAATACTTGGCCCTCTCCTGTTCTCATTGTTCATTAACAACCTTCCTAGCAGCATAGTATCCTGTGCCTCTCTTCTCTGTGCAGATGACCTGGTCATCTATGCTAATGTGGATAATATAGACCACCTAAGTGTGACGCTTACCTCTGCCTTCCACACTGCTCAACACTGGCTTAACTCCCATCGCCTTATTCTGAACTCCAGCAAAACCAAAGCTACGCTACTAGGCACTGCCCATAAGCTAAGATCCTGCTCTTCTCATTTAAAAATCCTGGACCTGGATGGGACCCCTCTTGAGGTTGTCAGTACATTCCGCTATCTTGGCATACTACTTGACCAATCCCTGGACCTGGACCTGCATATTCAAGAAACCTGCAAAACTGTGAACTGCAAACTGGGGGCTGCCTACAGAACCAGCTATATGCTTACACCTGCTGCCAAGCTGGCTATTGCCAGAGGAATCCTCCTACCCACTCTAACCTATGGTGCTCCCATCCTGACTATGGCTCGTAAAACTACCCTGCAAAAATGGGATGTCACCTACAATAATGTCTGCCGGTATGCTTCAAAGGCCCCCTGGCTTAAGCATCACTGCCAACTGTACAGAGACCTAGACTGGCTCTCTCCCTCCACCACTAGACTTTACTATCTAGGCTGCCTCTCTGACTCCATCATCAGAATGGACAGACCAGCATCTCTAGCTGAGCTGCTTCAGCCCGCTTCCTCCTCGCATGAACTGAGATCATCAGATAAATCTCTCCTGAAAGTTCCTCGCTGCCACACCTCGAAGGGGTCTGGTGCATTTGGGCATACTGCCCCACAAATGTGGAACATGCTGCCACTTGATCTAAGACATGCATCCTCACACTACCTTTTCAAGCGTGGGCTATGTAATCACCTGGCTACAAAGGACCAATGTGCCTGCTATGACCCTACCTGAACCTGTACTTCCACGCCACCTTTTTTCCTACCTCATCCTCCCCTCATATGCTGAATCCCCTCTCCCCTAACACTTGCTCCTCCTACTATCTCTTCCCTACCCCATCAATCTGCTAATTGCCTGTACTTCCCCATCTACCCTCTCCAGTGTTAAGTAGCCTATTGCACTTTTTAATGTTTTACAGTATAAGAAATTAGACCTTACTGTTATGCCTCTACTATGCGTAACGACTGCACCTTGCCTCTCGCCCTTACACTGTTTGCCTGTTACTGCTGTTTAAACATGTACTTGTATATTGTGCTGAAGTTATGTTGTGTATTTGGTACTGGCACAACTCAGGTCTCAGCCTCTCTAACCTCTGACCACTGTAATCCCCCCCTCACCCTGACTCAGCCCCAAGCCCTTGCCCGGTAACAGAACCATGAGCCTGGGCACTTTCCGCATTCTCGGCCGCTAAAGCCACTAATTGCCTTACTTCACCCCGACCCCTGCCTCCTGCACAAATTCATGCCGGTGAACAGTTCCACGAGCCCAGTCTCAGATCCCAGCCTTCTGCTGCAAAAGCCGCTAAGTCCCATGGCACCCGACTGAATCTTTCAGCAACTTTCCCTACTTTTGGCTCATCCCCCCTACCCCTGAAGGCTTCTCTCCCTTTCGAGGCACGATCAGCCTGACTTCTTTTGCCCCTCTTTGGACCTACTACAGGAATGACGTGTTTTCTGCTTCCACTACCGCTGGACCACTGTAAACCCCCCTACCTCCGACGGAGCACCGATCCCATGCCCGGGATCAGAACTGTGAGCCTGAGCACTTTCCGCTTGCACGGCCGCTAAAGCTGTGAAATTACCATACTTTTACCCTTGACCCACGCCTCTTGAATACACTCAAGCTGGCGAGCGGTTCCATGAGCCCAGTTTCAGACCCCAGCCAGCTACTGCAAAAGCCGGTAAGTCCCTTCGTACTCCGACAGAAGCTCAGCTTCTATGCCCGGTTATAGAACCAGCGGCCCAGACACTTTTTTACCTTCAGCCGCTGATGCCGCAAGGTTTCTCCATATTTTGTCTCCGGCTCCCCGCCTTCCTTTACACTGCTAGCCGGTGAACGAACCTAGTAGTCTGGTTCCTAGCCCCTGTTACCTGCAGTGGACCCCTGCCTTCCTTTATACTGCTAGCTGGTGAACGAACCTAGTAGTCTGGTTCCTAGCCCCTGTTACCTGCAGTGGAAACTGTCAGGGCATAGTCATGTATCCTTAGCCCCATTTTCACCATGATCCCCCCCTTCTTCTTCCTCCTCCTACCATGTCTGCCATACAATCCCTGAGATCTGTCCCAGCACCATTACCCGTTTTTTCTCCTGTTTTTTCTGTAAACAATTTGTGATATTTCAGTGTACCTTGATTCTATAACTCTGCCTCATTGTCATTGTAATTGTACTTTGTATTGTTACTGTACCTCCCGGGTCGTGCCTGAAAATAGTCACCTGCTGGCTAGTGCACTTACCCAGTAAACAAAAACTAAATAAAAATAAAATAAAATCTAATCCCAAAGTCTTGTCTTGAAGAGAAAATAGCCTGGGCTGTGAACGGCTTTTCATCACATTGGTTGAAAAGCCTTAAAACAATTCTCAAAAACCTCTTTGACTCATCTATGGGAAGATTTGCAAAAAGGGATCAAGATATCACCCCTTTTAAAGGATATCTTGAAATAAAAACTCATTATGGATGCCCAGTCTAAACAGATGGCACAAGTTTGGTCACAAAAGCAAGCTTTATAATTTGGTTTAATTAAAATTGATTCAACTCTAGAAGACTACCTCTCCTTGCCCATAGATCCAAGTACAGTACTAGGAAAATGATCATGTGTTCTAGGGTAGGTACTCTTGTCTCTAAACATACTTATTTTACTAAGTCATCTAACACTGGACATACACAGGAATTCCGTAGATGCAACAGGGGCTCTCATGAGACCCTTTATCATATTATAATACAATGTCCCCTCTGCAATACTGCTCATGATAAACTCATAAAAATATTTGATAAAATATGCAAATTTGTACTATGATCCATTGTTTGTCCTACTTCATTCTAAAAGTAACGCTGATGCTGAGTTAATTGTTAAATTCCTTGGACTAGTAATTAAATCCAAAAGAAAACATTTTCTCTCATTGCAAGTTTAAAGCTCTGAGATGTCACTTTTTAATAGGTACTTGCTGCTGCTTTGTGTGTGATAGCATGAAATATTTGGCCTATTACATTGTTTAATGTGTTGACTGTTCTAATCCTATGAGATTTGTGTTTTAATTGTTGTTTAACACATTTATTGTTTTAACTTGAGATTTGTGTTTTAATCAGTCTTACATGTATTATATTTATCTATTGTTGTAATGGCCAACATTTTTTGTGTTCTGGATGAACAATAAGCTAAGATGAAGATAAATATAATAACATAATAAGGACCTTTTATGTCTTTAAAGTTCTATTTATGTACTTTATGCATGATCAAAACAGCTACTAAGTAAGCTTGTTTTATAATCAAGATTGTTAGATTCACTGTCAGATTACTAGAAATACAAATTTATCTATCTTATTATTTATTTATTTATTTATTCCAGGTTCAGATTAACACCTTTGAGCTGGGAAGCTCTTTTACAAAGGTTCCAAATCAAGGTTTACAAAGGACAAGACATCAGGTTACATACAGTACATGTAAGACAAAAAATGGCAGTCTAACATTTTGCTAAGAAATAAACAATTACAAAAGTGAAGGTTTAATACAAGTAACTGAGGACACGGAGATGAAGGTTGGGAGGGGGAAAAGGTGTTGAAAGTTAAGGGGGAGGTTTCATTAGGAGAGTGCAGAGCAGCAAAGGTAAAGCAGCCTGTGAGGGCTTTGTCAAGGGAAAGGTGGGAGTGGGGGGATTATTGAGGTAGGGAGCATGGTCAGATCTGATTATGACATGCTAGGCAGTAGTGGGTTAGCTGCATGTGAGGCATTGTCAGTGGAACCCTGGAGGACATGGGGGGAGAGGTAAAAATGGTAGAAACAGGGAGTAAGAGAATAGGGATTAGGGAGTGAGGTGGCAAATGGCATGGGTGTGAGTCAGAGTATCTCATGAGGGGCAGGCATACTGAGTTTCCCCCAGTAAAAGGAGGTAGAGTTCTCATTTAAAGGGTCCTAATTTCTCACATTTAAGGAGGGAGGCAGGGAGGTCATTAAGGTACTGGGGCCCACGGTAGGATAGTGCTCGCTGGGCAAATGAGGTTCATCGAAAAGGGATGAGGAGCACACCTTTGGCAGCACTTCTAGTAGATCTAACAGATAGATCATGCTGGAAAATGTCAACCATGGATGTGGAGGAATGGCATAGTAGGGCCTTTTTACCAATTAGGCAGGCCTGGTAGTTTGCCCTCAGGTGAAGAATTAGCCACCTTGTTTCTGAATAAAGGGTACAAGTGTGGGTCAGATGCTCTGCACCCAAGATCAGCCTGCAGGCCTTGTTAAGAAGGGCATTTTATTCTTTTAAGGGCGGTGTCCATTCCTGCGCTATAGATTGAGAGTCTTTATTCTATTATTGGTAGTACAGAGCTCCTGGTCACTAGGTTCAGTGCTTCTGAGGACAGGGTCTAGCTACAGCAATATAGGATACCGAGCTTGATGTTGGCAGTTTTCACCACTTTTTCAATGTGTGTAGAAAAGGACAAGGTGTCATCTAGGTAGATGCCTAGATATTTGAAGTTATTAACTTGCCCAAGTGAGTTACCTGTATTGTTAATGATATTCAATAGGCCAGCTGTTTTCTTCTTACGGGGTGTAGTGAATAACATAGTTTTTGTCTTTTTATGGTTAAGGAGGAGTTTATTCTCAGTGAACCATGCCTCACATTTTTGGAAGTTGTCCTGTAGTGTAGAGGTTGTGTCTGACAGTTTTCTTCCCGTGACGAGAAAATGGGATCATCCACATATAGTACCATTTTAGTAGGGCAGGCAGAGGGTAGCAAGTCAATAAAGAGGCTGAAGAGCAGAGGACCAAGGATGGAGCCTTGTGGGACCACCATTGACACTACCCTTGGGTCAGAGACTGACCCATTGATCTGTTCACATTGAAGCCTGTGAGACAAGTAGTCGCTAAACCAGGAGATGGTTTCAGGTGATAGGCCAAGGGCAGAAAGGTTTGTTAACAAGATATGGTGGTTCACTGTATCAAAAGCTTTAGTGAGGTCCACAAAGATGGAACCCACTGACATCCCATTGTCCAGAGCATCATAGAGGTGAGTGATGAGGTCAATGAGTGCAGTCATTGTACTCTGATTTTGGCAGAATCCATGTTGTTGTGGACAGAGTAGTAAGTATTTATCCAGGTAGTAAGTTAATTGGTCCAAGACTATGCGTTTGAGAGCTTTCAATAGTGGAGGAAGTATAGAAATGGGTCTGTAATTGAATAGAAGGGCTCTGTCACTGGATTTAAAGACTGACATGACAAGTGCAGTTTTCCATTTTTCAGGGAAATTTCCAATTTTTAATGAAAGGTTACATATTTTGTTGATTGGTATTGCAATAGCAATAGCGTCAATAACAAGAGCAACCAGCTTCATATCAATCTGGTCACTTCCTGTCCTAGTTTTACCAAGGACTTTCTTGACATATTTAATGGTTTGTGCCCTGGAGATTTGTTTAAAATAAAATGGAGGTATCCCAGGGTTAAGCGGGATGGAGTAGCTCATCTGATCGTAGTTGTGGGGGCACTGTTGCATTAAAACCTCAGAAGGGAGGACTGAGCTTAGGTTTGAGAAGACCGTATTGAATGCATTTGCCAGCTCCTTAGGTTCCTGTATCATACCTGTTGCAGTGAAGATCATGTCAGGAGGAGCTTTATTGTCCCTGCCAGTGAGTGTTTTTATGGTGTTCCAGAATTCTCTGCTTGCTGGCTAACAAGTCTTTGTAGTAGTTGGCTTTGGTGCTCCTAATCAGTCTTGTTCATTTGTTCCTAGCTGCCTTATACACATGCTAGTCAGCCTGAATTCCAGTGGCCCTAGCCTTGTGCCAAAGGTTTCCCTGATATTCATTTGTTTCAAGTGTGTCCCTGAAAGCCAGGTGTTAAGTGACCCTTTGACCTTAGTTGATTTGAAAGGGGTGAATATATTGCAGGCATTGGTGAAGGTGGTTAAAAAGAAGTCTAAGGCCTAATTAACGTCAGGTAGATTGTCGAGTAAGCTACAATCAGTTTTATAGAGGTATTGCTTGAAGTTGTTGAGCTGTCTTTTCCTAGTGATCGGTTTCTGGAGTAACAGGGAGTGGCTTTAATGCCTTTGTTAGACCAGGAGATATGTTCAAGGCAATTGGTTAGTAACCAATCAATCAGTGAGCTATTGCCAGTTTTGTAATACTTTCTGGTTGGTTGTGTAACTAATTGGGTTAGGTAAAGACTAGAGATTTGATCCTTTAGCTTTGCAGTCTCTTATGCTAGCCAGTTGGTGTTAAAGTCACCCATGACAACCTGTTCACAGTTTTGTTTAATTTAGCTCACATGGTTGATTAACTGTTCTATGCCTTTAACCTGATTGCCAGGGGGTATGTAGACTATGGTGAGTACCATTGCCTTTTCCTGTTGGCCAATGGTTAGTTTGATCGATACGAGTTGCGCCTCATTAGATAAGGAGCTGTTTGGCATTGCCTGTTCTTTTATATTGTTGCATAGGTATAGCAAGCAGCCACCCCCTTGTTTGGAGAGGCAGTTTTGGTGGAAGATAGAGTAGTCATCCAGGACAACCACTGCATCAGGTAGCTTAGGGGTGAGGCAGGTTTTGGTGATGGCAACGATATGGGGTTTGTGCTGTGCAATCCAAGCCTGGAGCTGAGTTAGCTTGGGAAGGAGGCTACGTATGTTGATAACTGCTGTTTTAAGGTTGCCACTAGTCTTTGAATACCCTGCAGTGATTGTGCCTGGGATAGGATGAATATTACCTGAGATGAGCAGGATAATGATCTGAGATTTTAGGAGGGCTTTCCTTCCAGCAGGTCACACGTATTCGAGTGTGCTTTTGGGTACTGCACCTTAATTTTCTGTTAGTATCAAACTTTGAGTGGGTGCAGAGCAAAAAAGTAACAGGGTAAGATAGCAAGGATAGCTGCCTAGAGGGGTAGGCAGGGGGTGGGCTCACTAATTTTCTGGAAAAGAGAGTATTAGTGCCATTCATAGTGCCCGGTATAGATCTGATAGTGGGGGATATTGTAGGAAGGCCAAATGTGGGGTCCGCTAATGGTGTCATGTCTTTTTCTCCATAAAGAGAAGTTAGGAGTAAGAACATAAGAATTACAGTGTGTTTGATTACCCTGTCAAATGAGTGCATGAATCGTAACGCCTGAGCTTTGTGGTGGCAAGGTGTTGTTATGTCCCTCTGAGCTGGGTCTAGCGTCATGCTTCAGTGTGAAGGGTACCACACCTTTAAGACTGCAAGGAAGACTTCAGCCATAAGGCAGGAGTGGATGGGGCAGGGCTGAAGAAGGGGATTTAAAAGTTTGTCGTGGCGGGGTGGGAGGGTGGAAGAAAATTCAAGTTCAGCAAAGAAGCTGGTGGTGGAGAAGTGCTGGTTACCTGATGTTCCAAAGGGCAGGCACAGGCAGGAAGGCAGCTGCGGCAGACAGAGGGGGCCACACCACTCAAGAGAGCCCAATCAAGGGCTGTAGCTTGTTTCACCAGTGCTGTAGGGGTGGAAAAAGTCATTGGAACATCTGTTATGATCTCACATAATGGCAAATTAGTTATTTTTGGAGGCTGAGGATGGTTGCTGTCAGGATGGGATGCTTCAGTATGGATCTTTAAAAGGCCCAATGTAGCCAGTTCCGAGGGACTTAAACAGTCTCCTGGGGTGTTTTGGCTTTTAATAGTATTAACACTTTCCTGCTGATGGACATTAGAAGTCACCGGGGGAATTTGAGATAAGTTGTAACCTGTTGGCTATGCCAGATAATGGGTCAGTACAGTATATGCAGGATAAAATGACCTGACATTCACTGTAGGCACTGCTTGTAGTACCGTATATTTAATGGCACAAGGATTGGCCAGAGGGAACTGCTTGCTACAGAGTTGAAAACAAAGGTAAGGAGCAGCATTCGCTGAATGGTACTCTGGTGGTATTCCCTATCTTACTGGATTCCACTGACCATACAGCTTGTCTTATTTTGGGTCTAATGGGCACAGTCTGCTATTTTTGTTGAAGCCATAGTAATTCTGTGCATTGACCTAAAAGTGGGATTTTATGACCATAAAGGTGCAGCTTGGTTCTATACCTCAGTGCCATAGAGAATGAGTTTAGCTATTAGGAGTGAGGGGTTCCACAAGAAGTTCCCAAATGAGATATTTCCAGACTGATTGCATATTGGGGCCATTTGGTTCTGAACTTGCTTTCCGTATCATGATGGCCCATTATAATGACTGTGAAATGCTAAGAGGCTTATATATTAATTAAAAATGCCATAATGATTAGAAATTGTGGGCTATGGCAGTTTAGATTTTTAAGCCTTTTTGGTTTTACAGAGATGAACCATCAGATACACTAACAGCAAAAACTGGTAACCAATAAGCTGTTTTGATTTAAATATGGGTAAAACTCTTTATTTTAAACTTATTACTTATGGATGCTCAATGTAAGAAAGTGTCAAAATGTTTACTATTTTGAATTTAACAGACATAGATATGAGAACCAAGCTATAAGCTGGTTTATTCTGGTTGGAAAATGAATATGTGTATGTATAGTATGTTTAATTTGATATGTAATTTTCCTATATTGTGGATTGTAGGAAATGTCTGTACCTGTTTTATTACATTGTAATGGCATGATAGCCGAACAATAAAATCAAATTAATTCATTCATTTTTATTAGTTTGAGCTCTATCTAAAAATCTGGCTGGGATACTGTCAAAATAAGTGTATTCTAGCAATGGCACCATGCACCCAAGGACTGCATAAGGATGGGTGCCATCCATTGCCCTGTCTCCCCTTCCTTCACACACGGAGCTACATGACGGGTCTATGGGCAGCACTGGGGGGTGTTACCACCAGGATCTCTGTGAATTGAATCAGATGTCTGGGATCTTTCTCCAGTGGATTCCCTGCTCTGTGCTGTGTGGGGAACTACAGGATATGACAGTCCATTTCAGTCCTCCATGGGCTGTTCCATCCCCTATTACTTGTGTTGCTTTACCCTAACAGATACCAACAAGCACGAGTGGCACCATGGCTCCAAGCTGATGTTCCTAGGGCTGGGGGCTGGTGAAAGGTGGGGACTTTTGGGCTGTATCAGTGCAGGATGGCAGGGAGGGGGGGACTCATAGGTGCTATGATAGCCACTCAGGCCATTTAGCATCCATTCTGTCCACCAGCCATGTGCACTGCCTCACCAGTGCTGAGGATCAAGAGCTGGTATGTCCTACCCCTAGCCCACCTCCAACCTGCTTGGGCACATAGCCATTCACACGCCCAAGGATCAAGTGTCAGAAGGGTGGACAGCCAGTGCTGTGGATGCTCAGAGTGCCTCAATATTGTACATGCTGCATACAAGTGGCATGCCCCAGTTTTTCCAGGCCTCTGAATGTGTTAAGTGGCTGGGTGCCCTTTGTTGACTGAGACTTTAATGTTTTTCCAACCATAATGTTTTGTAGTTTTGCTGTAAACCATTCTTAAAAAGGTATGACATTTTTAATGTCCCATTCTTTTATGTGGTGTATGTCACAGCAAACCTTGGTTAGAGAAGGCTGGAATTTGTAATGTTTTTCTTCAGAAATTTCAGCCTAGCTGTTTCCAGAAGCCTAGCTTCCAATAGTTCAAATACTTTATTTATACCATCTGACAGCGCAAATAAGATTAGACAGCTTTGTATTAAAAACACCTCTTTTGGCTCTAGTAGGATTGGGCAGCGACAGTTTAATTCCATTAACATCACTATGCAGTGCAATCCCCAAGAAAACACCCTCCCAGTAAAATAAATTTTCTCTCAAGATGTGAGGACTAGCAACCCTGCCAGTGCTAAGTCAGTCATTAAACTGGAAAATCCACCACTATGAAAGTGAGTTTTGCAAAAACTCAGTGGCACGCTTACTGGGTCTGGTATGAAATATCGACTCCCAATTTCTTGACACTCACTATATCGTCACTGCAATACTGACGCGTTCACATGATCATCACGATGAAGAACGAAAACGAATGACTGACAGCCTGAGATTGAAGAAGTAGTTAGCAATTACACATAGCACAGTAGCAGATTGCTGACTTCACAGGATCAGATATGAGCACATTTTAAGCACACTTAAGCAGTAAGCAGGATCTGAAATTGACTACAGAACTGTATTAGCATGCTGAACGAACACTGCTAGTTTTTTTTAACATACGAAGCTTTACTTTTAGTACTAGCTTTATTATCACTTCCAACTACTTATACTCAATCTAATTAATCTGCTGGTCTGCTCTGGCTTACTACCTGACACATATGCATACTGCACATAGGTAGCTCTGATTGAGCAGCCGGTAGAACTGACTAGGTAATAGGATGGCTGCATCGGTGGAGTCCTGCAAACTAGTCCCTTCTCAAAAGGGTCATGACAAACTATGTGTGGATGGTTATCTATATGTGAAGGAAAGACAAAGGGGTGATCTATTTTACTGGGCTTGTCCCTCAAACAAATATGGTTGCAGAGGATGGGCGAGCACTGTTAAAGTCGGAGCACAGCACATTTTGTGGTCTAACGCAGAGCATAAGCACTCTCCAGATGCAACTGAGGGACCTGTTGCAGAAGCTGTTGCTGCCATAAAGCAGCGAGCACTTGGCACTAACGATAACCCTGTCCAAATTATATAGGCTGAATGTGCTGGTATCCATAGAGAAGTTCGCCATAACATGCCATCTCGTCATGCCTTGAGGCAAGTGGTGAAATGCATACGATGAGAAAATATGCCACCGGAACCAAGCACTCTTGAACAGCTTTCTATTTATAACTCCATTAAATACTTGGATGGCGAGCTGTTTGTTGTTAAGCACTCAATTTGTGGTGATGAGACCATACTGATATTTACAACCAAAGCTAACATCTTAAAATTGTTTGCTGCTGCTGTTTGGTTAATGGATGGAACATTTAAAACAGTTCCTACGTTATTTTGCCAGCTGTACTCAATACATGCACCAGTTGGGAGTGCAGACAACAGCAGAGTGGTGCCACTAGTGTATTCCCTAATGTCTGCCAAATCACAAGATTGTTATGTCCAGCTCTTCCAAGATTTATGCAATATTGCTGATGAGCAAGGGGTAAATCTGGAGCCTAAGTTCATTGTGACCGATTTTGAGCAGGCTGCAATAAATGCCTGCTGGTCAGAATTTCCAGATGCAAGAAATAAAGGTTGTCTATTCCATTTGGGACAGATTATTTGGAGGAAAATACAAAGTGCAGGATTATCTGTAAAATACAGTTCAGATCCTGACTTTAGCCTATTGCTGAGGCATTTGCAGGCATTAGCATTCCTTGAACCGCCAGAGATACCACCAACATTCAAGGCACTGGAAGCAGACTTCCCTGAGAGCTGCACACCAATATTGGAGTGGTTCGAGGAGAACTATGTGCTTGGGACAGTGTGCCGTAGGATGCGGAACAATACTCTGGTTAGAAGCCCACCACCATTTTCACCTGAGCTGTGGTCAGTACATGATCAGCATGTATTCGGTTTCTCAAGAACACAGAACAATGTTGAAGCCTGGCACAGACGTCTCGGTGCATTGATTGGTTCTGCACATGTGGGCATACATAGCTTTGTTACAGAGGTAATGAATGAGCAGAGAACGACGCAACATATTATTGAAAAGATCAATCGTGGACTTCCTAGATCACCTATCAGGAAAAAGTATGCAGCACAGGAGGACAAACTAAACAACATAATCAAGGAGAAAGAAATTCATTCTTCCAAGGAGTTTCTAAGAGGAATTGCGCACAGTCTGGTACTGTGATGCACAGATGACACAACATGGACTGTGGCATTTTTTAAAACACATCAATAAAGAAATTGTCTTCCACTATGGCTGTCAGAAATATGCTGCTGTTGGAAAGCTGAATATGTTTAAAAAGCAGCATTCATTCAGCAGTGTACAACATGACATGCTAATACTTACTGGAAAGTACCCCCATGGGTTTCACCCCTCACTCATCCGATTAAGAGATGATGATGATGTCTGCCACAATGTTTTTCAGGAAGCTGGTGTCAATGCAGTTTTGACTTGTTTGCAGTCTTCTTAGGATGTCGGTATTTATGACGGCGATATGATAAGCAGGTCGGTATTAAGACGTTGGTCGAATTAGTGTTGACCTTTTAATAGTCGATCTTTTGTACTGCTCCCCTCTTACTAGCATGACTCAAAACACCTAAAGGGGTTACCAGTAGACTGGCAGAGAATAAAACAAAAAAAAATATTTATTTAACTCATGGGTTTGGTATGAGGAAGCAACATTAGACTACAAAGGAATTGAAGAATTTAATTCTTAATTATGTTTGGGGATTGGGCTGAAGGGAAGTACCGCTAGACTACCAGAAAATTAGATAAAAGAGTTCTTTATTTAACTTAGGGATAGGGTTGGAGGGGTAACCACTAAACTACCAGGAAATAGGAGAAAAAAACAATTAAAGTAGGAGATCAGTCAAAAGGGGGTGGATGTCACTGGTATTAGTGCTACTAGGGGATGGGGGTAGCACACTACTGTGCATGTTTATTCGAGAAGGGTTCTGCAAGTGTTACATAGTACCACCTTGCAACCTCTTAGCACTTCGAGGAGCCTCTGTATATACCACTAAACCCTATATGCAAGAGGACTCACTCATTTGAAAATTTTTACTGCAGTATTTGCTCCTGTATATGCATTGTGATTTCACATCACTGATGTT
The DNA here is from genome assembly GCA_016271365.2 of Neoceratodus forsteri. Taxonomy (NCBI): domain Eukaryota; kingdom Metazoa; phylum Chordata; order Ceratodontiformes; family Ceratodontidae; genus Neoceratodus; species Neoceratodus forsteri. Next base: position 482,855,880 of record CM028137.1, on the reverse strand, counting down.
CCAATGTGTGTGTTACGTACTCTTTTCACCTCTGTAATTAGCGTCACTTTCTGTATTAGAGTAGTAGTCTGTATTATGTATTCCGTGTTATACTGTGTACCAATCTATATTTATGTAAGACGTGGAGCCTTTGCAAATGAGTCTCTGATTCAAAGGGTTGTAATTCCTGGACCATCAATAAAAAAATAAATAAATTTGCACATGCACAGTGATGTATTCAGAAAGGCCTCATTATCCACCGTGTGTTGTGCAAGAGCTCCTTTCAATATGGAACCCACAATGTTTATATGTGCTACTGTAAATCCAGTTAATGTGGCACTCTACTTGTTAACACTGTGCTAGGGCAACGGTTGTTGAAAAGCCCTCCCCAGCTCCCCTCGGTTCCCCGAAGCTACAAGGCTGGCAGCAGGAAGAGTCGAGAGGGCAACAGTTGTTGAAAAGCCCTCCCCAGCTCCCCTCGGTTCCCCGAGGCTACAAGACTGGCAGCAGGAAGGGTCAAGAGGGCAACGGTTGTTGAAAAGCCCTCCCCAACTCCCCTCAGTTCTCCAAAGCTACAAGGCTGGCAGCAGGAAGGTACGCGATCTGAAGACTGCGCTCGGTTTTAAACCTTGGCGCCTTTTTTCTGTTCAGCTCCCTGGCGCTGTAGTACTCGCTGCTGTAGCCACTTTAAACCCAAGGAAATTCATGTATTTCGACTCACAAGACTGTGCCTAAGACTGTGCCTACGATACTCTCTAGCCTGCTTACCTTGATTTAATTAACTTTGGCTGATTCTGGTACACTGCTGCTGCTGTTTAATTAATTTTAGCAGATCATCTAACACAGCAGCTGCTTGCAGGCTTTCCACCCACCCCACCCCCCTCCTCCACCATTAATTAAATACACTAGTAGTCCCACCCACTTTTGTTCCAACCTATAAACTCACTTGAAGGGCAGTCCTACCCCTCCCCCTTGCTGCACCAGTCCTAATTCAAACCAGTGAGGCAGTCCTTTTCCTTTTTTTCCTCCACTCACTCTCGCCTATTCTGCTCTACACTTATTTTGTCCGGAAAAGTAACTCAGACTGAGGGTTTCCCAGTTTTATCTTTTCCCCTCACCTTTTCAAATTCCCCCTGCTCCTGTCCGCGCCTCATAAACTTCACTCCATTGGAATACCTGCCTCTTGTGAATAACTTGTATAATTGACTCCAACCTTTGGCCACTAAGGGTTTCACTCAAACTGCCTTCACTATAGGTGTCACCCTGCCCTTAAGTCACCATTTCTGTCACTTAAATTGTACTCTTATAAGGGACAATCCACCTCTGATTAACAGAGGTTTCTTACAAAGCATACATAATGTTCTCTCTTGCATGCCCAAGGTCACATTTGGTGGTATCAGGATTACTACCCACTGTAATCGTCCTCTCTTATCTCTCATGTAACATACCAGCTGAATACCCTGGGTCCCACTGCCATGAAGAATTCTCCTTTGTCTTCTCCAACCTTATACCAACTAGAACCTTGCTCCCTTCTCCTAACCTGTCTCTCCATATAACTCATCCTTCCAAATTAGGGCATTTCCTTCTCTACCACCCCCCCCCCAGCATGCCCAAATACCTCAAGCGCAATTACAGGTTCTACAAAGAAGTTTTGGTGATGCTTCTGCGCTTATGCTTATCAGGAGACATAGAATCTAACCCTGGCCCCCATTGGAATGCCAGGTCCACGGTTGACTCCTCATGGTTCTCCACTAAGGGCATGAAAATTGCTCACATGACTATCAGAAGTTTACCATTAAACTTTCCTGAACTTGAAGCCTGGATAGCCCACTACTCTCTGGACATACTTGGACTAACTGAAACATGGCTCAGGTCAGAGATGCCTGATTCCATGTACAAAATACCTGGCTACAGCTTGTCTAGATCCGATCGCCCCACCAAACAAAAAGGTGGAGGAGTTGCCCTTTATTATAGAGTGCATCTCAATGTCTCAGTACTCCAGTCTTGGATAACAAATCACTTTGAAGCTCTGCATACGGTTCTATGACTAGGGGGTGATAAAAGGCTAAATCTGATCTGTGCCTACAATCCTCCAAAGGGGGCTCTCCCTGGCTTAAATGGGCTCTTGGATTATCTCGCCACTCTAAAGGGTAGATCTGAAGTAATACTAATGGGAGACTTCAACCTAGACCTATCAGGGAGTCACGCCGGTACATATACTGAAGCTCTCACCCTACTTAACCTTGCTCAACTTATCTCTAGCTCTACACACATCTCTTCCAACTTGGAGCACCGATCTCTCCTGGACTGGATGGCTACAAATAGAGCAAATAAAATAATTGCCGCAGGGACCTTTTCGGATTCTATTAGTGATCACCTGCCTACTTTCTGTGTCTGGAATGGCCACTGCCTCAACCCCCCCCCCCAAGAATCATTCAATTTCAGGATTTTGCCAAACTAAACCAAACTGTACTTCTCAAGGATAATAATATAGACTGGTCTCCCATCTATCACACTGATGATGTAAACACTGCACTTGAATACCTGATGTCTCAGCTTCTTACCCTTCAGGATCTACACATCCCTCTGAAAAAAAGACGTCTCAGGGGCTCCCATAATAAATGGCTAAATAAAGACCTCCTTTGACCCATGATAAAAAGAGACAAGGCCTGGACCTTGGCAAAGAAGTCCCAACAATCAGAAGACTGGGTTAACTATAGACAACTGAGAAATGTCTGCAAAAAAGATATTCGGAAGGCAAAAAGGAGCTATTGCTTAAGCTTCTCCAATCTTCAGCAGGTGATACCAGGGTTTTTGGAACCACATCAAAAATTTCATTGGGCAAAGGCCCAAGATGGCCATTACCGACATGACACTGAATGACGCAAACTGTAATAAGTTACCTACTATTGCTAGTTCTCTTAATGCACAATTCTCAGATCTCAGATCTGTAGGTAAATTTGGAGACTGGCAATGGCACCACAATCTGCACAGGGGTTGTATACAGACCCCCTTCTCAGGGGAAGGAAATGGACAAGGAAATGATAGAAAGAATACTTAGAATGGCAGAAAAAGGGGAGATATTGCTGATGGGTGATCTGAATATGCCAGATGTTAACTGGAGTGCAGTTGCAGCAGCCACTTCAAAGAGTGGGGTTATTCTAGATGCCCTACAGGGGGCATGCCTTAGACAACTAGTATTGGAGCCCACTCGAGAGGGAGCAATCTTAGACCTGGTTCTCTCAAATGGAGATGAAGAGAGTATCACAGATGTGAAGTGGGTAGCCATCTGGGAACTAGCGACCATCGAACAGTATGGTTCACAATAAACACAGCAATAGAGTCAAGCCATACAAAGGCAAAAGTACTGGACTTTAGGAAGGCTGACTTTGCCAAAATGGGTGAGTGCCTAAGGAATGCACTAGCAAATGGGAAGGAAGAAGGGGTGGAATAACAATGGTGAATAATAAAAACTGCCATCACAGAGGTAACAAGCCTTTGTGTGAAGCAAATAAACAAAATGAAACAATGTAAGAAACCACTATGGTTCTCAAAGGAAGTGGCAGTGAAGGTTCAAGAGAAAAAGAAAGCTTTCAGGAAGTACAAGGAATCACAGAAGGAGCAGGACAGAGAACTGTATCAGCTAAAGCAAAAGGAAGCTGGGAAGGCAGTCAGAACAGCAAAGGCCCAAACCGAGGAAAAGATAGCCAACTCAGTTAAGAAGGGAGATAAAACCTTTTATAGGTACATCAGGGAGCGAAGGAAGACCAAGTCAGGGTTAGTGAGGCTTAATAAAGAGGAGGGAGGGTGGGCAAAGGGTGGCTGTGAAAAGGCAGAGATACTAAACAAATATTTTTGCTCAATATTTACAAAGGAAGTGGGGGAGGTACCTAAAACAAACAGTAGAAACACTCTGGATACAGAAGTTGATACCAGCCCATTTACAGAAGAAAGGGTTCTGAAAGAACTCTTAAAATTGAAGGTGGACAAAGCAATGGGGCCTGATGGGATTCATCCCAGAATTCTAAAAGAACTAAGGTAGAACTACTGACACCACTGACTACCCTCTTTAACAAATCATGGGAGGATGGGGTGGTACCCGAGGACTGGAGAAGGGCAGATGTGATTCTCCTTCACAAAAGTGGGAGCAAGGCAGAAGCAGGAAACTACAGACCTGTTAGTTTAATCTCAGTGGTAGGGAAAATGATGGAATCACTTCTGAAGGAAAGAATTGTTGAGTATCTAGAGGCCAGAGGGCTCAGGACCCAAGGCAGCATGGATTCACAGCGGAAGGTCATGCCAGACAAATCTGATAGATTTCTTTGACTGGGTGACCAAAGTAGTAGATCAGGGAGGGGCTGTGGACATGGCCTACCTAGACTTTAGCAAGGCATTTGACACAGTCCCACACAAAGATTAATATACAAGTTAGCCAGCCTGGGGTGAGTCCCAAGATGACAGCCTGGGTAAAGAATTGGCTGGAGAATAGGACACAGAGAGTAATAGTAAATGGAGTCCACAGTGAAGAAAGGGGGGTTACTAGTGGGGTACCAAGGGTTCAGTATTAGGACCGGTCCTCTTCAATGTCTTTATAAGTGACATTGCAGAGGGACTGGAAGGAAAAGTATGTCTCTTTGCAGATGACACAAAGATCTGCAACAGAGTTGATGCACAAGGTGGGGTGGAAAGGATGAGAAGGGACTTGGCAAGGTTAGAGGAATGGTCAAATGTATGGCAGCTTAGATTCAATGCTAAGAAGTGCAAGGTAATGCACCTGGGAAACAAAAACCCAGGGGAAGAGTACACAACGGGGGGTGAGATACTAACAACAACAAAAATGGAAAGGGACCTGGGGGTAGTCATATCAGATGACCTAAAGGTGGGCAAGCAATGTGAGAGGGCAGCAAGGAGGGCTGGGGGGATACTGGGATGCATAGGGAGAGGCATCACCAGTAGAAAACAGGAAGTTATTATCCCTCTTTACAGACAGTTGGTGAGACCCCATCTGGAGTATTGTGTGCAGTTCTGGAGACCCAATCTCTGCAAAGACATAGACAGGATGGAGGCTGTCCAGAGGAGGGCAACTAAAATGGTGCAGGGTCTGCACCGGAAGACATATGAAGAGAGGCTTAAGAAGCTGAATATGTATAGCCTCGAGGAAAGGAGGGAGAGGGGGGACATGATAGAAACTTTCAAGTACCTCAAGGGAATCAACAAAGTCCAAGAGGGTAGCATCTTTCAAAAAAAGAGGTGTACAAGAACAAGGGGGCACAATTTGAAGATAGAAGGGGGCTGCCCAGAGGTAATTTAAGGAAGTATTTTTCACAGAGAGGTTGTGGATGCATGGAACAGCCTTCTGGAGGAGGTTATGGAGTCAAAAACAGTGGTGGAATTCAAGCATGCATGGGATAGTCATAAGGCAATTCTAGGGGGTGGGGGTAGGAAGAAGTAGGCTGCTGGTTAACTAGGAACTGCAGCTTATCCATTAGGTAGGGAAATGGGCAGACTGGGTGGGTCAAGCGGTCCTTATCTGCCATCAAAATCTATGTTTCTATGTTTCTCTCCGAATACACTGAGAAATTCAACCAACCTCTTTCACATCCTCCTGAGGTTCAACTTTCACATGAAACGCTTTTTCGTCTCACATTAGTCTCCTCCACCGAAGTGCTGCATCTCCTCAAATCAGTATCCCCTTATGGATCTGCTGGCCCGAATGGGCTACTGCCAAGCTTCTTGAAGCAGGCAGGCCCTGCCCTTGCTGTTTCTATTGCAAGAATCTTTAATCTTTCCATAATAACCCAAACAGTACCAACATTGTGGAAAACCACTCATGTTGTCCCTGTTCACAAAAAAGGGGATACCAAAAATATGTCAAACTATAGATGGATTGCCATTCTCTCTACCCTAAATAAACTTCTCGAGAAGGCCATCACTACTCAGGTCACAAATTACGTGCACCTTCACAACCTTATATCCCTTACCCAGCACGGATTCCGAACAGGACACAGCACCAAAACTGCACTACTTCAGCTGACAAATGCAGTCCTTACAGCGATGGATAAGAGCCTGCTCAGTGGGGCCACATTTATCAATCTCACAAAGGCATTTGACCTTGTGAATCACTCTCTTCTACTTTCCAAACTGTCCCGCCTTGGCTTTGACCTGTCGACCATTTCCTGGCTCGATAGCTACCTCTCAGAGAGTTTGCAATTTGTCCAAATTGAATCTGCCATCTCAAATCTTTCCCCTACCTCTGTTGGAGTCCCCCAGGGATCTATTCTTGGCCCACTACTTTTCTTCCTTTTCATTAACAACTTGCCCTCCCTTCCCTATTCCTCCTCGTTGATCCTTTATGCTGATGACATGCTTCTCTCCAGTGGTAAAGATTCCTTCTCAGTAAGAGCACATCTTCAAGCAGACTTCAACTGCTTGCAGGAGTGGTTACTACAGAACAGGCTCCTAATAAATACTAAGAAAACCGTAAATATGCTTTTTGGCCCCCCCGTCAAGAATCAGATCTCTTACTCCAGACTTATTGACACATTCTCTAGATGACTCCCCTCTTGAATTTGTTACTTCCTTCAGGTATCTAGGAGTCACTCTTGACCCATCTCTTGATTTTAACCTCCACATTGCAGCTACGTGTAAGACAGTTTACTCAAAACTTGGTCTTGCTCTCTCTGCTCATAGACTTACCCATCATTGCCTGCTCTACTCGAAACTAAATTGGCTCTCCCCAGACTTGTTCAGACACTATTCTGCCGGTTGTACAATTGATAATATGATCAGAATGGGGTTCCCTAAATACCTTGCCGAACTATTAACTCAGCCCTCCCAAGCATACCTCTTCAGGGCATCTGCTCAAACCCAACTTGAAATTCCCAGATATCTCACAAAAAAAGGAGAACAATCCTTCGCCATATCTGCCCCCAGCTCCTGGAACTCCATTCCCTCCCACATCAAACTCTCCAAATCCCACAAGGCCTTTAAACTGGGTCTTCGGGCACACCTATTAGAATCCGACTGCTGCTCTTGTGCTGTAACATGAGCCTCTCTCCTAGCATTTTCTCCTCCCTATGGCACTTACTGATTTTCTGCTGGTCTCCAAAATCTGAAAGTTTCCCACACCTAGCAGAAATCCTGTTGTTATAATGCTACTTCATTTAAGTTTTGTTTGCTGTTTGTCATTTCAATTTAGTCATTGTTGTATCATCAGACAAAAATAATTAATGTAAAGTTATCTATTTCTCTTTGTCATCACTGATAATGACTGTACCTGGCTGTATACTGTTCAAATGTTTGTTCTCACCTCATGCTGCATCATGAAATACTCTTTAATGTTGATTCTGGTCTCCCCTGTCTGTACTCTCCCGGGTCGTGCCTGAATATTGGCAACATTGTTGTCTAGTGTACTTACCTGGTAAACAAAAAACAAATAAATAAATAGTCAGTCAGTCAGTTAAAAATCTTTATTGTTCGGCAAGATGCCATTACAGTTTAAAACAAAATACATACAATAACAAAGCTAAACAGGCATATAGAATACAAATAACAGGCTGTGTGAACAATTAATTATATGCTGTTATTATCAAGTTAATACCATTTGATTTCTATGAGATAGTCACTTAAGGATAATTAGAGATATAACCGAGGGGGTTACAACAGACCTAATTAAACCCACTTCATCAAATTCTCTCAGTCTGGAATGCTTTTTAAAGGTATATGGACCAGAATGGAAAGGTCAACTATTCGAAGAGGGAAATCCTGCAGAGGCACTCACATGATACCAGAAATCAAAAAAACTTTTCTGAAACCTTTCCAGACTACACCAGCCAGGGTGCTATTTAGTACCATACAAGGACTTCGCCAAATGAAGCCACCCTTTTTTGGTCAGCTAGAGCATAGTTACATAGATACATAGAAACTGTCATCAGATAAGGATTGCTAGGCCCATCTAGTCTGCCCATAAGCCTCAGTTATATGACACCACTCATTTATAGTTTGCACTGTCATACACTGTACTGCTCATTTGTTGTACTCTCCTAGGTCATGACAGAAAATAGGCAAATGTTTATCAGGTGCACCCTACTCAGTTAATTTTATTTATTCAGTTTTTATTTAGTTTTTTGTTGACCGGGTAAGTGCACTAGACAAATCCTGCCTATTTTTAGGCACAACCCTGGGGGAGGGGGATACAGATGAATCCTAAATAACCTTGAACCTTGAACCAGATTAAGCTGTTGGTGGTATTTTTAGTGAATAAAAATGAAATAAATACATTTAGCTATACTGCACTGAATTAGACTTGCATAGATTTCCATCATGGATGAGAGAAGCTGGATAGGCTTTCCTGTGTTCACCACCCCTGAGAGTCAAAGAATTAAAAAGACAGAAATATCTTCAGTCAACGAGCGCTGGATATCACACTAATCCAACTGTCACAAGGTAGGTTTGAATGGCTTTTTAGCATATCAAGCAAATGTAATGGCTCAATAAAGAATAACAAAAAATTCAAAACTAATGTAACCACAACAATGCGATCAACCTGGAAACAACTAAATAAGATTTCTTTACTGTTCCTCTAATCTTAATAGGTGTCTTTCATTTCTTACAACAGGGCATTGGTATATCACAGAGGGGTGGAACTGAACAATGATTTTTGGGCCATAAAGTCAGACCTTTAAGGTCAATACACAGAATACTCAGCCCCAGACAGAAATAGTAGGACTATGCCCATTAGAATCAAAGTAAGCCAACTTGAGCAGTCAAACTGAACCTGAAACCTACAGTAGGGGAAGATCCAAAGGGTACAAAGCAGCACATGCTGCTCTCTACCTTTATTGTCAGCACCCCAGCAAGTATTTCCCTCCAACCACCACTTGTGGCCTCAAATATAGTATCCCACAATGTATGGGCCTGATTTTAGAAGCTTGGCACAAGTCGCTGCTAAAGGCAACTTGCACCAAACGCTGTTGCAACATGGACCCTGCTCCCTATTCTAGAAGGGGCAGGGTCTGCGCTGTCAAGTCCCATGACTTGCGACATGTGGACAGGTATGCCAAACTAAGGGCATACCTGAGGGCATGTTGCTGTTGCAGCCCCCCAGCAGGTGTAAGTGCCTCTGCCCAGGGCAGCTGTGTCCCTCTATCCAGTCCCCGACCCAGTTTTATGCTGCAACTGTTTAAATATTAAAACCCTGATATCCCTGGTAGTCAGTGGCCCCCACCCAACCCAGCCAGCAGTGCAAGTCCCCTGCATCCCCCCACCCATCCCCAGCCGGTGACTGGCACAGTCCACCTCTCACTCTCATGGTAGCCTCCAACTGAGCTTGCATTACCTCTTACTGTATAGATGCACTCAGAAATGAATGAATACTCATTCATTTCTGAGCACGCCTATATACAGTAAGTGCTCATGAGGAGCTTAGTTGCTGGCTGGCTGTGGAGGTGAGGAGGTGGGCTGTGCCAGTCACTGGCTAGGGATGGGTGGGGAAGACTGGCACTGCTGGGTGGGGGCAGGTGGGGGCAGGTGGGGCCACTGTACTACCAGGGATCTCGGGGTTTATTTTTCAACATTTGCCACAACATATCAGGTTGGGGGCATGGATCGAGGGACACAGCTACCCTGTGTGGAGCTAGCAGTGTGGGGTTTGGGGACATGATATGTGGGCTGCCCTGTTTGATGGTTTGGGGGTTCTGGGGGCTGGGGTGGAGGTGCCCAGCTGAGCACATCTGCTGTGGGGGATTGGGGGCTGGGGGGTTGTGGGCTTCCCTGTTGGGCCTGATGGGGGTGTTCTTGGCAGGGGGGGAATCCTGAAGTGGGTTCAATGGGTCTCCAGAACCCCTGGAGGATGTATGTACAGTTACACCAGCTAAATGCTGGTGTAACTTACATTGCTGGTTCTCCTCCGGGGTTTCTTGTAGAATCCTAACATTGGGGACTTTGTTGCTGCCCTACTAAAATAGGGCGCAACTGCTGTCATAAACCCCCTAGCACCATGTCACAGGGGGTTTATAGTGCAACCGCTGGCGTAACTGCTCTTTGGTGCTAGTGGCCTGCGACATGTTGCAGGCCACATTGTAGAATCCTGCACATCACAACTGCTAGCATAACTTGCTATTTGCACCATTCTCTTTGGTGCAAGTGCTGTTAAGCCAGGTGTAACTCTTTTAGAATCGGGCCCTATGACTACACTGAATGTCTGGCCATTTCATCCTATGTAAAAAAAAATACTATTGTCTGGCATAAGCCCAATACACTACTACTTGATCCATAACTTGTCCTCTCAGTCTCCTAGTGTCCATCAGCACAGATATGATGACTTCCATCCAAAAATGAGACTCGTGGGACAACTTTTCATGTCCCCCAGATCTTATTGCATATGGCTCTTTATAAGGATCTTTATAAGAGTATCCCATCCCAGCTGCCATGATCGGCTCTAACATTAGATAATTTTACCATTAACATTCAGTAATGTCAGAACAGGTGTTTCTATACATTAATATTTCTATAAATCAGTCCTTAGGTCAAATGATTCTAGATGTACCTGAATAATGGTAAACAGGGACTCTCCTTAGATATTTAGAATTACAGAACATATGAAGTAAAAATAACAGTTTAAGACAACATGAACAAATACCAATAAGCATCTCCATCTCATAATGAGCTGTGCAAGATAGTCCTTAATATATAAAAATCATATGTAATAAGCAGATCATTAAAACATCTGGAAATCAGTAAATTAGCTAAGTTCATTGTAGTTAAAAAGAGGCAAGACGTCCGAGTCAAACAGGTATTGGTTCCTATAAAAACAGTAAGTCTGGGGCCATAATTTGTTTTCAAAAGGTGTTACCATTCTTTTCGACAGTCGGTAAATTGCCATATGATGTGCCACTGGATATACTATATATCTAAGAAGGAATAGAAGTATGTCTATGAAGAAAAGTATCTCAATGTGCACTCTCCAGGTCACTAGAACCGCATCCACATGAAGTCAGCAGAGAGAAGCAGTGAGGATTGTTTACTTACTGGCTCCCTGCTCATACTCTCATCAGTTCAGTAGATTGTTATTGTTCAGCTTTAAACCTCTACAATATGTTTTTTGAGGATGTTTCAATTCATGCCCTCATGGTTATGGCAACAGTTAGGAATATCCACCAATGTTGGGCTGAAATGTTAAAATGTTATCTCTTAGTGGCAAGAAAACCTCAGACTACTCAATACAGGTCGCCAAACCAATAGCCATGTTAGGTTCAGCAATGAGGTCACTCTGTTCTCCCTCACAAGGAGTCCATTAAAATTCAAGTAGTTAGTGGTTGATATACTGAATTCAGGCTAAAATTCTTCTAAGACTCCTTAGCATACCCTTTCACAAAAGGATTCATCATCTCCTAGGATCCTAAAATTCAGACCTCTGTTGTATTCAGTTCTTCAACTTCCAGGATTATATTATTTATAATCATCTGGGGAATGAGAAAGAAAATAATTGCTCCACTTAATGTGGTCAGTTTTACACAACTAGTATTTTATTAAGACCCTTGCAATCCTAGGTAACAGGAGCATACCTTTTCAAATATAAGATGGGCATGTCAGCACACATATTGAGCCTGCAGGCCTCACTCTTATCCTCACAGAGATACTCCCAGCTCCTGGGAGAGAATGGGGAGCTACCATAGTCAGTCACCTGCAAAGCCTCTTAAAGCACCCAGCCTGGACAAAAACACTCTGCCAACACAAGAGCTGCCTCAAAATAAAGAACAGGCAGGGAAACCTCCCGGTTTATGATAAGACAACAAAAACTGCTTCTTCGGAGAGAACAGCCACTCTGTGTTCGCAAACAGTGAAAACAATTTACTGATGCAACTCAATTACTAATATAAGCAAAACTTACATTTAACACATGCAAATGGCTAAAGAATTAAAGTAGCATCAATGATGAAAGTTTTAAAACGCCAAGCAAACACAGTGCAGCGGGGAGCGGAGCAGCATCACTGCCATCTAACTGCTCCAGATCGGGTTCTATATGCAGGGCTATCTATACATTGTGGTAATGTGGACCTCGATTTTATGGTAGGACCTCATGTTTGCCAGAGGGCAGAATATGACTATTTATGCAGGGATTCCACAGCAGTTATATAATGGCATTACATTCTGTCACAGATCAAATGAGTCCCAAAAAATGAAATGTAATCATCCTGAAAAAATGTAGGACAAAAACTAAGTAACAATAGGATGGTTCCTGAAAAAGAGCCTTCAGGGAGATCTTTCATTAGTTGGCTTATCAACCATTCCTGGCATATGCTGATATAATGACAGCACACATTTTACACTTTAAGGCAAGTCTAAATTGATGCAAAGCAGTACTCTGTCAGCTATAGCTTGAAGTTATGAGGACTGTGACATTTGCAAGGGGGACATTTAGTGCCATCCAAGAAAATGTATCCAGTTCATAAACTAGTGATTCTAGCTATCTAATGGACCATCATAGATCATTCCACAAGTATCTATATGGTGTTAAGATAACTGTGATGGCAGACAATTCCTTCACATACAGGAAGACTTCTGCCAAGGTAAACACAGCTGGGGAATGCTGGTTGCCAGCTCTCCCAGCTTATGACTACAGCATGATGTATCAGCCAGGACTCAATTACATTGATGCAGATGCCTTGTTCCAATGCCCCCCTAGGTACTCCAGTTGTACAGATGAGTTGATTCACATACTAGAGGATGCAGTAAAGGCCACATGTAAACAGTATGATGTGAATGAACTAGTCAACCCTGCAAATTCTGCAAATTGCAGATACCTGGAGGGAATTCATGGATCTTCCACCCAACATCTACTGCAATTTTAACACTTGGGACACAACTTCCATACCACAATTGAGTCAAGAAGACATGAAGTCAGCAAAGAAACAAACCATCTTTTAGCATTACTGCCCATACAAAGGAATGGGATGCCACTAAAGTGACTTCAAATCACTCAAACATGGCTTTTCTATTGGGGGAAGGGACCTAATTCAAACTTAAAGGCAATCTCATTTACAGAGCACTGCAAGGAACTAAGTGATTTATCCATCATCTACTGCTCTTCTAAATAAAATTCAGAAACATTATAATGCACTCTCTCCATGACAGCATGAGCCATTTGAGAAGATCCTAGATCTGGCCCAAGCTCAGTTGTGTGCAACGTGATTATGCTGGATGCTTCATCGTCCAGCTTATCTCAATGCCTATTAACCCCACCCGAGCATGCATGCACACAAACCTGTCTTTCATACTGGTTCTGCTGTACTACTCACTTAATCTGATGACACCACTGAAAATAGACATATTCAGAATAATTTTAACCTATTTTATTTTTGCTAACCAGATTATTGCCTTCACATTATGGACATTCTCTCTTATTTGCTGTCTCTCGGTCACTATTTCTCTGTCTCTTTCTCTTTCTGTCTCTCACTCTTTTGCTCTCTCTTTATCTTGCTTTAATTGCTTTTATAATCCTATTACTGAAGTTTGCACCCTATCTGACCTAGTGTCTCATTTTACAATGTCCATACCATGTACTGTATTGTAGTCTTGTGTTGTTCTAGCTTAATTTTGATAAAGCTCCTGTGTGTGGTTTAACCATGGGTCAGCAGTTGTATGTAAGACTGAGCTTTTCTGATGCTTCTCTAGTGAAAGTATTGCAATGCTTGTGGTAAAGGGGAAAATAACTGAGAAACAGATATCCTCTCATTAAGTCTGATGTGTATTTTTCAATCTGCTATTCAACATTTAATAACATCTGATTATATTATTTATGTGATGGAGCATATTAAATTCAAAATGCGACATGAAAGTTTATTTATTTATTTATTTATTTGTACATCAGTTTACAAACTTTGAGCCAGAGGCTCATTTCCAAATGTACCTTGTCTCATTGAGGACAGACAGAGACAACTTTAGGTTACAGTATATAAGACACAGACTTAGGGTTACACAGAATGGTTTCATACATTTATACAATTTTGTAGACATTTCAAGGATAACAGCTGAGCCCATGCTTGTAGTAACAGAGGAAATAAGCTATGGGGGAAAGTTGGGGGTGAGGTGCGTTGGAGTGCCACCCAGGAGGCGTTGTCAAGTGTGGAGAGATCAAGGTCCCATTTAGAAACAGGAGCAGCTGCGAGTGTTAAACAGTTGGCTCTGAAGGGCGGTTTTGAATTTGGAGATTGTGGGGGCATTGTAGATGGGAGCAGGGAGAGAGTTAAACCAGGATGGAGCTTGGTAGAAAAACGACCTCTGACCATGGGTGGTCCTGGATCTGGGGACCAGTAGAGTGGTCTTGTCGGAGGTTCAGGTTGCGATAGTGGGTTGGGTGTGGCGGATGGAGGCTGTCACTCCAGGAGGAGATAGCCCGAGTAGAGTTTTTTTTGTGAGGAGGCAGGTTTGATAACGTAGCCTTTCATCTAGGTTTAGCAGTTTTGCCTCGTCATAGAGTTGACAAGTATGTGTGAGCCTGGGGGCACCAGTAATCAGCCTGCAGGACTTATTTAGGGTGAGTCAAATTTTATTGAGGGTGGTAGTGTCAGCAGCACCATAGATTGGCAGGCCATAGTCAACAAGGGACAGTACAGAAGATGTAACTGCAAGTCAGAGGGCATCGGGAGGGAGGCAGTTTTTGTGGCGGTAGAGGATGCTAAGCCATGTATTAGTGGTGGATGCAAGGGCGTCAATGTGGGTGTGGTAGGTGAGGGCTGAGTCGAAAGAAACACCAAGATATTTGTAGGAACAGACTTGTTCAAGTGGTTGTTTGGTACTAGGGAGGATATGGAGTGGGAAGTTGCAGGCTTTGTTTTGGGGGTGGGCAAAAAGCATAGTTTTGTTTTTTTGGAGATTAATGACGAGTCTGTGCTCTTTAAACCAGGCTTCAGCATCATTATAGGATTGTTGTAGAGTATCCTGGAGGGAGATGGGATTGCGAAGGGTGGCAAAAATGACAGCATCATCTGCATACATAAGAATTTTGCCAGACCATGCACTGGACAGGGTGTTAAGATAGAGTGAGAAGAGTAGGGGACCCAGGATGGAGCCCTGGGGTACCCCTGAGCAGATGGGATGAGTTTCAAAGAGTATTCCATTGATTTTTACACATTGGGAGTGGGTGAATAGGTAGCTTGTGCACCAGGAGAGAGGGCCAGCAGAGAAACCCGTGTGGCATAGGGCATCCAGCAGAAGAGGGTGGGAGACAGTATCGAAGGCCTTTGAGAGGTCAACAGACACTGCACCAGCTAGGGACCTGGCATCCAGGGAGGAGTGTAGGAAATTGTAGAATTTGGCTAATGCAGTGCCGGTACTGTGACCAGCACGGAAGCCATGCTGCTCTGGGCATAAGATGTTATACTGAGTAAGGTATTCAGTGATTTGAATAGCCACCATTTTTTCCAGTGCTTTGGAAAGGGGGGATGGAGATTGGTTGGTAGTTCCCGGTGGAGGACCTGTCGCCCCCTTTATGAATGGGTGTGATTATGTCTGTTTTCCATTCTGTGGGAAATTGCCCCAGACAGAGGGATTGGTTGAGTAGGCTGGTGAGTGGGGCAAGGACTTCATCCTGCACCAGCTGGAGAATACTGGGGTCTAAGGAATTGCTACTGGGACAATTGCTTTTTAAAGCTTTAATTAGGAGTGGTCTGGCTTCCTGGGCAGAAACCCTACATAGGTAGAAGCTGGGGCATTGGAGGTCAGGGGGAGGTAGGGTGGGGGGGTCAAAGAAATTACTGGGGAGGACAGAGCTAAGGTCAGTAAAGGAGGTGTTAAGGTAGTTAGCTATGCAGGCAGGGTCGGTGGAGGTAAAGCCGTCAATAGTGAGCTGGGATGGGGGCAGTGTGATTTCCCATTTAGTTGTTTAACATTGTCCCAGAAAGTCTGGGCACACCCTCAGTAGGAGGTGAGGGTGGCCTGGTAATGGTCTGCCTTGGCTTTAGAGATGGCCCAAGTGCACCTGTTCCATGCAGCATTGTAGGCCTGTCTATCAGCCATCCAGCCAGTCTCAGTGGCAAGGTGCCAGAGGTTATCCCTATTTCTGAGCATTTGTAGTAGGGCAAGGGTAACCCAGGGTGCATTACATTTTTTGGATCGGATTCCTGTGAGAGGTGCAAAGAGGTCACAGGCCTTGTTGAAGGTTTGGGAGAAAATGGTGAGGGCAGTGTCTATGTCGGGTGCATGATGAATGGGGGACCAATTAATCTGGGTCATAAATTGTTTGAGTTTTAATAGCCCACTAGGTTGGAAGCACCTGTGGAGTGTGGTCAGGGCTGTGGGTTTGGGAGTGGGGCCCACCCATAGGAATAGGATAGGGGAGAGGTCACTTAGTGAGTCTGGGAGGACCTGGATGTTATGAATTTTTGGGGGGCGGCTGGTGATAATGACATCCAGAAGGGTATTGGTTCCTCTCTTTGGGTTTACTCTAGTGGGCTGGGAAATAAGTTGTCAGGTCTAGGGCAGCAAAAGCATCTTGGCTAGTGGAGGAGGAGGCGCTGAGCCAGTTCACGTTTAGGTCCCCCACTAGGATTTGTTCCACCTTGTGGTGGAGGGTGGCAAGGTATTCTGTTAAGGATATCAGTGCCGGGTTCTGGTTCTTTGGGGGAACAAAGGCAGTGGTGAGATACAGAGGGCCCTTGGAGGGGTCAGGAGCAAGTTTGAGTGTAAGGGCATGGGCCCCATTTACAAGAGCAGGGGCAGGGATTGCTTGTCCGTTAATTGTGTCCCTGGTATAGATTGCACAGCCACCCCCACGTTTGCCTACTCAGTCCTCCCAGTATAAGGTATAGCCTTGGAGGGAGACAAAGGAGTGAGGGGTGGATTTGGACAGCCATGTTTCAACCAGGGCTATGATGTCTGGTTGACATAGCAAGGCTCAGCACTGGAGGGCATCAAATTTTTTCATTAGGTTGCATATGTTCATGGAGGGTATGCGGAGACCAGTGTACCCAGCTAGTGGGATGGAGGGGGCTGGGCCTGGGTTTGGATGTATATTACCTGATAGAAGTAGTAGGAAGACCAAGGCTCTAAACAGGGGGTGGTAGTATGTCAACTTCTGGGGGGTGCACAGGGATGGGAGGAGGCCATAGGGGAACAAGGAATGGGCAGGGTTCAAAGGCTTGGGAGGGCAAGGATGAGTAGCAATGATGGGGAGGCAAGATAGGCAGTGGAGGGGCTTGCAGGGGGCGGATACCGTGGGCCCAGGTACATAGTCAGTGTAGGGTGGGATCGGTCTACGTCAGGGAGAGTTGTGGGTGCTGGTACAAGTGGGCCAGGGAAGATGTCTGGCTGATGGGATGTGGGTACTAGCATGTAAATGAGGGGGAGACATTTGAGGAGGAGGTGTACAGACATAGTGCCTAAGGTAACAGCAGAGCAGAGAGGTTCAAGTATCTTGGCTGTCCCTCAGAAAGCATAGCTACCACTTTGGAGTAGTGGTAGTGTCACGGACTCTGGTGGACAGGGTACAAGGTTCAAGGCCCAGGCAGGGCAGTTGAGATAGGACCTGGGTGAGAGCAGAGATCTGGGGTATGGGGGACTTAAAATGGGCTGGGTTTGGGCCAGAAATCAGGGTGGAAATAGCACTCCTAGTGGTCACTGGGGGTTAGTGGCAGGCTAGGTATGGGTCCAGTGGTAGGGCAGGGGGTCAGTATGTAGGGCTAGCTAGAGGCTAGGTGTGGGGGTGAGGCATGGGCAGAGTGTGGGGAGAGGAGTAGTGTAAGTGGGTAGAGGGGTTCCAGGAAGTAGGAGGAGGAGGAAATACAGGTGGAGAGACAGAGGTGAAATAGTCTGAGGGTCCCTCTAGTGGCTAGCAGGTATAACCTGCAAATGGAAAAGTGGGGATTTAGTAAAATGACAAACAGCATATGATGTCACAGGAGAGCGCCTATATAGGAAATGCTGAGCCAGGGTTGATGGTGTGGTGGGCGGGGCACGCAGCGCATCGACTGGCTAACCCCCCCTTGCAAGGGTGCTGCTACAGGAGGTAGTGTATTACCTCTTAGGCACCTGAGTAGCTTTCAGCTCCAGGAGGGAGCTCTGTGTGTGGGCTGGGGAGTGTTCCAGAGTCTGGTGGGGCTGAGGGACTGTGGGAGACCTATATTGTGAGAGGGGACAAATTAGTATGCAGCGGGAGACCTGGATCACTTCATTGCACATGCTCGAGCGATTATCCCGATTCTAGCAGTCACAGATGGGGAAAGATGCAGGTAAGCAAATATTCAGCTAAACAATAACTGTAAACTACAGTATCACAGTGGTTCCCCAATTAAATTAGCACACAGTGGTCCCCAAGCAGCAGATCCGCGATCACTAGAGAGCGCGCCCCCTCCCCAGTCTCACAGAACCCTTCAGTTTAACATGGCAACCACTAAACAAATCACAAAGCATTCAAGAGGCAGTTGCAGGTCATTATAAGAACAAACACAGAGTTCAACCACAGTTCCCACTGTCTCATACATTTACCCCATGGAGGTGCCATCATGAGACACAGAATGTTCACAGGCCTATCAGATACAGGGAATACAGTTTGTGTATCCCATGCTCTGCCACCTGTAAGAGAAGCTATTCTGTTTCACACAGAATTTCAGTACAACAGAGCTCATTATATGGGTAGAGATGGGCATACTAACTACAGTGGTGGGATTTGGGATTTGGAAATAGGGACATATTGCTTTGACTGTGGAGCAAAATTCAATTCATGGAGACCAACATGACATCCATTACAGAGTTGATGTACTGTACCTTGGACTAAGAGATCTTACAGAATCATCCTGAGACTCTAATGAGCAACATTAACAGTATACACAGCCATTAATCCCCTGCCACATCCAAGCAAATGCATATGTACGCTGGGTCCCTGTCCAGGACTGGCATGCATCATGATGTGTCTTCTGCTAATACTATCATGCATGATTCACCATAAAGGAACAGACAGACACACAGCAGCTTGCAGGAAACCTATATTCTGGAGACCAAGACACATTCTGGTAAGTCTTGCCCCCCATTTCATTTGATCTGCTCCCCACTCCTTGGGGGAACTTCCCTCCTTCCCATGGGGTCATCACACACTCCGTAAGCTCAGTCCCAAAGCCCCATTTTAATGCACTCTTACATAATTCAGGACTATTTAGGTAAATCAGGAATATTTAAATAAATCAGTATGCAGTGCTTAAAGGTGCAGATATACTTGTTACAATTTGTAAGACAGTTCCACAGAATATCAAACAGTATCACTATTTATGAAAACCAATGACAAAGTGACCAAAAATAAATAAACCCTCAAGTGCAAATAAATAAAACTAAAGATGATCAAGTACAGCTATATTATCACGTGATCATTATACTTGATCAGGTACATTACATTAGTCTTACATGTTAATATATTGTGCAGATAACAAATAAGAGGACACTATAGCAATAAATTATTAAGATCCACGTATGTCTAAGTAAATGTACAAAATAGCTATAAAAGAGAAAGTGAGGGGTGGGAGTGGATGTCAAAAAAAACAAAAGTACATGTAAGAGAATGGTACCATATCCAAAGGTAGAGTGTCTAGGCTGCATATGTTTGTCATACAAACAGTTGCAATCTTGGTCTTGGGTCATCCAGAAGACATGTCAGACATAAAATAGAAAAAAATGGACAAAACTCCATTCAGTATAACTTCTTTCAAGTTTACTGATCTTTCATTCAACACATGGAATATCTGGGTGACGTCTTGTAGCCCATGCTACTTCATCAGACCCATCTCCAATGCTGTGTTAGCTAGATATATATTAT
Organism: Neoceratodus forsteri; assembly: GCA_016271365.2. Classification (NCBI taxonomy): domain Eukaryota; kingdom Metazoa; phylum Chordata; order Ceratodontiformes; family Ceratodontidae; genus Neoceratodus; species Neoceratodus forsteri. The sequence continues at coordinate 482,836,100 of CM028137.1, read as the reverse complement.
GTATCATTTATTCAAATTAATTAATAATTTCCTATAGAAGAGTGCCACCACCGCCAGTAAATAGATAGTGTTCCCTTTACCACCTTCAAATAAATGTTCAAGTATATTTTTCACATTTTAAAAATCTAATTAAATACAATTGTGTACCCCTGCATGTAGGCCTATTATATTGCCAAATAATTATATAATCTCATCTCAAAGTAATGCTAAAATATTTATAACATAACTCATGTAGCTTTGACTAAGTATGACCCATAGTTCAAGTCTTCATTTAAAAAATATAATAATAATTCTAGCTGTATGTACTTATGTAATCACAGATTGAAAATAATAATTTATTTTCCTCATACCTCTTGTATTCTTTCCCTTGTAAAGCTCTATATCTTTTGAGTATTACATAAATTATTGTTCCTTTTAAAATACAAGAATAATATTGAAATATGCACATAAACATTCATATAAGACATTGTTGCTAAAACCAGCTATCTCCCATATTTCAAATATCCAACCAGATCTGTAGTAAATTCAACTACTGTAGACTTGCTCAATTTTATAGTCTCAGTTTAGAGATATTGTGAATATTTTATCTGTATGTACTATGCAGTGACAGATAACATAAAATAATGATTTGTTTCCCTGTGATCCACTACAGATAAAAATATTCTATTTATATATTATTTGTAGTCATTACATACAATGTCATTTTATCTCTTCTCCTTGTGCCTTTTATCTTTTTTCTGTAATTGGGCTCTGAATTGCTTGTGCCTAAAACCAAAATTTCCACCGTTTAAGAGCCAAATATTATTTTTATTAGGTTACAACAAGTGTGACTTATTAATTTCACAGTGCTACATTCTGTGTGTCATATCTCTAGCTTATGTTGACCTTATTTAGCAGGGGTGCACCATGCTTTAGTCTGCATTTGTTTAGTCTGTTTCATAATTTTTCCTGTATGAAATTTAAATGGAAACATTTAATGCCTTGACGCTCCTCCATAATCTCTCTTTGTATGTACTTCTGTGTAATGAATTCCTTATTGACAAACAGTGATGAACCCATCATTGTTGCACCTCCTCATCCCTGCAGGCTTAGGTAGTGGTCCAGGCAGCAGATATGTGCAGTATTTATACTGCAATGCAGAAGGGCAGTGATGTCACAAGATGTTGAACAGTGATCTGCCCATCATGGTTGCTACAGGTAATTGTCTGCTCAGCTCCTGCCTACCAGGTAGCTCAAGGGGATCATGTAGAATGGTGGAAGATCCCCAGCCTCCCCGACTGCAAGCTGCAGTAGTTCAATCCTCTCCCAGGGCTACTGTGCCCCATGGTTTTAAATTAAAACATGTTTTACTAACAAGTAAAAAATACATATCTAATTCCATTTTTTATTTAAAGCTAAGTGTTTATATTTATTTTTAATTTATGAATTGTGATGAGAGGAAACCAGGCAACATGATTAAGCAGGTTGGTTTTTGGATTTCAATATATGCAAAATTTCAATGTTTATAAAAATGAAATGTTAATAAATGCAGTGCTTTCCACTTTTATAGTCAATTTGTCAGCCATAGCAAGAACACCCACTATGTATTGACAGTGACATGTAGCATAGCTCAGATCCCCCAACCTATGCCAAATAATTAAATACTACAGTTTGCTCTCCTTCCACCACTACCCTGTTCCATTGTTCTTTTAAAATGTGCATTTGGGTCTGGACTAAATTTGTTAGTTTCTACATCGTACTATATGTAACCTTAGAGTTCTATACCGATTAAATAATTATAAATTCCAGCACTTCACAGTTGTAGTCAGTTGACCATCTATAATCAAATCACCTTCGGTATATCCCTCTAATGTACAGATTCTCACAACATACAGTAAGCTGTAATTTGCCACAATCATTCAGAAATGTCACCAGTCCTTAACAGCAGTCCCACTAAGCCAAGTATCGAAAAGGTCAATGTTCAGAAGTGAAACAGGAAGATGTTATTTTCATCCATCATTCAAAAACATCACTAGTCCTCAACAGCAGTCCAACTTAGAGATGGGTGAAGTTGAGAAACTTTGCTCCATGAATTAATCCACAAATTTAGCATAATTCAAGGATTAATTCACAGATATGAAGTGCAAAGTTCCACCTGTGAAGTGTGGAATTTCACCTGCCAATGGTAGAATTTCTCCGCTAACAGAGGAATTTCGCCTTTCGTGGGTGAAATTCTACAATTCGCAGGCAAAATTCTGCTGTTTGTGGGTGACATTTTATACTTCATGGCAAAAGTCAGCAAAAAAAAACTGCTGAAGTCTCATAGTCGAGTTTTGAACCTAGAAGCAAAAATTCACAGATTGCTGTATGGAGGTGAATTTCCAAACTTTGCTGGAACTTCACTGGTGAATTTAAAATTTACAACATCTCTAGTCCCTCAGAGCCAAATATCTTGAACGTTCATGTCCAAAAGTAGAATCACAAAAAAAATGGACCAGTCACATTCCTCGTTTAGTCCAGTTTCCAAATTTGTAGTATTCATTGTGAAAATCTCCCCAAACTTCCCTTTTTAGCAGGGTAACATCACAGCCTCTACTTCATTTACATTTCTCCCCCTTCTTCATGCTCCAGAATCTTAAAAATGTTACAGAATGTCCAGCAGAATGGTAGTGTTTTGCCACCACTGAGTTTTTATCCTGGGTTCAAATGTCACTTTTGTGTTCACTGATCTGAAATTGTAATTTCCTTCTTGCTTTGCCAACATAAAGTTTGTCATATGAAAATTGCAAGAGATACATAACATGGTCTATTTTGCAGGTAACATGCTGTTTCATTTTATACTTGACATTTCTGTAAGAGTGTTCAAGAAAAGTCTTTCTCAGGGTATTTCCACACTGAAAACATGTGTCACATGGAAAATTCCCTGCTGCCAGGGGTCTCAGTAATAACTGTCCTTTCTCTTTCATCCCCTTTCTTGTGACATCATGCTCTATACGTACAAGTATGTCCTTTATGGTTGCATTCTCTTTAGATGTAAAAAAAGGAAACTCTTGAAATCTTTTGTTAATTTTACTACCCACCTGCTTAACATGCCAGTGTTTATTAATAATTTGGTTTATTTGGCCACTTAAGCTACTATATGCAGTAGAAATGAAGATTCTGTCCCTAGCTTGTCCATATTTTGACCAGTCAATAATTTCTCCCTTTACATCATATTTACCTCTTCTACTGCTTTTCTAATGATAGTCATTCTATTTCTAAATCAATGGGCCATATCATCCCTCACCAGTTCAAATTTTGTAGATTCACTGCAATTGTGCTTTGCCATTGTGAATTGTGCTTTCAGTATAATGCCCTTCACTCTAGGATCATGGATGTTGCTGTGATGTAAAGTGGTGTGTCTGTCGGTATCTTTCCTATTCAAGGTAGTCTCTAATTTATTCACTCCCTTACATATAAGTAAATCTAAAAACAGTATTTCCTGTTTACTGGCATGCAGATTAATCCTTCAGGGCCACAGACTGATATATCAGTCCAAAATTCCTATATGTTCTAATTCTGTCGGCAGCCTATGGGTTAAATTTAAGATAATCTGTTCTATTGTTCAAAAATTCTGTGAATTTCTCTACCTGTGTTAACTCACCTTCCCATTTAGTAAAAATATCAATAAAGCATTTATAATATAACATTTTTTTAAAGAAAGGGTTAATGATATTATTCAGCATGTGTTTTTTCAAAGTGATACATGAACAGATTAGCGAAGGCAGCTACCATTGTGCTTCCCATCACTGTAACCATTATTTGTATATAGAATTCTCCTTCAAAAGTAAAACAGTTTTGTTCTGACACCAATTCACCACTTGTGTAAGGAGCTTACTTGGTGGAAATTCCTCACCCCTTCCCCTCAAGAACTCCAACATTGTTGAAAGTCCCTCTTCTTGTGGAATGCTAGTATACATCTTTCACACCTAACATAACTAGCTTAGTGTCTTTCAGATCCTTGTTCCATAAATATGATTTCCCTAACATGTTATCACATGTCCAGCATCATGTATGTACATAGATATTTTGAGTACCTTTGCTTGCAGATGGAAATTAACATATTTAGATCAAGGTTCCAAATTGGATCCTATACCAGACAAAAAGGGTCTGCCCAGGGGGTTGAATGGGTCCTTATGAACATTTCAAAGTACATAAAAGACTGGTATCCTAAGATTTGCACAGAGTAACATGCCCTTCTCCTCTTTCACAATCCAGCCCATATCTATCTCCATTTCCAACAATTCCTCAATTTCTGTCCTTATTTCTGATGTGGGATCTTGTTCAATTTTCAAATATCTTGTTTCATCCTCCAGTTGTCTTAAAGATTTCTTTTTATATTTGATATAATCACAGATTACAATCCTAAAGAATTTCAGCATCAAATAAAGGACCAGACCATGCACCTGTTTTGCTACGATTAGATTGGGGCTCTTACCCAGGGAAAGGTTTGTGGTGGTTAAATAATTATCTGCTAAATAATATTCCCTCAATTATAGAGATGATCACAGACAGAATCCCTCAAAATATAGCAGATAATGATTATGAGGATATTCACCTGAGCACTTTATGAGATACAATAAATACAGTCCTTAGGTAGGAAATTATCAAATTCTCATCCCATTATAAAAAATCTCAAACAGAATGCCTAGAGACTCTTCAGAATCAACTCAAGGACCTCCAGGTCTTGCAGCTGGATGAACTCAGTCAGTGACTTCATTGTTACTGGCTGCAAGACAGCAGATACACGACATTTTGAATGTAAAAACTAAGCTTGCACGTCAGTTTATAAAACAAAAATATTATGAGGGTAGTTCTCATACAGCCCATATTCTAGCCTATAGGTTACAGCAAAAAATCAGTCAAATGACTATTAGTCAGATATGAGACTCTCTGGAGTTCTGGCTAAACACCCCCAGGAAATACTGTAATGCAGGTTTTTCAGACTTACTATCAGAACTTTTACTCTTCTTACATCTCTTCTACTACATACAAGGTTGCTGCTCTTTTTAGAGGGTCTGCACCTATCCAAACATTCCTCTACATGATTTAGTCAGCTGACTGCCCAGATCAATTTATTTAAGTATTGCACAAATCAGAATTACAATCTTTTGAGTCATGGACTCATTTCCAAAGGCTCCTCATCAGACACATACAGATTGCAATAAACAAAACATGACATAGTAAAAGTAACATAATAACAGAGTTTCATATAGTATTGTAGGTACATGAGTTGGTATAACAGTATGACAGAGGAATGACATAGAATAACTTCATCTAGTAAATACAGAGCTATAACATGGAATAACTTCATAGCTGTCCAATGGACATTGTCGGGGGGGCAGTTGATGGCTGGAGAGTAGAGCTGGGGGGGGCATGAGTTAATCAGCAGTTGCAGCAGTATGAGGCAAAGAGGTGGTTTCTGAATGCAACTTTGAAGGGGCCTGTTCTAGGGAGGCTAACAATAGATGCAGAGAGGGAGTTGTACTATAGTGGAGCTCTATAAGGAAAAGACCATTGTGCGAGCGAGGTCTTGACTCTAGGTACTGTGAGGGTTGGTTTGTAAGTACTGTGGGTCAATACTATGGGGGCGGTAACACTGAGGAAGGAGGTCACCCTGGGAGGGGAGAGGCCCAGGAGTATTTTCTTAGCCAACTGACAGGATTGGTAAAGAAGCCCCTCTTCAAAATTGAGAATGTTGGTGGATGAGTACAGACAGCAGGTGTGGGTGCATCTTTCAGCACCTGACAGGAGCCTGAAGGCCTTATTAATGGATAGTTGTACTCTGTTGAGGGCAGTTTTGTCAGCAGCTGCATAGCAAGGGAGGCCATAGACTACCAGGGATAGGACTTATGAGGTGACGACCGTGTGAAGTGCCTCGGGGGCAGGCAGTCCCTGTGGTGGTAGAGGAGACAAATTTATATGTTTATGGCCAGAGAGAGCTGCAGTATGGTGGTGGAAGGTGAGGGCAGGGTCAAAGGTGACGCCCAGGTATTTGTATTTAGTCACCTGTTCAAGAGGGACTTTGGTGCTGGGGAGGATCTGGAGGTGGGTGTTTCTGGTTTTATTCTGATGGTGAGCAAATAGCATAGATTTAGTTTTTTTTAGGTTGATAACCCACCTATGATCAATGAACCATTGTTTGGAATTGGTGAAGGAGTGCTGGAGAGTGTTCTGGAGGGTGGTGGGGTATGGGTGTGAGATGAGAAGGACAGCATTATCTGCATAGAGAATTACTTTTTCAGTGCAGAGGGTGGGGAGTGTGTTAAGGTAGAGACTGAAGATGAGTAGGCCTAATATGGAGCCTTGGGGAACTCTGGAGTCGACAGGTTGGGGTTGGACAGGGAGCTATTGATTTTTACCCACTGGGACCTTGATGACAGGTAGCTGTCAAACCAGAAAAAGGGCCCTGAGAGACAGACCAAGATTCTGCATGGAGTTAAGAAGAAGAGGGTGAGAGACCATATCAAAGGCCTTGGAGAGGTCAATAAAGACTGCTCCAGCCAGGTGCCCCTTATCCAGAGCTGTATGGAGGAAATTGGAGAACTCTAGCAGTGCAGTGGTGATAGTGTGCCCTGCGTGGAAGCCATGTTGCTCCCTACACATGATGCTGTGCTTGGTAAGGTAGTCAGATAGCTGGTCAGCCACAATTTTTTCCAGTGCCTTGTAAAGCGGGGGCAGGATAGAAATTGGCCGGTAATTACTGGGGTGGTGCAGTCTCCGCCTTTGTGAATTGGGATGATGATTGCCATCTTCCAAGCAAGAGGGAACTGTCCTAGGCAAAGTGAGCAATTTAGCAGGTGGGTGAGGGGGGTGAGCACTACGTCCAGCACTCACTGAAGTAGGCTAGTGTCCAGAGGGTTGTTGCAAAGGCTGGTGCTGTTGAGGGCTTTTTGCAAGTATGGCTTGGCTTCTTGTGGGGTTATGGTCTGGAGGTGATGGGGGGGTGGTGGTGGTTAGGTGTGAGGGGTGTGGGACTGGATCAAAGACATTCTTGGGCAGGACTGAGCTGAGGTTGGTGAAGGAACTGTTGAGGCTGTTGGCGATGGTGTGTGAGTCTGTGGTAATGGAGCTATTAACGACGAGTTGGGATGGGGGAGGACTGTGTCTTCCCATTCAGTTTCTTTAACTTACCCAAGAAATTCTGGGCATTACCCCAGGAGGAGGCAAGGGCTGATTTATAGTGCTCAGCCTTAGCCTTTCGGATGGGCCACGTGCACCTATTACGCTCGGCATTATAGGTCTGCCTGTCTGCCGGTTTTCCTGAATTCACTGCTATATGCCAGAGGTTGTCCCTTAATTTCATTTATTGGAGCAGTGCTGGGGTGATCCAGGTGGCATTTCATTTTTTAGTTAAGGTCTTGGCAAGGGGTGAGTAGACGTCACAGGCTTTGTTGAAGGAGCTACAGTAGTGAAATAGTCAAGCCCTTGGCCTATAGTTGTGGAGTGGGTAATGGGGGTCCAGTTCCATTGGACAAGGTAAAGTCTTAGCTTACTGAGGCAACTGGGTTGGAGGCATTGCCTGTGGAGTGTTCTGGGGGCAGGTTTCTGAACCTGGGTAGACCAGGATAATATGACTGGGGAGTGATCGCTAAGTGCATTAGGGAGGACGTGTAGGTCAGTGATCTTGTGGGGACGGCTGGAGAGAACATTGTCTAGAAGGGTACAGGTGCCAGAGGTGGGGTTATACCTAGTAGGTTGGCAGATGAGTTGTGTCATGTTGAGGGCAGTGAAGAACTCAGTTACATGTGAGTTAGAGCTGCAAAGCCAATATGAGTTCAGGTCCCCTAGAAGGATCTGCTCAAGCTTATGTGGTAGTTTGGAGAGGTAGTTTGTGAGCAAGTAGATGGCAGGAGTTTGGCTCAGAGGGGGGATATAGGCCACAGTAAGGATCAGTGGTGCCTTAGCAGGGTCCAGGGTTATTTTTAGGGACAGGGTTTGGGCACCATTGTCTAGTTTGTGTTATGGGAGGCCATGACCTGATAGGGTGTCTCACATGTAGAGGGCACAGCCACCACTGTTCTTATTGGCTCAGTCTTCCCTGAAGAGGGTGTAGCCAGGGAGGGAGGGAGATGAAGAAGTCAGGGGTTGTCTTTGACAGCCAGGTTTCAACTAGGGCTAGGATATTGGGATTGTGCTAAGTGGTCCAGCACCGGAGGGCAGCAGATTTCTTCAGAAGGCTACAGATGTTCATTGAGGCAATGCGTAACCCTGATCCAGGTGGCAGCCTGGGCTGGCCAGTGGACAAGGGGCTGGGATTGGGGAAGATGTTACCTGTTAATGTAGAGGAACTGAATACAGCTATTAAACAATTAAAGAAAGTGAAAAACCCCAGTCCAGATGGATACACTGAGGAATTTTACAAATGCTTTAGAAAATTGTTATTACCATCATTATTAAACACATGTAGGGAGATCCATGAGGGTAATCCCATCCCACTGACTTGGAAGTTAGCCACCATTTCATCTATACCCACACCAGGTAAGGACAATACTCAACGCTCTTCTTATCACCCTATTTCTGTTCTAAATTTATATTATAAGTTATTTACTAGTGTCATTGCTAAGAGGTTAGAACACCTTCTCCCTTCCTTAATTGAGAGATCAAATGGGATTCCTAACCACCCAGCAGACTCAGAACAATATAAAACAAACTTTTCATATCTTATACCATGCCACCCAGTTGAATCTTCCATTCCTTCTATTAAGTCTTGATATGTAGAAGGCTTTTGACTGGGTGGCATATTCTTTTCTAATGCCTACTTTGGAGAGAATGAACTTCCCCTCTATGTTTCGGACACTAATCAAACATCTTTATGACCATCCTAGAACTTAAGTGAAGATTAATGGTCAGGTCACAGATATTTTTCCACTCTTCTGAAGAAACCAACAGGATTACCCACTCTCTCCTTTGCTGTTTGTGATATACATAGGGCCATTGGCCCAAGCCATTAGGCAAAATGACAAAATTACAGTTGTCTTGGGTGCCAGACATCAAAAATTGTGTCTCTACACAGATGATCTGCTGCTTTACCTTACTTCCTCTGAAGCTTCTTTACCCCCTTTATGGGATACCCTCTCCACTTTTGGATACTTAGCGGGTTATAAATTGAATACATCAAAGAAGGAGGTCCTTCAAATTCATTATTCCCCTTCTCACCATATCTGTAATATATACCATTTTAAATGTGACCTCCCATCATTAAAATACTTGGGGATAGAGCTAATGAGGAATGCTGGTGCTTTTTTTTCTTGTAATTATGGACATTAACTAAAGCAATTTATTAAAGATTTAAAATTGTGGCTGAATATTCCCCTTCCATTAATCCAAAAGGTAGATGCTATCCATATGAACTTACTTCCTCGGTTTCTTTATCTGGCTCAGACTTTATCAATTACCCCACCACCAACATTTTACTGGGAACTTAATAAATGGATCTCACATTTTGATTAGGGAACACATCACCCCTGCATTTGATACTTGTTACTGCAACTTCCAAGTTATCAGGGTGGTTTGGCTCTACCGGATTTCATAAAATATCATAAGGCTGCTCAACTTTGAGTAATTATTTTCTGGCTTAATCAACAATATCAGGCCCATTGGAAAGGTTTAGAAATGAGGTAAGAAGACCTGTATCATTTTTCTAAGATATTATTTTGGCACCACCCATCCCTTTAACTGACAAAACTCAAAACCACTATACATGAAATACATTGAAAGACTGGCAGTTACTATTACACTCCCGACCTCTTCAGCAATTCTGCTCATTATTGTATTCACTCACATACTTGACAGTTTTTCCTCCAGCCCATTTAGATCATGGTTTTAAAAACTGGGGGTGAGTCAGGCTACATCTAGTTTTACATTTTATACAACACAATAAAATTATGTCCTACGAAGAATTGCAGCAAAAATATTTACTGTCGAAAGGAGACATGTTCTGTTATTTTCAAGCCATAGCCTTTATAAGAAAGCTATTACCATATAAGTTTTTGGCTATATCCTGCCCCCTTGTTGATTCAAATAATACCTCAAGCAGTGGAGGGTGCAGTACCGCTTCCTCACGTGCTTTCCTATATCTATAAAGCTTTTCATCCATTAAATATGGAGTCCACCCAGATATTCAAGAGGAGATGGGAGAAGGATATTCATATTACTATAACATATCTTAATTGGGAAAGACATCTAAAATATTTTAATTCTCCCACATGTTCTCATAATTGGAAAGATTTTACTGGAAAGTAATGGTTAGATGTTTCATTGTTCTGACTGCACAATGCAAATACAGTATCTCTCCAACAAAGGAGCGGCTTGCCAAAGAGGCTGTGGATATTTCATTGCTTCACACAGTCATATATTTTAGGAATGCCTGCTACTGGCTCCCTTTTTCACCACTTCAGAAGGGGCATTGTCTGATCTTTTTGGTATTCCATTTCATCCAATGGCCCACTCTTTTCTCTTTTCCTGTTATGATTCCCCATGATGCTCCACCTCAGTGTGTAAGCTTTTGACTGTCTGTCTTTTGGCAGTGAAGAAAGCCATTACTAGAAACTGTTTTTTGACTAACATCACTACATTAACCTTATGGCAAGAGTTGGTCTCTAGGATATACAGCATGGAAAAATTAATGGCACAGGTTAACCACAATATTGAGTCATTTGAAATTTTTTTGAGAAGAAGGGGCCTTTATATCGTGTAACGCAGGAGAGACTTTGTACCTTGTGTAGATTTTTACAGATTTTTCTTATCAATCAATCAATCAGTCAATCAAAACTTTAATTATAAAAGGTGCCTTTCCACATCAAGACACCTGTACAACAAAAACACACACATTTTTATAACTATCCAAAATAAAAATAAAAATGAATAAATACAATATCAGCTTTAGTAGTTAAAAAATGCCAGGCTAAAAAGATGCATCTTCAAAACCTATGCCTCAGGAGAGGGACAGGATGACACCCATCTAGTCTTTTTAGTATGGTGGACACTTTCAAAATAGTATCTTCTCGAGGGGAACTATTCTATGGTATGTGACATTTCTTTTATCAGTCCTAGATCTAATATATCTATAGCAGATTTTCCTTTGTAACAATGACATTTCCTTGGTCACCAGGCCAAAAATCTTTGGAGGAATGGACTCTTTGTACTTGCACTGTTTATTTAGACACTCAAATCTCCTCTTTATCATTATTATATTTTTTTATTATTCTTGTATGAGCTAATGCATATTTCTCTCTATTTTTTTTATATTTTGGGCCTCTTTTTAACATTTGTAATCTTTATGAATAGCAGTCAAATCTATTTTGTACAGATTATGTCATAACATTATTGTTTTATTTATGCTTCTATTTAACTTTTTAAAAATCTTAATAAAGACAAAGTTAAAAAAAAATATTCTGGGGCCTAGAGAAGGTGGAGAAATGTAAACAAAGCAGAGATAGGGATGTTACCCTGCTAAAAGGGATTTTTCCTTTGGATTTTCACAATGAATACTGCAGATTTAGAAAATGGACTAAATGAGGGACTGCTGTTGAGAACAGGTGGTTTTGAATGATTGTGGAAAATTACATCTTAGTGTGTGTTTTGAAAATCTGTGCATTAGAGGGATATACAAGGGGTGATTTGATTATAGATGATTAACTTACTACAGCAGTGAAAAGCAGAAATTAATGACTACTTAAATGGTATAAAACTCTAAGGCTTCATATTGTAAAATGTAGGAACTAACAAGTCCCAGACCCAAGGGCACGTTTTAAAAGAACAATGGAACAGGGTGGCGGTGGAATGGGAGTGAGCTGTAGTAGTTAATAATTTGGGATAAACTGGGGATATGTGCTATGCCACATAGCTCCATGAACACGTAGGAGGTGTTCTTGCTATGGCTGACACATTGACTATAAAGGTGGAAATCATGGCATTTATTTGTATTTAATTTATATAAATATTGAAAATTGCATACAGTGAAATCCAGGAACCAACATGCCTAATCCTGTTGCCTGGTTTCCTCACATCACAATTTAAAAATTTAAAATAAAAATGAAAACTTAGATTTAAATATAAAATGGAATTATAAATGTATTTTTTCCTTATTAGTAAAACTAGAACACTTTTTATTAAAAATCATCGGCAGAGTAGCCCTGGGAGTGGACTTAACCACTGCAGCTTGCAACCTGGGAAGGCTGGGGATCTTCTGACACACTACATGATCCCCTTAGGCTACCTTATAGGCAGTGTCTTAGGAGACAAGCCCCTGCAGCAACTGTGATGGGCAGAGCACTGTTCAGATGTCTTGTGATGTCAACTCCCCTCTGCATTGCAATATAAATGCTGTGCATGTCAGCTGCCTGGACCACTCCCAAAGCCTGCGGGGGATGAGGAGGTGCAGTAGAAAAGGGTTCATCACTGTTTATAAGTAAGAAATTCATTACACAGAAGTTTATACAGAGAGAGATTATGGAGGAGTGACGAGGCATCAAATGTTTGTGTTTAAATTTCATACAGGAAAGATTATGAAATGGACTAAACAGATACAGATTAAAGCATGATGCACTGCTGCTAAATAATGGCAACCAAAACTAGAGGTATGAAGCAAAGAATGTAGCACTGTGAAATTAATAAGACACACTTGTAACCTTATGAAATTAATATTTGGCTGTTGCACGGTGGTGATTTTGGATTTAGGCACAAACAATACAAAGCCCAATTACAGAAAAAGTATAAAAGGCATCAGCCCCCATTTTGAAATGGTTAATGTGGCGCAAAAGGGGTTTCTGCTGAGCTAACCTGGAATAGTACCATCTGCCGGGGGTGTGCCCATGTCTGAAGGGCACATATGCATCATGATCCCCCAACAGTGACACCCTGCACAATACTGAAAGTTTCAGCAACACTAAATGGCCACCAGCACATTTTAATACCACTGAACCTCAGCCCTAAACAGTGTGCAGGGGGTGTGTGTGCCCCTCAACCCATCTACATATTGTCATTGTGATCCCCATTCACAATGCTAAAAATAAAAAAAACAGTGGTAGTCCAGTGTCCCTCCCATGCCATGATACCCATTCACAGAGATAAAAGTTAAAACATTGGACTGGCCCATTGGCACTGAGGGTTGAGGTGGTGGACACCACACCTCATGCCACACTGGTGACCAGGGTCTGGTAACACACTCAGGTTGTTCTGGGGTCAGCCGGGGCAAGGAAGGATCAAGTGTCTGCAGACAGCTCTCCTTCCTCTGGGAAGGGAGACAGTGCAGCACACTGTAGACTGACACCCAGAAGTGACTGGGTGTCATCACAGGTGCACTGCCCAGAATGGGGAGGGCCCAGATCCACAGCATTAGACTGCCTCTGCAGAGGCAGAGACAGTCACCTCACCCTTGCACATTCATGGGCTCTGGGGCATAAATGGAGGAAATGATGGAGCTGGCAGGCTCCATGATGGCCAGCTGCACCCACACTGACCCTCGACAATCCAGATGTTGGCTTCTGGGGGGGGAGGCTGGCTTCCCTCACCAGTGACCCTGTCATGGGGAGTAACCCATGGGGGATTGCCTGGTGGGATGGGTGTGGGAAAGAATGGCCAGAGAGATGAGTCCCCTTTGAAGGGAGGCCAGAGCCACCTGGCCTCTCCAAAGCAGGAATATAAAATTGTGAATAAAAACAAAATTAAAAACATTGGTGGTCCAGTGGTCCCATCCTCCTCTCCCATTCTCCGATCTCTATTCCTGTTGAAGAAATAAAGATCCCCAAATGTCCAGTGGTCCCACCCCCTCCCTGTTCTCTGATTGCTATTCCCATTGAAGAAATAAAGATCCCCAAATGTTCAGTGGTCCAGCCCCCTTCCCCATTCTACAGTCACCATACCTGTTGCAGATATAAAGATTTCCAAATGTCCAGTGGCTCACCCCATCCCCATTCTCTGATCACCATCCTTGTTGCAGAAATAAAGCTCCTCAGATGTCCAGTAGTCCCACCCCTCCCCTGTTCTCCAATCTCAATCCTGAGGAAAATAAAACTAACCTTGTAGTCTAGTGGCCTTTCACCCTCACTCCCCAGCAGGTAGTGAACCACCACCCCTCTCCCTGGTCAACCAATGAGCTTGTACTCAACTGTATGCACTCATTGACAATTCAGCTAGTGGCTGGCTGTGGTGGTGTGAGGTGGGCTGTGCCAGTTGCTGGCTTGGGTCAGATTGCGGGGGAGAGCAGGGTGGTGGATCACTACCTGCCAGGGTGAAGGGGCCACTAGACTACCAGGGCAGTGTCATTTTCCTCAGGATGGCACTTGGAGAATGGGGGAGGGGTTGGACCACTGGACATTTGAGGATCTTTATTTCTGCAATGGGGATGGTGATCAGAGAACAGGGGAGGGGATGGGACCACTGGACATTTGGGGATCTTTATTTATTCAACAGGGACAGCAATCAGATAACAGGGGAGGAGGCGGGACCACTGGACATTTGGGGATCTTTATTTCTTTAATTGGGACAGCAATCAGAGAATGGGGGAGGGGTAGGAACCACTAAATCACCAGGACTGACTGCATCTTCTGTTTTTCATTATATATGGGGATCGGGGCATGGAGGAGACCTAGCCAGGTGCACTCGGCGGCAGTACTGACATGCAGATGAGCCCATAATGGGCGTGCAAATGGCTCCTTAGGGCTGTGCATCCCCAATGGGCTCATCTGCATGTTTGGACAGAATATCTCCCATGGGGACCATGGCAATAACCAGTGTGGGCCACACTGTACTCCATGGGTGATCATCAGCCCTGTGCTCTGATAGCACTGTGCCAAGCATGGTGGCTGCATGCTGTGTTCAGTGCTACCATAGTCCCATATTCAAACTGATAGCACAGTCAGTTCAGATCATACCATCTATTTGAATATGGTGCCAGAGCCAATCAGCCCAGTTTTGGGGGGCAGCACACCTGTTTGCACGCACAGCTGGACAACTCTGAAAATGGGACCTGTGGAGAAGAGGTAAAAAATGACACTGTATTTAATGACTACAAGATCATGTATAAATAAAATATTTATAATATGACTACATAGTACATACAGAAAAAAATATTTAAAATACTGTATCTCTAAACAGAGACAGTAAAATTGGAGCATATCTAGTTGGATTTACAACAGTTCTGGTTACATATTTGAAATATGGGGCATAACTGGTTATAGCAGCACTGTGATATGAATTTGTATGTGAATATTTCAGTATTAGTCTTGTATTTTAAACAAGACCAATAATGTATGTATTACTCAAAGGATATAGTGCCTTACAAGGGAAAGAATACAACAGGTATGAGGGAAATAAATTAATGTTTTACAATCTGTGATTACATAAGTACATATAGATAGAGTGATTATTATATTTTTAAATGGAGTCTTGAAGTAAGGGGCATACTCAGTCAAAGCTATATGAGATTTGTTATAAATATTTCAGCATTACTTTGAGAAGAGATTGTTTATTTATTGGGTAATACAGTATGTCTACATGCAGGGGCATACAAATGTATTTAATTTGATTTTAAATTGTGAAAAATATACTTGATTATTTATTTGAAGGTGGTACAGGGAACACTGCTTACTGGTGGTGGTGGCACTCATCTATATGAAATTATTAATTAATTTTAATAAATTATAAATGATATGGGGTGGCAGTCTTTTGGGAGATGTTCTGGAGGCTGCAGTCCTGCTCTGTTTGCAGGCACCTCTCTGGTCTGAGGGAGGAGGTTGCCCTTCTCAAGGCCGACCTAGTGAGGATTTGGGACACCTCCTCCACCATGCAGGGACCACCGGGCTGCCACCACTGCCTCAGAGGTTGCCAAGAAAGAGGAGCAGTTGGACCACAGTGGAGTCAGCGAGGGTGAGGGTGGTAGGACAGAGGTGCATCACTCCAGCTGTACCTCTCCACAATTCATGTGCCATTCTGGTGGAGCATGGATCCTTTATGGAGGCACCCACAGTGGAGACCATGTAGGATGCTAGGAACCCCCACAAAGGAGACTCACAGGAGGGTGGCATGGAACCCCACAGGGGAAGGACACAACTCCTAGTTGGGGACTCAATTGTTAGGGGTGTAGAACTGGCGGAGGGAGAGGAGAGGGAGGTAAGGTGCCTGCCCAGCACCATGGCTTACAGGTACAGGAAGAAAATCCTCAGGATCACGGGAGCAGCAGCATGGGAGTGGGAGCTGGACATTATTGTCCAGCTAGGGACAAATGACCTGGCTTGGAATTGGATCAGAGCAGTGCAGGAGGAGTTTGTGGATTTGGGGAGGAGCCTTAGACAAGTAGTATGCATGGTAACCTTCTTGGAGGTGCTGCCTGTCTATGGCATGGGTGAGGCTAGGGTACTCCACACTATGGGATTCAATGAATGGTTGAAAAACTGTTGAAGAGCTCAGGGATTTGGCTTCAATGGGGTCTGGGGGTCCACCTGGAGGGATACAGACCTATACTGGTGCAATGGTCTGCATCTCTCTGGTAGAGGAACCAGGATCCTAGGTGATATGTTTAAATGATTCATTGGCAGCATTTTAAATAGCCAAGGAGGGAGGCACTGAAAAGGAGCATGGAACCCACCCCCTCCCCACAAAACAGGGTAGTTAGTGAGGTAAACAACAAGGTAGATAATTCAATAGGGAGTAGGACAGGGGAACATGGAGAAAATTGCAAAGGCAGTAGGGAGAGGGATGGGGCTAAAAGGGGTAAGGCCATCAGAAAATGGAGGGCAATGAGTACCAATGCCCATAGTCTGGATAACAAGCTCCCTGAACTAGTGGCCTTGATGGAAGAGGGATGCCTGGATATAGTGGCACTCACAGAAACATGGTAAACAGAGAACCATGACTGGGATGTCAACATACCAGGGTACACAATCTACAAGAGGGACTGGGAGGGTAAAACAGGAGGAGGAGGAGTAGCTCTTACATAAGGGAAGGAATCAAAGCAATGAAACTAAAGGGTAAACAGGGAGGAGAGGAGACATTGTGGGCCATCCCGGAGACAGGAAATGGTACCACACTCCACACAGGGGTTATATACAGACCCCCATCTCAGGGGAAGTAAATAGACAAGGAAGTGATAGATGTCATTCATAGAATGGCAGCAAAAGGGAGATATTGTTGATGGGGACCTGAATATGTCAGATGTTAACCGCAGCACCTTTGCTACAGCCTTATTTAAGAGAAGTGTAATTCTCAATGCCTTACAGGGCCCAGACCCCAGACAGCTAGTGTTGGAACCCACTCAGGAGGGAGCAGTCTTAGACCTGGTACTCTCAAATGGGGGAGGAAAGAGAGGATCTCAGATTTAGAAGTGAATAGCCATCTGGGAACAAGCGACCACCAAACAGTGTGGTTCATGATAAACACAGCCATAGAGTCAAGCCATACAAAAATGAGGTTATTGGACTTTAGGATGGATGACTTTGGCAAAATGGGAGACTATCTCAGAAAAGCACTAGCATATGGGGAAGAAGGAGGGGTGGCGGAACTATGGGGGGAAATAAAAACTGCCATCACAGAGGCAACACGCCTTTGTGTGAAGTAAATAAACAAAACAAAACAAATGAAAAAAATACTATGGTTCTCAAAACAGGTGGTGGGGAAGGAGACAAAGATGGCATTCAGGAAGTATAAGGAAACACAGAAGGAACAAGACAGAGAACTGTGCTAGTTAAAGCAGAAGGATTCAGGGAAGGCCCAAACTGAGAAAATGATAGCCAACTCAGTTAAGAAGTGGGATAATACCTTTTATAGGTACATTGGTGAGCAAGGAAAGAACAAGGAAGTGATAGTGAGGCTTAATAAAGGAAGGAGGGTGGGCAGAGGGAGACAGTGAAAAAGCGAGGATACTGAATGAATACTTCTGTTCAGTATTCACAAAAGAAGAGGAGGGGGAAGTAACTAAAATAAACAATAGAAGCACTCTGGATAGGGGGGTTGATACCAGTCCATTCACAGAAGAAAGGGTCCTGAAAGAACTCCTACAACTGAAGGTGGACAAAGCAATGGGGCCTGACAGGATTCATCCCAGAATTCTAAAAGATCTAAGAGGAAAACTAGTGACATCACTGGCTATCCTTTTTAACAAATCATGGGAGGATGATGTGGTACCTGAGGACTGGAGGAGGGTGGATGTAATCTCCCTTCACAGAAGTGAGAGCAAGGAAGAGGCAGGAAACTACAGACATGTTAGTTTTACTTCAGTGGTAGGGAAATTATGGAATCACTTCTGAAAGAAAGAATTGTTGAGTACCTAGAGGCCTGCAGGGCACAAGACCCAAGGCAGCATGGATTCACAGTGGGAAGGTCATGTCAGATGAAGCTAATAGATTTCTTTGACTGGGTGACCAAAGTAGTAAACAACGGAGGGGCTGTGGACATGGCCTACATAGACTTTAGCAAGGCATTTGACACAGTCCAACACAAAAGATTAATAATCAAGTTAACCAGTCTGGGAGTGGGTCCCAGGATGTTAGTCTGGGTAAAATATTGGCTGGACAACAGGATGCAGAGGGTAATAGTAAATAGAGTCCACTCTGAAGAAAGGGGGTTCACCAGTGGTGTACTGCAGGGTTCAGTACTGGGACTGTTCCTCTTTAATGTCTTTATAGGTGACATTATGGAGGGACTGGAAGGAAAAGTATGCCTCTTTGCAGATGACATAAAGATCTGCAATAGGGTTGATACACAAGGGGGGGGTGGAAAGGATGAGAAGGGACTTTTCAAGGTTGGAGGAATGGTCAAACGTATTGCAGCTTAGATTCAATACAAAGAAGTGCAGAGTAATGCACATGGGAAACAAAAACTCAAGGGAAGTGCACAGGGGGGCAGGGTACTAACAACAAAAAAATGGAAAGGGACCTGTGGGTAGTCATATCAGATGATCTAAAGGTAGGCCAGCAATGTGAGAAGGCAGTAAGGAGGGCTGGAGGGATAATGGGATGCATAGGGAGAGGCATCACTAGTAAAAAACAAGAAGTTGTTATCCCTTGGTACAGTTGGTGACATCCCAGCTGGAGTACTGCGTGAAGTTCTGGAGACCCCATCTCTGCAAGGACATGGACAGGATGGAGGCAGTCCAGAGGAGGGCAACTAAAATGGTGCAGGGCCTGCACCATAAGCCATATGAAGAGAGATTAAGAGAGCTCTATATGTATACCCTCAAGGAAAGGAGGGAAAGTGGGGACATGATAGAAACTTTCAAGTACCTCAAGAAAATCAACAAAGTCCAAGTGGGTAGCATCTTTCTGAAAAAGACATGTGCAAGAACAAGGGGCACAATTTGAAGATAGAGGTGGGATGGCTCAGGAGCAACTTGAGGAAGATTTTTTTCACAAAGAGTGTGGTAGATGCATGGAATGGCATTCTTGAGGAAGTCGTGGGATCAAAAACATTTGGGAATTCAAGAATGCATGGGACATACATAAGTCAATTTTAGTGGGGGTAGGAGGAAGTAGGCTTTTGGTTAACTAGTATTTGCAGCTTATCTAATAGGTGGGGAAATGGCAGACTGGGTGGGCCAAGCAGTCTTTATCTGCCGTCAAAGTCTATGTTTCTATGTTTCTGTATATATCTATATATCTAGATAACACAGCATTGGATATAGGTCTGATGAAGTAGCGTCAGCTATGAAACGTCACCCAAATATTCCATGTGTTGAAAGAAGGAACAATAAACTTGAAAGAAGTTGTACTGAATGTAGTTTGTCCAGTTTTGTTTCCAATTTATATAAAAGAATGCTACCACTCATACAATATGAGAACACCCACTCAAATGCAAGCAATAGTAGTCAAAGATCATAAGTAATGAAAGAAGGCAGTGGTAAAAGAAACAGACCAGTGCTGCTAGTACTGTATGAAACATTAAATCCTTACTGTCCAGATTGAAATTAAACATTGTACATCACCTTACTTAAAACAATAATTAGGATCAGCAGTCAACATTAAATACATGGGTACAAATGCTGATGTCTACCGATATATACTGAATTCTGGACTCGAGACACATGGTACAGTGATGCATTTTTAATGATAGATGTTCAGCAGCTTGCAAATATATCAAGATATGCTATTATGACACTGCAAGTTGCATAATTTTGTATGAATGCATTGCTAATATGAAGTGACAATGCAATCTCTCTCCCCCTCAATTTTCACTATAAAGCGCTATTTAAATAATAAAATAATAACATAATGGATGGTACAGTACTTTTTAAACAGTCTGCAATAGAAAGCAATGAAATGCAGACATTATTTGATCTGTATGGGCGATGGTGTAGGTAGGGGGTTGCTGTCAGCAATGAAAGATAGCACTGATAGAATAAAAATATAAATACAGGAATTTTATTTTCAGAAAGCAAATAGCCACATGACTACATATGACAGTTAGCTTTTGTACTGTCTGCATATGAACATCATAACACAAGTCTACCAGTTGTAAGGATGAACATGATTAATCAAAGTCCTGCTTACCTTGCTGTATATTTGCACCATCAAACAGATCAGTGTTATGTATGTTGTGACTTGAGTGCAGTCTTGTATTTCCTCTATTTTTTTTAAGGCACAGTAAACTTTTTTTGTCAGTAATAAAGGCACAGCTACATTTTAAACCAGATTAACAAATAGTGCTTGCATCGGCTAATAATGTAATAGTACCAGTCAACAGATCATTTTGTGCTGATAAGGACCTCCTTACAAAAATATTCAGTCATTGCTATGTATGGTATAACAGAGCACCATTTATAATCTCACCATTATAAGGACATATTCAGCTTTTCACAGAAGGCCAATTGATTTACATTAACAGGTCTGTTTTACTATGCAAGTTTTAATGAGGAATTCTTAGATAGAAAATTAGCCACTAGCATCTCATGTAGGTAAAAAAAAAGAATAAATATAAATTACCAAATTAAATTACATAACTGATTTTCAGATGTGTATCTTGTTAAAAGTATTTCAACATTTCACAATCAAAACTGGTAAAGATGAAGCTATGGTTGTATCTGCAGAATCTCACACTACTGCATGTACCATATGCAGATGTGCACACAGACCATGAAATCTCATCTTTTTCAATGGACACAAGCTGGTTTGGAATGTTGTGGTATGATAAGCCTGACAAGAAATGGGAAATATTATAATTTACATAAAAATTAAGAGAAGGCACATAAATCAGAATTTCAAACATGTTTATTAGCCACACACATCTATTGGAATGCATTAATAATGCTTGTTACTCATTCGTGTTACGTTATGTAAAAAATATTGTGCAAATAAAGTGATAGTAAATAATTGCTTAAAACTATTTACAGAGACAAAAACAACTGTTCCTCACTGCATAATATTACAGTGCATGAGAGACTTGATAATCCTTTAAACCTCATTACATTAGACAGTACATATGATAAATATCCACATAGCTTTGATACAGCAACATACCTCTCAGCTACTATGAATTTTGCATAGTGCAATAATTGTTACACCCACATTCTACCCTTACTCTGCAAAGGTTTACTGATGTTCTTAATGATATTAGAGCTATTTCTGGACACACAAACTATTAAGTCATTGAACTAACTTTTTAGAAACATTTATTAACAGCAACTATATGGGGTCCACTATTTGAAGACATATTATTATTTGAAATAAGAAAGTGCTGCATATTCTGTCTATTTGCTATGAATTTTGAAGACCAGTGCTGTGATTATTAATGCTGAGAGGATGAGAGGTATGTTCAGCAAGCTTAATATAAGAACACAAATTGTAACTGAATTTTTTACACTAAATTCATATTTGTGAAACATTTGCATTTTAAATATAAACTGTATAGAAATAACATTGTATTTTTTATATTACATTTTTTGTGGATGATTATATGATGGTGCAGACAAGCATATTCAGGAATGGAACTGCTGGTAATGCGAGCTGAAATGCTGCCCTCTCCCCTCGAATGACACAGAAAATAGGCAAAATTGCCTAGTCCCCCTTTCCCAGTCAACAGAAATTAAATAAATACATAAATAAATAAATACATACATACATATGTACATACACAAATAAATAAAGTGTGCATGCCCTAGCCTATTAAACAGTATACCACAATTGAAAGATTAGAATAACAGTCCCTGGAACTGCAAAACATGTTTAGAGCCTCAAAATATTCAGCCACAGTAGTATAGTCAGCAGATAATATTATAAAGTCAACAACAAATACAAGAGGAAAATACCCTGTCACTTTTGTTATGAAATATCATCTTGCACCAGAAATGAGAAATATAGTACTGAAACATTGCATTATTTTTTTCTAGTACTGATTCACTTTGGGAATTTGAGTATAAATCAAGAATTTCCTTTTCTCGAACACCCAGTCAGGTTTGTAGTATTATGCAAAGTTACAACACTGAGACATCCACTAATATGTAACTACAAACAGACTCAATGGCTACCATTTATGCAGAAGGTGCTCAACATGCAGGTGTGCATGGCAGGCTGATGAATATCCCAGATAATGAGAAACATGGGCTTATCTGTAGTTTTTGGGTCTAATCTAATATGGTGGACAAAATCATGATGTCGTCAGACAAGATTTCCATCATAGCAAAATCTAGACTGCTGACATATTGATCATGTAACCACTACAACTATTAACAGTAGTTGTAGTAGTGGTAATACAGTACTGGTAAGAGAAGTGGGGAGGAAGCTTGGGGGGCTTTGCCCCCAAAATGAAAAAAATCCACTGTGTGGGTGGGGGGGTGGCACAGCCACCCCCAATCATCTCTATTCAATCAGCACCTGAGACTAGTATACTGTTTACTGTTGCCTGGCACTAATCTGCTACTGTGTGGAAATCCTGTCTACCATATTGGATTGCACCCAGAAACTGCAGTCATTCTGAAAAGTGTGGAACATAAGATAATTTGTAAGTTACTTTATAGAGTATGTGATCTATGCTGCATGGTTCTCTTGCCCACTGATATGTGAGGGTTGCACCACAAGGCATCTTGACACATTTACAGGATCATATAGAAGCAACTAAAGGTGGGTTGGAATCTAATGCTTTGGGGCACACTTTTTAAAATTTCATGACAAAAACCTGTTTGCCTCATATTTACAGCATTGTAACACTCACTATGCAAAAGATAGCAAGGGGATGATTAATCATTTACTTAGTCAGGAATCATGTTTGATATTGTATAGATACATAGAATTTATTGTCAAAAAATGACAGATTGGCCAATCCAGTCTGCCTAGAGTTTATCTGCCTAGTCTGCCTACACAAACCTTATCTGTTTTTTGGTGACCCTCCCCCCACTTTTTCTCATATCTAATATACCCCTTTGCCTATCTCATGCATGATCCAGGTCTTCCACTGTTCCAGTATCCACCACATTTGTTGTGTGTCTATTTCAGGCATCTACAACCCTTTAAGTGAACAATTCTTCACATCACTCTTGAACTTCCCCATCCAGTTTTATTGCATGCCCCCTGGTCCTGGTGCTCATTCTTATTTGAAAAAGATGCCACACCCACACTATGTTCACCCCTTTAAGGTATTTGCAGCTCTTTATCATGTCACCCTTTTCTTCCAGGTTGTACATTTTGAGATCCCTCAGTCTCTCCTTGTTGTACTTCATGTGAAAATCATACACCATTTTAGTTACCCTCCTGTAAATTGACTCCACCCTGTGTATGTCCTTTCTGAGGTGTGGTTACCAAAACTGGACATAGTACTCCAGCTGGGGACACACAGTCCTGCTGGAGATACCCCTCCCTATGCATCCCACTGGACCCACCCACTACCTAGTAAAATGACCTTGCCACCTTGTGGTCCTCAGGTATAATACCTCCAAAGTCTTTTTGCTGTCTAGTGACTGACAGTACCCCTGACCCCAATCCTGTACTCAGCATTGGGGTCCCTATGACCTAGTTGCATGATTTTGCACTTTTTGACATTGAACCCCAAATACCATGATTTTGGCAACTACTTGGGTTTCCCAATATCCCTCCACATTTTATCCACCACTGAGTGTCCACCCTGTTGCAGATTTTGGTGTCATCTGCAAAAATGCATACCTTCCCATCTAGTTTTTCATAAATATCCCCTATGAAAACATTGAAGAAAACTGGCACCAGTGCCTAGCCCTGTGGGGTAGCCGGTCAAAAGCATGATTCAATATGAGCATGGTAAAAACCATGTGGGCAAAATAGCGTAGATGAAAACAACTACAGGACAATTATAATGTGGACATTGTAGTACTATACCTGTAGTTGTTTTCAGTTGGGCATCCACTATAAGGTCGCAAGTGTGTTCTACATCAAGGTGCTAGCCTCATGGTGTAGTGGTCAGAGTGATAGAGTCTCAGTAACTACAGTTTGCAGATTGCCTTGGGTTTGAGTCCTCCTGTATCTTTTTGGGGGGTCATGGTGCCCCCAATTGTGTCTCTCTGCCTCAAAGAAATGCACTTGTGTGCTGGTGTGTGCATTCCTAGAGGATGTATATTTTTATATTGGCAGGTGCATTGTGCATGGAGAGTGTAGGGGCAAAGCCCCCCCAAGTAAAAAAGTGTGGAAATTATATCTGCTTCTATGGCCAACCTTCTGTCCCAGGTTGAGTGCTCTATGGAAATGTGCCTCTTAGGTGCTCAGGTGCAGCCCATTCCCCCAACAAGCATCCATCCAAACACAAAAGAATGATAGTCAGTAGATGCACTGCTTGCCATAAACTGAGTCACGTACCACAAAGTGCATGGTGTGAAGGACGGAATCATATGCCAGACTATGCAATCTACAGACAGTGCACTGCCTACACACAGACTGCAGGGCAGCCTTGATTCATCCTCTGTGTGCTCTATGGAATGTAGGAGTCAGAAAAAACCTTACTAACTCCATGTACTAATCTGGAGTAGTGCCCCCCACACACAAGTAAAAGCAGCCCTGAGACATTGGCACCACACAAAATTTAGAAACTTAGCTGATTCTTTTGTCTTTTTCAGTCAAAAGGACATCAAGCTCAGTAGTAAAAAAAATCAAATATTTTTTCCTGAGTGCTGTGTGGTGGTGTTGTATGTTCATCACTCATGATACCACAACAATTAATTTAAAAATCTATTTGTTTCTTAGGATCTGACATCCATCTAATGACTCTGTGACTGTAAGGAGTAAAAAGTGTCCTTAGTGTTTTCCCTACCTACTCATTGCAAGGTATTTTTTTTTTGTACTGCTTAGTGCACACAACATTATAACTTGAGTCTCAACGACATGATAAACAGACTTTGACAAATTATCTAAAGAATGATGATCACATTAACTAACTTTACATTATTGCTTTCATTTTTATCTATTTTCAGTCATGCACAGTATTCTTCTCCTCAAGTCATCACTTGCTGCCTGCTTGCTTCCTATTTCAAAATCCTTTTTCTTTTTCCTTTTACAGTCCTGGTCCCACTACCTGTTACTTGGTTTGGTACTTTAACCAAAGGCCTCCATTCTCACCCTGACCTATACACTACAAACAGATTCTTAGTCCTAACTCAAGATTTAAATTTTGTTGGTTGCTACTCATACAAAACACACACACTACCAATGCTACACTCACTGACTGATGTGTACATTGTCCCTGGAGATGGATGGAGCCACTTTATCTTGTTGCTATGAAATAGAACTGCTGGGCACAAACATTTCACTGTGCAAGAAAGTTACCATACGCTGGTTTACTAATGAAAAATATTCTTTATTATCCTTGTGTTACCCTTGAAAAAGTGCATGGTGGTTGCACTAAATGTCATTTTCTGTATGTCTTTACTTTGTAGTAATATCAATATTGGAATATTTTTCATAGTGCACTAGTGTATGATTATTTTGATAGAGAGCAAAGCGTTCATGCCCAGATTTTCTGTTTTATTGTATGCTGTTTGCTGTGAGCACCATGTTCTCCTAAGCAGCCCTTAAAGTTTTGGATTTTAATCTAGCTGCTACCTTTCCACTGTTAAATGTCCGCCTGCCCACCCTTGATGTGTGCTACAACCACCTAGCACAGTGCATCACTCACTCCTGCTCTATCCCCAACCAAGCAACAAATTCACATCCATTTAACAGCACAAGGGGGCATGGAAATCCTGACCATTGGTCTAATTGTTAGAAGGATATAGCCTGTAATTCAAGGGGGTGGTACAACTGGCCACAACCCCCTTTTGGCCTATTTAAGGGCTGCACTCCACAAACAAGCATTTTTCCAAGCAGCTGGAGGCTCTGTCGGCCTGCCTTCTCTTCTGGGGCCTACTAGGGCTCCCCCCCACCTTGTTCATGCTTGGACTCTGCTTGGTTTGTGCTGGACTCCTGTTTTTCTGTTCTCCTGTTTTTAGTTTGTATTACTCCACGCTTCTATGCATGCTGGTTACCTTACTGATCCTGTCCTTGTGTTTGCCTTGTTTATCTTTTGGGCTTTCTAGTTTTTAGTGCCCTGTCTATACATTGCTAATTGTGCTTCAGGTTATACTCTGTGTTTCCTTGCCTCAATCTACCTTGTGTCTGTATCTCCAGACTCCATTTCTCACCTACTATTGCAGCCCTCTGTTCACTACATTGTTCTCTGTATGCTTTAGCTCAACCTACTTTCTGCATAACAAGCCTCAGTCCCTGCTATTGTCATAGTCTGTTTCAGATTACACTGCAGTCTGCTGCCTTGTTCTCCTTAATTGATTACACCTGTTCATGGCTTTGCTGCCTAGCTAATAACTTTTCCATTTTACTTCTTCACATAACCTAAGGAACCTAATCCATGGAACTCAATACTGCTTCCTGAACTTATACCAAGCAAATATTGTTGTGGTTTTCAGTGCATTGCCTTTCTCTACAGTTTCTATGTTAATTCAGATTGTTACCCCCGCAAGCTATAGTTAATTGCTGCTGGATGCTGCTAAATTACTTTTGCAGCCCTGCTGCATTACTCCTTACTTCTATGTTTGTGTCATTTAGGCTCATTTATTGCTACTCCCACCTTTAACAAGCCGTAGTTATACCAAACCCTTAGAGGTTTGTTTCTGATCATAATCTAATCCTGCTTTCATGGCTGGCAAGTATTTAACTTATTTCATTAGCTGCTTGCTGTTGTAGTGTCATGTTTGTGGCTTCTTTGTTTTTCCTATGGCAGAGGACTGAGGAGTCACATCGGGCATTATGGCTCCAGGCAGTGGGAGCAGGTATCATAGGTATCATAGGTTAAACAGAGCATTAAGAAGACAGAGTCCATTATGCTCACTATAATTAAGAGTAGCCCCTAATGTCCTTATTAATTAAAAAGGTGTCAAGATTTTTTTTTAAATTCAGCCATGGTCTTACTATTAACAGCTGGGCTTGGGAGTATATTCCAAATCTCTGTCACCCTGATATTAAACCATGTTTTTCTCTTCTTTGAGGTACATCTGCCTGTATTCAGTTGGAAAGAATGGGCTCGAGTGTTATGAGGTTGGGCACTTAATATCAAACCTAGCTGGTCCCTCATATGTGTGTCATTAAGGGCCCGATATATCAGGCACATGCCTCCCCTCAATCTACGGTATACTAATGAGAACATATCCAAGTGTTGAAGTCTCTGTTCATAATTTAGGCATTTAACATCCTTTATATTCCTTGTAACTTTCCTCTGGATTCTTTCCAGAGCTCTCATGTCCCCTTTATTACCAGGGGCCCAAAACTAGGCACACCATTCCATATGTGGGTGCACCAGAGTGTTGTAGAGGGGAATACAGACCTCTCTGTCCCTACTTTTAATGTGTCTAAGTATACACTGGAGTATGCTGCCTGCTTTTTTACTAGCCTGACTACACTGAGTTTTAAAATTAAGGTCATTACATATTCTGATGCCTAGATCTTTTTCATCTTGTACCATTTTCAATTGTCTACCTTCCAAGGTGTAATTAAGGTTGTTATTGTGATTTCCAAAGTGCATTATGGTACATTTATCAAGATTAAATAACAATTTCTTGGTATGAGCCCATAACGCTAGATCGGTAAGAGTAGCCTGTACGGTGTCGCTGTCATTCAGATTATTCACTGGATAGCCCAGACGAGTATCATCAGTGAATTTAGAGATCCATACTCCAGACTGGGGTTGCATTGAAGAGATGTATAAATTAAATAAGCAGGGGCCCAAGACTGATCCCTGAGGGATTCCACTAGTAACATCAATCCAACCTGAATGTTTGCCTCTAATACCGACCCGCTGTCGTCTCTCGTGCAACCAAGACTGGACCCATTGTACAATACGCTTATTAAGACTATATTCCTGTAATACATTGACTAATTCAGTATGTGGAACTTTGTCAAATGCCTTGGCAAAGTCTAGAAAAACCACGTCCACTGAATGGCCCTCATCCAAGGCTTTGCTGACATTACCATAGAATTCCAACAAATTTGTCTGGCATGACCTCTCCCTTGTAAAACCATGCTGCGTTGAGTCATTGGCTCCTAAGAGTCCTATGAAATCAACAATATAATGATTCCTTCCAAGATCTTACCCAGTAGTGATGTCAAACTAATAGGTCTATAATTCTCCACTTTCTGCCTAGAACCCTTCCTATAAATTGGAGTGACCACTGCTTGTCTCCAGTCCAAAGATACCTCACCTGTATCAAGAGATTCCTGAAAAACATGAGTAACTGGGCCAGCTAAAGCATCTGCAAGTTCTTTTATCAGTTTCAGATTTATATTATCAGGCCCTTGTGATTTGTTATAGTCATTTTTTTAACCTAGCTGCAATGTCTAGTGCATCTAAATTGATACTATAGTCCATGTGGCCATTGTCTTTTATAATACTGATATTTGATGCCTTATTGAAAACTGATGCAAAGTAATTATTATATTTCTCAGCCATCTCCATGGGTTCAGTTATCAATGTGCCATCAACAGTTTTTAGAGGTCCAATTTTACTATTTTGCCCTTTTTTATTATTTAAGTATGAATACAAAGTTTTGTAATTGTCCTGAACCTTAGTGGCCAATTTTAATTCATAGTTTGCTTCTGCTGTAGTGATAGATTGTTTAGATTTTTAAGGCAGCTTTTATAAAAATCCCAGGCTATTTTATCATTACTTTGTTTTGCCTTTTTAAATGCATTATTTTTTTTATGTATTAGTTTTTTTACTGAAAAGGTCATCCATGGGGGGCGGGATTTAATTGACCCTTTGTATTTATTTTTATAGGGTACATGCTCCTGGACCAGTACATGGATTTTTTGCTTTAACTTGTTCCACATCCCTGACACTGTTTGATTTGCAAATTCAGATTTCCAATCCCATATGGACAGAGCCCTATTCATTAATCTGTAGACTGCTATGCCATATTTAAAAAAATTTTGAATGACCCATGTTACTACCTAAGGGACCCATGAACTGAAAACTGACCATAGCATGCTCACTGGAGCCCAGTGGGGGCAGCACTAAACAGTCATGGATGTGGTCATACAGATTACTTAAAACCAAGTCGAGGATATGGTTGCCTCTTGTGCCACTGGAAACATACTGTTCCAGGCCCGCTGTGTTAAATAACTCTGACTAGTTTCTGTAACGGTTTTTGCTCCTAGTGTGTCTCAATGGATTCCTGGAAGGTTTAAGTCTCCCAAAAGTAGAACACTACCTGCCAAAGTTAATTTAGTAAGAAGATCCAGTAAAATTTTGTCCTCATGATTTTTCATAGATGGTGGCATGTACACAAGTCCAAGATTAATGGCCTTTGCCCTAGGGGGAGAAAGTTTTATCCATAATACTTCTAAGTCTGGCCAAATAGATGTATCCTGACATTCTGAGATAATGCAATCCGAGACATAGAGTGCCACCCTTCCACCCGTTGAATGATTTCTATCCTTGTTATAGAGTATATAACCAGGGACTTGCTTGTCCCAGGTGTCCTCATCCTGTCACCAAGTTTTAGTGATGGCACAAACATGGATTTTGTTATCATTTAATATAAGCAGGAGCTCATCATGCTTATTTCTAAGACTTCTGGCATTAATTAATAAAAAATTCCAGCTTGAATTAGGGGTCGTTCTTGTTGATGCTGTCCTGTTTTCTTTGCCCCCCACATCCCCCTGCTGATAAAGTTTAAATGGGCATGAGTATGATAAAGTCCTGTTGTAACTCCTTGTAGGCAAGATCAAGGGAGGGGTTGGTTTTGTAGAGGACAGTGTCATCTGCAAAGAGGTGAACGCTTCCTGCTAACAGGCCAGAGCCAATACGGTTGATATAAAGGACAAAGATGATAGGTCCTAGGATCGAACCTTGCAGGACTCATCCTGACAGAATTTTTAGTGGGAAGAATTCACCTTGGGTTTTAATTTGTTGTCTCCAATTTGTGAGGTAACAGTGGAACCACTTTACTGCAGAGGGGGTTAAGCCAATGCAACCCAATGAATCAAGTAGTACAGAATGATCAACCGTGTCGAATGCTTTGCTAATGTTGAGAAAGAGTACATAGATGTGCTGTTTAATGTGCAGGGTATTTAACCAGTCATTAGACACTTTGTCTAGAGTAGACACGGTGCTATGATTGGGTCTAAAACCCAATTGAACAGGGTTGAGAATGTTTTCACTATCCAAATACTTCCTTAGTTGAGGGTTGACATTGATATATATATGTCTCACCTCTGGAAATTCTCTCCTAAACCAGAAATCAGTAAGGCTGATAATAAACTGCTGCCACTGCTACCACTGCATGCTGTTTAAGTCACCCTCTCAGACAGTCCGTGTTGTTAAGCACTTTAGTATGCATAACTGCCAAGTACAATATATACATTTCTTATTTCTGGAAATTCTCCCCCAAACCAGAAATCAGTAATGCTAGTAATAAACTGCTGCTGCTCCTGCTGCTATTATGCTTTTTAAGTCACTCTCTCAGGCAGACTGTGTTGTCAAGCACTTTAGTACACACAACTGACAAGCACAACATATAAATTTCACACTTAAACCAGAAATCAGTAATGCTGGCAATAAACTGTTGCTGCTGATCCTACGCTGTTTAAGTTGCCATCTTGAACAGTCTGTGTTGTCCAGCACTTTAGTACACACAACTACCAAGCACAATAAATACATTTCTCATTTCTGCAAATCCTCCCCCAAACCAGAAGTCAGTAATGCTGGTAATAAACTGCTACTGTGGCTGCTACTATGCTGTTTATGTCACCCTCTTGGACAGTCTGTGTTATCAAGCACTTTAGTACATACAACTGCCAAGTACAATATATACATTTTTAACTTCTGGAAATTATCTAAAAGCTAAATAATAAGAAAGAACTCCTGAAGGAATTAAATTACTTCACTGTACACTCTGGAGAATCTGTTTGGACCTGTTCATTAACCCCTTCCACATGTACAGCTCCATCTATGCCAACATGATGTACAAACCGGGAGGACATTAACAGGCCAAACCAGTATTATGCATGGAAAAAGATGCAATCTACAATTCTCTTAACTCAATAGCTTGGTGAACTATCCACAAATGTAAGTATTTTATTTCTCTTTTTTGAATTGGGAAGAGGAGTTTTAACCTCTTTATTTGTAACCATTTTTCTTATTGTTTTTTTTTTCTATTTTCAGGTATTATCACTAGGTTGACAAAATAATGTTGCTGCATAGGTACAGCCTGTATCTTTTTTTGGAATTTATCAATTTTTTCAACCATGGATGGTATTTTTTTTCTGGGGGGGTATTCTGAAAAGTTTTGCAGACATCAGACTAGCTGCTTTCTGTTATTGTTGCTCTAATTCTGCACTGGCTGCCGGTTAGGTAGAGGGTCCTTTTCAAGGTGGGTTTACTCACCTTTAAGGCCCTACACAGACTGTGCCCTGGTTATCTGATGGACCTTCTTACACCTGCTGTCTCTGTCCATTCCCTCCGCTCCTCCTCTAGGGGCCTCCATGTGATTCCCAGGATGAGGTTAAAAATAACAGGTGACAGAGCATTTCATGTCCCCACCCCGGTCCTGTGGAATATGCTTTCTCCAGCTGTTAGGAAGGCCCCTTCTGTTGAAGTATTTAAAGCCTGTCTTAAGGCCTTCTTGTATAATCAGGCCCTCTCAGTCTGCATCTTATAGCCCTTACTTGGTTTTAGATTTTTATGCTGAAATTAACACTTGGTCATTTTGAGTTTAGTAGCCTCTGCTGAGGGTAGTATCTATATAACATTTTGTTTTAATTGTATTTATTAAGATTAGCATAATGAAATTTAGATATTTTCAGTGCCAGGGAGCCTCCAGGATGTGCGTTTTCTTAAATAAACTTTGCCTTGCCTTGCCTAATTTGAGGTAATTTTCAGCAGGTGTCTTTTGCAATGTTTTCCTGGCAGAGAAGATGGTGATGGCTTGATTGCTGGAGCAAATGACAGCAGCACAGGAGACCTGTGAAGACAAGAAAATATTATTTAGACTATTCAAGTAGAAAGAGATCTCCAGCTTAGCCAACCTCAGAAGAAAAGAGACTTGAATAAGGGAGTAGCCACTTCCAATCAAGGCAACATTTCAGGGAAAAACAAATTGGAAACACAGTCCAACTCACCCAGTTAAGTTTTAAAACACTTTATTCATAAAGAATGCAGGTCAATGAATAACCAGTGTAAATGTTAGCTCCCAGCTAACATTCACCTATGTTTTGGAGAACAACCCCATCTTCAGGGTAACACCATACCTCTCAACCTCCTGCTTCATAAATCAGGGACAAGGCTTAAAAAAATCAGGGGCAAAGGACCAAAATCAGGGACACATCTTCAAAATTGGTGATATCCACTCAGTAAGTTGGTGGAATAAGTGGCTTAATGTAAAATGCATTTTCTAAGGAAGAACAAGTCTGTAACTTTAATGTTTGACATTATTTTGTGCTTACAGCTCCCACTGTTTGGTCACGGAAACACAATTTTTAGGTGGGACAGAGGAACATTTTGAGGCAAAATCAGGGACGTCCCTGAAAATCAGGAACAGTTGAGAGGTATGGGTAACACCGGTACTACTTCTAAAATACAAACATTTTTATAAAGCTTTTTTCCCCACTATTTTTGGACATACACTGTAGGTGAGACTTTCCATCATTCTGATATGCCCATATTCACATCAGAAATACTATTTAGTTCCTTTTCACTCCCAGACATCTGAATAAATAGCCATGTAATTAGTTTCTAAACTCTGCAAATATTACAGGTTTTTAGAAATACTCCTTATTATATTCATGCATATATACAGTACTACCTTAAGTAAAGTCCATGTGGTCTTTTTCTTCCATATGCTTCACCTTCTCAGTCACATTAATCAATACTTTCATGTCAACAATCATTCATATTGTTTATCTTTCCTTATTTCCATATTCAATCCTATCAAACATAAACAATATTGGCCACCTTAAAATCATAAAATTACAGTAATCCATCAATGGCTTCTCTTATATCTCCTTTTAGTATTGTAAGATTTAGATATTTAGAACCGTAGATGCATCCCTCTTATGGCTAGGCGTAAGCTTGTCCCAAAAATGATACTCCTAATTTTTGACTTTTGTGATGTGGTCTACAGTGCTGCTCCCAATTCTTCCCTACACAGACTGGACACCCTATTCAACTCCTTCTGCCATTTTGCTCTTCACTCCCCCCCCCACTCACACTGCTGTGATCTCTAATGCACTCTGTCCTTGCCCTTGCTTACTGCCAGATGACTCTCTCACTGTACCAAACTCGCATCAGAATTCTGGCTTGGTTCCCTACCTTCTTATCTGACCTCTCCTTCTCTCCACTCCCCCCACCCACTCACTCACTGAGGTCCACTAACTCACACACCCTAGCTGTCCCACGCTGCTCTACCCAAATAGGTCAGACTGCTCTCTCATACCATTTTACTCAACTCTGGAACTCCCTACCTCCCCAAATTCACCACTCCTCCTCCCCCTACTCCCTCTCTTCTGCACTCAAAAACTTCCTCTCCTCAACCTGCTCTCTCTCTCTCTCTCTCTCCCTTCTTTTTTCCTGTTTCTTCTAGCAAAAGCTTTATCCTTGTTCCTGTACTTGCTCTGCTCATTCTTAGCCCCCTTTACCTCCTCTTTCCTTCTTTCTAGTCTTCTATCTGTTGTCTAAAGTATTATTCCCTTGGCTGCCAGTTCCTCCATCTGCCCCTATGTCCATCCACTCCATTTCCTCCCTCCCTCCCTGTTATCTGAACTCCTCACCTACCATCCTAGCCATTTGCCTCTCTCACTCACCTTCTCCCCAGCACTCAGCTTTGCTTTGATAATTAGCACCAGTCAATGCATATCAAACCTTCTGTAGCATGATGTAGTTTGCTCATGAAGTATACCTTGTATTAGTATATGTACTTATGTATGTAATGAGTATTGTTTTTGTATCTGACTCACTCTGTAACTGGCTTGTAAATGTATCTGGCTTGTTATTGTATCTGATTTATTATTGTAATACTCCCTCTACCCCCACCCCCAGGATGCACCAGGCTACGAGTAACTTGTTGTTCAGTGTGCCATCCTAGTGAAACATTTCAATAAATAAATAAAATATACTTTATAGGTCCTGAATCATCCTCAAAACTTCATCTCAAACTAAGCCTTTATCATTCAGTAAGCACTTCAATTCTTTGTCATATTTTGCACAGATTGATACCATTCACAAGTTTTCATAGTTATATCAAGAAATGTGTTACCTTGGTAATGCTGTTCTCCAAATTTACACTTTTTAAAAAAAAATTATTTTCATTCTGCCATATGAATTTATTTAAAGAGCTCCTCTCTTTCTTATATCTAAAGACACCATCTTATAGTGACCCAGACATTTTTTGTTTTTACCTGCGTGCTTGTCTCATTTTTAGGATCTGTTAAAAATGAAGTAAAACATATATATTTTAAATTCTAACTACTTTCAAATGCTGAGTTTACAGAAAAAATACCATTTAGTCAAATGTCTTCACTTATACAAAGTTCAAATTTCATGCAGCACGTCCCTCTGCTCTCTACTCAAGGAGGCAATGTTTGTGTGTCCCGTCCCGTAGTACATTGCAAACTTCACCTCTGTACCAAACTTTGCTGGTGAAGTTACCAGCTTTGCACTTTGCAAACTTCATCTCTGTGACAAACTCCACTGGCAAAGTTGCAAACTTCCAGTGTTATCAGTTTTCTGCAAATATGGACTTGCACAGCATAGTAACTGTGAAATGAGGCAGTTTTGCAAATTAATCCACAGAGCAAAGTTTTCCAACCTCACACATCACTACTGAAGGACTGATTGACCCTTTATGCCACAAAAGTAAGGACATGTGCCATTATGGTAAGAAGTTCCTCTGAGTCTTGGGCTTGATTCTCAAAAGGCAGTGCAAGCTGCACCAACGGTTGCTTGCACCAATTTTTGGTGTGCCAAGGACCCTGTGCTCAATTCCCTATCAGGTAGGATCTCAGCAGCAAAGCCCCACAGCTTGCGGCAAAGGTGGTCATGTGCCAAAGAGACGGTGCACCTGAGAGGTTTGCTATAAACTGTGGGCATGGTTGGGTGGCACTCTCCAAAAGTGATAACAATGTGTAGGGTAATGCCACACAGCCAGACTAGTACATGGGTATATATAATGAAACCAACAGCAGAATACAATTATAACTAATCTTCCTGAAGGCAATGACTGGTGTCCAGTGGTCCTCCCCCAATCCTCATAAAATGTAAAATATACATCCCCCCTGTTTGTGGGGAGGGGACCGCTAGCCACCAGAGAACTGTTTAAGTTAATTCCACAATGGATCAGGGATGGGGAGGGGGGACTGCTAGCCACCTGTGAGGGGAAGTATATTTAATTTTTTACGAGATTGGGAGGGGGAATCCCATATGGCGGCAATGAGTAATGCCATCAAATATGCTTCCTGGAATAATAAGGGGGCATGCTCTAAAATTAAGCAATATCAAATATTAAAACACTTATCCCAAATGGGCACCCAAACTCCCTTTTTACAAAAAACACATCTATTATCCTCTGTACTGTATGTCTCCTCTTTAGATTAAGAAATATTGGTCAGGTGTTTAGAGCGGGGGATGGAACCCCCAGAAGGGTGTAGCCATGCTGATTACCTGAGCTAGAAAATTTACTCTTATCCAAAGAACAGAAGACCCTGAGGGCAGACATATTCTTCTCACAGGGCACTAGATAATGCTGAAGTGTTGCTAGGTAGTGTTTATGGTCCTAACAGTGACTCCCCCAGTTTTTTTTATGAAACTAACAGAGGCCCTAGCCCTGTTTTCACATCTCCCAGTCATCCTTGGTGGGGACTGGACTATAACACCTACTATAGTATCCTATCTTCCCAAAGAACCACGACTTTAAAATCTTGTCTAAGATACTGACCACAAGGGTTAATAAGATATGGGGCAAATTGATAAATACATAGCAAGTTGCCTTTATGCCTACAAGAACACCTGTGAATCATCTTCGGAAACTAGTTAATATCTTCTTCGCGTCTGGATAGCTAGACCGCCCAGAGACCCTGGTGCCTCTAGATATGGAGAAAGCCTTTGATACTGTTTCCTGGCCCTTTCTGTTCACTGTGCTGTAAAGGACTGGCTTCCCTTCACAGCTCATCTCCTGGGTTCAGACTCTCTAATCCCGACTGACTGTCAAGATCTACTGTAATAGATAGTGTTTTTCCCCTGCTTACTCTTCGCACAGTGGCATGAGACAGGGAAGTCCCCTATCCCTGCTATGATTTATTCTACTTAGAACCCCTGATTCTCAAATTAAAGTCTAACCCCCTTATTACTGGCATTCCTACAGGGAACTCTCACTTCCCACTATTGGCATATGCATTTGACATACTTCTGCGTGTGACTCATCCCACAGCTTCAATCCTGGCTTCTCTGAGTACAAGAGAAGAATATAGAGCACTTTCTAATTATAAATTAAACACTAACAGAACAGTGGTTATGCCCCTCAATAGTGGGGTCTATAAAGAAGACACCCAGCGATGGGTCTAGTCTGGGCCCCTACTAAGTTACAATATTTTGGTATAGCACTTACAAGGGATCCCCATTTATTTAAAAAATGTAACCTTGCTGACTTTATAACAGCTGTTAAACTCAACCTGGACAGGTGAAGCACCTTATGCCTAGCCTTATGAGGTAGGCTTAACATTATAAAAATGAATGTCCTACTTAGACTGTTCTAACCCCTATATATGCTTAACATTATCTTCCCCTTTCATGGTTTTGTAACCAGCATTCCATGTTATCCAAATCCACAAAGAGCATGTAATAAGTTAGCAGTTCCTAAAACAGTGGGTGGACTTGACCTACAGATTTTAGCATTTATTACTGGGCAAGTCACTGCAGTAAATATCTGCAGTGGCTTACACCAGAGTGCCCAGATTCACCCTCCTCATATACACCACTGTGGCTGACCATCAAATGAGAACAAATTAGTGCCCAAGACCTATTTCCCCACTCTCTATTATTTGTAAAACACACCTTACTCCCACAAAGCCTGAGAACAACTATCATTAGTACCTCCCCCAAAGTGCATGTACAACTCAGTATAGCATGTTCTTTGAATCTAATGAAAGATATCGATCAACACATTCATGGGAACCCACACTGCAAAATAAACAACAGAATAATACCTAGCAACTGACTGCCAAACCAAGCCACTGCCTCTGCCTCTAATCTGCTTTTTAACGGTTGCTTGCTCCCATTCAACTACATTAAAAATTAAGTAGAACCTTACTGATAGACACATCTTCAGGTACTTGCAACTTACCCCTTGCCATAGCCTCTCAAATGGTGCCTGCACCAAGGCTGGAGGCAAAGAGATCCTTCTTCTTTTCCCTAGTAGACAAGGCCATACAACTCCATACCCAATCCCAACTATATAGGGCCTCTTTGCAAAGCTTTCCTAGCACTGTCCCTATTTGAATGAAGCCTTTCTTGATTATCACTTTAACTGTGTTAAAATTTGTTTAGATCTCAATACCTTTATTACTCCTGATAAATGTCTGCTTACACAGTTACTAATCCTCCAAAATCTTTATTATAGTCCTCATAAGTTAGCTAGAATAGGTATATTGCTATCTAGTACTTTCTACCCGCTGTGGGCAGGCCAATGGTACATATTTTGGCATTGTAGCAAAGTTCAAAGCTTATGGCAAATGATAAAGAATGAGGTGGACCCTCTTCTAGGTCTTGATGAACTATTTATGCCAGAAATCTGTTTACTTGGTGACTTTCATAGCATCTGAGTAAAGGAAAGGAAATACAACATTGCTATGATATCAATGACTGTAAAGTGGCCGGTCCTTTGGCATTGGCTGGATCAAATGTCCTTTTCCATAATGAATGGCTAAATGAATTCCTGTTCAGTCTTAGACTAAAAAAATGAACAAGTGGACAAATCGACAAACAAGGCCCCGAAACCCCAAGCGAAGGTTATCTTCTCCCATGTGCTGAAAAAGGGACAACTGTGCTCCTTTAGGCAATATCTTCAACAGCAGAGTTGGGCCCTTGTCCTAGCTACCAATAATGTTGATTTGGCACTTGATAACTTCATCAAAATTTTCAATGGCTCCTGTGATATCTTCACACCCACTATAAAGAGAAAAGTCAGGGGAACCCATAAATCGTGGGTTACCCCTCACCTCCTTGCCCTGATGCGCACCCGTAACCAGCTATGGTATAAGTACAAAAGTTCTCAGACCACCAATGACATGCAGAACTACAAAGTGGCATGGAACAACTGTACCCTCATAATCCATCGGGCTAAAGCTATATGTTCCTAGTCTGAGCTAAACTCCTCCTGGGGCGATGGTAGAAGATTCTGGAATAATATCCATGCAATCACCGGGAAGCGAGATACTTCTGAACCCACTTTGCTTAATATTGAAGAGTCCTTAACACATGACCATGAAACAATCACAGACACCTTTAACAAAGCTTCACTTACCTTAGTGCAGTGCTCCTCCCAACTACCTGACCCATGTTAGTGTGCTTCTTTCAAAACTGCCTCAAACGCCTCTGACAAATCACGCCCCCCCCTTCTACCTTAAAGTCATATCCAAAGGGATGGCAAAAAAATACCTCACCAAAATATTGGGGAGGTCTAGGCATAGTGCCAAGGGCCTAGACCTAAAACTAATCTCATTGGTACTCAACAAGGTACTTACACCATTAACCAGAATCATAAACCTGTCCCTAACCTCAGGTACGTTCCCTACACAATGGAAATCAGCAGTTGTCACCCCTGTCTTCAAAGCAGGCTCTAAGACAAGTCATACTAATTACCGTCCAATCTCAATTCTCCCCCCCCATCTCAAAAGCCTTAGAGCAGATCGTCTACGACCAACTGGTTTAACATAGAAACATAGACTTTGATGGCAGATAAGGACCACTTGGCCCACCCAGGCTGCCCATTTCCCTACCTACTGGATAAGCTGCAGATTCTAGTTAACCAACAGCCTACTTCCTGCCACCCCCCACTACAATTGCCTTGTGTCTGTCCCATGCATGTTTGAATTCCCCCACTGTTTTAGCCCCAACAACCTCCTCAGGAAGGCACTTCCACTTATCCACCACTCTCTCTGTGAAAAAAGATTTCCTCACATTACCCCTGAGCCGTCCCCCCTCTATCTTTAAATTGTGTCCCCTTGTTCTTACACATCTCTTTTTCTGAAAGATGCTACCCTCCTGGACTTTGTTGATTCCCTTGAGGTACTTTAACGTTTCTATCATGTCCCCCTGTCTCTCCTTTCATCAAGGGTATACATATTAAGCTCTCTCAGTCTCTCTTCATATGATTTCTGATGCAGACCCTGCACCATTTTAGTTGCCCTCCTCTGGACTGCTTCCATCCTGTCTATGTCCTTGCATAGATGAGGTCTCCAAAACTGCACACAGTACTCCAGATGGGGTCTCACCAACTGTCTGTACAGAGGGATAGCCACTTCCCTTTTTCTACTTGTGATGCCCCTTCCTATGCATCCCAGTATCTCCCTGGCTCTCCTCACTGACTTCTCAAATTGCTTACCCACCTTTAGATCATCCAATATGACCTTTAGATCATCCGATATGACCGATATAACACCTAGATAAATATTAGCTTCAATGCCAACAGCAACATGATTTCTGTAAACTTCACAGTGCTACCACTGCACTACTGGTGTTCACGAGGTTTATTCACAAAGCCTTTGATCTAGGTCATTTGGAGGGGGCTATCTTCATAGACCTCACCAAGGCCTTTGATACAGTTAACCACAACCTCCTCCTGGCCCAGCTAGATGCTACGGGATTATCCCCAGATTCACAGGGCGTGAACAATGGTAACCTCTCGGACTCGCAGCAAGTGTCCACCGGTGTCCCCCAAGGATCCATACTAGGCCCACTTCTTTTCAGCCTTTTTCTTAATACTCTTCCGCTAGCTTGCCAACACAAAATCCTCCATTATGCAGATGATGTGGTCATCTGAGTTTTAATGTTTGTGTTTTAAAATGTTATCTTTATGTGCATGATTTTTATTTACAGCACCTTGGTTTTGAAAGGCACTATAAAAATAAAGATGATTTGGTCTGATTTGATCTACACTAGTCATACTGATCCTGCCACCCTTGAACATAGACTTCAATATGACTATAACAATGTTGAGGCCTGGTTTGATCAAGCCAAATTGCTTGTCAACCATAAAAAAACCAAGACCATGTTATTCGCCCCCGCCCATAATCGACATAAAACTTCCACCATAAACATCTTAAGTAAACAAAACAAAGCCTTAGATGTGGTACAAAGCTTCAAATACCTGGGTATCACCCTTGACAGATCCCTTTCATTTTCCTCCCATGTTGACAATGTTGCCTCATCAGCTAACTGGAAGCTTGATCTACTATACAAGCACCGAAGCTGCCTTACTGAAAAAGCTCTCCAGCTTGCCATCACCAGTTCAGTTTTTTTCTCGTCCATCGACTATGGTTTTCCCATTTACAGTGCAGTGTCTGACAGCACCGTTAAGTGACTTGCCACTACGTTGAATAAAGCCTGCAGGCTAGCACTAGGGGCCCCTCACCTCACCCACAGCTGTAATCTCTATGTGCAAACAGGTTGGCTAAACCTTCCTGAAAGGACCCATTACCAAGTATGTCTCCTCGCCAAAAAAGCAACCCTTGGCCTACTACCGCCTGGCTGCAGTTCCCTCCTTCACCAAACTGAGCCAGCTAGGACCACCAGGGCATCTAGAAAGCTCTCAGTCAAGGTCCACTTCCGGCGAACTACTCAAGGTCAGAGATCCTTTGAATACAGAGCTCCACTCTGGCTTAGTGCACTTCCATCTGACCTTACTGCTATCAGCAAAATTGTCCTCTTCAAATCAGCACTCAAATCACAGCTTACCAGCCAACAGACTTGCTCCTGCTTCCCCTGATTCACTGCTACCTGTAAACTGACTAAGAACTCCCCCCACCATTTGAACCTATCAGCTACCCACCCATCACAGCTCCTACCTCCATTCCCATTTCCCATTTCCCCTCCCCCACTCCCTGTCCCTTCCCTGTTCTTGTTATCCTCATCCCACCCTAGCCTCCACTTTCTCACCCACCCTCTGCCTTAACATAACTTAAGCACTATGACAAAGTGACCCTGTGCCTGAGGTTACTGCAATCCCTCCACCACTGCCTATGTCCACCCTCCCGACTATTCCTGGCCTTAGTGCCACACAAATAACCTACTTATCCTACTTCACTCCTATATTCTCTTATCTCATATGAAATGTACAGAAACTGCTATCACCTGTCCCTACTGTAGTTTAATTGCCCTACAGCCCTCCTTGCCTAGTTTTTTTTCAACAGTTTTCTTGTATTGAATTGTATTGTACTGTGCTTATCTGTGCCTTTATGTCTGACGTGGAATCTTTGTAAATGAGTTTGTAGCTGAAAGGTTGTAATCCTAGATTTAAATAAATAAATTAAAAAAAATGATTGCAAGTATCCATAATAAACCATCTCTCTATGAAAAGAGATGGAGCAAGCTCCACACCCTATACACTCTCCTAATACTTAATGGAACTTAAAGCACTGCCCTCACCATTCTGTATATTTTGTCCCATTTCATTGTGGCTTTTAAGTATGTAATCATTGCCATTTTAGTACCAATGTCATGACTCTGCTCTCTATTGTACTACTGGGCTCATTTATGTACCAGTTTGTCTTTTCTACTCACTCCATGTATATAGTTGGGGATGTATATTGTATGTTTGGTTTTGTGTGTTTTTTTACGTGTACTTAAACTATAAAATAAGCTCAGTTTTAAAAATAACTCCTCCTCAGTCTCTGAGAAAAGTCTTTTTTATTGCTGGACAGTAGCCCTTTTTGTAGCAGTGTGAATCACAAATCCCTGTATTGCAAATGCATGGCTCTCTTGGACTAGTCTACAAATGAATTGAAAGTACTGCATCACTTTCCTAATGAGCCCTAGAATTTAAATGATACAATCTTGGACCTTCTGGAGATTGAACCCTGGCATTGATGGTTCTTGAAGATGACCTAGTAGCTGGAAATAGCTGTGCTGAAACTGGTAGATGCAGGCTGAAATAGCTTACAGGAACAGGTACCAACTGCAGCAGACAGTAACTTTAACACTCCCTGTTATAACTTACTGCCCTAGAGCCCTGGCACTGGGATGCAGGCAATTCCCTATATGCTAGGCTTACTGTGTGAGAGCTAATCCTTCATGCTGTAGTTGGTTGGGTTCTATGTGATAAGAGTTAAAATAAAATTGTCGCATACATATGGGCGAAAAGGAAAGGGTGATGAACAAAACACTGTAGAACAAAAAGAGCGACTGTCAAAACAATGGGGGACTCTGCCAACCAGACCCCCCCCAGCCTAATTATAACTAAGTCTAAGACCACACAACACGTTCACATAGGGTGCCACAGTACCGAAGCACACTTTGCCCTTCACCCAGTGTTTGCAGTCTGGAACTGTTTTTAACGGTGGCTGTTTTGTGATGGTCGCTGTTTTTGCAGGCACTCAAACCGAATTGCTCTTAGGGAGTTGTTCAATCTGAGTCGGTCATATCCTGGGATACCATCTGGCTCCAGGACTCTAAAGGCTGTACACCCTCTAGTTAGAAACTGGCCCTTTCAGATTGGTCTCCCTACTGAATTTCTCTAAAAATGAGCTGTGCAGCTACTTTTATATTCAAACAAGCTTCTGTTTCTCTTAAATGCTGGCCCCTGAGTGGACAGCAAGCTGATTCCTCTCCTCAGCCCCACTCACAGTTAATTCCTCCATTTAACCCTGCAGCAGCATGGGCCACAGTTTGAAATTACTGAGCAACTGCTTGAAAATTCCAAACCTGCTCTGTTCCTTTCACATGAATACTTTACTATGGCATGTTGCATAAATCAATATAAAACACATTAAAAATGAAAAGTAAACATTTTTTCAGTACCCCAGCTGGATAATGGACTCCCTCAGCTCTCTAAAGTATTTTTTGTAATTAACTTCTGTCAAGGAAACCCCAAGTTGCTATTTATTGAAGTTCTCCCAGTGTGAAAACCTGCAGTGTGCTGTGTAACTTTAGCTATAAAATCTGAGGAGAAAACTACTCACATATGACTCCTTTCTCCTTTAACAGGGCTTAAAGTGTGACAGGTCTGGTAGGGACTCAGATGTGACAAAAACATTTTGAGGGACTTGAGGGGGATCTCACAGAGACTCAAAGCAGGGTCCTTACCCTTCTGTTTTCTTCTTCTTAGCATGACTTCAAGATAGCAGGATGGCCCTTGCTTCCTTTGTCTCTTAGTGTCCTACAGTCTCTTTATGTTTTGTGTCTGCATTTTGGCTTTCTATTGAATAATTTGCGTAATAACAAAAAGCCAAATTTGTACTATGTAGCAAAAAAGGACTTCTGCAGTAATAGTACAAAGATCTTCCTACAACCAAGAGACTTACAGATCGGGCAGTTTTTTCTGCACATTTTAAGCCCACTCCTTAAAGATTACACTTCCTCTCTTGTCTGAGCTAGAAATAATTTATTCACAATGGGGTCAATGCACAAAGCTGTGTATTGCCTATGCACCATATATCCATGATCCAGGGTGCATAGGTAACCATAAGTTGGAATGCAACACAGGAGGTGTCCAGTGGACCCTTGGTGGCATTCGCAGAAGGGGCATGAGCCCCTTGTGCACATAGTCCTCCAGCTGATCACACAGCTACATGCTGCAGGTGGTCTGGCCATGTGGCAGGGGGTGTGTCCACATTCTATGCCATTTACTAAGGCATGGTGTGCAAGGCATGGGGCCAAGGGATATAGCAATGGGGACCCTACTGTATCTGTTATGCACCCCCTCAAAGGACACCTGATGGCTGTGGCAAGAAAGGAATTCCCTCCAACCCTGCTGCCCAAACCCACCAGGCTGACATGGCAGGCTGGGGCAGCCATTCAGGCACATGCCTGTACATTGTACATATTCCATTCCCATGCAGTCCTAGAATTCCTTGCTTGCATGCAGCAGGGAATCCACTTCGAGACTCAGGATAGGCTTCTGATTGGATATCCAGCTGTTTCCCTCAAACCATCTTTCTGGGGGTGGGGGTGGAGCTGTGGACAGGCACCCTGCAGGGTTACTGCAGACCCTGTGCTTGTCTACAGGTGCACAGCTATGTGGGCTGGGCAAATCCCATGTACCCACCACATGTTCATGTCTGATCTCCTCCCAGAG
This sequence comes from Neoceratodus forsteri, assembly GCA_016271365.2. Lineage (NCBI taxonomy): Eukaryota > Metazoa > Chordata > Ceratodontiformes > Ceratodontidae > Neoceratodus > Neoceratodus forsteri. The sequence goes on along the minus strand of CM028137.1, from coordinate 482,791,369 downwards.
GATGTCCAAAGGGCTCCAATAACTAACTCCTGTCAAAGAGCATGCACCCTCTCCTGGCTCCTCATTTATTCTCCCCTACTTGGCAGCATGGCTTCAGGACTGCAACAGTATTTTGCTACTATGCCCCCTTCTCAATTCAGCTACTATATTTCCTGACCCCTTAGACAGATGGGACTATTTTTATCAGAAAGCCCATCCTTCCCACTGTAACTGATCAATGTTTCGTGAGATTCTGACCTTAAATAGCAAAGTAATAGGGCTTAGTAAAAAGTTCTGCACATTTGGCTTTTTAACATCTGTCTCATTTTCTGTATTACTATGCATTTAACAAGCTCCATTTTTGTAATTTATCATTTCTGTAAGTAAATAGTCATATTTGCTTGTTTATTAGGATGTAGGCTACGAGGCTGTAACCTAACATTGTTTCTTCAATGTTACTTTTCCCAGTTTTTCTCAAGTGTTTGGCAGGGTGTACTGTCCCTTCCTTGACAGCCTGCTGCTGTCTAGAGATGAACAAAGTTGGGAAACTTCATTCTGTGAATTAGTTTGTGAATTTAGCACAATTTGCTGATTAAGTCATAGTCGCAAATTGCAAAGTTCCACCCACAAAGTGTGGAATTTCACCTGCGAAGAGTGGACTGTCACCATTGAAGTGCAGAATTTCATCCAACAATGGCAAAATTTCACTATAAACAGCGAAATTTCACCATTTGTGGGTGAAATTCTGCACTTCATGGTGAAATTCTGCAAAAAAAGAAAAACAGTGAAGTCAGGTAGGTAGGTGATTTTTTATGCTAGGAGCAAAACTTTGTGGACTGCTCCACGGAGGTGAATTTCCTGACTTCGAAGGACTTCACCAGTGAATTTAAACTTCACTGCATCTCTACTGCTGTCTAAGATGATGTCCATTTTCACTGTGCCCGCTACCATTATAGAGCGAATGATTCTCTCCTCCTAACCCCTCAGGGTTAATAATTTGTAAATAGTAACTGGTCTCTATGTTTATACACATGGTGCTTGTTGTCTGCCATCAAAGAATAAGTGCTTAACTGTGGGGGAAAAAAGTAGTGGCTTGACAGCTGACAGTACCACTCTCAATGTGCTTCAGACAAGGCTGAGCCTGTTTTGCAACCATAGTAGCAGTACGTTTATCCCCAAGGTGATGGCTCACTAGGTATCTCTTTCTCATATAGTGCAGTTGTGAATTTCACCAGCATCACTCTTCCTCACTCATATCATGGCACCTGGCACAATGCAGCTGATGGTTTTCATTTAAAAAAGAGGAACTGCTCTAAACATAAAATCACACTATATTTTCCATTTAAAATATTAGACTGAACAAATAATCAAATTATAAGTTGTGCAAGGCCCTCACATTACAAGGCTAGTCATAAAGCATGCCACTGGGCCACCAGGGCACATATTAGACAATGTGTGCTGCTTATCAGTCCATGGCTACCAAACATTGTAAGTTAGCAACTAACCAAATACTGGTGCCATACATTCGATCGTTTGCACTGTCTTAATAGTGTATGTGAGGGTATAGGAAATTGCTTCTCCCTCTTCTAAGCTTATGCCATGTGGTCTTAATAATATACATATACTATAGATGGTTTGTTTTATTTATTTAGTTTTTGATTACTGGGTAAGTGCTCTAGACAAAGAATTTGCCTATTTTCAGTCATGACCTGGGACTAGAGTTTGGCATTCTATGTGGCAAGATATCGCTTTTCTTTGCTGGACCTCCCACGTGGTGACTCACTAGTATGAGATACCATTAGTTTCTTGTGGAACAGGCATTCCTCAATTGTTACATGGTGGCTTTCGCTCACTTACCCTGCCCATGTCCAAGTAACTCTGGCATCCAGGGATACCCTCTGCACTTTGCCCATGTCCAAGTATACTTGGTAACCAGTGGCACTCCCTTTCATGCCCTGCCCCATTGCCACATGACAAAGAATCCCAAGTGTTCAATGGTATTGCTTCCCACATCCTGCCCCAAGTCCGAGTATACCAGGCATCCTGGGGTTCCCCAGTGCCCCCAATGAATGCACCATATCCAAGTATCCCTGGCATTCAGTGGTAAACCCTCCTACATCCTGTCCCATAATCAAGTAGTCCTGGTATCTACTGGTACCCCCACAGTTCCCTATGTCCAAGTATCTCTAGTGTCCAGTAGTGCCACAACCCTCACCAAGACCACCCCCTGATTCCAGCATGTGGTGCCCAATGATGGGGTTAATCGAAAAGACAGATTATACAAAAATAATTTCCCTTTCCTCACCCTCTAGCATCCATCCCTTACTTCCCCCCTTTCTAACACATATCCATGTAACCTTTGCTCATACTGTACCTACTAGCATCTTAATTCAACTCTCCTCCCCATGACAGCCACTGTAAAAAAGATATCAATAGATAGGAAAAGGTGCTATCCTTATTTAACTTTCTCAGACAGTTGCCACCTGACTGTGATCTTATTAAACAGTTTTTAATGGTTTCATTCATTCAGAAGTTGATTGGCCAAGGAGTTGAGAGAAGGGTTGTGCCAGTCACCATCTGTTTATTGTTTTTTTATAAGTGGCAAGGGAGTAATGGTTGGATTTGGGAGCTGTTAGGCTGGGAGTAAGGACATTATTTTTGATTACTTTCATTTTAATCAACCTGTTAGTCCAACACTGGTATTAGGCACCCAGTGCCAGAATCAGGAAAGGGTTTTTTAGTAGCACCAAGGTTGTGCTCCAAATATTCACATTTTTTTTTCATACTGTTTCTCTCACTGAGGTAGGCCTGTCAGCGTCTGCAAAGTTGTTTTTGTTGTTCAAGCACTAGAATTAGGCACCTGGTGTTGAAATGGGGAGCATCTACTGTGGCACTGATGCTTCTTATAGTGTCCCCACATTTGTTTATCTTTTTAATGCCTTTTGGGAGGAGATAGGAAGGAGAGAGAGAGATACCACAACAGTGGCACTACCAGTGGCAGAGATGGGTTCCTGACAGCCACTCATCTGAGAAAGGAGCAGAGATGAGTTGATTGTTAGCTCCACAGACCTGCTAAGGGAAATTCACATGCATGTGGCAGCTCTAAACATGTCAGTGGCACTGGCCTGTAAATTGCCCTTAGTCCTTAAAAAGAGGGTCTTTTTTATGTTTTTGCCACTCTTTAGTTAAAAAAAAAAAAAAACACTGCAGTAAACATCACAGAAAATTGCGGATTAACAGATCTAGTGCCAGAATATATGCTTTCAACAGTGTTGTGAAACTCCATCAAGGATCAGCTGAGATATAAACAGCAGAAAATCATTAGTTAGCATTAAGGATCCTACCCAACTCTAATTGTAATGGTACTACTGTGCCACTATAATACTTTTCTAAGTGTTACATCCTGTCCTCGTAGTTGCTTCTAGCAGTATCATGCATGTTAAGCCATTTGTCCTATAAATGTACTGAACTTTTTGTCATGCACTTTCATTATGTTTATGGTATACCCATAGAAAACAGATGTTGAACTGAACAGAGTCAACACAAGAGGCTACATTTTAAATAAATTAATAGACTGTGCTCTTCCACTAGATACTGAACACACAAACCACAATCAAAGAGCTCCATGAATTCCAATTATATCTCCCAAAAGTATAATTTTTGGAAGCTTGATTGGCTTAAAAAAGGTGGATGATGTTGAGAGGCTATTGTAAGGTACTGGCTGCTGTTCCAGAGAACTATAGAAGGTTTTGTTAAAGCCTCAGGTTGATAATGGATTGGTCAAGGAGGGGAGGGGAAGGGAGGCATTTCATCTCTTGATCAGCATCTTATTATTTTTGTGGGATCCTATACCCACCCAGGTCTACAGCTGGAAGGATTAAAGCACAGGAGAGTCAAATAATTTTGAATTTAAGACTACACAGTAGTCTCTACTGGTACAGTTCAGTGGTCAAACCATTATTGCACATTGCCTTGGTACATACATTATATCATAAGTATAAAATGGTTTTAATTAAACATATTCTAAAGCAATTTTTTATGTATAAATTAATTGTTTTTTTAATGGATGAGATTATCAGCTGTTTTACCTAAAATGTGAGTGACTGATATTCAGGATGCCAGAAAACCTAGCTAAAACAGAATGCCACACTGACTACCAAGAAATATTAATAACCCTACATGATGCAAAACTCTATAAAACTGCTACTATTGCAACAAATTATATCTGCTTTTTAAAATGGTGTTGGAATAAAGGATTTAAAATAAATGATAGATTTGTTATTAGAGCAAAATATTTGTTTTCTTGAAAGAATACATTTTCATTATTTGAGTGTAATGGATGAAAACCTAGAAGCAGCTTTAATATTAAGTAATATTAATGTTCCTTCCAAAGAACTAATACAATGAGCAAATCATTACTCTTTTAAATAATTCATGAGAATTAATGTGCATTTTATCTTCATATTAAATACAAAAGCACAAGAAGTTTTCACAGATTTTGATCTTAATAATGTTATCTTCCTAGTTAATATATATATAATTTATTAAATATTAAAGTGAATCTAACTTTTCTCTTTTAAGTTTAAGACAGCCTATTGCAAAACACAAAATGCATTATCTATGTTAACTTAAACAGTAAAATTCATTAGACTGGGTCCATAAAACATTATTTTAATAAACAAGATTCACATTGTAGTAGTGAGGTCTAATTCTGAGTGTATGTTGTATTACAGAAATACCACACAAGACAACTCAGTGACTGTCCTACTTCTGTCCTGGTCTAGCCTCTTGCCCAGACTCTACTGGCTATTTTTCCACTGTGCATCTGATTTTTACCTTCACAGAAACACTTCAGCATCTTCACAACTGCCTCTGTAAAACTCTTCTTCTCTGTCAGCATCTAGTACAGATACAAGAACCAAGAAAAATGTCATCAGGCCACTGGGGTACAGGCAGGTAGGTGGCCATGCTGCCATGTAGATTGAGTGCTTTTGTCCTGGGCTTTTTCAATCTGCCATCAACCAAGAATAGGATTACATAGCACATCAGCCTTTGAGAAGTGCAGGATATCTGTAATCACTCAGTTATCTGTTGCTTCTTCACTGCTCCACCAAAGGAAATGGTCAAATACTCAAGCATTTGCATCCATCTCCAAGAGTCTCAAACCCTCATGTTCAAAAGGATAGTTTGGCACCTACCATGTTGGTACTTCTTTAACTATTAATGGCATGATGGGATGGGGCAGGGGCCATATTCAAAGGCTCCCAGTGTGCAGCACTTACCTCACGACTCATTTGTACAGAATATATTGCTGCATCCATTTAGGTGTGGGATCCCCTTACATATAGGGCACAGTGGTATAGTTGTCTGTTTAGAAAGCACTAAGTCACTGGCACAGTGCTGTTTAATGCTTTCAAACCCTTCTGTTATCACAGTGCCCAGTGGTGTGTGACCCCCCCCCCAACCAAGATCTGGATAGTAGACTGATAGCAGAAGATGTTGGTCCCTGCCATCATCCCACCAAAATGTCGTGTATCTAGTCCCTGGCTCTAGTGTTCCCCTTCCTCGATCACCATATAGTCATGGTGGACATGTATGTATTTTAACATCACCTGGTGTAGTGATCCCCTACCCCCACCATTATCATTCTGACATACTGGAAATCTAGTTATAACATCCTTTGTCCTAGAAGTCTCCATAGATCCCTGTGTTGCAGTACTGTACATGTATTTATTATAACATTCCTTGCTCTAGGGGTTATGCCACCCCCTTGCTGATTGATCCGATCCCCCAAACTCTGATCTGCAGTTGGACACCCCTTTCCCTGTTCCACCCACTTAGGACCCCAGTCCCCTGAAGACAGTAGATGGTGTACAGCACAGTCCCTCTGCTCACCACCTCAGCCAACAAACCTTCTGATTGACAGGGAGCAGTTTCTTCAGTAGGTGAATGCTAACTCCCTGTCAATCAAACAGCAGCAGCTGATGTGATGAGCAGAGGGGCTCTGTCGGTCACCATCTCCAATCTTCTCCTCTAATTACTGAAGTGACTGAGGTAGCAAAGGATAGTCGTGACTTAGTAGGATTGGGAGGGAGGTCTGACTGCTGATTGCAGGATGAGGGGAATCAGATTAGTGATCGGGAGGGTGAGGGGACAAATACTGAGATGGATGTTATAGTAAATACATATCTAGTAAGGCAATCCAGCAATTAGAAGGGTAGGGGACAATTAGAGCACGGGATGTTATAATGAATACATTTCAGAACAGCAGCATGGCAATTAATGGGGTGGCATAGCTCTGCAGAATGCCTCCATGCAGTCATACACAGCAGCATTGTGCAGCATATCAATAAGTCCTTAATGAGTATGCATATGGCTCCTTAGCACCTTCCATGCCCTATGGGCTTATTTGCATGTTATGGCAGAATATGGTTCACAGGAGCAACAGTGCTATCATATTTGGGATGGGCTACCTTTATTACCTCCTGTGGGCCATATTCAGGAAGGAGGCTATCTGAGCACAACTCCGTATTCAGATAGCAAACTCTAGTTTGAATGTGCTAAATATCTGAATATTTCTCCAAGCCAGTCATGCACTCTCTTATGAGCAGCACTAATGGGTGTGCAGAACCTACGGCGGGCTCTAAATATGGGGGCCCAAGTGTATTATTTATAGTGAATCCTAGAAACCTCTGACTTTGTGTTAGTCTCATGGATTGAACCAGCTGTGAGACAATGTGCAGGCCAGGGATGGTATGGGGATTTAGAAATCTTTCATCATAAAGAAAGTCAAGTCATAGCAATACTGCAAGTGAATTCCCAGTTAAATCAGTTACTATAGCTATTCAGCCAAAAGGTTTGGAAATACATCTTTGCTGTGAATTTATTTTAAAAAAAACTGCCTAATGGCATGACTTCCCAAGGTACTGTGGTAGTCAGTGACAAGAAGCATTATATGTCTGAAAAAATCAGGAAATATGCCAGGAAATTCAATTTAAATTAATGCACAGTTTCTGTGATATGCTGTTATATATATGAATATATATATATATATATATATATATATATATATAGATGTTTTGTGTCATGTCACTGGTTATCACTATATATTTAGAATGTCCTATCATGTTTATGTTTTATTTTTTTCAATTCACATTTTATTAAAGTTTTCTTTGAAGGCACAAATAAGCACAAACATCATTCCACCATTGCAAAACCATTGTAAATATCTAATATCAATATTACAGAAAAAAAATCTATCAATGCCAAATAGCATCATGGAGAATGTAGCAGTACTGCAACATTGATAAAAACATTCACATATTAGGGACAAATATTACTTCTTCAGAATAAGCTGGAAGAAAATAGAATACAATAATTAAATCCAAGGTAGTCACTCAAAATTGAGTTCACCAGCAAGATCCCACTGCTGTAGCATAAGGATGTAACACTAATTTAGTCAGTTAACATGCTAAAATGAAGGAAACAAGAATAAAAAGGAAAAAGAAGTGAGAAAGAGTGTAAAGGTCATCCAAATGGGCACAAAGAATCAAAAAGAAGAAGAATGTCTGTCACCAGGCTCAAGGACCACACTCCATATCCTGGGCAGAAAAGAAGTATTAAGTACAACTGGGGAATGACAACCCAAATATCCTGGAACCAGAACACTGCAAGCAGAAGCAAGGGTTCTCTCATGAGAAGAAAACCTTAAGAGGGGGAAATCAGAACAAATGAGGTCCCCACACTTGATCGTATAATGTGACCTTTCATCTAGCCAAGTATGTTAAACACTCCATACTAACCAATTTGCGCATGCTGTCTTCCCATTCCTCCAGAGTGGGAATCAGCTCACAGCACGATTTCCTATAAACTGTATGCTTGGCCTCCGAAATAGCTGCCATAAAACCAAGGTGAAGCAGTTTGTGCCAAACTGAAAAATGGTTAGTATTGCCCAGGATCAAGAGGGAGGTATCTATGGGATTGCACATTGAAGCACTGCAGAAATTCTAGTCTCTAACGAAGCCCACCAACCCAGCAGTTTAGGACAAGATCAGAGACCATGTAACAAGGTACCATTGTGCTAATGGCACCTCCAACAATAGGAATGGTTTATTAGATTCATTTTCTTCAGCTGATCTGATGTCCTATAACATAGATGCAATGTTTTGCATTGCATAAGCCTGCCCCCTATATCCCGGTTTAAACTGTGTACACCAGACCAGCAGCAATCCAAATTGTCCTCGGCTAAGGAGAAGCCAAGCTGTTTCTCCCATCTAGATTGTAAGGTAGACATTGAAGGGGCATATTCCTGCAGAAGTCCTTTATACATGCGACCAATTTTTGGGGGATTAACAGAGGGGGATCCACTGCCCACTAGACCTAGAATGTATTCCCAAATCTCACTTGTGGGCAAACAGAGCTGTGAGCCCATGAACATGGAGAGCAAATGACAAAGTTGAAAATACCTCCACAGATGCGACTGTGGTAGGGAAGCCTGGGATTTAAGGGTGACAAAATCCTTAAAAAGGCCAGTCTCCAAGTGGAAAAGATCAGCAACCCTTGAGAGTCCTTGCTTGGCCCATTGAGGCCAGTAAATGAGAGAGCCACCCACCATTAACTTGGGGTTGTTCCATAGCAGCCATCTAGAGGAAGTGACCTGCCATGGAGAAGAAACTATTTTAGCCACAGTCCTCCAAATACCAGTGATATACTGTAGTCATGAATGGAATAACCCAGCCGACAGCCAGAAGAGTCCTGTAAAATCAATCCAGGTGCCCTGTCTTGGGCCAAGAACTCTTCCAGAGCTATCTTCCATGCTATACCTCTACAGCAGTCCATGTGTTGCTGCATTCAAACTTGTCTAAGGCTGGCCGCCAAATAGTATCCCTTAAATCAAGGAGCATGAAGCCCACCTTTATCCAATGGAGCTACTAACTGCAACAATGAATTCTGAGGTTTACCCCATCCCACAAAAATTACCTGACTAACTTGTCCAAAGATTTTCAAATAGATTCTGGGGAAAGTAGAGGTAAATATCTGATAAGGTACAACACTCAGAGGAGAACCAACATTTGCAAAGCCTGAGTCTTGCCCCACAATAACAGATGGAGATGTCTCTACCTATCAAAATCCTCTTTCAACAACTTTAATAGGGGAAAATTAAGATGAATCCAATCCCTCCAGTTAGGGGAAATAAAGATTAATAAATATTTCACCAGGTGCTGTGCCCAGGTCAACCCCACATCCTGGAGGGAGATAAAGGTACACTTAGAGTTTAAGGGTAACACCTCAGTTTTTCCCCAGTTATTGAGGAGGCCAGAGAGGTCCACAAGCCCATTCAACAACTCCACTAATTGAATTGGAATTGACTGGGCCGGGTTCCAAAGTGTTAGAAGGATGTTGTCAGCAAAAAGCATTGGTTTAAACTCTTCTACACCCAGCGCAATTCCCGAAATACAGGCAGTTTCACGTAATTTCTGGGCCAGAGGTTGCAGCTCTAGAACAAATAATGCCAGGCACAAGGGGCACCCCTGCCTTTCCCCCCTACCTAATGGGAATGTGGCTGAGGTGAACCCATTTGTAACCACTGAGGCCTGCAGTACTGAGTAGAGGGTTTGTACACATCTGACGAAGCACTCCTCAAGTCCAAAAGCATGAAGGGTGGTGAATAAGAACGGCCATTCAGCAGAGTCAAATGTCTTCTCCATGTCGAGGGCTACTGTTGCTATTGGATCAGATGAGAACTCCACTACCCACAACAAATTAACTAACTGCCTAATATGGTCCACCTCATCTCTCTCCCACCACAAAGCCCACTTGATCCAAATGCACCAAGGAAGGCAATACTCCTTGTAGCCACAAGGCTAATACTTTAGCCAAAATCTTGTAATCAACATTAAAGAGAGAGAGAGAGATGGGGCAGTAATTAGGACATAGGTTGGGGTCCTTAATCATTTTTGGCAACACAGAGATAGTAGCCTCGATCATGGATTCCAGCAGTGACAAAGACTCCCATGCCTATTGGAAGGAAGATGCCAGAAGTGGGCTAAGTAGGTCCCCAAAATGCTTAGAAAATTCAATAGGGAGGCCATCAGAGCCTGACAACTTACCACTTGAAATCTGGCCAAGAGGTGATATGAGCCTTCAAGGAGCTGGCCTGTTCACCAGATAGCATGGGAAAGGTGAATGAATTCAAAGAGGTATTAATATTCTTAATAGTCTGCTCCCCCAAGCAATTTAGAGGTATATAACCCAGAATAATACATACAAAAAGCATCACTTATTGACTATGGGGCTGTTAAAAGATCAGAGCTTCCTTGAATACCTAAAATCTTAGTCTCGGCTGCCATCTTTTTCAATTGATATTCAAGCAGTCTCTGGACACCCTCCACCATGTTTATGTGCTTACACATGTGTGGTCTCCACTACTGTACACAGTACTTCAGGTGAGGCCTTACTTGTGTTATATACAATGTCATCACCACTTCCTGCCTCCTACTAGTAATACCTCTGCATATGCACCCCAGCATGCCACTGGCCCTCCCTGCAACCTTTGCACACTGCATTGATACCTTCATGTCATCAGATATGATAACACCTAGGTCCGTCTCCTCTTTGGTGATGGTCAGCACCTCCCCCCTTATCTGGTAGGTCTCCTCAGGGTTCCCCCTACCAAGGTGCATTATCTTGCACTTTTTTGCTTTGAACCTCAGTTACTACACCTCGGACCATCTTTCAAGCTTCTCCATGTCCCCCTTCTTTATCTGCACCCATTCTGGAGTATCCACCCTGTTGCAGATCTTGGTGTCATCTGCAAATAAGTAGACCTCTCCTTCCAGCCCCCCTGCAATGTCACTAATAAAGACATTAAACAGGACTGGTCCCAGTACTGATTCTTGTGGCACTCCGCTGGTCACCCCTCTCTCACCAGATTGGATCCCATTTACCACCACCGTCTGCCTTCTGTCTGTCAGCCAGTTTCTAACCCACTGTATCACATTATGCCCCATGCCCAGACTACTCATCTTGCTAACCAGCCTTCTGTGTGGACAGTATCGAAGGCTTTGCTGAAATCCAGGTAGGTACTGTCTATGGCCCCTCCCTTATTCACTTCCGTAGTCACCCAATCAAAATAATCTATCAGATTTGTTTTACAAGACCTTCCTGATGTGAATCCGTGCTGCCTCAGATCATGGGCATCAATGGATTCCAAGTGTGCCACTATCCTTTCTTTCAGCAGTGTATCCATGATCTTCCCCACCACTGAGGTGAGGCTGACTGGCCTGTAGTTCCCCGCTTCCACCCTACTGCCACTTTTGTGCAGTGGGACTACATGCGCCCTCCTCCAGCCCTCTGGAACCATGCCTGTGTTGATTGACTCTGTGAACAGGGTGGCCAGAGGTGCTGCTAGTTCCTCCACAGCTCCCTTAATATCCTCAGGTGTATGTCATCTGACCCCTTGGCATTATTCGCCTTCAGTTTTATGAGTTCCTCCAGAACTCTCTCTCCTCTGTGAATGGACTGGTGTCCATTTCTTCCCCCCCCCGATTGCCTCTGCTCCCTAACTGTGGTCCTTGACCCTCTCCCTTCTCAGTGAATACTAAAGAGAACTATTTGTTCAGTATCGCTGCCTTGTCTAGATCCCCCTCCTTACACTCTCCCTCCTCCCCTTTAAGCCTCACAATCCCTGCCCCACAGTTTTTCTTCTATTGCTGATATACCTATAGAATGTCTTGTCCCCTTTTTTCACAGACCACGCTAAACCCTCCTCTGTCTGTGCCTCGGCTTTCCTAACAGCCTTCCCTGCCTCTCTGAGACATTCAAGGTACACCTCCCTGTCCTCCTCCCTTTGAGTCCCCTTATACTTCCTGAAACGTGCCCTTTTAGCCCTTACTTTGTCTCCCACCTCTTTAGAAAACCATAGTGGTTTCTTTCTCCTTTCCTTTGGCCACTATCCTAATGCATTGGTTAGTTACCTCCAGAATGGCTCATTTTAGGCTCCCCAACTGTTCCTCCACTCCCTCCATTACCTCTACCTTCTCCAGCGCTGCTTTTAAAAATCTACCCATTTCATTGAAATCCTCCCTCCTGAAATCTAATACGTTAGCCCTTGTGTGGCTTAATTGAGTCCCTGTCTCCATGTCAAACCACACCATGTGGTTGTCACTGGATCCCAGCTGCCCATTCAACCTGGATTCTCTCGACTCTGTTCCCATTGGTCCATACCAAGTCTAGAATCGATTTATCCCTGGTTGGCTCAAGCACTAGCTGTCTGTGTCCAGCTCCCTGCAAGGATTACAGGATGGCCTTGCTTCTGGCTGAAGCAGCTGTCTGGGTTGTCCAATCCATGTCCAGCATATTGAAATCTCCCATCAACATGATTTCACCTTTAGGTGCCATGTCATGAATTTCCTCCACTAGTACCATGTCCACTTCCTCCCTCTGTGTCGGAGGTCTGTAGATCACCCCCGTATATATTGCTCTGCCATTTCTTGGTTCAAGGGTGACTCACATTGCCTCAGCCTCCCCCTGCCTACCCTGTACTTCTTTAGCCTTTATGCCTTCTCTGACGTACAGGGCCACCCCACCTCCCTCGCTTTTTACCTTATCTGTCCCTTCTGAACATTGTAAAACCTGGTACATTGATGTCCCAGCTCCAGCTGCGAGTAGCAGAATATCATGTCTCTGTTATTGCTGCTATGTCAAGATCTGCATCTATCATCAAGGCTTCCAGGTCTGGGACCTTATTTCAAAGACTACATGCATTTGTGAACATGACCTTCCATGTATTACTCCCTGCCTTCCCTCTGTTCATGTTTTCCCTACTTTGCCTATTCTCCCTGCCCTGGTATTCATGCTCATGTGCTCTTCCCCCCCTCTTCATCCCCACTTATAAAAGTTTCCCATGCCTGCCTGTCACTGCTTGCTTGCACTGCTCCTGTTATCAATTTGTACTTTTGCATGTTCTCGTGGGGAGGTGTTCCTAGGCCAACTGTCTCTCCTGTCTTCCCCCCTTTTTTCATTTATTTATTTATTCAATCTCAGATTACAATACCTTTGAGTGCAAGGTGCTCATTTACAAAGGTTCCACATCAGTGGGGAGGGGTGAACAAACATACAGAGGTGGTAATACAAAGACCAGGTTTAAGAAACAGTAAAGTACATACTTTAATTATCTAACTTTGTTTTCTTCTCTTTTAGATATTTCCTGAAGAAGACCTAAGGTTGAAATGCAGATTTTTAACTCTATTTTCTATTTTCAGTGTGCATTTAATATAAACATTTTGTTTTGCTTTCAGACCACATGCTGACACAGCACCTTGTTTTTACTTTAATTATCTAGAATTAATAACTTTAGTAATGGAGAAGAAAGGAGCAGAGGAGGGTACGAGGAGAGAAGAAGAGGGGTAAGCAGCCAGAAGGCCTTGTCAGTAGGGATAGAAAGAGTGGCAGGTGCGGGTAGTAGCTAGGAGGGGAGGTGCTGGGGGTGGGAGAGTTGGGGGAGGGTGGGAGGATATAGCAAGGGTTGAAAAGGTAAGGCTTTGAGATGAAGAAGAGGGAACTGAAGTGCACACAGGTGGTAGTATCATTAGGTGAAGCAGTCACCGGAACTGTTTGTCGTAAGATGCTGACAGATACTGTGCTTGAAAGAACCTAATCTTGGTATGGATAGGATTTCATTAGGAAGTGCACTGAACCTGAGTGGGGATCTGCAAAACAAATGACCACTGCTCTTGAGATGTCCTGCACCTAGGAATCTTCAGAGATTGATTGGCTGAGCTTAGAGTGTGCTGAGAGCTGGAGTGAGGGCTCTTGCCCTTGGCCAGTTTAAATGCTCTATGCTGAAGCATTTCAACTTCTCACTAAGGACTGAGGTCCCATTTCCTGACAGATGCAGGCCATCCTCCTAATATAAGCTCACATCTGCCCAGGTTGGGCCCCAAGTCTCCTATGAAACCAAATCCTTCCCTTCCACACCAATCCTTCAACCAGGAGTTGAAGGTTTGGATGCAGAGTGCCCTGGCCTCCCTCATGCCTCAGACAGGTAGCACCTTCGAGAATGACAGAATGTGCTACCCATTTCAGGTCCTCTCCCAGCTTACTAAAATCCTCCTGGACTCTGGCTAACTCTACCCTTCTCCTTGCCACATCATTGGTCTACAGGTGGACAATGGCATCCAGCTCCTCCCTCCTGGCTATTGGCCTGCAGGTTCCTAAGTTTTTTTTTTTCTTGGCCGACACATAGGCTGTAATGCGGCCTCAGATATAGGCCTTAAATCCCTCACATGCCCACTTTGCTGCCATCTCACCAGGGAAATTGAGGCATAAATAGTTCTGAATCTCCTGACATAGCCAAGACATAAAGGTGGCATCATTACAAAAGCTGACATTAAAATGCCAACGCTAGGCCAAGCCCTCAGAAGCCCTAGGAGTAAAACAATAGGTGACAGAGAGTGGTCCAGTATTAAAATAGGTTCAATAGTGGAGTGAAGCGCCCTGTGGACAGTGAAGCCAGAGGATAAGATCATATCTAGCCTACTGTAGGAGTTGGGGTGCTGAAAAATATGATGTTTCTACCAATAGGCTTACAGGTGTACAGTAAGCTGTCATTCACTGACAGTTCAGTCAGCAGGCAGCCATGGCAGTGTGTGGAGGGATGTGCTGCCCACTGGCTCTGTGGCCAAGTGGCCAGGCTGGGATGGGGGAGCAGGGAGGGTGTGGGTACTGCAGTGGGTGGTGGGGTCCACTGGACCACCAGGGATACTGGGATTTTTTATATTACCCTATGATCAGGTTCAGGAACAGGAGGGGGGTACCATTAGACTACCAGGGATATTTTGGACCTACGTTTCATATGCTGGAATTCAGGGATGGGAAGGGGATACCACTGGACTACCATGGCTGGGGTATTCAAGTCATTTTAGTATGATCCAGACTCAGGGATATGAAGGGGGCCACTAGACTACCAGGGAGAATGATGACACTTTATTTTATATCATCAGGGATTCGGGGAAGGGAGGGGGACCACTAGACTACCAAGGAGAATGATGAATCTTTATTTTACATAATCAGGGATTCAGGGAAGGGTGGGGGGCCACTAGACTACCAGGGTACAGTGCTACCACATGTTTCTTTCCACAATCATGGTTCAGAGTTTGTGGGGGGGGGGCTATCCACCCAGGGGCTGCCGGCTGTTGTGCTGTGCAGTACAGTTGACTGCCTGCAGGTGGCCTGGAGGTAGGCATGGTTCTTCCATGCCTAACTTTGTGTGGCACATCCCTGAGATGTGGAGGCAGCTGTACTGCACATCTCAGCTGAATATTGCAATGCCCTGCATATGCAAGGGAAAGCCCCCCTCTGGATGCACTACATACATTATCTTTGCGCGCTGGTGCATCCAGAATTGGGCGGCGTATCCTGTCTTTTTGAACATGGCCCAGGGGGCATTCCTGGGGATGTGCCGGCACAACTCAGTTGTGCTAAGTGCTTCTCCTTTGAATATCTGGACCTAGGTATTTAAAGTTGGTTTCTGCCTCCCCTGAGGATTATGCTTGTTAAGGGGTTTGTTGTGGCAAAGTATATCCTGATTCTACAACCCTCCCTTAAGTCCCTGGAAATCCAAGGTGTTGTTACTTAATTCCCATGACTTGCAGAAAGTGCAGTACCACTTATAGAAAGCAATATACAGTGCATTACAAAACCTAAGCCACAGGCTAGAAACTAGTCTTAAGAGCCACAATGAAGCAAAGAACATTGTGCATAGCAATATATTTTCAATACCCTTGGATAGCCCACCTAATATAAAACTCTTTTTAGTGGAGCTCTGTTTCTAACAAGTATTACAGCTGAGTGGGCTGAAGCACAGAGGTGTCAAATGATTTGCTTGAGATCTTACAATGAAGCAATGGCAACAATGGGTCTTTTACCTGGGATCTCAAGGTTATGAGTACTGTGCTTTAACCACTGGACAATCCAGGCTTTTAAAATAGAAAATGGAACAACACTGGTGGTTTGAACTGTGCAGGCAAGCAATGCTGTGAATGTTTCTACATGCTGAATCTGAAAGGATGTTGAACTGTTTCATACTCCCGACCATTAGAGTAAGGCAGATTCTGAGGGTCTCAGAAAGTTTACAGGCAATGACAATGATCTTAAACATGACAAGAAGAGAGGTAGATTAATGAAACAATAGAGCCTTGCATACTGCCCTTCTCACCAGATTCATTGAAAGGAACATCAGTCAGCTGAATTTCAGAGCAATTTACAATTGATCTGCCCAGTATAATCAAAACGAGATGCAGTACACAATTCTAGAATAGGTAGCCCGGCTTCAAACCAGTTTTACACCTGGGTTGACTAAATCTGTGAGATGCTAAGTTGTTTCTGACAGTGGTTATAGTGAGATTTGATCACGGGGTCTCCTTATTAAGAGCTATGAGCTCTGACCTCTGGTCCACTCTGTCTCCGTGAAGGAAGTATCAGTGTAGGTCTGCCCATTGTTTCCCTCCCTGACCTTTTTTTTGAACCATGGGGGGGGGGTGTCAGGGGCATCAGAAAAATGTAATGTGTCATGCTGGAGATTTTCACAAACTCCACAAAGCAAAAACTCCTTCTTTAAAATTTTCTTGTTTTTTCCTTTTTTTCAATGTTGCCCTGATGTTTTGTACATAATCTTATGCTTTTTTCAAAGGGCTTCTATATTTTCAGAAATAGATTTATAAAAATATGCATATTACAATCAGGTAATCAAGTAATTTTTCACAATTTAATGTAAATTAAATATTTCAATATTGCATTTCTTCTGCAATGATTACCCAGCATTTCTGTGCGTCTATACTTCTCCTTTTGTCTTACTTTTCTCTATGCATAAAAATAAAGCTTCACTTTTGTTCACCTGTTAAATAAGAAACATCATTTATAACCATGATGGCTTGGTGTTCATGAACTTAATTCATCTGTTCACACTTGTTGCGAGCATTGAAATGGACTGTGAAAGAATTTATATTTTACCTTTATGTTTTATAAGTAACCTGCTCCTGTGTGCTACAAAAATGCTGAAGCATTTACAATGTTTGTCTCTGTAATAAAAAAAATCTTCTTAGTATTATTTGTACTCATTTATCACAAATCTTTTTCCTCATTTCATGTAATGACTGTTTAAAGTGATGTTATCTACAAGAACAAAAGCCAAACCAAAGTTTATAATGCTCCTAAGAGCTTTACTAACCCCAGATCCAGAAGACTCATCCAATTTCTCTATGCAGTGGTTCTTTTTATTTATTCACTTTATGTGTACTTTGCTCTTCTATATCTGTACTACGCAATACTACTTTAAGAACTGTTATATTGCTGATACCTTCTTACTATTTAGTTACTTAATTTGCTATTCAAAGAGCTCTGCATGTCAACTTACTTTTTGTTTCCAGTGTTTTTGTGTAATGGCATTTGCTACAGGCTTTTGCTACCACTGCATGTATGGAAAGGAAGCCTTCACTTCCTCTTGAGCCTGCTCATCCATGTAACCAAGCGAGATGTGATTTCACGAGTCTTGCTAGGTTCATGTTTTGTTGCTAAACAACAATCTGGCCATCCTTTTAGGTGTTTTATAGGATGCCTGTTATGGATGAGCAGGCTTTCTCTGTGATTTGGCTAGTGTTCCATTTGTTAATTCTTACTGATTTTTTGACAAGCTATAGTTCAGTTAGATTCAAATAAATGTGGGTCTTATTGTGCTTTTTAATATTGGTACCATAACTTTATTTCTGATCTACTTTAATACTGATCGTTGAACATTGTGGGGGGGGGGGGCATATCTAGATTGCTAGAACTGTTTTTGTTTGGGTTTATCAAGGGCCCTGGTAAGAGATGAACAAGGATTTGCAAGACTTGTCATTTGGGAGTTGGTGTTTAAGGCCACAATGCAGTGAGACCTGCAAACTTACAGCCATCTTAATTGAATAACTGGGGGACAGCTGCAAGCAGACACTGCTGAATAAAAAGATTTGAACCAACTTAAATCCCTGCTCTTCTCCTTCCTCTCCCTATCTAAATCTTGATACTGTTTTTGCTAGCTAATCTATTGAAGATAAATGAGGCAAACCTATTATGAATTGTTTTTATTAATACCCACGTCTCACATGTGGTATCACTAAAATGTAAATTGTAATCAGTATTTGTGTATTTTAATGTAATTTCTTATGGTTACACACTTTGTGCTAGCATTAATGGTATAAATGCAGCTTACTAACATAATTATAATAATAATAATCTTTATTTCTTCAGTGTAATTCATGAATATCAAAGTGCTGTACCAAAGTAACAGAGTTAAAATAGACCCATAAATAGATAAAATACAGATAGCAACAGCTAAACTCCATCCTTTATTCATTGCAGAAGGCAAGACTAAATAGGTACACTTTCAGTGTGGCTTTAAAGAGCTCCTGACACAGTTGAGACAACTTTGAAAAAGTGTTATACACAGGCATAAATGCACATTTTATTTCATATTTTATTCTGTAATTCTCACCCTTATTTCCTTATTACTAAGGGTATTTGCATGAATACAGTATCTCTGCCCTTTTAGCTCAGGCTGCCTGCCTACACCTGACATCATAATTCTGTTTATGACATCAAAGTATATTGCTGTGGAGATAATTATGATGTCATAAACATGAGATTGTGATAGCATGTGTAGAGACGCAACCAGAGTAGATATAGTCTGGGGACAAGGATCTTGTTTTCATGCAACCTTTTTTCAGTAATAAAGAAAATGAGGAACGAATTACTGAAAATATATGAAGTAAGAAAAAAATGTGATGGAGTTGAATATAAATTTTACTTTTTTCAAAGTTTTCCTAATGCTGTCAGGAGCTCTTTAAAGCTGTCCACTGTCAGGCATTCCTGAACCCAATGAGGTACAGAATTCCACAAGGTAGGGGCTACGGAAGGAAATGCTCGAGCACCAGATGACTTCAACCGAACCCTGGAAACCACCAGCAATCCCTCGTCAGTGGAGTGGAGTGGTCGAGAGGGGCAATAGGAGAGCAGAAACTTGTGCAGGTAGTATGGTTCCTGTCCATGTAGGGCTTTATAGGTCAGCAAGGCAATCTTGAAGGTGAGCCTTCACCAGACTGGTAGCCAGTGCAGTTCGCGCAGCACAGGTGTAATATGGCTAGACTGAGAAAGCACAGTTAGTAACCTGCCTGCCACATTCTGCACTAGCTGCAACTGGAGGACACCAAACCCTGGCAGCCCTAGGTAGATGGAGTTGCAGTAATCCAGGTGGGAGGTCACAAAGATGTGGACCTATGTCAGTAAGTCGTGAGATGAAACCAAATGTTTAAAGCTGGTGATATTACTCAGATGGTAAAATGAGGTCTTGACAATGGACAACACCTAAGCCTTCAGTGTCAGCCCCTCATCAACAATAATGCCCAGACACTGCACCCGCTCAGAGGTCCTCAGTTGGCAATCCCCTAGTACAAGACCAGTTGCCTGACCTGCTGAAGACCCCTCAACTCGTTGATCCATATCCACAACCAACACCTCAGTCTTGTCTGAATTTAGCTTCAACAGATTGACACTCATCCAGACTTGAATCTTGGACAGGCAGTTGTTAAATACCAAGACCACTATGTCCTGTTCAGAAGTGAAGAACATGTACAGCTGAGTATCAGCTGCATAGCAGTGAAAACTCAGCCTGTACTACCTTACAATATCACCCAAACACAGTATGTATACTGCAAACAACATGGGAGACAGAACAGAGCCTTGCGGAACCCCACATGGCAGGGAGAATGGATCAGTGGAATAATTTCTTGACACTAATCTCTGAAATCTGCCAGTGAGAAAAGACTGAAACCATCTGAGGACTGTACCCAGCAGTCCACAGATTAACTGTAGGTGCTCCCGCAATATCCCATGGTCCACAGTGTCAAATCCCGGGAGATATCTAGGACCACTAAGGTGGAACAACTCCTTTGGTCTCTCACTATAAGGATGTCATTGAGCACCCGAACAAGGGCAGTCTTGGTACTGTGCCTCTTCCTAAATCCCAATTGGAAGGGATCATAGATGTCGTGGATGGTAAGATGGTCCTCCAGCTGCAGCGCAACCACTTTCTCAATAACCTTCCCTGTAAAAGGAAGGTTGGAGATTGTCCTCTAGTTAGTGAGACAGTCTGGATCAAGAGAAGATTTCCTGAGGTGTGGAGTCAGTGCTGCCTTCTTCAAGGAGTCAGGACACACACTGGTCTCTAGTGAACACTGGACAATCTCAGGTAGGACCAGGCCAATGACCTCCACACATTCCACAAAGAGATGTGTTGGGCCCATATCCAAACCACAGTAGGTCAGCTGCATATTCTGGATGACCATCATGACAGCCATGATCACTGCCTAGTCAAAAGCCTACCAAAAAAGCCTGAGGTGTCATGACCTCACATCGATCTCAGCCACTTCCACTCGAGTGAGCTTAGCAGATCTCTGACCTGATGTCAGCAATCTTATATGCAAAGAAGTGAGCAAACCCATCACACTTGTCGTGTAGCAAAGCTTTCCAATAACTGCAGACAGGCTGGATTGCACAGTCTGTCCACAGTTCTGAAGAGCTGGGCAGGTCGGTTCCATGCAGCAATAATCTCACCAGACAGGAACTCTGCCTTCTTATGTGAGATCACCGATTGATAGTCTACATAATGTGCCATCAAACTAAGCTTGTCAGCATCTAGGCCAGAGTTCAGTCAGCAATGCTCCAGCCTTCTCCCAACCCTTCTCAACTCCATCAAGGTCCCATAAAATCATGGGGACGGGGGGAGAGAGTGGAGTGAGGGCAAACATGGACTGGAGAGATGGAATCCAGAACCTCCACCATGGCCTTATTATAGGCCTGAAGTTGGTACTTTGGATCCAAGCTTGCACACAGAAACCCTGATAGGTCCAGGACTGCCATCAGACCTTCTGGGGTCAAGCCCCTTAATGGGTGGTACCAGATCATCAAAGGGGCAGACCTGTAAGGGGGTGCCTGGATATTGAACCTGTTAGTGCAATGGTCTGACCATCCAACTGGTTCCACCACCAGGTCGGCGCTCTCCATACCCAGTAGGAAGACCAGGTCCAATGAGTGATCCAAACTATCAGTTGCCTTGCTATAACACAATTTTTTTCTGATGAGTTGTAGGTTTTGTCCTGTTTCCATGCTGCATTGAGTTGTACTGTTTTCATGTTACTCTGCAATTTCCCCTGCACTTATAATTATTCTTGTTGTTGCTGACTATATGCCTTTAGTAAATAGGGTCTGCCTAAAGGGTTTTAAGTGGAATAAATAAATAAATAATGACTTAATGTGAAGGAGTGGCTGGAATCTGAGGAATGGGAGAGATAAACTCTGCAGAACACAAGAGCAGAAGTGGAGATCTGGAAGAGATTGTAGTGGAATGTATAGAGGAAAGGTCAACCCTGTAAGCCAGAGGAAGGCAGATTTGGTGAAGTCTACCTAAAGGCCTTATGGAAAGTATATCCAAAGAAACCATGTACACATTCACTTTTCCTGCTTGCCTAACACATGCTGTGAGAAAGCCACAATGCCACCTGAAACAGAAAAAAAAAAAACACGGCTCAAACTTAAATTTGTCCAATCCTTTAATTATCACCCACCGTGCTGGCAGACAAAAGCTCCTTGGATTTGAGGCTTCCAGTCTTTTCATTAGGGAGCTCCATAAAAAAGAGACAGGAAGCCTCAAAGCACTGGAGTTTTTGCCCATCAACACCCTGGGTGACAAGTAAAGCATTTAACAGACCTAAGGTTGCACTGTGTTTTTTCTGTTTCAAGCTGCTAGGAAGTAGAGATGCAGAAAAGTAAAATTCTGCCCAAGAAGTGGACATGAAGTGGCCACTTCACATTAATATTCTGCTTGCAAATTGCCCATTTAAAACCCTCACTTCGCCACTTCATATTGTAATTATGGCTTTGTGTTGTTCACTCCACCTTATTCTGATTTAAGGTGGAGTGAGAATTCACAGGCAGCCTAAACACATCACATGGCTTACACAGTGTACATCACATGCTTCAGGCAGGCAGGAAGTTATGGGTAAAAACACTCTCCAACATGGGCTGACTTACACGTTTTGCATGGGGTGTGACAAATGGCTCTGCTCTGTGAATGGCTGGGGGTTGGGTATGGACATGTGATGAAGAGGGGTTCACAGGTGACAACTCCACAAATGAAGTTATTTTCCCCATTTTATGTACAGGGGTTGATGTACCACTTGCACTAGTCATATTGCACTGACCACCACCACCACTGCTACTCTGACCACTACTTGATAAGATTTCTAAATCATAATCCTCCCTCTCTTCATGCCTGTAGTAATCCTCTGGTGTTATTTCATCACTACTGCAGACATTTCTACTTGGCCTTACACTCATGGAAGGGGATAATATGCTCACTAAGGTTGATGACAAGGGTGAATGCCCCATTATGGCATTAGCAGCCATCTGGTGCCGGGTCTACAGTGCCATGTGCCTGTTCTTAAGATGTGTATGCTGGCTCCCCATGCCCAGATGAATCCCCTTTTTACCTCGACTCACACGCGCATGGCAAAGCTGGCAGATTGCAACTGACTCATCATTTGCATCTTGGACAAAAAAATCCCAAACAAGGGATTGTGATCCCCTACTTTTAACATGTCCCTAATGCTGCTTATTGGACTCCAGTTTTTTAACTCCTGAAATGGGTGGAGTGCTACATGATTTTTCAGGCTGGACACACTTGGACTGCAACTGACTACCGTGACTACCTATGATTATTACTGGGTCATCATCATGACCATCAACAGAAACTGCTAAATCACAACTTTTTTGAGGAGGAAAGGGTTTAACACCAACAGATCCAGACAGAGTCACTTTGACTTTCTTTTTCTCCTGTTCCCAACAGGGGTCACTGACATCATCATCATATTCATCAACATCATCCACATCCACATTTTCAGCTTGAATGCTGTCATGTGGAGAACATGTTTCAACCACAACATCATCATCATCATCACCCAATATTTTTGCTCCATACTTTGAATCATTGGATGGCAAAAGCATGACCTCAACAATGCTGGAAAAAATGTGACAGTGTGAGTTATCGTCACCAGGATCAGAATAATGTTCAGCTACCATGGGGATGTTAATGGGGAGTATGACATCATCTACACTGTCAGTCACAGTTTTAGACTCAACTGTATTTTTTGAAATGGTTAACTGGTCAGAAGTGGAACTTGAGGCAGCAATACTCATGCCAGCAGAAATTGAACTAACACCACCAGGTGGGATAACATCATCTCTTCCAAATATGAGTGAAGCTACAGATTGAACTGTAAAAAACATTGATGGAGAAATCCCTTTACTGACATCAACTATGCACTTCTGAATACTACCACGGCCACAGACAATCTTGCCACTGACAGCAGTGCCATGGCCATAAACAGCTTTGCTTGTTTGTCTTTTTGCAGGCATTTTTGGGGATCACCAAGAAAATTCTAAACAAATATTGATTTCTGAACTTTTAGTCTGGTCCGGTAGAATTTTTATTTATTTATTTAGTTTTTGTTGACCGGGTAAGTGCACTAGACAAATTCTGCCTATTTTCAGGCACGACCCGGGGGAGGGGGATACAGATGAATGCCAACTGACCTTGAATCAGATTAAGCTGTTGGTGGTATTTTTTCATGAATGAGGGAAATTTGGCCAGGACACTGGGGAAATTCCCCTAGTCTTTACGATAAGTGCCATGGGATCTTTAACATCCACCTGAACTAGCACCAATCCCAGGCAGATGGGACCTCAGTTTAATGTCTCATCTGAAAGACGGCACCTCAGAAATGCAGCACCCCTCCCATGCTGCACTACAGTGTCAGTATTAGGATATTAACTCAAGTGCCAGATGTAGGAACTGAACCCACAGCCCTCTGATTTCCTGGCCTCAGAGGTGAGTGCACTACCTACTGAGCCACTGACACTGCTAATGGTGGATGTGAAGCCAAAAAAAACAACAACTGTGGCTTGCAGATGGAGATTGGGCACTAAACAGATGCAAAAGCACAGACAGATTAAGATTGCACTGCACAATCAAGAAGAGATGCAGATGCAAAGTCACAACAACACCTTAACCAGTGCTCACAAGTCACAAACCAATCTGGAAAAGAATATCTTTTGACAGTTGGGGGTGCAGTGCACTGCAGTAACAGTCCAAAACCAAGATACCACAAAGCAGTACAAAATCATGCTGGTGCAGTGGATAGCAGGTTAACACTGCTGCAATTACTCTGTGGCACAATAAAATGAGTCTGATTTGATGGCACACATCACACACACACTACAAGTAATGCTTAGCAAATTGAAAACTTCAGTAATGTAACCAAATCTTTTAAACAAACTGAAATTATGCACTGCTGCACCATATCATAAAAAAGTGAAGAATTACTGAAAATATTACTGTGTATACATTAACACAGTTACACAAGAAAAATATAACCAAAACAGAAAGACTTTCTTTTTCTCCAAGTTAATCTACCTCCACCACAGATACGCCACTCCCCCAAAGCAGACTTCAAGTGTTTGTCAGTACACAGACTGAATGTTCTAAACTAACATTCAAAATTCACACACAAACAATAAACACTTGATGATATGAGCACGGGAGGGTTTCCTACAATTGACATACTAAATTTTGAGCAACAAAAAGTGTCTCAAGCTTTTCTAACAGCTTTTAGAGGGTTTGAATGGCAGAGCTCTGACAGCAAACTGTCTCCAGGTACCACTACACACAAACTACACAGAACTGAGGCTGTGTCGAACAATCTAGAGCCCATGTCACCTGCAATCCCATGAAGCCCTGCAAAATTCACCTTAGAGCTCAATAACAAGGTGAAGTGAGGCGAAGTACATTGGTTTATATGCACTTCGCATTAAAATTGGTGCAGAAGTGGTTGGGGAAAGGCAGAGTAATGCAAAGTCATTATTATCAAGGGACTTTGTGTTCCTCATTATGATGCAAAGTACTCCACTTTGCGTTTTGGATTACTTTGCGGATTCCACATTACTCCACAAACTGCTTCATGCAGAGAAGTTTGGCCACTTCACCCACCTCTACTAGGAAGTAGGGAGAACTTATGGAAGCCCTCAGAGAGAGAGAGAGAGAACCAGTTCAATAAAGGCTGTTTTTTGGGCCATAGGGTTGTGGCCAGAAAAGATAAATTAAGCCCTGAGAGAGAGAAATGATTCAGTACAGGGTGAACTGGGGTTCTAGCATTGGTGGCCAAAGAAGAAAAGGGAGAGACAGTTAAATCCTACTGAACCAAGAAGTGAAGTTGTTGCTGAGAACCCATTTTGTTGAAAACTGAAAATAAGCCACTTATGTTCAAACTAGTAAATCAAGTGTAATATTAAGAACTTATGTGCTTGAACTTTGAAACTCATCCAGATAGCCTAGACTACACAGATGCATGCTATCTGTCAAAAAGGGACACTTCTACATAGGTTTAAAATATAAATTTTATTTATATTCAGTTATGACAAGTTAAATGTTTTAAAATATCATCAATATTGTCACATTTACCATTGACAGATGTACTTCTCCATGAAGTACTTATAATATGAAAGATGTTTCTGAAGTAAGTACTAGAAGGTAGGCCTCTAATATAGTCAATGCCCACCAAGGATATGTAACAATATGAAATGGTTGTGGAGAATCCTGCTTCCTGATTGGTAGAGATGGTTCCAAAGCAGTGTGGTTCAGGAATAGGAACCATATTGCTAAACTTATCTTAATTTTCCATTACTGTTGTTCCATTTTATAAGCACTATAAGACACTATAGGGTGTAGATTACTATTCCTGCACCACATTTCAAGGTGATTGAAGGCAGTTAGCACAAGTGCCTCCTGCCTCACAACACACCTAAGTGTGCAGCTCAGAAACAGTAACCCCCACACTGGCATGTCTTATTACTCACATATTGTACTTTTTTTGTTTCCATTATATGAGATGGAAATCTTTCTTGGCCATATGAATGATTTCTTCTAGATGGCATTTCAACATTTTTTGGTTAGTAGTTCATAAATGTGTTTATGTATTTATTTGTGTTAAAAGTTTCACCAGAAAAGACACACTGCACTGATAACAGCTCATTACCAGTTGTATCCTGGGGGTAAGTGGTAAAGAAGATAATTCAAGAGAAGAAACAAATAAATGTATTTACTTACTGGTATTTGAAAATTGGTTACTGGGAAAGGCACACTGAACCAGGGCTCATTTCCAGGTGTGACCTGGAGGAGGGGAGAAAAGGATAAAAAACATTACATACTGTAGCTTAGATAGAGACAGCATTACACGAAGAGTGCAAAGTCATAAAACACAATGACTGTGGAAAGTGCAACACTGATCAAACAAAAAAGTAGCATTTAATCATTGCATCATGTGTAAGCAGACTGTTAAGAGGAAGGAAACAGGAGCAAGTGGGAAAGGGTAGGAGTCTCAATTGGTGTCTGAGAGGCAGGAGAGACAGTGAAATTAAGAGAAGAAGGAAGTTGGTTCCAGTGAAGGGAGATGATAAGTGAAAGCTGATTGGTCAGTTGAGGTATGGGACATGGCAAAGCAAAGGTGCGATGGTCCCTGAAGCTTAGTGAGCAAGAAGTAGAAGAAACAATGGAGGGAAGTGATGAGAGGTTGGAGGGAAGGGACCCATATCAGTATTTAGATATAAAGGAAAACTCAGTGCACCTGGCAATGGGATGGAAGGGGATAATGGATAGATATAAGCAAAGTGAACAGTGATGAGTTAATAAGGTGAGTTGGATGCCAAGCAATAGAAGGAGTTACAGAGGGAATCCAGTCTGGCCAGGGAGGAGGATGGGGCAGACCCATAGACCATGTCTGCATAATCAAAGACAGGGAGCACCATTTTGGTGACAAGCTCACAGAGGATTTGTGGGGAAAGACAACCTTTATTTCTGTATAGGCAGCAAGTTTAGGATGGATGTTGGCATGGATGGTGTCTATGTGGGCAGAGAAAGATCACTGTCAAGCCATACACCAAGGTACTTGAAAGGAGGAACCACTTCAAGTGAGGAGCTGTCCAAGGTGGAAAAAGTGGGCACTGAGATGAGTTTGGCCAGTTTTGGCAGGTGCCAAAGTTCATGAATACATCTTTTTTTAGTATTTCTGGTTAGACTGGAACCATTGTAAGATGTGGAAGTCTAACTGTAACAGTACTTCAGTGCCAGTGGTGGAGGGGCCAGTAGTGTAGATAACTGTGTTACATTTAACATGAATATTATTAACAACATTACAATCAAAGTCATATACAGCAATATAGTATATCAAATGAGCTATTCATAAACATTTCAAGTAGGGCTGTGCAAAATAAACAGTATTTGGGACACATACACACAAATATTGCACTTTTTACAAATAATACTTGTAAATATATATATTTGTGCTAGACCACATAAAATAGTAGTAGACCTCCATTTAGGCTGATGTGAAACACCTATGACTGCTCCTGCTCATTGCATGAATGCATATTTTCTTGATAACTCTTCATATTTGTTGAAACCTTTCAAACCCTTACTCTTATGTCATCATTAACAACAGAAATAAGCCTGGAATATAAAATAAAATATTTTGCAATCACTGATAAGTAAACAAATAGAAATACCAGAGACACAAATACAAATATGAAAAATCAGCCCCATGCACAGCCCTAATTTTAAAGCAAATCAATATAACAGGTATATGTGGTAGATAAAAATGTAACTTTGATAAGCAGGGAAAGTTCCTCATAGGTATAGCAGGGAGAGTAGAGGAGCAAAACAGCTAGGGCAATATGAGTTGTGGGGAGTCAAGAGGTAGAAGGTTATATAGTTTCTGGTAGGAGTTAAAAATATGTGAAGGGGATACTTAAGTGAGAAAGCATTAGAGAAAGAGTTGATTGAGAGGGGAAGGGTAGACCAGGGTTTAGGAAAGTGATAAGAAAAGGTAGTTTGACCAACAGTAGATTTATTAGATGGATTAGAGTGGGAGTGGGAAACATAGCTGCAGAGAGGGGAACAGGAAGGAGGAGGAGAAGAGGATATTAGGGAGGTAAGGTAAGAGGGAAGGTAACAAAACCAGAATTTGGATATAATGGAGGCACAGAGAAGACACAATGGGAGAGGCACTGGGCATCAAGAGATGGGATTGAAAGGGCAGAGTAGAGCGATTGGTGATGGGTAAAAGGGGGACAGTCTAATGCAAAATGACAAAAAGAGTTAAAGAGGGGGATCAGTCTGGGAAGAAAAGATTTGGACACTGTAAAATTATGTCAACATAGTAAAATAGGGAAAATCATCTTTTAAACAATTTCTCAGTGGGCATGAAATGAGATACTTGTTTTGCTCCTGTACAGTGCAACAAGCTTGGGGTGGAGTGTATAGTTTATGGCATCTGTATGCACAGAGAAATCAAGATGTTGGTCCAGCCAGACCCCATGGTACTTAATGGAGGATATGTCCTTTATCGTAGCCTGATCAAGGGTGTGGAATAAAGGGAGGAAAGTGTGTCTGGTAAGCCTGTTTCAGGTGCCAAAAATCATGGAAACTGTTTTTAGTTAGTCTGGAACCAGCACTGCATATTGTCAAAATCCAGCAGTAGCTGGGAACTAAGGTCAGATGGAGAGGAGCCAGATGCAACAAGTACTGTATTATAAGCATATATATGAATGTGAAAAAAGGAACAGACAGAGGGGAGATCATTCAAGAATATGGAAAACAAAATATGGCCCAGTACAGACCATTGAGTGATGTCTTGGGACCTTCTCTCAAGGTAGAAGTAAAGCAACTGACTGAGGAGTCAGAGAGGCCCACTGCTTTAAATTTTTCCAGAAGGAAGGGGTGTGCCACAGTGCCAAAAGCTTAAGGAAGATCAACATATATGGCAGTGGTGATCAGTCACTGATCCACACCTGCGAGGATGGAGTTACTGAGCCAAGGTGGGAGGTGGAAGTAGAGTGGGATTTCCTAAAATCAGACTGGAAAGGGGTGAAGAAGGAGGAGGAGTAGTCAAAAAAGGAAGAGAGCTGAGAAAGAATAAGGTGTTCCTGTAACTTAGCCAGGGTGGTAAGGAGAGAGGGAGAAACGTTACCAGGAGAAGCAGGATCACCACCTTTAGGGAGGATGACAGTAGCCTGTTTCCAGGCCTCAGGGACAGTGGCAGAGGAAAAAAGAGAACTTGAGGAATTGGGTAGTAGTAGGCAGGACAGCTGTGTATAATGAGGGTGTAGTACACTATCCAACAGTGAATAGGGCAAGGTAAAGGCAGTGGTAACCCCATTACCACCACCTCTAACCCCACTAGCGCTGCCCCAATTTTCATACCTTTAAATGTCACCGCATTGAATAGTGCTGGTGAGCTATTTGTTATTCACAAAAGTAGCCACGAAAGTGAGCCCATTGGGCATGTAAGGCATGAGCTGGCCATTCACATGCCCATTATGGGCCTATTTACATGGGCTATATGGGGGTTTTGTGCACTCCCCCCCCCCCTCCCACCCCAAGGGGGATTGCCAGTCCTGTAGTTACACAAGAGCCACCTTGGTGGTCTAGTGATCCCTCCCCATCCCTGATTGCTGATTGCTGACCCCTATGAATGCAAAATTTCCCTGCTAGTATAGTGGTTCCTCCCCCATTCTCTGATCATCATCCCAGTAGAAGAAAAATTCAGTTTCCTGGTAGTCAGTGGTCCCTGCTCCCTTCCCGGCTTCTGCTCACCATCCCCATATAAGACAAATAAATGTCCCTGGTTGTCTAGTGGTCCCTCCTCCTTCCCGTTCTCCGATCACTGTCCCATAAGCTAAAAAAATGTCCTTTCCCATGATAGAAGTACTGAAAGAAAGAAACAATGCTGGTGGTATTGTTCCCCTCCACCATGTCCTCCAATCACCGGTCCATCATCAAGTAAGAAATCTCCCTGGTGGCTAGCAGTCCCCCCCCACTGGATGACCCATCCAAAATGTATAACAAATTACCATTGGTGCCCAGTGGTTCCCCCTCCCAACATCCAGATCCCTTGTATCAGAAAGTTCCTCAGTTCTCTTGTGGTCTAGTGGAACCCCCACCCTGTAAAACACTGACCCCCACCCCGCTCCTCCCCAACCTGATACCCAGCCAGCGACCAGCACAACCCTCCTCTCACCTCCACAGCTGGATGCTGACTGAGCTGTCAATGAGCTCGTACTGTATACAGCACACTCAGCTCTGAGGCCAGACAAGCGGAAGGTTGTGGTTTCTAGCCCCACATTGGGAACCTGGGATAAATCCCAATACTGACACTGTAGTGCATCATGAGGAGGGTGCTGCACTTCTGAGGTGCTGTCTTTCAGATGAGATGTTAAACTGAGGCCCATCTGCCTGTTCTGGTGGTTGTTCAGGAGGACATTAAAGATTCCATGGCACTTCTCAAAAAGATTAGGGACATTTTCTTGAAAATAAAACAGTAGAAATCCTAACAAAAAAGAATACATCACTTCCGCAGAAATTAATTACAATCATAGTCACAAACTTCCCTCTTATGCACCCTCTATTTAAAACCATAAGAACAGGGGAATGTTATTGAGAATTACACAAAACAAAACAAAATAAATGTCATCATTCAAAGAAAGTTATTACAGCAATCCACAAGAGCCAGTTTTGTACATTACCTAACTCCTTCTATCCCCTAGTCTCTGATTAAATTCTTAATACTCCTATTTTTTTCCAACATAGAGTCTCAAATAACCTCTGTATCTTACATCATTTAGTAACCAGGTTAGACAATCCAATCCATAGTTCTTGTAACTTTTTTCTTGTACTCTGGACCCTGTCTTTCCTATATATTTCTTTAAAGGCTGCTTCACATAAGGAACTAACATAACTACATGACATTCTTTGTTGCTGCATAGTAAATCTACATCTTGCTTGCCAACAATAGCATTTCATGCAGGCCAGCACAACTCTCATTGTGCTTTTATGATAATTCTTTAGTTCTATCTGGAAATCCCCTAATGCCAAAGTTCCATCAGTCATATTACCAGTCCTGGGCAAGTTCCATTTTTTGCTGAAAAATCCCATAATGCAGCTACAAAAGGGCATTCTAATAAAAAATGTTTTTATCATTTCTTCTTTTACTTGACACTCTGGGTAAGGGCAAGCCCTTTCTTTTATTGAATTTTGTTTATTACCTCTAACATTTAATCTCTCATATGAACATATCCATAAATTGTCCCACATCCTTTGAGGGATTATGGGATCATTTAACTGTTGTATGGCCAGTTGTCTTTTTCTGGTCTGCAGAATTTAAAATCCAGGTCTATGGGTCCTGTTTTGCTTAAGACTATATCATAAAGTTGCTTTCTACTATTCCCCAAAAGATTAGG
Source organism: Neoceratodus forsteri (assembly GCA_016271365.2). Taxonomy (NCBI): domain Eukaryota; kingdom Metazoa; phylum Chordata; order Ceratodontiformes; family Ceratodontidae; genus Neoceratodus; species Neoceratodus forsteri. The sequence goes on along the minus strand of CM028137.1, from coordinate 482,759,956 downwards.
AGAATTTGTTATTAAGACTTCAAAAGCAATTCATAATACAAACATGTTAATTCACATCCAAATACAGTTCAAATCAAATAATAACTCAAATAAGTATTAAGTCATACATCCTTCCCATCTACCAAGTATTTTAGAGCAGGGGAATTGCATTTAAAGTTCCAAAAACAACAGAAAATACAAAACATGTGAAATTCACTTCTCAAATATCTGCAAGTCAAATAATAATAAGAAATGAGAAGGACATTAAGTCATGCCCCTTTCCCACCCACTCACTACATTAAAAGAAGGTACTCCATTATTAAAGCTCCCGAAAGAAAAACAACCAATACGTTAGATTCACTTCTAAAAGAATATGCAAATCAGAAGATAGTTAATGAGCCCAAACCTTTAAATGTTCAAACCCCCAACCCCATCCCCCACTTTTCTAGCAAAGGTACTTACATGTAATGAATACATAAATTCAATCCACTATACTATCCCTGAAAGTTGGTACCCCCAAGCATCAACCTTACAGCTTCAATTTCAGACATGTCCTCTGTCTAGTACAGTTACACAGCATCTATCCAGTTCAAGTGTCCACTCTTCACCTCTTCTGATACATTTGCATTGAACAGTGTAAACTGTTGTTTCTTTTTATTTCTGTAAGTGCCTTATGTATAGTCTAGAACAATTGTTCATGGAAACATAGAAGTTGATATAGAAGTTTGTTCTGCTGAGATTTACTTTTTTTGTAGGGTAAGCTGACACCTCGAGTGCCAGATGTAATATATATATTTTTTTTGCAGTTAGTCTTTTTATTGGAAGATTTCAGACTTATTACAGAACTTTAACCATTAGGTCAAATGGCTGACAAAGTGGTTTACAACATTACCACTTAGTACACACAGCCAAAACTCCAGGTCTAAAGTAGAGTACAGGCATATTTACCAGAAATATCACCGATTATTCAAACATCTTGTAAAGGATAACTATAAAACCTGGGTGACTGTGTTACAAAATATTAAGAGACAACACATAGAGATTTACATACTCACTGTACAAATAGGTGGAAATCGGAGTGGTTGAGCTTCTTCACATAAGGGTGAGAAACTGACAGTGGGGGGGGACCAAAAATTAATCATCCAGAAATGGAGCGCTTCTGATAGCTACATAGAGAGGATCAATAACAGTGTTTAATAACCATGCAACCAATTCTACTAGGAAGTCAGGGTGGTTTCAATTTATCCTTCAAGTGTCTGGGGGACAACAGTCGAGTACTGGAGTCAATATACACCATGAAGGGGGCCCATATCTCAGCAAACTTATGTAAACACTGGTTCCTATAACATGATATCCTAGTCAAAGCGGCCATCCTTTCCAAAGCCACAAGCCACCCTGAAATGTAAGGGACCTCTGAAGTTCTCCAGCGTCATATAATAAGACATTTGCATTCTACCAAGACCTGTATGAGCCATAGAATAGAAGCTTTGGGCAGGGTAAGAGTTTCAGGTGTTAGGCCCAATACCCATAGACCCGGATCTTCCAGAAGGGTCGACCTTAGGATGGCAGAGCAGTGCTGTATTACTGCCTCCCAGTAGGGCTTCAGAGGTGTATATGACCACAGGATGTGGAGCAGATCGGCCTCTGGGGCATCATATCTCCAGAAGTAGTCAGTGGGAAGAAGACCCATCCATTTTAGTTGTGACGGTGTATGATACCAATGATGTAATATTTTATTCTGTAGAAGGAGGCTCTGAGGGATGCAGCAGGCCTGGTGAGTTCTCAGTTAGCACTGTTGCCATTGTGGGTCCATAATGGAGGACTCTGGCGCAGTAGCCCACTTGTGCTTGGCCGACAGAGAGGAATTAGGAGCACTATCTCTGAGGAACCTCTGTATAAGACCAGCCCTACCTTTGGTATGCATTAACCACTCCTTAAGAGGAAGCAGAGGAGATTTAGCAGTTTTGCATTTTTTACAGGATACACAGGTACATTTTCTCCTAACCCAAGATTGGTAGAGGCTTCTCATTTGAAGGTATTTCCAAAATCACTATGAGGCAGGTTGTACCTGACTTGCAAACCTTGGAATGAGTCCATATCTGAGTGTCCCGGGTGTTCCAGATCCCCAATATTCATTATCCCTTTAACAGCCCATCCCATCCAATTCATGGGGGAGTTATTTATGCAGAGGTAGGGGTTCTGTCACAGTGGAGTGTAAATCCCCAAAACAAGACAGTGGGAGGATATAAGCCCCAGTTTTTACCATGCCAAATAAGCCTGTTGAATGGAAAGCCAGCCTTTAAGATGTTTGGGCAAGGGATATGACACAAGAGCGGACACTGAAGGGCCCTCCATCAGGTCTCTTTCTATTTGAATCCAGGCTAGAGGGTAGTAGGGGTGTTGAAAACCTTTACCTTTTAGTGTTTTTTTGCTATGATAAACACAATGGAGTACTGATAAAAATCCAGCAAGTTCCATCCCCTCTTAGGTTTTGAGCTCTCAATTTGGTCCTACTGTATCTGGGCCTGTTAGAGCCCCAGATAAAGGAACTAATCAGCCTATTCAGCTTTTGTTTCCAGATGTCGGGTAAGAGGAAGGAAATAGTGGGATAGTAAGTGATAAACTCTAGGAGCCAGCAGCATTTTAATCGTGACAATCTTGCCTGCCATGGAAAGATGCATGTGTGCCCATCTGTTCATGGCAGTTTGAAGTTTGGCCAATAGGGGTTTTAAATTAATTTCCATTAGGGTTGAAAGTTTGCCTGCAAGCCGGATACCCAAGTACTTTATTTCCGATTCAGCCCAGGCTAATCCCTGAGTACTTACACCAACCGACGAGGTGAAGACATTAAGAGGATGGATTTCTGACTTTGCTACATTAATGTGTAAGCCAGAGTTCTCTGAATGTTTGTAATGTAGATAGGATGTATGGAAGGCTGTATGGAAGGTCTCGGGTTAGGATCAGGCAATCATCGGCATACAGCTTGGTGGTGTAGCTTTTGTCTTTGACTTGAATACCATGGATGAGTGGATGGTTCCTTAGGATAGCCACAAGAGGTTCAATAGCTAACACAAAAAGTAAAGGGGACAGTGGACAGCCTTATCTGGTGCCCCTTTGGAGGAGAAATGGATCAGATATGACATTGTTAGTAAGAACTCTGGTGGAAGGACAGGCATAGAGTATTCTTATCCATGTAGAAAAATAAGGGCCAATGTTAAAAGTGTTCAGAACTGCATGTAAATAATCCCAGCTGACCGAATCAAACGCCTTCTCAAAATCAATTGTAACTGTTGCAGCTGGGGTGGGAAGTGAAGCCTCCACCTGCATTAGGGATACTAGGGCCCGAACGTGATCTGAACTGATTCTGCCCTTAACAAACCCCACCTGTGATGGATAAATGATCTGTGGAAGAAATTCCTCCAATCTGGTAGCGAGGACTTTGGTCAATATTTTGGCATCTGCATTGATTCATGAAATGGGCCTGTAGCTAGCAGGAAGAGAGGGATCTTTACCCTCTTTCAGAAGTACGGTAATTAAGGCCTCAGATAGAGTAGGAGGAAGTTGCCCACATGAGTATGTTTCATTCAGTATATTCACCAGGGGGGTTATAATTAAGGGCTGAATCAGTTTGTAAAAGTCCACCGAAAAACCATCCCCTCCAGGGGCTTTATGAGGAGCCATCATAATAATGGATCTGCAGATTTCTTCCTCCGTAATGGGTTGGTCCAATGTATCCTTCTGCAAGTCAGAAAGTTTAGCGAGGGGTAAGGTCTCAATAAATTGAGCATAGGAATTTTCATTCCAGCACCCGTGGGAGGAGTAAAGTGTTTTATAAAACTGGGTCATAATGTTATTAATTGAGGAGGGGTTTAGGCAGAGTTTCCCTGACCCATCTCTTAAGTTGATGATAGTTCTTTCTGCTTGTCTTTGTTTTAGTCGATAAGCCAGCAACTTGCTAGCATTCTCACCCTCAGTCTGGTATCAGTGTTGGGCTCTATGAATATGGAGCTCAGCCTTCCTACTTACCTGCGTGTTTATTTTTATTCGTATAGCAGACAGGGTGGATATAACTGATGGTGTCTGAAAGAATGAGGGTTTCACTTTGTATTCAGCCTCCATACATTTTAAAGTGTTCTCTAACTTACATAGTTCCTGGTCCCTCATCTTCCATCTGTGTGAAGTGAAGCTAATGATTTCTCCCCTAATGGTGGCCTTATAGGCCTCCCATGTGCTTACTGCAGAGGTAGAGGAAGGAGGATTGTGTTGAAAGAATTCCTCTGTGGCTGTGCGAAGCCACTGAGAAAAGTCCTTATCAGACAGTAGGAGGGGGTCAAGCCTTCACAATAATGATTTGGAGGTACGAGTAGCAGGTAAGAGGGTAAGGGAGATGGGTGCATGATCTGAAATGTAAACTTGAAAGATCTCAACCCCAGAGGTAGCTGTGAACAAGTTAAGAGAGGTGAGCCAGAAGTCTAACCTACTTGCCATTTGACGTGGAGCAGAAAAAAAGGTAAAGTCCTTTACTGAGGGATTCAGAACCCACCATACTTCAGACAGCTGATGTAAAGACATCAGGTCCTTCAATGCCTGCAGGGCTTTGCAGTGGGGCTCCAATCTGGCATTGGATCTATCCAGGAGGTTATCCAAAACCAGATTAAAGTCCCTTCCTACTAGCACATTTATAATAATAATAATAATAATAATAATAATAATAAAATGTATTTAGTTAAGAGCCTTTCAAATTTTCAAGGCGCTGTACAGAAAGCATAGAAACACCAGCATCAATGAATACAATAAAACAGAACAACAAATATAACAGATAAAAAGCCAATTATGATATAACAGGGAAAGCCTTATCCCATAGAAAGGACTTTAAAGCCCTTTTAAAACTGTCCACCATTGTACTGTCTTGGAGCAGACGGGGCAGAGAATTCCAGAGGGAAGAAGCCGCGAAACTGAAGGCATGGGCTCCAGAGGACTTCAAATTTACCCTTGGAATCTCCAGCAACCCCTCGTCAGCCGAGCGATGCTGTCTCAAAGGGGTGTAGGGCACCAGAAGCTCTTTCAAGTAGTCAGGACCAAACCCGTGTAGGACTTTGTAGGTCAAAAGACCCACTTTAAAGGTGATCCACCACTGTATTGGCAGCCAGTGCAGAGTGCGCAGCACTGGGGTAATATGAGATCTTCTTGAGGCCCCAGTCAACAAACATGCTGCTGCATTCTGCACTAGCTGCAAGCAGCGGATATCAACCCCAGCAAGCCCTAGGTACAGGGAGCTACAGTAATCAAGATGAGATGTCACAAAGGCGTGGACCAAAACTGGCAAATCACCAGGTGGAACCAGGAGCCTAATCCTGGTGATGTTTCTAAGATGAAAAAATGCAGTCCTGACAACTGCAGACACCTGATAACGGAGGGTCAGGCCAGTGTCAAGGTTCACACCCAGGTTACGCACCTATTCAGGGGTAGGGATCTGGCCCCCCCTAGAATTAATCCAGAGGGGGACCCCACCCCTAAACCCTCAACCTTGCGACTGGGGTCCACCACCATAACCTCAGTCTTTCCCGGATTCAATTTTAAACCACTGGTATTCATCCAGTCTTGGATATCTGCGAGGCAGTTATTTAGCACCGAGACAGCACTAACCTGGTCAGGTGCAAAAGACAGGTAGAGCTGGCTATCATCAGCATAGCAGTGAAACCTCAGCACATACCGTCTTACAATGTCTCCGAGGGGTTGCATGTATACTGCGAATAACATGGGGGAAAGCACTGAACCCTGCGGTACCCCGCAAGGCAGAGAGAAAACCCCAGAGGAATGTAATCCCAAGACCACTCTCATGCGTTCTCCCCTCGAGGTAAGATGAAAACCATCTGAGGACCACACCTGAAAGTCCACAAATGGACCTCAGACGTTCGAGCAAAACCCCATGATCCACAGTATCAAAAACTGATGACAGATCAAGGAGAACCAAAATAGAGCGGTGTCTCCAATCTCTCGCCATCAGGAGATCATTGAGCACCCGAACCAGAGCAGTCTCAGTGCTATGCCTCTTATGAAAACCAGACTGGAGAGGTTTGTATAAACTATGGATGGTCAAATGGTTATCCACTTGGATTGTCATAGGAAATATCCATGGGTTTTTGAGAGATAGCATGGAAACATTCTGGAGAGTCCTCATTGGGGCCATATATATTTGCCAGAATCAGGGGATCTGAGGGGGGAAGAAACCTTCATAACGATCCACCTGCCATCACCTCCTCTATAAACCTCTTTAGGTTGCCATTGCAGTGATTTATGCAACAAAATGGAGACACCCCGTTTGGCTGATTTGGCCGTACAGTGAACTTCGGTGCCCACCCAGTCCCTCACCAGTTTTGAAGCTTCTTTGGAGCTTAATTTAGTCTCCTGCAAAAAAAAGACTTGGGTTCTCAGCTTCTTTAGCTGAACCGGAACTGATTTCCTCTTTATGGGAGAGTTCAAACCCCTGACATTCCAAGTAGTGGTTGTGATATTCGAAAAATTAGCCATTATCAAGATTATTCCATTTTGCATGCCAACAGTTATGGGCAAACACTGACACTATCCTAAGTGACAGTTGTATTTTAGCATAGACACTCCAGTATATAGCCAAGGGTCCCCATCCTGGATTAAGTAATGCAGCAATTCTAAGGAAGACCACAAGGTGCCCATCATAAATCCTATCAACTCCTGAAACCATTTTTGCAGCTGTTATTATCTCTGATAGGGTAACATAGGAACAAGAGAGCTGATATACCACCCTGGGATGGGCCAAGAGTATCCAGAGCACAATCACATCTCAGGGAGACAAACTAAGAAAGGTGGAGAGAGAAACCTTAACTGAAAGGTAGGTCATTGGAATAAGTACTTGGATTACTCCAGGAGAGTGGTGAGAGGTCTCACTGAAAATCTTGTGGGGGTTGTAGTCTATTGTTGGCCAGGGAGGAGGGAAATAGTCCATCACCTCCCAACGGCCCAAGACTCTCCCGTGGGTGGGTTGCAAATAGAGTGTGGGTTCCAGGCCCCACATCCTGGTCAGCATAGAACATGCAATATTGACCATTGAGAACAATGTATGGAGGTTACCAGTTATCCATATCCTGGAAGAAAGGCACCCTTAATCACCCTGAACTGGCGTATGCCCATAGTTATACTGGAAACAGTGAGGCCAGAGTGCAATTGGAAGTAAGTGGGTTGTGGCAAAATTCCTTCCCTATACCGTATTGGTTTGCACCTGTACCTGGAAAGTAACTAGGGGTCGCCTATGTTTGCACAATGTTCCTGTAACAGACTCAGAATGTTAACCCCCTTAAGCCAGTGCCCCTAGGTGAGTCTGGAAGCATGCACAAACCTCACTGGACATCAGATGCTAGGGGTACTGCAAGTGGGACCAAACTACAATAAATGCATATATACACTGTGTATCTACAGTTGCCTTTGTAACAAAGAATGTAGCATACTAAGACCTTATAAACACCCAGTTAAACCTTAGCTTAATAATAAATAAGCTTGTACCCTGAGTTAGGAATCTGCCTGCAAATCTTCCCCCTCGGGTCCTGTTTCAATGCCAGCTATAGGAGCTATCCCCGAGCTCCCTGAGAACCTTGTATGTACAAGGCAGCAGCCCCAGAATATAGACATGGCATAGGGGACTAGCAAGCCAACAGGGTCAGAATATTGTAATAGGGGCTGATAAATCTAAAAGCTGGGACAAAGCCCCTCACCCTCACATGTAAATAACATGGTGTTTAGGTGCAAAATCTTAACGGAAGAAAACAAGCATGTAAATTCTACAAGATTAGAACTGCTTGTCTGGCACTAACATCTACATCAGCTCCTCAACTGGGGGGAATTAAAACGCATTGAGACATTTAAAAAAAAAAAAAAGACAAAAACTGATCAGCACGGAGAAACAAACCAGCACAGACTCTCCAGGTTCTGATCCGTACATTTAGACACCAGAGAGCAAGCGGTGTGGCTGAGGCGAGCTGAGGGAATGGGGAAAAACTCAGCCCTGAGATTAAGGCAGGAAAACCCAGTGTTCCTACATCTCAGCATCTGCTGGGCCTCACAGATGGAAAAGGGGGCAACTCGCACACTAACAGAAATAGTTAAATGATCCCAGAGCTGCTTAAGTGAAGAGGGCCCAGAGATTACAATCTCACCACTTACTGCAGCAGTCCATAATCATGATTATCCCTGGGTCCTTCACCCTTCTGGAGAGGTTGACAGCAGCTTCCTGGCACTTGTTCTTTCATGAGGGCTCTGCGGTTCAGCTGACCAGTCCTTAACGAGGGGAGCCCAGTCGGTCACCACTTCCGCTTGATCCGGGCGTATGGCATCTTCAGAGTTCACTCTGCTCTCGGGCAAATCTAGGGCTGCCAGTAACAAATCCCCAAGTGGCTCATATTGATTAGATAACTTTATGGGGGTAGAGAAAGCAGAGGAGCCATCACTTCCTGATAGTTGTTGAGCTCATTGCCGGCTCCTTGAGTGATTTCTCTGCCACCGGCGGGAGAGACCTACTGGATTTACCAGATGCTTTCTTCTGCTGTCTACTTTTATGGTGTTCTTGCCAGTCAGACCTATCAGCTGGCACCCGGGGTGGAGTGCAAATGCATCCAGGAGACCTGCTCATTGGAATAGAAGTGTCCATGGGCAGAGTAGTTTCACCACGTGGTTGAGAAGCATGGTCTTGGTGCAGCCTAGAATTGCCTCCAATATCCTCTAGGAAAAGTTCCGCCTTGGCAGGAGAGTTCAAGGTAAGATATTCTCCTTTATACAGTACTCGGAGCTGTGAGGGATATCTTAAAATAGTAGGCAGGTTTAGTTTATAAAGGGTCTGCTTTACCAGTCCATAGGCTCTCCATTTCCGGGACAAATCGTATGAGTAATACTGGAAAATTTGAACAGGAGCTCCATCCCATCATAGTGTTCTAAGGTCCTGTGCAGCTTTCAGGCATTGTTCCTTAACTGGGCACCTTAAGAATTTGCACAGTATTGGCCGGGGTCAATCTCCAGGCTGTGGTTTAGGGCTAGTGACCTATGGGCCCTTTCTAGCTCCAGGGGAGACAGATGATCCAACTTGAGCATAGGTGGGAGAGATGTCTGTAAGAGGGAAATCATATCAGAGCCCTCAGCCCCCTCTGGTAATCCCACAATCTGGATATTTTTCCTTCTCCCTTGATTTTCAAGGTCATCGACCTTGCCCAGTAGGAACTGTATTTGGCTATGGTGGTCCAGAACTTGTAAGAATTGGTTATGTAGAATCTGATCTTGCCATTTAACTTGTAGTTCAGTGTCCCCCCACTCTGGAAGTTAGTTTTTTCTACGTCCTTTTTGGTAGTAGATGTAGTAGAAATAAGTGCAGCTGTATCTATTAATACTTTGTTTAGCATGAAAGTAATGTTGCCCAATTGTTGCTCCACTGTTTGAGTAAGGGAAATCTGTGGCTCGATGGAGTGAGCCATCCTCAGTCGGAAGGGATACTTTTCAGCTAGAGCCCAGAGGTCTGTGAGTGACTTACAGGCCTGAGTTGGCAATGAGGTAGAAACTTCAAAGCCTGATATTTTTGCAATCCCTTGTCAGATTTGCTCACTTTAGAGACTTATGGTTTCAGCTTGAAGTAGAGAATACAAATCCAAATAAATATCCTGAGGAGATAGGTGCTGAAATTCTGGATGTATTAGGATGGATAAAGCTGGAACTGCAGCAGACTAATTATACACCTTCCATCTTGGCCGGTTAGCTCCACCCCCAGATGTGATATTTAATTAAAAGTAGGATTAAATAAATTGTATCCTGGTCATATTTGTTTCATTTTAATGGTAAACCTCTTAAAAATAAGATATCTGCAGAAAGCAATAAAAAAGGCAAATGTTTCCATTTAACATATAAGACAGACCAAAATGATAAAATATAGGGCATTCAAAACAAATGTTCCATGGTCTCTAATCTATTTGGACATAGTTTGACTCTGGGGCAAAATCTTTCAATTATATCTTATGCTTTATTTTTTTTTACCTTCAGCCTGACTGTGCGTACGCCATGTTGTCCCACATTTTCCTGCTAATCTTGTACTGGATAGCATGTCTCCAATTAGGCTTATCTCTTTTTGGTCCCAATTCCCATATAGTGTTTTTTCTAAAAAAAATACCAAAAGAATATGGGCATACAATTCTTTCCTAGTTAGCTTGATTAAAGCTTGTTCAGGTATGTTTCATAATTTAAAATTTCCTTAACAATAATGCATATGGTGAGGTAACCCAATTAATGATTTCTGTTTAGAAATGGCCAAATTTAAATCCCATGAAGTTACCCAGGATTGGACATGGTCCGATACCCAAGGTACCAATATTTTTCCTGACTTCTGTAATATGGGTTTAATATTAGAAGAAATAAATATACAAACAAAGAAAACTAATGGGTTAATCATGTCTAATCCTCCCTTATTTATGGGCAAATATGTGGTCCCTCTTTTGTTTGGATTTAATCAGCTACTCCAAATGCAATGAGCAAAACAGCTATAAAGTGCCATTTCTAGTTGCTTGGATGGTGGAAATACAGTGCACAGGTGCAGAAACATAGCTAGTAGAAAGGTTTTAACCATATAAACTCACTTTAGTTTCGACATGCGCCAGTTATTTCATCTTTTTATTTTAACCTGAGCTTCTTTTAATAAATAGTCCCATTTGTAAAACTCATGTTTTCCTGTCCAAAAAAGTATTTCCAGGATGTTCTGCAACCCTGTTTGAATAGGAATGTTCATATTTTCTGTCTGTTTCATGTCTATTGTCCCTATCAGAAGGCATTTGCTTTTAGTATAATTAATTTCTGAACCCGTGACTATTACAAATTCTTGCAGGATCTGATCTACCATTATGTATGAAGGCCTATCAGCCAAGGTGAGGCACACATCATCTGCATATGCTATGATTTTAATCTCCATGTCTTCATTATGTACTGACATCCCTGTGATTGAGACATTTTTATTTATCCTGTGTAACAGGGGGTCCAACATCAGAATGTACAGTAAGGGACTTAAAGGACATCCCTGCCTTACTCCTCTAGTTATAATGGATTCATTCCTGTCTAACCATTTATTTTGGGTGTCACTACAGCATTTCTGTAACATAACTAAATCCATTCTATGAATTTATCTGGAAAACCATAATACTTCATGCAATTCCATAAATATAAGTGTTCTACCCTGTTGAATGCATTTGATTGTTCTAAACTTACTTAAAAGCCATCCAGTTCTTCAGTGTTCCCTTTCTCTATAATCTCCCTAAGCAGTATTAGACCATCTACTGTTTTCCTTCCTGGTACTGCATAAAATTGAGAAGGATGAATTCTACTGTCTAAGACCATCACCATCCTGTTACTGAAAATTTCTGTTAGGATCTTGCAGTCTGAGTTTAACAAAGTAATAGGTATCCAATTAATGAGTAACTCCTTATCTCCTGATTTAGACAATGAAAGTAGCCCCTCATACATACTTTTTGGTACTGTATCAAACTGTAGAAAATAATTAAAAACCTAAACCATTTTCATGGACAATTCAGTTAAGACGAATTTATATAATTCAATTGGTAACCCATCAAGCCCTGGTGCCATCCCATTTTTTAGGTTAGCAACTACTGAGTGTAGTTCTTGTACTGTTGTCCTTTAGTTGAAGAGTCCAGGAAATATTCAGGAATTTTGGGCACTTTGCAAGATCTTACCCACTCATTTATATCTGAATCAGGTAACCCACCCTCCTGGAACATGTGGGATACATGAGTTTACATTTTTGCCAAAAGCTCCCTATTAGTGGTCAACACCTGTCCATCTGTCCCTTTTAAATGGTGTATTGCCTTGTAATGTCTTTGTTTAGAGCAACTCTAAAAAGGATTGATCTGCCCTTGTTTGCCCTGTTTTTTTTTTATTTAATTTTTTTTTATTTAGTGATTCGGAAAAGACCTTTGAGCACAAGCTCTTTTGCAAAGGTTCCACATCATAGATTGCAAAAGAAAGTACAATCAGAGAAAGCAAAGGTACATCACAGTGAATGATACAGCTTGGATCGGAACTTACAGAATAAATAAAAAACATAGGTACAAGTTAAAATAACAAGAAAAACACTTTATGAGGGTGGAGGGGGGAATAAGCAGCCACAAAATGCCTTGTCAGTAGTTTAGGGGGATGGGGATAGCTGGCAGTAGGGTGAAGAAAGGAGGTATGAGAGAGAGAGGTAGGTACTGTGGTGGAGGTTAAGGGTGGGGGAAGAAGGGCAATAAGATATAGGGAGAAATGGGGGGTTGAGGGGAGGCTCAGTGGAGAAGACATGCTAGAGTAAATGGTGGGGTGTGAGGGGGCATGGTCAGGCAGCCTGCATTAGTAATGACTGTTAGGGGAAACTCATGGGACTGGGAGTCGGGGGAGTTCTGTTTCCAAGGACTTCATTCTATTATACTGGATTTTAAGCATTTCCTCTCTCTTTTATGTCATTTATTTGCTTAGCATACAAAGTTTTATTTTCTTGTTCTAATGTTGGTAATAAATATAACTGAGAGCTTAGCTTAGCTCAAAATATTTTTCCTTTTTCATTCTGCCATTAATTTTCCCCATGGTTTTAAAATACTCCCTTATGCCATTTTTACTATCCTCCCACCACTCATCTAAGTAATCATACAAGAAAAGAACAGATTTTCCAGCTGTCAAGATGTACTGAAAACCTTCCAAGATAACAGGGTTGTCTAGTAAACTTGAATTGAGCCACCAATAACTTGGCCCTTTTGAGGTTTCTGTGCAATTTTCTATAAATAAACTAAGCAGTCCATGATCTGAGGATGCTACTGAAATTACATTTGTAGATCCAACTGATAGTGGGTGAGATATGAACCAATAATTGATTCATGTTGAAATGGCTCCCCTAAAGTAAGTATGCAGATCCTGCTCATGTGTTTGTGCAAAAAACATCCTTCAATCCTGTCTGGTTAAGGAGTTGACTTAAAAAGGAAGTATCACAGTATATTTTTGAAGTTTTGAGCCCCCAGTCAGACAGAAAGTGGCTACAGTTGAAATCTATCTCAAAGAGAACATTTTTTACAGTAAATAAATACAGTTGTATTATTTTTAGTAATTCAATATGACCGTCTGTCTGTGGAGTATAAATATTAATTATATTAATTAAATGAAAAGCCACATCATCTAAGTGTATGTCTGGTAATAATGCTCTCCCAGGATCTATGTCCACGATATGCATAATCTTTATATTCTGATTGATGAAACAAATATGCACTTTACTACAAGTATCCTCCACCATGGACCAAAAACTTGGACCCCATACCCAAGCATTATTAGCAGTAGACATATCACGTTTTTAGGCCAGTCTGGTGTCTTGAGAAAACACATCAACAGTACAGTCAGCAAATAAAGCATATGTTGCCAGTCTTTTCCTTTCTGATGGAATACTATTCATATTCACTAAGATGACTGACAATTCATATTACCTAACATGAGCAAGCTTTAGTTAAAGAAACCTCTCATGGTACTTCTCTTAAACTTGCCCTGGTTCCTATACATCATCTCTTCAGTTTACTTTTAGTCTCAATCAATTTTTCTGTATCTGACAGTACATCAACCTGTGAAGAGGGTAGGGGAAGCACTGTCTGATTCTATTTCTACATCTGATTCTACCCTTGTACGACTGAGAATGGGCTGTGAGTTGGAAGAATGACTGAAGAAGATTCACCCGCTGACTGTGTAGGTTTCCCTTTTCCCCTTTTCTGCACAGTTTAAACTCAAGGTCCCCTGTAATGGGGAGGGGGCATGTCTGTAAATTTCAACTCAGATTCTGGCTCAGTAACTGGTACCTGTTGTTCTTCTACCAGCACATTTTCTTGCTGGGGGGGGGGATCAAATCACCTGGGGGCTCAGGAAGGCTGTTGAGGAAAGTAGGGTCCTGATGTGGCTTTGGCTGCTTTGTTTATGTAGAAGTCTTGAAGCCCATAATCCGCATTTTCAGTGCTATGAGCAGTCGAGGGGCAGTCTGTAAAAGAATGACCCTCCTCATCACATAAGCTGCATTTCTGCATATTGGTACAATGGTAACCAGACCGGCCCATTTCCCCATATTGTGCACATTTGAGAATGTCACAGTTCAGACTAATAAGTCTCACACAGCCACATTTAAAGCAGCAGTGGTGTTGACCAGGATAAAAAATGAAACCCTTTACTCTGCCTATGTAAAGGTAGTTTGGCAGGTGTTGCAGTTCATTTGCCACCTGATTCAGTTTGATTTTAATCTGCCGCCCTCCATTCCAAAATTCTTCCCCATCCAGGATTGGTTCTGGGGTGCCTTGTAATATACATTTCTTCTCCAGGCAGTAAAGAATATCTGTGATATTAACCCTCTAATTTCTAAAAAGTACTGTAATAATCCAAAAGGTTGTTTCATCAAGGGGATAACTTGAAATGGTGTCCAGAGGGGGTTCGTTTTTAAAGTCATATATTTGCTCCCAAAATACTCCAGTAAATCTGAAGTACTGTAACTGATGTTCAATGTAGACTCACCAGGAACATGTATAAGGGTGTAAACAACTGCTGGGGAAAAGCCAAGAGATTGCTTTATCAGACATTTCCAAACAAAAACCCTGTCCAGCGGTGTTCCCATGCCACCCAGGTACCTGAGTCTGATCGCATTCCTTCTCTTTGTTAGTTCCACAGGTTTGTGGAATAAACTAGCATCAGTGGGTTTTGTTCTTTGGGAGGATTGGCATCAGTAACTATTTCAGTATGTGAGCTGCCTTCCTTGTTCAAGGGGCTTAGAAGCTGGTCCAGTTGTAAAATTAGGTCACCAGGCTGTGCATCATAAAACAAAACTCTGATGTGCTATTGAGAGGTGAATAAGAAATTGTACCTGACTGCTCTCCATTTGTAGAAGTCCTAGGATCAGTGTCCAAGGCCAGGACTGACATCTCCATGGAGCTAACTTCAACGTAATTTGTTCAATTCCAACAATCACAATTTTTCTGGTCAGGTATCCATGTGCCTGTTGGCGACTGTATGCAGCCTGCTCCTAGCAAGGCTCATTCTGGCGACCATTTTCCTGATTTGATGGATAATGGCTGAGGTGATTCTGAGGCTGTAGCAGCTGGAGTGTGATCAGGGGCTTTGGTACCCGCACCAGATACAAAAACTTTGTTTGAAAATGAAGCTGCCACGCCAAGTGAATTTTCGGACAAAGGTTTGCATTTCTTTTCCTCTTCTTGTCCAGCTTTAGCCTCATGAAGTTTTTTGTCTAGATTCAATAACTGAGTTTGAAGCAGTAGTTTTTCTTGCTGAATTTTCATCTCTGTCTCCAACACATCTGATACCTCCATGGCATTATCAGTCCAGCATCTTTGTGCAGCTCCTGCACAAGCATATCCTGCATATCCATAGTGGTGTCTCCAGCACCTGTAACAGCTTCTGCTGTACCTCTTCCACTGTCATCGTCCAACTCTGGACTGCATTCCTCCATTGCAAGCAGCACTGTGCCCCCTGCAGCAAAGTAGGGGAATTTTTTTATTGCAAACTCCAAAAACATAATAGTACAAATAATGTTTACTACACACAGAAACAATAATCAACATATAGAAAATGGAAACGCGTAAATTAATACAAAGAAGAAAACTGAAAACATATTGCAGGCAGTCCCATTTTATTTATCCTCCTACTGTATCTTGGTAATTGTGAAAAACATAACACCCCTCCTACCCCACCCCTCAACAAAAGACAAAAAACATACTCTGAAGTCTAATATACCAAAACCTAGTGTCAGTCCCACCGAGATCCACATCCTTAAATTTAAAACTAGAAAAAAATAAATATTTCTTAAGGGGAAAAAAATCCTAAACTTCATTAAGCAGGTGAAGAATAATAATTTGCCTAAGATAAGGAGCACTGCAACAAGTGTTTAACCAATTCATATTCCTCCACCATAATTTATACAGTTCAGGGGAAGAGAACCTTTTATCCTTTTGCTGTAGTCTCAGAACATTTTGCTATACAACATACAACACCTGGTCTACTGATATCTGTTGTTGCCTCAAAGTCAGAGCACATATTGCATGCCATTGCCATATCCGATATTTAATACTTAAGAGACTCAACTGTATTGTACTTGTATCATATTTTGACCACCCCGAGGGAAAATTCCTAGATAGAACATTTCTGTGATTAGATTCTGGAAAGGGGCAGATATCCATTCTTTCTGTAAATAAAACCAAAAGGAGACAGCAAAGGGACATTCAAAAAATAAATGGTCCATCGTTTCCAGTTTCCTGTCACATAGTCCCAATCTGGAGCACACTCTCTCTAGTACTTCCTTATGTTTCAAATTATTTCTCACCCCCAATCTGCAGTGGACACATGACCATAAGAAATCCCACACATAAGTGGGTGTCCTACTACAGGTTAGCCTGTCAGATATCGATTTTTGCTCTTTCTTGAGTTTCTTTTTATACTAGGGTACCTCTATACATTGTTTCACTAATCTTGTCTTATACAGTTCTTTCCTAGGAATTGTCAGAACTTCATTTTTAGTAATTATCAATAATTTTAATTTACTGACTGACTCAGAAAAATAAGCTGGCAATGTTGAAATATATTTTTGTTTAGGTATGGGCAAATAACTCTCCCAACTTTCCAGCAGTGGCCCTATACTATCTCATATCCAAGGTCTCCAACTTTTACCAGTCTGTGTAAAAATAGGAACTATATTATGGTAAACAAGGGTACAATGAAAAAAAACTAATGAAGCAACCATAGCAAGGCCTCCCTGTGCTACTGATAAATATGTAGTTCCCCTCTTGATCGGATTGAGTCAGCTACCCCAGAGGCATTGAAAACAAATACTAAACATTGCAACAAATAAGAGAGATACAAAATATACAGCTGGGTCAGCAGAAGAGTCTGTAGGGCTACTTGATTTTCCCAGTCACTAACCCTATTGGTTTGTGGCTGCAAAACTTAATTTCAACCCCGGTATAATCATGGAAAAAGTCTTTTGACATTTATTCATGTAAAAAGGCAAATGCGACTTGGTCTCGAATCAGGGCATATGAAGCTGGGCTATAGCAATAAGTACTGCACCGGGCATTTTCCTTTGTGGTTCAGTGGTAGAAATTAACTTTTTGGAGTAACTACACCAAGGTGTATGTAGCAACAGAAGTTCCATGCACCAGATTCCAGTTACCTGCACTGGTAGATAAAATACGACTATTTCCAGAATAAGTATCTTTATTTAGGCTCAAAGCAAACAGTGAGGATGCGGAATACACCAGCTCAGTTTCTTCTCTTACTTTAATATTTAACAAAAATACTGCCTTTCAGCAAAAAAAAAAAAAAATTACTCAGTAACTGTTGCTGTGTCATTTATCTTTTTTTTTTTTTATAATTCTCTGGCACAAAGTCGCTTTCAAAAATCCTCCTAGGGGAAGGGTGAATCAAAATCCCCAACTCAATTTGCTTGCTGCTGCGTCTGCTGTGTTAAGTTTCCAGTCAGCCCAGTTTACAGTAAATACTAAACAAAAAAAATCTCAGCTTTGTAGTTTAAATGCAGGCTTGGATTGCTTGAACAACACTGTCCCTGCCTGTGTAAAGAAACTAATATTGGTAGGAGGACAGAGTACAGATTTGATCATCTCAGTCAGACAGAAGAACTTCCTGCTACACTTCTGATCACTTCTGCCATTTCTCAACAACTGCGTAGTTCTCAGACGTGCACATGCCTATCTCATCATTACTTTACCATGAATGTGACAGAAAGTGGCACGTGTGGTGTGGTACAGTAACGTTGAGACAGCACTGGAGAAGCTAGCAATCTGTCTGTCTGTCACCCACTTTGTAAAATTAACTCTTCCCCAGAAACCACCATACATGATTGGCACTGCCACTAAGTCTGTAATTGAAATGTATAGATTTTGAATGCTGCATTAGTTCTTAATTATCTACTACTTGTAATGACTATGATTCTGTTCTCTGTTTCTTGTAAATGATTGTCCCACGCTTCTTCCTATATAACCCCCTCCCCCCAGGACGCTTATGGAAATGAGCTGCTTACAGTTCATGTCGCTTTCACTGTAGCATGATTGTGCTATGTGGTTGGCTGCAGGTGAAACCCAAGCATATCCTCCTCCTGCCACTGTTTCACATTAGCAAACCTACATATACTAGGGCTCAAAGAGCCCCCCATTAGACCCCAGAGGAGGGTACTAATTCATTTCAAAGAAAAATTGGCCTTACCCACAAGGTACTGGATAATCAGGGCTACCATTTTATTTAGTAGCCCCCCATGGCATTCCTAGCCTGCAAAACCACCAGTACCATTATTTTATTTACCAACAGGCCTACTAGCACCTGAAAAGCCTCCACTAGCCCACCTGGCTATTGGGTACAATACTGGTCACAGGGCCACCAATAGAATCACAGGGGGTTTGACTGAGCCCCCTCCCATACCACACTTCCTTTCCTCTTAGTTTCTGCTCCTCTATTTTTCCCCCAAGCCCACTTAATTTTATTTGACATGTCTGACAGGATATAGACTCCTAACCATTAAATAAGTATATTTCTATGCCTAACCTGTCCTTTCCATCCTTACTGTACCACCTAAGAACTATGGCTCCTTTGTTGATCCCCTTTTCTTTTTTTTTTTTTACAGGTGTGGTGGACAACATCCCTTTGAGATTCCTACCTCTGACTCCTATAGTGCTCAGGTAAGATCCTCTACTTAATCTGCATTGGGTGGGTTGACTGTAATTGTGTGCCCACACCCATTACATGCTGAAGGTGGGGCCACTAGCTCTTGAGACCCCCCCCATGGTGTCATATTGACTGTCATACCCTTCTTAGCTCTGTCAGCAGGCTCTCGAGCTCCATCCCCAGCTTCTGGTTTCCCCACCCCCATTGCCATGTTGTTAGGCTTCTAACTGCCTCCCATCATTGCAATAAGTTTCCAATCCCCCAGAGTTCTGGGTGGGGGGGCAGTATGGTTCTGGTGTTCCCCTAGGTGGAGCAGATGGGAGGAGAGGGTGAGCGTATGTGGGGGAGTCTGTTATGTGGGTTCCCTGGGAGGACCAGGTGGGGAAAGAGGAGGCCATAGCTGGGGAAGCCTTGTTGGGGGTGGGGCCCCCTTTGGTGATTCAGATGAGTAAATAGGCTCCATGGGGGAGGTATAGGTCTGGGGGGGATAGAGTATAGTGGCTGTTGAATCCTGGTTCTGGGGTTGTAGGAATGGTATGAAGGAAGGTGCAGGTGGTGTCTGAATCCTAGTATGATGACTCTAAGGGTACTCTGAGTGGAAAATGAAGAGAGAGTATTACGGCATCCAGAATTGCCAAATCCCAATACCCAGGAGCCCCAAAATTATAACCCAAGAGTTGGTTTTCTAACAGTCTGGAATTTCCTACTGCAGAGTTGGCAATCATAAATAAGGGGGGTGAGGGTGGCGAAGCCCCATGAAACACAGAACAAAAACTCAACTCTGGTCAATTCCAGACTTATGGGATACCGACTATCAAGCTATAATATTTGTTGTGAACACCGCCTTAGCCTCTGGGTGCTGTCCACCTCCACGGCCCTTCCAATGTTTGTATTTAACTTATTCCCTTTTTTAATTGAACTTCACACATTGCGATTTTTATGTTAAAACACTTTATATATCACCATCTTTTTAAAGCGTGAGCATCTATTTGTTGTGCACTTCTAAAGTTACATTGTTTTTTTTTCCAGTAATAATATGTTGTGGCTTTCAGTGTCATATTATTCAATACTTTACCACACTTATTTAGGTTTTAATATCTCTCTCACATGTCCACATGCTCACAATAGCATTTCAATTTGTTCAAGTCTTCTTGGCGCGATCGCATATTCCTCTCCATACCTGAGGTCCATTTCAAAATATTCCTGTGTCATCACCTTTTATTTTGTTTTCAGCCCAAAGTCCAGAGTACTGTTTCTTATATTAATGGTGCAGAAAAAACATTTGGGAGACACCAGTTAGTGCTCTAAATGCCTACTTTCACCATTGCCTCCTTCTTTCTGCTTTTTCCTACTTCGAATAGCCCAGCCTCCTCAGTGCAACCACAAATCAGGCGTTGATGACACATTCTCACCAGCTGATGTTTCAGAGAAAAAAATCTCCATCATCAGAACTGTCTGTTTAGGTGTGTGTGGCCTTTTTATACACTGTTTCTCACTCAGTCTATTTAAAGCTACCTTTAAGCATTTGTCTTTTCTACTTTGTACATTCATGTTTTATATCTAGCAACCTCGTTCAACCTCTTCTTATATCTCAGATACGCTTGTTTATTTACTGCATAACATTTGATACTACTACATGTGTTATACACTCAAATCTCTGGATATATCTCAACAACAATTCTTCTTAAACTGAATCGTAATTGTTTTTTTAAATTTTATAAAAGATCCTTATAGACCATCCTTTCTCACAATAATTTTTCTCTCTCTCTTCTTCCAACCCATTACCTCACATATCTGTAACTATCATTACCTTCTTAGTTTCCCTGTTACTATTAGTTCTCTTATACTGGAGGTCACCATCAATGCACAGAGTCAAAGATATAATTTCTACTCTTTACTTTTACTCTTAAACATTTTTCCTTCTACATCTCTGAGTATTATCAAAATTCTATATACCTTGTTTATAATTTCAAAACCACTTCACTTTTTTGACAGAAGTCAACACTAACTGTGAAAGGTCAAATATTTACTTTCCATTCTTTTTCCTTTTTATTCATATTTACTTCTACCTTACAGGTTGTTATCTTAACCAGCATCCTTTATATGTTATTTCAAAGATGCATTGTCTGAAAAATCAACTATTATGTTTCTCCTATACTGGAGATCAATAACGGTGGCACAGGTCACAAGTATAGATACTGATCTTTTCTTTTCCTTATTCCTGTTTTCTTCTATATCTCATACTACTGTCTTGGATCCACAAGATGTTTTATGTATATATAACAAAGAACAACATGATATACGGAGGTCAAGAGAAGCTGCTTAAGGTCATTCATTAATCTTTCATCACTTTCATTTCTTACATGTTTTATCTTTTTTTACCACTTTTACTCTTAGTTTTACACCTCATAATTCTTTTTATATTTACAAATATCATAGGTAACTATTATAACATGCATCATCATTCAGTCCATTCGGTACCAAAGTCTGTAATTCATAAATCCAAAAAGCCTCTCTTTAAAGAAGTATTTCTTTTATATTTCCTCCTCTATATGGCATTTCAACTTTCTCTAATCCAACATGAGTGAGGGATGCAGCTGACCCACGGCCTGCCTCAGTATAGTGTATAGCCATAGCATACTTTAAGTTTTTACTTCTAATAGCTGTCTTGTGTTCACCAATCCTTATTTTTAATGCCCTTTTTGTTTGTCCTATATGGGCTTCTCCACATGGACATTTCAACATGTAGCTTACCCCTTCTGAACAACAATTAATAAACCCTTTCTCTTTATATTTTCTTCCATTTCTAGGTGGAAAATTCTGATCCAGGGGTCCCATGGCAGGTCTCAGTGGGCAGGCAGGGGAGTAATCGATGTGGAAGTCTAGTCTTGTGGTCTAGTGGATAATCGGGGTGAAGGCACTTAGTGATATACATGGGGATAGCCAGTATGGGTTCCCAGGGGATAGTCCAAGTTGGCAAAAAGGGGAGATTTCCCTAGGGAAAGTTAGACCTTGGATCCCAACACAGATCCAGATCAGGGGACATGGAGGATGTACAGTGAAGTCTGCCAGGATGAAGCACAGTGTCAGTTTTTTGTATGACAAAAGGGTCTGACTACCACTGAAATTGCATTATTTACTGTAGTACCTCTGCTGCAGTATGCTACAGAATTGGGTTTAATCCAGTTGGGTTTAATCCTGGCAAGTTTTTTTTTTTTTATTTAGTTGTTTTTACCAGGTATAGCACAGTAAGCTGAAAGCTTTTTTACAGGAGTGACCTGGGAGCACAGGGAGGTTAAGTGACTTGCTCAGGGTCACACAGTATGCAAGTGGAAACTGTGGGATTCAAACCCAGGTCTGGTCTGCTGGATGTCACCAGATTTGCAGCTCAGAGCCTTAGACCACTGCGCTATACTGCCTCCTCAAGCTTCATGTGCAGGTGTAGAGGCACATCCAGTATTACCAGGCCTGGTCCAAGTGGGTGGGCAATGGAAACATAGACATAGGAGGCCATTCAAGTCATCCCAAGGCTGGTCCATTTGAGGATACCATAGAGATACAGGTGAGGTTGGGCCAGCCCAGCAGTCCCTTGGCTGATTCAGGGTGGCAGGCAGGGAGAATGTAGGTGGGGAAGACTGTTCTGGGTTCTAGTTGCTGGTCAGGGTGGACATAGAGGGGACCTGTATGTAAGGGATGCTAGTTAGAGGTCCTAGGACTTGTCTGGGTGGGAGAAAATGGGGTCCATATAGGTGGGAGGGATAGTTTTTCTGATTAGATGGCCATTTGATTCTTATGTTTTAGGACTGTATGAAATTTGCACATTAAAAGGGTATTTCAGGTACAGTTGAAGGTCTTGTTCATAACAGTTTATTACCATTACTTCAGTTTTCTTTTTGAAGGCTAATTAGCATTTTTCAAGCACTTTTTAAAGGGCATTTGAAAACAAATTGAGACATTTTTCAATGGTGAAAAACTGGTGTTTGAGGTACAAATGAAGTCAATTTGAATTATTTCAAAAACAAAAGTATATTTGAAGGCATTCATTTTAGGTGGGAAAGAAGGGTGTTCTGGGAGCAACTGAAGAGCTTTTTCATAACAGTTTTTTACCAGTCTTTTATCCTGTTTTTTGAAGGATAATTAGCATTTTTTGTGCACTTTTTGAAGGCCATTTGAGAACAAATTGAGACACTTTTCAATGGATACAAACTGGTGTTTGAGGTACAAACAAAGTCAATTTGAAGTACTTCATAAATATGAAAATAACTGAATCAGTTTTTAAAAAACTGAAGAATATTTGAATTGAATTTGAAGGACTTATTTTTCTGTGTGGGAACAGAGGGTTATGACTTGAAGTAGAGAGTAAGCTATGGAAGCAGATGGATTCTAAAGGAACTCTGAGGGATAAAGATCATATATTCATACAAATTTCCTTAGTACTAAATAATGGGGAGGACAAATATACAAAATACAAATGGAATGCAGGCAGAATTATACCTAATCATTATGTTTTTTAAAGATTTCTTTGAGGTGTCAGTAGCTCTTTAAGCTGCTGAATGTATCACAGAAATATCTGAGAAAAATCAGCCTATGTTATTTATTCCTTAACACTCCAAATTTCTAAAGATTTTCTCTCTGCTGCCCCTACTGTGGAAATGCAGAAGCCAGGAGATTTCTCTAGAAATATCACAGACATTTTGGGAAATAGCTGGCAATATCTGTGACTATTACTGTATCTTAGCACTTGCCACATAATGGGAAAGTGCACAAAAAAATCTTTTTTTTTGTAAATGTACCTGTGACAGATTGCTTGCAGAGAAAAGTGCACAAAAGAAAACTGTCAAAATTTGTGTTCTTTTAATGTGCACCTTTGACTGATTGCTTGCAGAGGAGAAACAGGCCTTGTAGTGTTATGTTTTTTTTTTCAGTTTTAGGAAATAAAATACTCCTAGTAGTTCTCCTGAGAAACGCTGAAAATTATCACATAAAAGTGAGAACAATTACTCACTCTAGCTTGAGATTTGGATAAGGAACAAAACATTTTAAACTTTCAGCTTTTTGGCTAAGTTTAACAAGTGGGTGAAAGTACACTACTCTTCTACAACAGCTCAGACATCTGTCCCTCTTGCCTGTAGCTGCTGCCCATGCTGAGTCACATGGACTGCTTTAGTGAGCTTCTAAAGTGGCATCTGATTTCCCAGAAAGTCTCAGGAGATCTTGAAGTCTCACACACTGTTCCAGTGACTGAATAATAATTTACAAAGCATGAATAATGAATAATTTGGTCCCTGATACAGATACTCATCCAAATATTTGAAATTAAGTATTTGTAGACCCCTATCAG
Organism: Neoceratodus forsteri; assembly: GCA_016271365.2. Taxonomy (NCBI): domain Eukaryota; kingdom Metazoa; phylum Chordata; order Ceratodontiformes; family Ceratodontidae; genus Neoceratodus; species Neoceratodus forsteri. The sequence continues at coordinate 482,735,889 of CM028137.1, read as the reverse complement.
TAACCACTTGTTTGAGATTATCCGTATCTCTCCTAATAATTCTGTGCCTAACTATATTTCTGGATGGCTTCAATTGTTTCATCATGTGATCCCTCATATAGCAGCAGAATCCACCAGGTCAGTGTCTCACAAGAGTTTAAACTGCAGAGGCTGTAATTTAAGCAGGTGTTATGCTCTCCTTCAGAGGTCTCATAGTTTTCCCCTTAATGAATCCAATGGTATATATTGCAATGCAATAGCTCAGCTGCCTAAAAGTGTCTGTCATGATCAATTTATTTAAAAGGTTTTGCCCCTGCATGAGGTATAACCATAGAGGGTCAAGTTAACTGCATAACTGAGGAAAAAGATTGTCAAATATCAGAGGATTTGTAGGACAAGGTAAGGGAGGGCAACTTTTATTTATATGGTGCCCATTTCGTATCACTCAGAGTGACTCACAGGGAGAATACAACAATAAAATATATAGCTAGTAAATATATCATAAATACAGCAATAAAATAATAACTAAGAACTGTAGGCAAGCTAAAAATAGTAAGTTTTCAGGGATCCCTTGCAAGCATCCACTGTGTGGGCAAAAGAAATACTCTACAGAAGAGAGTTCCACAGGACAGAAGTAGCAATCCCAAATGCTCTGTCCCATGAAAGCTTTAGCCGGGAATGTGAAACTGTCAAAAAGTCCACCTCAATGGAATAGAGAGGGGACACAGAGGTGAGGAAGAAGGAGTTCATGCAGGTAATCAGGTATAATCCTGTATAGGGTCTTGTATGTAACCAAGCATATCTTGAAGTTGAAAGGCCACTGAATTGTAAGCCAGTGCAGACTGTGCAGTACCAGCATTATGTGGTTGTTTCAAGGTGTTCCGCCACTAGCCAGACTACAGCATTTTGGATCAACTGCAGGGGGTACATCAAGTTCCAGAACCCAAAGTATTTAGCTTTACAGTAATCCAGTACTGGTGTTACAAAGGCATGTACTATCATTACCAAATTCTCAGGTGCAATATGTGATTTGATCTAGGGCAATATTGCAGAGACAATAAAAGTCACTCCAAACTACAGCTGACATCTGAAAGTCCAGAGTCAGCTTACTGTCCAGGGTGATGCCTAGATTCTTTACCACATCCACAGCTCAAAGTGTATTGCTATTTAAAGCTGGCATGATGGCATTTTCACTTTTCACTGTTGACCCACAGAGACCAGGTTTGATAAGCATGACTCCTGTCTTATCTGTCTTAATACTTAGCCAATTGGAGGCCATCTAGTCATTGATTTCACCAAGGCAATACTCCACAACCAAACCATGTTATCTTCATCATAAGGTGCATGAGACAAGTACAGTATAGCTGAGTATCATCTGCATAACGATGAAACTCAACCCAATATCACCCGATGATCTCACCCAATGGCAACATGTACACAGCGTAAAAGATGGGGATCAGGCTTGAACATTGAGGCATGCTGAGATCAGCACAGCAGTACCACAGATGAAGTTACCCTGTATAGTCTGCTGCATTCTGCTGGTAAGAAAGTATCAAACCTGCAAAAGAGTATTTTGGTGAGTCCCACATAGTGGCTCAGGCGATACGATCCAATAGTGTTCCATGTTGTACTGTTTCAGAAGCTGATGAGAGGTCTCGAAGGGCTGAGATGGATCTGTCATCTGTTTCTCACAATGCAAATTCATAGAGCACCTTAATGAGAGCAGTCTTGGTGCTATTACAAGGCCTGAAACCCACCTCAAAAGTCTTTTAGATGCCATACTATACTTAGTGAGCCTCAAACTGCACCACCAAAAAGGGAAGATTCAAGACAGGTCTGTAATTCATGAAACAGTCCAGGTGCAAGGATTTTTTATCAGAAGGGTCTCTCCACAGCCCGCTTTAGTTCAATGAGGAAACCCTCATCCACAAGGGAACACCTAATGATCTCAAAGTAAATGAATCCCAGGGATTCCAAGTAAAAAATCAGTAGCCAGGTGGAGTGCAACCCAGAGGTCATTTGGAATTGTTTTCCTGCAATACATTGCACAAAAATGGGTAGTTCCACTAAATATTTGCAATACTTCATAATAAAACTTTTGTTGTTTTCTGTGCCATGGACTGTATTGGTCAATATATATTATTTAATAAATATATTTTCACTTTTATATGCTTTCCTAGAAGGAAAGGTTTGCGCTCTGAAAATGAATAGCAAGTTTATCAATATGCAGCTTATTTTCCAAAATCATATCTGAAAGTCATTTCAGGAGTATTTGGTATATTAAAACCAGCTTCCTGCATTACTACCCTGACAATCATCACAAAAACAGCAATGTTTATGAAGAGTACTGTGTGTAATGCAAAATTCTGGCAGAAATTAGCATAGAATGACCATTCTGCTGGTGGAATTTCTGCCGGAATTTTGCTTGTTCTTTTGCAAAATTCCATGTGCTGCAATCATCAGAATAATATTCCATGGAACAGCATTTTTTCCATGGAAAATCATTCCACAAACAATTCCATGGAAAATATTCAGATCCGTGAATAAAATTATTTTGCAAATATTTCCATGGAAAATATTAAGATCCATGAATAAAATCATTCTGCAAACATTTCTGCAGAAAATATTGAGATCCAGCCAGCCCTGTGGTGCAGAGGGCTGAGGTGCTGGACACCTTACCTCATGCTACGCTGGCAACCTGGGTTCAGGAACAGATTTGGGTCTTTCGGGGTCTGCCAGGGTGAGGAAGGATTGAGCTTCTACCAACAGTTCTCCTTCCTTGGAGGTGGGGAGACTCAGCATCATGCTGTAGACTGACACCCAGCGGAGGCTGGGGGTCAGCACAGGCATGATGCTAGAAAGGGGTGGACCCACACACAGGACATATGACTGCCTCCACTGAGGTTGAGACAGTCACCTCACCCATTGTATGTGCATGGTTCCATGGAGAAAATGGAATAAGGTTCAGAGCTGACAGGCTTAATGATGGCAGGCTACACCCCGCGCCTCCTCACTGGCAATCTAGATGTTGGCTTCTGGGGGGTTGGGGGAGGCTGGTGCCCCTTGCAACTGGCCCTGTCATGGGGGGACAACCCCTAGGGGATGGCCGGTTGGGGTGGGTGTGGGGAAAGCCTTACCAGAGAGATGAGTTCCCTCAGATGGAGGGGCTGGAGCCGCCTGCCAGAGCCGAAGGAGGTGTAAAGTATGTATAAAAAAAAAGAAAATATTGAGATCCTCAGAATAAAATTCTGCAGAAATGCTGCAGAAACACTCATTCCAATTTTTCTGCCGAGGAATTCCTCCATTCAGTTTCTGGTGAAATCTGGCAGAATTCTGGCAGAATTTTGAAAATTCCCATTCCAAATAAATTTGAAAATACTGCAAACCACTATTTAGGCATCAGATAGAGAAGGGAAACCGGATATGTTGATTCCTCTATAAACCAATGATCAGGCAGAGTGCAGTGCAGAAATAGTTAGCCACATCTTTAGAGAACTACTTTAGGCAGGATGCTGAGGATAGCTGCAGAGAGGATAACCTTCTATGAGGTCCTACTGGTGCCAGGATAAAATAAGGGAGATAAACACACGAGTAAAAAGCTGGTGTAGGGAAGAAGGATTTCTATGGGGGAGTGGACTGGAAGCATTTTGGTAGGAGCACTGTTTGTTCACCAAGGATAGTCTGCACCTGAGCAGGGATGGAATCACTGTGTTAGGGCAGAAATTTGATGCAATAATTAGCCTAAATTTAAACTAGGATGGAGGTGTACTGTGTTTGGGTACACAACTCTTACACACATGGGCTGCTTTATGGACTCTGTCCAAGCACATAGTAAAAGAGGGAGACAAGGCAGGGTAAAATCAGCAGCAAAAGGGAAAGATTAGATACTAGATCCAAGGAAAGGGAAGCCATGAGCAAGAAGAAAAAGGCCCCAGTGGATATAAATAGTAAGGGAACTAATGAAGGAGTGTAAAACAGTGAGAGCAAGGGAAAATTCATGATGAAGGGTGAGTCATCTAGTAGAGACAAGGGGAGAAATAGCAGGAAGGCAGAGGGAGAGTTGAAAGTAAGAAATTGGAAAACAGCCTGTATGAATGCAAGGAGTCTGGGAAATAAAATGGGGGAGCTCCAAGCAGTAGCAGCAGAGGCAAAATTATATTTGTGACAACAACAGAAACATGGTGACACAATATCAGGACATGGATTAACTTTTCCTAGTTATTGTCTTTTCAGGAGAGACAGGAAGTAGGCCAGACAAGGGTATGAATTTACACATAAAAGACAGCATAGATGCCTCAGAAGACAGTACCCTGAAAGTGAAAGGTGGGATAGATTCAGTATGGCTACACTAGCAACAGATAAGGGGATGGTCATAAGGGTGGGGTGGTGTACAGGCCACCTAACCAGACAAATGATATGGATAGAGTGCTAAGGGAGAAAATGAGGAGGAAAGTTACAAGATGGTACTAATGGGAGACTTCAACCTACCAGATACTGACTGGAAGATCCCATTTTTCTCAAGTGAATGTAGACTAGTGCTGGTAGAGTTGATGCTAGGAGTGCCTACTAACCCAAATGGGTTAAGGACCCCACCAGGGAAAGAGCTGTACTGAGTATTATAAGTCTAATTAATTATTCAAAAGTTAAACTAGCTCACTGATTGGCTGTCATGCTAGTCTGAAAAGCCCAGTAAGGCAACAACACTCAGCTCCTCGCACACTCTACTCTGACAGCAGCAGCACCTCAACAAGAACTGTTTTCAGCACTGCTGTCAAAAAAAAATGATAAATTATTGTGACTAAACTTATATTGACAATAATGATCTCACAGCCAGTCATTTCCTGGCCAGGTGAGGTTGGCCCTCGGCTGCACCTCAGGCCACCCTTCCCCCCAGCTGGTTGTTAATCACCATTAAATTACCAGCTGTTCAGTCATTATTGCTTAATAGTACTATCCAGTTGGTCAGCATAATAGAGGTCATGGTAAAGGAGTCCCTCAGGATCAGTGACAACAACTTAGTGTGGTTTAGTATCATCCTGGAAACCCAACAATTAACTTTTTTGTGCCACAAACTGGAAACAGTCCAGAATTCCAGTAGATTCAAATTCTGTCAGCATCCCAAGAGTTAAAAGACCATAGTCTTAGAACAAATTTTGGAAGGGCATTTAATTCAGAAAAATCTTGTGCAGGTAATGGAAGCAGTGAGTGTTGAAGACAAGTGGGAAATTATAAAGTAGGCAATTGCGGAAGCAACTAACTCCTATTTATGGCAGACAGGAAAGACAGGAAAGGGGAAAGAAAGACAAAGGGCCACTGCTTCACAAGGCCATTAGGGTTAGTATGGTTTATGAATGACAGCGGACTGAGTAGTAATATGCGATGGTTGTGTAACTGTACTTTGATTTGCGCTTTCTCTGTCCCTGTTACAGGTACTACCACACTGCTGGGGAAATATAAAGACACAGAAACACTCATGAAAGGGTTACAACTCCTCAAGGTGTCAGAGGGATGAGGTTCCAGAGGCCAAACAGCCTTAGAGTAGAAAAATTAACTCCAAGAAGAGAGAGACATCATGGGGGGGGGCAAAAAAATTGAAGCATATGGTATGTGCTTGGACATGTGCAGTATTTATACCACTCAGAAGGGGGTATGGCATGTGTCACCCAAACCAGAGACTAGGCCTTTTAATTCACAGGGTCATTGGGCTCTAGTGTAGTGTGGTTTAGGACTGACAGGGGAACTGAATAATAGTATGTGATGCTTATGAAACCGTGAACTTTTGCTTAAGCTCTCTCTGTCCCTACTGTAAAGGCTATCACCCTGTTGGGGTATCATAAAAACACTGGAACCCCCATGAAAGGGTTACAACCCCTCTAGGTGTTGCAGATATGTGGTCCCCATGACTAAAGGCACCTTATGGAAGAAAGCCGAAAAGAAAAGTGATGACAAATTAGCAGAATCCTTTCAAGCAGAGGAGAGAACTAATCAGACTAAGACCATACTAAGGAGGGGAACTGCGATCAGTCTCTAGCACCTGAAAAACGTAATTTTTTTTAGTTGTTTAACCAGGAATAATATTATAATATTATAATTATTATACAAATATTAAATATTATGGCCTTTGACATGAAGGAGAGGAAAAAAACCTTTTTGGAGGAAAGTTTGTGGAGACCCAAGGTCTACACTAGGTGTCCATCCTTTCAGACTTGGTACAGAATTAGTGATGGCTCAATTAGTACTATTTAGAAACCTAATTCAAGGGAACTATTTTTTTAGAGGAGGGGATCTCACTCTATCCCTCTAATGGGAAATGACTTTAGGGTGCTGAAGGCCTGCCTCTGCAGCTAAAGGAAGTTCCCAGCAAAGGAGCCCTCACCATGGTGAGAAGATATGAGAGAAATGACAATTAAAGGCACTCACCTGACCTCCACACTGAGAAAGGGCCTAACTGAAAAGAAAGACAAACCCTAAAAGGGCAAGGCAGTACGTTATGAGCCCTTGAAGTGCAGAGCAGTGTCACAGAACACAACTTCACGTTTGAGAGGCAGATGAAGGAAAGAGAAATCAGAAGTGAACCTTAGATGGACATACAGAGATTAGCTTTCCAAGGTGCTGCCATCATGGTCTGCACAGCTAATTGAGGAGAGTAGTCTGGTTGTAACAGGGGGATCAATACCTGCCTAGGCTTGTATCACGTATCAAAATACTGCATTGTGTGTCCTTAGGAAAAATATATGGACTCACCCAATGCTGATCTACATACGTGGTGCAAAAACATTCATTTTTATTCAAGTAAATCCAGGTATATCCAAGTAGAAATGCAGTGCAAAAAAACACAGCAAAGTTCATATGCAAACAAAGGTAGTCACAACTTCCTGGTTTCTCCCTGCATCCTCATTCATCACAGCTGGTCACCTGATGCACATTGCAATAGCTTGCTTTCTCAAAGATGACAGTATTTTGATACGTGATATAAGCCTAGGCAGGTGCCAGTCCCCCTGTTATAAACAGACTACTCTCTGCATTTCTGAATAGACTGCAGCACTGACGACTCTAGGTGCAGTCACTGTCTGTTTTTAGAACACAGCTAACTGAGCCAACAGGGGCTTAGAGACCTCACACTCCAGTAGCTGAAGCCATAAATGTTACACCAAGAGATGCTGCCAAGCAAATCTGTATGGATAAAAAAGAAGGATCCTGCTCAAGTCAACAGGCCCAAACTGGAGATGTGGACTTGTAGGGACCAGAGGGAGGCCACTGGCCTACAGGGCAGAGGAGCCCTGGAAGGCAGGAGATATGGTCTTGGCTGAAATGTGTCCAGCACAGTTTAAAGAGTTTGTAGGAAATAGTATAAGGCCAATGGTGAAGCCTGATGGCCTAGGCAGGGTCTAATGAGCTGATGGCAATGCCTGATAGCTGACTGGAAGGCTTGGATGCCACATGGTGGACTGTATAAGAAATTTGATGAAGACTGATAGCTGTACGATGGACAGATGCACATCAACCTGTACCATAGGGAGCTGACATGGCAGCTAATAAAACTTATGTGGTGACATCCAGGTATGCTGACAATTAACAAACTGATTCAACAATTTGACAGAGTATTGACAATTAGCTGAGTATGTGAAGCTGAAAGGCAGACATCTGTGAAGGACACTTGTTAAGTAAATAGTAGGAGGCATTGCTGGCTAGCATGGGAAAGAAGCAACAAACACACTGGTAGAGTTAGCTAGAACAAGACATAGGAAGATTGGTAAAACAAGACTCAAGAAAGTAAATGAAATAGACACATGCATGAAAGCCTGTGGCAACAGCTGAAGGACAATGGGGAAGCAGCAGCACCAGCACATAGGGAATGTATGACGAGCAGAGCCAAAAACAAAAGGCACAGCAGTAGGACTGGGGATAGCAGCAGTACAGACCCAACACAACAGGAGAAGGTGAGACAATGAGGAATCAGCAGGGAAAGGAACAGATTGACAGGATGGCAGAAGAAAACTGGAAATCCGGGATGCCGTAAAGCAACCATGTGGCTGCAAAGATATAGGCAGGGTAGGAGCAGAAATCCAAGCATCCAAAGGACACTTGGACATGTGCAGTATTTATACTCTTCAAAGGGGCCAGGGTGAGGGTGTGTTTCACCCAATGCACCTCCAACCACTGGCAGAGACTTTCAGTTCATAAGGAAAATGGCAGAGGCAATTCTTTCCTTCTTTCTTCCTCTCTTTCACTTTGTATAAAGCGGGCAGTTTTCAGGAAGTACAAGCAAGACCAGCAAATGGAAAATAAGGAGTTCTTTATGAAAAAAGCAACGGAAGTTAACAGAGTAGTAAATAAAATGAAAATTGGAGACATACTGTAAGATGGCTGTTGAAGAGGGAGCATTCTAATTTTCACTCTCTTACCACTCTAACTAAAAACAGACTTCAAAATCAGTTTTAAGATTATTCTTAGACATGTCTTCTACTGTGATTGAACAAGGGGTTTCTGCCATGGAACAAACTAAAAAACAGAAGAAACAGGAATAAGCAATTGAAAAGATAACACATAAGGACACAGACTTTTTATTAAAGGTGGATCAGTTCCTAATAGAACATACAGGCAGCCCCAGGGGTGTCTCCATGTCAGTTGCTAGTGGGATTGGTCCTGGCCCGATTGTTAGTTTTTCACCATCAACTACTTCCGGGTTCCTCTCTACATAAATTCGGTCCTGCTGTGAGCAGGGCACTAGATTCATAAATTAAATGCTGCCTGTGTGTTAGTACTGCTTGTGCACTCGAGCTACACTTTTGTTGGAAGCTCTGAAAGTTTTAGTTCTTTTCAGCACAAGTGGAGCCATATAGTTCTGTCAGGACATAGGCAGAGAGATGAGGGGGTGTTATAAATCATCCTCCAACCCACTTATATTGCATAAATACTCTGGGGCTCACTTTTTTGTTTTATGTACTATATGACACACATGAGTGGTGTTTGTATATTTATACTTTTATATGTGTCAGTGTTAGAGGTGTGATTACATGTTTGCAAACCGGGAAAAGCTACTTCCGGGTTCCTATCTACATAAATTCAGTCCTGCTGTGAGCAGGATGCCAGATTCATAAATTAAACGCTACCCGTGTGTTAGTACTGCTTGTGCACTTGAACTACACTTTTGTTAGAAGCTCTGAAAGTTTTAGTGCTTTTCAGCATGAGTGGAGCCCTATAGTCCTGTCAGAACATAGGCAGAGAGGTGAGGGGGTGTTATAAATCATCCTACAATCTACTTATATTTGCATAAATACTCTGGGGCTCACTATTTGTTTTATGTACTTTATGTCAGGCATGATTGGTGTTTGTATATTTATACTTTTATATGTGTCAGTGTTAGAGGCATGATTACATGTTTGTAAACCGGGGAAAGCTACTTCCGGTTTCCTCTCTACATAAATTTGGTCCTACTGTAAGCAGAGCAAGCACATGCAGGGCACGCATATCACGTGCGGAGTCAGGCGCAGAGACATGCACATCAGCGTGTGTTATGCATGCTAAGCATGGGAAGTGTGGTGAGGAAGCTCACATTACCCAAGCTAAACATCCAGACTACCAAGTAGGCCTCACCCAAATAAAAAAAAAAGGGCATCTGTAGCATTTCCTTGGGTGTAACTCATAGTCAATACAAGAGAGTATAAAGTTGATACGTTATGACCATGGACTGTAGCGAATCCTTAAAAGGAAGATTTGGTACTAAATATACAAACTGTGATATGTACTTAATAAGTGATGTCCCTACTATAGAGGAACTGTTTATTTGCCTAAAGTGTAAACAAAATGATGAACTACTGGCTGAGGTATCCTTATTCAACACTAGATTAAAGGCATTAGAAATCAATCAAATCAGTATGCGCCAAAGAATGAATAATATCCAAATGGAATCAATGTCATCACATAAGATAGTAGAAGTGAGTGAAACCAATAACCAGCATTTAGACTCTGCACCAAGCACTTCACATCTAAATAATGGTATTTTAAATTCAATAAGTATGGACTCCCCTAACAAAGTTGCCCATGATTTGCCTGAACATAACAGAAAAAGAATAAGGGAAGAGGAAGAAGATGAATATCCAGATGAAAACTGGTATCTAATTCAAACTACAAGACCAACAAAAAGGGAAAGAAAAGAAGATGAAGTCACAATACCACTGTACAACAGCTTTGACCCATTGACCCAAATAATGGAGGACAACCAAGTTACTCCCCCTGTTTGTAATACTTCTACTCATACAACAACACCCAAAAATAATACTGGATCAATTCAAGAAGTAATATTGCCACCCCAAATCAGCCCAATCTTTAATATGTCCTAATAATATAACTGAGGAAACTTCAGAAATCATGTTAACTCCTGATAACATTATGCACATCAACAATGACATACATAACCACATCCTTAATGACAATCAATCATTGCCAAAACAAATATATATGCTAGGGGACTCAATGATTAAATTCACTGACAGGTACTCAACCAGAGATAATAAAGAAAACACAGCCAGTTGCAGCTACAGAGGGGCAAAGATTAAGGATTTAGCTTCCCTACTGCCTGGAATATTTCAACCAATAACAAATCCTAAAATTGCATTACTACATGTAGGAATGAATGACATTGAGAGATATGAGTTAGACAGAATTATTGAAGACACTAAATTAACCATTAAGACCCTTCAAGATCTAAACATAGTACCAATCATTGCTGAAATGTTACCTGTACCTAGGACAAGTTATAAAAGACAAAAAGATATAAAATATATAACAACTGGTTAAGAAGATGGTGTCTGGAAAACAATATCAATTGCGTTAGGACTTGGGAACTATTCAGCAACAGATCATACTTATATGGGTATGACAGTTTGCATCTTAGTAAACAGGGTTCAAGACTACTGGGATGCATGTTCTATAAAAAGTTACAAGAATACACTATGATAAAAAATTAAATCACAAGGGGCAAGGGGTCAAATCAAATTGTACAACAAATTCATCTCAAACTAATAATCCAAAAAAACTAAGGTATATCAAAATAAAAATAATACAGATCTTACTTTTTTACTTACAAATGCATGCAGTTTACATCGTGGTAAATTAGATGAACTTGAAATAATATTAAAAAGGGACAATATTGACATAGCAGCAATAACCAAAACATGGTGGGGGATTCATCCAGTTGGAATATTAACATAAAAGGCTATAAAACTTATTATAAGAATAGATCAACAAAAAAGGTGGAGGGGTTGCCTTATTTATTAAAGAGTATATTGTATTTAAACCATTGTGCAATTTGATTGACAATAATAATGAAACTATTTGGGTTGAAATTATAAATAAAAAGCATAAAAAATTGATAATAGGTGCATGTTATAGACCACCCGATACAGACACTATAACCAACAAAGCAATCTTAAAAGAAATATCAGATAAAACCAACAAAGACATCGTTATATTAGGAGATTTCAATTTGCCTGGGATAAACTGGATCTCTGGCACAACTATAACCCACCAAGAAAGTATCTTTCTTGATACGTGTGAGATTAACAGCTTGAAACAATTAATATCTGAACCAACCAGAAATTCCAACATCCTGGACTTATTACTAACCAATATTCCTGACAACATCAAAAATATTAAGGTTAAGGACCCCTTATTAAATTCAGACCACAACACCATAACATTTGACATTAACTTTAGAGTTAATAAAATATCTGGGAACACATCTTTTAAAAATTACAATTTAGCCAATATGGATCAAATTATGGAGACACTAGATACTTAGGATTGGGAGGATGGTTTGAGCAACCCTGAACAATTATGGACCAAAATCAAAAATAAAATTCTTAATTTAGAAGCTAAACTTGTCCTCGACAAGATTATTTACAATAATAAGGAGAAACTACCTATTTGGCTAACCCCTTCAATCTCTAAATGTATTAAAAGAAAAAGAAAGGCATTCAAAGGTCTCAAAAGAGATAACTGCAACTACAACAAAAATAAGTATAAAGATGCTCTTAGAAAGTGTAAAAACAAAATTAGAACTGAAAAAAATGAAATTTAAATTGAAATTACCATTTATAAATGATGGGTGTAAGAGCTTCTTTTCCTATGTAAATAACAAAAAATCTTCACAAAAATCAATTGGACCCTTGATAATTGAACCCACTGAAATGTCAACACCTGAAGATATGACAGAGGAATTAAACAAATATTTGTGTTCAGTTTTCAGTAAAACCACTATGTCAACCACAAAACCAAATGTGAACACACCTACACCAGATAACAATATGATTGAAATAACCAAAACAGAAATTCAATTACAATTAGACAAACTTAATATTAACAAATCACCCGGACCTGATAAATTGCATCCTAGATTTATTAAAATGATTTCTAATTGGTTAATTGGCCCTTTACATAAAATATTTTCAATGTCCTTATCTAGTGGAATTATCCCTACTGACTGGAAAACTGCAATGGTAACTCCCATTTTTAAAAAGGGAGTAATCAGTAATATGGCAAATTATTGACCCATTAGTCTAACCAGTGTACTGGGGAAATTATTTGAAGCTATATTAAAAAATAAGTTATAGAAAAACATGATATAAAAAGGGATAACCAACATATCTCAGCATGGTTTTAAACATGCAAGATCTTGCCTCACAAGCAATCTAACATTTTATGAAAAGGTAAGTGAATTCACTAATAACAAAATGCCAGTGGATATAATCTACTTGGATTTTTCAAAAGTTTTTGATAAGGTGCCCCGTCAAATTTTGATTGAAAAAATGAATAAACTAGGAATTAATAGCTTACTGGTGAATTGTATAGATGAATGGCTCAAAAAACGTACACAAACTGTTAACATTAGGGGTTATCAATCTTCTGTTGGAATAGTGTCTAGTGGTGTGCTACAGGGCTCTGTCCTGGGGCCGGTGTAGTTTAATGTGTTTATTTCAGACATGACTTTGTATCTACACAATCTGGCCATCAAATTTGCTGATGACACCAAAATACTAGCCAAAGTTAAAACAAAAGAGGACATTATGCAAACTGAGCAAGATTTAATTTCATTAGAGACTTGGGCACATAATAATGGCATGGAATTTAATAATAATAAATGTGTGATAATGCACCTTGGTGAGCAAAATAATCTTCACCCATACACATTAAGTGGTCTGACACTAAGCACTCTTATAGAAGAAAAGGATCTTGGTGTAATCATAACCTCTGACTTAAATTTTAGTAAACACTGTGATTACTTGGTTAAAAAAAACTAATCAAATAATAGGATATATTAGAAAATATTTTATATCTAGAAGCAGAGACTGTATACTCCCCTTATATAGACCTTACATTAGGCCCCACCTTGATTATGGCTCCCAGCTATGGAGCCCTTATCTTAGGAGGGATGTGTCTAGAATTGAAGGCATTCAAAGATGGATTACGAAAATGATTTATAATATGCAAACTAAATCCTATGACCAACATCTGAGGGATTTAAACATGTACACCCTAGAACAACGTAGAATAAGGGGTGACCTATTACTTATGTTTAAAATCTCAAAAGATCCGGAATTAATGACAGAGCTAGGTATGAAGTTTGTATCCAGATCATGCAACCTTAGAAGTCACAAATATCAATTACCGCTCGGATATCCCAAATGCAACAACAGAAGATATTTTTATACACAAAGGATTATTCCAATCTGGAATTCACTGCCAACATATCTTGTAAATTTAAATAATGTCGAGACCTTTAAAAACAATCTAGATAACTACTTATTTAAAGTTTGGTAATTTTTTCCAGCATGTTGAAAGATGCACTCATGTGGGCACCCACCTTCTGTGCATCTAACTTTTCCTAGTATAACATCCTAGTATAACTGTGTCTTTGGTCCAGCAAGAAAGTGCCAAGGGCTCAGTCACTCTAAAACCTTATTCACAATTAATGGTGAATATAGATGAAAACAAAGATAAAATGACAGGACTACCACATGAAAGAAAATGAAATTCAGCAAATACTGTATATTGTCACGCCCTGCTGCCATGAAAGGGTGAGTAAACCCATGAGAAACATAGAAAACTTTTGTCTTGTCTATAGGAATAACCCCACCATAGTCTACAGGTGATCAAAGGTTTGGCAGTTACAATTAAATGCTAGAAAGTACAAGGTAATGCACCTATATAGGGAAAAAGAACTCCAAGACAGAGTACTGGATAGGAGGAAAGAGACTTATCACTACCGCTGAGGAAAGGGATCCGGGATTCATCATTAGCAACTCAATTAACAATTGAGTCAGTGCAACAAGGCCTATAACAAGGCTAACAGGATGCTGGGATGTATCAGGAGGGGTAATGATAGCAGAAGAAAGGAAGTAATACTACCCCTTTACAGATACCTGGTGAGGTCTCACCTAGAGTACTGCGCCCAGTTCTGGAGTCCTTACGTCAGAAAAGATAAGGATAGGTTGAAGACAGTGCAGCGTAGAGTAACAGAAATGATTCAAGGCCAGTGGGGCAAATCCTTTGAGGAGTGCCTCAAGGCACCAAATATGTACTTACTAGAGACCAGAAGGGAGAGGGGGATATATGATAGAGACCTTCAAGTTCCTTAAGAGAATTAACAAAGTGAACTGCAGTGAACTAGTTAGCCTGAATACCAATTCACAGTCACGTGGACACGAATGGAAATTAATAGGAGCTGGGTTCAGGAGAGATGGGAGGAAGTACTATTTTACAGAAAGGGTAGTGGAACCTTGGAACAATCTGTCGGCTGAAGTGGTGGGTGCAAAAACAATCAGGGGATTCAAGAAGGGCTGGGATATAATGAAGGGAATAGTGGTTACGGGGTGGTGACAAGACCAAGGAGGAGAATAGAGAGAGGACGGGGAGGGTTAGTACCCTGGAAGAACAGCAGATTCCAGGGATTATAGGGAACTTGGGCAGAATGGATGGACCTCTGGACTTTTTTCTGCCATCACCGTTGCAACCCTAGAAATTAAAATAAAAAAAATAAATAGAATCCTTTGAAGAGATAAATAGGTGGTGTGACATATTAATATGAATTTTACATAAAATGGATTTAAAGATGGATTATAAATTTGAAAGTATTGAACGACACCTTGTAGACACACAGAGTAACTGTGAAAACTCCAAAACAATAGAAACACTTTCAAAAGAAAATGCAACAATGAAACAAAAAATGGAGACAAATTACTCTTTAGCAGCCTCACTCATGCAAGTTTCTTGTGAAACTGCTTGTAAACTAGAAATGATTCAAAACAATCAGCTGTTTTTAAATCTGAGGTTCCTAGGATTACCATTACTTGAGTCAGCTACATTCCGTATCTCGAACTTGGTAAAAGATTTTCTGAATCAACAGTTTCAGTTTACTGACTCACTGCCACCTAACCTGATAAAAGCCATTTGTATTCCTATGATAGTAAACCCAGCTATATCACAGACTCAACCTTTGAAGACACCCAAGGTGCTCATTACTTTTGCCTCCTTCTTAGACTTTGAATTGATACTGAAATCAATCCATATCATTGAGCTTAAAAATGTTGGGGGCTATTGACTATGGCGGGCAGCTAGATACACACCCGGGGACTGGTGCGGGGTGCATGGTATATACAACTGCACACCCCCACAAGGTGCATGACTATGACATCAACCCACCAGTGCACAGCTGCACAGGGGCAGATCAAGGAACACAGGCAGGCATCCAATCAGATGCCTAACCTGGGTCCTGAAGTGGATCCCATGCTCTGCACGAGCAGGAGATTTTGAATGTGAGACCTGACAATTTAAAAAATTATGGACAAGTGCCAAATAGCTGTCTGCAGCCCTCCCTGTAAGCCTGGTGGGCTGGGGCAGCATGGACAGGGGATTCCATGTACTACCATAGTTAGCAGGTGTCATTTGGGGGGAATATAAAATATAGGGTTGGGTCCCCACTGCAGTAATCTGCTCCCCACTCACCCAGCACTCCACAACTAAGTACATGGTGAATAGTGCGGGCATACCCCCAGACATGACCCCAGACCACCTACAGCACATAGCGGCATGATCAGCCAGGGGATCAGCTTCAGAAGGGGCATGTGCCCCTTCTGTGAATACCACCATGGATCTGATGGATCCCTGGTTCATAGCATTCCAACTTAGGGTTGCCTACATGCTGCAAATCCATGGCACATAGGCAATCAGCCCCATAATGCTTAGGTGCCATTGAGACACAAAGGTACACATATATATGCAGATATCAACTCCAAAACACAGCAGAGAATGAGATGACTTTTACAATACCGACAGGAAGGACACGAGATTGGAGGCAGAATGGACTCTATGAACTAAAGTGTGCATTATATGGGTAAAACGTGGGTATACCACCAGAGTAACTTTGTGGCCCCAGAGAGGTGCAGGAAGCATGGTATTCACCACCACAAGCACCCACAGGGCACCTGTTCATGGTCCTGCCTCCTCCCAGTATGCAACTGCATCAGCGCGGATAGAGGTGGGCATCCAATCAGATGCCTGTCCCCGGTCCCGGAGTAGATCCCCTGCTGTGCATATGTAGGGGATCCCGTAATAACATGGATCCTGGGATGTGAAGTCTGCTAGTGTTCTGACCGCTGTGCCCAGCTGATAACCATTGGGGGGGGAACGTAGATAAATATGGCAGGGTCTTCTGCCATGTATAATTTTTCACACGGCCCAGCACTCTGCACCTTAGTGAATTGCAAAATGTGGAAATGCCCCAGGGCACATCCCCAGACCGCCCGTGGTGTGTAGCTGCTCAGGCGGCTGGTAGATCTTGTACACATGGTGCTTGTGTGCCTGTAGTGAAGGCTGCCTGCGGGGCCACTGGACTCTGTTGCATGGCATTCTCACAAAGAGTTGCCTGTGTGCCTCAAACACATGACATGTAAGCAATCCACACATTAGTTCATAGAATCCAATGTTAGTACTATTCTCTTGTAGAGGCTAATTGTTTGAATATCCTATCCATGGAGGGGTGAAGATACAGCAGTGAGAGGCTAAGGCTAAGAGTTTTGCGGCACCTTGGTAAATGCAACTATTGATGAGTTTGTTCAGTAAGAACTCTACTACTATAAAAAAAAACAGGAGTGTAAAAAGGTCATTATACTATGGCCGTTCAAATTAAAGGACTCTGATTATTGACGGCACCTTTTCTTGCTTGGTAAATCCTAGCATAACCCATGCAAAGGTGCCAATCAGCCACATCTGAAATTTATGCCTTTTGAAAATCAATCCAAGCCCTGAAGACAAAAGCCAAAAAAAGCCATATAGACTCCCTTCTAAACAGCGACATTAAAATAGGAGTTACAGATGGACTGCATATTTGAAATCACAGACCCCAACAGTCCCCAAACCCATTTTACATACTATAAAACCTTTCTTTGCTTAAAAAAAAGAACACATGGCTCGCTCTTACCATTTCCTGATTCCCAGCCCATTGTTGCTGACAGAAAATGAAGTGCAGTGTTTGCTCTGTGTTTTCTGGTGTCATGCCAGATCAGTTCCCACTGGCTCAGCATGACTTCATACAAGATGCTATCCACACAATATTATTTAAGCTACATTGCCATGTCTTTTTTTTTTTCACTGATCGTATTTCTCAATCGGTACAGATCAAACAAATCTGGCAGGAGTGTTTCGGGGCCATACCAGCAGATGACGTGCATGCACCCTTGAGACCTGGAACCCACCTGACTAGCAGTAGCAACCAATCTTGCATGACGCCAGCAAAGTCTGTTTCTCTTTCCAATAATAACAAGGAGCATTTCCACTTATTATAAGATGCACATTGACTGAAAAAAATAAACACTGTTGTCATGCTGTCTTTTCCTGTCTCTCTACCATTTCTATAAAAAAAATGCAGCTCACACTCCTATTTCTGTTAAAGAAAAAATGCAACTCCATCTCACCATTTCCAAGCCCACTGAATGGGAGCATCTGCATGACAGTTTGGTCAAATAACAGGTACTGCTGATCTAAAAACAAAATACAATATCAAAAAAACAGAAACTGCAAACATAAGCTTGCCATCAATTTCTGTGATTCTGTGTGAACTTCAGGTGAGGGGGATGGCTATGGCAGCATTTCATGTTCTACATAGCAACCCAGGTCTATTTTTTTTGGGTGGAAGTATGTCCCTTCTATTTTATTTATAAACCAAAAAAAAAGTTTGACAAATATAATTGTTCTCTTTTCTTTATATTATACATTGTATAATCACAATAAACAACTCCAGGGTGTGGGTTATGCTGGGACTTATCCACTTTTGGTATTGTTTGGTCACTCCACCGGTGGCCTTGTGACCGATCCACACCAGGCGTGGGTAAATCCCTGCATAACCCACACTCTGTTGTGGTTTATTGCTTAAAGATACTGCTTAAATTGATATCAGGATAACACAAAAGAAAGACACCGATGCAAATAACACAGCTAGCCTGAGAAAGACAATGAGACAATTCCTGAAGGAGCTTACAGTATCAACAAGAAAAACAACAGTTTAACATTTAAACCCAAAAATATAGCTATACAGTTTTATGGACTTAAATCTCTGTAATCTTATACCTAAAGGAAAGCTGCAAGTTTCAAAACATTATCTAATTCTAGCAGCAATAAAGTAACTGATCCAAAGAAAATCCTGACCTCTGCAGATGCAATGCAAACAACACCAGATTTGGGAGCAGCAAAGCTGCAGAAAGAAGCAGTTCCTAAACAATAGCACAATAACTTACCACTAAGCCCAAATTTAAATGAAGTAGTATCAGTAGTTCCAATAGAAGCCATGGTTGTGGGTGCAGATCTTAATTTTGAACCATCTCAAAAGCTACTTAAGCAATAACCACAATGAAATGGTAAAATAATTTCATACCAACCATACAAAACAAAGCAAAGGAAAATACTTGTTGGAGAGGAAGGAACATAGAAAATGAAACAATTAAAAGATTACAAAAATTGGACAAGGTGATAGCAATTGATCATGAAACATATCAACAGGAATGGCATGAACTGAGGTTGAAAACAAACAACAAAGAAACAGCAATTAACATGAAAAGTATAACACTGGCAATGTAAATTCAAGGTGATGAATCTGGTAAGGGGCTGACCATCTTAGTATAAACCAAAGAAATCAAAAATTGCCTCCCCCAGACCATGAAGCAACAAAATGGGAGGTCCTGAGGGGAGGAAGCTATCCCAGAGCAGGGGTGTGGGAAGACAGGGGTGGGGACAAGGTGGAGGACAAGTTATAGTATAGAGCTGCTCTTTAAGATAACTCATTTGAATGTATGCAGAAGCCTGCTAGCAAAGTGCACTGACCTTGAATCATGGATGACACTTTACAACCCTGACATTATATGGATCTCTAAGTCATGGCTTAATCATACATAAATGAAGACGGGATTCAAATAAAGGAGGCAGAGTGCTTATTTACTAAAAGGAGCACCTTAATGTTACTGAAGTCAACACTACTTCAAATGTGCCCACTCCTGCAGCCTGCCTCCTAGCTGAAATGTTTTGGGTACAGTAATTCTAGAAAGCTGCATTTATGCTACATTTATATTCCTTCAAGAAGGATCTTGAGTGGCACTCCCACCTCCCAAGCAACTTAAATAGCACCACATCTAGTAAGCATTTGATCATACTATGGGATTTAATTTTGAACTGGACAAGAACAAGAACCTAACATATAGCTTTAAGCTGTTCTTAGCCAATTAATCACTTCCACATGTGCTGAAACAATAAAAGCCACATTTTTAACTGGATAGTTACGGACAGAATGGACTACATCCTAGGCTCTGGACACCATACAGACACAGTCAGTGATCACTCAACTGATTTTTCCATATGGTGCCTCAAAGTCTTCACCACCCAACCCCCTTGAATGAAAGCGTTACAGGAAATTTCCAGAGACTCTACAATGACCTCCACAGTAGAGACCATTTCCATGTGGATATCATACAGTCAGTCGGTTGATGTCCTGTACCTGAACTTCAGCAAGGCTGGGAGCCTGGTGTCAAATCAAAGGGTATGGGCTGGTGGGAAAATGGGGTAGTACTTGGGACGACAGTGCCCTTTTCACTGAGAACAGGTTACACGTGAGCAAGGAGGGACAAGGGATATTAAAACGGAGGCTGGGGCAATACAAAGCAACCAGGGTGTAGTTAAACTAGGCGTGGGAGGAGGCAAGTGGGCAGAAGTCAAGCATGGTCTCAAGGAAGATGAACTGAACAAGCTTACTCACCAGACCAGTAGGGATAGAATTAGGGATTGTTCATATGGGATGGATAAAAATGGTGTTCAAAAGTAGAGGAATTGGAAGGGCACACATTGGAGAGCAGTCTCCTTGAACACGAGGATCCTGGGGAACAAATCCACTGAGCAGCAGGCTATCATAGTAAAGAGGGAGATGGACAAAACTGCCATCATTGAAACATGGGCCACACAATACTAGGACTGAGACCTGCTGATTCCAGGGTACAGGATATTCTGCAGGGATAGAGACAAGGGGAAAGGGGGAGGTGTGGTGATTTATGTGTGGGAGGGGATAAGGTGTGCCAGGGAAGAGGGGTGGAGGGTAGAACAGAGGCATTTTGGATACAATTCCAGGATTCTAGAAACAGGACACTTAGGATTAGGGTGGTGTACAGGCCACCATCTCAGGCAGAGGACTTATTTTTATTTGTATTTAATATTCTTTAGGATTTACAACCTTTGAGTCAGATAGTCATTTACAAAGGCTCCATGTCAAAAGACAGTACAGACATACAATATACAGTCACAGCAAATAAAGGGTTACAGGCAGGAATGGATCACAGTATTACAGGTTCTTTACAAAATTAATGCTAGGTTGTATTATACAATCAGCAGATAATCAGCAGTTTACAGTGGAACTGGGAACTAGCAGAACAAGTAAGAAGGGTCAGTGGAAAAGGTAACACCATGATCATGGGGGGACTTCACTCTGTCAGAAGTGGAGTGGAGCACCCCAGACACCTCGAGCACAAAGGAGCAGGTCCTACTAGAGGCATTTGAAGACAGCTTCCTGGTACAGATGGTTAATGAGCCAACTAGGCTGGGTAACACTCTGGACCTCATATTGTCCAATGGGGAGCTTGTAATAGGGCTGGGTATGGATGGTCTGTTGGCAGGGAGTGACCACTACTCGGTGTGGTTCACACTCAGCATGGGCAAGGAAGCTGTAGGAACAGGAACCAGGGTGATGAACTTCAGGAGAGCTGACTTTGTGAGGATGGGGGAATAGTGTCAGAGCACATGGCCAGGACTCATCCACACATGGATCCTGACCAGAAATGGGAAGTAATCAAGCTAGGGATAACAGAGGCCACTAGATCATGTACCAAAATACAAAGCAAAATATCTAGGGCCAAGAAACTAAGTTGGATTGAGCAAAAAGATCCAGGAAAAGGTGAGGGCAAAAAGGGCAGCCTTTAGAAGATTCAAGAGATCCAGAAAGGGGGAGGATAGAGGGGGGTACCTGAAGAGTTCAAAAGAGGTGACCAGAGCAGTCAGGGCAGCCAAGGCTTCATGAGAGCTTAGGCTGGCACAAGGTATCAAGGATGGGGAAAAGAACTTCTTCAGGTTCATAAGGGAGAAAAGGATTGGCAAAGATCAAATAGAAAGGATCAGGAAGGATGTGGATGGGCAGAGAAAGAGGTAGAGCAGGCAGAAGCACTAAATGAATACTTCTGCATTTACAAAGGAAAAGGACAGGTCACTACCTCAAGGGGTGGGAAGGGTAGGCATGGGGGGGGATAGGGTGACAAGACTGGGAAATCACAGTGGGCAGGGTACTAGAATGTTTAAAGGAACTGAGGGTAGATAAGGTGCCAGGACCAGATGGCTTACACCCTAGGGTACTGAAAGAACTGGCAGACATCCGAGTAGTGCCATTGGCAGACCTGTTCAATACCTCCCTTGACACAGGGAGCGTACCACAGGACTAGAGGATAGCTCACGTGGTGGCCCTCCACAAAAAAACGTCCCAAGGATGAACCAGGCAACTATAGACCAGTAAGCCACACATCCATTGTGGGAAAGTTAATGGAGACAATCCTTAAGGAGAGGTTGATAACCTTTCTGGAAGGTAATGGACTCCAGGACTGGAAACAACATGTGTTTATCTCGGCCAGATCCTGGCAGACAAACCTAGCTGACTGTTATGACTGGGTGACTAAGGAACTGGACAAGGGCCATGCAGTGGATGTCCTGTATCTAGACTTCAGCAAGGCATTTGATTTGGTGCCACATGGGAGGCAGGTTAGTAAGTTGAAATACCAGGCGGCAGGGACAAAGATGGTGAACTGGATCTGGAAATAGTTTCAGGGGAGACAACAGAGGGTAGTGGTTGGAAGGGAACTCTTATCTCCAAGGACTGTGATGAGTGGGGTACTGCAGGGATCAGTACTGGGCCCAGTGTTGTTTGGCATTTTCATAGCAGACATCTCACATGGCATTAAGAACAAGATCAGTCTGTTTGGAGATGACACCAAGATAGGAGCAGTGGTGGATGATATAGAAGGGTGGCAGGGGTTGCAGGATGATCTGGCTAAACTGGAGGACTGGTCAGACACTTGGCAGCTGGGGTTCAATGCTAAGAAGTGCAAAGTAATGCACTTTGGAGCAAGGAACACAGTGAGATGTTTCAGTTGGGATGGATACAGTTATCCACTACTGAGAAGGAGAACGATCTTGGGGTGATAATAACAGGGCAAATTAACAACTCAGAACAGTGCAGGAAGGCTGCGGATAAAGCCAGCAAGATGTTGAGGTATACTGCTAGAGGAATCACCTCCAGGAGTGGGGAGGTGTTCCTGCCTCTATACAGGTCATTGGTGAGGCCACACCTGGAGTACTGTGTGCAGTACTGGTGTCCACACTTGAAGAAGGATATCAGATTACTGGAGAGGGTCCAGCATAGAGCAACAAAGGCAATCCAGGGATTGGAAGACAAGCCCTATCAGGGGAGGCTGAAGGAGCTTAACATGTACTCCCCGGAGGAGAGGAGGGATAGGGGTGATATGATTGAGACCTTTAAATACATGAAGGGTATACTACACAGGTACGGAGGGGTTATTTAGGTTGAGGGGAGGGAGGGACACAAGGGGGCATGGTCTATGATTGGAGAGGGGAAAATTCAGGAGAGAAATGAGAAGACACTTTTTCACAGAAACGCTCTGCCAGAGGAAGTGGTATCCTATAAGACAGTGGGCAGTTTTAAAAGGGGATGAGACAAGGTGAGGGTCACTGTGAGTGGGGAAGGGAAGGGAGCTGCAGTGTAAGGGTGGCTAGCTGCATGTTCAGGCAGACTTGATAGACAATGTGGCCTGTATCTTCTGGCAGATTCTATGTTTGCATGTAAGATGTTTGACTTAGTGCCGCATGGGAGACTGCTAGGTAACCGGAGGAACCTGGGGGTGGAGGTAGAAATGGTGAAATGGATTGTGACTTGGCTGAGCAACAGACAACACTGAGTGGTGGTGGGAGGGAGCTTTCATCACCCAGGATGGTCATTAATGGGGTTCAACAAGCATCTGTTCTGAGTCCACTGTTATTTAATGCTTTCATTGCGGACATTGCAAAGAGGGTGATGAACAAAATGAGCCCGATCGCTGAAGACTCTAAACTAGGAGCAGTGGTGGACAGTGATGAGAGGTGGAGGACTTTACAGGAGGACCTCAAAAGACTTGAACAGTGGTCAGACACATGGCAGCTGGGGTTTAATGCTCAGAAGTGTAGTGTTCTGCATTTGGGGGCTAGGAATCAAGGGTACAGCTACCATTTGGGGGGGTAATCAGTTGACAGTCTCGAAGGAGGAAAAGGATCTAGGAGTATTGATCACTGGCAAAATGAATCACTCAGAACAGTGCAGGAAAGCAGCAGCAAAGGCAAACAGAATGCTGGGGTGCATTGCCATGGGGAACACTTCAAGACGAGAGGAAGTTATCCTGCCAGTGTTCAGATCCTTAGTGAGGCCGCATTTGGAGAACTGTGTGCAGTTCTGGCATCCTTACTTAATAAAGTACATTATGCTCCTGGACAGAGTCCAGAGGAGGGTGTCTAAGATGATCCAGGGAGTGGGGAAAAGCCCTATGAGGAGAGACTTAAGGAGCTTAATATGTACTCCCTGGAGAACAGAAGAGAAGAGAAGAGGGGACATGATTGAAACCTTAAAATACTTGAAGGGCATTAACAGAGTAAACACTGAGAGTGTGTTCAGATTGAAGGGGGAAGGCACCACAAGGGGTCATAGCCTAAAACTAGTGGGGGGGTGGAGGAAGTACAGAAGAAAACTGAGGAAACATTGCTTCACAGAAAGGGTGGTGGCATCTTGGGCCATGCTACCTGAGGAGTTGATTTCAATTGAATCATTGGGAAGTTTTAAGAAGGGATGGGATAGGTGCATGGGCAAGGTACAGGTGGGGTGGGAAGTGACCAGTAAGGAAACTCAGGGTGGGAAACCTTGGGGGGGGGGGAGGGAAACAGGGAGGGGGCAGCATCAGTGAATGTACTGTAAGCTGTAGCTCGAACAGACATGATAGGCCCTAAGCCTAATCTGCTGGTATTTTTATATGTTCTTATATTTGTGATGTTGACTCAGCAGTGTGCTACTTCTAATAAAAGGCTGACAAATGTTCAAAACAAGCATTTCCCCCTTGTCAGGAAGTGTGTAAGGGGTATTAAAACTCACTGGCTAACCAGTGAGCTTTTATTAAATATGGCCAAAAGGGATAAATCTGGAAAGTCTTCAAGCAGTCTGCCTCCCTTGGGTATTTACTGAAGCACAGGCAGCTGTGTATTGCAACAACTCACAGCACAGAAATTTCCAGTATGTATTGTTACAGTGACTGGTTGTCATGATTTGTATTCAACAATATAACATATTAAAGAACTACCTGTAGTTTGATTTCAGGAGCCACATTCATTAACATACTAACACTGCAGCATTTTGACAGAGGTCTTCTTCGGGTGGCTGATTGAATCATTTATTTTATTTTTTATTTGCAAAATGTTTCACAAGGAAAGACAACATGAGCTGTGAAAAAGCTCATTTCCAGAACGTCCTGGGGGGGGAGGGTTACAAGAGTTGGCAGAGCAAGCAATACAGAAAAGAATACAATACAGGAACAAATACTTAAGCAATAAGGCACGACAAGGTGTGTGTTATCGTGTAATAACGTCACTCCTTCGGTGAGTTGAAGCATGAGGTGAAGCCGAGTGCTTTCACCACCCCAAGAGTGACATAATTACACAATAACACACACCTTGAAGTGCCTTATTGCAATTATACAATGGCTCAATGTTATAGAAAACAAAAATATAAATAAAAATGTTTTTAGTAGATTTTTAGTGAGGCAGTATGTACAGGTTACTCACCTGTAACAGGAGTTCTAGGAATGGTACAGTATGTTGTTCATCCACACTTACTGGCAGGTTCCTTGACACTTTAAATCTTGCCAGAAGGTCTTCAAGCTGGCTCCTCCCACCCACCCAGATGGTAAAGCTCTCGGCTCCATCCCATGATGCCAGATCTAGCCCGCTGGAAGCCAGGTTGTGCGTCGAAGCCGGGGAGGTCGGGTGGGTTGAGTGGATGAACAACATATACCATTCCTAGAACTCCTGTTACAGGTGAGTAACCTGTATTTCTAGGAACATGGATATGTTGTTCTAGCCACACTTACTGGCAGACTCCTAGCAGTTCTCCAGGAGGAGGGAGGCAAAGCACACACCCCCTTGGGAAATAAGGACTGGAGAACCGAGGTCCCAAAACCAGCATCCTGGCGTGACCCAAGGTCGATGTGGTAGTGAGTAATGAAGGTGTGTGCTGACTTCCAGGTAGCAGCCCTGCATATTTCCTGGATAGGGACGTCCCTGGAAGCAGCCACCGAAGCAGCGGTATGGCTGGTAGAATGAGCTGTTATCCCTCTGGGAGGCTCCATGCCCGCCAACCTATAGCAGAGATCTATGCAGGAGGTGACCCACCTGCCTATTGTCTGTTTGGCTGCAGGTCTGCCAGGTGCGGCTTCAGTGTAGGTGACAAAATGTTGGTGAACCTCTCCCCGAACTTCAGCCGCCCGCTCCTTATAATAAGAGAGCGCTCTTCTAGGATCCAAAGTATGGAGCCTATATTGGGCCTCCGAGGTGTGATTGGGGTAGAACATTGGCAGAGTCAACACCTGGTTAAGGTGAAACTTCGACACCACCTTCGGAAGGAATTTCGGATAGGGGCACAGGACAACCTCGTCCCTGTGGAAGACCAGATAAGGAGACTCGATGGAAAGCTCCTGGAGCTCTCTCATCCTTCTGGCTGACGTGATAGCCACCAAGAAGGCGGTCTTCCATGACAGGTGAGAGATGTCACACCTGTGCATTGGTTTGAATGGCTTGCCCATGACCTTAGCCAGTACCAGCAGTAGATCCCATGGAGGTGGAGGTTCTCGCACCGGAGGGGATATGTGATCAAGGCCTTTGAAAAAGTGCCCGACCACCTTCTCCTGTGCCACTGACTGCTTCCTGGCCCATGCCCGGTAAGCAGAGATGGCTGCCAGTTGCACCTTAAGGGTCATCGACCGAAGCCCTTGCTGAGAAAGGGACCATAGGTAGTCCAGAATGCTGGCCAAGGAACAGGAGGAAGGGTCCAACCCCTTATTCTGACACCAAATGGAGAATCTCTTCCATTTGAAGGCATAGCATTTTCTGGTCGACTCCTTATGGGATGCCTCAACAACGCTGAGGACCTCGTCAGAAAGATCCAAGGCCTGGAACTATAGCCACTCAGGAACCAGGCCATCAGGTGCAGGGATTGAAGGTCTGGGTTTAGTACCTTCCACTGGCTGACTGAGATCAGGTCCGGGTGGGCTGGAAGCCACCTCGGGAGCCTGGAGTTGAGGCTGAGGAAATCTGGATATCAGAAGTGGCAGGGCCAGTCTGTGGCTACCAGAATCACCTGTGCCTTGTCCCTCCTCACCTTGAGAAGCACCTTGTGGATCAAGGGAAATGGGGGAAAGGCGTAGAAGACGCCCCGGGTCCAAGGCCTCGAGAAGGCATCCCCCTGCAGCTGCCCTGCTGAGGGGGGCAGGCATGAAACAGCCTCAGCTTCACATTCTCCCTGGAGGCAAAGAGGTCCACCTGAGGTGTGCTCCAGTAGGAGAACAGATCGTGTACTTCCTCCAGCAGGAGAGACCACTCATGAGATGCAGCACCTATCCGGCTTAGGGCATCGGCCAGAGTGTTGGAGGCTCTCGCCACATGGATGGCTAGGAGATCCGCCTCCAGTCTGCTCAAGAAGGACCAAGTGTGGAGAGCTTCCTTACACAGGTGCAAGGAGTGCATCCCGCCCTGGTGGTTTAGGTAGTACATGGTCATGGTATTGTCCATCTGGACCTGGACCACTTGACCCCGTACAAGTGGAGCGAAGGTTGTGAGGGCTAGTCAGACTTCTTGAAGCTCCAGCAGGTTGTTGTGGCATCAAAACTCCTGAGGGGACCAGAGGCCATGCCCTCTGTGCTGTGTACTCCCCCAGATGGGCACTCCAACCCATCAGAAAGGCATCGGTCGTTAGAATGACCATCGGCTTGGGGCGGATAAATGGGATGCCCTCCTGCAGAGAAGCTGGAATGATCCACCACTGGAGAGCATTCCACATCTCCTGGGTCACTGCCACTGGCTGGTCCAGAGGACCAAAGCACTGTGACCATTGGTGGACCAGCCCCCATTGAAGGGGACGCATGTGCCAGCGGGCCCAACAGACAACACTGGTGCAGGTCTCCATGAGGCCCAGGAGATGCAGGAAGTCCTGGGCAGGGTGCAGTTGCCCAACCAGAAATCATTGGGCAAAGGAGGAAAGAACCTCGGCCCTGTCCACCGGAAGCCATGCTCTGGCTCAAAGAGAGTCGAGCCCTGCCCCAATGAACTGAATCACCTGCATTGGCACGAGTTCTGATTTGGCCTCGTTGATGAGGAGGCCAATCTGAGAGCAGACCTGGAGGGCCAGATCCCTGGACCGCTCCACCTCCAGCCTGGAGAGGCTGCAATCAGCCAGTCATCCAGGTAAGGGAACACCCAGACCCTTTGGCACTGCAGAAATGCTGTCACTACTGCCATGCATTTGGTGAAGACACTGGGAGCTGTAGAGAGGCCTAAGAGCATGGCCCAGAACTCATAAAGGGACCCCTCCACTCTGAAATGAAGGAATCTCTGGTGGGACGGACGGATTAGGACATGAAAGAACACATCCTGGAGGTCCAGAGAACAGAACCATACACCTCATTCCAAGGATGGAATGATCTATGACAGAGTGACCATCCTGAAGTTTCAAGACCTTAGGAGCTTGTATAGGTTGTGTAGATCTAGAATGGGGTGCCAGCCCCCCACCTGTTTCGGGATCAGGAAATACCTGGACACAAACCCTCAGTCTGGTGGAGGATCCGACACCTCCCTGACCACCTCCTTTTGGAGGAGCAGAGCAATGTCAGCTCGATGAGCCAACAGAGAGGCTGTGGACCCCATATCCCCCCGTGGGGTGACAGCTCGATAGGGTGGGGTCTGCTCGAATTCCAGAGGCAGACCTTTCCCTACAACTTCCACCACCCAGCAGTCCATGGTGATAGTGAACCAGGTGGAAAGGAAGTGGCAGAGCCATCCCCCCATGGGGGGAACTCAGGAAGGAGTGACAAGGCTGAGGGCGACACCCCTCAACCCATCACTGGGCAGGCTAGGAGGAAGGACCGGCCGAGGGACCTCCTTGGCCTTTTCCTCCCGGCTTCCTGCTGGAGGAAGCTGCAGGCTTGGATTTGGGGTGCCAAGTGCAAGCCTGCTGACCCTGATGCTGGTGGTTTCTGGGCCAGACGTGCCGCAGGGGCAGAAGGCAGAAAGGGCTTACACTGCTGCTGGCAGCCTTTATCCTTCTGAGCAGACGTGACTGAGTCCAAGGTGGCACTGGACTTCTCAATCCTCTGCCAGTGACCCTCCACCCCGGGACCGAATAAGTCAGTACCCAGGAAGGGAACGTCTGCCAGCTTGTGTTGGGTATCCGCCGTGAAGGTGGAGATCCGCAGCCAAGCTCTGCGGCGCATTGCCACTGCAGCTGCTATTGACTGGGCACAAGAGTCTCCAATGTCAAGTGCAGTTTGGAGCTGTTGCTTTGCCACCACCCTTCCCTGATCCCGCACCTGCTTGACCGTAGTCTGGAGGTCAGCCGGAAAATGAGGAATCACCTCATCCAGGGAGCCCAAAAGGGCGTGGGAAAAGTGTGCCATCAGTACAGATGAACTGGCCTGATGAAGGCCTAAGGAGGATGCAGTGTAAACTTTATGCCTAGAGTAGTCCAGTTTCTTGGACTCTTCATCGGGTGGCTTGTCCACATCCCGAGCATTTCCAGAGTGCTGGAAAACACTGTCAGTCACCAACCCCTCTGCAGAGGGGTGCTCTGAGAATCCATAGAGTGAGCCGGTGAGAACGGCATACTTCCTGGCCATCCTGGCCAAGGGAGCTGGACAAGAAGCCGGCCGCTGCCATAGCTCCAGGGCTGGACCAACAATGGCTTCGCCCACAGGAAAGGCTTCCGTAGGAGAATCCCCTCGGTCCAGTATCTCCATGAGGGGATACTTGGCCCACTTTGACATGGGTTCGAGCTTCATCCTAGTAGATTCTGAGATTAGCTGAAACAAACCCATGAATGAGGATGGGCTCTCATCCACCGACTGTCCCCCAGAGGACTCCAGGTTGAGAGGCCTGGAGAACAGGGAAGAGTCATCATCTGACTCCAAGGACTCTGAAAACAGCTGCCGAGGGCCTGAGCCACCCTCCACCTGCTGAGGATGATCGGGAGTGCGGGTGACCGACAACCGATGGGGCAACCCATGACCCGACCAAGAATCCTTGGTCGGAGCCCCAGTTTTTGGTTGTGGAGGCAAGGGTTCCACCACAATGGGTGGTGCAGCTGGTTTTGGCTGAACAACTGGAGCCGGCTTCAGCTCCTCGATGACCGTCAGGGGTTGTTTCAGCCGCTCAGGTGACAGCCACTTAATGGCCGGAGAAGGCAACGGAGTTGGCTTGCTCCCGGTCAAAAGGAGCTGCTGCCACATGAGATCCTCGTAGTGCTGATGCAACTTGCACCGGAGCCTATCCTCTGAGGAAGACAATGATGAGGATGAGCGGTGCCACCACTTCCCTCGGTGACGAGACCGAGACCGTCAATGTCGGTGGGATCGGCTGGACCAAGAGGAGGTCCGAGACTGAGACCGAGACCCTCGGTGTTTCTGAAGGTGGGTCTGGGAGGGAGCGGGGGAAACCTGTTCCTTCCCCAGCTCAGGAACCTTAACCAGGGACTCTAGCACAAGAGGCATAGGCAAGTCCTCAGTTTCCACCTGGAGAACCGGTGAAGAAGGGTTGTTGGCTTCTCCAGTCGACAGCCCATCTGACGGGTCGAGAAAAATATCGACTGCATTGACGGGTGTCTCGGTCGGCTGACCTGACAGGGACATCGTGAAGCCAGCAGTCTTATCCGCAACCTGACCGAAGTCCAGTGTTGACTATCTGGGGAAGGGGACCTCCCACGAACGTCGATGTTGGGACTTACCCTTTGAATCCTTTTTCTTGGACCAAGAGGAGTGTCCCGATGGCCCCTCTCCCTTAGTAGAGAGGGATTGACAAAGCTCCTTAAATGAAGCCGAGTAGGAGGAGCCCAAGGAGAGCAGGATAAATGCCGTGACCGAGGAAGAAGAAGATGCAGCCTGGGCCGCCTCCTCCTCGAGGGCAATCATTTGCTCAAGTTGCTCAGCCGAGCCTGCCACCGTGGACACCGCCCAATAGGCCTCCTTTGACTTTACCGGAGGAATACATCTCTCAGGGTGCCCAAGTTGAAGTCTGGCAGCACGGTCTTCGAGAACATTGACCGAGAAGGACTTGCACAATTCGCAGGCCTGCGGATCGTGATCGAGCCCAAGGCAGTAAACGCACATGGAGTGCGGATCGGTCCAAGACATCTTCTGCCCACAAGGGCACCGCCGAAATCTAGGAGTCAATTTGTCCATCGCAGCTGCGAAGGAAGAAAAAGACCAAAGTCTAGTAAATTTAAGTATGAGTTTCGGATTAACCGACAAGGTAGGATCCAGGCCTAAAACGCAGACCGCAAAGGAGGGAACCTGAGCTTCCAAGCGGTAAGGAAGATCTGGCATCATGGGGTGGAGCCAAGAGTTTTACCACCCGGTTGGGTGGGAGGAGCCAGCTTGAAGACCTTCCGACAAGATTTAAAGTGGCAAGGAACCTGCCAGTAAGTGTGGATAGAACAACATATCCATGTCCCTAGAAATCTTTGTTTCTGAAAAAATAAAGGTCATGCTCCATAAAATCCACACAGTGATGTTATTGTGTAATATCATGACTGTCTCAGGCACACACTGACCAATCAGAGTCCAGGAAATGTTCTTGCCATTGTATAATATTACATAACAATGTAGTAGACTTAACAGGGCATTATGAACTGAGGATCGTAAATAGAGGAATCTGATTGGCCAAGAGCTCTTTGAAGCTGTGATGATATTGGGCTACATCATCACAGCTTCAAAAAAGTTCTGGCACCACCAGCCTCTTTGCTGTCTACTGTCTGAGAACTATTTTTTCTAAATGTACTCCTACACCACCCAAA
Source organism: Neoceratodus forsteri (assembly GCA_016271365.2). NCBI lineage: Eukaryota > Metazoa > Chordata > Ceratodontiformes > Ceratodontidae > Neoceratodus > Neoceratodus forsteri. The sequence goes on along the minus strand of CM028137.1, from coordinate 482,704,187 downwards.
AGCTCATTCATAAAATGTTTTAAAATCTGTTTTTTTAATTTTTTTTTTATTTATAAAACTTCAAACTCGATTTATAATAGCAATAAGTCACTCCAGGGTGTGGTATATCATGGGATATCATCACTTCTCGGGTGGTTGGATGCACTTGGCCTGCATCCTAATGCCCAACCACCCAAGCGTGACATTATCTCATGATATACCACACCCTGTTGTGCCTTATTGCTTAAGTATAACCCAAACCATTGGTCGATGTAAACAAAGACATAAGCCAGAATCATGATTCTGGACATAGTTTAAATATAGCATAGTTAAAAGCAGAGTACATATAAATGCTTCAGGAAAAGTGTAATCTTAGCCACACCCTGAACAGCAGAATGAACTGGAGAAAGTAGTAAAATAAACCACACCCATCTAGGAAACAAAGTTGAAAGATGACAAGCCTTAAAGAGCAACAGAAGTGTCCTGCACAAGTACATTAATGTAGAAAAATGTCATTAACGTTATGTACATGATAACCCTAATTTGTACACTAGTAATGAATGTCTAGATCACAAATATAGAGAAAATACTGAAAACAAATTATTGTAATTGTCATCTAAAATGAGGGACTAAAAGTAATACATTAATATGGATGATCCTTAAATGCAGATATAGTAAATAAGCCTAATGTGCAAAGCACAACTACAGCAACTGTATTTGGCAGCACAGAAAAGCACCCGAGCAAGCTAACAGGGAGAGTGACCTACTACCTTAGGACCTTATGGACGTATTCAATCAAAGTAATATACCAATGGTATTGTGTGGTTCCAAGGTTTGAATTAGATTACATCCATGAAGACACACACACACACACACACACATCATTATAAACATGTACAGTGCAGTCTGCAGTGGTAGTGCTTTGCACCAGAGGGCTTTATTTTGTAGAATGCAATGGTGTTTCCTACTCCTAAAGAACTGCACTGTTCACCAATCCCCTGAGGGCAGTGCTCTGCAATGCCAGATTGATCAGAAACAAGACTGTTACAATAAAATTCTGAACTTTAAAAAGAAACAAGACCACATTATAGCAGACTTGGTTTCTTCAGTTGATCTGGCTTGCATTATGGATACCTGGGTGGGTGATGATGCCAGCCCAATTTTAGAGGCTGCCCCTCCTCCCGGGTACACCATTGTGCACTGCCCCAGAGTGGAGTGCAGGGGTGTGGGAGTGGCCATCTGCTTTAGATCCAAATTAGGCTTCACTGTGAACCCTGTGAGAACACTGGGTTCCTTTGAATGTGTGGCTGTTCATGGGGGCCCAGGCACAGGTTGCAGGATTCTCCTGATTTACTGCCCCCCTGGGGTGGCGGGAGAATTCTTGCAAGAGGTAGCTGACTTTGTCATCGGTGAAACATTGGAGGCCCCCAGGTGCTTAGTTCTGGGGGAATTCAATGTTTGGGCTGATGACAAATCTTCTAGGCTTGGTTATAACCTGCTCCAGATGATGTAATCTCTGGGCTTGTTGTAAGAAGTTTCTCTTGTGACCCACCAAGGCAGCCACATGTTGGACCCGGTCTTCTCGCTGGGGCTTGAGAATAGTAATCTCAAGACTGGTCTGGTCGCATGATCCAATCATTGCACAGTGGAGTTTTCATTCTGGCACCCCCGAGAGCCCTCCCCCTGCAGAGATGGTTAACTACTGCCCTTTGAGGGGTTTGGCTGTGGAGGGATTTTTTTTGGGTGGTAATTGATCTATTTAGTGTGGGCAGTGCATGCGTAGGGGGTATGTGTGAAGCAGTTGCCACGTATAATAAGGCGATGTCTGACGTGCATGACTGCCTTGCAAGGGTCTGTATATGACCCAAATCCTCTCACTTGGGGTCCCCATGGTTTGATGGTGAACTCAAGGCAATGAAGATTATGGGTTGGAAGTTAGAGCACCACTTGCGGAAGACCGGGTTGGAGGCAGACAAATAGGTCCTGCTTACCCACTACGGTGATTACCAGGGGGAAATCAACCATAAAAAGGCAGAATTCCTGTCCAGGGAGATTTCTGCTGGGAAGAATCGACAAACTGTGCTCTTTCGAACTGTGGACAGACTCTTACATCCTGCCTGTCCGCAGCCAAAACAAGTTTTTTCTGATGTTTTATGCAAAGAGTTTGCTCTGTTCATCTCAGACAGAGTGTCCGCCATCCAGCAGGGAATTCCACCAGTGAGTCAAAATGTGTCCAGCAGTGATTGTCCTGGGCTTTTGGAGAGCACTGTGCCTGGCTGGAGTGAGTTTAAACTGGTGGAGGTGGCCGAGGTCATTGGGGGTGTTTCCAAGTTAAGGCACACATACTGTGTTACCAACTGGACATGGTGCCAACACATTTCTTGGTGGGACGTGTCAACTCTGTAGGCCCATTGTTTGTCTTGATTGCCCAGTGTTCTTTTTTAGAGGGAGTTTTCCCAGCTGCCTTGAAGGAGGCATTGGTGAGACCCTTTCTGAAGAAACCATCATTGGACCCTGACATCAGGGTGAATTACTGCCCTATCTCCAACCTTCAATTTCTAGGTAAGGTTGTTGAGAAGATTGTGGTGCTTCAGCTTGAGAAGCACCTCTTAGCCTATTATCTATATGAGCCCCTCCAGTCTGGGTTTCATGCAAGGCACAGCACGGAAACCGTAATAGTTTGGATGCATAATGACCTCCTCAGGGCGAGAGACCAAGGTGAGGGGACAGTTCTCGTTCTCCTTGATCTCTCCTCAGCCTTTGACACGGTAGACCATTGTGTGTTGCTTGACCACCTGAGGGAATATTGTAGATGGGCCAGCACTGTCATCTGCTGGTTTGAGTCCTATCTCGTGAATGGGAGGCAATGGGTAGTGATGGGGAATTTCTCCTCCTCTCCTAGGCTCCTGTATTGTGGAGTACCTCAGGGTTTGGTCTTGTCACCAATGTTGTTCGCCATGTATATGCTGCCCCTGGGTGAGCTCATTAGGAAGGACAGTCTGAGTTTTCATTGCTATGCTGATGATATCCAGCTGTATTTTTCCTTTGCCTCAGGGACATCCAACGCAGTGGACGTGCAAAATAATTGCCTTGCCAAGATCAATGACTGGATGGCCTCCAGCTGGTTTCAACTGAACCCTGATAAGATGGAGGTACTGGTGGTGGAGTTGAACAGAAGGCATGATAGGATGGCCTCTGGTGCAGCAACAGGACTTTTCATGGGATATGTGCCATTGAAGGCCTCTTCTAAGGTGCGTGATCTTGGCATTATCCTGGACACTGGATTGACATTTGAATCTCAGGTTTCATCCATTGTCCATACCAGTTTTTATCATCCAAGGAATATCACCAGAATCAAGCCCCTAGTTCTGCTCCTAGACCTTCCCACCTTAGTGAATGCCTTTGAGATATCAAGGCTTGATTACTGTAATGCGCTGTACCTCAGGGTCTCAGGAGATACCCTCCTGCTGGCCATAGTTGGTGCAGAACACAGCTGCCAGATTGTTGATGGGGCAGCCTAAGTACTGTCACATCACCCCAATGCTGCGTGAGCTGCACTGGCTGCTGGTCAGGTGCAGTGTCCTCTTTAAGGTGGGCTTGCTCACTTTTAAGGCCTTACATGGCTTGGGTCCTGGCTACCTGTCAGAATGTCTAACACCTGCTGCATCAGTCTGCTCCCTCCGTTCCTCCTTTAGGGGCCTCCTTGAAGTTCCCAGGATGACGTTAAAAACTGCTGGCAACAGAGTCTTCAGTCTTGCCGGCCTCATCCTGTGGAATTTGTGACTTCCAGCTGTAAGAGAGACCCCTTCAGTTGAGATTTTTAAAGCCAGCCTCAAGGCCTTCTTGTTTAATCAGGTTTTTCCAAGCACCATCTTTTAAATACTGTTTTTTTTGTATCAGATATATTTAGAAATAGACTTCTGTCCCAGACTATTTTCTTTTTCATTGTGGTCTAGTGTATCTATTCTTAGCTGTGTTATTTATTGCTGTATTTGTTTTATTTATTTTCTGATTTATGTTTTTTTTGGGGTACTATATATCACCATCCTTCCAGCACCCCCTTCAGCCCGACTGCCTCCTCCAGCCATGACATCCCAGAATTACTGGGGCTTACCTTATGCGCAGCCCAGAAGCGGAGCAGGCGGATGGTTGGGTGTCATCCTGCAGCCTGAGAATCCATTTTTCCTCCATTTTTCCCAAATACCCTGGGGCCACAGGAGTAGAGACGCATGTGCTTGGAGACGTGCATGTGTACTACAGATCCGGTGACAGCCCCTTCCACCCACCCATCAGCCTAGCACCTGGCACTCCCTCTGGCCTGCGCTGCCCCTTGCCCTCCACCACCAGGCAGTCAAAAGCAAAGGGATACCATCTTCCCTCCATCCCTGGAGAGAAAAGCTGGCTCTCAGTGGCTCCATCCAGCTCTGCGCCTCCACCCCCACCAACCACCGATGGCCAGTGCTCGTTCCTGAACGTGGGTCATTGGCATGGAGTGAGGTAAGGCATCCAGCGCCTTAGCCCTCCACACCATCAGGCTGACTCTGAGTTATGTTTTAGTATGTACAGTGCCCCAAACCTCAGGGATTGGGCAGCTTAAAATAAAATCTGACTTGCCTTGCCTTTCTTATCAGTGTTTCCACCAGTTGTGATAACTTCCATGTCTGACAGTTAGCTAAACTGCACCCCCCCCTGCCAAAAATATATGGCATGGTCCCAGCTGTCAGTGCATTTTTCCTTGTTGGTAAAACACTAACCTCAGAAAGTTAAACTAGTAGGAGGAACAATGGAAAAATATTTTAGAGTGTGAGTAGCATGGTAAGCAGCTGAGAGTGAGATAAAGAGGTTCCTGTCAGGGATCCCCAGATATGTTTTGGACATGCATGCTAGTGTCCTGCTGTGGAATTGTAAAAGAAAACCTTCTAACTAGTATTACAGTCCACTCACTTCACAACTATACCGACAACACAACTGATGCATGCCTGACTCACGTAAAAGTTATCATTAATTTTGACAAAATGAACATAATGCACCAAAGGTACTGACAGGCCCCAAAGGAAATGATTTGTGTTACATAAAATATTTTCTGACTGGCATTATACTGTAAGTAAATGGGGCTCAGGAGATGTATCTTGGCTAATTCAGAGTTCCCCTTATGACTTCATAGGGTTCAAGAACTGAGGAACAATGCTGAGTGGTTTTAGAACCCTAAGACATTTCAGTGGAATGGTTTTACTTAGCAAAGAAACAACTCCAGAGCACAATTTACTATTCATTATTATTTTTCTACATCAAAGTCAGTTCAAAAGGGAAATGCAATCACTTTGGAGACTGGAGTAAACAGTGAAGAAAGACTTCAACGTTAGATTACCAATACACTTGAAGAATAGGAACATGTGTACTGATCATGTCAGTGCCTGAGTTTCACTCTATGTCAGTTGTTTTATTTTTTTGTTATTTTTGTTAAGTAAGTTATCTTTTATTTTTGGAAAACACATTTTACATTTTCAATCATGCTAGTTGAACAGTCAACCTTGTAGGAAACTAGCACTAGAAGTCGAGGTCACAGCCATTTGAGCCACATGAAATAGTGCACGGTCATCATGGAGGGATATTCATAAGGCAGCAAGTATAATTTTGGCCCAGTGTTAGCACTGTAAAAGGGCATAAGCATGGTACACCACCACAGTCCCCTGCTGGGAACAGGCACCTATGAGCAAAGGGTGATAGCCCATCCTAAACAGAGGTGTCACCTTTGCCGCTGGGTGCCATATTCAGAGACACATCTGCTAATGATCACATATGGCATGTAAGGTGCTGCAGGGGTCAATATTGGGTCCCAGATTATTTAAGCTATACATATCTGACATCAAAAGTAATCTAATGTCATGGTATGTATCTTTGTTAACAATACCAAATTAAGAGGCAGGATAAATACAGTAGCTGACTATGAGACCCAACAAGGATATTTGGAACAACTAGTAATTTGAGCACGGAGGTGGGGCATGTCTTTGAACATTGAGAAGTGCAAGATGATGCATTTTGGTAGATCAAACCTTAAATACAAACATTACTTAAAAAAAAAAACATTCATTAGAAGAAACAACTAGAGACAGAGATTTAGGGGTTATAATAACCAACAACCTTAACTGGCAGAGTCAATGTTCAGAAATCTACAGAAGGGCAAATTATTTGGTGAACACAATAACCAGACACATTATAAGCAAAAGCATGGAACTCAGATTGCCTCTAAGTGAGACCACATCTGGATTATGGCTCACAGTTATGTTGTGCTTTCAACAGCATAGACAGGCATAAGCTAGAGCAGGTACAGCAAAAAAATGACAAAATCTATAACAGAGCTGGAGGACAAAACTTACGAGGACCAACAGAAGGTGCACAAATTAAATACACTTCACAACAGGTGAATTAGATGGGACTTACTAATGATGTATAAAATTGTCAGTGACAAAGAACTTATGGGGGGACTAAACTTTGAATATAGAACCCAATATAACTTAAGACACAACAGACAAATGCAATCTAAAAGTTTTAAAACTGAGAAACATGAGGGTGGTGAAGGTTTGGAATAGCTTACCATTGGAAGTAGTGAACAGTGGCAATATTAATATCTTTAAAGGACATTTAGATAAATACTTAGTGGAAGAAGTATTACTAGATTACTATCACTAGCATGGGATAGCATAAATGGGCTCCACCTATTGCTGTCTCTAAATTTCAAAGTAAATTCAGAATAAATTATTTGGTCATTAGAAGCTCTACACAATGACTCCATCCATTTATATGGATACATTTTATTTTGTATTTTTATTTAATATTTTATCACTGGGTAAAAAACCAAGGGCATCAACTGCTCATTTCATGGATAACCTGGAACAGAAACAACAGTACAATACAATACAATAAATACAATGCAATGAACAAAACAAATTGATAATGACAAGAACATGTCAAAAGAGTAAGGCAACGCTACTTCAGGGATTTCTTAACAGTATACAGTGAATTACATGCTAAAATATCATTGGGCAAATCATTGCACAATTTTTAGAATACAAAAGATCCAAGATCTTTGACCTAAAGAAGACCTATAGGAGGGAGGATTCAACTTTATTTATGTATTTAGGAAATCGGAATTATAACCCTTCGGGTCATAGACTCGTTTCCAAAGATCCACATCAGAATAAAACATGGACATTCGTACAGTACATCCATAGCATAAATGTGGGTGAGCAAGAGTATAAGTACAATGAGCACTGGTTAATGCCTATACATTTGGTAGCTAAAACAGGGCAGAGCAATTGACATAGTTACCTAATGAGCAGTTAAGACCTATACAATTGGTAGCTAAAGCAATGCATGATATGAGTTGGTAGTAAACCACCTCAGGGAGGCCTTGTCTTATACATAATAAAATGCATTCATAGTCCAGGGCAACTATATGGTAACCGAGGGTGATGAGGAGCCTGTAGGCTAGAAACAGTGAGCGCTCTCCACTGCCAGACCAAGGGCGGGTGCGTGGCCTAGCCACATGGTGCAGGATTCACAGGTTACCGGTTACACTGGCATTGATGTGAGGAGAGGATATGGACCCTTAAGGCAGCTTTAAAAGGACCTAGACTGGTAATTGATGTGACAGCCAGTGGGAGGGCATTGTACCAGGATGGAGCTCGAAGTGGGAAGGATCACTGGGCCAGGGTGGTCCTGACACTAGGCACCTTCCAGATAGTTTTGGGGGGGGCCTGTGTGGACGCTGAGATGGTGGCTGCCTGAAGAGAAGCCATGACACCTTTTGGGGTTAAACCCAGGTGGATTTTTTTTGTGAAAAGACGGGTCTGGTATAATAATCTTTCCTCAAGGGAGAGGATATTGGTGAGCGCATATAGGGTGCAGGTATGTGTATTTCTGTCGGCACCAGAGAGGAGCCGGCAGGCCATATTGATGACTACTTGTATTTGATGAAGTGCCGTAGGGTCAGCAGCAGCATAGATTGTGAGGCCATAGTCCACCAGCAATTAGACTGAGTAGGTAATGGCTAGGTGAAGTGCTTCAGGTGGCAGGCAGTCTCTATGTCTGTACAGGAGACCAATGCAGGTGTTGGTGGTAGAGGTGAGGATTTTTAAATGTTCGTGGAACGAAAGGGAAAAGTCAAATGTAATACCTAAATACTTATACTTTTGGACCTGTTCCAGTGGGATGAGAGAGACGGAGAGTATTTCCAGGGGGAAATCCTTTGATCTGTTTTGGCAGTGGGCATAGAGCATTGTCTTAGTTTTTTTAATGTTGACCACCAATCTGTGTTCAGCAAACCAGTGTTCAATCTGAGAAAAGGAGTTTTGTAATGTAAGTTGGAGAGAGAGAGAGAAGAGAGAGAGAGAGAGAGAGAGAGAGAGAGAGAGAGAGGATCAGGATGTGGGCGTAAAGAATAGTGTCGTCCGCATAGAGGAGAAGGTTGCTGGGGCAGGATTTAGGCAGGGCATTGAGGCAGATGCTGAATAGCAGGGGACCCAGGATAGATTCCTGGGGAACTCCTAAGCACACAGGCAGCATAGTAGATATGGTATTATTAACTTTAATACATTGGTTTCTAGATAAAAGGTAGCTGGAGAACCATGATAGTGGACTATGAGAGACCCCAATTTGTTGTAATGTGTTAAGAAGGAGGGGGTGAGAAACCATGTAGAAGGCCTTTAACAGGTCCATAAACACAGCCCCTGTGAGGTGCCCCTTGTAAAGCATAGAGTGCAGGGAGTTAGTGAATTCTGTGAGGGTGGTCGTAGTGCTATGACCAGCTCTGAAACCATGCTGCTCCCTACATAAGAGTTTGTGTGCAAAGAGGTAGTCAGTGAGCTGATTGGCTATGATCTTTACAAAGGCTTTAGAGAGTGGGGGGAGAATTGAGATGGGCCAGTAGTTGTTTGGGAGGGAGCTGTCACCACATTTCAATATTGGTGTTATCACTGCCATTTTCCATGAGGCTGGGAATGGGCCGAGGTGCAGGGACAGATTTAGAAGGTCCATGAGTGGGGAGGTAATTGAGTCTAGCACAAGGTATAGGATACGCATATCGAAGGTGTCATTGCAGTAATTGGAGCTCTGGAGGGCTTTGGACCGGTAGGCTTTCACTTCTGTAGGGGTAATGACTCAGAGTTTGAAGGAAGGTGGAGGAGCTCAGGCTGTGGGGTAGACTGAATTGGATCAAAAAGTTGCTAAGGATGACTGAGCTGAGGTCTGAGAAGGTGGAGTTGAGGCAGTTAGCTATGTGAAGTGTGTCTGTTGTGCTAGTACCATTAACACTAAGTTGTGGGGGGGAGCGGGATTTACCATTAAGCTCCTTGATGTTATCCCAGAACATTCTTGTGCTATCCCAGGAGTTGGCTAGGGAGGTTCTATAGTGCTCTGCCTTGGCCTTGCGGATTGCCCAGATACACTTATTGTGGGCAACATTATAGGCCTACCTGTCGCTCAGCAAACCGGAGGCAGTGGCACGAGGCCAGAGGTTGTCACACATTTTGAACTGTTGTAGGAATTCTGGGGTGATCCAGGGGGCACTACGTTTCTTAGTGGTCACTTTGATGGTCAGTGAAAAAGCATCACAGGTGGTATTAAAAGTGGTGGTGAAGTAGTGCAATGCATCATCTATGTGCTGGACTTGGGAAATAGGGGACCAATCCCAGTTAATTAGATATTGCTTGAGTTTGGCTATGCCTCCTGGGCATAGTCGATGATGAAAGGTGATATTTGGTGGTGATTTAGGTAGCTGACAGGACCAGCTGAAGATGATTTGGGAGTGGTCACTTAAGGCATTGGGTAGGACACCCAGGTCAGTAATATGGTGGGGATGATTAGTGAGCAGGATATCTAGTAGGGTGTGGGTTCCATTAGTGGGGTTAGCCCTGGTAGGCTAGGATACCGGTTGGGTCATATCTAATGCAGCCAAGGTAACTTGCCAATTTGGTGGAGAATTCCTGCTGGAGATTGTGGACTTCATTGTCGATGTGGTATTGGGATCCCCCAGATAGCTAATTCTGTTGAATTTCAATGCCTGGGTCGACAATGAACTTTTGCACTTTGATCAGGATTTCCTCCAGTTTATGACCATGCCAGGCCTCACACAGGTTATTTCCGCTGCAACCCACATTGGTGGTCACTCATTGGACCCAGTGTTCCTCCTGGGGATGGAGATCTCCGATTTGGGAGTATAACCAGTCAGTTGGCCTGACCATCACACCATAAGGTTCAGTTTCACAGCTCCCCCAAATAGACCTGCCTCTACGGAGATGATCCGGTACCACCCTTTGAGTGAGGTGACCCTAGATGATATGGCAGCAGTGCTGGACCTATTGGTCCTGTCGAGTGAATGCATGAGTCCAGGGGGCCTAGTGCTTTCCTATAATAAGGCAGTGATGGATGCCTGGACTCTCTTGCTCCTGTTCGTGTTCGACCACTCATTCTTCACCTGGGGTGCTCATGGTTTGATGGGACCCAGAAGGAGCTGAGGAGAGTGGGTCAAAGGCTACAGAGAGCCTGACAGAAATCTGGTCTGGAGGTTGACAAACTTAGACTGATGTACCAGTATATGTTCTGTCAATTGACAATCACCCATAAGAAGGCAGAATTCCTGTCCAGGGAGATTATCGCTGTACAGAATCGACTGGCCCAGCTCTTCCAGACTGTGGACTGATTGTGCAATCCAATCTCTCTACAGCCTGGAGGAACTTTTTCACAAAGAAAGTGTGATGAGTTTGCTCGATTCTTTGCAGATAAGGTTGACAGCATCAGGTCTGGCATCACCAAGGCTCCTTCTATAGAGGTTGTGGAGGTTGGTGGGTGGAGGTGGACCCCAGGTTTACCTCATTGGATTTTAGCTGGCTGGTATACATGGACATTGTGAGGATCATTCTGAATCTACAACCAACCCTCTGTAGTCTGGACCCATGCCCCAAGTGACTCCTTGTGGGTTGCATGGAGACCATCAGCCTGGTCCTTGCTGAGATTGTCTGGAGTTAACTGGAGAGAGGATTTTTACTGCTCCCCTAAAGGAGGTGGTTGTTCAACCCCTCCTGAAAAAAACCTCCCTTGACCCACACTGCCCGTCAAACTACAGGCCAGTCTCTAACTTGCCCTTTGTGGGCAAGGTTATTGAGAAGGTGGTTGCATTGCAGCTGGATGATCATCTTTCAAGCCACGATGTCTATGATTCTCTCCAGTCTGAATTTAGCAAAAGACACAGTACTGAGACTGCACTTGTCCGGGTACTGAATGATCTCCTAATAGCGAGGGATTGGAGGTCCCATCACATCTTGGTCCTCCTTGATCTCACTGCAGCTTTTTACATTGTGGAACATGTTTTGCTTTTAGAGCATCTGCGGCTTATTTGTGGACTGTCAGGGACAGTCATCAAGTGGTTTCAATCTTTCCAGAAGGGTAGGTCACAGAGAGTGGTCACTGGAATTTATTCCTCTGACACTTTTCTTCTTATCCTGCAGGGTGCCGCAGTGCTCCATATTGTCGCCCACGTTGTTCGCAGTGTATATGCTGCCGTTAGGAGATATCATTAGGTGGTATGGCTTGAGTTTTCACTGCTATGCAGATGATACTCAGCTGTACATGTCCTTTGTGCCCAAATGGGTTGATGCAGTCTCTGTCATGAACAGCTGTTTGTTCGAGATCCAGGACTGGATAAGTGCCAGCTGGCTGAGGTTGAACTCGGATAAAACTGAAGTGTTGGTAGTGGACCCTGGCTGTAGGGAGGTGGGTCTACCAGCTGGTCAGCCCTCAGGGCTTTGGCTCGGGTGTGTCCAGGTTGTGATCTCACACTGGGTGAGAAACCTGGGCATTATTTTTGATGATGGTCTGACCCTGAAATCTCAAGTGTTGGCCATCGTCAAGTCCTCATTCCACCATCTGAGGAATATAGCCCAGGTGAAGCACCTGGTTTCTCCAGATGACTTCCCAACATTGGTCCATGCCTTCATGACCTCCTGCCTTGACTACTACAATGCCCTCTACCTAGGGCTACTGGGGATTGAAATCCATCACTTTCAACTGGTGCAGAATGCATGGCCAGGCTTTTGACTGGCTCTTCTAGGGCCAGTCAAATTACAACTGTGCTTCATGGACTGCACTGGCTGAGAGTGCAGTGGCAGATCACCTTTAAGATTGGCTTGCTGACCTATAAAACCCTACATGAACAAAGACCTTGTTATCTGCAAGATCTCCTCCCTACTGCCCCTCCCATCCACTGATGAGGAATTGCTAGAGATTCCTAGGGTGCACTTGAAGAGATCTGTGGCCCGTGCTTTTGCCTATGTGGCCCCTACCCTGTGGAATTCTCTACCTCATTGGATAAGAGAGTGCCTGACCATCACAAGTTTCAAGACAGCACTAAAGATATATTTGTTTAGCTTGGCCTTTCCCGAGGAAGTCAGCTGATAGGCCTGCTAGTTATAGCGAACCTGATTAACACAGACTCTTTAAATGTTTATGTATTGGATTTTAAATCCTGTTTTTTTGTTTGTTATGACTGTTTTATGCAGCACCTTGATTTTGAAAGGCACTATATAAATAAAGGTTTGATTGATTGATTGACTGATTGATTGATTAATTTGATTTGCTGAACTAGGGCAATAAGTATGTGATCTATCTAAATTAAAAGACATGAATGAAACAGGTATTTGTGTTGACAACAGCATTCTCAAAAACAGTAAATTAAAATAATTCACTGTGCTCGAATCAAAACCAACCCAAATTGTTATATGAAATTCATAAAGGAATTGTGCAGAGCTTCAGCCTTTGCCCCCCTCCTCACAAAATCCCAAAAAACTAATGTATACATTCCTGGTACTTATAATACCCCCAACTGCCCAAATCACTCATGTGAAATGAAATTACCTTGGCAGTCCAGTGGTGGCCCCTTTTCACCTTGTTCCCTGATGTGAATGGATATTACCTTTGGTCTAGTGATAACCATCTCTCTTCCTGACTGTCATTGTGAAAAGAAAGCACTCTCTTACTTCAGTGGCAGCCCCTACCACCCTAATCCTTGTTGTCAAATAAATGGCATTGCCCATCCCCAGTTGAGTCCACCCACTGGGCACCTAGCATTCTCCACCCTCTGCCCATTACCTCACTCACCCTGAAAATCCTATGGACATGGCTGGCAGAACGGTAACAACTGGTACCCCTCCTCACTACCTAAGCTGGCCAACTTCTGAATGACAGGGGCCCAGTGCAGTAGCCCTGTGTTTCAACTGAAGAATCCGTTTGGACTTAAAGTACTAGGGGTGTCTCTGATGTAGTCTCTCTTGTTTCATTTGCCACAATAAATGACTGTTATTTGCAATCCAGTTTGGCTTGTATTTTTATGTGCACCACAGTTTTGTGTATTTGCGGCCCCTTCCTACACTGCTACTGAAAGTTAACTTTTGTAGATTTTTTTGTATTTCCTTATTTTGCATTCTAAGAAACAAAAACTTGCATGTTGATCTTATTTCTGCAATATATTAATTTTATAAACAGGATTTTCGGTTTAGATAATTGCAGTTATAATTGACAAACATTTCTAATACCCGAGATGCTTTCATTAACAATACACAGTTTATAAACAAGTTACAGTTGTTTATGTCAGAAAAATATGGAATTTCATGGTCATAAAATCTGACACAGGACTCTGAATATCTGAAGAGATATAAGTGTACATATTCATATTTAATTTTCCTTTTGAACTTTCATTTACATATACTGTACTTGAGTTTTGACTGGCATTCTATATGATACTGTAGCACGTAAAGTTTCCTTTTCTAGTAAAATTTGAATCTTTTTGTGCTACAGAAGAATAAAATTAAGTGAAAGTGCACATTTATTTTTTAACCTTTGTTTTACCAGGAGAGACACACTAAGCTAAAAGCTTGTTTACAGGTGCAGCCTGGGAGCACAAGGAAGTTAAGTGACTTGCTCAGGGTCACACAGTATGCAAGTGGGGGCTGTGGGATTCAAACCCAGGTCTCCAGGTTTGCAGCTCAGAGCCTTAAACCACTGCACTATACTGCCTCCTTAATTTATTTTATCTGTTTATTTATTTAAAATTTGGCAACTGGAAAAGGCACACTGAGCTGAGGCTCATTTCCAGGTATGACCCTGAGGCGGGGGAATTATACAAGTGAATTTGATAACATTTACAATTATATACAAATGTATGCAATTATTTACAATGCATTCAAAACTCCTATACAAACAATCATGAATACAGGCAAAATTTGATAACATTACAATCATTTACAAACATTTGTAATCATTCACAATGTGCTCAGAGCTATTATACAAACAGTCACAAATACAACGGACATCTTGAATGGAAAGCTTGAATGATTGGCTGAACTTGCAGTTAAGTTAGGGAGCAATGGGATGGGTGCAAGTAGCAGCAGGAGAGAGTCTTAACAGATGCCTGAAGGCAGGGAGAAAGGTGGCTTGCTGAAGGGTAGGTGGGAGTTGATTCTAGAGGGAGGGGAGTTGACGGGATAAGGCAGATTGACCAGCAGTTAAGTGAGGATGGGAAAGGGAGGATATGAGAAATCTGATAACATTACAATCATTTACAAACATTTGCAGTCATTTACAATCTGCTCAGAGCTGTTATATAAACAGTCATGAATATGGTATACCTCCCCGACAGTGACACTATTACAACAAAAACATTGATGCTGACAACATCAGTGTTTTCACTGTAATAGACTGACCAAGACCCCAGCACTCTCTCTCTCTCTCTCTCTCTCTTGTGGTCCTACACCCCCTTCCCGATCCAACTCTGACTTAGAGTTAGAATCCTAGAGATCAGGGGGTTCGAAGGGGCAGAGACCCCCACATTGGGGGGTTCGGGGGCGAAGCCACTTGATGAAAAAATGGCCGAGGTCTAAAGTCAGATTTATGTCGACTGCAAGTAGCAGTCGACATAAATCCATCGCTGTGATGGCAGTTGACAACTTAGTTGTTGAACCGGCATTGTAGAATACAATGGACATCTTGAACAGAAAGCTTGTATGATTGACTGGACTTGCAGCTGAGTTAGGGAGCAATGGGATGGATACAAGCAGCAGCAGAAGAGAGAGTCTTAGCAGGCACTTGAAGGCAGAGAGAGAGAGGTGGCTTGCTGAAGGGTAGGTGGGAGTTGATTCCAGAGGGAGGGGAGATGATAGGAGAAGGCAAATTGATCAGAGATTGAGTGAAAGTGGGGAATGGAGAAGGAAGAGGATCCCTAGAGAGAAGAGGATAGGAGGAAGAACAGTCAGGGGACAAGAGTGAGGAAAGGTAAGACAGGATGGTTCCAAGCCAGTATTTGACAATTAATGCTAAGGAGTGGGCCTGGCAATGGTGGAAGAGAGGCGGGAATAACAAGAGAAGAATTGAGGCAACAGTGGTGTGTGTGGAGGGGGGCATTTGTGGCAAAACAGCAGAAGGCATTTAGGAAGGATTCTAACTTGGTCAGGCAGGAGGACTGCTGTAGATGGTGTCAGCATAGTCAAACACAGGGAGGATAGTTCTGATTACCAGCTCACGGAGAACTGAAGTAGAAAGGCAATCCTTTTTACAGTACCTAACGACAAGCTTTGGACAGAGTCTGGAGTGCATGGAGTCAATATTGACGGAGAAGTCCAGTTTGTCATCGAGCCAGACCCCAAGGTATTTGAATGCTGGGACTGCTTCAAGGGAAGAGCCATCTGGGGTGACAAATACAGGAGGGGTCAGGAGTTTGGTCAGTTTTTATCTTGTCCCAAAGGACACTGTGATGGTTTTCTTGAAGTTGACTCTCAGTTGGTTATCCTGAAACCAACTTAGCACATTAAGATTTTGCTGGAGAGGTGCCTCCACATCAGGAGTTGAAGTACCGGAGGTGTAGATGATCATATCATCAGCACACATGTGGAGTTGCAAGTTTGAACAGATGGAAGGGAGGACATTGATAAAAAGGGAGAAAAGGACTGGGCCCAGGATAGAGAGTCTTGAGGGACTCTGGCAAGGATGGGAAGAGGGGGAGATATGGTGAAGACCACCTGGACTGACTGACGCCTGTTCTTGAGGTAGGATCTGCACCAGTTCACTGTTGGTGCCACCATGCCAACTGAGTGCAGCTTATTTAGTAAGAGGGAATGGGACACAGAATCAAAAGTCTTCACCAGATCAATGAAAATAGCAGCAGTGACATGCCCTAGATCCATCCCTGAGATGATGGAGTCTGTGACATGCAATAAGGAGGACACTGTGAAGTGTCCCCTTCTGAATCCAGTTTGGACAGGGGAGAGGATATTAGAGGCCATGAGGAATTCAGAAAGCCTACTGTAGACTAGGGGACGCCAGGAGTTTGGCTAGGGAAGGGAGAAGGGATATTGGACAGTAATTCCCAGGGGAGGCCAGGTTGCTGCCTTTGTGGAAAGGCAGGACTGGCCTCTTTCCAGGCCAGGGGGACCTTGTCTGAGGAGAGGGAAAGATTGAAGAGGTGCATAAGGAGGAGGGCAATAGCTGGAGTGGTGATACAGAGGAGCTTAAGGTTAATGCCATCTGGGCTATTCTTGCTAGGGTTAAGGAACATGAGTGCTTGGTAGATTTCCTGCTGGGAGATTTGGGGGAAGTGATAACCTTTTGAGAAGGAAGAGTGGAGGAGGGGTCACAGGGGGCCAAAGAAGGGGGGTTGTCAGGGAGAGCACAAATGACAAAGAACCCGTTGAAAGTATCTGTTACAGACATAGGGTCTGAGACAAAAGATCCATTCACTGAGAGGACGGGCGGGGCTGCCTGGGACTGCATGCACTTTACTGCAGCTGTTGGATATCATTGGTTAAGACATTTATTACTAAATAATTGCTGTGTAAATATAAGTATCATACTTAAGCTCCCAGTGCTCCTTTATACCCTGATGCAGAAATAGATACAAACAGGACCTCTATGGAAAAGAGAGGTTGCAGTTCATTTGAGCTATTCTTAGTAAAAACAATGTGCTGCCAACAGACACTGGCTCTTTTCAGTCCCACATTCAAGACAATGGAGGCTGCATGGTTTAATGGAACGCTGTTGAGAACTGGAAGATTGCAATTTTTTTCTATATAACAAGTTTGGTAATAAGTGATGTTTATGTGCTTATATTTTGTGCAACTGCACAAGTATAATTGCACTTATTGCACACTACTTTGAGTCCCTCCACATCTATCCCAGTAGCCAATCATATTCTCAGAATGACTTACCAATCAAATTAACTTAATGGCTTCCCATGAGGTACAAATAGGAGGGATATGTAGAGCAGCAGCCAGTCAACTGGCAAAGTTCTAGTGAGTGAAGTGCTGGGGCTAGTGATCTGCACTGCACTGCACTGAGGCTGTATTTGTATATGCACCTGGAAGTGGATTTTGCAATAAATGTTTGTCAGCACTACAACTGGTACTGAAGCCTGTTTTATCTAGGTGCCTATACTGTGCTGCCCTGAGGTGAGTACAGTACTTCTTGCCTTTGCCTTGTATGTCTTGATTTGATTAAATTATGTAGCAGGACCCCTGTTCTACACTGTACAGCATACATTTTCTTTCTCTTTGCCTTACAGATTCAAACCCTCCTTTAGCCAGCTACTCAATGTGTGACCCTAAGCTACTCACTTAACCTCCCTGTTCTGTAGTCTACATATGCACCTACAGAAATATGTAGAAGCAAGGACCCACTGCAGATTTTGTGATGCATCTCAGCTGGGCTTTCCTAGTGAAAATCAGTGTATGAAAACAAACAAAAAAAAAACATTCTCAGCAATTGTGTACCTTTCCTGGTCCCTCATCCAACCCCACACCCCAGAAGCAGTGTGGTCTAATGGGTAGAGCACTGTTAAGAAACAGGAAATTGCAGTTGCAGTTCCTGCTAGCGAGACACAATCACTGTGTAACCCTAAGCAAATCCATTTAACCTCCCAGAGCTCGAGTCCATCCATCATTAAAAATGAGCAGAAACAGGACCCCAGTAGAAATTGTGTGCTGCATCTCAACTGCCCTATCCTGTGTAGAAACATTGTAAAAATGATTAAATGCAATATCCCACTGAAAAGGAGATGTTGCATCTCAACCAGGCCAAAGTACATGGTCCTCACGGTGAAGGGGGGAGGAGACAGACCAACATGCATAAGCAGGTGCCAGGGCAGTGGACATAAGTCCATTTTCTGAAGACAGAAGCTACCAGGGATTGGAAATGTTGAAAGAAAACAAGGTAAAGAAGCCAGATGGGATCCACCCAATGGTACTAAACAAACTGAGCATGGTGCTAGTCACCCCTCTAGCAACACTATTCAGCACCTCATTGGAGGCAGGTGGTAGTTCCAGAGGACTGTAGGAGGGCTCATGTTGTCCCTCTGCACAACATTGAAACATAGAATTTAATGGCAGATAAGGACTGCTTGGCCCACCTAGTCTGCACATTTTTCTCTATTTACTATTTCACAGCAGACCCTACTTAATCTCTGGCTTATCCCCCAATCTCTTATCACTAAGGTTCCCTTATGCCTATCCCATGCTTTCTTGAACCACATTATAGTTTTTGCCCCCACCACCTCCGCTGGGAGTCTGTTCCAGGCATCCACCACCTTCTCCATGAAGATGTACTTCCTCACATCTCCTCTGAGTCTACCCTCCCTCCAACTTCATAGCATGATACCTTGTCTTTGAACATCTTTTTTTCTGAAAGATGCTTCCTTCATGAGCCTTATTTTTATCTGTGAGGTATCCGAACATTTCTATCATATCCCTTTCTCCCTCCTTTCCTCCAAGGTATACTTACAGTATTAAGGTCCTTCAGTCTTTCCTCATTGGGCTTTTGATGCAGATCCTGCACCATTTTGGTTGCCCTACTCTGGACTGCCTCCACGCTTTCTATTTCCTTCCAGAGATGAGGTCCACAGACCAGGACACAGTGCTCCAGGTGATCTGTCACCAGTGATCTATACAGGGGTAACACCACTTCCCACTCTCTGCTGGTGATCCCCCTCCCTATACAACCCAGCATCCAGCTACCTCTCCCGACTGCCATGTCACAATGCCTAGCTACCTTTAGGTCATCAAATATGATAATTCCCAGGTCTCTTTCCTGTTTGTCAATTGTCAATACCTTGCCTAAAGGGCTGTAGCAGGGAGGAGGCTAGCAATTACAGATCAGTCAGTCTTACAATAGTAATGGGGAAAGTAATGGAAGCCCTGCTTAATGAGATACCTATGTTGCATATAAACCTGACTATCCTAAGCAAATCCTGGGAAAATACAGTACATTGTAAAAACCAGTAACTGGAAGCAAATAGCCTGCAGGACCACAGGCAGCATAACTACATGGTGGTGGTGGGGGGAGTCATGTCAAACAAATCTCATAGGTTTCGTTGACCAGGTAACTAGGGAGGTAAATCAGGGGAGGGCATTGGATATGGCCTATCTGGACTTCAGTAAGGACTCTGACACTTTAACATATAGGAAGCTGATCAAGAAGTCTAGCAACCTTGGGATGCGGGAGAAGGTGGCAAGCTGGGAATCAAACTGGTTGAAAGATAGCATTACTCTGAGATCAAGATATAGTAACTGAAATCAAAACTGTGATTAAATGCACATTAGAACATAATGATAAACCAGGAACCTCTCCCCAAATCTTTTGGGACACTGTAAAAACGATGGTCGGGGAAACCTATCTCTATAGTGGCATATAAGAAAAAAGTTAGGCAGCAGCTAAATGAGCTGCTAGATCAGCTGCAGTCTATACAGACCAAGCAGAAGCAGAAATGGTCAAAATAAAATGAAGAAGAAATAAAATGCCTGAAAGCCAGAACCTAAAACATACAAAAAACTGGAACTGAAAAGGCCCTGTAGTATTTGAAGCAAAAGTATTATGGGGTACTAAGCTTTTGGCCTTCTGCCTCAAGCAACAGGCTGCCAAAGCCACTATAACTAAAATAAAACACCCCATTACTGGCCAGATGTCCAATAGAGGGGATCAGATTGCAGACGATTTTGTATCATATTATAGAAAAATATACCAGCCTCAATCCGAGTCTCTGCCAGCAGACAAAAGTAGATTTTTGCAGGAATTAAACTTACCCTCCTTGCCCCCAGTGCATGGCTAATCTCTTATCTCCCCAATATCCCAGACAGAAATTTCATTTACCATCAAAAATTTCAAATCTGGCAAATGCCCTGGCCCTGATGGTAAAAGGAAGTCTGGACTACGGCTGACACCTGTGCTTTCAGTGTCAGACTGCAATCCAGAACAACACCAAGATCTCATTGTAACCAATTAAGTAATTGGGCCAAACAATTTCTTATGAAATTCAATGTGAGCAAATGTAAAATCATGCACATTGGACATAATAACCCAAATAACTTCCTTCAGTTAAGGACATATATTACTAATCTTTTAGAGGCCAATCAGGTCTCTTCTCAAACTACTATACTAGTTGAGATGAATTAAATCATTTTGGACCAAACAATTATGGAAGGTCAAATATCAGCCCTGTACAAAGCACTTAGAAGTCTATATAAGAACTGTACTGCCTCCTTAAAATCTAAATGGCAAAAGGAGGGCGATGTCCATCTAACGGTGGGAGAATGGGACAGTATATATATAAAACAACCTGTAAAACAACTCATTCTCCCTTATGGCAGGAGTTTGCATGGAATGTCTGGTCATGTTACTTTTACATGCCTGTAATACAAAATAAATGGAACCCTGACCATTCTTAGCCCTGCTGGAGAAACTGCGCTGAGACCAAAGCCCATCACTGGCACATTCTTTGGCAATTCCCAGCTTTGCAGCCTTACTGGCAGCAAATAGTGACTGCAGTCCAAGATATAGCTGCTATTACTATCCCATTAAACATGTCGCATATGATCCTGGGTTTGCCTCCCCCAGAGATTTGTGGGCTGGACCAAATATATTTATGGTGCATCCTCCTAGCAGCTGCCCAATAGGCCATCACTCGTAAATGGCTCAGAGAGGAACCCCTACTTTTGCCAAAAAGTGCAGTCATGCACCTGGGGTGAGGAAACACAGGGGCTATGAACAAGATGGGGGCTACTTACAGTAACCAAGCAAGAGAAGGACCTTGGGGCAATCATATTTGATGAGCTCAAGGTTACAGTTCAGTGCAGCGAGGCAGAAGGCAAGGCAAACCAGATGCTGGGGTGCATAGAGAGGGTGATTTCTAGCAGACGCGAGGTGGTGTTGCCACTGTATTACTCACTGTAGAAACCCCACCTGAAGTACTGAGTCCAGTTTTGGAGGCCACACCTCTACAATGATAATGACAGGATTGAATCACTACAGAGGAGGACTATCAAAATGATGTGGGAGTCGCATGAGAAACCATACAAGGAAAGTCTGCAGGAGCTCAATATGTACTCCCTGGAGGGGGGGAGGGCAAGAGTGGACATGATTGAGACCTGTAAGTTCCTCACAGGGTGAACAAAGTGCAGGAGGACAGTCTCTTTTAGGGAAGAATGAGCACCAGAATATGGAGCATTCTATGAAGCTTGGTGGGCGGGAAGTTTAAGAATGATGTGATTAAATATTTCTTCACAAAAAGGGTGGCGAATGGCAGGAACTGACTGTCTGAAGAGGCGGTGTGGTTGAAGAGAGTGGGGAGCTTCAAGCATACATGAGACAGGCACGTGGGCATAATAACTTGAGGGAAGGGAGGAAGGAGGGACACGTGTGACCAAGCAGGGTTCAGGCTGTAGTAACAGGCAGGGAAGACAGGCAGACTAGATGTGCCTACTGGTCCTTTTCTGCTGACACATTCTATGTTTCTATGTTTCCATTCTTGGTTAATTGTTAAACAAATGGCTGGCAGCCATTAACTTTTACCAGTGTCCCCACATATAATAAGGTTTAGTGGTTGGAGCACTGTTTGGAAACAGGAGATCACAGGTTTGAACCCTACTACAGCCAAATGCCATGTGACCCTGAGTAACCTACTGAAAATGACATGTTGCACCTAAACCAAACTATCCTGGGCAAATACTGTATTGTACATTGTAAAAAAACAGTAAAAGCAGAACACTATTGGAATCAAGATGTTGCATCTTAGTTGGGCTATCCTTAATAAATAAAATGTAAAAAAGAAAAACAAGACAGTGTTAATGAGAGTCACCCAACTTTTTAGTCCTTGCACATGCTTCATCTGATGTCCTTTAAAATAGTTTATCATCATTACTTCGTACATTTTCACTAATAAAATCTGTTTTAATTAATTTTCCCTCCTTTACTTACTAAGTAGAACTATTTCTCTTCACAACATGCAAACAAACATTAAGGCATTCACTAATGCATGTTTTTGTTTGTAAGCCCCATCTGGTAGCATACTAGTTAGGGTCCTGGAATTGTGCCTGCTTAGTATCTGTAGGTGCCCTGCTGGCAGGAGACGTCACTGGGCAGCAGGTCTAAATAAGGGGATTTTGGTGCCTTAGAGAGAGAGAGAGAGAGAAGAAAGAGCTGAGGGAGACTTCAGGTGGCAGCGGCCTGTTTTTAGCCTGTAGAGCTGAGGTTCACGGCCAGGGTGGGGTGTTTGCCACCTCTGCCCACTGCCCTTGAAGCTAGTGAGTATGCAGGTCCTAATTGAGATCAGTGGGTAATGGGACTTCTGCACCATCATTTGGGAGCAGCAGCCCGGGTAGAAATTTGGGAGCCTGTCTTGTGAATACTGGCACAGAGGTAGGGGAGACACAGAGGAGTCCCTAGTTTGGCCTGGTGATGGTACACTCAATAAGTCTGGTGCATGGTCCAGTGGTGAGAGCCTGGGTCACTGATGGGGCAGAAGTGAGGGCCCGCTCCACAGTCATCCTTTGATGTTGTTGGGTGCCTTGTGAGCCAAGCCAGAGTAGTTGGGGACAGTGTTGAAAGTTGCAGAGGAGTCCGGGGCATCAGCCTCAGTGAGCAGCCCCCTAGCCAGGTAGCCCTTGGCCCCTACCTGGAGCACCCTTCATGTTGTCTGGCATGTGATGCCCAGTCTGTGTTTGGATTTGTTTGTGCATGGCATGTAGTGAAAAGGACCCCCCCCCATGTGTCCCTGTCACTGAATTAGAAGGCCACCAGGAGTAGCAGATGAAGACTCTGAGTTGCTCCATGGAGTGCTGCAAAAATGTCAGCATGGGAGGTATCCTCATGTTGCCCAAATTGATGAATTTGAAGTCATGTGCAGGAGGGACTGGGGGAAAAGTGTTTTGGCTCCTCAATCTGCGAGCTGCAAATCCATGAGTTGCTGCCATCAAGATGGAGCCAGATTTGGCTCCTAGGAAGTGAAAGCAGTAAATGGATTGTTGGATCAAGTTAATGCTGGCATCTTGGCCTGTACCATTTTACATAGACCAAATGAATGTGCCCACTGTGTTGCAAGTGGCAAGGGGTCATAACTGCACAGGAAAGCACCACACAGCATTTCAAGCTGCAAGCATATAAGCATATGTGGCAATATCATAGGGCAAAATACAGATGAACGAAGGCAGCGCATGCCCTTATATTCTATGGGCATCATCTGTTTATGTGAGGCTTGCCCCACACCCCAATTTAAATAACAAACTCCAGGAGGCTGCAGACATTAGGGAATTGGGATAACTTGGCAGGAGGAAAAGTTTAACTGCAAAAAATACTTGCCACAAATTTTGCAGCACAGGGAGACCTGGTGGGAATGGAACCATAGTCCCAGGTCTCCCATTTTACCCTCCTGGTGCCTAGCCACTCCTCCAGGGGGGCCTACAGGCACCAGCACATGGCAACAGGCTATACCGAAAACACATACAATGATGGGGTAGCAGTATCTTCCTAGCTGTTCTACCCCTGTCGCTGTAACTACAAGCGCGCTATAGACTGCACAGTTAATACTGTGCTATATTGCATGTGCAGTATTGATCTGGTAGGGTTGTAGATACCTCAAGTCACACCATGGAGTGGTTGTTTTATTGTTTCCCCATTAATCTGTTCCTGCACTTTTAAATTCTGGAGTGGATAATGGATTTAATAAATGTAACTGCGTGTGATTCTCTAACCAAGTTTGTCCCTGGTAGCTGCCAGCACCCCATCGTAAGACTATGTGTACTCCACGACTACCTATAGAACCAGGTAAATGAGTTTTATATGTTTGGACTGTGTTTCATGCTGCAAATACCCACCTTCCCTTTTTTTCCAACCGGTATATCCCTAGACACCGGGAGAGAGGGCTTAGATGTTTAATTTCAAACTGATAATGAATTGTAATGCAGTGAAGCTCCCCACCAATGTACACAGCTGGAACAGAGTTTAACCATTAACAAGTTTTGTCTGGGAAAAAATGCAGTTGAAATGCTGGTGCTCAAGTTGCATTAAAAGCTACACACAAGCCTCATGTGGAACTAATTTGGACTGATTGTTTGCAACACAGAGAGCTTTGGTTCTGTGATCTGAAAATCTGTACCAATCCTTGTCACTGACATTGGCAACTGAATCATTCACAGTGGATATACTGTAACACACATGTTTAGTAAATGCAGAAACCATTATACATGACTACCACAGTTGCTTCAAGCTACACTTATTTGCATCTGACAACAGCAGGGTCCTGAACTACAGTAGTGGATAGCAGTGTGTTGTTTTCTGCCACAGGACTGTTTGGTGGATTGCATCACAGGTGCTGCTGTAGCCATTTAAAAACAAAACAAAAAGTCATTTTGTTCTTTTAATTGGACCTTGCCACACCATGCTGTGATCTGCTACAGTAGCCATGTGATAGAAAACAACACGCCACTTGCCATAACTGTATCTAATGCTGTAGTGCAACTCCCTAGAGGATACAATTTGGCAAAAAACTTATTCATTGGCAAACAGCAGTCTGTATGGCATCAATTTACAGGATGAGAATTTCTAGTAACTATTAATACAGTGACTGATATTTACAATTTTTACTCCACAATATAACATTAAAAATGCTCACAGTTTGGAGCTCAGGGCTCAGCCATATCAAAACACACACTCATGCTCCAGTGTTTTAATGTAGGCATTCCTCTGGCAGCTGATCAGGTCCGGATACTTGACATTGTTTAAATATAGCACAATTAAATGCATAGGACATTTCAACACTTTATCAAAAACATTACCTGTGCCAAATGAACAGGGGAAAGTTTAAAAAATTATCGCTGTTAAGGAAAAAAGAAAAAAAGGCAAGCATTAAAGTTAAATATCAGAGTCTTATACTAATTCATTCAGTAGATGCAATTTATTAAACACAGTTACAAATCACAAAATCCTTACAGTATCAAAATGAGGATTTTTTGTGCTGTTGTTGAATACAAATCAAGGATACTAGTCATTGTACTGTACCAATATTTATTTGCAAAGACCCTTCTGTGAGGTGCTGCAATAAGGCAGCTGTTTGTCAGTGAGTTAATTTTGGTTGAGAATCCCCTGAAAAATGGGACTACAACACCTCCAAGGATTTCTTAAATGACAGGTACACACTTGCAATAATCCCTGATGCATTCAGCACTGATGAATTCTAGATGCAAGACCACATAACTGTAGTAACCTCCAGAAGGAAATGTTAAATCTGGGATTGTGTACATTGTGGTAATTGTGCACAAATGTGATAAGCAGTATGTGTTAAAATGTCCTTTTGCATATACTGTACAAACTATCTATTGGCATGTGAACATACAAACTTGCTAGCAGATAAAGGTATTACAGTCTACCTAGTCTGTTTGAGTGTGCAGTTCCCAATGTGTTTACAGCGGTAAATGTCACCCCTGGCTGTTTTCCTCTACTACTCCTCCACTTGCCCCCCACCTGCAACTTTTCCCTTCACCCTGTCCAATCCCCTCTTGAAGTTGTCCACCACTTTAAGGAATAGCGCCTCCTCTGGCAGCTCGTTCCACTTGGCCACCACCCTCTCAATGGAAAAAGTGCATCTTCATCTCCCTCCTGAGTCTTCCCCCTAACAGCTTTAGGTAGTGCCCTCTAAGTGGTCTTCTTCCTACTAAGGCTGAAGAGACCCTAAGTGTGCATCCTGTTTATACATTTATGGTACTTGATGTTCTCAGTCTTGTCCCCCCTCTCCCTTCTTTTCTTAAAAAAGTACGTGATGAGCCTCCTGATCCTCTTCTCATAGGTGTTGACCTGCTGGCCCTGGATCCTCTTGATTGCTCTTTTCTGGACCATTTCCAACAAGTTGATATCATTCTAAAGAAATGGGCACCAATATTGCACAGTAGTGTTGTATGAATACCTTATCCTGAATGTTCAGGCCAAATATTATATTTGTGCCCAAAAATATTCAGGTATTCATGTTCAGGTATTTGACTCTATGTTGTGGGAGAAAAGAAACATAAAATTACCCTATTTCCCTTACCTGGTGGCCAGGCCCAGGCAAAGGGTCTCCAGACTCCTTTCTACCCCCACTTTCTTCACCACTGAGGGAATTCCTCTAGAGACCTGTACCTCCTTCAAATACCTCAGGGTCTGGCTCGATCAGCACCTTGACTTTTCCACTCATATCGACTCTATCCACAAAAAGCTGTGCCCAAAACTAGGAGCCTTATATCGGAACAAGGGTAGCCTACCTCTCGCAACCCACAAGGAAATTGTCCAAAAAATGATCCTCCCAATACTGGATTATGGGGATACAGTATACTGCGCTGCTCCCAAGTCGGCCCTAGCCAGCCTTGACCCTCTCTGCCACTCTTTCTGCCATTTTGCCCTTGACTGCCCAATTATGACACATCACTGTGACCTCTACAGCCCCCTTGATCTAACACCGCTCCACGTCCATAGACACATCCACAGCATCAGGACCACAGCAAAATTCTGGTCACAGTCCCTTCCCCCCCTACCTTACATCTGCCCTCTCAGTCCCACCACAATCCACCTACTCCCTCAGGAGTGGTAGCTCCTGGCTACTATATGTCCCACATATGGCCACCTTAAGGGGCCAAGCGGCGTTCAGATACCTCATGCCCAAACTTTGGAATGTACTCCCAGCAGGCATTCATGACTTCGCTAACTCACTGCACCTAAATCTTCTCCTCAAGGCACACTTCTCCACTATTTGTGCCTGCACATGGGGTCACCTAGGAGTTGAAACCTCAAGTCCCCTACTCGTGTTTAGGCCCTCCTGTCGTTACTCTTAGCACACCTCCCCCGCGTTTTGCTTTCATGCTATGTAGAGCATAATGTAGGGTCTACAGATGGCAGTCCTCCATCTAATCCATGTATATCCTCTCTATTCTCCCTCGTTGCTTGATTTCATAGCTAATTCTGCAAATTGACAATAGTTACATGCACTATTTCCCCAAAGTCTGTAAAATGTATCTGCTTTCATGTGATTCTACTTATGTCATGTACTTGCACGCTCCAGTTTCTCCCCTGGAGGTCTCTAACACTCTGTATAGTGTAACTGTAATCATGTACAATCCCTCTCTATTGTATTGCATATGAAATCACATTCATGTACTCCCTATTTGTGTTTATGTTATATGCTCCAATTGTCCCTTTCCCCCAGGACACCTCTGGAATCGAGCGGTAACCCGCTCAGTATGCCATTCCTGGTAAAATGCTTAAATAAATAAATGTAAATAAATGAGCTTAGCCTCCACCTCCAGTTCTTCCAGCTTCCAGAACAGTCTCCTATGAGGCACAGAGTCGAAGGCCATGTGGAAGCCCAGATAAGGACATCAACTGCTTGGCCCTTGTCCACTGTCCTAATGACGCAGTCAAATAATTCAATTACTTTAATTTGACAGGACCTCTCCAACACAAACCCATGCTGTTTCGCATCCTGGAGCACATTTTCCTCCAGAAGGCACACCAGTTTCTGTTTCAGAATGGTCTCAATCAGTTTGCCCACAACTGAGGTGAAGTTGATAGACCTATTGTTCTCTGGTTCATACTTCAGCCTGCTTTTATGGAGAGGCACCACATGCACAGTTCTCCAGTCCTGGAACACATTTCCATTACTCCAGAGAGGTGTTAAGTAGGTCTGCCAGGAGATCAGTCAGTACCTCCATCAGATCTCTTAGAACCCTTAGGTGCTCACCATCTAGCCTTAGTGATTTGTCCATTAGGGCCCTTAGGCCCTTAAGTATCCTGTCAGTTAGTATTATGCCATCTGCAACTCCTCCCCCCAGTCCCTACCCCTGCTCCCTTGTGGCACTGGTCTATCCTTCTCCCTAATGAACACTGAAGTCCTTATTAAGTACCTTCGCTTTTTCTTCACTACTGGAGGAAGGCCTTCTCACTTGCTCTTGCCACCTGTGTTAGCTATACTTCTCTTATATCCTTTGCCCATCTACTTGCTCTGCTCACCAACCTTGATTTAGCAGAGTAATCCTCCTTAATATCCTCAACCTTCTGAGTATGTTTGTACTTTTGGAAGGATGCCATTTTATTCCATACTACTTCTTCCATCTCCTGGCAAAATCAGCTGGGTTTTTTGGCCTCAACTTTCTTACCTTTAATTGTCACACTCACTAGTGGCCTCCATCAGCCCCATTTTTATTACATCCCATTTCTGTTCGGTATCCTTCCCCACAAGGGCTCCATCCTCATTTTGATCCCAGCAAGGTGTCCTATCAGAACTTCTCCCATCCTACTAAGGTCAGCCCTCCTAAAGTCCAAGACCCTGACCATCCCTCTGCCCATGTGCAAGTGGAATCACACTTTGTGGTGGTCACTACCTGCAAGTGGTGGGGCCACATTTACATCCTGAACATGTGCACAGCTTGACAGGACCATGTCCAGGATGACCCTCTCTCTAGTGGGCTCCATGACACCTTGCATCAAGAAATCACTCTGGAATGCATCTAGCAGTACTTGCTTCCTAGTACAAGAGGTAGCAGGGATTATCCAGTCTACCCCAGGTGGACTGAAATCCCCCAATTTTACTACTTCCCTCTTGCTGGACATAGCTATTATTTTGGACCCCAGTACTCTGTCCAACTCCTCACACTGGGAAGGTGGTCTATAGACCACCTCCATCCTCAGTTTTCTCTCCTTTGTGGATTGTACCTGTACCCACAATGCTTCAGTCTTACCCTCCAACTGTTCCTCGATGGTCAAAGTTATTCCCTCCTTCACATACAGAACCACTACCCCCTTGAAGTTCCTCTATCCTGTTTGTACATTTTATGAGGTCTACCCAGGAACTGTGAGACCCCAGTCTTGGTTTTGTGTGGCCCAAGTCTTTGTGATGGCCACTGTGTCCACTACTCTCTCTGCCAACAGTGTCTGCAGTTGTGCTATATTGTTTTGCAGGCTTCTGGCATTCAAAGAAACGATCTTCCACCGGGACTCAGGAGCCCCCTTACTCTGGTCCTGCCACCTTCTTCCCCCCTCCTCCCTCAGTCTCTCCTTTTCCTCCACCCCTCCCATCTAGCTCCTCTTAATGCTGTCCTGATTGGGGGGAGACCTATTAGCCTCCTCTACCAGGTGACTAAGGGTTCTGTGCACCCTGCTGCCCCCCATATCAGTTTAAATTAAGTTTTTTAATGATGAAGTCCTCTAGCTTACCGTTTAGGACCATTGTGCCATTATTACTTAGGTGTAACCTATCCAGTGCATACAGGCTTTTGTTACCCATATCGAGAAAGCTGACGTCAACAATGAACCCATACCCTTCACTTCCTCAACCACCCTCTAAACCTTCTGTTAAATTCTTCAATCCTTACCTTTCTTGCAGTACATAGCCCACAAGACTGGAAGCACCTACAAGAAGGCTACATCCTTTCCTGTCTCCCTGAAAATTCTCCCAGCCTCCCTGAACCTCTCTTGCACCACTCCCACCTCATACTGAGCAAGGTCTTTTGTACCCAGGTGCACTATAATGTGAAGTTTCCTTCCTCCCTGACCCATGTGCTCTGCTACTAGAGGTCCCACTCTCATGCTGCCTTCCATTGCATGCATTCCGCCCTCCTATTGTTTGCCCATGATTATTTCCTCCTATTTCACCCCCTTCACTTTTGAATTCCCCAAGATCACCACCCTCCCCCTTTCATCCTGGGCTCTATCTCCCCTTTGTCCATACAGCATCCCATTATCACTTGGCCCCTCCTTTCCCCTCCATCCCCTTTTGTACCCCCCAATCCTGTACACCAGCTGTCCCCATCCTGATCCCCTCCTCCTGAACCTTTCTCCCCTTTGGCACGTGCCTTATCTTTCCTTCCCTTTCTGTTCACCCCCCCCAGCCTGTGTCCAACACTTCCCCTCTGCCTATCCCCTCATTGTCCCATGCTCATCACCCTTCTTCCTGCTCCTCTCACTCTACCTCTCTCACCTAAACTTACTTACTCTGACCCTTCTCTCTACTTTACCTGACTCCCCTACTTACTACTTCCAACGTTCCCTTCCCTTTCCACCACTTTTCCCCTCCTCCCCTATCCAGTGGGAGGAATCTGTTCTGCACCAGTGTCTCTTGAGATGCTCCCATTGGAGCCCCTCCTCTTCTTCTTGCCTTACGGTTTCCCACTACTGTTGTCCACCCCCTTCCTGGGCCTTCTTGGGAGGGGGACCCAGAGGACCTGACTAATCTCCTGTTCCCTCCTATCCCCCACTTGGCCCCCATCCACATCTTGGCTCCACTGCCACCCTCTTCTTGTTACATACCTTCATACCCTGTGGCCCCTCTGCCTCTCCCTTCATTACTTATGAATCCACCCACCAGTGCACCTCACCCCTTCCTCAACTGCCTCACCTAGACCACCAGCTGCCTAGTATTCCTACAAACTAACCTCAGTTGCCACCCCTAGTTACTAAAGATAGCTGCCCTTCTACAGAGTACCCTGACTGCTAGGTTAGTTATAGGCCTAGGAAAAAGGCTCACACTCCAAAGTGCACAATCAGCAATATAAGCCATGAGACATATGCAGTAAAGCAAAAAGATTTTTTACAACTTACACAATCCATGTGATATAAAACCAGCCAGGGTTTTCAGGCTGAGGGGCACTGTATATGGAGTGCAAGCCTTTTCCTGTTTTGCTGATTGTGCTTTTAGGCCCACGTACCCTTTTTCTTGATGATCTTTTTTTTTCTCCAGAGTTGTATGCCTACCCCACACAGGCCCTGACCCTCTGTCTCCCCCAGAGACTGAACCTGGTTGGATAATTGCTACAACTCTACTCTACCCCTACCTACTTCTCCCTCCCCCCCTGCCTGCAAGGATGAAGCACTCTGTGTTAAAGATGTCAAAGTTTCCTGCATGATAAACTGGAGTAAATGTCATTGGATTACATTGTGTTCCCGTAGTATCCTGCAAAATAACACCGACAGAAACTGTGATAAGAGTGCTTGATCCTAGTTGGTGGCACTTTACAGTAATGTCTGAAAGAAGTGAGCCAGAGCCAAGTTCAGTACAGCTTCAAGTTGGGGCCTACAAATCTGGCTTGGCTACATCAATTCATCAAAACTGCTTCATCTCACAATGTAGCAATTGGCATGTGACAAAGTAGACTTTAAATAGTAGGGTAAAAAATCCCTGCAGTCAGCAGTGAATATGGATTACCATACCTTACTTGTGACTGGTGCTGTTGGCATGTATCTGCTGAAAATTACTGTTTGTGCTGCTGTGACATAGACTATAAACTCCATTAAGACCACCATACCCAAGTGTAAGCTACAGTAATATACTATATTGATTACTGACCTCAAGGCATATACAGTACAAGTCACATTAAACTGTTCCTCAAACTCATTGCTTTGACATTGTGTTTTTGGGCTACTAATGTAGTGGCAATTCTAAATGCTTAAAACAAAAACACTTTTTCAACCAGTCATCAGCTCACATGCAATGCACTTCCAGCCACTGTAAATGCACTTCAGCTCCCACACCAATGGTCTTGCAATGCATTTTCCCAAATGCAGTTACAGTGCAATACTGTGCTGTACATAATTCCAGCACTATGAGTATCTGCCATCGCGCCTCTCACTTAGCTATTCTATACAGTAAACCCCATAAACTCCATTTATCAGAACCACAAAAAAAACATAAATACTGTAGACAAGGTAGAGAATTTAACTTTAATAAACTGTATTTGGCTTTTCTTTGGTTTTCATTTTTTTTGGGCAATGGCATCTCCGTGAATACTCCAATCTGCTTCCCCATACCCCTTCACTGACACGTAACAGATTGACAGGGTACAGTACTGTATTATGCAGTGCATTTTGTATATACTGTAAATATATTTTTTACTTTTGGGCAACTGTACTGTCAAAAGAAAGAGAAATGCACAGTACAGAGTTTCAGACCGATCTCGCAGATTTTGTCTGATACCTCAGAGCTGCTCTCAGTTGTTACCCCGCTTTTCTGACCTCTGTGATTTCATCTTTTATACATACTGTACTGTACACTGAACAGTACCTGTACAGTACTGTACCTGTGTACAGGTAGGTGAGAGAGAGAGAGATCGGTACTGTACAGTACAGTATACAGTACTGGCAGATTGAACACTTTAGAGCCACCCCCTTCCGTGATTGTTTCTCCTGGCTTCTGACTGCCACTGACAAGAGAAGGGGATACTGTATTGTACCTGTAGGTACTGTAGGGATAGTGCCAAGACCACATTTTTAAATGTACAATTTCATTCATTCTTGCTCCCTTGCTTCTCCTACTGCCTACAGTATGTTAGATGTGGAGGGGAAGTTCACACAATGCCACGGTCCACAAGTCCAGTAAGGAAATTCAATGCAAAGTCTCAGGGAAGCTGGCTGAAGCTCACTACAGTACTGTACAGAGGCTATTGTACAGTACTCTATTCTTGCTAAACTTATTTTAATTTACAGTAATGTGCAGGTCTCTCCTCAAGCATTTGAGACCTGTTTCTCACAATCAGCCATGCTCTCAAGGTTCTTCCATGCTCACTTATTGTATACACAGTACTGTACTGTTTTGAAAGAGTTATAAGGCTCATTTTAAGATTTCACTGGCATCTACAGTACAGTACTGTATAAATTTATGTTTATGTTTATGCTGTACAGGTATATTAAAACATCAGGGGGCATAGAAATTTAACAACATGGGCATTCATACTATACTGTACAGCACTGTGCACTGCATCTTGCATTGTGAAATTGGGCTTCAACTCAGTTGTTAAGCATTTTTGCTGGGTTGCTTATATTGTGCATTGCTCATTGCACTACATTACTAAACATTTCCTGAGAGCTGCCAGGTAAGCTAAAACTGAATAGCAGCTATAGACAAACCATTAGAAAATGTTTAATAATTAGTATAAAAACTAATTATAGAAAAACACTCATGTGTTTATAGAAGCTAATTTCATAAAAAAGTACTATTTCCTGAGGTACCGTCTTTCAGATAAGACATTAAACTGAGGTCCTGTCTGCCTGTTCTGGTGGTTGTTCAGGTGAATGTTAAAGATCCCATGGCACTTCTTGAAAATAGTAGGAGAATTTCCCCAATATCCTGGTTGAAATTCCACCATTCACTAAGAACATCACCAACAGCTTAATCTGGTTCAATTTCAGTTTGTTACCATCTGTATATCTCCCCTCCTCCTCTGGGATTAGGCTGATAATAAGCAGAAATGTCTAGCCAGCCTTTCCCGGTCAACTAAGAAAAAGGGAGTTACTATGACATTCTTTGAAGCTGGAGGATCAGTCTAAAATATATATTACATATACTGCAAAAAAAATGAAGTAAACTGATATAAAAAATACAATATTGTAATAAATAATTTGAGAATCAACCTAAGTAAGTTAAAAATAGTATAGCCAAAGTAACTAAATATCCAACTATTAGTGGAAAATGGGTGGAGCTCGGTGCTTCCTGA
This sequence comes from Neoceratodus forsteri, assembly GCA_016271365.2. Taxonomy (NCBI): domain Eukaryota; kingdom Metazoa; phylum Chordata; order Ceratodontiformes; family Ceratodontidae; genus Neoceratodus; species Neoceratodus forsteri. The sequence goes on along the minus strand of CM028137.1, from coordinate 482,670,396 downwards.
GGAACAGTTAAAAACAATAGATTGAATCAAATCCTATACTACACAATGCACAGAATATATTACTACCCATATCTTCTCAACAAATTCAACTTATCACTATCATCTTTATACAACACACGCTTAGAAGAGGTTCTCAACACATCTCACATAATGGTCACTTGTAAACCTTTGTCAATAGTCTGGCAACAAATCTTTGTTAGAATAATAACCAGAGTCAATCAAATTTAAAAGTTGAGCCTGAGATACATATTTTCAGTATTTCTTCAACACAATTTCTTCCTACTGGCCCAAAGAAAAAATCTTTTGACATTGCACTTTTAAATGATAAAAGATGAAAAAAGTGAAGTGAGAAAAGAGAAAATATGATTAGAGAAAACAAGATTAGAGAAAATCTTACTGGTCTTGACAATGCCTTTGTTGCCTCATTTTACAAGATGTGACTGATCTTAATTTTACCTCTCTCACCTCATGTTATTATAACAACAACCCACAAGAGACAGGGCTATCCTAGATCTAGTACTGACTAACAGGGAAAGGATCACAGATCTCCAGGTAGAAGGTCACCTGGGTGCCAATGACCATCACATGGTATGGTTCAATTTGGCCACTAGAACAAAATCATCCCATTCCAAGGCAAACATATGGAACTTCAGAGGAGCTGACTTGATAAGATAGCCAACAGAGTTAAGCTAACCCTGGCAAAAAGAAATACAGGTGAGGGGATACAGGCAAAGTGGGCAAGCATTAAAGATGCAATACTTGAAGTAAAATCTCATTGTGTTAGTGAGGAAAGGAAGTGCAAAAGAAGAAGGAAACCACTTTGGTTCTCAAACACAGTAGCAGAAAAGGTCAGAGCCAAAAGGCTGGCCTTCAGGAAATATAAGGGAACGCAGCAGGATGAAGATAGGGATGCATACCAAACTTCTCTAAGGGAAGCAGGGAAGGCAGTAAGGCAGGCAAAGGCCCAAACCGAGGAAACACTAGCCTGAACAGCAAAATAAAGTGACAAGACTTTCTATAGATACATTAGTGAAAGGAGAAAGTTCAGAGGGGGGTATTGCTAAGATGAAAGGGGATAAGGGGGCATGTGAGGAGGAAGACCATATAAAAGCATCTATCCTAAATAGATACTTCTACTCACTAGTTACTGAAGAGAAGGTAGGACAGGGCCCACAGCTCATCACCATGGACACGGGGGGGGCAGGAGGTGTGCACTAATCCCTTCACAAAAGAAAGGGTCCTACAAGAGCTCGATAAGCTCAGGGTGGATAAGGCAATGCAACCTGATGGCATACATCCCAGGGTACTAAAGAAGCTAAAGGTGGAACTAGCAGAGCCATTATCAGAACTGTTTAGTCAGTATCTGAGCACAGGAGAGGTCCCAGAAGACTGGAGAAGGGGTCATGTGATTCCACTCCACAAGAGTGGTAGCAGGGAGGAGGCAGGGAACTACAGATCAGTCAGTTTTACCTCAGTAGTGGGCAAGATTATGGAGACACTCCTTAAAGAAAGGATAGTGCAACACATGGAATCCATAGGAGCACAGGATACAAGACAGAATGGATTTACAAAATGAAGGTCCTGTCAAACTAATCTCATAGATTTCTTTGACTGGGTAACCAGAGTGGTGGACCAAGGGGCAGCAGTTGATGTCACCTACCTTGACTTCAGGAAAACTTTCAATACTGTTCTACATAGAAAATTGATTAATAAGCTGAGTAGGCTCAGGGTGGGTAAGACGTTAGTCAACTGGGTGGCAAACTGGTTGATGGGCAGAAAACAGAAAGTGGTGGTAAATGGTATACAGTCAGAAGAGATGCAAGTCACAAGTGGGGTACCTCAGGGATTAGTCCTGGGGCAAGTCCTCTTCAATATCTTCATCAGTGACATTGCAGCTGGACTGGAGGGTAAGGTTTGTCTGATTGCAGATGACACCAAGATCTGCAACAGAGTAGATGATCCAGATGGGGTGGGCAGAATGAGAAGAGATCTGGATAAACTAGCAAAATGGTCGGAAGAGTGGCAACTGGGGTTTAACGCAAAGAAGTGCAAGATCATGCACATAGGGAAGAGAAACCCTGAAGCCACCTATAGGCTGGGAGGGGAGTTGCTGACAATCACAAGGGAAGAAAGAGACTTGGGTGTCATCATCACCGATGACCTGAAATCATCCAAGCAGACCACTAAAGCAGTAGGTAAGGCTAGAGGGATGTTGGGGTGTATTAATAGGGGTATCACAAGTCAGAAGAGTGAGGTAATAATCCCTCTTTACAAGACACTGGTTAGGCCCCATCTCGAGTACTGCATGCAGTACTGGAGGCCACACCTTCAGAAGGACATTAGTCAAATTGAGGCAGTCCAGAGAAGGGCAACCAAAATGGTGCAGGGACTGTATCAGAAAACATATGAGGACAGATTAATGGAGCTCAGTATATATACCCTAGAGCAAAGGAGGGAGAGAGGTGATATGATTGAAACTTTCAAACACCTTAAGGGCATTAAAAAGGTGAAAGAGTCTAACATGTTTCAATATAAGAAAAATAGCAGGACAAGAGGACACAGCATAGATTAGAGGGAGGCCAATTACAGGGTAATGTGAGGAAGTTCATTTTCGCAGAAAGGGTTGTGGAAGCATGGATCAGCCTACCTCAGGAAGTGGTGGATATGAATACAATGCAGGGCTTCAAACAGGCATGGGATAGGCATAAGGGAGCAATACAGATGAGTATGAATAGATAGGCCATTGACAAAGCAAAGGCCAATGGCATATTTATAAGGTAGAAAAAGATATGGGCAGACTGGATGGGCCTTGCAGTCCTTATCTGCCGTCAACTTCTATGTTTCTATGTTTCTACAGTGTCTACAGTTTATTAAATTAGAGAAAATGTGATTCTAAAATATGTGACTGGTCTTGACTTTGCCTTTCTTAACTAATTTTACATGACATATCAATAGAGGCCAATGAGAACTGAGATATCTCTTGATCTAGAAACACTTAAAGGAGAAAGAAGAAAAAATCAGTGTGCTTCGGCATTGCTCAAGGTAGTTTTATTATCAGATACACTGGATGACAGCTGGGAAAGTTACTTACATTGAGCCCCTTCTGTAGTGACAGCCTTCCCTTTGAGAGACAGCTGGAAATGGCACTGACATATGTGTCAACCAAGGAGTTCTCAATTTCCAGCATTCCTGATTGGCTGATGCAGGTCATATGGCTTGCCAGCAACTTGGACATGCTTAGTGTGCGCTCCTTGTAAAATGTGATGTTCCACAATGTCAAAGTGGTGAAATGCTGAAGGGAAACTAACTTCCCAAAGAACTACTTCAGCGGTGTTCAAAACACAAGATTGTAGCATGTTCACCAAATGCAAATTTGGAATTGCCTCAACCTTACTTTACTGTATATAGTACTGTGTATTGGGATTATTTATCTGTACTTTCTTTTTCAGTAATTATTGTCAATAGTGATGTACTAGTTTTAGTCCTGCAATATCAGATAGAGATTATGTTCTGAGCTGTTCAGCCACCAGAAGGAGACCAAGATTTAAATGTTATTATCTAAAGGTGTGTGTAGACATAGCTCCTGATCTCCAAATAGTGAACATTTTGTGATATTATATTGTTGAATACATATTGTGTTTACCAGACATTTCACTAATATTAATTATAATGTTAATATCTGCACAATAAATTGTGCTTCCTTAATCTTCAAATTTTGGTCTGGATCACACCCCTCATATCTTTCCTCCCTCCTCTACTGGTCCCCTCCTTCCTCCAAGCTTCTTAGAAACTCCTACACCTGTTTGTTCTACATTCTGCAGGCCAACTCCTTTTCCATCCAGGTTGCCTTCTGCTATAGCTTACACTGCATTAGATCTATAATTTGTTCCTCCTTAGCACACTCTGTCCTGAAGTCTCTACTCTATGAATATGCAACACGTGTTCCTCTCCTTAGATCCCATCTCTCACACTTTTATTTCACTCTTTCTCTTCTGATTCCCATTGCTCCCCTCCCACTGCTGCTCTACTGGGCAGCTCCCAGCAGTTCTGCCTTCACTTCCTTGCCTTTCCTTGCCAGGTCTCGGTGATGCAAGCCAGGTCAGCTGAGCCAACAAGATCCGCAATAATAGCAGTCTTATTCCTAACAGATCTGGCATTGCATAACACCGCCCGAGTTGGACAAACCTCCAGAGGTTGTCCGACCTATCTGCCACCATTCGGCCCGGTGCCCACCCAGGTATGGAACTTGAACATAGAAACCTGTCTGGATTCCATTGCACCCAGGGTGCCTTCTGGACTTAATAACCCCTATACGATGCCCACGCTCATTCATCCTCACCTGTTCGCCACCCCCGCCCTCCCCACTCTCCTACGAACAATCCCCAGCACTCTACAGCGCTGGTAGGTCTCAAATTGCAAAGGAAGGGTATAAAAAGAGCAGAGGGCATGAAGAGAGGAGGATGAATAGTGCACCACTGTGGAACCTACAGGCCAACACATATTACTGCTAAAACTAAAACAAAATACATCAAATTAAACAAAAACTAATCCTCAAAACCCATACAAAAAACACATAAAATAAACAAAAATTAAAAATAAAAGTAATAAACAAAACAATAAAATAAATAATTAAAAAATAAATATAAAAATAAAGGGGACCTCTCACTACCCCAATACAAAAAATTCCCCCCCCCTCCTTCAGCCCTCTCACAGCAAAGGTGAGGGGAAAAAACAATCTTAGCACTCTCACTGCAAGGCAAAATAAAATCACATACAAACAAATAAAACAAAAAACATAGGTCTGAGGCTGTCTTATTATTAAAAGCCCCCAACTAAAAAGTCCTTAAACTTAATAACATTAATCATAAGCCCTACATAACAAAAGTTTGTAAAGTCTCAGAGTCAGTATATTTTCTTCATACTTCTGGCATTCAACCATTCAAAAATTCCATCTGGAAAGAAGCACTCTTCACCCAATGAACCCCAGGAGGATGCGGTTATGCAAACTGTCCCACCTACTTAGGATGCCAGAGACAGCCCGGCCTCTGCCAGGCTATTCTGGCACCACCTGGAGGCCCCCGAGAACACCAACCCACCAGCAGGCACTCCCCGGCCTTCCCAGGTACAGACAGCAGCACCCCACACCCACCTCTGGGACAACTGGGCCAACCACTCAGGTCCTTCTTCCTCTCTTCCTTCCCCGACACTCCACAGTCAAAACTCCCCGACCAAGAATTCAACTTTTTAAGTCCTGCGATCCACTGAGTTCAAAACAGGAAGCAAACAAAGTAAACAACAAAAAACATGCTCCTTTCCTTGGATCAACTCAATATCCAAATGTTTCAAATCCAAGTTTAATAAAGCCTCCTTCAATCTTTCTCGTCACCACAGCCCATTACGCTGTGACCAAGGAGACTCTCAGATCACTAAAACAGAACAGTGTCACTAAGGACAGTGCAAAATCAATGTCCAAATAAAATCTTCTCCACAGTTGCTCCCCCTTCTCAATACCACAGCTTCCCACGTCGGAAGTCTAAGCAGAGTTCAAGCATAAAAAGTCAAACAAACTTACTGGGGCAAACAATATAAAACTTTCGGCAGAGTCTTACTGTTCTTATTTCCGTGCTCCTGCCAATAGCCCCCGACTCCACAGCTTCTCACACTGAAGTCGGGAGGTCATGAGACACCAAAGAATGTTGAAAAGTCACCACGAAGGACGCCAAAGAGCAAAACGAATGCAGGACTCTAAAAACGAATGCAGGACTCCAGGACTCCAAGCAATAGAAGTGGGGCTCCAGAAAATGACCGAACAGGGCTCCGAGAAACGCTCCACAAAACCGCCAATCGCCAGACCGACAGAGCATCCCGAAACTCACGCTACTTCAGTCCAAACTAAAAATATACACAAAAAACTCAAAATCAACTAAAAATTTTAAGATTAACAAATCAAAAACAACGAATTGTGAAAATCAGTATTCAGGCTGGCTCAGCTCAGCTGCCATCTTTCTCACGTCACATAACGTATGTACACCATCATCAACCAACCAACATGGAATATACAAGAAACATACATTTATACAAGATACATGGTGTATGCTCTACTATAATGCCCACAATAGTGGATTCTGATATGCCTGTATTTTGAATATTAGTACAATGACTTTTTGATATATTAATTTTTGAGCCTATGTTATGAACGTGGTTTATAAAAGATTCTGTGCAATCATCCTTGATTGTCAATCTCTTATTAAAAGGCGCAAATCATCAGCATATGCAATGGTCTTAAGTTCTGGAATCATGCTATAGCCAATTCCACGAATGTTTGAAAAGTCTTGCATAATCCTCACCACTGTGTCTAATGTTAAAATTCATAGAAGGGGGCTAAGTGGGCAGCCTTGTTGCACCCTCACCTTGACAGGGCATCTGTTTCCCAACCATCTGTTGTTGAATGGCCTAACATAAGCCAAAGCATAGCACATTTGAATCCAGTGTATAAATAAAGGTGGTACTCCATATGCAGCCAAACACATCGATAGAAAGTCATGTGATACCTTATTGAAAGCCTTGGTTTGAGCTAGGCTCACTATAAAAACTGTAGAGTGCCCATGAGCTCCATTATGCAATATTTCCCTAATTAAAATTAGTGTATCAGTTATACGGTGGCCAGGCACTGAACAAAATTATGAGGCAGAAATCAAGGTGACCAAAATTGTAGCTAACCTATTACTAAAGATTTTAGTTAGAATTTTCAAATCAGTATTAAGGAGTGTGATTGGCCTCTAATTATTTGTATCAGATTTTACCCAATTTTTGAATAGGAAAATCACCAAACCCTCATACATTTTTTCTGCGATACGGTCTTCTGATAGAAAAGCATTAAACATTTTCACCATGTTTACAGGCATAGTTCCCATAAGACTTTATATAATTCTTCCCAGTAGACCATCAGACCCAGGGGATAGCTCATTTTATAGAGACCTTATCACTGATTTTAATTCCATAGTGATAATGTCTGCTATTAAAAGTTGTGTCTGGTCATCCCTTAGGCGTGGTAAGTCTGCTGCTTGTAATAAAACAAACATATGAACATTTTCCTGTACTGGAGTAGTGAATTGGTCCTTTATATGATGTTCTAATAAGGGCATAATCCCAATATTGTCACAATACAGTATGTTGTCCTCAGACTTTGATTCAGATATATGTCATCTAGAGAGTCTGGCCTTACAGTCCTCAAATAGATTTGTCTGGTCCTTCTTTCTTTGCGTTTCAAAATGCTGTTCTTGTAATTATTTTTTCCTATTATATCGGTAATGAAACATTTCTTCTTTAATCTCATTAATTTGTGCTGAGAAATCTTGAAAAGTATAAACTTGTAGAGAAACCAGATTATTCAGATGGTGTCTCAAAACCATGTACTTTTCACATATAAGTGCCTCTCTCTGATAGGTCGTTTGCTTGAAAAAATCAGTAAGGCACAATTTAGTGTCCTTCCTCCATAAAATGGGGGAATCATACATAAATTTCACTGATTGTTTGTCTCTAATAATGTATGTCAAATCCATTTAAACCTGGGAATCCAAAAGTAAGCTGGAGTTCACTCACCGTAGTCTTCTACCAGCTGCCCTGGGCGGGGACGAGGAATCCTGAGTCCTTATCAGGGCATGGTCAGACATTTCTAATTGAACGATTTTGGCCCGGGAAATAGGAAGAGATTTGGAAATAAACCAAAACTCAAATCTTGTTGATAATTTTCCTTTAAAAAAAGTGTGTTGTGGAGCTCTTCCCAGAACAAAATGGGAATCCTTTAAGGCTGCTTGTTTCAACAAATTTCATAAGCAAGTTGTGTCACAATAAGTCTTGACTGAACCAAGGCATTTGTCAGTTGATAACAAACTGATAGTAAAATCACCCCCCCCCAAAAAAAAAAATAATTCTGCCTGCTACTATACAAATAGGGTTCTATACATTTCAACAATCTCATCTGAAGTACATTTGTTTGGGGGCAAAAATGTTCACCACCCTACAAGCAAAACCTTGGTAATGAATGTTTAAAATTGAAGCCCTTCAAAGATCTAACCCTGTCAGCTTCTGCACAATAATATCATCATTCAAGAAACAAAGTCCCAGTCCACTACATTGATCAGATCCAAGAGACCAATAAGAGTCCCCCCGTAACTATTCTGAGGATACTTTCTGAGCTTCCTGCAGTTTGTGACTCCAGGTGTACTATAGGGAAAAAATGACATAATGAAATTGCTGTAACATAGCAAAAGTTGCAGTGTGTTTGATCCCAGATTTAATGCTGTTAACATTAAGGCTGGCTAGCATTATAGAAGGTGTTGAAGTGAAAGTGACAGTCAAGTTTTCTTTCTTCCAGACCGGGTCACCCATTTTCTATTAGCTGGTGCAGCTCCTGAGCAAATGGGCATAGTCGACTCTGGAGGTGGCTTACTCTGGGAAGTTTGAGCCAAAACATTGGAATCATTGTCCTCCATGGCCTCTCTCCAGTTCTGTAATACATCAAACTTTTTATCAGTATGAAGTGGTTCAACAACAGCCGATTTTGCCAGCTGGGAGGGTTGTACTCTTTTCTCTTTTGTAACAGATTGAAATGCATTTGGATCTAGAGGCAAGGCAATCAGTGGAGAAGGGGGGGAGAAATATCTGGATTTTCCTGTTACACAACTACCAGGCCTTGTTGAGAGGGAGAAGTCACCATAGAAGGAGACATAATAGGTACAGTAGTCATATACAATTCAGAGATGTCTGGAGAAACTACAGGATTAACAGCTTGTGAAGCCCGCTGCTGGAACGGGGGGCCCCTATTGTGATTGCACCACCATGTGTGGTTTTATTGCTTAGCTTTTATAATAATCCTGCTCAGTACAGGCATTTGAATTGTGAGTTGCCCAATGACAGGATTTAAAAGAATGCTTGTCCTCCCTACATAGGTTGCATTTGGGGGGTATGGTACAAAGGTTAGCTGTGTGTCCTATTTCCCCACAAAGGTAACATCTGATTTTGTCACAGTCCGTGTTCAGGTGTGATGGTGAACCACACTAATAACAAGAGTGAGGCTGCCTAGATGGAATAAAATACCCCTGTCCCTCCCCAGGTAAAAGCAGTTGTGGAGATGTTTTATCCACTGGTCTGTCTTCCATAACTGAATCTGGAATTTCCACCCCAGTCCAAAAACCATTATCATAAATTATGGGGACAGGCATCTCCTGCACTGAACAATGTTTCTCCAGCCAATATAAAATGTCATTAACATTCACACCTTCATTCCGAAATAAAACTGTAAATGTTTTGAAGGTGGTCTTCATGATAGGAATTGCAACAAACAGTCCCCACAGGGTAGAGTCTTTAACCTGGTAGTATGCACTTCAAAATGTATCTAGTAAGGTTGCATTTTGGAAGCTGATGTCAAAATTGTAATTCCTGGGGCAAGTATCAATGCATACAGGTCCACAGGCATAAAGCGCAGAGTCTTTTATATGTGTTTTTCCCACAAAGTTTCAATCACGAACCTGATCTAAACTACCCTTATAATGAAGCTGCACAACATAGCGTCTTTTGGCAGCTTCAGCCAGCTATTTAAACAAGCTGGCATAATTTGTTGGTGTGGCTGGTAGAACATTAGGCAAACCTTCTTTGGGTGATATATCAAAAGGTTCTTCCACAATATTATCAGATAATGCTGAAAAAGTACTTGAAATCCCCTGTTGGGGTTAACACATGTTCTCCACAATCTGGTGTGCAAGAATCTTCACTGTGGCTGATGAAGCTCTTAAAGTCTGAACAGCATCTCATTCCTGTGCAGATGCAGCAGCTGCCACAGCTGCCTGGTTACCTGTCTGGGCCTTCTTTGTAAGCTGTGCCAGTAATGCTGGCAATGAAGCATTTTGTATGTGTTCTGGTGTGCCTGGAGTCTGAATAGTAGGGCTGGGTATCCATTTGACCTCTGAAAAACTCCAGCCAGTGTTGTGCAATGCCACTTCAGGTGACCATTCAGCAGAGTTTAAATCCGGGGGAAAATAAATAGCATTATCAACATCAGGCACAGGAGGTTCTGAAGCAATCATCTTTGGTAACGAATCCTCTACAGCAAGTAAAAACCTTTTGCCAAGGGTACCTGAGGGATCAGGAATCTGTATATCAGTAAGAATCCTCAAAGGCAAATGAACTTTGGAGGGAAAACATTTGGGAAAATTAACCATCACCAAACAATTGGTGGACATGATTTTAGCATATAATGTTTTTCGGGTGAGCCGATGAACCACAAGTTAGGTCAGTTGCCACTGGCATAATTTAGCAGCAACCACATAAACAAAAATAGGTGTACCAGAATTTGACTTAATAATAGGAATCTCATCTCATCACCGAGTCAAAAAATCCTTGACCAAAAAAATGTCCATAAGTCCCAAGAATGGGACTGATACTGTGCAGGTGCCTTAAACTTAGACATTAGAAAAAAAGAAAAATAAAAAACCAAGGGATTTGTTATACCGAGGCCTCCATCCTTGATTTGTAGATATCTAAAATCTTGGTTTACCGGGTTCAATCAGCTTTCCCACAGCATCTGAAAAGAAATACTATAGAGACGGGTCTCATAATGTTTAGGCAAAGGAAACACAGAACTAAAATATGAAAACAAAGGTAGAATGCATTTCTTAATAATCAAAATATGCTTTTTCCTTGAAAAGGTCCAACACTTCCACAGCTGGACCTTATCTTGTGAGTAACTTCAGAAGGATTTAAATATTGCATTTGGGTAGACCCTTGGAGGTAGCTAGATTGTCTACTAGGATTTTATGACAGTTAAACTATTTTTAAATTTACAGGTGGCTGAGGAGTTGAAAAAGGAGCTTGCAAACTCTGCTTATCTTGGAAGTAACTTCACAAGGGTTTGAATACTGCATTTTGGTTGTCCCTTGGGGGTAGCTGGATTGACTACTAGGATTTTGGGACAGAAACTATTTTTAAATAATTTACTGGTGTGTAGGAGTTTGTGATAGTTAAACTATTTTTAAATAAGTTACTGTGGTTAAGGAGTTGTCATAGCAAAACCTGCAGTGTAAATTGAAACACAGACAGCCTCAGGTGCAGGAAATTGCTCCCCTCATTGTTTTCAGACCACAAAGTGTTGTGTTGGAACAGGAAAGGTTGCATCATAGCCATTGTCAACAAATTGCCCTGGGTGGAGATATCCAGACTAGATCAGATTACTGTAAGTTACTGGTGGCTACAATATTTAGAGACACAAAGCACATCTTCTTGACCTGGAAGGACACTACTTCTTTATTCAGCTGTGAGCTGTGTGAGAAATTCTATATTGCACTTGATATCTGCAACAACGTGCACTTTGGCTTAATTCTGTGGGAGGTGAAACTAACTACCCTTGGTAATTGCTTTTTATTTACATATTTATTTAGTGTTTAACCAAGAAGGGGCTTGCAAACTCTGTTTATCTTGTGAGTAACTGAGAAAGATTTAAATACTGCATTTGGGTAGACCCTTGAGGTAGCTAGATTGTCTACTAGGATTTTCTGACAGTTAAACTATTTTTAAATTTACAGGTGACTGAGGAGTTGAAAAAGGAGCTTGCAAACTCTGCTTATCTTGGAAGCAACTTCACAAGGGTTTGATTACTGCATTTTGGTTGTCCCTTGGGGGTAGCTGGATTGACTACTAGGATTTTGGGACAGAAACTATTTTTAAATAATTTACTGGTGCGTAGGAGTGTGTGATAGTTAAACTATTTTTAAATAAGTTACTGGAGGTTAGTTGAATTACTATAAAAGGCAGTACTCACCAGGGTGGTGGAGCAGTGATGTAGTTGATTGCTTCTAACAGTCACCTGTGGTTGTGGACTACCCACCCTCCCTTCCACACCGCCCACACCCCCAGGCATGGCATTTCCTTTATAGCCAAAGTTCTGACATCACTTCCTCAACAGGTCTTGGGGCAGAACTGTCATATTCTTAATAACACATCACAGTGTATAAAGGGTAAGTACACACCATCAAAAAAAACATATATATATATATTACATATTGTATATTATAAGGGAGAGGGATATGTGGGGAGTGGTGCAATGCACTGGCTGTGGGGCAGCAGTTTTCTGGAAGACATTCTGGAAACTGCGTTGCTGTCCTATTTTCAGGCAGCTGTCAGCTCTGAGGGAGGAGATTGCCCACCTCCAGGCTGAATTGGCAAGGACTAAGGAGGCCTCCCCCACCCAAAGAGCACCACTGCCACAACGACTGCCTCAGAGGTTGCCAAGTATGAAGAGCAGTTGGACCACAGTGGGTTCTGGGAGGGTGCGGGTGGTGGAACAGAGGTGAAGCCCCCTAGTTGTACCTCTACACAAATCAAAAGCCAGTCTGGCAGAGCAAGGTTCCTCTATGATGGCACCCTCAGTGGAGACCAAGAAGAATGTTGAGGACATCCACGAGGGAGACCCACAAAAGGGTGGCAAGGGACACCACAGGGGAAGGAAACAGCTTCTGATAGGGGACTCAATTGTTAGAGGGGTAGAACTGGGGAAGGGAGAGGAGAGGGAAGTAAGGTGCCTGCCTAGTGCCATGGCTTGGAGGGACAAGAAGCAAATCCTCACAATTGCAGAAGCAGCATCACAGGAGAGGGAACTAGATATCATTGTCCACCTTGGGACAAATGACCTAGCTTGGCATGGAATCAGTGCAGTGCAGGATGAATTTGTGGAGTTGGGAGGGGTCTCAGACAGGTAGCAAGCATGGTTACCTTCTCAGAGGTGCTGCCAGTCCATGGCAGGGGTGAGGCTAGGGTACTGCACACCATGCAGTTTAATGAATGGTTGCAAAACTGGTGCAGAGCACAGGGCTTTGGCTTCACTGGGGACTAGGGGTACACCTGGAGAGATGAAGGTCTATACTGGCACGATGGTCTGCATCTGTCCATGAAGGGAACCAAGCTCCTAAGCGACAGGTTTAAATGCTTCCTAGGCAAGCTTTTAAACTAGCCAAGGGGGGAGGTGCTGATAAAAGGCAGGAAATTTCAAGCCTCCCCCCACAAAACATGGCAGGTAGTAAGGTAAACACTAAGGTGCAGAGCTCAACAGAGGGCAGGACAGGGGTAAATGGAAAAATAGACAAGGGCAATAAGAGCAGGGATGGGGGAAAAAGGATAAAGCAAACATTAAATGGAGGGCAATGAGTACCAATGTCCATAGTCTGGGAAACAAGCTTCCTGAGCTAGTAGCCCTGATGGAAGATGAAAAATTGGATATTGTGGCAGTCACAGAAACATGGTACATGGAGAACCATGACTGGGATGTCAACATACCAGGGTACATAGTCTATAGAAGGGACAGGGAGGGTAAAAGAGGAGGTGGAGTAGCTCTATACGTAAGGGAAGGGATCAAAGCTACAGAACTAAAAAGTAAAGGGGGAGGACAAGAGGCACTGTGGGTCACCTTGGAGACAGGGAATGGCATCACAATCTGCACAGGGGTTGTATACAGACCCCCCATCTCAAAGGGAGGAAATGGACAAGAAAATGATGGAGGACATTCTCAAAATGGCTGAAAAGGGGGGAGATACTGTTGATGAGGGACCTGAATATGCCAGATGTTAACTGGATGACATGTACTGCAGCCACATCCAAGAGCAGGGTCATTCTCGATGCCCTGCAGGGAGCAGGCTTTAGACAGCAAGTGTTGGAACCCACTCGGGAGGGAGCAATACTAGACCTGGTACTCTCAAATGGAGAGAGGATTACAAATTTAGAAGTCAGTAGACATCTGGGAACAAGTGACCACTGCACAGTGTGCTTCACAATAAGCACAACCATGGAGACAAGCCACACAAAAACAAGGATACTGGACTTTAGAAGGGCCGACTTTGGCAAAATGGGTGAATACTTGTGGAATGCACTAGCAAATGGCCAAAAAGAAGAGGTGGAAGAACAATGGAGAAAAATCAAAACTGCTGTCATAGAAGCAACAAGCCTTTGTGTGAAACAAATAAAGAAAACAAAGTGGAGTGAAAAACCACTATGGTTCTCAAAAGAGGTGGCAGGGAAGGTTAAGGAGAAAAAGGCTGCATTCAAAAAGTATAAGGAATCACAGAAGGAGCACAACACAGAACTGTATCAATTAAAGCAGAAAGAAGTGGGGAAGGCAGTCAGAATAGCAAAGGCCCAAACTGAGGAAAAAATAGCCAACTCAGTTAAGAAGGGGGAGAAAACCTTCTATAGGTATATTAGGGAGCATAGAAAGGTTAAGGGAGGAATAGTGAAGATTAATAAAGAGAGGGAGGTGGGCAGAGGAGACAGTGAAAAGGCAGAGATACTGAATGAATACTTTGCTCAGTATTCACAAAAGAAGATGAGGAGGAGTTACCTAAAACCAGACAATAGAAGCACTCTGGGTGGGGATTGACACCAGTCCATTTGCAGAAGAAAGAGTCCTGAAAGAACTCCTAAAACTAAAGGTGGACAAAGCAATGGGGCCTGACGGATTCACCCCAGAATCCTAAAAGAACTAAGGGAGGACCTAGTGACACCACTGACCACACTTTTTAACAAATCATGGGAGGATGGGTGGTACCTGAGGACTGGAGGAGGGCAGATGTGATTCCCCTTCACAAAAGTGGGAGCAAGGCAGAAGCAGGAAGCTACAGACCTGTAAGTTTGACCTCAGTGGTAGGAAAAATGATGGAATCACTGCTGAAAGAAAGAATTGTTGAGTACCTAGAGGCCAGTGGGGCAAAGGACCCAAAGCAGCATGGATTTACAGCAGGAAGGTCATGTCAGATGAATCTAATTGATTTCTTTGACTGGGTGACCAAAGTAATAGACCAAGGAGGGGCTGTGGATATGGCCTACCTAGACTTTAGCAAGGCATTTGACACAGTCCCGCACAAAAGAGTAATAATCAAGTTAGCCAGCCTGGGAGTGGGTTCCATGGTGGTAGCCTGGGTAGCAAACTGGCTGCACAACAGGACACAGAAGGTAATAGTGAATGGAACACATTCCGAAGAAAGGTGGGTTACTAGTGGAGTACCTCAGGGCTCATTACTGGGTCCAGTCCTCTTTAACATCTTTATAGGTGACATTGCAGAGGGTCTAGAGGGAAAGATATGCCTCTTTGCAGATGACACAAAGATCTGTAACAGAGTTGATAGACAAGGAGGGGTAGAAAGGATGAGAAGGGACTTGGCAAGGTTGGAGGAATGGTCAGACATATGGCAACTTAGATTCAATGCAAAGAAGTGCGAAGTAATGCTGGGAAACAAAAACCCAGGAGAAGAGTACACAATAGCAGAGGAGGTACTAACAACAACAAAAATGGAAAAGGGACTTGGGGGTAGTCATATCAGATGACCTAAAAGTGGGTAAGCTATGTGACAAGTCAGTAAGGAGAGCCAGGGGGATACTGGGATGCATAGGATGGGGCATCACAAGTAAAAAAATGGAAGTGGTTATCCCTCTGTACAGACAGTTGGTGAGACCCCATCTGGAATACTGTGTGCAGTTTTGGAGACCCCATCTATGCAAGGACATAGACAGGATGGAAGCAGTCCAGAGGAGGGCAACTAAAATGGTGCAGGGTCTGCATCAGAAACCATATGAAGAGAGACTGAGAGAGCTTAATATGTATACCCTTGATGAAAGGAGGACGAGGATATGCTAGAAACTTTAGTACCTCAAGGGAATCAACAAAGTCCAGGAAGGTAGCATCTTTCAGAAAAGAGATGTGTAAGAACAAGGGGCACAATTTAAAGATAGAGGGGCGGCTCAGGGTAATGTGAAATTTTTTCACGAAAGAGTAGTGGATGCATGGAACCGCCTTTCTGGGAGGTTGTTGGGTCTAAAACAGTGGGGGAATTTAAACATGCATGGGACAGACATAAGGCAATTGTAGTGGGGGGGTTGCAGGAAGTAGGCTGTTGGTTAACTAGAATCTGCAGCTTATCCAATAGGAAGGGAAATTGGCAGACTGGGTGGGCCAAGTGGTCCTTATCTGCTGTCAAAGTCTATGTTTCTATGTTTCTATGTTTATTCTCACCCATTTCAATATGCGGTTTCCAGTTTAAGTCAGCCAAATCATCATTGCCAAAAATACACCCCAATATTTTAATAGGATGGGGCGTAATAGTAATCTGCCCAATAGAGGGTTTGAAAGATCCATCACCCAAAAAAATCCCAGTACTCTTCTCATAATTCACCGAAGTCCCAGAAATTTTACTGAATTGTGCCAAAATGTCCAAAGGTAAAATGCCAGATGCCAGATTGTGTAACAGGAGACACATATCGTCAGCATAAACAGCTAAAACTTGAGAAGGGATATCAAAAGCTGGTGTGAGATACAAACTATTCTGATGATGAAGGAGCTCCCGAATTAAAGGGTCTAATGCAAAGGTGCACAATAAAGGGCTAATCAGGCAACCCTGCCGAACTTCCCTATGAAAATCAATTCCATCACCCAATAGGCCATTAACCAAAGGCAAATTACGAGCTATAGTATATAAAAGCTCAACCCAGGTCCTAAGTTTTTCAGAAAACCCATATCGCTGAAGAACTTGAAATAAAAAGCCATGGGAAACTTTGTCGAAAGCTTTAGCTTGATCCAATGATAGTAAATACCCTGTGAGATATCCCAGATGACTGCATTCACAGATATTTCTAAGGAGAGTCAAATTTTGTTGAATGTTCTGACCTGGAATAGAACATGTTTGCACAGGAGGGATAAGCGTTGTGGCAAGGTGTTGGAGTCTGTGACATAAGATAGCCAAGAAAATCTTATAATCTGTATTCAATAAACTAGTCGGCCTCCAATTTCCAACAATGTGCTTGTCACCCTTCTTGAACAAAATGATTGTCAGGGCATCAGAAAAACCTGGAGGCAGAGAGGTAGTGGTGAGAATCTCATTGTATAATTGAGTAAAGATGATATTAAAATCATCCACAAAAAATCTATATAATTCATTTACAAGGCCATCCGGGCCTGGGGAAATACCGGTTTTTAAATGTCCAATTTCCAGCCTGACCTCAGCCTGAGTGATGGGTAGGTCCACAGCCCGAGACTGAGGAGGGGTCACCTGAGGTGGCCCGAAAGAAAAGAGTTCATCCCAATTACTCATTGGTTCGAAAGCCGAACCATGTTGCCCCTTTAAAAAGAGTTGAAATACACTTAACATTTCAGCATCAGTGGAGTTCAGTGTGCCAGAGGGATCATACAGACTGCCCATAAGCTTTTTGTTCAAAGCTTGTTTGCAGGCAGAAAATGGGTCAGAAACAGGGGAAGACTTGAGTCCATAAGACAGATTATCATGAAGCGACAGGCCTTCCCATAGTGGAAATTTCTCATTTTATTCTGAATTATTGAAATTTGTTCCTGGATTCTAATGTCCAAGGAAGTGGAAGGACAGTAACTTATAAAACTGAGCCCAGCGTCCCAAATAAGTGATATACTCCTCAGACTGCACAGTTTTAATAAAGGAAGTAGAAACACGCTGAAACTCAATTTTGGTGTCAGCCCACCAATCTCCCCATGAATCATACATCCCAGCCACTGACTGCCATCTGTCCAGTGCCTGAAGAAGGGCCTGCTGAAACTGGACCTGAGTGAGTAAAACAGGGTCCAGTTCCCATCTAGCAGAAAAGGCAGGAAAATGTGGGGGAATGCAGAAGAGAGAAAAACACACTTTTAATAAATTGTGGTCAGAAAATTCACAAGGGGTCAGACCAAAACTAATGGGAATTAAATAACAGGAAGAGAGCACAAAATCAATTCTAGTAGCTAAGCTACCTCATCTATAAGTAGGCCCCGAGTCAGAATGAAAGGCTCTATATGTATCTGATAAGGAGGCCTTTATAATGAGTTTATGCAAAGCATGAGAATCACAGTACACTTTAGTTGTATCTGATTTTTAAATTTGAAATCCAAAACACAGTTAAAATCGCCCTACCATATAATATGTCTAGGGGAAAAAAAGGTAATGCTCAATTGCATAGAAAAGGTCTATCCTGGCAGATTTGACTTGGGGGCATAAATGTTTATCAGTCGGAGAGGATATCCTTTACAAAAACAATCTAGGAGCAGGGCCCTGCATGGAACTAGATCCACCAACTGGAGAACCTGTACATGAGTATGAAAAAAATTATTCCCACTCCATCAGCTGCATCGGGGCCATAGGACCAAAAGGAAGGCCCTTGAATCCACAATTTTTTAATGTAGTTAACATTAAACGAGGAAGTAAACCGGGTCTCTTGCAAAAAAAGGATATCTGCAGGTAAAGATTTCAAAAAATGCAAGAGCCCCAAATGCTTCCATGAATTTTTGATACTACAAGTATTCAAGGAAATGAGAGTTAAAGAAGCCAGAGAAAAAATAGGTTAGAGCTTATCCTTTTTGCACTTATGGACAGATTTTTTCTTAGACTCCAATAAGTTGGGCCCCCCTTCATCATTAAGTTCCATATCAGACAAAGCTCCAGATTGAACAGAAACATCAGATTCTGAATCCCCATCCTGATCCTGCAATGCCTGAAAGGAGTTTTGGATGGGGGAAGTAGTGGCTGTAACCAATTGCTTAGTGTGAGACCTTGTCACCCTTCGTGCATGAGGTATTTGAAACTCTGAGTCAGGGGAGTCAGAAGTGGATGTGCTGGATAGTGAAAGTCCCACACTCTCAGAAGGCTGATGAGCTGTTGGAATATCAGCCCTCGGAGGTGTCTTGGAGGACCTAGGCTCAGGACCACTGGCTGGAGCTCCAGCTAAAGATTCTGTGGCAGGGAGGTCTGGATCAGAAGGATCAGTGTCTTCTGATCTAGGCCTAAATCTATCTTGTGCTTCAGAAATGAGGGTTGCCTCATCAAAACCTCCCCCTGAATTATTTTGACCAGTATATGGGCATTGGTGATAGGCATGGCCTTGAGCATCACACAGGTTGCAACGGAAAACTTTTCAATGGGTTCCTCTGTCATGATCTAGCTCTCCACAAAGTGCACATTTGATTTTATCACACGCACTACTTATATGACGGGCAGTACCACACTTGTAGCAAACTTTGGGCTGGCCAGGGTAGAAACATACCCCCTATCTTACCCCCCAAAAAAGCTGTTAGGGATATGCTGGATGACCTCCCCCACAATACATAGCTTAATATTGAACTTCCAGCTCCCTGTCAAAATACCTTCCCCATCAATAATGGGCTCAGGAGGCTCCAACATAGTGCACTTGCTCTCCAACCAATACAAAATATCCCCCACATTTACCCCTTCATTATGGAACATAATATTAACAGTTTTAAACAGAGGTTTAGTAATGGGAATAGCCCAGAACAGAGTCCAAAATGGAGTTGACTTCAGAGCATCATACTTCAACCAAAATTTATCCAGGTCTGCAAAAGACCAAAAGCTGATATCCAAGGTGTCTTCCCCTCTAATGTTAATGAGGGCAAATATGTCAGAAGCTTGAAAGTTTGTGGAATTTTTAAGCAATCTCCGTGCTACAAAACAATGGTCTGGGTACTCCTGGAGCCCCCGTATCGCAGGTGGACAGCGTTCTGTCTTGGAGCCTGATCTAGTCTGTTGTTCTTAAATAAGTCAGAGAAATGAGGACCAGTATGAAACTGTTGTCTCCGAGAAGAGGGGGGGAGGCATTAGGGATCTCAGTCCTATCTCTCTGAACAGGGACTGACTCAGAGGAAATCAAAGGCTCTCTTTCATTACCTGAAAGTCCGGTACCGAAGGCTCCAAATCCGTAGTACGAGCAGAAAGTCCAGAAACCCGAGTCTCCTGTGATGTAAAAGTAATCCATTCTAAATTCAGCAGCCAGTGACCATCCTGGAAAGTCCATCCAGCTTTAGTAATCACTGATTCCTTGCTCTGGTCCCCAGTAGGGAAAGAGCCAACAGCGAGACTTGAATTCCGCATTCCAAGATGCGGAACAGCCGATGGATGAGTCACCGCCAAAACCTCCTCAGTGCAGCGTGAAGGGCAAGCCACTGTCACAGCTAAGGAATCCTGAGTCAAGATGCTGCTAGCTCCAAGTTTCTCCACTGAAGGAACAGGCTGCATCAGTAGTTCTTCAAGGGGCAAGGCTACAGTCTCCATGATATGAACTCCCGCTGCACCGTCCAACCGTGCACATCTCCAGGCTGCCCCACAGATACATCTCCAATGAGAGCTACAGTCCAAGGCACTTCCAGCCCAGGTGATTCCCCATAAATCTCCATAACCACTGCAGGCATAGCGTCCTCCATCGAAGGCTGAGCACAGTCTGCCATGTTACAGACTAGCACCGACAGCTCCCCCTATCGCCAGCAATGCAGTAGGGGAATTTCCCCAGTGTCCTGGCCAAATTTCCTCCAGTCACTAAAAATGCCACTAACAGCTTAATTTGGTTCAATGTCAGTTAGCATCCATCTGCATCCCACTCCCCTGGGACAAGGCTGAAAATAGGCAGAAGTGTCTAGTCCTCCTTTCCCACTCAGCAAAAACTGAAAAAAAACCCCCAAAAAAACGATAATGACTATGCAGATTTCTGGAGCCCATCCTGTGTGGCCACTTCTGACCCCAAGCCCCTGTTTTATTAATACAGCCACTGAGAGCCTATCTCTTTTAACATCTAAATCCTAATGCCAACACCAGGAGTTCATCCCTGGTGGTATCCTCGTGTGTTTGTTTGCAGGGGATGCTGGGAGCCCAAACCCAGTTCTGCTGATGTCCACCAATTTTCACACCAGGTGCCTAACCCTAGTATCAGAAAGATTTAATGTAAAAAAAAAAGCTATAATTATGTGGTAACAATAGCACAACCCTGCTGCCACTGAAGACCCCCTCAGTTTCAATGCCAAGTGCCTAACCCCAGTGTCAGAAAGCTGTCATACAAAAAGAAACTTGCATCCACCTGTACCCAACCCAGCTGCAAACTCCCTGATTCCTACACTGGATACCCAACCCAGGTTTTAGACAGATATGCTGATGGCATACAGCACTCCTACTTTTCTTTTCAACATTCACTTACCCATATTCGAAAGCCCCAGGCTGCATTGGGCAAGTGCCTGCACTGCACAACTGAGATGTGTTGGCACAAAATAATGGTATATTCAGAAGAGGCACTGTGAGATGTGATCGGGTATGCCTGGTTGAATATCCTGAACATGCACAATTGTGCAGTGGGAGATGTGTGATGCAGCAGGTGACCTGAGCCCTATGCAGACCATAGAGAAATGCATGATAGGCAGCCACATGCGTGCTGCACAAAATTGCAATATTCATCCAGAATACGCAAATAGCTTCATTGCACAGTCTGAGCCCATTCCCCAAATGTGCAGCTCATTACTGGAATGTATTCTGTCCATTTGCATACCCCAGGCATGCACAGTTCCAGCTTTGCGGGGCTGCCCCAACACTCCACAAAGATGAACAGGAGGTACTGCAGCCAAGCAGGTAAGTGTGATGGAATGTTTGTGAGTGGATGGACTGTATTGGCCTGGGTACAGTGCTGTTATCTTTAGCCATGTACAGGGTTGGACTGGGTTACAGGGGACCCACCTGGACAGTAGCCACAGGGGCCCACTTGGCAAGCAATGGGGAAGCACAGGGTGACACAGTCTGATAGGTATACCAAATGCATGTGACACACAAGCTCCATATACAGAGTACAAATCACTTGCAGTGCCCCACACACCCCTGTATGGGAGGAACATGGTGAAAACTGCAACGAATAGCAGTGTGCAGAGAGTGACCAGGTACCCGAGTGGGTGTGTCCCACCTGTGTGCACCTATGGTGTACCACTGTGCGTGTGTGCCACAGGTCAGTCCCTGGCCCATGCCAGGCTGCCACTTGTACCCCAAGGCAACCTGGTCACTGTTGTCCCAGACATCACCCTGGGTGCATGCCACTACCGGGTGGTGCCCTGCAGTCTACATGGGTGCAGGCCATGGTTCCTGGTATATGTGCTGCAGTGTGGCCATCTGCTCTGCTGGTGTGCTAGGGGGAACCTGACAGCACTGGCATATGGCAACTGGGTGTCTACATCCTGGATGTGGTGTGGGGGATGGCTCTCTGGACAGTGCCCATGGTGTACCAGCACCTGTGGCTTTGGGTACTTCTGTCCTGACATGTCTGCTGTGTATGGATGCCTGGAGCACACCCTGGTACGCCTCCAAAGGCTGTCTCAGGATGGCCTGTCTGCAGTTTGTTATGCCTGGGTTATATACCACCAAGTGGCCCACATTTAACCGTAATCTTACACACAGTATTAGTACCTTACACATTTTTATAATGTTTATCTTGTTTTATTACTTATGTTAGTGTTATTTATTTATATTTTCTATGCTTATATCTGTCTCAAATACATTTACCTATATGATATGTTTCTGCCATATATTCTGCTATACTCATAATCACTCAA
Organism: Neoceratodus forsteri; assembly: GCA_016271365.2. Classification (NCBI taxonomy): domain Eukaryota; kingdom Metazoa; phylum Chordata; order Ceratodontiformes; family Ceratodontidae; genus Neoceratodus; species Neoceratodus forsteri. Next base: position 482,647,988 of record CM028137.1, on the reverse strand, counting down.
CTTTTGTAGTTTTGTGGTTTTCCACTATTGACACGTTGTATGCTTTTCTGATGACATTGCATGTGTTCTCAGCCTCACTGTCTCCATTGAGAGTGATAACAGATTGCAGACTATGAATTTCCATTATTTAGAGATTCAGAGATTCATTCTTTCTTACTTTGCAACTTTATTTCCTATGTAATTGCCCAAGGGAGCCACCTTATTTACATGCCTTATCCAATGCTGTATGTTTATCACACAGTATCTGTAACTGTACTCATATATTTGTATGCACATCAGTTCCTCAGAGAAAGAGAGAGACCATCCTCAAGGAATGGTGGTAAATTGGCTCCCCTGTGTTTGCTTTGTTTCACTTAGATGCCCCTCACTTTACTCAGTTTCACTCACTGCGCTGCCTTACTCCATTCTAATTCTTCCGGTAGTGAGTAGATTTGGCACAGCACTTCTATCTCCTTTCATGGCTCCACTGAGTGAGCTGTCAATGAAACTTCATTCATAGACAGCTCAGTTGGTGGGCCAGCCATGGAGGAGAGAGGAGGGCTGTGCTGTCTGCCGCTGCTGGAAGGATTGATGGGTGGTGGGGGGTTGTGTGGGACACCTGGCTGCTGGGGAGGCTGGGTGGGGGCACTGGATCACCAGGGATTTATTGGAACTGGGGATTGCAGGAGGTTTAATTACAAAAACACTAGACCACCAGAAATTTTTTTTAACAGGAGAAGGAGATACGGAGGGATGCGAGTGGGGGGGATGTTACTGTACATTTCTGTGGCAGGTGGGTTATTACCAGGTGGAGGGGAGGGACCACTAGCCACCATGGATAACTATTTACATTTGGGACAGTTGGGGGGAGAACCGCTAGCCACCAGGGATTTTTCTATACATATGGGACATGTGGAGGGAAGGACCACTAGCCACCATGGATAATTATTTATATGTGGGACTGCTAGAGGGAGGGACTGCTAGCCACCAGGGATTTTTCTATACATGTGCGACAGGTGGAGGGAGGGAGGGACTGCTAGCCACCAGGGATTTTCTGTATATGTGGGACAGGTGGGGGGAGGGACCGCTAGCCACCAGGGATTTGGTTATACCTGTGTAAGGTGAAATTTCACCCACGGATGGAAAGCAAAATTTCACCACGGAAGGTGAAATGTTGCCCTCAGAAGGGGATATTTTCCATAGGTGAAATTCTGCCTTCCCCAGGGAAATTTTGCGAAGTGTTCTGCAATGCGAATTTGACCACTTCGTTGGCACTCCACGGTGAAATTAAAATTTGCTGCATCACTACATATTCACCAAGAGTCAGGGGATCTTTTGCTGTAATTTGTCATTTCTGATTTTCTTTACAGCTGGATGCATAGAAGCACTGAAAGATGAAGTGACCTGATCAGGGTTACTCAGTAAGTAGGTGGCTATGATGAGAGCTGAGGCTAAATCTTCTCGTTCTGAAGCCCGTGCTCAAACCTCAAGGCCCCCATACAGTGCCTCCATCCTTTTTAGTATCCAGGCTGAAACAAAAGTAAAGAAAGAAACTGTAAAGTTCACTTTAAAATATGCTGCTGTTAACTGGACTTCTAACACATCTACTGACAGCACATTGTCATTTTGAGCCAAGTCAGCTTTTCACTTAACTAACAATCTGTGCAGAAAGGGCCATGCATTACTGTGAAACACAGGAACAATCAGCTGCTCAATTTAACTTACCTTATTGAACAACTTTTTACCTACTTTGCTGTTCTATGTTCAGAGACAGTTTCAATAAAACTGAGAACAAGGGTATTGATTCAGAGTTGGAATGCTCATAAAATGTGTAATCAGAATCATCAAATACAGTATTTTCCCTTTAGTAGCTATAACATACACAATCTCAAAAACATGGTACAGCACAGCAGCAGTTATGAGCAATAATGTTTCTGCCACAGCATCTCCATTTTTTTTGAGTGATGAAACTGGTGTTTATGAAAGGAGGGGGATTTATGGCAGTGAAGATTGAAGCTTTCTGTTTATCTATACAAGTCAGGTACAGTGCTGGCAGGAACTCTGTCATTGCTGTTCTGGTGGATCCATCACTTCTTGGGTTACAATAGAAAACTAGAAATAGTAGTCACCATGCTTATTTAGTTTAAGATCTCTTTGAGTAGTGAAATGAAAATTGTGTTGCATTACATGCTGTTGGTGTCTTATATCACTGCCTGTCTACTGAAACCTGGGTGGAGTCCTGAATATATTTATCTCAGTTGTAGCCTGAGCAGAAAAGCAGCAACAGCAAGAAAAGTAAGATTGTTGCCTACTGTTCCACCAAGTCTCAATAGGGATGTGCAGTGGACCATGTCAGAGATGTATGCTGTGCAAGTATTACCAGACCAAGAGAGTGGTCTAGAAGCTGTTCACAACATGCCTGACCCAACTGTGGCTTGACTTAGGACCCTGAGTTCAATCAAAAATTTCCTTTTCTTTTTACTTTCTTATAAAACATCCCATTACCCAAACTCCTTTTTGTTTTGATTTACAGTACTATCATTAAGACTTTAAGGAAACTATTATGTGTATAGGCCACAAACTCTGTCCCCTTGTTCCATCTGGAGAAAAACAAAATTCATTTAATTGCAAAAACTGCTGGGGCACAGAGCAGTACGTGTGCCTCATTTTCCATTACCCTTCAACTCCTATGAGCTGGTCCCACAATCATCACAATCCCACACTTCATCTGTCCCCTTTTTCCATCTGAGACAAAATTCAATTTCACTGCAAAAACAGCTGGCATTTAAAACAAGTTCTAGCCAGAGCCGATAGGGCTGTGAAGAGCTACCAAATAAGTGAATTAATTTTCTTATTGGTGCCATATAGTGTTATTTAGTCACAATCATCACAGTGCTACCAGATCCAGATAACCATTTTCTCATTACAAGCCCTCATTTTTCCTGTATTTTCCCTGTAGAGGCAACATCAAATCCCTGTATAAATCCCTGTAGATTTTTCCATAAGCCACTAGTTCCTTATTTGTGACTTTGTTGTTTATTTAAATGTAATATGTTGGCAGCCTTTTATCAGGACAAGGTCTCTGATTTGCTGTTTTGTAATGATTTGCATATGCAGCCCATGATGCTTTGCATTGTGTGGGCATGTGTGATTTTGTATAAAATGATATGTCAAGCTGACAGTGAAATCGCTGGTGAATGACCTGGCAGTCACTGAATTGCTGTTCCTAAGTAGCAGTGATGTCACAGTCAGTGAGGCCACAATGCTGGTGATGTAGTGGGGGCAGTATAGCTAGCTATGTCAGCTGCCACACAGAGTACTGTTCCACAGATCATACATATTAACATCAGGTAAACAATCTAATTAAACAAAGGGAAAAGATAAGTACCTCAAATATAAAAGGTAATGGTTGACTGCTTTTAAAATCTAATATTAGTTTTAGGCAGTACACAAGCTCTTTAACCCACATGCCTAGTGCGGGGATAGAACCCACAGTCTTCTGATCTTCCAGTCTCAGAGGCCAGTGTGTATGCTATTGTTTGCATCTTTCATTTGTTAGTTTTTACACAAATTCTCTCAGACATTTTTCTGACCACCTGACGGAATCTTGAATGTGTTACATAAATGTTATTTTCTTCAAGGCCCTGATCCGGCAACTAAATACACACTCAGTACATCATATTATAAAATGAGAAAAAAGTCTTCTGTTTCCCGTGGTTCCCTCCAACTTGTAATACAGAAAGGAATGCCAGTCAGCTAATGAACTGGAATTCCACTGTCTGTCATCTGACACTGAGTTTGACTTTCGTTTTCACAAAAAAACCAAAGGAAATGAGTTAGCCCCTAGGTTGCTGAAAGAAATAGAACAAATCTGTTAGACTGAGCCAGACAGATGATAGAAACAGCAGTTTAAAAAGTTTTTTTTTTTTAATATCCTGAGAAGTTCTGAGGTACAATACAGTAGCATCCCCCTTCCCACTTCAGATGCCTTTAACATAGAGCAACAAATAGCAAAAATCAGAAGGGGAGTGCACTACTTTGCAGCTGTGGAGGAATACATACAAATGTCTAAAATGGAAGTTCTAGGAAAAAACATTTTTAAGCTACAGATGACAGAAGGACTGTAGGCTCCATCCACAGCCTAAAAAAATGGGATCACTCTTTGGGGCCCAGAGCATTGTGTACACCATCTTCCATTACCCTCAACTCCTATAAGCTATTCCCACAAAGCTACATTAAGTGGGGCGAACACTGTGGAGAACATTGTATTGCAAAGCAATTATTAAGGACAGTGGAATAGCACTGATGATACAGTTTGGGGACAAGAGAGATATACGAGAATACTAAGCAATCGTAGTGTGGGCTCTTACCCCACCAAAAATTGCATCACCATCATCAGTGCTATTCTGCCTGCCTTAACTCCAGCCTGCCCACACAGTGCTCAGCATGTTGCTCATCCTAACACATAACGGGACCTTAGTGAGAGCAGCAAGATTTGTGAGCCTGGCAGACAGGATGGCCCATTGTTTAGGTTTTCTGCCACCATGTTCTATGCTTCTGTAACAGAAGTAGGGGTAACACACTGTTGTATCTAAAGATTTAATTTGTAATCATAGTGTGGTAAGGGCAGAAGGGAAGCAATTCAAAGGAGGGACAGAGGGAGAGGTAATTTTTATTATGGCTGTGGGTGGAGCCTACAGCCATCTTACTATCCGTAGCTGGAAAATGGAGAATCGTGGAACACGTTTTGCACTTTTCAATGTATCCTTCCATGCCAACTGAAATAAAATACTCCTCTCTTTCTGTTAAGAAAGTAGGAGACATAACACCAAGCTGCTTATCATGTGCCATTAGGAAACTGAAACAGCTTGATAAATATTTGTTAAATATTTATTTCCTATTAAACTGGAAATTTGTTTACCTCCTTTGGAATGCAACAACTTGCACTTTTAAATACTTAGCATTTAAAAAGCTTCTTGCTACTAGTTTCACTTGGGAATGTATTGTCTTTCAAGAAAGATTCATACCTCATACTGTAAATGTCATCCCTTTCCCAGCAAATCTATAATTTACACTGTTTTTAACTCATTCTCTCCCGGTGGCCATTTTAGGTCGGGTTCTGCAAGGATGGTTCTGAAGCTATATGGCGGCTATGAGACCGATGGAGTTAACCTCTAAAGACACTATCTGATAAGTACTGACTCAGACATATGCCAGGTCTTCAGTGAACTACCCAGACTGAATATGTAGCAATCGGCAGGCATTTTCTACTATGCTTTTTGGGAAAAAAATATATTGAGCTACAGCAAACACACACATACATGCTCACTGTCCACACCCTCCTCATGGCCACAACATTCAAAAATAAATACTGCATTCTAATATGGTATAAAACTATAAAGAAACTGTTTGTTTATGTTAGTGAATGCAGTGAAATTCAGGTCAGAGTAGATTTCTTTTAAATATTTCTTATCCTATATTTTGTATCCTGGATACACACACACATACACACACACACACACACACACACACACACACACACACAGACACACACACACACACACACACTCTGTACACACCATCCTCATGGCCACAACATTCAAAATAAATACTTAATTCTAATATATTATAAAACAATAAAGAAACAGGTTATGTCAGTGAACACAGTAAAGTTCAGTTTAGAGTAGATTGCTTTTAAATATTTCTTATCCTATGTATTGTATCCTGGATAGCGCAGAGGAGATGCTACATCTCATTGTCATAGGGATCTTCATTTACACGGTTTTGCACTGTATTCACTCAGGCTGTCCCAGATTAGATGCAATATCTTGTTTTCAGTGGGGTCATGATTTTACCATTTTGATAATGTATTTCTTCAGGGTAGCCTAGTCCAGGGCCCCCATATTCAAAGGAGATGCACGGAGCATCCTGGTGGAAAAGGGATATGTGCCGTGCAACTCCAACAATGCATCGTAGCATGATTTTCAAATGTGCAAGATGTGCTGGCTGGAAGGGAATGGGCAAGGGTGCACACAAATATCATTCCGTGCAAGTCGAGGGTGCATTCACATGCATATGCCATGCTGAGGCGTACTCAGTGGGAATGCATCTCTTGCAGTCCAGAGCATGGCAGCTCATAGTTAGGCCATGAATAGCTGGCCTAACCTGTCCAACCACCAACAGGTGGGCTGCGGGAGTGCACCTGACCTAGCAGCCCTGGTGGACTAGAAGTACCCACTCACATTCCCAGTCGATCCAACTCCATACCTGAAGAGATACAGAGTGTAAGTCCACCCCGGACCCAATAGCGCCAGAGGAAACCATGGTCCATATCCATAGCATAAAGGACTCCCACTCACTGACTTGGTACACAGACACCCCTGCTCCCCCCTTTCCCAACTCATTGTGGAGACTGACACTGCCCTCCACACCATGCCATGACCAGCAGCCTATTGCACTGGACCGGGCTGGAGACCTGCCCTCTGGAATGACCCAAGTGGCTGTACCATGCATTGTGGCACTATGCAAGCTCCGGACCCACCAGTGTATGCAGCTGTGTGAATGTCCATGGAAAAGCATAAGAGAGAATTGATATACCTCCAATGCATGCCTTGTCAATGCTGTATCTTCTTGCTGTCAAACACTGCTGCAAGCTCACACTCTCCCTCATTCCCCTGTGTAACATGCCACTCTCCAGACTGCTGGGTGCCATGGGGTGTGGTATCCTGCAATGCCATTTGCAGTGTATGCTCAAGGCTATGAATAGTGCATCCGCAGGTCCCCAATTGTACAAATGAGTGGGAGATTGGCTGTAACATGCCTGTTCTGGGACCTGTGTGAATGGTACAGCATCGGTTTCTACCCACACTGAGCAGTGCAATGTCACCAGGGTGATGGATACGCATGCGAGCGCCTGAGGTGTATGGCCATAAGCATTATCGCCCACACACAGCTCTTGCCTGTGTATGACACATTCCAGTGTACTACTGCCAGTGCTCTGCCACCCAAAAATAAGATGCCATTTCTTCTCTGAACTATCTTGGCTAAATATATAGCAATCAGCATGTATATGCTAGGAAAATACATTATAAAAATGTGTGAAAGGAAGACCACATTGAAACTGCCTCTCAGCAGATCTGCATTGTGCAAATTCATTAGAAATAATGGGTAAAAGCATCCCAAAAACTTTCCACAGCCATATCAGCTCTGACCAGATGTTGTATAATCAGGGACACTGGATTACCATGGTTGAAAAAGGGCAAAATCAGTTTTGCTGAATGAGAAAAAAAAACAGTATTGTCACCAGGGTTTACAAAGCCAAAATCTGTTTTGGGCAGTGTTTTATTCTGTTGGCTTTGTTTAATGATTTTTTTTCACAGCTAATGTGTTTTAGCAGATTTGCTGTCTAGTATTATGCATCAATCCTTGTAGTTAATAAAAATAATAAACTTTATGATAAGCTCAATCTGTACCTATCTTTGGTTTTGTGTCTTATATGTATACACATTTCTCCCACTATTATCAGTCCCTATTTGCCCAAGTGATCTGAATGTGCAAATCTTGGAGGCCAGTGTGGGTGTGTAACTGACCTCATATGTGGCATCTCGAGTTAAACAGTCCTCATATGTGACAGCAGCTGCACTATGGCTCCATCCCTCAGGGGTGATGGCAGCAGTAGCACTATTGCCTTCATCCCTGTGAGGTGACAGCGGCAGCAGCAGGAGCAGCACAACGGTTCCATTCCCAGATTGCTAGTAGAAGAACTGCACGAGATGGCAACAAAAGGGAGGTACTGCTGCTTGGTGATTTAAATACACCAGATGTGGACTGGATCATCCCATTCACAACCTTAGCCAGGAGCCGAGACATCTTGGACTCCCTGCTGGGGTGAGTCTCAGGCAGCTAGTGCTAGAACCCAGAAGGGACAGGGTAATTCTGGATCTAGTACAGACCAACGGAGACAGAACCACAGATGTCTGGCTAGAAGGGCACCTGGGATTCAGTGACCACCACACAGTGTTGTTTAGCATGGGTACAGGGTCACAGTCAAGCCACACAAAGGCAAGGATCTTGGATTTCAGGATGATGGACTTTGCTAGGATAGGAAAAGGTATCAAAGAAGCCTTGGCAAGAAGGAATGCAAAATGGGGGGGGGGGTTGAAGTGCAGGAGAAACACCTAAAAGGAGCCATAGCGGAGGCAACAAACCAGTGCATTAGACTGAGAAACAAAGGCAAGGGAAGGAACTAACCACTATGGTTCTCCAAAGTTGTAACAGAGAAAGTAAGAGACAAAAGGATGGCTTTCAGAAAATACAAGTAGACTCAGAAGGAGAAGAATAGGGTGGTGTACCTAAATTGTCTGAGAGAAGCAGGGAAAGTTGCTAGGAGCACAAAGGCACAAACAGAGGAAAGATTAGCACAAATTTTGAAAAAGGGGGAAAAGACATTCTATAGGTACATCAGTGGCAGAAGGATGGCCAGGTGTGGGACTGTAGTGCTCAGAGGGCAGGTAGGAGAGTGTGTGTGGAGGGAGACCTGAAAAAGGCATCAACACTGAACAAATACTTCTATTCAGTTTTTACTGAAGAAAGGGAGTGAAAGGGTCCACAGCTAGGCATCTGATACATTGGGGAGGAGGGAGGAGGTGAACACCAGTCCATTTACAGAAGAGAGAGTCCTAGAGGAACTCACAAAACTGAGGGTGGACAAGACAATGGGACTAGATGGCATACATCCCAGGATACTAAAGGAACTATGGATGGAGCTAGCAGCACCACTGGCAGCCATATTCAGTGAGTTGCTCAATATAGGAGTAGTTCTGGAGGGCTGGAGGAGGGCACAAGAAGTCCCTCTTCACAAAAATGGAAGCAGGAAGGAGCACAAAACTATGAGCTGGTTAGCCTTACCTCAGCAGTGGGTAAGATTATGGAGGTACCACTTAAGGAAAGGATTATGAAACACCTGGAATCGAGTGCAGCACAGGATCCAAGGCAGCATGGATTCACAGCAGGAAGGTCATGTAAAACAAATCTGATGGATTTTTTTGACTGGGTGATGATGGAGGTAGATTGGGGAGTGGCAGATGTTGCTTACTCCAATTTCAACAAGGTCTTTGACACAGTTCCACACAAAACAGTGGTAAATAAGTTGGGAAGCCTGTATGTGGGCCACAAGGTGGTGAACTGGGTCAGAAGCTGGTTGGGGGACAGGAAGCAGAGGGTGGTGGTAAATGGGATCCAATTCAAGTAAAGAGGGGTGACCAGTGTGGTGCCTCAAGGATCAGTCCTAGGGACAGTCCTTTTTAATGTCTTTATTAGAGAAATTGTGGAAGAGCTGGAAGGGAAGGTTTGCCTGTTTGCAGATGACACCAACATCTGCAACAGGGTAGACACTCCAGATGTCGTGGAAAAAATGAGGAGGGATGTAGGAAAGATGGAAAATTGGTCCGAAGTGTGGCAACTGAAGTTCAATGCAAAGAAGTCTAAAATCATGCACCAGGGGCACAGAAACCCTGCAGAGAGCTACAGGATGTGTGTGGTGTGGGGGGATTGCTGACAGTCACCAGGGAGGAAAGGGATTTAGGGATTATTATCTCAGATGACCTAAAGGTGGCCAAGCAGAGTACAAAGGCTGTAGGGAAGGCCAGTAGTATGCTGGGGAGCATAGGAAGGGGTATCACCACCATTTTGTTACTTTAGGTTTGCTTATTGCTGACTAGCATATCCTGTCTTGCTGTCTAGCATATCCTGTTTTGCTAAGGCACTGTTCTACTTGAAAATTGTACTACAGATTACTGAACTGTGACTGATTTGGCAAAAAACTGTGTTTGTCTAAAAATGTTCCCAGCAACCAAGTGTTACTGCCCCTTCGTGACTTTGTAGCTGTCTCCAGACTGCAAGGTGCCAAGGAAATCGTAGGCTTTTTGGTTGGTAATTGAGCTGTTTTCTCTCAGACTGCTAGCCTTTGTGTTGCCCCACTATTAATTCGAGCTACTCTCTCCTTTCTCTAGCTGAGGGTTGTATACATTTTTCTTGCATTACTCTGTTTTTAAATTTCCCCAAACAGTCACATATATAACAATGACCCCTGGGACCTATATAACTTAGATAGCAGAAGCTACTACAGTACACTCCTTACTTACATAAAGGACAACCATGACAGGCCTTGTCTGGCTACGCTTATTCACCAGCCTTTGTATAATACACTATGTGTTTAGGCTACCTGTGACAGAATTGATTCCAACAAAGGTGCATGCTCGACCATGCTAGTCTCCCCATATACCAACACTATAAACAAATTATGCTGCCACTGTATGCCTTTGATCCCCTCACTTTGGCAAGATGGGAGAGTGCCTTAGAAAAACACTAGCAAACAGGCTAGAAGGAGGGGTGGAGCAACAATGGGCAAATATCAAAACTGCCATCACAGAGGCAACAAGCCTTTGTGTGAAGCAAATAAACAAATCAAAATGAAAGAAAAATCCACTATGGTTCTCAAAAGAGGTGGCGGTGAAGGTTAGGGAGAAAAAGATAGCATTTAGGAAGTATAAGGAAACACAGAAGGAGCAGGACAGAGAACTGTACCAGTTAAGGCAGAAGGAAGCAGGAGGGTAGTCAGAATAGCAAAGGCACAAACTGAGGAAAAGGTACAACTCAGTTAAGAAGGGGATAAAACCTTTTATAGGTATATCAGGGGCATAGAAAGACAAAGGAGGGATAGTGAGGCTGAATAGAATGGATGGTGGGTGGCAGAGAGTGACAGTGATAAAGCAGGGATACTGAATGAATACTTCTGTTCAGTATTCACAAAGAGGAAGTGGGGAGATGCTTAATCCAATTAACAGAAGCACTCTGGAGAGGGGTTGATCCCATTCCTTTCACAGAAGAAAAGGGTTCTGAAAGAACTCCTAAACTGAAGGTGGACAAAAGCAATGGGGCCAGATGGAATTCAACCCAGAATTCTAAAAGAATTAAGCAGAGAGCTAGTGACACCACTGACTACGCTTTTTAACAAATCATGGGAGGATGGTGTGGTACCTGAGGACTGGAAGAAGGTGGATGTGATTCCCCTTCACAAAAGTGGGACCAAGATGGAGGCAGAAAACTACAGACCTGTCAGTTTGACTTCTGTGGTAGGGAAAGTGATGGAATCACTTCTGAAGGAAAGAATTGTTGAGTACCTAGAGGCCAGTGGGGCACAGGACCCAAGGCAGCATGGGTTCACAGTGGGAAGGTCATGTCAGATGAATGTAATTGATTTCTTTGACTGGGTGACCAAAGTAGTAGACCAGGGAGGGGCTGTGGACATGGCCTACCTAGACTTTAGCAACGCATTTGACATAGTCCCACACAAAAGATTAGTAGTCAAATTAACCAGCCTGGAAGTGGGTCCCAAGGTGGTATCCTGGGTAAAACATTGGCTGAACAACAGGACACAGAAGGTAATTCTAAATGGAGTCCACTGTGAAGAAAGAGGGGTTACTAGTGGGGTACCGCAGGGTTCGGTACTGGGTCCAGTCCTTTTTAATGTCTTTATAAGTGACATTGCAGAGGGACTGGAAGGAAAAGTATGCCTCTTTGCAGATGACACAAAGATCTGCAACAGGGTTGATACACAAGGAGGCGTGGGAAGGATGACAAGGGACTTGGTAAGGTTGGAGGAATGGTCAGAAGTATGGCAGCTTGGATTCAATCCAAAGAAGTGCAAAGTAATGCACCTGGAAAACAAAAACCCAGGGGAAGATTACACAATGGGGGGGGAGGTAGTAACAACAACAAAAATGGAAAGAGACCTAGGTGTAATCATATCAGATGACCTTAAGGTTGGCAAGCAATGCGAGAAGGCGGTAGGGAGGGCTGGGGGGATACTGGGATGTATAGGGAGAGGTATCATCAGTAGAAAGCAGGAAGTTGTTATCCCCCTGTACAGACAGTTGGTGAGACCCCATCTGGAGTACTGAGTCCAGTTCTGGAGACCCCATCTCCGCAAGGACATAGACAGGATGGAGGCAGTTCAGAGGAGGGCAACTTAAAAGGTGCAGGGTCTGCAAGAGAAGCCATATGAGGAAAGACTAAAGAAGCTTAATATGTATACTCTTGAGGAAAGGAGGGAGAGGGGGGACATGATAGAAACATTCAAGTACCTCAGTGGAATCAACAAAGTCCAACAGAGTAGCATCTTTCAGAAAAAGATATGTGCAAGAACAAGGGGACACAATTTGAAGATAGAGGGGGGTCAGCTCAGGGGCAATGTGAGAAAGTATTTTTTCACAGAGATGGTGGTGGATGAATGGAACAGCCTTCCTGAGGAGGTTGTGGGGTCTAAAACTGTGGGAGAATTCAAGAATGCATGGGACAGACATAAGGCAATTTTTGTGGGGGGTAGGAAGAAATAGGCTGTTGGTTAAATAGGATCTGCAGCTTATCCTCTAGGTAGGGAAATAGGCAGACAAGGTGGACCAAGCGGTTCTCATCTGCCGTCAAAGTCTATGTTTCCATGTTTCACAGTTTGTGGAATCTCCTCAAAGTGGAACTGCTAACCAATATCCTCTATGTGGACCTATACCCTATCCATTCAAACTAGGTATGGCTTGGTGCAATTCTGCATGGATCATAGGATATGTATCTGTAGGGCAGCACAATAAGATGATTCAGTCTTTGGACCCATGTACTCAAACCTATACCAGACGTAGAAAGACTCATGCCTTTAAACTTCTCCTTGCTGCTCTGAAGAAAATTGTGCTCCTTCTACTGCTATGCTCAGGTGATGTCAAACTTAATCCTGGCCCTATGAAAGTGCTGTCATCTCCTTCTGAACTCACAACTTTGAAATAAATTAGCTGCTTGCATACTAATGTGTGTAGTATTTTATAGAAGCTCAATTTAGTTCAGGCTTGGATTATTCATACTACTTGAGCGTGCTACGTTGCTTGCCGGAAACATGGCTCTGTCGTCCAATCTCAGATAGAGAGGTAAACATCCCTAACTACCTCCTCTTCAGAACCGACAGGCAGAGCAGGGGTGGAGGAGTAGCTATTTATGTTAAAAACAAATTCTCAGTATCTATATTAGATGTTACCTCCTTTGCCTGTGGATTTGAATGCCTGTCTCTTAAAGTTGAGCTTTCCCCATCAGTGGTATTCTGCATCATAGGCTGCTATAGACCACCAGCAGCAGGACCGCAACTTCTGACACACCTGTTATCCCACCTGGATACTAACCCAATGGAAACAATCATACTAGGTGACCTTAACTATGGTTGGCTGACTAAGGTCTTGTTACCCCTGAAACAATTCTGCAACTCTCATGGGCTCACTCAACTTATTATTGAGCCTACTCGCATCAACAAAAAAAATCCAATGAGAAGCACCCTCTTGGATGTTCTCCTTGTTAACAGACCTCATTCCTTTTCCCATGCTGGTATCTTCTTAGGGGACATTAGTGACCACTGCTTTATTGGTGGCATGAGAACTTTTACCAAACCTCTATCTACATCAAAGTTTTCCACTAAAAGATCCAGACGGAACTTCAATCCTATTGCATACTTCAATGATCTAAAAAAACTCTTTGCTATGGCAGAGTTTCTAGCTGGCTAAGTCAGTGAGCGATGCCTATGACGTTCTTCATGAAATCATATCCAGCACCCTAAACAGCCATGCTGTCCTGGTTAAAGCACGAATAAAAGTCGGAACCTGTCGTTGGTTCTCACCAGATCTGAAGGCTGCCTTACTCAAAAGAGATTACCTCTGGAAAAAGGCTCATAAATCTCGTGCCGGCACAGACTGGTGTCTCTTCATGGCATCTAGAAACGTCTGTACTAAGTTGGTCAGAGAGGCCAAAGCCAACTTTTATCAAACCGAGCTACTCTCTGCATCAAACTGCCCTACCAAGTTCTGGTCCACCATAAAAGAGCTATCTGGCCACTCTCCAGGAAGTGTGCTTCCTTCCAAAATTACAACTGATAATATTATCATTAATGATAAATTAGAGATACTGCAGGTTTTCAACAATCACTTTGCCACTGCTGGCCTGGTGTTTGATATCACACCTGTAAGTAGCCTTCTTACACAGACCAACACCCAGCCTTCAGAACCAAGTAGCAATAACATGGACTTCTCCTTTTCACCTACCCCCATAAAAGAAGTTGAAGATCTTCTTCTATGACTAGATACTAAAAAAAGTGCTGGGGCCGACTCCTTCGACCCATATTTCTTGAAAATAGCATACCATATACTTGCTACACCTATAACACACCTATTCAATCTGTCCCTAGCACAATGCTCCATCCCCAAGGCATGGAAAACTGCTCATGTCATTTCCCTGTTTAAAGCAGGGGACCCCTGTGACCTAAATAACTATAGACCAATTTCTCATCTTCCCATACTTTCAAAACGTCTGGAAAAAATTATGGATACACAGCTGAGATCTTTCTTGGACAATGCTAGACTACTCAACCCAATGCAATCTGGCTTTAGAGCTAAGCATAGTACAATTATGGTGCTGGCAAAAGTTACTAATGATTGGCAATGGGACCTAGACAACAAAAAAATCTTTTGTGCCGTGTTTCTGGACCTCAGTGAGGCTTTCAACACTGTCGACCACTGCCTGCTCCTCTCCACCTTAAAAACTATAGGCATTGGCTCAATCACACTCGGATGGTTCCAAGACTACCTTTCTGATAGACAGCAACAAATTAAGGCTGATGGAGAGATTTTTCCACATAAACTGATAAAAAGAGGTGTCCCCTAGGGCTCCATACTGGGCCCATTACTGTTTGCCATTTATATCAATAGCTTGGACATAGACATCAAAGATGCCTGTATTCACTTGTTTGCTGATGGCACGGTGCTCTACTTAAGCCGGGAATCTCCTGAAGCTGCCTATGCTGAGTTACAAGCTGAGTTTAATACTCTGCAGTACTAGCTCCTTAGCAAAAAGTTACTACTAAATACAAAAAAAACAAGGCCATTCTTTTCTCACCATCAGGCCCAGGGGCTTACTCTGCTCTCGCTAGTCCATTACCATCAATCTCTACCTTATTAGGAGAAAATCTTGAAGTAGTGACTAAATTCAAACATCTTGGTATTTGGCTAGACAACAAACTCTCTTTTGTGGAACACACAGAAGAACTGCTGAAAAAACTGAAGCAGAGACTTGGTCTTTTTTTCAGAATTAAATTCCTCTTGACCACAGAAGCAAAAAGACAGCTTGTCCAATCTACATTCCTTTCATTAATTGACCATGCTGACTTCATTTATGGCCATTGCCCTGCCTCATATCTTGCAAAACTAGATGTATTATATCACAGAGCACTGAGATTTATAACTGGCTTCATGTGCTCCACAGATCACTGCTCTTTATACGCAGCCATAGGGTGGCCCTCCCTTCAATACAGGCATTATAATAATGCAGCCCTATGGACGCTCCGAGCCCTTACCAACAAACTCCCACAATACGTTGTTGACTGTTTCCCCCTTAGTCCTATTAGGAACTATGCCTTAAGAAGTCAATCACAGATTTCTTTGAATGTCCCAGGGGCCAACACTCGCTTTGGAAGGGCCACCATAAGCTATGCCCTGACTACTCTCTGGAATAGAATACAAAAATCGTTGCAACTTAGCTCACCTGTCAGTCCTGCCTTCTTTAAGACCCTCTATGACAAAATGTTTGCTGAAATCTGTAATTGCTTCTATCGCTCCTAGCAGCTTGACTATTGTTCCTCTCTTTTACAACACTAGTCCCAGCTGCTTATCCAAATCAGCTCTTGCCACTACTACTCCCCCTCCTGTGCCCCACTTGCCCTTAGCACCCTCTGCATCCCTCTTATTCACCATCCCTCTTCTGCCACATTTACCTAAGGCTTACACATTGTTATGCACACCTCCATAGCTTAGGAATTTCCATCCAGGCACATAACGTGTTTCTGCTAGACAGGAATATAAATAATCTTTCTTTTTTCTTCTATGGTTTTTATATGACATCCATACACATCCTGCTCCTGTGGGAACTATATATATATATATATTACGTTCGGGTTATGTTATGTATATCTTTATGAACATGTGACTTGGAATGTGAATACTCTGCTCCTATCAGTATTGCAAACATGTTGTTCCTTTTGTATTATGTATATTTATATGTAACTGTACAATTTTCCCTGTCTACAGTAGGTCCACCTTGTAAATGAGCTTGCTCAATGGTGAACACCTGGATAAATAAAGATTTGATTGATTGATTGATTGAAGAAGGGAGGTGGTGATAAAACTATACAAAACAATGGTGAGGCCTCATCTGGAGTACTGTGTGCAGTTCTGGTGGCTGCATATTCATAAGGATGTAGACAGGGTGGAGGCGGTTCAGAAAAGGGCAACTAAAATGGTGCAGGGCTTGCAACAGAAGAGGAGAGATTAAACAACTGGAGGGAATGGGGAGATATGATAGAAACCTATTATTATTAAAAGCATAAACAAGGTGCAAGTGGAAGACATCTTTCAGTACAGGAGATGTACAAGAACATGGAGGCACGATATAAGATTGGATAGGGGGCAGAATAAGGGGTAATGTGAGGAAGTTCTTTTTTACAGAAAGGGTGATGGATGCATAGAATAACTTGCCCAGGAGGTGGTTGGAGTGAGCATAGTGGTGGGATTCAATCATGCATGGGATAGGCATAAGAGAACCCTAGAGGTGGGAAGGAGACGCTAAAGCCGATGACCATGTAGGGTCAGCGGTCGCTGATACAGGTAAGGTATATAGGCAGACTGGATGGGCCTAGCAGTCCTTATCTTCTGTCAACTTCTATGTTTCTGTTTCTTCCCTTCGGGTGATGGCAGCAGCACTATAGCCCTTATCCCTTAAGGATGAGAGCAGCAGCACTATGGACCCCAAACCTCTGGGGTTGTCAGAACTCAAAAAAGGAAGGGTCCCAAGGGTAATTATCAATTTCTTATTCTGTATTCTGTATGGTGGAGCTTTGCCTCTTGTGGTACTATAAATCATAGCACTGTTGTGGTGCGACCACTCTGGCTAACAAATAGCCTCACACAAAAAATATATTTTGAATATTCTTTTCCTTTAGTCAATATCTTAGAAGAGACCCCAATGTTCCACTATATTTGGCTTCTTCAGGGGAATTATAAATAATTCATAAAACATATTTTTATGAACAGATTATTTTTGAACAGTTTTTAACTTTTTTTAGTTCTTGCTCAGTTCTAATTAAATACTGTAAGGACAAGAAACATGTTCTGAACTTTATATAATTCTTTATATAATTCATCCTGTATTATGAATTAATTTCTTGTCATGTTTGTGTATAAATATCAAATACTTGAAATACACATCTAGCTTACTGTAATTAAATGTGCCAAAAGTCTACCCACAATGTTTCTGGGTTGACGCCTCTGCTGGCTGCCACAGTTACGTTTTCCTGATTCATTCTCCTTATGTCAAAAACATTATGAACAATAATATCAGCTTCCTATCATGTCCTTTATATGCACAGAATTGTTATTTTTGGCATCCATATTTATGATTTGGCTTGTAGTGTAATATTTATAGAAACGTTCCTTGATTCCCTCATACCATTTTTAATATTTATAAATCATTATTAAGACATGACTCTCTTTAGCATTATATTTAAGTCATTACAAACGTTTATCTGTATACACTTATATGCTGCATTGCCTTTCAAACTTATCAATTGAATATCATTTTGTTTCTTACACCTTATTTTCACTTTCACTGTCTTTTCAACATTTGCCTGCAATTCTGATCTTAGTGCAACTCAAATACAATTTTTACAGTTTGTAAGCTGGTGTACATCTCTTATTCAATTGCTTTTCTAGCTTCAAGTTTCCCTATACAAATATATCTAAATAGCTTTTTAGCTTAAAATGCTTACTTAGTATTTCTCTATGATAATGTTCCATTTAATCTCTGTTTGCGATATCAAACTTTTCCATATCTAAGATGATAAAATGCATAGGTTAAATACTCATTCAGCTTTTATTTTATATGTGTCACAGATTCATGGCTAGTAACTTTTAATAGTTTTAAAGTTGTGCTTATTTATCAGGAGATCCCGCTTCATGTGTTTGTTCTAGTGCATTCGGTGACCTGCTACATTGCTAAAAAAGTTAAGACAGAATACAATTCTTAAGCTTACTCTGTATTTACATGTTCTGTGAATTAGAGGTTAGTGTCTTAAGATTTTAAACAGTTCTGCAATGTTTTCTTATTTGTACAGTAATGGAGCTCCTGCTTGCTCTGCTCAGACTTCCTCTGTGTTATGGCAGCAAGAGAGAGAGAGAGACTCTAAGTCCAGCCCTCTTGTACCCGCATGGAGTCCGATGCTAAACTAGTCAGCAAGCATTGTGTAAGCAATGCTGTTGCCATGCAACTGCTTTCCATGATGGCACAATGCTAGTGTCAGTTCTTTGTAAACAAATGGCTGACTATCAGAATGTTGGTCGATTGATCTTCTTATTGTTTTTATTCTCTTAAGTGCTCCTGCTTATTGTAATGTGTGCCAGCTTATAGCTTATTCCTTATTTAACTCAGGTTGTTCCATTTTGTCATTGATTTTTATTGCTTTTGTATTATTATTTTATTAAAACAAGCCGGTGATACCTACATTTGAATCTGATCTGTATATTCCTTTATTGGAGTTGTTCTGATTTCTTAGTTCCTATGGATCTAGAAGGGAATCCTCCTTGCAATTTACCAAATGAGAGTCTTTAAAAGATGTTTATGTCCTTAAGGTTGTATAATATCAAATCATACTCTGTTTCATATAAGGCCTGCTGTTCATGGGTTCGGGGGGGGGGGTGGTGGATCTCTGGTGGGAGAGGAATCATAATTTGATTGTCATGAAATCATCTTCCCCAACAGACCTACCAGTTCAGCTCTTCATTTAGTCCCCATGGGGCCAGATATGTGCCCATTTCATATATCTGCCAAGTTTCTCCCTTTTTCAGTAATATTTTGAAGTCACCACCTTTGCTTGACTCCTGCACTAACTCAAGTCCCCAGAATCTGAGCTGCATTACTGTATATCCTCTGCTGTTAAAATGCCTGGCCACAGATACGTTTTCATCAAGTAACCTTATTTTACTGTTGTGCTACAGAATTCATTTTTTCAATTCACACAAAGTGTTTCCTATGTACAGTATAGGTGATCACAAGGACACTGCAAAAAGTACACAATGGCCATGGAGTTGAAATCTGTATGTTCTTGTATTGTATACTCCTTTCCTGTGTAGGGATGTCTAAATCTTTTTTCATGACGTATTCCCACAAGCCACACACCTGTTGCATGGAAACATCTCATTTCTGAGTGGCCCCAGTAACAACTAGCCCTGCCTTGATTTTACTGTTTTATATTCTGTCTTCATAAGTCTGTCTTTCAGTGTTGGGGCTTTTTTAATTCACAAAAGGCGTATTTTCAAATATCCCCTCTGTTGCGGGGTGAGACTGCAGTATTCACCAGTTTCCTAAAATGATTTTCCTTATCTGTGGCATCTCTGTATAATGTGTGGTGCTGAACATTAGCTTTTTCCTTTGCCCTGTGTTTTTTTTTGTCATTGCCTCTGTTCTACTATATAGTAACACCCTTGTTAGTGTGATTTTCAGTGTCTGATACTTGTATCCCCTTGATTTGAGTCCATTTACTGTTATTTTCTGTTCCCTTTCAAAGTCCTTTTTTGTGCTACAATTGTGCTTGGTTCTTAAAAGTTGTGAAAAGGGAATGCTATTTTTCAGTTTCTCTGGATGAAAACTATTTCCATGAAGTGCGGTATTCCGATCTGTTTCTTTTTGATACAATTTGGTTCTAGGGCTGTGTCACACTTTATAATGGTAATGTCTAGGAAAATAATGTTTTCCTTACTACATGTTGCAGTGAATTTTAAATTCTTAGTTTGGGTGTTAATGTGTTCCAGAAATTCCTTCAAAGTGTTCTCATCTCCTTGCCACAATGAAAGAACAACAGCAATAAAATGTTTCCAAAACACTATGATCCAGATATTCAGAGTAGTTGGGCATGGTGCAACTGAGCTGCACCAGAGCAAGTACAGAGATGCGCTAAGGAGCGATATTCAGTGGGAGCCAAGGCACAACACAAAACTTATTGCACCAATGTGCAACTATAATATATGTGGTACTAGTGCAGGGGAGCGTTCCAATGAATATACAGCGCCATGGTATATTGAACGTGAAGCCATGGCACAAGTGAAGAGCAACTCGAAGATGCACCAACTAGACATGTTCCTATAAAAACAGGGCACAAACACACAGATAACTGTTGCGCCAAGAATGAGAGTGAGAGCAAGAGGGAGAGATAGGGAGACAGACAGACACAAGAACAGACACAGAGGGAGAGAGGCAGAGAGGTGGCATGGTAGAGGGAGGGGGCAGAGAGAGAGAGAGAGAGAGAGAGACACAGACACACACACACACACACACACGTATAGGACAACAGTGTACCAGTGTGGCACACAGACAGCAGCAAACCATCCAGGGGAACACTGGACTGATGGAGGGATGGAGAGTACACCATTCCTGATGGAGGCAGAAATGAGGGGTGTGAGGAGGCAGGAAGAACAGCTACTAGCTGACGAAGGGCCCATCGGTGGTATGCCCGACACAGGTGGTACCGTGCCTGCATCACCTTTGTGAACTGTAGTGACACAGAGATCATGGGCTGGTACCACCTGAACAGGGACATTTTGAGGCAGCTCTGTGAGCTGTGCAGTGAGGAGATGCAGGCACCCACCAGACAGAGCCACACCATATCAGTGGAGACCAAGGTGACCACCGTCATGTACCTGTTCAGCACAGGCACCTTCCAATGACCAGCAAGGGATACCACGGGCATCACCCAGTTGGCCATGTCCTGTCTCCTCACACAGTTCCTCAATGCTCTGCTGCCATGTGCTTCAGAATTCATCCATTTCCCCAGCACACAGGTGGAGTGTACAGCAAACAGGACTTCCATGTGGTGGCATGCATGACTGGCATGATTGGCGCCATTGACTGCACCCATGTGGGCATCTGCATGCCACCTGACCCCAAGAGAATGATGTACATCAACAGGAACTGGAGCCTGAGCATCAACTGCCAGGTGGTGTTTGATGCAATGGGGCACATCATCAATGTCTGTACCAAACACCCTGGGAGTGCACATGACGCATTTATCTGGCAAAGCTCTGTGCTGTGCCACAGGTTTGAAAGTGAGGACATCCCCAAGGTCCACCTAGTGGGTGAGTATGACATGGGCAAGGGGCAATGGGCATAGCAGACCTGGGGATGGGGGTGGGCAGGGTGTGCATGGTGGCTTGGGTGCCAGGGACAGGCAATGGTGTACACACACTGCCCATGTGTGCAGAGGGCATCAGCTGCAGACTGTGGTCAGGGCAGCCCACAAATCAGGGCAGCCACATGGTACCATTGCCACCATGGCCACAGGGGAGGCCATGCTGGGGCCAATCAGCAGCCACAGGCTGTGCATCAGCTGGGGGGGTCCAACAGCCCCCCAGTGGTGGAAGTGTGGGACCACGACTGTGTCCTCTTGGGTGTGTGCAGGCACCCAAACAGGCCAGCCCCAGGCATGCCTGGGATGCCTACATCTGAGCCTGGCATTGACTGTGAAGGGGTCACCCAAAACCGGGTCCATAGGGTAGACAGCACACTGTGGGGGTCTCCTGTGCATGGCCATGCCCTGTGGCAGCCAGCAATGCAAAGACATCCACAATTGCACTGGCAATGCAATCCAAGGATGCAGTTGTGGCCTCCTGCATGTGTTGCTTCCCCTCCAGGATCTGCACAGTGCCCCTGTCCTGCTGCTCGGCTAACTGGCACACCTCTGCATGCAGTGCATGCACCCCAGTGGTGAGCAGCACCTGTTGCTGAATGGATGCCTGTACCAGCCGTGTGTGCTTAGCCAGACATTCCACATCCTGGGGCTCCTGGGGAGGACGCTGATCATCTGGGGGTGACCTGCCACACTGCACTGCCCCGTCTCTGGTGGACACTTCACAATGGGGGCTGCAGGGGGAATGGGTACGGCAGGTGCACCGGCAGTGGACCCTGTGTCCAGCTGCCCGGTGGCACCTGCAGCCTGCTGCCATCGCCCATCCAGCTGCTGTACGCTACCCTGCACCTGCACGGCTGCACCACCACCAATGAAGGGCACATCAATGGCAATGCACACCACCGCACCCACAGTGGTGGCAGGCAGATGTGCTGCCACTGGCATTGCACTGGAAGTGGTAACTGGCTGTGCTTCCAGCAGGGGCAACATGCCCACAACATTGACCATGCTGTCCAGGAGGTGTGTGAAGTCATCATGGGAGTCGGACCCCACCCCAATCTGTGTCCCTGCATAGAGGACACCAAGGCTGGCATCCTGCAGGATCACATCCAGGACCTCATCTGACCCTAGGACAAGGACACCCACAGGCACCGTGGTGCTGATCTGTGGCCTGTCAGGCCCCCAGCTGCCAGTGGATGTTGATGGTCTGACCTCCAAGGCCATGCCGGCATCCACAGGTGCTGCTACTGCTGCCAGCATCCTATCCTCTGCTCAGAGGCATGCTGGTGCTGCAAGAGAAGGATGGCATGTCAGTGATGCATTGCCCACATATCCCCCCATGTACACTGCTGCCACATCCATCCTGCAGCATGGCAGGTGCATGGGTGTGCACACATGCCCATGACATGCAGGACAGCTGCATGCATGCCAGCACACCCATATGCACACCTTCTGGGCCACCAGCTGTGCATGGCTGATATACGTGCCATGCAGTGATGGGCTGCCACCTGTCTGGAAGCCTCCTCCAGGCACACCCTCCACCGAGGTGCAGTGGATGATGGCTGTCACCAACTCCTCCATTGGCATCAGTGTGGGTGCATCAGCTGACCCTCCTCTGGTGGCATTCTGGGATGCTATGATGGCTGCCACCTTCTTCTTTATGCACCGCCTGTCTGTCCCAACCTTCTTGCAGCACTTCTGCACTGACTGCTGGTGACTGCCATGCTGTTTGACAGAGGTCGCCACCTCCTTCCATGCAACTGCCCTGTCCAGTGGTGTGCCTGTGGCACTGCTCAACAGAGCCTCCCTGTCGAGGTAGGCCTTGAACAGGGCATCCGTCTTTCCCTTCGTGAAGTTGAGCCTGTGCTTCCTTGCAGGCCCCCACTCCTCACTCTCCTTCTGTGCTGACATGTTGGCTTCTGTGTCAGTGGCAGCATCTCCCTGGTCTGTCCCACTTTTCAGTGCTGTCTGCTCCCAGTGTGTTGCTGTGGCATCCACCACTTACCTATCAAGGTTGCATTACTGGTACATGGCCTGTGCGGTTCCGTGTTGCTTATGGGGTGGAACACATGCAAATGAGGCTGTGCGCAATGGTAATGACATGCTAATGCACCCCACTGTGCCACACATTGGCTGATGAGCTAATTTGCATGTGGCATCTGAATATTGAGAAGCTGCGCCTTGCGCAATGGGATTGCATTGGAGCAAGCCGGGGTGCAATGCCGATGCATGCGCAGTGCGCGGGCCTGCAGTGCACTTGCATGGAATGCTGTCATGCTGTCAATGGCACATTGAGCAATTTGATGCACATTTCTTTCCATTGTTGTACATCCTAGATGACTACGGCCCCTCCCTTGTCGGCCAGTTTAATTGTGATGGACGTATCCCTTTCATGGTTATCTATAACTTCCCTTTGCTTCTTAGTGATGTTTTTTGTCAGAAGTTGTGTGTCATTTCTGAGTAGTTTCTCAATTTCCTTTTGAACTATGCTAATATATGTCTCCACTGCAAGGTTATTTCCTACAAAGGGCATATATGTTGACTTAATTTCTAGTGCCAATTTAAGTTTAGTTCTTTCTGGATTTTTTTTTGTTCTATATCCGCAAATTGTGTTTGTAACCTTAAATTCCTACAGAATCTCTGTAGGTCTGACTCTAATTGGGACTTATCCAATCTCTTTGACAGGGAGTATGATAGACCCTGGGTTAAGGTGTCAATTACTGAGCATCAGAATCACGTCATAAGGCTACCTCTGTAGCCACTACCAGCCACCTGGCATGCCTTTATTCCCATACTGGGACCCTTACCATTTGATGAACTATTTGTAACTGTAATTTTTGTGAAACTGTTCCATCTCGATGAACAATGTGTGACCGTCATTTTCTGAAACTGTTTTACTCCTCATGATAATCTTCAATTGTACCTAACCTGCCTGTGAATTGTACGATATGTCCTGATTGTAATGTCTGTATTACTCTGTATGCTTTGAGTTGTTCTTTCTGTTTATTCTCCTGTAGCCTGTAAGGGACTGTAATGGTCTCAGCAGGCCTACCCGGTCACCAAAATTTTAAATAAATAAATAATGTTCCAAGTATTTAGTGTACAATTGCTTTGGTTAAAGACTACAGTCTGCCCCATTCCCCCTGTTGGGTCCTCTTTGTCCTCACTCTACATTGCCTCCACCTCCTCCTTTTGTTTCTGTGTACTTGCCTGTTTTGTCCCTTAAATCATAACTCCTTGATGGACCTGGGTGGGGCTCCTGTGTCCCCTTCTCATATTCTTGAGTTTGTGTTGTCCTTTTCAGGTTCCCTTTCCTGGCTTAAAAAGGACCCCTTGATGTTCCTGGTATAAAGGTGCTTCTGGTGTATCTATCAGAACTATCTGTACATTTACCTTCTGTCTGAGGGATTCTTTTTATGAGTTTTTTGCACTCTTAGACTTTGTTATCCCTGTAGTCTACTGTGTCCATGTGGAATTTTTTCATTTTAGTTTCTTTAATGGATTTTTCATATTCTATTTGTTTTTCCTTAGTCTCTTCTAGCCATTTGCTAAAATCCTCTCATTTTAGTTGTATTTTAAGTGATTCCTCTTGTCCCTGTATTTCTTCAGCTTTTTCTATGCTCTAGATATAATGACTGCCTCTATTAGGACGTACATGAAATCAGTGCTACATCATGTCCTGATTCCATCCCACTTTTTTATTAACTCATCATCATTTATTCCCAAATTAGGCTCCACTGCTGTCCTTAAACCTGTAGGGATTATTTCATATTCCAGGTATTTTGCTAAAGTAAGGCTGTGCCATTCAAGTCTGAGATCTTTGGACTTTAAGTTTTCAATTTTTTTGTTTAATATTGTTGGCACCATCTAGTTCTGTGGCAGTTAAATCTTTATTTCCTTTCATAGTTTGAATAAGTGTGGCTCTCTCATCATCAGTAAAACTACAAAAAGCATAACCCCCCCCCGCATTTCCCCCCAAATCAGAAAAAAATAGCCATATTGATTACCTTAGCCAACTGGTAAATGAAGTACTTGTAATTGTTACTTTAGTAATAATGTAATAGCTACAAAAAGTGCAACAATACTGGTGCCCATATAAATCAAGTCCTAATATTTTTGTTCAATTACTTCAATGATCAGAAACCTTGTTCATCCCTATTGGGGCTTGACATTCCAAATTGCAAACATCCATGGGTAAATTGATTCACAGAGTATCAATTTAACAGTCAAGAAGAGAAGGGTCCAGAGGGTAATCATCAAATTCATATCTGTATTCTGCATGGTGGAGCTTGGTCGCTTGTGGTACTGTAAATCCAAATAATGTTGTGGTGGACTGCCCTGGCTAACAAATAGCATGACACACAAAATATATTTTGAATATTCTTTTCTTTTAGTCAATATCTTAGAAGATCCTCTAATGTTTCACCATATTAGGCTTCTTCCAAGGAACTGTAAATAATTCATAAAACATGTTTTAATGAACACATTATTTTTAAACAGTTTTTATCCTTTTTTTAGTTGTTGCTCAGTTCTAATTCATTAGTGTAAGGATGAGAAATTTTTTCTGATCTTTATATAATTCTTCATATAATTCATCCTGAATTATGGATTAATTTCTTGTTATTTTTATGTATCAATATCTAATACTTCAAATAAGTGGCAGAGAACTGAATAGTGCTGCCAGAGGTGTACCAGTCAGGTAAATAGACTGGGAAGTATTGCTCTCTATAATTATTAAAGTTGTTTTAACCTCCTGATGACCTGGGAGGAAGTCCCGAGGTTGGACTGTTCTTGAGGGGACACTAGTTTCTCTTTTCCCTGGTTATTGGGGCTTAAGGCAAGCATATTTGGTGATTTTTAAATATATATACACTGGTATACACCATTTGGCTGATCCTTTGAGGGCAGCACAAAGGTGTTCTTGTTGAAAATAAATATTGTTGTGGTAGTAAAGGGACCAGAAGTGGGCGGCACGCTACTTCTGGTCTCAGTACTATATTTCATTGCAACAGAGTGAGCATCAGTGAGCTGAGCGTCAGTGAGTGGGGCATCAGCAAGCCCAGCAAAGGTGACACAGCTAAGGCAAACATCTTAGCTGTGTCTGCCATGTCAGCTTGGGAATAGGGGAAGGGGGCAGTGGACCAACAATCTGAAGTAGGCAATCAAATAGGGGATAAAGTGAAATTTGGTGGTGAGACCTTAAATTGGCAGCTGTGCACAGTGTGTGGAATGAGAGCATTAATGGAACAAATGGATAGGCAGGCATGCAAGACATGCATGTATATTAGTGTATTAGAAGACAAAGTTAAGCACCTACAGGAGAAACTAAATATTCAGCAAGGGATTAAAGATATTGAACAACTTGTCCATAATACAAAAAAGTTACTATTACAAACTGGAAGGGAACACTGCAGAACAAAAATAAACAAGGACCCAAGAGATAAAAGGAAAGTAAGGATAGATGAGATTCTGATCTTGATACACCATGTGATGATGACTGATGCTACATTACAAAGGGTTACAGGAAATGCAGGAGGTATATAAATACACAGAGATAACAAATAGATATAATAATCTTGCCATTAATACAGAACATCAGATAGTGATCAAATACAGGGTGTATACTTTCGATCCAAAGAGCCCTCTAAGCACCTGAACTAGACAATAGTGGATGGAAGTAAAAATTCAGATGCCGGGGCTAGCTTAAGTGTCAAGACAAATCAAATGTCTGAATTATGAGAACAAATTCCTACAGTCTGTTTTAATGTCCAAGCCTCCCCACCTCCAAATGCACCTAGGGCAAACAGCACGGGGGAGGGCAATTCAGAGGAAATAAACGTGCAGAGATGACAGTTATGGACACCGAGTTAATAATAACAATGGTACTGGATGGTCTACAGTACAAACAAAAGATATTGTTGTCATAGCAGACTCAATGTTGAAGTCTACAGATAGGGAAGTTTGTAAGGCTAGGAAGGAGCAGGTTATGGTCTCTTGTCTACAAGGGGCAGGAATTATTGATGTCAAAAGACTCCTCCCTGGGTTACTGGAACATACAACTCATCTTCTAGTGCTCTTGCATATAGAAATTAATGACGTGGGCCAAAGGGATGCTACTTACATCCAAAGGGACTTTGAGATAGTGAGAGCAGAGCTAAAACAAAGAATATGTTCTCTGGTCATTTTGGAAAAACTCCCTGTTCCTATGGCAGGGGGGCACAAAATAAATTAATTAAAATGATTAAATGGGTGGTTAAGAATGTGGTGTACCAAGGAAAATAACTCTGGCAGCAATTCTAAAATGCCCACATCTGAATAAAACAAGTACCAAAGTACTGGCAGATAGAATAAATGCAAAAATTGGCTAGAGTTTAAACTGAATAGAGGGGGCAGAGGGGAGGAGATTCAATGCATAAGCATACACAAAACAAACAAAAGGATATCCTAAAATGGAAAGCCCTTTTAGTCAATGCGAGGAGTCTAAGAAACAAAATGGAGGAACTGGAGTTCATACTAAATCAAGAAGACATAGCATTATGCTCAGTAACAGAGATGTAGTGGAAGAAGGATATGTGGAGGAGAGATATAAAAGGCTACAAGCTATTCAGAAGGGACAGGGAGGATAGAAATGGGGGGAAGGGAGGTAGCATTGTATGTCAGAAATGACATCAAGACGTATGAAATACAAGTCACACCCGAATCTGATTTTGAACAACTTTGGGTACAACTAGTATCACAGCAAGAGAAACAAATCACTGTGGCAGTTTGTTATAGACCACCCTCCCTAACTAGTGCTAGAACCACTGAATTTGATAAACAAATTGGTAATTTGGAAGCTGGGAAAAGAGTATTGATCTTGGTGGATTTCAATTTTCCAGGAATCAATTAGGGTTTATCGATTCCTTCCACATTAGCTAAGTAGAATTCCTTGAAGTGTTAGACAGTTTAACTGCCAAGAATCATGTGATAGGCAATACTAGAAATAACAACACTCTAGATTTGGTGATTAGTAACATGGTGGATTTGATTGAAACCTGCAAAGTTAGAAACCTCTGCTGGATAGTGACCACAATAACTCACAATTTCCTCTAAACATAAGTTGAAATTAACAACAGTACAGTATTTGGTCTCCACAATTCTTTATTTCTCTGTTAATATCACAGAACCTTTGTTTTTGATTCAGAAATTAATATATCCTTTTAAATCAGAAAATGAAAAGAAATGGCATTGACAAAATTATTGACACCCTACACTTAATATTTGGTAGCACAGCCTTTGGTCAAAATAACTGCAATCAACCACTTCCTATAGCCATAGATGAGCTTCCTGCACCACTCTACTGCCAGTTTGGCCCACTCTTCTTGTGCAAACTGCTCCAGTTCTCCCAGATTTAAAGGGTGCCTTTTCCCTACTGCTGTTTTCAGATCTCTCCACAGGTTTTCAATGGGATTTAGATCTGGACTCATTGCTGGCCACTTCAGAACAGCCCAGCGTCTTGTCTTGAACAATTCCTGAGTGCTTTTTGAACTGTGTTTGGGGTCATTGTCCTGCTGGAAGACCCATGACCTTCGACGGAGACCCAGCTTTCTGACACTGAGTTCAACACTGCGCTCCAAAATGGCCTGGTAATCTCCAGATTTCATGATGCCATGCACACGTTCAAGGCACCTAGTGCCAGAGGCAGCACAGCAACCCCAAAACATCACTGAACCTCCTCCATGTTTGACTGTAGGGAAGGTGTTCTTTTCTTTGAAGGCTTCATTTTGTTTTCTGTAAACATAGAGATGATGTGCTTTACCAAAAAGCTCTAATTTGGTCTTATCTGTCCACAGGACATTCTCCCAGAAGGATTTTGGCTTGTTCAGGTGTGTTTTGGCAAACCCCAGTCAGGCTTTCTTATGTCTCTCTCTCAGCAGTGGGGTCCTCCTGGGCCTCCTACCATATAACCCCCTTTCATTGAGTTGGCGATGGATGGTGCGAGTTGAAACTGTCGTACCTTGTGTCTGAAGGTCAGCTTGAATCTGTTTGCAGTTGATCGAGGTGCTTTCTCCACCATTCAAACAATCCTGCACTGCAATCTTCAATCAAGTTTTCTCTTGCGGCCACGTCCAGGGAGGTTGGCTACAGTGCCATGGGCCTTAAACATCCTGGTAACATTACGTACGGTGGAAACAGGAACATAAAGGTCTCTGGAGATTGATTTGTAGCCTTGAGATTGTCCATGCTTGGCTACAATCTTCTGTCTGACCTCCTCAAAGAATTCTCTGGCTGTTTTTCTTTTCTCCATGCTCATTGCGGTACACACAGTGACACAAAACAGAAGAATGAGTCCTTTTCTCTTTTCAAACTGGTTGAATGAGTGATTTTTATATTGCAGGCACCTGCAACTCACCACAATGGCCCTCATTGCCACCCACCTCAATAACTTCTTTACCGACCTTAGCTCAGTACTTCCTGGTAACTTTTTCAGTCCACCTGCTCCATCTGTACCACCACCCATTGCCCGCCCCTCTTTCCACCTGCGTCGTGTCACCATGCAAGAAGCTAGGCCTTACTTGCTAAAAGCAATAAAAGGTAACACCATCGGTAATGACTCACTTGATCCTTGCCTTTTACGTCAGGTCCTGGATCAGGTCCTCTCACCTATTACGTGCATTTTCAACAAATCACTCTGTCTCAGACAATTCCCCTCTGCCTGGAAGATTGCCACAGTTCCTTGTCCATAAAGGTGGTGACAGGACTCTTCCGGTAACTACTAACCCATCTCAATCTCTCTCCTCTCAAAGGCGTTAGAGAAAATTGTGGCAGCCCAAGTCTCTGACTACCTCTGTAAGTACAATGTTCTCTGCCCTGAACAACACGGGTTCAGAGCAGGTCATAGTACCAATACAGCACTCCTGGAATTTTCCAACTTCATCCATGCCTCCTTGGACTCTGGTGCCCTGGCTGATGCTATATTCATTGACCTGTCTAAAGCATTCGATACCGTTTCGCATCCTCTTTTGCTCTCCACCCTAGACCTAATAGGCTTTGCCTCAGGACCTGTTTCCTGGTGCACTAGCAATCTCTCCGCCCACTCCTAATGTGTAAAAGTCAACGTACTTTCTGAAACATGCCCTATTCACTCTAGGGTGCTGCAGGGCTCAATTCTTGGACCCCTACTATTCTCACTCTTTCTTAACTCCCTACCCAGCAGTTGTAATGGTAAGATGCTTCTATGCTGATGATGCTGTTCTCGTTGCCTCCCACAATGACCCCATGCTGCTACAGAACTCCTCCAACTAGTCTTTGACTCTGCAGCTACCTGATTCACTGAGCACCGACTTGTTATCAACCTTAAGAAAACAAAAATGATGCTCTTCTCCCACCCCAAAATAAGTACAGCAAGTTTCCTTAGCTGTCCACTCCACACCAATCTCGTCATTGACCAGGTGCAGTCCTATAAATATCTTGGTATAACCTTTGACCCTGCACTTTCATTCCATGGACATATATCTGCCCTAAATTCTGTCTCCAACTCACGGCTAGGCATTCTTTACCGGCACAAGAAATGCCTCCCTCCTGATGCCCTCCACCTGGCTGTCACCTCCTCTGTCATGTCTCTCATTGACTATGGCCTTCTGGTCTATGGCTCAGCAGATCAGACTTCCCTCAACAAGGTTCACCTCACAGTTAATAAGGCCTGCAGACTTATCGCTGGTGCTCCCAAACTCACTCACACATGTGAGCTGTACACCCTGGCTACCCTACTCAACCTGGAAGAAGCGACTCATGTATCAGACATGCCAGCTCACCTTTAAAGCCCTCGTGGCCTATCCCCCATAGGCCTATCAACTCCATTCACCATACTGCACTGACCCTGATCACACGCAGCTCGGCCAAGAGCTACCCTAGTTATTCCGAGAGCCAGGACCTCTCAAGGTCAGAGGGCATTCCCCTCACCGTACCCCACTGGTATAACTCCCTCCTGCCAGTGTCTCAAACTCACTAACCTTAGCTTGCTTTAAGCCCAGGCTCAGAAACTTCCTGCTTAGCTCGCAAATGCAACTGCCGCTAGCCTAGTATAAAAAAAATATATATATATATATATACTCTGTTTGACAATGCTCACTGAGCGGCTCCTCCCCTTCCTTTCCCTACTAATTCCTCCTCCCATATCTCCCTTCCTTCTACTCCCACCAGCTCTCCCCTGACCATATGTTTTGCACCTTTTGTTATCTTTTGCTTCATTGGAGATTGTATTCTATTGTAACAAAATTGTAATTGAACTGTAACTTTTTTGTTTGTAAGTACTGTGTCCCTTGTACTACTGTTCTGATGTCCTCTTTGTGACGAGGTACCTTTGTAAATGAGCCTCTGGCTCAAAGGTTTCTAAACTGATGTTTAACTAAATAAATAAATAAATAAATAAATAAACAGGTGAGTTCAATTCCAAAGTAAAGGAGAATCACCTGCTTGAAATCTAATTATTTCTAACTACTTCTAAAAGGTGCCAATAATTTTGTCTGGGCCATTTAAGGATTTCTGTGTGGAATAAGCTAAGACTTCGAAAATTTTTCTGCTTTTTATGTTTTATTCCACTGCAAACCAAAGAAATACATATGTGGATTCCAAAATATTTTTTTATTTCAACAATTTTCTGGAAGGAATGGTGCATTATTAGAAAAAACTGCAAGGATGCCAGTATTTTTGGCCACAACCATAGCAGGTTACAACAAACTAAGGAACTTGGCATTGCAGTGGGACTGGGTAAATAAATGTAAAGGCCTATGAGTAATTCAAATGTGGGAAGAGCTTTAAACATTTCTCAAAGAACTGGCTGAGAAAAATATACCTATCAATACAAAATATAACCACAAAGGGAGGATTCCAGCATGGTTAATTCTAAAATACATAAATTAATTAAAGCTAAAAATAGATCTTATAGGAAAGACAAGAAAGAGGGTATGGGAATTTACAGGGACAGGAACAAGAAAAAGCTCAGAGACCTGAAAAAGTCAGTTAAAAAAATCAAAAAAAGGAAATGGAGCAAAAACTAGTTAAGAAAGTGGCTGACAAAAAAAAAGCTTTTTACAACTATATAGGCAGCCTTAAACAAAACAATAACAGTACAAGACTATTGGTACAGGGTGGTATGGTACTAGTTGACTGCCAAGATATGGCTGAAGAATTTAATAGCTACTTTGAGAGTGTATACCAAAAAAGTTAACAAATAAATCATAATATTATAGGAAACACAGATTGTACCTTAATAATAACACCTGTGATGATCAAAGATAATTTAGATAAACCAGACCCTACCAATTCAGCTGGTCCAGATGGAATCCACCTAAGACTTCTAAAAGAGCTAGCTCCAGTACTATGCAACCCCATCCAGGTTATCTTCCAGAAATCATTGCAAGAGGGTGTGGTGCCTGGGGATTGGACAGCTGCCCACATTTGTTCAATTCACAAAATGGACCCTAAGTCAGCTTGCACCAATTACAGACCAATCAGTCTTACAAGCATTTTGTGTAAGATATTAGAGTCTTTTGTTAAGGATGCAATAGACCAGTATCTCCAAGAAAGAGGTCTAATTGACATACATCAGGATGGGTTTAAAAAAGAAAGGTTTTGCCTAACTAATTGAATCAATTTTTTGATCCTGTGAGTGAAGCTTTGGATAATGACATACCAGTAGACATATTATACATAGTTTTGAAAAAGTATTTGACAGTTTCTCCCATCAGGTACTAATGAACACAATAAGGGAAATTAGACTAGACAATTGCATTATCTGATGGATCATAGCTTGGCTAAGCAAAAGGAAACAATGGGTATATATAAAGGAGCACTATTCTGGTTGGGCTACAGTGTCCAGTGGGTTCCCACAGGGATCTGTACTGGGGCCTACCCTCTTCAATAATCTTATAGCATCTATAATTTGTACCAGCAAAGCTTGGATGGCAAAATTTGCCAATGACATCAAAATAGGGGCACCACTATGTAATGCAAGTGATGCCACATCATTTCTGGAAAATATCGAAGCCATGGCAGTGCATGGGGAAAGGAAAGTAAGGTTTAATATGAACAAGTGCAAATAATGCACTTAGGTAAAAATAACTGTAGATTTGACTATGAAATTAATGGATGTAAGCTCCGAACAACTGACTCCGAGAAGGACTTAGGAATTCAGATCACTAGCGACATGACTTTTTTGAACCACTGCACCACAGTAATAATACAAGGGTATGGTATACTGGCTTCTATAAAGAGGAATATAAGACATAGGGCAAAGGAGGTGGTGGTTCTGCTTTATGTGTCTTTGGTGCAGCTGCATTTGGAGTACTGCAGAAATTTCTGGGCAGCTCTCCTTAAGAGGGATATTAGGAGACTGGAGGGGGTTCAATGACAGGAGACTAGAATGGTGTATGGGATGAGGGACAGGCCATATGAGGAGATACTGCAGGAAATGGGGTTATATTCTATACAGTACAGAACATATAGAGGAGACATGTGCTTGGTCTATGGGGCTTTCAGGGAAACAGATCTCTGGGAGTGTGTGGGTTTGAATAGAAGATCTGATTCAATAATAAACAGAAGTCACAATTCCAGCTAAGAGGTGATAAATACAATAGAAATCAGAGAGGGAGATGGTTCTCACAGTGTGTGGTGACAAAGTGGATTTATTGCCCACTGCTGAGGTATCTTGAAGCTCCATGAATCAATTCAAGCAGGCATTAGATAACCACTGTGTATCTCGTCACTCAACTATTACTATCATGGTGCAGGTCAAGAAAGGCTAACACTATATGAACCAGTTTCACATCTTATGAATCTTAAATACACATCTCGCTTATTGTAATTAAACATGCCAAAAGGCGACCCACAATGTTTCTGGGATGTTGCCTCTGTAGGCTGTCACAGTTACTTCCTTCTGACTCGTTCCTCCTTATAATAAAAACATTATGAACAATTTCCTATCATGTCATTTATATGCATAAAATTGTTATTTTTTCCATCCATATTTATTATTTGGCATGCAATGTAATATTTATAGATGCTTTTTCCTTGAGTCCCACAAGCAGTTCTTAATATTTATAAATTATTAAGACATGAATCTCTTCAGCATCATATTTAAGTCATTACAAACATTTCTTATCTGTATACACTTAAAAGCCCTGCATCCCACTTTTGTTTCCTAGCACTTGTCTCCCCCTCCTTCACATCCTGTCTCCCTCTTCCTTCCCCCTTATGTTTCTTCTTGTCTCTGTTGGCCTCATCTGTTCCACCCTGCACCCCTTTCTTAACCCCTGTTTTTTTTCATATCACTCACAAAGGGACCTAAAGCTGTCCTTAGGCTTCCCAGATGTACAAGTAGACCTTATTTGTTAGGACTTTTATACTTGTATGACTGAGGTTTTTCTATGGAAAATTGTGCCTACACTTTATTTAATCTCTGTACATAAGTGTAAAGCTCTGAACAACTGAGATTCTCCTATGTAAAAATGTGCTTACATTAGATTTAAACTCTGTACATAAGCTGTAAAGTTCTAAAATGTTAAGCTGTAAATTTTAATCGTTTCTCTCTGTAAAAGGGCTGAATTTTGCAACTTGTAATATTTCAATCTCTATGTAACATTCACCTGGGTAACACCTGGAAATGAGCCTCGGCTCAGTGTGCCTTTCCCAGTCACCAAATTTTAAATAAACAAGCATTTGTCAATGCCGAATGTTTGCTTGCTGGCATTGGCATTGGTAGTGTAGAAGTTACAGAGCTGCATAACAGAAATGGCAGTGAAGTATTGCACTGAAGCCAACCCCACCACCACCCTGCAGAGAGTGACAGGCATTGGGGTGTGCCTTTGGGTCGTCAAGCATAACGGCCACGCCATTTCATCACACCCTACGCTGCAGACACTGGCAAGTATCACTGTGTACCTTGGGGTCTTTGGCCCTTATGCACACCCCATTCCATCAGGAAATACAGTGAGATGGGTGCAGTATAGGAGAATGGGGTGAACTTTGGGGCCGAAGAGTCCAAGGCATACCTCGATGCCTCTCACTGGCTGCAGGGTGTGGAATGGTATGAGCATTACAGGCAAGAATCCCAAGTCACACCCCTGATGCCTGTCATTCTCTACAGGGTGGGGTGTTACTGTTGGAAACCCTAACACCTCAGGCATTCATTGGTATTTTCACTCCAAACTTTGAACATGTTTTTTTTGTGACCCCCACCTCATGAACAGTGGCAATATCAGTTTGTTAGCCGAAAGCTGCTTATGCACAGCGACTACGGCATTTAGCACCACAGGTGCAAAAACACATTCCGAACAGGATGTGAAAAATGACAGCTGTACTGTTCATGGGGAGGTGTAAAAAATGGCAATGTTGCAAATCTGCAGTAAAAATATTAAAAAAACTGGTGAAGTCACGAGCGTGCATAGAAACTGTACAACACACACCCGTAATGTAATTAGTTTGGGGATTTTGTACAGCAGATTGTCAACACAGGCATTTTGGGACCTCCAGTCATGAACAGTGTCACTGTGATTTTCTTTATCTGTCCCGAACAATGATTTCCCACAGCGACCACGCATCTCTGCGCTGAAAGTGTGAAAACACATTTCGGCCATGTTGTGAAAAATGACAGCTGTACTGTTCATAAGGAAGTGTGGAAAAATGCCACTGGTGAAAATCTGGTCTGAAAATATTACAAAGTCATGAACTTATGAGGGTGCATGGAAACTGTGCAATGCTCACTCTTAACACAGTCATTTTATGGACTTTTGTCACCAAATGATGAACAGTGTAACTGTGATTTTCTTAATCTGTCCCAAACATTGCTTTCGCACACCGACTGCACCATTGTGCACTACATGTGCAGAAACACATTTTGGGTGACATGTGAAAAATGGGAGCTGTACTGTTCATAAGGAAGTGTAATAAAATGGCAATGTGGAAAATCTGGAGTGAAAATATAGAAAATTCACAAACTTACGAGCCTGCGTAGGAACTGCGCAACACACACTCTTAAAACAGTCATTTCTAGGAATTGTTTCACCAAATTTTCAACATAGCCATTTCAAGATCTCTGCTCATGAACAGTGTCACTGTGATTTTCTTAATGTGTCCCATACATTGATTTCGGACACCGACTGCGCCATTGTGAGCTACCTGGGCAGAAACACGTTTTGGGTGACATGTGAAAAATGACAGCTGCACTGCTCATAAGGAAGTGTGATAAAATGGCAATGTTGAAAATCTGGAGTGAAAATAGTGAAAATTCACAAACTTACGAGCATGCGTAGGAACTGCGCAACGCCCGCTCGTAAAACAGTCATTTTTGGGAATTTTTTCACCAAATTTTCAACATAGCCATTTCAAGACATCTGCTCATGAACAGTGTCACTGTGATTTTCTTAATTTGTCCCATACATTGATTTCGCGCACCAACTGCGCCATTGTGCACTACATGGGCGGAAACACATTTTGGATGAGATGTGAAAAATGACAGCTGTACTGCTCAAAAGGAGGTGTGGTAAAATGGTAATGTTGAAACTCTGGAGTGAAAATATTGAACATTCGTGAACTTACAAGCGTGTGTAGGAACTGCGCAACGCACACTTGTAAAACAGTCATTTTTAGGAATTTTTTTAACAAATTTTCAACATAGACTTTTTGAGAGCCCACCTTATGAACACTGGCAGTGTCGTTTCATTAATCGGTCCCAAAGGTGATTTCATGCAGTGACCACAAAATCACCCTTTGGGCCCAGTGCCTTCATGACAGTGCAATAATTCATGGGTGGGGTCCCAAAACCCATGTTGAAAATTGGGCCTAAAATCCCCAAAATGCCTGAGATATGCAATAAAGTTGAAAAACCCGATCTATCCCATTATACAGCTTACCGGCATTTCCTCAGTTCGCGGTCGGCTTTGAAGAGTGCAGACATGTTCCCGGTCCACCGAAGATCGTCACGCCGAGCTCCGGAGGTAAGTATGGGGCGAGGGGGGTGTGGGGAGGCAGGGTACACTGTGGGTGGGTGCGGGTTGTGGGAGGGGGACAGGGAGAAGCGCCGAGGGACAGTTTTTGTATTTACAGCTTTTTTTTATTTCCTAAGACGACGAGGGACATTTGCCACGCTGGGGTAGGCTCCAAGCGTGGCAGCTGGAAGGATGTTGGTGGGGAGGCAGGAGCCGATGGGGGATTGGGCACCCCCATTGGCCATAACATCATTTTGCCACGCTGGGGTGGGCTCCAGGCATGGCACCTGGATGCTGGGGGGTGCAGCTGACAGGGGATTGGGCACCCCGTCGGTCATAAAACATTTGCCACACTGGGGTGGGCTTCCAGCATGGCACCTGGATGCTTTGGGGGTATGGTGCTGACGGGGTTTAGGCGCCCTGTCGACCCCTTGTGTGGGGAGGAGGGCGCATGAGCCGCGGTGTAATGCGTGCGTCTGTGAGTGTGTGTGTGTGTGGGGGAGCGCGCAGGCAGGCGACATCTTATCGCTGTTCACTGAAGCGTAGCTCCCCCTTTCAACTGTACGCCACTGCATTTTGGAGCTGTCATAGACAGCTCGAGCAGGCATTGGAGAACTGCGGCCGCTCTTGCAAACACACTGCCTGAATTGGAAGAAGGCTGCCACACCTCTGAAAACTCGGATGATGGCACTATGTTTCTTGCACATGCGTGCAAGCAAACATAATAAATAAAAATTAGCTGTATAACCTTTCAAATATTCATGTCAATTGAAAATCATCTTGTTTCTTACACCTTACTTTCACTTTCACTATCTTTTCAACATTTGCCTGCAATTCTGATCTTAGTGAAACTCAAATATAGTTTTTATAGTTTGTAAGCTGGTGTGCATCTCCTATTCTATTGCTTCAAGTTTCCCTGTACACATATATTTAAATTGCTTTTTAGCTTAAAATGCTTACTTAGTATTTCTTTATAATATTCCTTTTAATCTCTGTTTGCAATGTCAAACCTTTCCATATATAAGAAGTTAAAAATGCGTAGGTTAAATACTCTTTCAGCTTTTATTTTATATGCTTCACAGATCCACTGCCATCATTCAGTATATAGGGCCTTACCTTCTGTGTGTCCCTGAGTGTGCGTTTTGGTTTGTGTGCAGTTACAGCACCCCACTCTACCCTAATGGCATTAAACAGTGGCAATTAGAGTGACAGCAGCAGTTGGATCATATAGCAAATTCAAGGACATACAGATTCTAAGGCCCCCTTACTCACTTAGGGGAACACAAGCAACAGCAGCAGCCATACTTTGCCCACTGGCATTGTACAGTGTCTGGCACCTTACCTTGAAATCATGCTTGGGTAACACTGCAGCAC
The DNA here is from genome assembly GCA_016271365.2 of Neoceratodus forsteri. Lineage (NCBI taxonomy): Eukaryota > Metazoa > Chordata > Ceratodontiformes > Ceratodontidae > Neoceratodus > Neoceratodus forsteri. Next base: position 482,609,360 of record CM028137.1, on the reverse strand, counting down.
CCCACCCACTCACACTTGTATCATGCAGTGGCAGGTAGGGTAACAACAGCTTCCAGGTCAAACAGCAAATTCAGGGGCACACAGAAGCTACACCCACCCTCCTCCCTCACTTAAGGGCACATGATTCTATGTGATAATGGCTATCGCAAAACAGAGAATTGCCATTAGGGTGAGTGTACATCGCTGAAAAACCAAAACAGCGATGTACACTGCCAGTGAGACCAGTAGGGTGACACTGCCTTACATTATTTATGCGGGGGGGGCTTTGCTTTGCCCCCCAGGATCTCCCTTGAAAAAAAAATAACCAACTCCAGGAGGGGTGCATGTTGGGGAGGGGGAGAACCTTACAAAAAAAAAAAAAAGATTACTCCCGCTGGCACAAAAGCACAACATTTTGTGATCCTCCCCAACCCTAAACTCTGCACCCTCCCCACTGTAGCCAGCCACCCTCACCACCATGCCACACAGTCAACTCGGCAGCCTTGCACTGCAATACCTCCCATATAGCTTCCCTCCTCTTCTGTTCCCATCCTGTGGTTCCGGTCGCCTTCCTCTTCACCTGTCACTATCCTTTCAGGGTAGCTCACATTCCAGGCGCTGAGACTGAGTTGGTTGTATGTGAGTCGCTCAATCTCAGTCACCATATTAATGGTATTCCAGGGCACACAACTAACAACAGCAGCATGGAGAACTGACAGGGCTTACACAATCAGCAGCCCAGCTCACCAACCCAACTTAAAAAAATACTCCCAGAATTAAAAACAAATAGTAGCATAGGCTGGTGGTGCACAACACTGGCATGTGGGAGATCTGGGTTTGTGAGCTTCCCCTGTCCTGAGCTGATGGGGGTTACAGCATGATGTAGCAGCACTATGTGTTGCACTGTGGGGGCATAACTCAGTGGGAAGTGGGGGCTGCTTTGATGGTGTGGGTGACCACACAGTACAGTCAGCCCCTCCAGGTTGGTTGATCCTGCACAAACACACCCAAATCGGCAAGCATCCCTTGAGCTTCCTTGCTCAGCAGTGCTAACAGTACAACTTCCAAGAGACACACATTTAAATTAATGCAATTAAGGACACCTGACTGAACACCACCCCCTGCCTGATTCTCTAAGTGTGCCGATACTAAGCTTTTTTGGCATGTTGATCATACAGTCCAAAAACAGATTAAGCACATACTTTTTTTTTCTATATAGGGCATACTTGGTGGCCGCACCTAACTTGTGTAATTCCTTGCCTGGTTATTTAAAGGAGGTTCTCTCAGTTGAAACCTTTAAAAAGGGCCTGAAGATGCACTTGTTCCAGCAAGCTGTTTTTGATTGAATCTGTGGTTTTAAGTGGCTAGATAGATTAACTGTGTACTCCCAGTCGAAACCTATGTATTTTTGTTTTTCTATGATTTTAAATAATTGTATTATTTTATATTGTACGGCTCCCAAAGTCTTTGGAATTGGGTGCTTTAGAAATAAAGTATCTATCTATCTATCTATCTATCTATCTATCTATCTATCTATCTATCTATCTATCTATCTATCAAACTTTACTATCTGAATGGAGAGCAGTTGCATCAGCTGATTAAAAGGTTAGATGCAGAACAGTTCAACTTTAAACCTGACACCCCCACGCATGTTGTCTGACCGGATCACCGAAGTGGGATGAAACTTAGCTTTTTGTTGTTGTTGTTTTAAATCATCTAGTATGAAAATGGGTGGTTAACATGGAGCATAGGTGGTTACAACAAAACAGTGTGGGTGGCAAAGCAGAAAGAATGGAGATTTCATGCAGCGACATGCGTTTTCCATGAGGCACCAGTTGAAGAAATCAAAAGCCACAAACGAAGCAGGATTTCATTATTTTTACTGGTTTTATCATGAAAAATGGAAAACCAGAGTCTTTGTATATAATTTACACAGAACAGCCCTGTGACAGGATTGAATAAAGCCCTGCCCCATTTGTTATGCTGAAAGAGTTTAAACGCAAAGGTCTGTTCTATCCTCTCCTTTTCTGTCTCTTCTCTGACTGGTTGCGTAACCAAATTTTCTTGTGAGACCTAGGAACTGATCACTTTGACAGTTTCACAATTCTCTGCTTCTCACTGTCTCTCTGCCTTCCTTTGCTATTTCTGTCTTTTCTTCCCCCCTTGCATATCTGTGGGTTATAAAAAATATATGTGAATCTCTGTATAAAACTGTATGTGAAACTGGGATCCTTTTGTTTAAAACTGTATATCCTAGTAGTTTTATTGTTGAAATGGTTGCAAAAATCTATTTGGAACTCAAGGGGTTAACCTGAGATGTAGTTTGTAAGCCTTTCACAGAGCTGTAAACAAGAGGTCAGTTCTAACATGCTAGAGGCCAGCAGAGTAGCCCTACTGGTCTATCAAGTCTACTTGTGCTTCAGCTCCCTGATTGGGTACCGTAGCCCTCTATCTGTCTCCTTCCACTGTTACTCCATCCACCAGTCCTGCCCCGGGCAAACCAGCCTGTGCTTCACCCCTTGCCTATACCTGTCCCACCCTCTCTTGAATCCCTCCATCATAGCTGCCTGTACCAGCTCCCCGGGCAGCGCATTCCACGGTTCCACCACTCTCTCGGTGAAGTACCTCCTCCTCCTTTCCCCCCTAATCCCACTACCCTCACTCTTTCAGCTGTGTCCTCTGGTGATTCCACCCTCTTTCAGTCAAAAGATCCTATCTTGGCTTATCTTATTTACTCCCCTGAAGTACTTGAAGACCTCAATTATGTTCCCCCGGTCCCTCCTCTCCTCCAGCGAGAACTGATTGAGCTCCCCTGGTTGTTTCTCATATGTCATATCCCCCAGGCCCCGGATCATTCTGGTTGCTCTCTTCTGAACCCTCTCCAGAAGTGGGATGTCCCTCCTTAGGTGCGGTCTCCAGAACTGCACACAGTACTCAAGATGTGGTCCTCTCTGTTTCTTGAGGTAATCCCCCTAGTGATGCATCCCTGCTTCCTATGTGCCCTGACTGCAGCCCTCCCGCACTGCTCTGAATCATTCATCCACCAAGACCTCTAGGTCTCTTCCCCTGCCATGACCTGCAACTCATCCCCCCCCCCGGGTGTGCACATAGTTGGGGTTTTCCCACCCTAGGTGTAGCACCTTGCACTTGGAGGAGTTAAATTTCAATTTCCATGTGCAGAACCACCTATCCAGAGTAAACAGGCCCACTTGCGGGGCCAATCTCCCCTCCTCCACCACCTCCCAGCTTACAGTCATCCGAAAAGAGACTCTTTTCACACCCAATATCTTCCCTGATATCAGAGATGTAGGCGTTAAACAGGAGTGGCCCCAGGACTGATCCCTGTGGGACCCCACTTATGACCTCCCTAAGAGACGAGACCTCCCCTCTGACCACTACCTGCTGAGTGCAACCTGAAAGCCAATTTCCAATCCACCTAACTGTCAATTGGCCTACCCCCATCTCCCACAGCTTCTACATTAGGCCAATGTGAGGGACCAAATCAAATGCCTTGTTGAAGTCCAGAAACAATACATCCACTGGTCTCCCCCTGTCAAGTGCTGATGTCACCCACTCATAGAACTCTACAAGGTTTGTTTGACACAATCTATCTGGCACAAATCCACGCTGCCGGTCATCCAAGTAACCCATTTCCTCCAAGAAACCTCCCAACCTTTCCTTAAGTATGCTCTCCATTATCTTCCCCACCACCAATGTCAAACTGACAGGTCTATAGTTTCCTGGCTCTTCTCTCGATCCCCCTTTATGGATGGGCACAACATGAGCCTGTTTCCAGTCCCTTGGCACCCTCTCTGTCTGGAGTGACAAGTTAAAGAGATCAGCCAATGGTGCAGCCAAAACATCCGCCAACTCCCTCAGTACTCTGGGATGAATAGCATCAGGCCACAGAGATTTATCCTTTTTTAGGGACCGGAGGGCTTCCTACACCTGACCAATAGGAATATTAGCATCTGTCCCCCCCCCTCCCATTCAGCAGAACCAGCCTGATATCTCACCCATGGCCTATCTCCCCAGGTGGCTTTTTCTTCAGCAGGTACTCCAATAGTCATGTCTGCTGCACCTTCTGTGTCCTTCAACTCCTTTTTTGGAAGTTCCCCAGCCTCCTCCCTAGTAATCACTGAGGCAAAGTACTCATGCAGTACCTTCACCTGCTCTCCAGCCCCTTCCACCCACCCCCCAGCTGTCCTCAACCTATTGAGCTGGCCCTTGACCTTCCTCCACTTACCAGTATACCTAAAGAACCCCTTTTCCCCACTCCACAGCCTCTGCTACTTCCAGGCATTTGCCCTCCTCACCACTCTGGTGACTTTCCTGGTTGCAAGGTGATAGTTCTCTCTATCTCCCTCTCCTCTCATTTTTTTGTACCTACTGTAGGCAGCCTTCTTCTCCCTTACCACCTCCTGGACCTCCTTGGTCCACCAGCATGGTTTACAAGACCTACTACCCTTGCGCTTCACACTTGCACAGGTCCTGGTGGCCTCCTGTAGTCCCCACTTTATGATCTCCCACCTACCTTCCACAACCAAACCTGGTTTTATCTCCCACAAATACCCCTTAAGAATTTCCCCCATGTTCTAAAAGTTCGCCCCCCTGAAATCAACTATCATTGTCCTTGAATGTCCCTCCCCAGTTTAAGCTGAAACCAGACTGCGTTGTCATCACTCCCAGCCAGGATTCTTCCACAGCAGATCTCAACAAGATCCCCATCCGCTAAAACCACATCCAGGATGTGACCCTCCTTCATTGGGTCCACCACCTGCTGATTGAGAGCGCATCCAGGAAGCCATCCAGCAGCTTCTGCTCTTGGTTACACTGGATGTCATAGTATCCCAATCAGTAGCTGGCAATAAGGTCCCCCATCAGCACCACTTCTTCCCCTTCCAGTCCACATGTTGGCTGACGGGCAGATTAAACCACGGTCCTCCACTGCAGTCACCCAGGGGCTACCACTAACCAGTCTTCCCTCCACAGGGGTTCACAAGGTGACCCACAGACCTCCATGTTGCCCTCTGCTTCCTCCACTCTCATAAACTCAGTGTTATCCCTAATGAACGTTGATACTCCTCCCCCTCTGCCCACCTTTCTGTCCTTCCTTAGCACAAGGTACCCACTCAGATTAAGGTCCCAGTTATGGTCAGGGGTGGCCCAAGTTTCAGTGACCGCTACTACATCCACCCCACCCTCAAACAGTGTAGCCTGGAACTCAAGCATTTTATCCCTAGGCTCCTGGCATTTATTAAAGCCAACCTCCAACCCTTGTCCCTACTCCTCTTTACCATATCCTCCCCAGATCTTTCATAAGTCCGTCCACACTTCTCCCCTAGGGTACCATTTGTCCCCCCTCTATGGGGTTGCAGGCCAGTCCTATCGGCGGTATGGATGGCTGGATCAGCCTGGCAATGCCCCCCCTCCACAAGTTTAAACCCCATCTAGCCTGAATGAAGTCCGTCATCCCCCATTTGAGAACTTTCTTCCCTATTGGATCTAGGTGAAGCCTATCCCAGGCATACAGTCCCTTGCCTTAGCAAACTCCCCCCCAGTCTCCCAACACCCTAATACCCAGTGCTTCACCCCACTGCCTGAGCCAGTCATTAATCTCCCTGATCTTCTGTTTGTTCTCCACAGTGTCCCTTGGCACTGACAGGATTTCCGAGAAGGAGACTATGCATCCATTGTCATGATAGACCCTGGCCACTTCTCGGAACCTTGCCTGAATTTTCAGCACACTAGTCCCCTCAATATCATTTGTTTCAGATACATCAGAAACATAGAAACATAGAATTGGACGGCAGATAAGGACTGCTTGGCCCACCCAATATGCCCATTTCCCTACCTAATGGATAAGCTGCAGATCCTAGTTAACCAGCAGCCTACTTCTTTCTACCACCACCCTCTAGAATTGCCTTATGGCTGTCCCATGCATGCTTGAATTCAACCACTGTTTTTGACTCCACAACCTCCTCCGGAAGGCCGTTCCATGCATCCACAACCCTCTCTGTGAAAACTTCCTTACATTACCTCTAAGCCGTGCCCCCCATCTTCAAATTGTGCCCCCTTGTTCTTGTACACCTCTTTTTTTGAAAGATGCTACCCTCTTGGACTTTGTTGATTCCCTTGAGGTACTTGAACATTTCTATCATGTCCCCCCTCTCCCTCCTTTCCTCGAGGCTATACATATTAAGCCCCTTTAGTCTCTCTTCATATGTCTTCTGGTGCAGACCCTGCACCATTTTAGTTGCCCTCCTCTGGACAGCTTTCATCTTGTCTATGTCCTTGAGGAGATTGGGTCTCCAGAACTGCACACAGTACTCCAGATGGGGTCTCACCAGCTGTTTGTACAGAGGGATAACAACTTCCTGTTTTCTACTGGTGATGCCTCTCCCTATGCATCCCAGTATCCCCCCAGCCCTCCTTACTGCCCTCTCACATTGCTTGCCCACCTTTAAGTCTTCTGATATGACTACCCCCAGGTCCCTTTCCATTTTTGTTGTTGTTAGTATCTCACCCCCATTGTGTACTCTTCCCCTGAGTTTTTGTTTCCCAGGTGCATTACCTTGCACTTCTTAGCATTAAATCTAAGCTGCCATACATTTGACCATTCCTCTAACCTTGCCAAGTCCCTTCTCATCATTTCCACCATCAGAAAGTCCGGTGATCCTCCATAGTCCCTCGTCAGCTCATATACCATGAACTTCACCCTATGCACAGTCAGACCGGAAATATCCAGTACCTTAACTGGACTAGATTTTCCCTCATCCTGTCCTACCCAGTGAATACCCCTAATTATGGAGTCCCCCAGCAGGAGAACCTTAGTGTCCCCATTGATATTTTGTGCACCTCCTTTTTGGACTCTCCCACCAGCCCCAATCACCTCCCACTCCTCGAGACCACTTCCCCTTGGCTTTTCTCAGGACCCTCTACAAGAGAACCCCTAGCTACCCTACCCCTCTTGTCATGCCTTTTATAACTGAGTTCCCTAGCTCCCCCCAGTTTAGCCTACACCCCACTCCCTACACGAGGCAAGCCTTTTTCTCCAACCTCCTCTCCCTTTCCAGCTCCCAATTCTTCAGTCCCCCCAAAATGGCATTCCCATCACCATCACTCCCTTTTACCTACTCCCATTTCCTCTTGCCCCCTTCCATGCCCACCTGCAGGTCCCCCTTACCTTTGGACCTTTCTCTGGTATGATCCTCCCTTCTCGAAAGACACCCCTCCCTTATCTCTATCTCTCCTCCTTTCTCACCGAGTTGACTCGCAGCCTCCGAACCTTCTCTCTGCTGGTTCCCCCCTCCCCTTCTTTGACACTTGATTTGCTCCCTCCCCTGCTAGCATACTTATTTTAATTACCGATGCCCACCCTCGTCCAATTCACCTTATCCCTATCTCCTCCACCGTCCTTTTCCTACTCTACCCCCTCATCATGTCCTCTCCAACCAACTTACTCAATTGCTCAAATTTATTATAGCACTCAAAGCCAACTTCCTTTTTTTGTCCTGATTTCCTACTATCCACTCCTCCAGTAGGCCCCCTGTCAGTCCCAACCCACCTGTCCCCCCCTGCCTCCTATGATTGAGCCGGTTTCCTCTATCGGTTACCTCCCAGGTAGCTACCTCCTTTTGCTACTTGCCCACACCCCATAGGTTCTCCACTCCTGCCTGATGAAACGGATCCAGGTTGCACTCTATCACTGCCCTCTTGCTCCCCACAGACCCTCCCAGACATGTTTATTCACCCCCAACAACTCCAGTTTCCTCTATACTCATTCAAGCTCCCCCTATCTGCAATAACTGCCTACAGACTAGGCAACCTTCCTTCCTCCCTCCAGGCCCAGTTTAGGATCATGGCTGCCCCACAACCAGTATACCCTACAATCCTGCCAAAGATGCCTGCCCTGGTGGCTGGGGACCACCCCGAGAGGCCCTCTCCAAACATTCTTGGATGTTCACCCTTGACCAGGTCCTCAACCCCAGGTAGAGCTACCTGCAACCCTCTATAGCCAGCCATATGGGGCGATATCACAATATATGTCACTATATTCTTTTTGTTGCATAGAAACATAGACTTTGATGGCAGATAAAGACTTATTGGCCCACCCAGTCTGCCCATTTGCACTTGCATTTGCAAGGAATGAAACTTACAAGAATATTTTGTAAACTTTCAAGAACACTCTGGGAGAAGCAGGCTCTCTTAATGAGTTCCCAGACAAAGACTTATAAAAAGAGCAGCAATGCTTTTGCTAGAGAGGCAAGGAGAGTGAGAGACTGAAACTTGGAATTGAGAGATACCCTCAGAAGAAGGACTTACTTTTCTCTGTTTGTACTACCTTTGTAAATATTTATACTGTATAATTTGTATTTTTTTATTTTGCTATTATTGAGAAAAATAAAATGCTATTTGTGAATTTGGAAACTGCTCCTGGTTGTCCTATGCTTCCTGACCTGTGCCTCGATGACAAGGTCAGCTGTACTACAGCATCTTGTGTTCAGTGAAGTCCTGCTTCAGGCTTTTTTTGACTGCTGGATATTCAGAAGTGCTAAAAAGGTGTGTGACTTGCTCAGGATCATGCTTTGAGTAAGTTGCTGCAGTGAGATTTTTTTTAAAATCTTTGGTAAACGGGTAAGGCCCGCTAAGCACAGGTGCCTGTTTTCCGGGGTGACTCAGGAGCACTGGGGAGGTTAAGTGACTTGCTCAGAGTCACACAATATGCAAGTGGAGGTTGTGGGAATCAAACCCAGGTCTGCTAGATGTCCCCAGCTCATTCACAATTCGTTACTCTTAACATCTAGGCTATTCTGCCAGCCCAGCTTGATCCTGGAACAGCTGTTTTCCAAATCTGTCTTATAACTTCTAGACTTCACTGCCTGATTTTGACTAATTTAAAGAAAGGGTGGATTGGGGCCCTAATGGTTCCCCAGGACAGCATGAGGGCACTTCTTTCTTACCACAGCTTCAACTGGGGAGCTGCCAGTTTTCAAAATCCTGTCTCCCTGACCATTCTTTAAACTCTTATGGGGGGCTTACTGCAGTAGGTATCCCATGAAAACCGTGAGTGCAAGATCTTGAGTATAAAAATCATTACTTCAAAATAGCAGCTCAGAAAAAAAGCAATTGCCGAAATGGTGACCTATGGCTTTCTTCCCCTCCCCAAGTTGTGCCCCCCTCATAGTTGTTTATATATAGAAAGGGGGTGTGGGGAGTGAAGCCCCCACAAATAGGGATGTGGTTGGTGACGCCCCTGGTAGAAATTCACTGCGGCAGTGTTGTTGCTGTTTCGATGATCACTGTTGTTTCACGGTTGCTCCTTTTTGCCTTACTCTTATCCTGTTGCTGTTTTGCTCTCACCAATATCACATAAAACCCTACAGAATATCCCTCTTACATACCAGACCTAATCTGCTGCTGCCTGCTCTGGCAGAGGATTCCAGAGTAGTGTCTTATTGTGTCTGTTGATGGCCTCTTCAGAACTGCAGAACAGTAGATCTGAAACCCCACAGGGCAGGATTTACAAAAGGAGCCATTCAGATATGTCTACTGCTATTGTCAAAAGGGAAATCCATTAACATGGGTTTGTGCCAGGTAGATCATGTCAAACCAATCTTGTGGAGTTCTACGAATGGGTAACATCAGAACTAGACAAGGGAAAGCCTGTGGATGTATTACTCTTGGACTTCAGCAAGGCGTGCGACTCTGTCCCCCACAATGGTCTGGTGGAGAAACTGACAGGGTTGGGAGTAGGCCCTTTGATGATCAGATGGATTGAAAACTGGCTAGCTGAATGCACTAAGAGAGTAGTGGTCGGTGCGGAGCTCTCAAACCCTAGAGAGGTCGGTAGTAGGGTACTGCAGGGCTCTGTCCTGGGTCCAATCCTGTTTAATGCATACATTTCAGACATCAGGGAGGGTATAGGGTGTGAAATGAGTCTCTTTGCTGACGACTCCAAGATGGGAGCAGTAGTTGAGGGGGAAGAGGGGAGGTTGGCCCTGCAATGGGACCTGGACACCATGGAAAGGTGGGCTAACACATGGAAATTAAATTTCAGTATCACCAAGTGCAAGGTGTTACATCTTGGGCGAGGAAACCCTAAACACAGGTACACCCTGGGAGGGGAGGCGCCGGAGGCCTCAACAGGGGAAAAAGACCTAGGGGTCATGGTGGATGCATGTATGAATAACTCGAGCAGTGCAGGAGAGTGGCTTGCAAAACAAACAGGATGTTGGGATGCATCGTAAGGGGGATCACCTCTAGGAGCAGGGAAGTGATTCTGCCGCTGTACAATGGATTGGTTAGACCACACCTTGAGTACTGTGTACAGTACTGGAGACCACACTTGAAAAGGGACATACAGCTCCTGGAGAGGGTACAGAGGAGGACAACTAAGATGATACGAGGACTAGGGGATTTGATGTATGAGGACAGACTTGAGGAGCTCTGCCTGTTTTCATTGGAGGAGAGGAGAGACAGGGGGGACATGATTGAGGTCTTCAAGTACCTCAAGGAATAAATAGGGTAAACATGGAGGGAATCTTTACACTAAAGCAGGGAGATATCACCAGAGGGCATGGTTTGAAGTTGGAAGGTGGAAGGGTGAGAGGGGGAGAGGAGGAGGTTTTTCACTGAGAGGGTGGTGGATCCTTGGAACGTGCTGCCTGGTGGCTGGTTCAGACATCCACAGTGGAGGGCTTCAAGAGAAGGTGGGACAGACACAGAAAGTGGATGTATCAGTTGATGGCCTGGCCCAGGGGTTGGGGATGGATGATAGGGGTTTCTGGAACACAAGGGGGGGGGGCTTCGGTACCCAACTAGGGATCTGTGGTTCAAGCAGACTCGATAGACCATAAGGCCTAATCTGCTGGCAATTAGTATGTTAGTAACTGCTGCATAGTATAATAACTGTTCAAACTACATCCACATTTCACATCCAAAAAATGATGCAATTGCATCAAAATATGACACACCTCACACTTGAGTAATTTTATTATAATAAATCATGATTCTTTGCTGCAAGTGAATGCATCTTTTTAAAACAGCAGCAGCGTTGCTCTGTTGCATTTAGGTGGTCACAGATGAAGGTATCACCTGCATTTGTATCCTTATCTGACCCTTTTGGATATCCTGCTCTTAATTTTCAATGATATGTTTTATTTTCATGAAATTATAATGAGCTGGTTGTTTTTTTCAGCTGAGCAGGTGTGCTTTTAAAAGACATTCTAAGGAAAATATATACACAGTGAAGTAAAAACATACTGAAGGGCAGCATTTTCATAAGGAAATGATGTGGGTGCAAATGCAGGCTTCTCCTGCTTCTGCATCCATTTATAAACAGTGGCCCAGATATTCAAAAGGGTTGTGCATGGCGCAACAGTGTTGCACCATGCGCAACCCACTGATGCGCCCCGGCACGATATTCAAAAGGGAAAAGTGTGCTGCACAAATCCCGATGCGCCAGAGCGCATCAGTAATGTATGCAGGTGCAGGTGGGGGGAGGGAGCGTGCCCATGCATACCCTGCACAGCCCGATATTCAGCCTGGGATGTGCAGAGCCATGCATGCTCAACCCCTACCTGTTCCAGCACAAAGTTGATACAAAAAATTAAAAGGAACAACTGATGGCCACCCACATGTGAGCTGCCACATTGCATGGCACAACACGGCAGCTGCCACCTGTGGGTGGCTACCTGAGCTCCAGCTGCACCTGGTGGCCCCCCCATGCCCAGTTGCGGGCATTTGTAATAAATAATGAATAATCCTTCCAATATCCCTGGTGGTCCAGTGGACCGCTCTCTGCCCGATCGTGGACATTTGTAATAATAAATGAATAATCAGTCCAATATCCCTGGTGGTCCAGTGGACCTGCCCACCCGATCGCAGGCTCAGTAATAAAATTAGATCCCCAAAATCCCTGGTGGTCCAGTGGACCTGCCCGCCCGATCGCGGGCTCAGTAATAAAATTAGATCCCCAAAATCCCTGGTGGTCCAGTGGACTCCCACCCCACCCACCCACTGAATCCACCGCCCGCTCCCCAGTCAGCGGCGGGCAGCAGCACCACCCGCCTGCCACCCGCCCACCGGCCCCAACCCCGTCCGGTAGGGCTGTATGCCAGTGGTCCACAGCATGAGCCAATGGGCATATAGCTATACCGTACTACACATTCAGATATGTGAATGGGATCCATTCACATATCTGGAATATAAACAACCATGGGCTACGCCCGATGGCTCATGTTGTGGACCAATGGTGTCAATCCTTTGAAACAGCGGGGTGGCGAGCGTAATGAATAACTGCCTACACCGCTGACGAAGGAAGGAGGCAGGCGTGAATCGAAAACAGTGAAGAAGATGGTCCTGGACCGCAAAACGAGATATTTACTGAACCCGTGTCGAGCTGGTCCACTGGACCACCAGCCAGAAGCCTAATTACTGAGACGCAATTGGCCGGGCAGTCACTGGACCACCAGGGCTGAGATCTAATTTTATTACTGAGCCCGCGATCGGGCGGGCAGGTCCACTGGACCACCAGGGATATTGGACGGATTATTCATTTATTACAAATGCCCTCAATCGGGCAGACAGCGGTCCACTGGACCACCAGGGATATTGAACAGATTATTCATTTATTTATTACAAATGTCCGCGATCAGGCAGACAGCGGTCCACTGGACCACCAGGGATTTGTGTTTTCCATTTTTTTTACTGCAGCCTACGATTGGGCTGTGGAGCACATTGCCAGCTGCAGGGGGTGTCAGTCTCCAACGGCTGCTGCCTGGCAGGGCGCCAGGCGCAAGTGGTCGGGGATCGGCACACTTGCATGCAAATGGGGCCATAATGACATGCAAATGGACCCATTTGTACCTTGCATACATTATGGCACCATTTACATGTCAAGTTTTGAATATCGCGGTTGCTGTGCATAGCGCAATGGAACTTGCACTAGCGCATCCCCATGCTCCACTCTGCCCACTTGCGCTGGCACAGTGCCACTGCACCATGCACACTGCAGGTGGCCAGGGTGCGATATTCAACGATGCTGTGCCATGGCGCAGCTTCATTGAATATCGCCCAATCCACACCCCTGCGCAGCCAAGTTGCGCTGCGCCCAAGCTTACACCACAGCCTGGCGCAGTTTGAATATCTGGGCCAGTATATCCAAGTAGCCCTACTGTTATTTTCCAATGATGCATTAATTTGAAAAAAAAATATGATTTGTGGTAAAATAAAATGGCACAAATGGAATGTTTGTAACTTTTTTTTTGCCACAATTGCATCTGTTTGGAGGCATAATTCTAACACTGTCAGAACAACTACAGTAATAGATGATTTATTGTAACAGTCTGAACAGATTTCCCTTTTGAGAATAGTCATGGGTGGCTCTCCAATGAATCCTTTGAACAACCTGCCCACTGCCACTGTGAGAACTATATTTTACATCAAAAATCACAACTGCCCCCCCCACACACACACAAACATGTACAGTGTATACACACACAAATCCCATTAGTTAACAGCATCATTGTAGTGGCTACATAATTGGAAAGGAAACCTAATATTGCATTTGAAAGTTAACATTTGAAAATATACAAATATTGACTCAAGTTAAGGGGTATAGTTGGAAAATACTGACCCTGAGGGCTGAACTGTTGATTGATAATAGTTATAGTGCCCAACACCTAAGCTGAAGGGCTACATGACTATTGAAGGAAATAGTTAATCGGGGGTCAAGATTTCCCACTATATCCTAAAAACTTTGGGCAATATATATTTTATGAAACCTTCTCTTTTGGGCTACTTGATTCCAGTTTGTAACCCCATCAACTTTTCTAGATGTAACTTTGTTCATGTTCACTCTATCATTTTGGTGACTTGAGCTGCCCTGTTCCTTACCCCATCATCATAATAATCAACGCTGTTTGCACTGCACACTTACTGCCTTCAGTAGCAGGTGGGCTAAAATATGTGTTCACCCTCTTACTTCTAGCACTTCATGGTAGCAAGAGACCCAGAAGCTGTCAAGCATCTCACTCTCCACAACAGAACAACTTGTGAGTGCTCCTGTGTGAAAGATACATGAGCATCAGGTTTCACTCTCAACCTTCAGCATCAGCACAGTATTATGCTTCTCTCATTTGCATTTGTTTGTTTTCTTTCTCCTTCTCTCCACTATGAGAGAGAGAGAGAGAGAGAGAGAGAGCAGTGCTCAGCAACACCGCAGGGTCTGGGGGAGCAGAGACAACAGCCAGTAGCAGAGGGAGTGAAGGTGAATACTGACCACCTTCCCAAGGTTGGGGCAAGCAGGGAGGTCATTATCAAGTTCTGGAGGGTGGAATGCTAGACTAGGGAAAGGAAAGGGAAATCATTTAACTAGGTAAGACACACTAAGCTGAAGTTTGTTTCCAGGTGTGACCTCGGAGCACAAAGGAAATTAAATGACTTGCTCAGGGTCACACATTATGCAAGTGGGGACTGTGGGATTCAAACCCAGGTCTCCAGGTTTGCAGATCAGTGCCCTAAGCCACACTTCTATACTGCCTCCTACCAAAGACTACCAAAGAACAAAAAATACATGTTAAAAGAAACTAACACTTGGTATTCAGGACAGGCTTCATGTTTGGAAGAAAAAAAGCAAAGTGGAGGTGTCAATTTGAATGGGCAATAGTTTTTGAACTATCGTCCATTTCTAGGATTATTGCTCATTGCTAAAGTAAGGCATGGCAATACTGCTAGAGATTTCTGGTCATATAATAGGTTTTTGCCAGTCACGGGCTAGCATTTCCATACAGTGTTTAATAAATTACTATATTTTAGTATGCATACATAGTAGAGAACCTTATGTGGGTAATAACTCATGACAGGTATGTTCACTGAGAGTTTTTAATATTCCTTTAATGTGTGCTGAGGCACAAGGCTGCTGGCGGAGTATAGTCCTGAACACACACCAGAACAGTGCCTGAATCTTCTAGAAATTTAGAGACATAGAACTCTACCAGCAGAAGACTGCTATTCAGTCTGACCAATGAAATTGTACATGCCGTCTAGTAGACCATGAGAAACCTCCCCTTCTTCTGCCCTAACTGCTTCATTGACCAATCCTGTGTGCTTTTCCTACCCTCTCTTCAAGCTCGTCACAATTTTTGCACTCGTGTTTCTGGTAGCTTGTGCCACGCCTCCACCATGTTCTCAGTGAAGCAGTATTCTGTCATGTCACTTTTGAACCTCCTCTCACCAGTTTTTTTTTTTTTTTTTGAAATTACTATTTATTCGCCTTCCTGCCTGCCATCCCCGACCCTTCAGGAGCCTCAAGGTAGACTTCCCTCTGCCTTACCACCCTGCCCATATGACCCCACAGGAACCCCATAGAGCTTCGGTTTACCCCCCGAGCGGGGATGGGGCAGAGCCACCTTACCCCAACAATCAACTTTCGTCAGTCCGGGGGTCATTGGGCGGGCAAAGGCACATCAAGGGCATGTCTCAGGAGGCTCCATCTTCCTGGCGATGGCAGGCGTTTTTCTGCTTTCTCCCACCCCCTACAGCGTAGGACCCCTGACGTCAAGGTGCAGAGTGCCGACTTCACACTGTATGGGCAGCCCCTTCCCAGAACATTGGGCTTGCAGGCACTGAAAGCCTCCGCTTCAGAGTCAGACAAGTGTTTGGGCTATAGCCTTAACCTCCCGGAGTAGGCAAGCTGTCATGGGACACTCCAAGCCTAACTCCCCGGTCAGCCACCAGCGACCCGAGTCCGTCTCGAACCGGGTGGCTGGCGTGGGCAGGTGTGGTGTCGGCGCCTCAACCCTCAGCGCCACCGGGCTGCCCCTCCAACAGTTTTTGACTATTCTTGCTTGTATTTCTATTTTCATTGGTTGTAAACAGCCCTCATTATTCCATTTTGTTAATACCCTGTAACCCCCACCCAGGTATGCTGTTTCTATTTGACAGCTCTACCTGGTGGGCTGGGTTCAGGAAGAAAATGTCACTCAGCACATTGGCTAGGTTTGGCTACTCTGCACAGTGGCACCCAAGTAACTCGGACAAAGGAAGCAATAACTGTAATGTCCAATACCAGAAGTGGGATTTTAAAGTGTGGCTTTTATTCACATCCAACAGAATAAACAAAGCATAGATGGACCCCCAAGGGGCTACACTCCTAGTAATGCAGACTTAAGGAAACCAGAACACATCCTCATCACTTTAACCCTCAGGCTCTCAAACACACTGGACACACAGCCCGAACTTGTACGCTGCTCTGGGTTTTCCCTGGCTCGGCTCCCTTGCCAGCCACTTGAACACTTTCCATATAGCATGGAAACATTTACTGATCTCTCCCTAAACCACCTATGAGCACTTCTGCTCCATACAGGGAATCTTCCACATCAATCCCACATCTGGGTACTTTCCTCAGACACTGGCCAAGTATCTGAGAGAAAGCAACAGGTGTCCCAGAGCAAATCTGTAGAGGTGAATTTGGTCACTACTGATCGGGGGTCTCCCACCTTTCGCTCCCACAATTCATACCCAGCCATTTCTCTGGACTGTAACACCTCATGCTTTAACACACTTTGCTGTGTAGATTCTTTTTAATGTATTTCACATTCCATCTACTGTCTTTACATCCCATTTGTGCTCAACTTGGACATACTTAATAAGTGGCTTTGTCCATTACTCTAGACCCCCCACAGAGTTAAGCAGTCCAATCCCCACATCTTTCAAACTGTACTTGGCTGTCTTTTCCTTACCCCACAGTAGCAGTCCCTTTAGTTTCATCTTGATGCAGGTGAAAACGCATGGCCCTTTAGCAGAGCGAACTCACCCTTCGGCTGCAGGTGCCCCACAGGCATTTCCTCCTCAAGGAACTCTCTTACAGAGCTTCTGGTGCCTCAGCACGAGCTTAAAACAGGCAGCTTCTTTTCCTTAGCTGGACCAAAGGGATTGCCCCTGGAAGCAGGCTGATACCTTCCCCCCATCCCCACAGGGATGGGGCCCTGAACCATTGAAAGCAGTCTCCACCACTTCAATATGCAGTTCTTGTGTACCTCTTCAGGTGAGAATACACACCTATACCAAAATAATAGCTCTTTGTCAGAGCTTAAAGCTCTGAGGGCCCTGCCTACAGCAGAGCACTTCTTTCAGACTGAACACACTCTAATGAACTCTACAGAACTCACTTCAAATTCCTAACGTTCTCTCAACCTCCATCTGCAACATTCCAGTGTGGCTTATGCAGCTGTGACAGTTCTAAATGATGTTATCCCTCAGTCTCAGCTGAGACTGAGACAGAGTGAGACAGTGTGAAATTCATATAACTGGAGTTTCACAAGCTGCCTTCCCTGCCTACCACTAGGTCTTACTGGGATTATAGTAACCTCAGGTAACGGGGGGTTACACTCTCCCTGGGCCAGGAAAATGACTATCTGCAGTCATTATTTACCCAACCTAGGATATCCTACCCTATGTGTTACCTATGGAGAGGGGTGATCAGGCCCCCTCCTACCATGTGCTTAGCACAGGCAGACAACACTAAGGGCCTAGAGGCCATCGGCTGACACATCAACCTCTACTCTAACCGCTGACTATGGGTACCTAGTGGCTCCAGTAGAATTGTCCAGAGCATAGCCCTAATAGATCAGTACTGCAACCACTACAGCAGGTCACGGCCACAGTCTGTCTATCCCCCCTAGCCCTCTAGGGAAAATCTGTCTGCCTCTAACTTAGGATTCCCAAAACAAAACAAACAGGGGACCTCCCCCACCCTGGACACCATGCAACCACACACTAGGAGCTAATACCATACACTATTCATTACTCCCACATTCCCCCACAACCATACCTGTGGAAGAAAATGTTACACACAGTAAGAACAACAACAACAACAGTACTTTAAACACTACACTCTAAAGTACTACTGAAGAACTCCGATGAGTCCCTCCTCCTCTTCTTGTCTTCTCTTCTATCTTCTTCAGGAACACCTGCAAGAAAAAGAAAGACAACACACACTTCTAATCTGTATACAGTCTATCTAAACATTAGAGAATCTCAAAAAATATATACATTTTTTTAGAAAAGTAGAAAAAACAGTATAAACATCAGAAAACAGTAAAAACAATGACATTATTTACCATACACAATATTTGGGGATGGAGTGCTCTAAATGTCCCATCTAGTGACCACAGTGCCCAAAGACAAGTCCATTAAAGAGTCTGTCCTGGGCAGGAGCCCGGTGAAGCACAGTTCTATCAGGCCAAAGTCCCGAAGGGGAGAGTCTTTGAGGACAGTTCAAACATCTGGAGTCTGCTAGTGTAGGGTGTGTACTGCAATGTCATAAGAATAGAAAAGTCTGAACTTACCAGTCCCTTGTAGAATGAAAATGGTACCACACCTGGTCCTCAGCCAAAGACTCTCCCTGGCAGCATTCTTCTGATACAGCTGGGCAGACTTCTTCCAGGAAACAACAGGAGGGCACATCTGGAAACTGCTGGGATGATGTCATGGCTGGAGATGGAACCTTGGAACAGGAACAAAAAGGAAAACAGCTGGTCTGAAGTCACCTGATACCTAGGCGATGAATCAGGATACAGCTGGGCTGATGTCCTCTCTGGATCTGAAAT
This sequence comes from Neoceratodus forsteri, assembly GCA_016271365.2. NCBI lineage: Eukaryota > Metazoa > Chordata > Ceratodontiformes > Ceratodontidae > Neoceratodus > Neoceratodus forsteri. Next base: position 482,590,767 of record CM028137.1, on the reverse strand, counting down.
CATCTGGTGGGCCAGTCGATGGATTCTGGAAAGCCAGTACACTGCAGAATTGATTAATGTGGGGCACCTGAGTCCTGGATGTCCAGAATGGTGGAACAACATTGGTACGGCAATGGCTGGAGTGACAGCACTGGCTACCACTACTCTGCTTTCCATTTGTTAGGCATGGGCACATTTGCAGGAAGGTCTTTGCATTGTGGCTAATAGCACAATGGGTCAGAGCTGGAATTATTACCCCATCTGGGCACTCATAATTCACACTGTGAAAGGTTTCATGTCCCTCTCCATCCACTATTTGAACAGTGTTGATAAACAGTGTCCTGCTTCTTTTCCACTGGCTGTATTTTTCTTGAAACATTCTGTTCTTGACATGCTTGTTTGCACCAGGATACACACATTTTATTGCTTCTTGCCAAATCCAGGATTTCCTGCTTTTTTCAATCTCTTCCCAGACTCTCTGAGAAAAGGTAGGAAAGGACATCCCGTAGATTTCATTTGCTTTCCTATGAACCAGTCTTTCCTCTTTACTAGCTTTGGTCAACCTGAGACCTCTGGCCTGGCTTGGGGGCAGCCAGTCCTGGTTCTGCCAGCTCCACATTCTTAATGACACAAAAAATGGATCCCTGGCTCCTTCTTGCACAGCCAGGGCAGTGGAATCACCACTCTATTCAATGCGTTCCTCTGAGGCAAGAGCTTGAGGCTGTGTACCAGTTCCTTTTTCACAAGGCTGCATAGGTTCCCCCTCTTCTTCTTCCTCACTGAGAATCTGTGCCCAGGGTGAGCAGTCATCCTCACTCCTGAGACTGTCCACTCTTCACTGGGCATGGAGGTCAAAACCTCCCATTCAAAGGCCTCCTTCATCTTGTCTTCACCTATGAGACTTGGGCTAGGCCCCTCTCTCCAAGGGTCTACTGATGCTCTTCCTGAAATGTCTCTCTGTGACTCAGACTCTGAGACATCAACACATTGTTCTGTCTGTAAATCTGCACCCTCTTGCTTTGTGCCACACTCTGAGGGGCCTTCTCCAACAGGCTCCGTCTGGTGCTGTGTGTTGCCAACTGCAGATTCCTGAACTTTTGTCCATGTGGGAGCCAAACGAATCTCGGGCGCTTTAAACAAACCATATTTCTCTAGACACCCAGAACAGTAAGGTACCATGAAGACGTCCTTTCCAGCATTTAAGCACATCAAACATACTCGCACTGGATATCCAGGAATCACCACATGAGGAGGCAGTCATCCCCCATAGTAACATCTCTCAATGTCCCTTAACTTGTTACTTCCACTGCTATCACAGCCGGGCATGATCCAGGTAGCCGGGCTGGTCCTGACCATGACTGCAGAGAAAAGGTTAATACATTATGTATGTATGTATGTAAAAACAAACAACGCCACTGTTATTTCAAGTCCCACACCACTGAAAACTTTCTTTCTCTTTCAAAATGGCTCCTCTGCTGCTGTGTTTACATTACTACCCCACCCTGTAATGGCAGCAGCAGCAGTCCTATCATCAACATTCTGTAACTGGGTCAAGCCACTGGCATCAATTTACACACTCTACTGATGACTTTGCTCAAACTGCACAAACTTGCACTGTTCTTTTTCCTAGCACATTTATATGATTTACCATGGTCTTTTCACTTGCTGAAGACATTGCTCTAGCTTACGGTCCCTTAAAGTCTCAGTATTTCATAGCACAGGATTACCTATAATTCTAGCGGCATATCTGATACAACTCACGGTCTCTCTCATGGCTTTGAAACTTATACTGACGCTGAACTTATAATTATGCTCACAGTCGATTGCTTAGAATGCTTGCTTTTGCTGGTAAAACTTAACACAGTCCTGCTTTGTAAACAGATTACACTGCTACACAGATTCAGCTGGCTTTTGGCAAAATCACTTAGTCTGAGCAATTATTTCTGTTGGTACTCACTGTTATCAGTAACTGTTTGCTGCAATGGAAAAACAGCCTGCAGCCAGACTTGGAGGCCTCTGGAAAGAAGTGGGTTGGCAGTCCTGCCGACTGTCCCTCTGAACACCACACTCACAGTCCAGTTGATCAAGATGCGGGTTGAGCCCGAATTCAAACAGAAAAGTCAGTTTTTAAACTTTTTATAGCTCTTTCAGTCACCGCGAACGCTCCTCCTGGTAAGCCAATTCGCACACTCCACTCACTCTCCCTCTCGAATGCTGTGCAGTCTCTCTAGAGCTGGCTTGGGGGTGGGACAGATTGCAGTCTCACCAATCACTTGACACCATGCAAATAAGCCTCTTTTCCTCTCGTGCTCTTCTCCCCATGGCGATCGTCGAGCAGGCAAATTTAAACTGCAAAACCAAAATTTTTTTTTTTGTGACTCCACGGTTTCAACCATTTTTCATGGCCATTAAGCACAACAAGTCTCTCAGTTCACAAGAAAGCATTTCCAACGTCTAGGGCACAATTTTCCTTTGCTGCTTACAGTTTTCCACACTTTTCTTTGTCACAAAACTTTTAAAAGCTGGCAAATGCTGTAATTTGATGCAGGACAGGGCATACACTCTCAGACTTCTGCTTCTTGGTAAACAGTTGGCATTTTAATAGCAGCACACGGATAACAGCACACAGCGGCACATTAGTTAACATTGCTTCAGCTTTTTAGGCTACCCAATGCCAAATAATAAAAATGCTAGCCTTTGTCCGAGCGACCTTTCTTACATTCCTCCCTAAATTCCAAACCCAAATCCTCAGCGGTGCCTCCATTTTTGTAACCGCCACCCAGGTATGCCGTTTCTATCTGACAGCTCTACCTGGTGGGCTGGGTTCGGGGAAGAATATGTCACTCGGCACATTGGCTAGGTTTGGCTATGCTGCACAGTGGCACCCAAGTAACTCCAGACAAAGGAAGCAATAACTGTAATGTCCAATACCAGAAGTGGGATACTAAAGTGTGGTTTTTATTTACATCCAACAGAATAAACAAAGCATAGATAGACCCCCAAGGGGCTACACTCCTGGAAATGCAGATTTAAGGAGACCAGAACACATCCTCATCACTTTAGCCCTCAGGCTCTAAACACACTGGGCACACAGCCTGAACTTGTCACGCTGCTCTGGGTTTTCCCTGGCTCAGCTCCTTGCCAGCCACTTGGACACTTTCCATATAGCATGAAACATTTACTGATCTCTCCCTAAACCACCTATGAGCACTTCTGCTCCATACAGGAGTCTTCCTCATCAATCCCACATCTGGGTACTTTCCTCAGGCACTGGCCAAGTACCTGAGAGAAAGCAACAGGTGTCCCAAGAGCAAATCCGTAGAGGTGAATTTGGTCACTACTGATGGGGGTCTCCACCTCTCGCTCCCACAATTCATACCAGCCATTTCTCTGGACTGTAACACCCTCATCCTTTAACACACTTTGCTGTGTAGATTCTTTTTAATGTATTTCACATTCCATCTACTGTCTTTACATCCCATTTGTGCTCAACTTGGACATACTTAATAAGTGGTTTTGTCCATTACTCTAGACCCCCCACAGAGTTAAGCAGTCCAATCCCCACATCTTTCAAACTGTACTTGGCTATCTTTTCCTGACCCCACAGTAACAGTCCCTTAAGTTTCATCTTGATGCAGGTGAAAACGCATGGCCCTTTTGCAGAGCGAACTCACCCTGCGGTTGCAGGTGCCCCACAGGCATTTCCCCCTCAAGAAACTCTCTTACAGAGCTTCTGGTGCCTCAGCATGAACTTAAAACAGGCAGCTTCTTTTCCTTAGCCAGACCAAGGGGATTGCCCCTGGAAGCAGGCTGATACCTTCCCCCCATCCCCACAGGGATGGGGCCCTGAACCATTGAAAGCAGTCTCCGCCATTTCATTATGCTGTTCTTGTGTTCCTCTTCAGGTGAGAACACACACCTATACCAAAATAATAGCTCTCTGTCAGAGCTTAAAGTTCTGAGGTCCTGCCTACAGCAGAGCACTTCTTTCAGACTGAACACACTCTAATGAACTCTACAGAACTCACTTCAAATTCCCCAACGTTCTACTCTAACCTCCATCTGCAACATTCCAGTGTGGCTTATGCAGCTGCGACAGTTCTAAATGATGTCATCCCTCAGTCTCAGCTGAGACTAAGAACAGAGTGAGACAGTGTGAAATCCATTTAACTGGAGTTTCACAAGCTGCCTTCCCTGCCTACCACTAGGTCTTACTGGGATTCTAGTAACCCCAGGTAGCAGGGGGGTTACACCTGCATGGATTTAAATGATTACGTCATGTCCCTCCTCCTGGCCACAAATGAGTACATGCTGGTGCTCTTTGTTTGTGTGACCCCCTACTGACTTTGACATATTTTTCACCTATTTACCACTCTAAGAGCAACAAAAAAGGTGTCTGTATGTTCATCAGTTTAATAAATCACCATCAGAATACTTATTTGTATTAAGCTCTGGGGTATAGGGAGGTAAACTGGGGGATTTGGGCCAGCAATTTACACCTTCTCCTCAACCTCTAGTGCTGCCATCCACAAGTGATTTCAATCTACCTGATGTCTGTTGGAGCATCCTGAGGGCTTGCAGCAGTAGGAGTCAGGCACTCTTGACTATATTCCAGCATGACTTTCTGGTCCAAGGAGACAGAGAGCCAACAAAGCAAGAGAAACCCTGAACTTAGTGCTTGAAAATATTGACTACGTTTGAGATGTCAGAACAGGGGTGTCACTAGGTACTAGTGACCACCTGTAAGTGTGATTTGCTACAAATTATGCAATGGCATCCAAGAAGCACTGATCCTGATTAACTGACTGGCAGCTTCCAGCTGTGGTAAATCCTATTACCCATGGAAAAGGTGCAAGTTAGCCGCATCTAGAATCCCTCCACTGTAAAATCACTCTGATCCTCACCCTGAACACAAACACAAAATCCACAATGTTGGAGCTCACAAGTGTCACTGAGTAACTGTTGAAAATATTGATGACAGTCAACATTTGCATACAGTGGGATTCCCAAAACAGTTGGAGAATAAACATATGGGCCAAGACAGTTTAAGAACTTCTTTCCTGTAACTGCCAAAGCTGCACTCGCCTCATATCTTGCTTGGTATCTGGTCCTCTCCCGCTCCATTCAATTCCCAGACTCTGTCTTATAGCTGAAGTCCCACTCTCGGTTTCTGAATCTCAGCACTTATAATAAAAAAATACAAATTAACAAAAAAAAAAGCAGAAAAGAAATTCCCCTTAAGTGATATCATTACTATCTCCTGAATGCAAAGTTCAACCCAGAAGCTCATCAATGGCAGCCCATTACAGCTCACACCACACAGTGAGAGTTGCTTCTCACTCCAGGCTATCTATAAGGAAAAAAAAATAATTAGCATGCAAGTCCAGCATATAACTTTCTATATGAGGCTGCATTAGGATGCATGGGCAGCAACACTGCCACCATAGCAGCAGCCAAGCAACCAATGACTACTTTTTCTGGTGGAGTAACAAATACAATAAAATAAATTAAATGAAAAAAAAAAAACAAAGAAAACATTTTGTTTATTTTTCTATCTCAAAAAGGGACATGGTATAATCATAATAAACCACTCCAGGGTGTGGGTTATGCTGGGATGCTGGGATTTACCCACATCTAGCATGGATCTGGTCACTCAGTCTGTGGCCTCACAACTGAACCACACCAGGCATGGGTAAATCCCTGCATAACCCACAGCCTGTCATGCTTTACTGCTTAGCAGGCAAGGAACACACAAATTCCCAAACTAGGATTCTTGATTTCACAAACATGGGTTAATTTTGAAGACAGGAAATAGAAATTTCAAGTCAAGTTAGATAATGTTTATTTAAGGTGAGCCATTGACTATTGTCCTAGTTAAAAATAAACAATTAAATATATCCATTAAATGCACAAAATCAACCAATACATACTATTGAAATGCAAGCAATATAAATAGCATGCAAGCATGGAGGTTACATAATTATGAACCTACCACCGTTTCTATAAGCACAAAGGCATAAGAAACATACACATATTTATTGTATTTCCCAAGATACAGTCCCCCCACACCTTGATCACTTGATTGACAATAGACAATTTGCCCTGGTGGTAGAGTGGTATCCCATCTCCATCACCTGGTTGTCATGATACAATATGCCCTATAGTGGTTCTTGCACCCCAGCCATTCAACCCCCCTGACCTACCAACCAATGGCTCTGACCTGCAGCCCCCTCATCCTATGTGTCAGTCTTCATGAAATTGACAGCCAACACAGCCTTCTGTATGTAAGCTCACTACATGACTGTCAGATGGTGGCTGACCAAGGAAATGAGAACAGGGCTATCCTGGCCACCAATTTATGGAGACTGACACTCAGGGTGAGGAGTGGTGGGTGTGGGTCATCAGGGTGGGAGGGTGTGGGGTGTGAACAGTCATGGTGGGGGACCACAATACCACCAGGGCATATTGTATAGTGACAATAGAGCAATCAGGGGTGGGAGGACAACTGTACCACCAGGGCATATTGAGTGGTGTAAACCAGGCAGTTGGGGGACTGGTGGGACCACTGTGCCACCAGGGTTTGATTTTTAGTAGAAAGGAGCACTAAGGATCTTCTGCACCACATACAACTGAGCCTGTAATGGGCATGCAGATGGCCCCTTAGCACCTTGCATGCCCATTGAACTCATTTTCATGCTCGGGCTGAATATAGCTTATTGGTGACATGGCCCAGTATGCCGTCTAAATGGAAACAATTGCACAGAGAATGACATTACAGTAGCAATTTAATATTGCCACTGTAATGTACCCATGAAACTCGGAACTGCTTTGACTGGGTATTGCATCCCACCCCAAATCAACTCTGACATGAAGTTGATAATCTTAAAGGATGGGGGGTGCAGGGGGCAGAGCCCTTTGCATGGGGGGATCAGAAAAAAAAGACAGTTTACTTGATGGATTTATGCCCACCAGAACTTGCAGTTGACATAAATCTGTTGCTGTGATGTTGGTCACATAATTTTTGTTGAACCAGTGTCATGGATCCACCTGGCCCTAACCTGTTTCAGACAGTACTATTCCTGTGGGTCATGTGCAGTCTAGGTCCATTTTGGCACAGTGCAGATCCACTTAGTGCTCCACCAACATGGTCTAATATTTGATCAGATAGTTCTGCTCAGTCAGAGAGCACCTATCCATCTGAATTTTGATAAAATGGATCATGTGCAAAAACAAACACAGTTGGCTGTGCTGCAGTTGTGCCCAACTCTGAATATAGGGTCCCATTTGTGTGTTTATGCCCTCATGGCATAAGAAACAGTCATCAGTTTTCTATCTACTGTAAGAGCATTTTTTTATGTGAATATTATTATTTAAGTCCTATTTCAGTCACTGGTGTGAAATCCCTGGCTACATTGAGTTATCACTCCATAGCCAAGTTGCAAGGCTTCTAGTTGCTTTTAAGGTTTCCAATCAAATAGTTGTCAGAAACATGATCCACACAAATGAAAACAGATTTATACATTTTGTTGGACTGTGTGTAGTACTGCTGCAATTGTATTAACTGAGGTTTCCCTGAGAGTCCATAGTACATTGAGAGAACAATGGGGTGATGACTTAACTTGCCATGTGAGTTATTGTTAGTCATGGTTCAAAGAAAGCCAAACTACAAAAAGTACGAAATCAATCTTGTTTGTTGTTTCTGTTAGAAATAGCATTTTGGGACTGGAAACCTATGCATTAAAGTACCCATTACTTAACAACTTGAAGTGCCCTTCAGAATGTGCTAAATAAAGTAAATCAATTTACAACTAATACTAAAGCACTGGTCTATTAGACACTGAATGCCAACAGATCTTCCTTTCCCTATGATATAAGTATAAGTATTTTGTGTCTCTGGATAAAGTTACTAGCAATATTTCATTCTATTTAAACATCATATCTAGTTACTGACAATCCAGCCTTTTTAAAATAAGGGAACTGGGCCCTGCAGTTAGAAAAGTGTTCATTTGAATGATTGCAGTAATCAAAACACTCTTACCATAGCAAGAGGCCCTTATAAACTATATTCTGTACACAAGGTGCATGCTTTTTATTTCATGAGTCACTGTAGTATGTGCTTATGTTTATTAAAGTGGGATCTTAATCAGTACATCTGCAGAAAAGAGACTACTTATGAAGCTAGCTGTTTCATGGCAAAAAAGAAAACAAAAACAAATACATTGCATCTATAAGTGACTATCTGTCATACTCAACAGACATATAAGCATCAGTGATATGAGCTATGCTTATGGAAAGATTGGGAGACTAGAAACAATTTGCTTGAATTATGATGTAATGAGAGAATCAACAAGTTTTTGTATTTATACAACTTAAATAATCTGGCTGGCTCAAGGTGTGGTTTAGCCACCAACAAGATGGCAGCTTAATTTCTGTAGCTCTTCCTCACCCCTAACAACTTTCTTTCATCCCACATATTAAATACCACATTTGGGTGCTTCTACTTCATCTATTAGTTCATTGGGACCCCAGGAGTCCAAATTTGATTCTACAAATCTAAGCTGACACTCTTAACTGCAATAAGAATTAAGCCTACTTACCTCAGCTTTATCAGTCTTATGATTCATGAAAATGATGCTTGCAGCCACATCAGCCTCCTTAGCCAAGCCGGACGACGTGAGTGAAATAGGAAGTATGTGTGCTGTGCTCTTAACAATAATCAGATACCTTAAAGCACAGATTCTCAGAACTGCTAAAGCTATCATATCCTTATCTCAGCAACATTCTGAAATGGAGCAGAAAACGGACAATCATACAGTAAGAACTGATTGTATGGCTGCCCACCTCCATGAGTAAGATCATTCAATCAGACAGCTATGGGTAGAGATGGGAGAAGTGGATAAAATTTGCTCCACAAATTAATTTGCAAAGTTGCTGAAATTTGCAAAATGCAAAGTGTCGACTTTGTGAAGTTTTTGCAGGGTGAAGTTGCCCTTTTTCTAGGCAAATTGATTTAAATTCACCTAACTTCAACTAACTTCTCTGCTTTTCACAGGCAAAGTTAGGTGGAGTTGCAAAGTGGGAATTTCATGAAGTAGTCCACGAGGCAAATTTTGCAACTTTGCTGGAACTGGCCAGTGAAGTAAAACTTCACAACATCTCTAGCTATTGGATAAAATTGAAGATTTGGAAAACGGAGGGCAAGGAAACAATTTGCGAATAATAGGCATGCCAGAGGGATTGGAAGGGAAAAATACAAATGCTTTCCTTCAGTGACTTTTCCCAGTGCTCCTGCATCACCAGTGACCCACTCCCTTCAAGCTAGAATGCTCACATCTCTCCTTGGTGCCACCACCTAAGCCTGGTCAATGACCCAGGACAATAATAGTCAAATGTTTATGTTTTACTGACAAACAACGAGTAATGTAACAGACTTTGGAGAGGTGTCTCCTTTCATGGCAAGGTCATCATGTCCATATTTATCCAGATTTTTTGCCAACGCTTAGTGAACAGAGATGGGTCTATATGAGGGCCCAGCATGCCCTCATGAAACTGAATGTTCCATATAGTCTTCAATATCCAACCTCTCATCGGATCTCGAGGAATAGGGTTTTTCACACCTTTCATACCCCTGAGGCTGATGAAGACTTAATCTTATAGTTCTGGGCAGAGGACCATACACAAGAAACCCCAGACCTGCACCAACCAATGGATACAAAATCACTAGCATGTTCCAAGCACTATGACCACTTTAGGCCCACCTCCTACCTTCAAAGATGTCTCAGCCCCCGACTTATGGCAGCCCACTCAACAAAGATGGGAAGAGGATCCTCAAGAAGCAAATGAAAAAAAAACAGAAATAAAACTTCCTCTCCCCCAGACAAATACCAGAGCTGTAGTTACAGCAGGGAGCTTCATTCTTCTGATGACTCACTGGGAGATGTTGCAGGTAGCAGGTTTGCCCCCCTCATCCTAGAAATTAGCCTCTGAAATAACCACCACCCAAGCCTCAGTGAGCAAAATCAGATTCTAGCACTGATCTTGCTCCAGAGAGTTTAACCCAACAACAACCAGAACAAATCCCTTAGTACATCATCAAGTGCAGAAGAAACTAATTTAAAATCCCATATGTTGGCTACTGGTGTTCTCAGTGCATCAGACCTGATTGAAGACAAAATTCAACATTGAAACACCCATCTCAGCACTGCGATTGCCTTACAAAATGTCCATTTTTATTCCTCTGCGCCACACAAATTTCCATGGTTATCCTCCCACATAAACTTTTCAATAATCAGAACCTCTGACTAATTAAGTTTGAGGACCTGGTCTCTTACTTAAGGAGAGCCTTTTCTTGGGGAGATACTAGTTTATGTTATTTTCATGAATAAGTTGTCATTGCACTTTTAAGACTACCCCAACTGCCTCAAGACTCAAAGCCAAGAGCTACTTCTAAATATAAGCTTCTATTTGATCAGAACTATGCTAAACTTAACTCTCAAAACTGTTTCCAGGCACCTCCAAACAGCTACAGACTGGTGTCAAAACAAAATCATTTACTCACAGTTTCTAGGAAGCTCAGCTCCTCATTCTCCACTTCAGAAATAAACTCACTAGTGCTGTGTCTCAGATAACATATTTATTAACTAAAACACACAGCAGTAAGTTGCTAAGCGCACCCTCCCTTAGTTCAGCCAAACATTTTTGCACAATACTATCACTTTCTCAAGGCTGACTACATGCAAAGATGGCTGAAGTTTAAAAGCCCACATTTAAAGGGACACTGTTAACCCCCTTAGGTCTCAAAGTGTCTCTAGTTTAAAAAACATATTTTATGACTGCCAATATTCAGTAAAGATTGCTGATGTAGCTGGTAGTTTGATTCTGACACTTATTTTCTTTAAAAAAGTGAAAAACAGACTGCCCAACATACTGGCGTTATTACACCAAAACAGGTTTGTTTACATCCCTTGAGCAACCCCAAACACATCTTTCCTGGACTTGGGAACACTCACAAAACAGTCTAACCCCTTATGATTCAGTGGGGGTTTCGGAAGCTTCTTTCTTATGAGTGACTGCATTGTTTGGGTGTGTTTCTTATTCTCAGGAAGTATGCAGTAAGAACAGAACCAGGATTGTAAACAAAACAAAGTTGTTTATAAATTTACATTGCCATGCATTTCAGTTCTACTAAACAAGAAAACAGACAAAACAAACAGCAACATCAGTGAATTTTAGAGTGAGTAAACAATCATAAAATGTGTGGTTTCATCTAGAAATAATATGATGAAAAACATGTTGACAGTGTCCCTTTAAGGTGACAGCACACCCAATATATTTATTTATTTGTGCATCAATAAACCTTTGAGCTAAGTGCTTATTTGCAAAGGTTCCTTGTCAAGTATTATAACAAACAGATTTGGATACAGGCAGCTCAGATGAACATTGTCAACACAATACAAACAATAACTTTGATAAAGGCTGCTCAGTTGAGCATTTGTCAGTACAAGAATAAGCCAGTATACATTGCATGTTATGTTTTAATAAATCAGTTGATTAAAATTGATGCCATTACTCCTAAGATTAGTGGAGGAGGAAGAGGGATAGGGAAGCAGGAGATAAGGTCATAAGAGGGCATTGGTGGGCCAAGAGGGTAGGAGAATGGGAAAAGTAGGCAGGATGGGCTAGAGCTCAAGTGTTATGGGTTGGGAGGCATCTAGAAAAGGATTCAAGGACAAGTTTCTTTTTGAGGCACGCTTGAACAGTGACACTTTTGGTAGCTCAGAGATTGAGGTAGGTAATTTGCTTAGCCAGTTTAGCAGACAAAAGATCATTGACCCTGGCTAGTTCTACATTTGGGGACTATCAGCTCATGTCTAGCCATGCTTCTGGTAGTATACTGGTTGTGGACAGGGCAGAAAAGTGAGGCCACAGTGGGGGGGAAGGGGAGGCCAGGAAGTGCTTTTTTGGCTAGTAAGATTTACTGGTAGTTTAAATGCTCATGTAGGGGAAGCCAGCCAGTGAGTGAGGAAATATGGAGTACAGCAGTGTGTGAGTCTGTCAAAGCCCATGACAAATTGGCAGACCTTATTGAGCAATACCTCACTCTATCCATGACAGTGTCAGAGGCAGCCCTGTATACAGCAAGATCATAATTGATGAGTGGAGGACAAAGGTGCCATGGCTATGTGCCTGGCCTCATGGGTTAGTTCAGGCGCTGCCTGAAGATAGCCCCAAGTTTTCTGTTGATCAGGCCTATAATGTTGCCCACATGCTCTGGACATTGAGAAACATGTCCAGTGTAACCCCAGGTATCTGAAGGTGGACACCTGTTCAAGTGGGTCACCCTGTGCATTCAGGATGGTCACAAGGGTATGCTGCTCTTTTAGTGGATACCAGCAAACAGCATAATTTCAGTTTTTTTTTATAATTAATGACACATTCATTTTGCTTGGACCAGAGCTCAATGGACTCAAAGCTGGTTTGAAACCCACTAGTGATGATGCCATGCTGAGGGCTGCTATTTAAGATGACCACATCATTGGCATAGAGCAGCATCTGTGTTTGTTGGCATGCACCAGGTAGGTCATTAAGAAATAGATTGAAAAGAAGAGGTCCCAGTATTCATCCCTGAGGAACTCCAACAGAGATCAGTTGTGCTTCTGAGAGCATCCCATCAATCTTAACCTTCTGAGTGCACCCTGATAGGTAGCAGTGAAACCAAGACACTGTCTCAGGAGAGAGACCGGCATAGACCTTTAGTAGCAGCAGAGGGTGATCAATAATGATGAACATCTTGGTAAGATCCACATATGTGGCACCCACTAGATGTCCTTTGTCAAGGGCTTCATGTAGCTAGTTTGTGAATTCAATGAGTGCAGTAGTGGTATTATGCAGTTTTCTAAAGCCATGTTGGCAACACAACAGGCTGTAGTTCCCTGAGGTAAGAGACCAGCTGATTGGACACTATTCTTTCAAGTGCTTATATAAAACATATAAATAACAAAGTACATGTACAAAAGGCTATGTCACAGCTTGCACAAACCTACATAAAAACAGGCATTAAACTAATCCAAACAAGTATATAAATATGGTCTCAAACCAGAAACAAAACAAGGAAGGGAATATAAAGGGAAGGAGGTCGGGGGGAGGGGGGGAGAAAAAGACAAGACATGACAAAAATTAGCTTACATTATATACATCTATGTAAACCCTTTTGATAAATGTGATGACTATAAGAAGGGGACAACTGGAAATGGTCATTTAACACTGGAGGGTCAAAAGATTTCCTCTGCTGTTGCCAGCAGGCCTCCCTTTGTAGCAGCTTTCTATCCAGATCCCCACCCTCACAGATTCATAAACATTCTCAATTGCCTGAAAGACAAAGCTATGTTTTTTGCCTCTGCACTGTACATATTGAGCTATGCCACTAACCCCATCCAATTTCTGAATACTTCTCACATGTTGCCCTACCCTTTCCTTTAATTTCCTCTTTGTCTTGCCAATGTAAAAAGAGGGACATGCCCTACATTGGGCAAAATAAACAACATTGGTAGTATTGCAAGAAACAAAATCCCACACAGTATATTTTCTTAGAGTGACAGAATGTTTAAATTCTGCTCTCACTACTACATAGTGGCAATAGTAGCAACTGCCACATTTGTCATTCCCTGCTGGCACACATTGATAACATTCATGTCCCACATTGGTATCCCAATATGTGCTGTTTAACAGTTGGTCCCTCAGATTAACACCTCTTTTAAACACAACCATAGCAGTATTTTGGGCAACATACTTCAATTTCTTTTCCGTATTCAAAATATGCCAGTTATGCATAATGACTTCTAGGTGTGCTATGGGGTAAAAGTCAAAATACAGTCTGGAGTACTTGTTCAATTATATCTGAATTCATATTCCTATTACTGGGAGCTAGAAAGGTCTCCATCTGTAGGTCATCCACTTTTACTTGGCTGATTGGATATTCTCCCTATTGTACCCTCGTTTTAGAAATTTCTCTGTTAGTATTTCTGCCCGCATCTGATAATCTCCCTCATTTGTAGAATTATGTTTAGTCCACATAAACTATCCAACTGGATTATTTTTTGTCACATGACCTGGATGGCAGCTATTGTAATGCAATAATGAATTTCTGTCTGTTTCTTTTCTAAACAAGTTGGTGACTATGTTATCCCCTTCACCTTTCGTAATTGTCAAGTACAAAATGTTAACTGACCGGAGGTCAAAGGGCATTGAACATTTTAGATTTTTGTTTGTGGATTCCAAATATTCCACAAATGTATTTAACTCTCCTCTGTTCCTCCCCAAATAAAAATAGATTATCAACATATCTTTATATAGATCTATTTTGCCAGGAACTTGTTTGAGTAACCAAATATGTCCTCTTTCTACCATTGAGACATGTTGATGATGAAATAATTTGAGGCCAAGGCTGTCCTTTTTCTTTGCAAATATATTTTGTCCTTAAAAAGGAAACAGTTATAGTTGAAAAAGTTGTCTGTTAAAGTTAGCAGAAATTCAATAAATGAGGATGAGTATTAAGTGAATTAATTTTATTTATTTTTAAATTGTTTATATAATGCTAATGTGTTTACCACCCTGTGCAAATTGTTAAACCTGTTTTACTGTGTGGCACCCAGAGCCTCTGGGATTGGGTGCCTGATAAATAAATATTACTTACTTGCTTACTTACTACCCTCATACAAAAGCTCCTGTAGCAGGCTGTACACTAACATCCCCAGAATGTTAGACAAACCTGTGGTGTCTCTCAGATAAAACCTAGTGTCCTGTACCAATGTTTTTATATGGTCAATCAATGTAGCATGCCAATGGTTAAGTTAGGGAACCCATACTGACCACAATGGTCCCTGCTGGTGGCTTATTTCACATTTTATGAATTTTTGGTAATCCATAAAGTACTGCCCAGACCAGATGTTCCACCTTCAAAAAAACTACATTTCCTTAGTAATGACCTCATTAATGAATGCATCATTCAACAGAATGTCAATTTATGCTTTATAATTATCAGTGGGATCTCTCTGCAGGGGCATATAAAACTCTACATCTGATAGTTGTTTAAGCATCTGATATTCATAATCCCCCTCCCCCAAATCACAATTGATCCCCTATCTGCAGATTTTGTAATTATATTTTTATTGCTTTTCAGACTCTGTATTGCCTCTTTTTTAGCAGATGTACAATTATAAAATCTAGCTGATTCAGGATTTAAAAATAAATCCTCTAAATCCTGTAAACATGCTTTCTCAAAGATGGAAACAGTTAAATTAGGAGGGGGTATGAATGATTATTTAGATTTAAAGACATTCAAGGGGATTATCTCAGAGTCACTTTCTAGAAGTTTGTTATTCAATGCACTCATAGACAGTCATTTCTTGGGTATCACCTTCTTCCTTGTGGAAAAATGCTTTTAAATGCTACTTTCTGGCAAATTTATATAAGTCCATTACAGTCTGAAAATGATCTAAATCATGTGTTGGTATAGAAACATAGAAGATGACAGCAGAAGGGGACCTGTGATCCATCAAGTCTGCTCAAGCAAGGCATTCCAGGAGCTATTGTGCACCAGTGTTCTGTCATCCTAGTCACCCAGCCTAGCCCTTGCCAGTGCCATGTGTTTGTTCCTAAGCCTTGTCCCACCTGTGCTTAGAGCTTGATACTGACTTTGCAGCCACCACCTCGGGTACGTGTTCACCCCTGCTCCCCATGCTCAGACACTTTAGCACACCAGACAGAATGATAGTATGCTTCCAATGTTACTAGTTTAAAATTAGAGCAGAAATATCTCTATCTGTAGCCATTTTAGCTTGCCCTAGTTGCACACCTTTTCAATCAGTCAAACTTCAGTCACTGAATCTTGAATACTGCTGCTTAAAGCTGTGTCTGTGCCCACTGTATTACAATCTGTTGATCTGATTACCCAGCTGTAACGCATATGCCCATGACAAAAGTCTTGATTTTGAAAGTGTTGAAACAGACAGCATGCTCATTTGTAAAAATGAATCTCATCCACTGAGACAGAATAATATCTATTTTAGTCTGTGTACTTGCTCTATACTGTTTTATAAGAATTTGATCATGAAAAAAAAGTTAAGCAACTGTCCTCTGATGCGTATTCACATTATATAGCTCATCTGAGCTATTGCATGGGGTCATTGTTAAACAATGTTTTTTAAATATGCTGAAACATACAATTTCCAAGGCTGGTTTACATATTTGAATGGAAAGCAGTTGTACAAAATAACCATTACTGCTAGACAAAGGTTATTATACAACCTGCTTCAGAAAATCATTACTGACAGTGAAAGAGATCATTTGTTAGCCCTTCACAGGCTTCTGTTCAACATCAAGCACACAAAAATGGTGGAGGGATTATTTAAATGTAAAATGGGCATTTCTGGATGAAATGAAAAATTATATTTTTTTAAAAGTCCCAATTATAAAAATAGCAATAAGGTATGTACAGGGGTTAGATTAAAAACCAATCACCCCTTTGGGGTGATATGGCACTCAGCTGCACCTTGTGCCACATTATGCCCTAAGAGGGTGATTAACAGACTATTAATCTAACCCCTGTACATACCTTATTGCTTATTTGAATGGCACCTTAAGTGGGACATTAACCATTCAGCCAGTAGCACAAAAGTATGCCGAGGCAGCTATGTTAATCGCATGGCTGCAACTTGCATATAGGTGCTCTGGCATATTTAAAGGTCTGTAGAGGTGTTAAGCAGCTATTAGAGTTGCACTATTAAACACCTCCAAAAACTTGTCTTACTACTGCGGTGTTGCTTCCCCAAAACTGTTCATAGTTCTATTATAGTAATCCCTCTAGATCTAATGGTCCCCCCAATCCCCAATCACTTTTCTGAGCATTTTAACATCGCTTCCTTGGCAATCTAATGGTACCCCCACCCCCAAATGCCATAGTGAGCACTGTAATATATTTTCTCTGCTGTCTACTTGCCCCCACACTACCTGATCATTTTTCCAGTTATGGACACTAGTCCCTGGTAGGCAGGTGGTCCCCCAACCCCTATCG
This sequence comes from Neoceratodus forsteri, assembly GCA_016271365.2. Taxonomy (NCBI): domain Eukaryota; kingdom Metazoa; phylum Chordata; order Ceratodontiformes; family Ceratodontidae; genus Neoceratodus; species Neoceratodus forsteri. Next base: position 482,573,717 of record CM028137.1, on the reverse strand, counting down.
CTGTTCTGAGTATTGAAAAAACATGAATCCAAGGCAGTCTTGTCTCCCTTCCTCTGCTCAATTGCTGTAGGCATTTTCTTACACAACTGTTATTGAACAAGGGAAACACTACATCCAGAAGCAATCAAGATAACAAATCAGTACACACAGAATGAGATGTGTAATACATATGCTTGTAGCAATACATCATTTTCAACAAGGCATTCAACCTGGGCACATTGTTCAAAATGTATTACAACTCTGCATTGTTTAGAAAACCAAACAACTTGGTGCAAGTTGGATCATTTGCCTGCCTGAGAGATCAATCAGGCCACAACCCAGTTTCTATTGCCACTACCAGAGGGTCTCATATTCATTAAATTTGATGTAATCTAGTACTGGCACTAAGCTGGTATTGCTCCAGTTTAAGCATAGCTTGATATTCTTAGCCCACTGGCTGATGGAAAGTGGGTTGATAGCAGGCCAGTTCTGAGCTATAGTCTTTCAATCCTTTATGAGCATGTTTGACCCTAGTGTGCCTGCAGGGCCAGGTAGATTATGTTTCAGTTTGGCCCTCTGCAGGAGCTCCAATAGAGATTTGGGAAACCTGATTCCCAGTACTTCCTTTGTTATATCATAGACTTTGTGCCAGAAGGAGATAACTATTATGCAGGTCAAAATCATGTGAAGGAAGGTATCATCTTGCACACCACACTTCAGGCAAGTAGGGGATTCTGCAGTGTACCTGGAATTCATCTTGACAGTGATGAACTGGGTAAGATACATAAAGCTTAGTTGAATTTTTTGCTTTTGGAGAAACTAGCCAGGTGGACTGAGGTATCCTCCATACCTCCTGTGTCACTGGAAGGTCAAGTCCTCCCAGTGTCCCTGTCCCCCTGCAAGTAGAGAAGGCTTCCATCCCTGTATGGTTTTGTAGTAAACCAATTATGATTTGGACAAGGACTGTGGGGTGTAAAACTCTTCTTCCAGTGATGATATTACCCAGTTGTCCATCCCACTCACAGAGGGCTTGTTGCTATAGGTATTGTTGATATCTTGTTAGGGCTATTCTAAGCAGAAAAATGAGACACAAGCTGATGCAAACATCAGACCTTTTATCAAAGGCCACTGTCTTAAAGAAATCCCTCAGAGTTTGACCTCTCAGGCATTACACAACTTCCACTTCATTGACTTTGTAGTCTCCCCTGTAGCTTCCCTGCTGGAAAGAACAACACTGCAGTGTTTCTGTACTGCTACTGTACTGTCAACCACTGTGCAGAAGCAGTACAGACTGTTGACACAGTTAACACCAATCCCTAGTAGTCTTGTGGTCCCACCTTCCAACCTTCCAATGGCTGTTGTTCTGGTTGTTATTAATTCCCTTCCTTGGTAGTCTAGCTGTCTCTCTAATCTGTATCACAACAATTGTACTCCCCACCTCACTCCATCCCATGCAGCAACCCACCTGTCCCACCCCAACTGACTCAGACTCATCCATCATACTGTCAGGTCCATAGATCATTAAATATCACAGACTGTCCACACAACACCTTAACCTACAGCCAACTGAATGACATGGAACAAACCCAAGCATACAGTAGAAACAGCAGCCAATTTGCACACAGTAAAGGAACTGTGAGTGCTCTCCAAAGGAGGTCTTTAACTTGGGTTTCTATATTAATTAAATTGCTCAGAACATACCCCATATGAGAACAAAATACATATCTGTCACTTCATCTGTCTATCTACTGTATTTATCAAGATGTGCATCTCAAAAACTACTCTCTGATTGGACAACACAGGCTTCATTTTACAACTATGCATAATAACATATGTGTGGTGTTTAATCTACTTTACTACCCAATGCACAACACAACAGATTTAACTTTACATACTACAGTATAAACAATGCCATTATTAAAGCAGTATTTTTATTACCAGTTAAACAAAATAGAAAATAATATCCACATAAACACAGCACAAAGACTAGGGTAAATAAACAACAAATCCTTCCCAAGCAAAGAAAAAAGAACAGGAAAAGGCAGGCAGCAAAGCAAGTTAGTTCCCCACTCTCTACATAAATTAAGTAACTGAAGGACTGAAAAGTCAGCATAGCAATAGCCTCCCCAAATAGACAAACTCTGGTCAGAGCCAACATGGCTGTGGAGAGCTTTTGGGATGCTTTTACCCATTATTTCTGATGAATTTGCACAAAGCAGATCTGTTGAGAGGCATGTTTCAATGTGGTCTTCCTTTTAGACATTGTTGCAATGTGTTTTCCTAGCATATGCCTGACCCCACTGAATACAAAATATTGCATCTAATCTGGGACATCCTGAGTAAATACAGTGCAAAAATGTGTAAAATGGAGATCCCTATGACAACGAGATATAGTATCTCCCATGCAGTATCCAGGATACAAAATGTAGGATAAGAATTATTTAAAGGAACTCTACAGTAAACTGAACATCACTGTGTTCACTGACATAAATGGTTTCTTTATTGTTTAATAACATATTAGACTGCAATATTTGTTTTGAATGTTGTGGTCATGAGGATGGTGTATACAATTTGTGTGTGTGTGTGTGTGTGTGTGTGTTTGCTGTAGCTCAATATTTTTTTTCTCAAAAGCATAGTAATAAATGCTTGCTGATTGCTATATATTTAGTCTAGATAGAAGACCTGGCATATGTCTGAGGCAGTTCTTATCAGATAGTGTCTTCAGAGGTTAAAACAACAGTGTAAATCTTTTTAGAATCATTGCTGGGAAAGTTGCTGGGAAAGGGTGACATTTAGGAGGCATGAATCTTTCTTGAAAGACAATACCTGCTCAACTGAGGCCACAGTAGTAGCAGGAAAATATTTAAATGCTAAGTATTTAAATGTGCAAGTTGTTGCATTTTGTAGGGGGTATAAAAAATCTCCAGTTTAATAGGCAACCAATATTTAACAAGCTGTTTCAGTTTCCTAATAGCCATCTTATAAGCAGTTTGGAGTGCTGTCGTCAACATTCTAAACAGAAAGAAGGGAGTATTTTATTTCAACTGTGATTTATAGTTGTAGAAGCATATATTGAAAAGCCCAAAAATGTGTTCCACAATCCTCCATTTTTCCAGCTATGGACAGCAATATGGCTGTAGGCTCCACCCACAGCCATAAAAATGAACTAAAGAGGGAACATAGTGAAGCCAGTTTCCAAAAGAGTACATGGATTAGAGTTGACAGTACAATAAAACCAGTTCTTCTCAAATAAAATACAAACTGATTAGACCAGTCAGGGAAGCAAATCACACCAGCAAAATGAAACCCTGAAGCATGACTTATCTCTACCATGTTTGAAAAAAAAAGAAAGAAAATAAAAGCAACTCTATGTTTTTTTTTTATGAAAACAGACTACAGTATGGATGTGCAGCTGTGTTCTCATCCTTAAGGTTCACTAGCAGCTTCTATATAACTGGTTCTCAGAGAAGGAAATTCCTGGCAGCCACAATAAAGTCTGATGGTTCAGAGATCAGAACTGAGGACAAAATATTTAGGTTTTGACCAGTGCTAAACAAATACCAACAGGTCTACTGTTTTATGACAGATTAGAACTTGATAAAAATGTCCATATGTATAGTCAGAAGGTTCATAAGATATGAGTTCTGTATACTCTATCCACTGTGATACAGTAGTCAGGGGGACCCAAAACGCTAATCTTTTTTTTTTTATTTATTGTATAATTGGATTTACAACCTTTGAGCAAGCGGCTCATTTACAATGGTACCTCGTCTAAGAGAGGACACACATGGTAACATAATTTTATAATAGCAGGAGCAAGTTTACAGTTCTCACATTATGAATAACATGTTTATCAAAGTAAGTAAGTAAGCTTTATTTATAAAATGCCTTTCAAATACCAAGGTGCTGTACAATACAACAATAAAAACCACACAATTAGGTAAATAAATAAATAAAATAAACATAACTGTGACAAGTAAAAATTACATCAAATTATGAATCATCAAAAATCTAATAAAATAGGCTAAAAACTATCCAAAAAAGGCTAGTTGAAATAGATAGGTCTTTAATTCAGTTTTAGAACTTTTGACTGTCAGGCATTCTCTTAACCAACAAGGTAGAGCATTCCACAGGGTAGGCACTGCATGAGAAAAGGCTCGGGGGCCAAACGTTTTTAAACACACCCTGGGAATCTCTAGCAATCCCTCATCAGTGGATTGGAGAGGATGAAGGGGGGCAGTAGGAAGTTAAATGTTCTTTCAGGTACCTGGGTCCCTGTCCATGTAGGGATTTAAGGGTTAGTAAGCCAACCTTAAAGATGATTCACCACTGAACATGTAGCCAGTGCAGTTTGCACAGCACTGGCATGATACAGTATGACTGGCCCTAGATGTGCCAGTCGAAAGCCTGTCCACAGTGTTCTGCACTAGCTGCAAGCAGCGAATATCAACCCCTGGAAGCCCTAGGTAGAGGGCATTGCAATAATCAAGGCGGTTGTTGACAAAAGCTTGGACCAAGGTAGCCAAATCATCTGGGGGGACCAGGTGTTTCACCCGGGCGATGTTCTTTGAGTCACCCATTTGTACATTGTGTCAGATGCATTGAACTAAATTGTAACATTTTCCTTCTTTAGTATATATGTTTTCCTTTGTGTAGGACCCAAGGAACAAACTGGATCTTCACTGTTAACTTCCATAGTATATACAGTAGAAACCATATTTGTGTAAACTTTTTACTCAGACATACACATTAACAAATCAGATGTGCTGGAACCTATACAGAAAGGCCACGACCAGTCTGTAGTATTTGGGAAAATGAAGGCCTAAGCATTGTTAATAGGGGTGGGCTTAATCCATGGCCAAATGAGTAAAGGTAAAGTAGTCACATTTTACAAATTAAAATGCTGGCCAAGACCACCTTCATGCTACAGCCTAGCAACTCCCCTGACAGTCTGCTTTGTTAGAGGATGTCCAAGATACAAGTTTCGTGGAAACCTAATGTTCAAAAATGTGTTGACCTTTTCACCTTTTGACAGCAGCTGTACACTGTTTGTCACGCTTTAGCTGATTGTTTATTATGATCCACAGATCCTTTTTCTTCTTCACTGCAGAAGAAAAAAAACAACATAGTATGTAGATATTACCTCTGTTTTTGTTCCCCATATGTAGCAGGCTACACTTGACTACTTTGAATCTAAGACTCAAGTCTGATCAATTACCCCACTTGTTCTGGTACTCCAGCTGTTTATTCCCATCCTCAAGAGGGTTCACCAGTCTGGTCAACTTAGTGTTAGCAGTGAACCTAGCAACCTACCAGGGACACCAACATGCAGTTTGTTGGTAAAAATGTTAACTGCTGTAGCAGTGGGCCCAGCACTGATCCTAGAGGGATGCTGTTGAATGACCCTCTACTTTGCTGTTGCACCCATCAACCACAACCTTCTGCTTCCTGCCCCAAACCAGTTAGTAATCAAACTTCCTCATGCACACCACACTGGTGTATTTTGACCAGCTGCTTACCCTGAACTAGTACTAAAGGGCTAAATGTAATCCAGATAGACTGTGGCTAAGGCCCATTGCTCTGTTCACTTCCCTGGTTACCCACTCAGAGAAGGTGACTTGGTTGGTATGCCATGACCTACCCCCAACACAAAGTCATGCTGAGAGGGAATGAGAACCTTAATCTCGATGAAATAATACATGACTTAATCCTTGATAATGGATTACAAGATCATGCCCAGTACTGATGTCAAGTTGATCTACCTCAAGTTGTCCATGTCCCTATCCTTTCCAGCTTCCTCACCTAATTCAGATCCTTAAGATAAAATAGATCTCTCCCTACTAAACAGCTGATGATAATCTTTTAAATAAAATCTAAAAAAAACGTCATTTACCCCTGTGTCCTCATGACTCCTAGTTTTCCACCCACCCTAATTCTTTGAAAAACAGTTATACAACCTTCTCCTTTCATTCTATGTCCCAGTTCTTGTGCCTGCCAAACCCTGGTCCTTCAAATGAAAAACAAATAAATACATTTGTCACTCTACAACACTGAGTAGTTAGTGTAGGCTAGGGAAGTGGTATATCACTGGATGCAAGGAAGTGCTTGGTAAGACTGAGTTTGTTACTAAACACCATAGAGGGCTTTGTGAGGGTGAGTTGAAGAAAGGTGATGCCACTGGACACAAGAAAGTGCTTAGCATTGGACAAAGAAGGGTCTCTGGACACAAGGGAGTGTTTGGAATGAGTTGGGAGAGAGAGGGAGAGAATGGATGCCACTGAACACCATGAAATGTTTGGAATGGGATGGGGAGAAAGAGTGGGTACCACTGGGTTTGTTCATATAGTGCCGCTGCAGATGAGCATTTTGTACCTGAAGAATGTTGTTGCAAAACTGCATTAAACAGTCCTAGGGTTTTTGAAAAAGATAAAAACCAAAGAATCCAGTGTTGGAGTTATTGTGCTACTAAGTCTAACTACATAAATTCACTGTAAACATGGTGCAGTTTTGTGGCATTCTTCTTCTGTGTCTCTGAGTGTGGAATATACCCTTTTTAAATGTTTACTTTGTTTGAATAAATTTATTCAATTAAGCCTTGAGTGTGCCAGATCCTTTTTTAGATGCCTACAGCATAGCTGTTAGTACCTATTGTGGTCATGTGTACTCCTTTGTGTATTTTGGCAAGTTTGAGGATACAGTCATTGTGAGTGATTTGGCTGTATAGTGTCATTGAGGATGGCAGTGACAGGGCTTTCAGATCTATATATAAGGTTTCAGACTGACACAAGCCTGGATGTGATCCCCTGTATTGCACATTTCTTCTTTCTCACTACATCTTTTGTTGCATGAGAAAAATTGTTAGTTGTCATTGTTGATGTATTGAAAAGTTTCAGCAGAGCTAAATAGCAGACTTTCAGAATGTTGAACGTAGTTCTACAGTACATTGTAGTCAATTACATTAGTCCCGACTGAGGCTTGTCTAGGTTTGAATACAATTCAAGTCACCCGTTTTGCAGATTGTGACATAACCTCTCCACCATAGGAACTGCAACTCACTTATCTATACAGTAGCTCAATGGCATACTGAATTTGTATTTGTTCAACAAGCAAAGACTTAGTTATTTAAATCCTGGCAGGCACTCAAACTGTTTTTTTTTTTTTTGTAAGTTGGAAATCTACTTGAGTGGTAATTCATGGTGGTGTGGAACTGTGAATGTAAATCACCTACTGAAATAAAAGTCCTATTCACTTGCTTTACAGGATGTGATATAACTTCTACACCATAGGAAATGCAATTCCTTAACCTACAGTTCAGTGGAATACTAAATGTGTGTTTGGTTAGCAGGCAAAAACACATTCGGTGTACCGCTGAGCTGTAGGTTAAGGAGTTGGCGGCTGGAGAGGTTAGAACCCAAGCAGGGACTCAAACACTTTACTTGCAAGATAGAAACTCACTTGTGTGGAGATTCATTGGATTGTGGAATGGGAATATTAGATTATATGAAAAGAAAATGTAGCTAAGAGCAACAATAAAGGTAAATTGACTGCTGGGATTAGACCCTCAGCCACCTCTTTTTGCAAGCTGTGATATAACCTCTACACCATTGGAACTGCACCTTCTTTTCCTACGATGGAGTGGCACACTGAATGTGTGTATACCTAGCAGGCAAAGAAACAATGGCTCACATCTGACCGGGGGCTTAGGCATTTTTTTTTCATTTTTTTGTGAAATGGAATCTCACATGAGTGGTGATTCATGGTGGAGTTGAGTTAGAATAGTACATCAGTACATTCAGGTAAGAGCAACAATTTGTGTAGGTACGTTTCCTATTGGATAAGATCACCAGTCACTAGCTTTGCAGGTTTTGACATAACCTTTACATCACAGGAAATGCAACTCACTCACCTGCAGTTCAGTGGCACACTGAATAGGTGTTTGTTCAGTGGCTCAAATCTGAGCAGCCATTTAGTTTTTTAAAATGTTTTTTTTTAAGATAGAAACTCCCTTAATTTGTGATTCATGGTGGTTTGGCATGGCATAGTAAATTATATGAGAAGTAAAGTTAGCTAAGAACAAAAGTTTGTGAAGGTAATGTGTCTGCTGGGGTTAGACCCCCAGTTACCTGATTTGCAGGTTGTGGCATTTCTTCTATACCATATGAAATGAAATTCACTTTCCTGCAGCTCAGTGGTACAGTCAATGTGTATGTACTTAACAGTACTTATAATCTGTGGTTATATTTACACAGACATTGTTTGAATCCTGGCTGGGACTTAAACACTTTTTTCAACTTTATAAGATGGAAATTCAGTTGAGTAGCGGTTCATCGTGGTGTGGAGAGGAATAGTAAACTGTATGAAAAGTAAATTTAGCTAAGAACAATTTGTGAAGGTAAATCACCAACTGAGATTAAATCCCCAGTTGCCTGTTTTACAGCTGTGACATAACATCTGTATCATAGGAACTGCAACTCACTTGTCCCCTGAACCCCTACCAGGAATAATGGACACTACACATATTTCTACTTTTTGGTTGCTCGTTGGCAATATTTATTTTGGCACAAAGAATATTTACATCCACCATGTTATTATTTCAAATTCCACACATAATAATTTCATTTTAAATCTTTCTTGGTTCTGGCCTCTTCCTTCTTCTGGTTGTTCCTCCATCTTGATTTTCAGGGTCCTGACACCGTGAATCTGGCCCCATCCTCCACACCAAAACCAACCTGGTTCCACCTACCAGGGCTTTTGCCCTTCAGGGCAGGACACTACTGAATCCGGCACCTGGACCGATCCCCCTTCCTGCTTTAACACCACATCTGGGTTCCTTGTCCCCAGCCCATATATCATGCCCCATCCCCATTCCCTTCCTCCCACTCCCCCTTTACTTTCTTCCACTGCCCCTCCTCCAGCCTGCGATGGAGGGAGGGGCTACCCCTTGTGGGCTAGTATCGCAAACCTTTCTTGGCTATCTTGTCCACCAGTTCCAAAATTTGTCTCAGGAATAAACACATGCCAAATTCTGACAAGTGTTTCCCATCAGACCTGTACACTCCAGCCTGGTTGAAGAAAATGTCCTTGTGCTGCAGGTGCACTCCCCCCATCTCAGTTACTGCCCTTGCCACTCTTCTGTTCAGATGCTTCCTGATGTTTTCAATTAGCTGGACATCTTTAACCCCCCCCAAACCCTCCTGGAGGTGATGTTGGACCATCTGATTGTCACCCTCGGTCACCACCATTTTACCTTTTCTAAATCCTGCAGGATGTTCTGCCCCATTTCCCATCAAGGCAGGTCACCCAAGTCATTGCCCCCCAGGTGTATAATAGTGCAATCTGGCATGCCCCATTGCAGTCTTAACTACTCCATTAGTGGCAGCAGCTGCGCCCACCTCATCCCCCTAATGCCTTTCCACAGCACCCTGGTGTGCTCTGTATTGTATCATAGTTCTGCTCCTCTGGAGATGGTGGCCACAAACCTTTCCACCTAATAGATGAAGGAGTGCCCCACTATCCAAACTTTCCTCTTGGAACCTGCCATAGAAACAAGATAAGACAGTGTGAGTCATTGATGTCAGAACCTGACATACCTCCTATAGCAGCTGGACTTTCAGCACCACATTTTCTTTACTTCTTTCACTGCAGCCCCTTTTTCTGCTGCCTCCATAGCTGCCTCAATCCAAAAGGAATGCAGGGTGAATTCACCAGGGTCTTCCCCAATGAAGGTCAGTGCTCTCCTGAGTACTGCACCCACCTAAAAACCAGTGACTGGGGAACCATCCCAATGTCAAAACAAAGCACCCTCAGCCTTCCCTCAAGCACACACGTATGCCTTCAATGCACTCATTGTGCAGTTGGAGGACTGTGGCTGCCTCACCAATGACACCTTGGTCCTCTTCCCCTTTTGGTCTGACTTAGACCTGGCCAGGTTAATGACCACTCCATCAGGACCACACAGGACATCTCTTTGCTGCAGGGCCTGTCCGGCAGTTGCTTTCCATGGGGCCACTACACCCCCCCACCTGGAATGCCCCTGCTGCCATAACCACAAACACAGCCCAAAATAGAGCCACCTCCTGGGCAGAGGTGCATACCTTCTGAGTTGCCCCTAAGAATTTTTTGAGCAGCTGCCTTCTTATGCAGTGCCTCCCATCTGCCCTGGCCACCTGACTCATCCTCCAACCTGAAACCATCCTCTTTACTGTCCAGCTGGCCGCTACATCAGGCCAGCCCCTGTCCTGACATACCCAGCTGATGCGAGCCAGCTGAACCACCACTGTTCCGTGGGCTAGTCTGTCTTCCCACTGCTCCACTACAAACCTCCTTTCCTGCTCTTCCCAGACCAGTTCATCCCTGTCCCACCCTTGCTTCTGTCTGAACTCCAGGAATCTTGCCCACCCTCTTTCATAGCCCCTCAATGTATTTTCTGACCAGGAACCCCAGTACAGCACCCTGACTGTGTCCCTCAAGCCTCCCATAACTGGTCTGGGATCCTGGTTCTGTGTGGCGCTGCCTGAGGCCTTCAGCTCCCAAAACCTTTTGATCTGCAAATGGGAAAGTCTGTCAGCCACTTTGTTCCTCAAACCTTCAATATGCTGCACTTTGAAAAACAGGTTCAGCTGCAGCCCCGACAATACCATGTGCCTGAGCATCCTACCTACCATCTCCATCCTCCTCCCTTTCCTGTTAATGACCTCCACAACCCCTTTGTTGTCACACCAAAACAAGATGCGCTTCCACTTCATCCTGTGCCCCCATACTTCCAAGGCCACCCATATCGGGAAGATCTCCAAGAATGTGATGTCCTTCAACAATCCCCCTTCTGCCCACCATGCCAGCCAAGGTTCCAACATTCATTCCCCTTGGAAGTATGGTCCCATCCCCAGGGCACCTGAAGCATCTGTGAAAAGCTCCAAAACTGTGTTCCACTCCCACTCATCTTGACAGAAGGTCAGCCAGTTATAGGTATCGATAAACTCCCCCTTATCTGGAAGTCCTTCCGTGCCCCTTTCGACACATCCACCCAGTGGTGTGGCAACTTAGCCTTCCCCATGGCCCTACCCAGCCACCTTGTAAATGTCCTGCCTGGGCTAATGTCCTTGCAGGTGAAATTAAGGATCCCCAGCAGTTGTTACATTTGTACCAGGGGCACCCTTCTCCTCCCTGTGACCTGGGACAGCAGGCCCTTAAGGCACACCACTTTGCTCCTGGGAAGCCAGAAACAGCCCTCTGCTGTGTCCACCTCTATGCCCAAGAATTCTAATTTTCAGGTGGAGCCCTCTGTCTTGCCCTGCACCAGCAGTATCCCTATCCACTGGCACATGTCCTTAAAATCCTGCAACATGCCCTGTTCTTCCGTTCTTGATTCCTTGATGAGGAGAAAAATCATACAGGTAATGCATCACACTCCTGTGCCATACCTGGCCCCAAATATCCATTGCACCCAGGTGCTGAATGCTTGAAAGTTGGAACAGGCCACAGAGCACCCCATGGGCATGGCCTTATCAAAGTAGATGCTCCCATGGAATTGAAAACCCAACAGGTCCCAGTTCTCAGGCCTGACGGGCAAGAGTCAAATCACCAACTTGATGTCTGTCTTCACCAGCCATGCACCCTCGACTGCCTTGATCAGTGTTATGGCCTGCTCTAAGGGCAAACGACACCACCCTAAGGTGATCTGGTATGCCTTCATTCACCGACGAGCCCTAGGGATATAATAAGTGATGGATCAAGCAGAATTCCCCTTCCTCCTTCTTGGGTATGATATCCAGTGGGGAAACTTGAAATGCATGCATGGGGGGCCCCCCAATGGGCCCCTCCACCTGGCCCACTTTGATTTGCTTTTCTATCTTGGCCCTTACTATCCCCTCTATCTCCTTCACTGACCTGAAATTCTTAGCATGCATCTCTGTCCACCCCCCATGAAACCCCAGTGGGAAACCCATCTGGAAACCTTCCCTGAGCAGCTCCTCTGCTCCCTTGTTCTGGTATTCTGTGGTCCACTCGTCCACCACCACTAGGGAAATGGGAGTACATGCCAGCGCGTAACCTCACCGCCCTCCCTTGGGCACCTTGTTAGTGCCATCTTCCGGATGAGTAGCGTTTCCCCTTGTGGCTACCCCCTCGGCTCCTGCCTTGACCCCCTGTGCACCCCGAAAGGACTGCTCATAGTACTGCCTCCCACCCGGTCCTCCCCTATCACCATTTTGTTGGCAGTTGGATACCGGGTGTGACCCCCTGCATTTGGAACAGACATGCCGGAACTTGCAGCTGCCCCATGTGCAGATGGCCTTGTTATAACCACAACAGGTCTTGGACCCTGGGGCAGGGTTGGTCCTCCTTGCCTGATCACCCCAGTCCTGCCCCCCTCCCCAGAAAGGGTCCTCACCAACAACTTTGAGTGGGTACAGTCCCACCTCAGATCCCCTTTTGCTGCCATCCTCTTCTGAAAAGCCTCATCATATTTGAGCCACCTGTACCTGACATTTGCCTTGTACGCATCTCTGATGATGGACATGTATGTCAGAAAGGGGATGGCTAGCTCCGGCTGCTTCTCCAGCACCGATGCGCTGTATATGATGAAACCCCCTTGACAATTATCGATGGTCTTTCCTTTGTATTTTGCCTCCTCTGTCTTGTGCCTTACTACTGTCAGGTCCACCGCCATTTCTGACTTCCCCACTGACTACTTCTGTTCATGTTTCATGGCCATGTCCTCATCCACCAGCCCGAAGATGTCAACATACTCCCCCATCCATATTTTTTCCTTGATTGAGGCTGGGACATGGTCCCCAACCAAGCAGCCTGGGGGCTCTTCATACAACTTCTTGGTTGTTGTTTTAGCCCCTGCCCTCCCTTGTCCACCCCAGCCCCTTTACTTTTTAAGGCCTGTATGGCCTGCTCCATCTTTTCAATCCCCCACATCCCCATGCTTCCCAGCAAACCTTCTAAATAATCCTTCAGACCCCTCTTATCTGTGAGGTCCACGTCATCTTTACTCCCATCTGGGATCCCGGCATCCGGTTCCAGTGCAGGCAGAGATGCTGGAATGGGAGCGCGGTGTGGCACACCCCATCTGGGTCTCTTACCCCCTTTTTCCCTGCTCGGGCGCTCCTCTCGATCTTTATGCTTTCTCTGTACCTCTTCCTCTGCTCCCCTCTGTTTCACTGCTGCCACCAGCACTGACATTTGTCTCATTAATTTTGATGACTCCTGCAACATCTTCTCACTGGACATCTGAGCTCACTTGGATGTCATGTCTGTTCCTCTGTCACTAACTGCAGAGGGGCATAAAACAAATGTTCAGCATTGCATGATACAACAAAGACCTTCTGTTGCCTGAGTCATATGCTGTTCTCCTTTTGTTTTTGTTGTTTGTTTTTTTAATCCACTCTTACCGTCGAACTCCCTGCAGGGTTCAACAACTGCCTCCCAGTGGCACGCACAGGAAGGTCTGTAGTGTGTTCCACATATGCCAAGATGCAGCAGCAGTATAACCTCCCCAGACTCTATCCCCAACCACAAATGGGTGCTGTACCCTCAAGCCCCTGTGTCAAAGGCAGATGCACCACCCCCCTGTTCCAGGATTGTGCTGCACTAAGGGTACCCCTATCTTTTTTTTTTGAATTCCACAGCCCCCCATCTCCATGCAGCATCCCGCTGAGTCCTTGGTACCCTTAGAGACACTGCTGGCCTACTGGGCGCTGGTTGTAACCACCTGGTTACCAATCACTTTTTGCCATTTTCTTAACCACCTGCATTGCTCATCCTCAGTGGTTACTATAGGGGTCCTTGGCACCCGCTCACTTTAGACCTTGAAATCAGGTCCTATCCACCCTGCCACTCTCCCCCATGGGTGGCATGCCATTAACTGCCATCCCATGTGTCATGCAGCCTCTCAAAAATGGCTCGAACACCGCCAACATCATAGTGTGCCGTTTCTGCCCCAATCTGTCAGGTCAGAGACCTGACTTCGTGGTCTCACTCTTACAGCCTGCACCTGCCCCAGCACAACAGCTATGCCCCAACAGGCTCCTTCATTCCAGGCCTGCCTGGGTCTGCCCTCAGGTTCACATACCCCCAGAGCCACAACAAACGCCATTTCAGCAAAATGCACCCCCCTCCCCCTAGCTTGTTGCCGAGATACCAGAGGCCCGAATCACTTTCCTTTGCAGTTTGTTTGTGTTAGGCTCATAGGCTCACTTCCCCGCATAGCCACACCAATGCTGTGCCAACCCCCACAGCTTGTCACTGAGATACTGGAGGCCCAGGTTGCTTTCATCTGCCATACTTACTTTCTTTCTTTCTTTCTTTCTTTCTTTCTTTCTTTCTTTCTTTCTTTCTTTCTTTTCTTCCTTTCTTTCTTTCCCTCTTAGTAGCTGACCCCCCCAGACAACACACTGGCCAGATTTCAATCATGCGTGGCCTGCCGCGCCATCCACCTCCTATGCTGCACTCTCTTCACCCTGGCCCACCGCATAGGCCCGAGCCTCACCCACCTCACCCCTCTGAGCCCTTCATCATCCCTGCAGCATGGTTGCCAGAGGAGGGCCTGACCTGGAAGCTGAAGCAAGCTGCATCCGCTGTTGTCTTCAGCTTTCCTTATTTTATTTACACTTCCCGTCTTCTGTACTTTCTTTTTTCTTTTTTTTAAATCATCGGCAATTGTGTGTGAACCCACGTCTTGCTGTCCCTCAACCAAAACACACTGGGAAATGAAGCTGCCATCACCCACTAGGCTGTGCTGGACCACGTGGCCTATAAGGACTACCTGCTACCAGCCAGCCAGGAAGGGGGCTCTCCAGATGCAACGTGGTTATCTGCTTCCGCCTCACAACAGCCACAAAAACCAAACAGCTGGGCCATGATACCTATTCCAGCCTGCTGGGCAACCAGAATCCTCCCTTTTTCCAGCACTTTTAACAATGGAAGACAACCAAGCAACAACCCCATTCCCCACGCATTCGGTCATGAACCCTACCTGGAGGAACATGCTGGATATTGCACCTGAACTATCCACTTCTGTGGCTCAGCCCCCCCAAGCTTTCAGTCTGTAAGAAAAAGAAAAAAAAAAAGAAAAGAAAAAAAACGCGTGAGCATACAAAAACCCACCCGTGAAGAGCCTGGCTGATCAGTGTAGTTTGAGATGCCCCAAATAAGCCTTTTTATTACAGGAACATCAGTTTAAGTCAGTTCTCCCTGGTAACCACACTATCACCAGGCTTTCTACTGGTTCCCATGGATGCTGCACAGCAAAACCACCCACAATGTGGGCTCCTCTCTGCCCACATGGTTCTATAAAACCTCACAAATCAGCTTGCCAGTACAAAAAAAAGACCTTTTTCTGCCCAACCAGGTACCCTTGCCTTAAAACACCAGAGGCACATGCTTGACCCCTTTCTTCAAACACCCGACACTGCACTCTAGTAAAACAAAATGCTACCAAGCTCTGTATTTAGACATAAATGCAAACAATACCAATGCATGCACAGCAAACATGTGAAATCCAGCCAGGTTTTTAAATTGCACTGACCTAACCACAAATCAAAACAAGCCAGTACCTGGGACACATGGCCTACCAGGCCTAGTTGTTCTCAAATGTCTTACCTGAAGATTTGCCAACGATGTGCTGAGTTCTTCAATCTGAAAAAAATACCAGCAAAAGAGGTCATCCTGCCTGAACCTTGGCTTGATATACACCTGCAGGACCCTGGTCAGGAACCCTTGGGACTCCGCCCCAGCCAATCCCTTGGGCTCT
Organism: Neoceratodus forsteri; assembly: GCA_016271365.2. NCBI lineage: Eukaryota > Metazoa > Chordata > Ceratodontiformes > Ceratodontidae > Neoceratodus > Neoceratodus forsteri. The sequence continues at coordinate 482,557,981 of CM028137.1, read as the reverse complement.
AGCATTGCCCTGTCATATTACCCCATCTGCCTGCTTGGTGATGTAATTAGCCCCACACCTTCTCCTGCTCGTTCCTCCCCAACCCTCCCCCTTTTTTGCTCCTTCCTGGCAGGGGTCATCAGACAACCTGGTCTGCCTTTTAGTCGCAGGTGCCATTATCCACACTTCAGTGGAACAATGAATGTGTGCCTGTTTAGCAGAAAATTAATCTATTCCTCAAATCTGAGCAGGAACTTAAGCATTTATTTAATACATTTTTTTTCGGTAAGATTGAGACTCACTTGAAGGCCTGTTCATCCTGGTGTGGAGTTGGAATGGTAAATTATATGAGAAGTAAATTTAGATAGATATGTTAAACATGGGGCAATGGGAAGAGTTTTTGGGAGAACATCAAAAACCTTCTTGGGAAGGATGAGAAAAAGATCCCCTGCTCGCTCAACATCAACAACGCTACGAATACTGACCCACGGCACATAACGGATTGTCTCAACACAGCGTTTACTGACATAACTGGAGTGCTACCCCTTGAATATCTGCACCCTGCTGGGGAAAAAGCCAGCTGCATGCCTCAAGGGGGCTCAACCCCTGTCTTCTACTTCAAAAAAGTGTCAGTAAAGGAGGCTTACAAACACATAAAAAAAATACTAGGCAAGACCAGAATGGGGAGTGATGGAGTTGATATGAAACTCCTCTCCCTAACACTGGATGTCATCATCATGCCAATTACAAAACTATTTAACAAATCGTTGGCTCTTGCACAATTCCCTGGGATCTGGAAACAGGCTCTCATGACGCCGGTGCACAAGAACGGTAATATGACATCCACCTCCAATTATAGGCCAAAATCCATCCTCTCTCCCTTATCTAAAGCCCTGGAAATGATTGTGGCTGCCAAACTCACAGATTACCTCAACAAATATAACCTACTATGTCTCAACCAACATGGCTTCAGGCAGACTCATAGTACCTCCACTGTCTTGCTGGACTACACTGACTACTTGCGCAAGGCACTAGATGAAGGAAAACTGGTGGGGTCAGTCTTCATAGACCTCACTAAAGCCTTCAGCACTGTCAATCACTCTCTCCTCCTCCTGACTCAACTATAGAACCTGGGAGTTGCAACCACTGCAGTCTACTGGTTCAAGGACTACCTAACACACAGAAGCCAACGTATAAAAATTGGGCACACAGTATCTAGCTCCAAAGAGGTATCTTTAGGGGTCCCACAGGGGTCAATACTTGGGCCCTTACTATTCAGCCTCTTCCTAAATAATCTTCCTGAAGCCTGTGAGACTAAACTGATACTTTACACAGATGACGCTGTACTTCTCACCAGCAGTTCATTAATAGTCACCCTCCACTCCACGCTGCAGGCATCCTTCTACAAGCTGGAAGACTGGTTCTGTAGCCATAAACATCTATTAAACTACAAAAAGACCAAGGTGATGCTCACAGCCAGCCCACAGCACAAAAATAAGCTCCCTCCCCTCACCAACTCCAATGAAGTCAGTGAGTCAGTAGAACAAGTTCACTCCTTCAAGTACCTGGGGGTCACCATTGATGATTCCCTCAACTTCACCCAACACATCGACTCAGTGGTAAAGGCAGTGAACACTAAGCTGGGTGTACTCTATAGACATAAAAAGTATCTCACTCCAGAGGCCCTCTGTCTCTCAGTTCCAGCTCCATCCTTTCTAGCATTGACTATGGATTGGTGGTCTATGGCTCAGCAACAGACACTGCACTAAAAAGGATTCACATTGCCCTCAACAAGGCATGTAGGCTCACAATGGCTGAAGATCAAAATACCCACACCAGCTCCTTATACGAGCAGACCAATGGCTGCCACTAAAGAACAGGATAATATTCCAAACATGTCTCCTTGGAAAAAAGTACTAATGAGTAACCCCCCCCATGCTTTTCTAGCATCCTGACACCAAGTGCTACCAGTTATACCACCAGAGGCAGGATGAGAGGGGCCCTATCAACACCTTTCCATTGAACTGTGCAGGGACAACGTGCTTTCAACTATAGGGCCCCCCCAATGGCTCAATGAAATCCCAGTGCACATTGTAAACTCCCAATGCATCTCACAATTCACAAATGGCCTAAGGCAACATCTTCTTACTTGGACAGTTTGTGACTGCCACTAGGACTCTTAATACCCATAATGCCCACTCACCCACACTCTCCTTCCCCTTCCTTTTACCCCCACTCTTCCCCCTTGCACTATTCCTCTGTCTTCCTCTCCCCCATGCCTTTTCCCCCACTGGATGAACCTTATAACCTACCTACCACCACTACCTCCCAATCTCCTAGACAAAGCCACTTCTTTTGGCTGCCCACTCTCCCCCCACTCCAGTCTCCCCTCCCCCTCACCTGACTTCTCCTCGGACTCCCACACTAGATGTTACACCCTCTTTATCTCCTTCGCTACATACAAACACTGTCCTTTAACCTAGTTGAATGCTCTTGACACTATACTAACACCATTGGTACTATGAATGGCATTGTAACCTTATTGTATACTAGCTACCTACTATTCGAGTATTGTATATAAACTGTTAATTATAGTTGTCATTGTCACTATTTGACGTGGAACCTTTGTAAAAGAGCTCTGAGCTCAAAGGTATGATCTGAATCCTTAAATAAATTTAAAAAAAAATTAAAAAAGAGATAAGAACAACATTTTATGAAGGTAAATTGCCTGTCGGGATTGTTGCCTGCTTTGCAGGATGTGATACATATAACCTCTGCATCATTGAAACTGCAACTCATTTACCTGTGGCTTAATAGCAAGCTGAATGTGTGTGTTTCTTTAAAGGGCAAAGAGTCAGTGGTTCAAATACAGGTAGACACAGCTCAAATCCAGGCAGGGACTTAAATTATTTTTAATTTATTTTTGTAAGATGGAAACTCACTTTAGTAATGATTCATAGTTGTGTGGAGTACAAATATTAAATTGTATGAGAAGTAAGTTTAGCTAAAAACAATTTGTGAAGGTAAATCACCTGCTGAGATTAGATAGCCAGTTGCCTGTTTTGTAGGTAGTGACAAACCTCTACATCATAGGAACTACAATCTGTTTATTGCAGCTCAGTGGCACACTAAAGGTGTTTGCTCATCAGGCAGAGGATCTGCTTGCTATTCAAATCCTTGCAGGGGGCTTCAACATTTGTTATTTGTAAAAGGTAAACTCACTTAAGACAAAAACAAAAAAGGCAGAGACTGGGCATGTAATATCAGCTCAAAGAGTCTATACTCACTTAAAATGTGAAAAAGGATTTTTACTGTGTTACAGATATCATGATTAAAAATACAGCACAGCACGCCTAACACATAACCACTAACATTCCATGCCTATAGCAGGCACTTTGTCAAGGTGTGGCATTAAACAGTCGTTATGTATTAGGTCTGTTGTGCTGTATTTTTTAGTCATATTTGTAACACAATAAACGTCCTTGCTCACATTTTGAGTACAGACTCTGAGCTGATTTTACAAGTGCTCAGCTCATTCCTATTTCTAAGCATGTACTTGACGTTGAGAGCACAGTCATTTGGTTTCTGAGCCACCACTGAATTGGAGTTGAAAACACTTATGTGGTTATTTGTGGTGGTGTGGAGTTTGAATAGAAAATTATGTAAGAAGTACATGTAGCTAAGAACAACAATTCGTGAAGGTATATTGCCCGCTGGGATTAGATCCCCAGTTGCCTGTTTGCAGGTTGTGACATACTTCTACAGTACACCATAGAAACTGTAACTCCTTTACCTACAGCTCAGGGGCACACTAAATGTGTGTTTGCTTAACAGACAGATGATCAGCAATTCAAATTTTTGCAGGGACTTAAACTTTTTTTTGTAATATGAAAACTCATTTTAGTGGTGATTCTTGGTGGTGTTGAGCTGAATAGAAAGTGATATGAGAGGTAAATGTACTGTTGCAAAGAATAACAGTTTGTAAAGGTAAATTACCTGCTGGAACTATATCCCCATTTACCAGTTTTGCAGGTTGTGACTTGTCTATACTGCAGGAACTGCAATCCCCTCATCTGCAGCTAAGTGGCACACTGAATGTGTGATTGCTATGTAGGGAAGGGATTAGTGGTTTGAATCCAGGTACAGTATATTGCATTTTAATACATAATTACTTTACACTTTACAGACCTTATTTGGCATCTTTAGTACCATTGGTACCTTGATTCCTTTTAGCTTCATTAACCTGTTGGGCAGCGCCGAAAGAGTCATGAATTGCGTGCAAGTTTTTTCACCAAACAGTTTTCAGGTTTCAGATCTAGATGTGTAAAAAAAAGCTGGGTAAATCAACCTTACAGAACCTGCTGGAATTAGAAGTCAATGTGTAGTTAGAGTTACTAACCTAAGACTTTTTGTTTGAAATTCTATACCTTTGCTCATTGTCCATAAATCCTAATCTGGTTTTAACATAGTATTTTGCTGCAAACAATCATAGCTTCTTTCTTTTAATATTTTATTGATCACTCAGTTTTTGACAACAGACAACACAAGGGATGTAGACATAATAAAGTCAAAATAGTGAACATTTACTAATGTAATAAACCTGTCTTCCAGTTGCTGTGTCTTTATTTATCCAATTCAATGTTGATGATTTATTTAACCATGGGGTTGTGTAGAGTCCGGGGCTTAGATATTCAAAGAAGGTGAACCAGATGCAACAAAATTGCACTGGTGCATCTCCAAAGTGTGCCCATGGGCCATATTCAAAAGGGGGAGATGAGCCGTGCAACTCCAGATGTGCAGCAGTGAAAAGATAATGTATGTGGCACATCCGCAAGGGGCATTCTCCTGCATATGCGGCACATTGCAGTATTCAGCTGAGATGTGCGGTGCAGCTGCTGGCACATTTTGGAGATGTGTCACACAAAGTTATGCCTGGAAAACCAGGCATAAGTCACAGCCACTCACAAGTAGGATGCCATATTGCACAGCGCAACACAGCAGTCGCCAGCCCCTGGGTGGCTATTAGCCCCCAGTCCCGAACGTGTCACATAATAACATTTTTCCCATATCCCTGGCAGTCTAGTGGCCCCTCCCATCCCCTATTGTGTTGCATAATAGCTGTTCACCCTTAACCCTGGTAGTGCAGTTGTACCCCCCATACCTGACCCCGATTGTATGGAATATCCTGTTACAGCACTATCCCTGGTAGTCCAGTGGTACCCTCCTCCCAGTCCCAGTCCTGTAATGTACAGTAACACAGTTATTCCCTCATCCCTTGTAGTTCACTGGCCCCCACCATACCCAACCCCTTTTGCAGTGTAATTCCCATTCCAAAAATCACCCTGGTAGTCTATAGGTACCCCCCCCCTCCCATACCCAAACATCAACCACATTTAAAACCACAATCCCAAACTCACCATGATAGTCTAGTAGACTCCCCACCCACTGAGGGACCACCACCCTACCCTGCTCCTCCCATCCCAGCATAGCTATCTAGCCATTGGGCAGCACAGCCCACCTGCATACCACCATGGCTGCCCACCGATCGAGTTGTCACAGAATGACAGCTTACAGTAAGCACAACAATACCATTGGTTGACACTGTCAACCAATGGGCTTGCAGTGTGTACTGTAAGATTTCATTCACAACTTTATGAATGAAAACTTACAGTATACACTGCAAGCCCGTTAGTTGACAGTGTCAGCCAATGATATTGTTGTGCTTACTGTAAGCAGTCATAAGTTGGCGGGCAGCCATGGCAGTGTGCTGGGGGGCTGTGCTGCCCATTGCCTAGATGACCATGCTGGGATGGTGGAACAGGGTGGGGTGGTGGCCCCTCAGTGGGTGAGGGGGTGGAGGGTCAGCTAGACTCCCAGGGTGGGTTCAGGATTGCAGTTTTAAACATTGTCGGTGTTTGGGTATGGGAGGGGGGTACCAATGGACTACCAGGGTGATTTTTGGAATGGGAATTACACTATGACTGGGGTCAGGTATGGGGGGGCCACTGGACTACCAGGAATGAGGTAATAATTGTATTACATTACAGGATTGGGGCGGGGGGCACAACTGGACTACCAGAGAGAGTGTTGGAACAGGATATTCCCTATGATTGTGGTTGGGTACAGGAGGAGGAGGTACCACTGGACTACCAGGATTAAGGGTGTACAGTTATTATGTGACATGATAAGGAATGGGATGGGGGCCAAAAGACTGCCAGAGAGTTGAGTGCATGTTGTACTAGGCAATTGCAGATCACCCACGCATTCTGCCAGGAACATCCCTGTATAGGACATGTAAATCAGGCCATAGTGGCATGCCAATGGCCCCACTGGCACCTTGCATGGCTAATGGCCCCGTCTGCATGTTTCAGTCTGAATATCTGGAATTTGCACTCGGCGCATCCATAGATGTACTGCACATCCCCTTTCCAGGTATTCAGACTGGGCAGGGGGATGTGCTGGAGCATCGGCGGTGGCTCCAGTTGTGCCAGAGGCATTTTCTACCATATTCAGACAAGATGCACAGTAGCACATCATGCTTGAATATAGCACATTTGCTCTCAGGCACAACTCAGTTGCGTGGAGCAACCACTTGCACCTTCTCTGGGTGCAGTCTGAATATCTGTTCCCAATTGTTCTTCCAACTACCTGTTGGATCTCTTAATATCAGGCTGCAAAGATCCCCCCTTGCTGTACACCTGAAGGAGAACTGGTGGGTCCATTTTGGCTGTCATATTGCATCCCAACATACTTACTCAATAATAGATAACCTTTGCAGGGTAATATAATATTGCTTGGTATAAGACAACTAGCTATGAGATCCATGGGCTCGCACAGCTTACACTCCCAGGATTTTTTATAGAAACATAGAATTTGTTGAAAGATAAGGACCACTTCGCCCACCCTGTCTGCTTGTTTTTCCCCTACCTACAGTATCACTGCAGACCCTACTTGATCTCTAGCTCTTTCTTCCTCCCACCATTTCTTTCCACTCTGATTCCCTTGTTCCTATCCCATGCTTTCTTGAATCCCACCACTGTTTTCACTCTCACCACCTCAGCTAGTAGGCTGTTCCAGGAATCCTCCACTCTGTCTGTGAAGAAGTACTTTCTCACCTCTTTCCTGAAATTGTCCCTGTCCAGCTTCACAGCATATCTCCTTGTTCTTGAGCATCTTTGTTTCCGAAAAATATTTTCTGCACTGGCTGCCGACTCAGTGGTGGATCACCTTTAAAGTTGGTTTACTGACTTATAAAGCTCTACATGGACTTGTCTCTGACTACCTGTAAGAGCTTCTTGTTCCCTGTTGCCCTGAGGTGCAGCTCCGTTCAGCCAATGAGGAGTTGCTGGAGATTCTGAGGGTGTCTTTGAAATCCTAAGGGGCCCGTGCATTTATGTACATTGCCTCCTACCTTCTGGAATTCTCTACCCCATTGGCTGTGGGAGTGCATGACTGTGGGAGGTTTCAAACCAGCAATAAAAACTTTTTTTATGGTGCCAGGCCTTTAGTGGCATTGAATAAGTGAAACCCGTCAGACTATTGTTATTGTTTGTATTTGTTGATTTTATTACTGCTGTTTTAAACTTTTTTGTAAAGCGTCTTGGTATTCTGAAAGGTGCTTATGTGAAATAAAACTTATTATTATTATTACTATATTTTATTTACTCCTGTGAGGTATTTAAAGGTCTCTATCTTATCCCCCCTCCCTCCTTCCTCTCTTTCAGGGTGCACACATTGAGTTGGTTCCATGTCATTTTCATGCAAAACTTTTAAGCGTGGTCATTTACCGCGTTTACATTACAGCACAATCATTTTCCTCATATGGATTTCTCAGCATTTCACTGTTCAGTGCAGCTGATGTCTATATTAATAGCGCAACAGCACAAATCTTAAATGTCTGCCTGACACTACCTCTTATGTCTTCTGCCCTCTGCCCTACCTTATGCCCAATATCTACACAGCAGCAATCCTTCTCCTTACTGCTAAACATCACACATTATTGATCTGTCCCCCAGAGCAGAGAACGAACAGCTTAATGCTTCCACATTCCTTAGACATGTCCTTCAATTACAATTTTCAGTATACTCCCGTGGTCCATGACCTGAACCTTTTTTCTCTCACAGTGTACTTGTTATTAACTTTCAGCCCTCCCTGTCCCAACAGTCCACAAACTTTTCAGAGATGGGACAAGAATCCATCCGAGGCCCCCCACACTGTTACAGGTTAAGCAGCCAATTGAGAGATGGGATGAGAGGACCAGACAGCGTCTACTGACCTGTTGAAAGAGACTAAACCACAAACAACAAAGAGGATATAAAGTTCAATCTGTCACTTTTATCATGCTGTAAAAAGTGCCAAAGATCTTTTAGCCTCCATGAGTTCTCTGCACCACATGTGTGTGTGTATACTGCACTTAGAGCACCAGCACGTAGAGCACCCACATTTTTCTGCCTCTGGATTTGGTATTGCCTGACTAATCCACTTTCATCCATTATGCTTTACTGAGTGAAATGGACAGTATAAGAGTTAGCTTTGCATAGTGTGGGCTAATGTGTAAACAAATCAGGATGCTGCCAGAGTTACACGACGGTAAAATGAAATGTGCTGTGCTGAAGTGAGCTATGCTTCATTATAATATTAACTGTTTAAAATATGCTGAATTTGTGGTGCACTGAGATGTACTTTGCAATGGAATGATTTTCGCTGTGTTGTTTTCGCTTAGTTGTTTGTGCTCAAATGTTTGCACTGAATTGACATGATACCCATTGAGTTCCTTTAGTCTCTCCTCATAGGGCTGTTTAAGCAGTCCCCTCATCACTTTAGCTGCCCTCCATTGGACTTCTTCCACTCTATGTCCTTTTGGAGATGTGGCCTCCAGAATGGTACACAGTATTCTAAGTGAGGTCTTACCAGTGATCTATACAGAGGTAGCACCACTTCCCTCCTTCTTCTGGTGATACCTCTCCCTATGCACCACAATATACCACTGGCCCTTCCAACTGCCTTGTCTCACTGCCTGGCTAGCTATAGGCATCAGAGATGATTACCCTCAGGTCTCTCTCTCCTGCTTGGGAATTGTCAATACCACTCCCCCAATTTTGTACTGTGTCCCTGAGTTTCTGTGTTCAAAGTGCATTACTTTTGCATTTATTTTTTCATTAAAACCCAGCTGCCATACCCTTGACCACAACTAGAGTTTGATCAGGTCTCCGCTCACCCCTCCCCTAAATACAGTGTCCAACTTTTTGCATATTTTGGTGTCATCTGCAAAGAGGCAGACCTTCCCACCAGCTGCTCTGCAATGTCCCCTATAAAGATATAGAACAGAACTGGTCCAAGCACTGACCCCTGAGGCACCCTGATGGTCACCCACTCCTCTTCTGAGTGAACTCTTTTCACCGCCATTCTCTGTCACCTATCACCTTACCAATTTTATACCCAGTTAACTACCTTTGGACCCACTCCTAAGCTACCCAGCTCACATTCTAGTCTCCTATGTAGAACAGTGTATAAAGCTTTACTGAAGTCTAGATAGACTACATCCACTGCTCCACCCTTATCTAATTCCTTGGTCACCCGCTCAAAGAAATCTATCAAATTTGTTTGATATCATGTCACCCAGTCCATGCTGTCTTGGGTCTTGTAGTCCATTGGATTCAAGATATTCATTTATCCTCTCCTTTAGCACTGATTCCATTAACTTTCCCAACACCAACGTCAGGCTGACTGACCAGTAATTGCCAGTCTCCTCTATACTACTACTTTAGTGAAGAGGGACTACACTTGCACTCCAGTCCTCTGGAACCACTCCTGTTTCCAGCAAGCTGTTAAATAGGACTGTCAGAGGTGCAGCCAGCACCTCCATGAGCCCTTCAACACTCTCGGATGCACTCTGTCTGGTCACACTGATTTGTCTACTTTCAAATTAGCAGTCCCTTTAGGACTCTCTCCTCCAAAAAAAGGCATAGTGCCCACCTCCCTCTCTCTAGAGCTCCTATTACTTTTTTTGTGGCCTCTCCAATTCTTCTTCCACTGTGAACACTGAACAAAAGTATTTGTTCAGGATGTCTGCGTTTTCTTGGTTCCCAACTGCAGTCTTCCTCCAATCCTTTTTGTGTTGCTTGCACGCATGTGCAAGAAACACATCGTGTCAGTCAGAGGTTAGGGAGAAGGCCACAATGCGTCAAGAAATTAAGCAACGTCACTATGCAATCAGCTGTTTTGGTGCATTACAAACTACCAAAACAGCTGATTGTGTGGTGTCCCCATGGCGACGGCTTCTCTGTCAGTCTCTCACAGTCCCCAGAAAGCCAATGGAAGGCCTCCACCCACTGTTCAGTGTGCCTTCCTGGTGAAACATGTCAATAAATAATTTTAAAAAGCCAACGCGGTGCCCAATCCCCCTGTTGGGATGACCCTCTTCCCTTCCCAGTTAATTTGCTGATGGGGTAGTCCAATTCCCATTGGCATAATGCACCTCCCCATGGCTCATGCGCCCCCCCACTCCCCAGCATACTGTATGGCCGACAGGGGTGCCCAATCCCCAGTCTGCTCCACTGTCCCCCTCAAACAAACTGCCTGGTGCCACTCTGGGAGCCCATCCCAGCTTGGCAAAAGCCCCCTGTTGTCTTTAAAAAAAAAAAAGACCTAGAAGAAAAAAAAGTCCCTTATTGATTCTCTTGTCCCCTCCCAACCCTCGCCCACCCTCTGGGTATCCCACCTCCCACACCCCACCTCACCCATACTTACCTCCAGAGCCCAGCATGATGATCTTCGGTGGATTGGGAACATGTCTGCACTCTTCAAAGCCGACCGCAAACTGAAGTAATGCGGTAAGCTGTATAATGGCATGAATGTTTTTTTTTCAACTTTGGTGCATATCTCAGTCATTTTTGGGAATTTTGTTCACTAAATTTTCAACATGGGGTTCTTGGGACCCCACCTCATGAACTCAGCCACTGTCATTTTGTTATTCAGTCCCGGAAGGTGATTTCACCGTCACTGTGCAGAACCACCTTTCGGGACTGAGTAACGAAACAACAGTGTCACAGTTCATGAGGTATGCCCCCCAAAACCCTATGTTGAAAACTTGGTGAAAAAATTCCCAGAAATGACTGTTTTACTACTGTGTGTTGTGCAGTTCCTACATACGCTATTAACTTCGAGCATTTTTAATATTTTCACTCCAGATTTTCAACATTGCCAGTTTACCACACCTTCTTATGAACAGTACAGCTGTCATTTTTCACATCTTGCCTCAAATGTGTTTTCGCACATGTAGCTCAGAATGGCATGGTCAGTGTGCAAAATCAATGTTCAGGACAGATTAAAAATATCAGAATGACACTGTTCGTGAGGTAGGCCCCCAAAAACCCTATGTTGAAAATTTGGTGAAAAAAATTTCCCAAAATGACTGTTTTATGAGCGTGCATTGTGCAATTTCCACACACCCTCATAAACTCATGAATTTGTAATCTTTTCAGTCTGGATTTTCAACACAGGCATTTTCCCTCACCTCCTTATGAACAGTATAGCTGTCATTTTTCACACCCTAGTCGAAATGTGTTTTTGCACTTCTGGCATAGAATAGCATGGTCGCTGTGGGAAATCAGTGTTCGGGATAGATTAAGAAAATCAAAGTGACACTGTACATGAGCGGAGGTCCTAAAATGCCTATGTTGAAAATCTGCTGTAAAAAGTCCCAAAACTAATTATGTTATGGGTGTGCATTGTGCAGTTTCTACGCACACTCGTGACTTCACCAGTTTTTTTATATTTTCACTCCAGATTTTCAACATTGCCATTTTACACCTCCTCATGAACAGTACAGCTGTCATTTTTCGCATCCTGCTCAAAATGTGTTTTCAAGACCTGTATGCCAGCGGCGCAGTCACTGTGCAAAATCACCTTGGCTAATAAAATGCAGTGGGATCACAAAGCCCATGTTGAAAACTTGGAGTAAAACCAAGAACACCCAGGGTACTAGTGTTTTGACCATAACACCCTACCCTGTAGGGACTCACAGGTGTCAGGGGTGTGACTTGGGATTGTCGACAGTAATGCTCATGCCATTCCACACCCACCCTGCAGCCAGTGGCAGGCATCGAGGTGTGCCTTGGACCTTTTGGCCCCAGAGTTCACCCCATTCTCCTATACTGCACCCATTTCAGTGTATTTCCTTATGAAATGAGGTGAGTGTAAAGTCTGAACACTTCAAAGCACACCTCAGCACTTGTAAGTGTGTGCAGGGTAGGGTGAGGTGAAATGTCATGACCGTTATGGGTGACAACCCAAAAGCACACCCCAATGCCTGTCCATTTCTGCAGGGTGGGGGGGGGTGGAGTTGGCATCAGTTCAATACTTCACTGTCATTCCTATACTGCATCTGTCTAACTCCTGCACTTCCACTGCTAATGACAGCAAGCAACACTTGGCATTGGCAAATGCTTGTTTAACCTTACTATCCCTCACCTGGTTTGTCCCTTTTCACTTACATACCTAAAAATGTCTTGTCCTTTTTCACTACCACCTAAGCTAATTGACTTGTCTAGTGCATTTACCCGGTCAACAAAAACTAAATAAATAAATAAAATAAATAAATAATCTCTCTTCAGTTTGCACCTTCGCTCTTCTTTTGTTTTCCTGGTCCTCTCTGTTTCTCCTGATACAACTCCCTATCTTCCTCCCTCTGTTTCTCCTTATATATTTTGAATGCTACCTTTTTAAACTTTGCCTTTTCAGCCACCTCTTTCATGAACCATAGTGGTCTCTTTTTCCTCTTTCTTTTGCTCTCTTGCTTGATGCAGGTTTGTTGCCCTCACTACGCCCCCTTTTAGCTTCATTCACTGTTTTTCCACTCCACTCAGGTCATCACTCCCTGCCAGGTCATCCATTAGTCATTCATCCATTAAAAAAAATATATGTAACAATCTATGGTCCCCAGTCTTGCATTTTAAGGACATCTCTCATATACGTATACAGTATCTCTATATATATTCATCTTTACTTAGTATTTGCCAGTGGACGGGGGGGGGGAGCCATGCAGGCATAGCATCAATCATATCTAAACTATTGGTAACATCTTGTAGTTATTCCATCCTGTGACCACCTGTCTGTTGCAACAGTCATGGTATGAATCTGGGGTCTAGGTTCATTATATGATGGATCCATGCTACCCACCTATCTCAGAAATGAGCAGAGTGGTCGTTGAGAGAATGTATTGTATTTCCCTTAATTTTGTATTTAATATGCCAATGTCAATCCATTCTATTATGGTGAGGGTCTCTTAAAGAGCTACTTATGCCTCAAAGAAAACTTTGAAAAACATGGTAATTAGGTACAATTCAGATTGCATTCCATATGTATTCTATATATTTCTCTTCCTCAATATTTATTACTGAGCAAATAAGCATGGATACACAATCTCTATCTCTTACAGTTCTCTTAGAGTTTATGTGCCCCTATAGCCTACTCTTTACTTCAAGTCTTAATCCTCTGTTCTGACATCACAGTCTGTTGCCATGGGAGTAACTGTAATGTCGCAAACAGTGCATTATGACCTTAGGTAGGGAGAAAGCAAAAGGAATAGATGAACTCCTTGAGAGCAAAGATTGTGTTTTCATGCAAATGACCTCAGTAATAAATAATTGGGGGGGGTATAGAACTAATGAGAATTATATGCTGAACTGTGTCTAAATATTATGGTTTGTTAAAGTTCTCCTGAAGGTGTCAGCTGATCTTTAAGGAAGCCACCCTCAGGTGACTGCATTTTTATATAGCAAGGATGCATACTCCCAATATGTACCTGGTGTGTGGCTGTCTGCAACCTATTTGGTACTGATGAGGTAGGAAAACAGAACTATTCAGCACTATTTTCCTGACCATTGCTTTCTGGATCTTAGCTTCAACTGCCTCCAGGAATTGGGGTATCATTGGACAGCTCCACATTATGTCGGTGTGTGCTGCCTTGGATTTTTTGCACACTGACACCACCAACAGCAGGCATTGGAAATGGAAGAGAAATGGGCTGTCAAAACAGAAGTCCAGAAGTACCTAATTAAATGCGTTCAAACACACTTTCACCAAACACACGAGGAGGTCAGTCTGGAAATTTGTTCGCAGGACTTGTACCTGTCTTCCTCTGTGATCAAAAATCCAGTCTCCACCTCCAACGTATGCACAACTGGGAGGGTGGTGTCCAACTGCATCTTTTTGTAGTTCACTGCATATGTTCTATATCAGATGGGCCTTCCTTCCTCCATGAAGGTTTTGCACTGTTGCTTAGATGAACTGTGGCCAGCTTGCAGAGTTCCATATTTCTGGTGCCAAGGCTAGAATGCAAGTGGGGACATGAAGGTATTGATAACATCAGACTGCTATAGCATTTACTTTTCCTGGAGTTACTGATATGACTGCACTCTTCCCTCCTGAAACAGTTTGAATACATGCATCAGGCCTGATTGGGCCCATGCCCTATACCTGTGATCCTGCAATGCTGGGAGAAAATGTCAAGGTGTGCCATGGGGCATAACAGTATTAGTCAATGTCATATTGAGAGGTTATTCATTACCCTGTCCCATATCTGAACAGTTACTACTATCCAGTGTTTCAGCCCAGCTCAGATACAATTGCCTCTAGGCATGTGTATAAAGATGTGGGCATACTGGGTGTGTGACAGAAGGGTTTGCTCTATCTCAACTGACTGAACCTTGGAAGAAAGGTGATGCCAGGGCCATATTGCCTTAAGCCATTCTGCACCATGACAGTTCCTGAGGTCTGGGAGTGCAAGACCCCCATAGCTCTAGGAAGTGTCAGAGTTTTCATGTGTACATGGGGATGCTTGCCTGCCCAGATGTAGCAGGACATTTTTATTGTTTATTTATTTTTTTGTTGACCAGGGAAGGAAGGCTAGGCAGTACTGCCTATTTTCAGCCTTGCCTCAGGGTTGTGGGAGATACAAATGTAATCCAACTGAAATTGAACCAGATTAAGCTGTTGGTGGTATTTTTAGTGAATGGGGAAATTTGGCCAGGACACCGGGGAAATTCCCCTACTCTGCTTCCTGTGAGCAGAGGTGACCCTTTTGCTGGTGACTCCAAAATGGCTGCTGTTCCAGATCCTGGTGGAGGTGGTGGAAATGCTGCTCTCTGTCCCCAGGTTCCAGCTCCTGTTCTTCAGCCTATTTCAGCCTAAAGGGAGGGAGGGTGGGCAGAGGGTGACTGTGAAAAGGCAGAGATACTAAACAAATACTTTTGCTCAGTATTTACAAAGGAAGAGGAAGTACCTAAAACAAACAGTAGAAACACTCTGGATACAGAAGTTGATACCAACCCATTTACAGAAGAAAAGGGTTCTGAAAGAACTCTTAAAACTGAAGGTGGACAAAGCAATGGGGCCTGATGGGATTCATCCCAGAATTCTAAAAGAACTAAGGGTAGAACTGGTGACACCACTGACTACCCTCTTTAACAAATCATGGGAGGATGGGGTGGTACCCGAGGACTGGAGGAGGGCAGATGTAATTCCCTTCACAAAAGTGGGAGCAAGGCAGAAGCAGGAAACTACAGACCTGTTGGTTTAACCTCAGTGGTAGGAAAATGATGGAATCACTTCTGAAGGAAAGAATTGTTGAGTATCTAGAGGCCAGAGGGGCACAGGACCCAAGGCAGCATGGATTCACAGCAGGAAGGTCATGCCAGACAAATCTGATAGATTTCTTTGACTGGGTGACCAAAGTAGTTGATCAGGGAGGGCTGTGGACATGGCCTACCTAGACTTTAGCAAGGCATTTGACACAGTCCACACAAAGATTAATATACAAGTTAGCCAGCCTGGGAGTGGGTCCCAAGATGACAGCCTGGGTAAAGAATTGGCTGGAGAATAGGACACAGAGAGTAATAGTAAATGGATTCCACTCTGAAAAAAGGGTGGGTTAGTAGTGGGGTACCGCAGGGTTCAGTATTAGGACCGGTCCTCTTCAATGTCTTTATAAGTGACATTGCAGAGGGACTGGAAGGAAAAGTATGTCTCTTTGCAGATGACACAAAGATCTGCAACAGAGTTGATGCACAAGATGGAGTGGAAAGGATGAGAAGGGACTTGCGAAGTTAGAGGAATGGTCAAATGTATGGCAGCTTAGATTCAATGCTAAGAAGTGCAGGTAATGCACCTGGAAACAAAAACCCAGGTGAAGAGTACACAATGGGGGGTGAGATACTAACAACAACAAAAATGGAAAGGGACCTGGGGGTAGTCATATCAGATGACCTAAAGGTGGGAAAGCAATGTGAGAGGGCAGCAAGGAGGGCTGGGGAGATACTTGGATGCATAGGAAGAGGCATCACCAGTAGAAAACAGGAAGTTATTATTCCTCTGTACAGACAGCTAGTGAGACCCCATCTGGAGTACTGCGTGCAGTTCTGGAGACCCAATCTTCGCAAAGACATAGGCAGGATGGAAGCTGTCCAGAGGAGGGCAACTAAAATGGTGCAGGGTCTGCACCAGAAGACATATGAAGAGAGACTTAAGGAGCTTAATATGTAGCCTCGAGGAAAGGAGGAGAGGGAGACATGATAGAAACTTTCAAGTACCTCAAGGGAATCAACAACGTCCAAGAGGTAGCATCTTTCAAAAAAGGGTGTGCAAGAACAAGGGGCACAATTTGAAGATAGAAGAGGCGGCTCAGAGGTAATTTAAGGAAGTATTTTTCACAGAGAGGGTTGTGGATGTATGGAATGGCCTTCCAGAGGAGGTTGTGGAGTCAAAAACAGTGGTGGAATTCAAGCATGCATGGGACAGTCATAAGGCAATTCTAGGGGGTGGGGGTAGGAAGAAGTAGGCTGCTGGTTAACTAGGACCTGCAGCTTATCCATCAGGTAGGGAAATGGGCAGACTGGGTGGGCCAAGCGGTCCATATCTGCCGTCAAATTCTATGTTTCTATGTTTCTATGTTTCTATGTTCTCCTGCTATGGATTTGTCTGTTTCGCGAAGGAGGATGAACGCTCCGAGAGAAGGGGAGCAGCTGTTGTGCTCTGCCTTGGATTCTACAGTTTTACCTGAAAATAATACCGTATGTGCTGATAAAATATTACAGGATACAGAATTACCAGCGCCTACAATGAATGAAGTTCTACCTGTTTTTCAACTGATTAGTAATGCCATGTTTAATACAACTCCTAATCAAGCAGCTTTACAGGAACAGCTTAAACGCCAGCTTGCCGTTTTGGCTAAAGAACAAGACAGACTCCAGCAGCAGCTGCGTGTAATGCATTCCTCAGCAACGCCTGTCAGTACTTCCAAACAGGCTGTCATTAGCGATGACGCTGAGCTGTGCGGAGACCTTACTGATTCCGGTGAGTCTGTACAAACTTTAAACACTGTTAATGACTTGCATTCTACTCCTGTGTTGGCTGGCAGTAACGAATCCACAGTTATTCAGTGCCTAGAGCCTTCACAACAGTCATACGAACAGCAACCTGGCTTAAACTTGCCGCCCACTGATCCTGTGCACCCTAAAGACCCGGATAACATTACCATAGCTAGCAAAAGCTCTGATCCTGAGCCTTGCTGTATCACGCTTACAAAAACTGCAGGGTTTGTGTTCTGCAGTTCATTACCTGTTTCTATGACTGATAGCTCTACTTCTGATACCTCCTGCATATTTCAAACTACCCCCCCTAAATCAAGATGGGGTTTCTGAATTTCTTTTTTCAACACAGCAACAATTATTACAGGATAAGACGGGGGATGAAAGTAAGGACAAACAAACTGCTCTTTTTTTCTTTAAACGTAATATAGGTATCAGTGGTACTGCAAACACCTCCTCTCCTCAAGCACCTTCAGAACTTTCCTGAGGGTCACTACCACTCAACCCCCGTTCACAATCCCAGGCTACAGAGTTATGATCCCCCTATAAAGCTCTCAGTGAAGCAGGGTGGACCTTGAAAAAGGGTACCTGGCATCCAACACCTGGTTGGGATCCGAAATTGAATTTTTCCCAAAACGAGCCAGCTTGGAAACCCCAGTCATCTCCTGAAACATTGTCAACTTTGTCAGCTGCAGCTTGTTCGGACACTTTCCCTTCTGTAAGGCCCTCAGCTGTAGCCTCCCCGACCATTGTTCTTATAGCCACTGACCTTTCTGATTCAGTTATAAATTCTGGAACTGAAAATCTTTCTACTCTTTCAAAAAAGACACCTGATTTAGAGAAGCCATTAATGTCAGATTTGTTTTCTAAAATTAAGAAGGAAGCTGCACCTCGTAGAAACGCAGTTAGACTGCTTTATAAAGGGGGATTGGAGGTGAGGCCAGATAGACATTATGTGGGGAGAAAGCTATTGAAAGACTCTCTGCAATTTTCACCTAGAGAAGTCTTTGCTTTTATTAATATTTCCAGTGAAGATAACTTTGATGTTAGTTTTCGTTCTGCCTATGCTTTTGATTTATTTTGGGAGAGATATAACCAGGTAAAATTTTCTCCCATATGGACCCCTTTTTTTGCTATTCCCTTATCTAAACCTTTGGTTAAATATGTAACGATTATGTTCAGGAATGATGGGGGTTCATCTGGACGATATTGCCTATTGGTTTTCCCAAAAAAAGTGAAGTTTTAAGTTCCCCTGAAGCCATTCTCGATTCTGAGCAGTTCTGGACTGGAGGTTGGCGGTTTAAGGTGAAACTTCGACAAACAGATAGTGGTATAGAACACATCCCCAACTCTTTCCTCTTTGGGAGAGATGGGGGGGGTTGTTTTTATGCTGGACAGCCTAGGGCCTGTTATAAATGTGAGTCTCGTACTCACTTGTCCAGTTCTTGTGGCAGTGATAATTGTGGGGAAATAGGTCACATTGCCTTTCAATGTGCCAATTTTACCAAATGCGACCTATGCAAAGACACTGGCCATGTCTTCTCAAAATGTGTATGGGCAGCAAAAAATAAAGCTTGTAGTGGCAGCCCTGACCTTCTTATTCGGAGAAAGCTCAGGACCTAGCAGATAGTTCTTCTCAGACAACTACAGCTGCCTCTGTGGATGTGGCTGACCCACATATGGATTCATCCCACACTATGGGGAGGTCAAAAGATCAGATCCTTCCCAGTTCTTCTGACCCTCCCCTACCTTCCTCTACTCTCTCTATTCTTCTCTCCCCTGTGTGTTATAGTTCACAGCAGGGGAATCAGGTACCAGAACCTGCAGCTCCTCCACTGGTAGTTGTAGTTCGGAGGTCCTCAAGGAACCAAAACCCCACGCATCAGGTGGAGATTGAATTTAGCAATCCATTCGCTGTTTTATCCACTCAGTGGGGGGATACTGACATGGATTGTGGTGAACCTGAGTCACAGACACTTCAGGATAGTCCCCCTTCCCCATTTCACCCACAGGAGGGGTACAGAGGGAAAAAGAAAAAATGAAGGAAAAAGAATGGTTGATATTCCTTTTCTATTAAATGGGCTTTACAGTCGGTTCCTTAAATGTCCATAGTTTATTGAATCTAAGTAGGCGTCAGACTGTTTATGATTATATTCACAGTTCCTCTATTGATATATGTCTTATTCAAGAAACTTAGATGTTAACATTGGATCAAGCCAGGTTTTTTCAAAGAGAATGGTGTTTGGGCCCTTCCTACTGGTCTTTCGGTGAGCAGACTGCTGATGGTATAGGTTTTCTTTTTAATTCATATAATTTTTCTCTTTTAAAAATTATTGATTTGATTCCAGGAAGACTAATGATTTTGGATGGAAAATGGAACTCCATGGTTTGCCGATTTATTAATGAATATTGTTCCCAGATAAAGGCAGAGAGGGTGACCCTTTTTTCCATAATTCGACCCTTTTTAATTACTTCATTTCATATTTTTTTATGTGGTGACTTTAACTGGGGGTTACAGAAAGCGAAGGGAAGACTTATGGATAAGGGAAAAAAAATTTATTGGTACTCCAATGCTTTATTTCAATTACTGGATACGTCTGGCCTAGTAGATAGTAAACAATTTCAACATGGGGGTCCAAAATTTACCTATGAAAAAAACACCCTTACTTCTACAATTGATTATATTTTCTTTTCAAAAAACCTCCTCCCATGTAAATTTTATACATACCCTATGACTTTCTCAGATCATTTACTCCTTCAATGTAAAATTTTGTCAAATACAGTAATATCTCCCCAAAAACCAAGGTGAAAATTAAGTTCTCCTCAGTTAAAAAATCCAATTGTGTTAAAGGCCATAAAATCATTGCTCTGTGCACGACTCTCAGTCGCTATTCTTTATGACAATTTAGGTGATTGGTGGAGGGAGTCAAAGGAGGATTTAAAATGACTCCTTTCAAACCTTGGCAGATCTAGAGAAAATGTAAAATTCCTGAATTATTTAAAACCATGTCAGCAGCTGTATTATTTATTTACTATGGCAAACACCTCCAAATTTGATTACTCATCCCAAATTGCAAACATAAAACAACAACTACTGGAGGTACAATACAACAGGGCCAATACTATGAAAGTGCTTTTTCAAGAAGGCACTCAGAAACAGCCTTATGGGGATCCCTATGAGGCCTTTAAACAATATAAATCAAAAATTACAATGTCCTCTTTAATAACACAGGATGGGTGTCAAGTTCAGGATATAACTAGGAGGAGGCAGTATGGTGCAGTGGGTTAAGGCTCTGAGCTGCAAATCTGGAGACCTGGGTTTGAATCCCACAGCCCCCTAGGTGCATACTGTGTGACCCTGAGTAAGTCACTTAACTTCCTTGTGCTCCCAGGTTGTACCTGCAAACAAGCTTTCAGCTTAGTATGTCTCACCTGGTAAAATAATTGGTAAAAAATAACTAGGATTCATGCCACAATCAGACAATTTTTGGAATTACATAACCCAGTAGAGCCCCCTAGTGTTGAGGAGATGGAATTATTTTTAAAAATGATTCATTTTCCCAAAATTAATTTTGATATGTTTAATTTAATTACCCCAATAACAGCTGCAGAAATTGAGGTTGCAATAAAATCCCAAAAGAACAGGATTTCCCCAGGAATCAATGGAATAACATCAGAATTATACAAAGCATTCCCCTCCAAATTCTCAAAATGTTTGGCTTTGGTATTTAATTTTTTCCTCTCAACCCCTACATTCCCCCTTTGCTTTTCAGAAGGCTTGTTGATTTTTATATTTAAAACAGGGGATAAAGAGAACCTGGAAAACTGGAGACCAATTACACTTCTTAATTCAGATTATAAATTATTGACTAGCCTTTTAAATTCACGACTTAGGGTCTTTGCAAACATGGTTATATCACCATCCCAATATTGTGGGCTCCCGGGCAGAAAGATACAGAAGGCCCTTATGATTATCAGAGATTTAATTGAATATCTTTCATCACATAAGCAGTCAGGATGCATTCTTGCCCTAGACCAAATGAAAACTTTTGATCGGGTATATCATCCTTTTTTGTTTCTAACCATGCAACATTATGGGGTTCCATCTTCCTTCATCCACTGGATAAAAACACTTTATGATACTGCTATTATTCATCCAATTATTCATAACTGCATTACAGAGGGCTTTCACATAGCTACAGGGGTTCGTCAGGGTTGTCCATTAAGTCCGCTATTATATTTATTTACAATAGATACATTAATACAATCATTAACACATTATCCACAAGTGGAAAGGGGTATTGGGATCCCCCGGTTTGGATGCATTATATTTACAAGCCTATGCAGATGATGTTTGTGTTTTTTTCTCAGATTATACTCAAATTTCATTTTTTTTGATTTTTTGGTCTCATATTCTCATGTTTCTAATTCAAAAATTAATAAAACAAAAAGTCAGGGTCTACAGAAGAAAGAGTTCTGAAAGAACTAATAAATTTGAAGGTGGACAAAGCAATGGGGCCTGATGGGATTCACCCAAGAATTCTAAAAGAACTAAGGGTAGAACTAATGACACCGCTGACTACTCTCTTTAACAAATCATGGGAAGTATGGGGTGGTACCTGAGGACTGGAGGAGGGTGGATGTGATTCCTCTTCACAAAAGTGGGAGCAGGACAGAGGCAGGAAACTACAGACCAGTTAGTTTGACCTCAGTGGTAGGTAAAATGATGGAATCACTTCTGAAGGAAAGCATTGTTGAGTACCTAGAGGCCAGTGGGGTACAGGACCCAAGGCAGCATGGAGTCATGATGGGAAGGTCAAGTCAGATGAATCTAATAGATTTCTTTGACTGGGTGACCAAAGTAGTAGACCAGGGAGGGGCTGTGGACATGGCTTACCTAGATTTTAGCAAGGCATTTGACACAGTCCCACACAAAAGATTAATACACAAGTTAGCCAGCCTTGGAGTGGGTCCCAAGGCAGTAGCCTGGATAAAAAATTGGCTGAACAACAGGATGCAAGGGTAATAGTAAATGGAGTCCACAGTGAAGAAAGGAGGGCTACTAGGGGTACCGCAGGGTTCAGTACTGGGAACAGTCCTTTTAATGTCTTTGTAAGTGACATTGCAGAGGAACTGGAAGGCAAGTATGTCTCTTTGCAGATGACACAAAGATCTGCAACAGGGTTGATACACCAGATGGAGTGGAAAGAATGAGAAGGGACTTGGCAAGGTTGGAGGAATGGTCAAATGTATGGCAGCTCAGATTCAATGCAAAGAAGTGCAAGGTAATGCACCTGGGAAACAAAAACCCAGGGCAAGAGTACACAATGGGGGGTGAGATACTGACAACAGTAAAATGGAAAGGGACCTGGGGGTAATTATATCAGATGACCTAAAGGTGGGCAAGCAATGTGAGAAGGCAGTAAGGAAGGCTGGGGGGATAATGGGATGCATAGGGAGAGGCATCAATAGTAGAAAATAGGAAGTTGTTATCCCTCTGTACAGACAGTTAGTGAGACCCCATCTGGAGTACTGTGTGCAGTTCTGGAGACCCCATCTCCGCAAAGACATAGACAGAGTGGAGGCTGTCCAGAGGAGGGCAACCAAAATGGTGCGGGGTCTGCAACAGAAGCCATATGAAGAAACACTAAAGGAGCTTAATATGTATACCCTTGAGGAAAGGAGGGAGAGAGAGGACATGATAGAAACTTTCAAGTACCTTAAGGGAATCAACAATGTCCAAGAGGGTGGCATCTTTCAGAAAAAGAGATGTGCAAGAACAAGGGGACACAATTTGAAGATAGAGGGGGGACGGCTCAGAGGTAATGTGAGGAAGTATTTTTTCACAGAGAGGGTTGCGGATGCATGGAACAGCCTCCCTGAGGAGGTCGTGGAGTCAAGAACAGTGGGGGAATTCAAGAATGCATGGAACAGACATAAGGCAGTCCTAGTGGGGGGTAGGAGGAAGTAAGCTGTTGGTTAATTAGGATCTGCAGCTTATCTGTTAGGTAGGAAAATGGGTAGACTAGATGGGCCAAGTGGTCCTTATCTGCCATCAAATTCTATGTTTCTATGTATTTATTGGGGGTCAACTATCCTGCTGAGATTTCCATTCAGGGATTTCATATTTCTTCGGCTCCAATTAAGATTTTGGGATTATACTTTGGGCCTCAGAATCTCCCAACACTAAATTGGCAACATGCTTTCTCCTCTGCTAATACTAAAGTGCAAGTTTGGAAACACTGGAGACTGGCCAAAACAAAAAGGGTGCAGGTCATTAGGCAGTTTTTAATTTCCAAATTTTTATATACAGCACTAATATTTCCACCCCCTCAAGAATTTGAAACCAGACTATAAAGTCTATTTTTTCAGATGTTTTGGGGCAATAGGCTTAATCCCATAAAAAGGCAATATACCTATATGGAAAAAAAAAGGGGGACTAGGAATGGTGGACCCAATCACATTTTTTATTACTTTATTTATTTCTCAAAATGTCAAAGTGGGATTATTACCATCAGCATCTCGGTACAGTTCTCTATTACAATGAGTTCTTAATCATTATTTTTCAGTTTGGCATACTATTTCCCCGAAACTATCATAAAATTTACAGGTCCCATTATTTTTCAAACCAGTAGTAAAGAAACTCTACAAATGGGGTCTGTCCAAACAAATTATTAAAATGAATACAGGGCCCTAATTATATGACATAGTTATGTTGGTATTATATCCTTCAGTGCCAGCTTTAAAAAACTGTCCTACTACTCTAATACCAGGGGTGCTTTCTCAGCTAAATAATCCAAGATTGCCCAAACAAATGTGGGAATTTTTATGGTTAACTGTATATGGGAAGATTGGGGTATGGGGAAATGCTAAACACAAGGTTAAAGAGGAAAGGGTATGTCCTTTTCCTGACTGTATCAATCAGGAAGAAATCATACGAGCATTTTGTCTTTTTTTGTTACTATGCTACTTCCCTTTGGAAATTCCTGGCTTTAAAATGGCATATGAGATGGTTGTTGCATATGAACTATGATATTTTGGTTTGGGTAACTTTACTCAATTTGGGCCAGTTACGATATAGAAACCTTACAGATTTGTTGTTGTTATTTAAAATTTTATTTATGGCAGGCTAGATGCCAATGGGTTCTTTATCAAAAGATGATGTCTTATGAGACAATCAGTTTACTGATAAAAGGGGCTATGGAGAAGGTGTATTTAAAAGATTTACAATTTGGAACAGCACGGAAGGTGACTAATTGGTGGAAAGGATTTACATTATTTATTAAATATAAATAGATCAAGAGTGTTGGGGGGAGGTTGGGAATTATTTTCCAGCAGTGTGCCAAGGGGTTTGAAAGTAGGCTTCTTTATGTCTATGGCCGGGTTAGGATTGTGATTAATATTGTTTATAATTATTTGTATGGTTCCCCTTGATTCAGATTTATAATCAGTACTCATTGTTTCATTTGTATTTTTTGTATTTTTTTTCTATGATGTTATTATAATAAAAAATTCCTCTACTCTTTCTTTGGGGGAAGTGCTGGCCATCTGCAAAATTGCTGACCCACGTGTTTAAGTGGACGGAGAAGTGTTGCTGCCTGCAACCTCTCCGGTGGAGGTCTACTAGCCCAAGGCATAAATTAGTATCAGAGAGTTGATTAACAGCCTTTACTAATCAAAATGAAAAATGACCAGCAATCAGCAGATTTTGATTAACAGTTTTATAAAATGGGTATTTTTACTTTAAACCATATAATTATTACCTAGCATTGTATATATTGATAAAATAGACATTGTATAAGTAGTTCTGAGACTGAATTTGCCATTTTGACCAAATTGTCTGCATAGCCTTTCTTATTACCCCACCTCATGTACCTGGTGCCCAAAGTTTTCCAATCCTCGCCAAATTGTAATTCTGTACAACTGCAATGCCACAGGTGCAAAAACACATTTTGGCCAGGATTTGAAAAATGATAGCTGTGATGTACATGAGGTGGGGTAATAAGAAGATTATGTTGAAAATCTGGGGTCAAAATATTTAACAATTCCAAAGTTACGAGGGTGCATATTGAAATTGCAACAAATGGTCCTAACATTGCCATTTTTTCATATTTTGACCCCACATTTTCAGCACAGCCTTCTTATGACCCCACCTAAAGAAAAATATGACTGTCATTACACAAATCCTGCCCAAAAGGTGAATTCACCAAGCTACTCTGAAATCACCCTTCAGGCAGGAGTTGCTTAATGAGAGTGGGGTCCCCAAAAGGCTATGTTGAAAATGTGGAGTCAATATCTCAAAAAATGACTGAGTTATGCACCAAAGTTGAACCCCCCATTGAATAGATAGGACCGCATTTACATTAGTTCTCATACTGCAGTCGCCGGTTCCAACAGCAAGATGTGCCTGCATTCAGAGCTTGGATCTTGAACCTGGGACCTGTTCAGGTGAGTAATGGTCTGTGGGGGTGTCAAGGAGGGTGTGGGGAGGTGGGTACACAGTGGTTGTTCAGGTGGGGTACGGGAGTGATCGACGATGGACCTTTTTTTTTTGCAGGTTTAAATTTAAAAAAAAATCAAGGGGCAAAAACGAAAAGTGATGGGATGGTGGGGAGTGCCACTAGACACAGGAAACCTCACAACAATGGGGACAGCGATCAGATTGGGGGATGCCACAAGACACCAGGGAATGTCAAAAACAATGGGGCAGTGATCAGATTGGGGGGGTCCACTAGACACCAGGGATAAAACTCATTACAGGCGATGGCAATCAGTGGAGGGAGGGGCACTAGATGTCACTAGGGAAACAAAGGGCTGGCAACTGGAGGGTGGGGGGCATCACTAGACACCAGGGAAAGCAAAAAAAAAAAGGAGGATGGCCAGAATTATGACTAGCAATCATTGCTAATCAAGCTGGAAATTGACTCACATTTCCCAATTCTTGGGTCACAAATTGTGATGTGAACCCACTTATTTTATGCCTTGCAGCCTTCTCATTTGTAACCCATGGAAACAGATACTGCAATTCAAGTTCTGGAGCACTCAGCATCTCTTTTCCTGTTACTCTTGTGGCAGATTTCGTCGCTGGCTTCAGCATCCAACACTTTTTCTGGGACTGCACAGGACCCTGCCTTACCAAAATCACTGCCTACAGGTACACCTATTCATTGCTCCTTGACATCACAAATCAATGCAGAATGTACCCAGCTGCTCACCTTACTGGATACTGGCAACTGGGACAATTCCCAACTAATCCTCCTGGGACTGTGCATGATTTTTATCTGTTTGCATTTTCTCTCCACTTCTTTGAGAATTTTAACCCGTATGATGCAAGGCTTTTGAGCCCACCTATTGTTTTGACTTTTGATCCTGCTGAATTGAGTCCATGGTCTGCCGCCCTTCTGACTGCTCTTCTTATCCACAAAAGGCCCATTGGTAACTTGGTTGGAGTGCAGGAAGGTCTGGGGGTGGGTTTGCATTCATCTGCTGGTATGAAGCACCACTCTGACATTGAGCCATCTGATTTGTTTTTGGGTTCCTCCTTAGCACATCCACCGTCTTCAATGGTCGTACCATTTTCAGTTTCTGGCTACCCCCCCCCACACACACACACTGATTGCCTGCCGGTATGTTCTGAGCCTGCTGTACAGCAAGACCTGCTATGTGCGGGATCGAATTCCCATTCTCAGGTCCAGAGTATTAAGGAGGTGCCAACGGTGCCTTTTGGTGGACAGGGAAAACAGCTGTCTGGACAGTTTTTATTTCAAGAGCCAATTACCAGAGCCATTTCAGGAAAGGCATTGTTGGCATCCCAGCAGACTTGGATTCCTGTCTCTGGCAGTCCATCCCTGCTTCTTTTGTCAGTCTTTTCCTGCAGAGACTACCAATGTGGGCACAAATTCATTTCAGCTAACTGTGACTGTTCCTTCTGCACCTATGTCTCAATTTTCACAGACACTTGCATTTTCTAGGGTTCCCTTTACCACACCACGGTCTATTCCTGAAACTGAGCTCCACTCAACCTGTGTTCTTCCCATTATTGAGCATGCTTCTGGGATCATTGTTTGCTGTCTGCCTTGATCCATTGTTGCTCCAGTTACCCATTCTATGACTGGGCTGGTTGGATCCTTAGACTGGATGGCAGTTCCTGGATTCCTGACCCTGCAATACTGCCTGATTACAAGACTGCTACTTGTGAAATGTCTGACCTGCATGGTACTGACATACCCCTATCTAATCAATCCCTGACTGACAAGCCTGTGGAATTTAGTGAGTGGTTTTCTCCATCTCCTGGTGTTGGTACCCCAATCTCAGCAACCCCCATACCTCCCGAGGTGCCTCTTATTGCCCCACCATCAGAGGACTCCACACATTTGGGGTCATCTGGATATTCCCGAGGGGCTCAATTTAAGCTCTCAGATCTTTTTGCTGCTCAGCCTACTCCTGTGCCCTGGATGAATGCAGTTCAACTTAATTATACAGGATCTGAGGAACTCCCTCCAGACCGATCCTTTCTTATGGATAGGCTGCCAATGGAATCCATGGGTTTTGGGCCAGATGATATTTTTGCCATCATCTATTTATTTATTTTTTTTATTTATTGAAATTTCGGATATCACCTTTGAGAACAAGCTCATTTCATAGGTTCCATATCAGACGAACAATACATATTGAAAAAGTATGAGATGGTGAACAAACAAAACAAGGAATTGCACAAAACATTACAACAGTACATAATTAAAGATGTTCCAATACATGTGGCATTGTACAATGTATGCCAAGGTGCATATTTGATTAAAACCTGGAATTCAAAGGGTCATATTGGGGGGGGTCTTTATGAAACTACCCTTTATAGGAAAATGAGAACAGACTCAGTCTAAAATCTAATAATCAACAAGGTAAGGGATGGCATCAGTCCAGGGGCCTCATCAGAGGTGAGAAGGTATGGGACAAAGCATTTTAAAATTAGCAAGGGAGCTTAGGAGATATAACAGGGGGGAGGGAGGATGGGGGAAAGCCATAAAGGGGTGAGGAGAAAGCTTGGAAGGGATTAAGAGGAAATGTGAAAGGAGAATGATTAGCAACTTAGAACAGTTATTTACATGCTGAGAACAGTTATGCATAAGGTCAGGGTAGCATATGGTTAGAATAAGTGCTGGTCACAAGAAGGGAGGTTATTGGAAGCAGTCACAACTGGCATCAGCAACTAGCTGTTGCTTAAGTTTAACCTTGAAGGAGCCCAAGGTGGATCCTGAAGTGATGTCATGGTGCCTAGAGTTCATCCATAGCAGGGCATGGTAGGAAAAGGACCTTCATCCCAGAGAAGTGCAACAGCAGGGTATATTAAAAATCTGGCTAGTAGAGCTCCTGGTGCAATGATGGTTGATAGTAGGGGGTAATAAGCTTTTACACTCCTGGGAGCATTTTACCTAAGCTTACTTTTTTGGACAGTAAACATGTTTGGTACATGAGTCTACCTTTGAATTGGAGCCAGTTAGCCTGAGTGTACAATACATGTAGCAAGCATGGGACAGATGGGCTTAGGCAGTAAGGAGCCAGCATGCTTTGTTGAGTGCAACTATCATGCTGCGAAGACTTGTTTCAATAGCTAATCCATAGATTGGTAAGCCATAATCAATAAGTGAGACAAGAGACTTTGAATGGCTAGGTTAAGAGCCTCTGGGGTCAAACATTGCTTATGCCTATAAAGTAGCCCAATGCATATGTTAACAGCCTTATCAATGTTGTCAATGTGATGGGCATAGGTCATCGTACTGTCAATAGTAATCCACAGATATTTAAAGAGCTGAAATAGCTCCAGGGGAGAACCCTCTTTGTTGGTGAAAGAAAGAGTGTTCTGTGCCTATTTTAGGAGCTGGAGAACAGCATAGTATTAGTCTTGTTGTAATTCATAACTAACTTGTGCTTACAGAACCATCTTTCTACGACTTCAAAATTACTCTGTAGCCTGGATTCAAGAACCTTAGGGCCTGGATCACTGATAAACAGGACAGCATCATCAGCACATAAAAGGATGTGACCCTGACAGGAGTAAGGAAGGTTGTTGAGGAAAATGCTAAACATAAGAGGGGCCCAAGATGGACTCTTGAGGAACTCCAGATAGGACAGGTCTGCTATCCGAGAGGCTGTTACCAGTCTTCACTTGCTGTGTACAGTTGTGCAGGTAACTTTTAAACCATGCTACATTGTCATAAGCTAGGCCAATGGTGGTAAGCTGTTCGACCAGGAGGGCATGATTCACTGTGTTGAAAGCTTTGGTTAAATCAATGAAAGCAGCACTGACCAGGTGTTCTTGTTCTAAGGAGTGGTGAATAAAGCCTGTGAACTCCAGAAGGGTGGTAGTTATACTATGACCATTTCTGAACCCGTGTTGTTGTGGGCATTGTAGCTGATATTTTTCTAAGTATTCAACCAATTGGTCAGCCACTATACGCTCAAGAGCTTTCGAAAGTGGGGGCAGGATAGAGATAGACCTATAGTTCCCAGTAATTGTGCAATCTCCAAACTTATGAACTGGTGTCACAGTGACAGATTTCCACTTCTGAGGGAATTGAGAGTAACTAAGTGACATGTTAATAATGTGTTAGAGGTGACATAATTTCATCCAGTGTAAGGGCTACAAACTTAAGATCCAGGGTGTCACCACTAAATCTTGATCTCCCTAATACCTTGAGTAGGTAATTCCTGGCTTCATGGGCTGAGAGTGTTTTGAAGTAGAAAGGAGATGAGAAGGGTGCTGAGTCTCTTTCCCAGAGTAGTCACTTGTGAGGGGGTGAGAGAAGTAGCCAGGTGGCAGGACACCACTCAGGTCCTTGAAGGCATTATTAAAAGTGTTAGCAATAAGTTTTGGGTCGAATGAGGGTACACCATCAATGTTAAGCAGGGTAGGGGCAGATCTGAGGTCTCTCCTGGTGACCTCTTTAAGGTTAGTCCAAAATTTTCTGCCAACATTCCAGGTCCGAGAGAGCACTTCCTTATAATATTGATTTTTAGCTGCACGAATAGCCCTCATGCAGTTGTTTCTAGCCGCCTTGTACCTCTGGATGTCGGCTTGGTTACACAGGGACCTAGATCTGTGCCATAGATGGTCCCTGGCATTCAGAGGCTCAAGGAGGTCTGGAGAAAACCAAAGATTACAGTGGCCTTTGATTTTACACTTTTTAGGAGGGGTGCCTATCACATATAGCGTTGAACTGAAGAATGAATTGATTGAAGGCGGTGTCAGTGTTGTTAGTTGTGTAAACCATTGACCAGTCCTGATTACACAGGTCAGCTTTTAGTGATTCAAGATGCCCACGGATGAGTACCCTGGTAGTAATTGTTCTAGCGGATGGTTTTGAGAATCTGCTCACCCAATGAAACAAGACTGGAGGCATCTGGGAGTACGGTTGTCTCCGATATATGATCAGGGTGGTTAAAGAGCACCCAGTCTAGTAAGATACCTGTCCCAGTTTTACAGTTGATTCTAGTGGGGGACTTGACTAGCTGGGTGAGGTGAACTGCTGAAACTGCATCTTTGAATGGGCTTGTGCCAGGAGAGAACCAATTGATACTGAAATCTCCTAACATGATAATTTCCGAATTAAGACTCAGAGAGCCAAAACACTTCAGGAGTGAATCAAAGCAGGAGGCCATCTGTCTGGGATGAGAATAGATTGAAAACACAGTAAGGTTTTTATTGTGTGCCCTAGAAGCACTTTTCTGGCAAGGGCTTGCATATGGTCATCAATTTTGGGCAGAGTTAGGATGAGACCTTGAAGGTCGGTTCAGAGGTAGATCGCAAAAATGCCCCCACACTTGGAGAGACCATCCTGTCTAAAGACTGTGCAGCCTGGGATGGAAATTGAAGCATCTGCTATTTGTGGAGAAAGCCATGTTTCTATGACTGAGAGGATGTCTGGGTTATGTTGTAAGATCCATACATTCGGTACGTCCATTTTGGGGAGGAGGCTGCATATATTAAGTGAGGCAATTGTAAGTAATGAAGTAGATGACTGTGGGTATGCGGTAAGTTGTAGAGGACCAGGGTTGGGGTGAACATTGCCAGAGAGCAGCAGCAACAGTAAGGCCAGTCCACAAAGATATTCCTTTAACTGCTTGTTGCTGAGTTTGAGAAGCTTCCTCTGAGTGGAGTGTGCTTTACAGTTGGATTGTAAGTTGAAGATCCCAGGAAGGCGTGCCAAAGGGGGTAGCCAGCTAGGGTGATGAAATGGCAACTCCCAGTCACCAGGGGAATGCAGGTTCCATGGCACAGTAAGAGAGTCACAGCATTAGGATAAGGTGATAATACTATAAACAAATAAATGATTACTATCCAATGTTGGCGAGGTGGATATTAGAAACTTATCACAGGCAAGGTCAGATATGGTCAATAGAGAGAGCAATATAATGCCTCTAGGAAATAGAGCCATTATAAGAGGCATTATGAAACAAAGGAGTGCAGCAGTAAGGGCACACACAAGGTCCCAAGCACAGTGCAAAGTTAATTATACCATTTTTTTTTCTTCAAAGCACAATATGCTAAAAGTGAGAAACAAGGGATGGGATAACGGTGATTAGAACAGGAAACAAGGTAGAGGCAAGTTGGACAAGTGGGTTGGAGGATTAATAGGAAAAATAAGATGTCTCTAGTGGCAAATCAGTATAAACTGCAAATGGGAAAATGGCTGCCTTTTCAAGCCTTTCCCCTTCCAAGATTTACTACTTGCACTATTACCATTATGTTCCAGAGAGAAGGAGTGCCTGTCCAGATTGTCACTTATTGGTTGATGCAACATTGTGAGGTTTTGGAACATCCTGAGTTAATACTTGATAAATACAGCATCTGGACTGGTGGGTGGAGATATAAGGTGCCGCTCTGAGCCACGGATGCAGGGCTCACTCATCTCCTGAACAGCTTCTTTATTGGTTGTGATTGTGGTGTTTGTTTTTACTCTGAACAGCCCAAGGCCTGTTTTAAGTGATGCTCACTTTTTCATCTTAGTAATGTGTGTAACCAGAAGCTCTTTAGCCACTGCCTTAAACATGGTCACATAGCTGTTCAATGTACCTACCAGCTAAACTGCAATCTCTGCCACATAGCAGGTCACTCCTTCCATGATTTTTCCTGGGCAGACCAAAATGCCGTGGCTGCATCCTCGTAAGAGAGCTCGCCTGTTTCCATCTTGACCTCTACTGTTAGATTGGTTTCAGAATTTCCCACTTTGATACCCACAAATCTCTTGCTTTCAGCAAAGCCTTCCTCAGAAGCTGTATCGACTGCTCCTCCTCCTAGTACTCTACTGAATTTGGCTGTGTCACCTTCTACCTTGCTGGATTCTCTTCCTACTCCTCTTCCAGCAGTTGGGGATCCTTTGGTGCCTTCCAGCCTTCCTGACTTTTTTCCATGCATCCACCACCTGCTTTCGCTGATGTGCCTCAGAGACCATCATTACAGAATCAGACACCACAAGCTGACTCTCAGATGGCCTCTCCTTGGGCTCTTCCCCTCAGTAACAGGTTTAACCCACTTATCCCCACCAGGAGTTGAGGATAATCTGATGCCAATATAGATTATGATGCCTCTTCCACCATGTCATTGGATTAGGCCAGTTTTCTTGACCCAGAAGATGATACTCTGCACAAAGCTAAACCTCATAAAAGGAAAGATGGTCCCTCCCCAGGAGCCAAGTTAAGTTTAAGAAGAAATCTACTTAACCGCCTTACCCTCCGTGATGTACCTCTCTAGTGTCTAGACTATTTTTCCTTCTTTCCACAGGCATGCGGGTGGCATCATTGAATGTTAACAGTATTTACAACCTATTCCATGGGAAGGTGGCCTTGCAAGTCTTGCGGAATTTTGGTGCTGAGTTAATTTTTTTGCAGGACTCTAGGTTGCACACATTGGCTGATATTGCAGCTATGCAAATGCACTGGATTTCTGTTGTCTCCTTTTTTTTTAACTAGGCACAGATTCTTGTTCTGGGGTTGTTGTTTTGATTAACAATCTTACTCCCATAGTTTCTAGGGTACTTGATGTGCAACCCAGCCGGGATCTGTTACTTGATTGTTGTACTGAGCACTCAGCCTTTTGGCTGATTGTTATTTATGCCCCTCAATCTAAATTTGAAAGGGTTGCTCTTATCTATGTACTTCCCGGACTATTATATTTGGCAGAGATTTTAATTACCCACTCCATCTATGGCACTGAGGAGCCTGGACCACCAAATTACTTTATGACTCCCTGTGTCTCTGGAAAATCTGATCAGAATCCCTGCTGGCCGATACTTTTCATATATTGCATACTTATGGTGGTTTTACATACCACTGGGCATTATATATTACTAGCATTGATTACATATCTGTTTCCTGAAGAGTCTCCCTTTTATTGACCCAGGCCTGCTCCATTGAGTTTTCTGATCATTGCCTAGTGAGTTGCTCTTTTTCCTTTGATTCATCTCTTTTGTCGGGAAGATCCAGCTGGAGGTTGAACAACATCATCATGCAGGACTGTTCCTTTCTGACTTTGCTGAGATCCTTCTTGTGGGCTCATACATCAGTTCAGGACCTTCACTCAGACATGTTTCTTTGGTGGGAACATACTAAGATCGCCATGGGTGTCCTGACCAGGAGAAGCTCCAGATTGATAGAAAGATCTGACTATCTGGCCTACCTTGATTTGTGCTATACTCTCCTAAAGCTTATCTACTTGCTGACTGAGAAAAGACTGTCTTATTAGGCTCAGATTCAGTCTGCAAAAGGCCACTCCCTGATTATGCATGAAGCAAAACTGGTTGAAAGTTTGTGTGTGTGGAGCCTCAGCTGGTGTTTGTGGAAGAGTAACATAGATACATAGAAAAATAGAAGTTGTCAGCAGAAAAGGACCACCAAGCCCATCCAGTCTGCCTGTGGAGATTGCTGCCTGACTCATCTCAGAACAAGAGAAGACTACATGTGCTAGCGTTTGAGGAGAAGGCGCTAGTAGCAGGGCTGCACAGCTTGTTTTAATTTTATGAAAGGTATGCTATCTGTTACCTGAGAAGTACAGCCTTTCCAGTTCAACTTACTGTCTTCTTTCTGCTCGTTTAGTTTTGTCTTCTGTTCCCGTTTTTCCCTCTGCAGAATAAGTTATTGCCGGTTGGAATAGGCCTGAGCGGGGCAGGGGGAAGAGAGGCCAGTCGGATGGCAGGGGGAAGAGAGGAGATCTGCAGTGTCTGTTCGAGAGGTTTGAGAGGCTGAGGAGCAGAAGGGGAGCAACCACATGAGGGGTGAAGTGAGACAGTGAGACATCGATTGGCTCTGCGCTTAGATTGTCGAAGGCTGCAAGACAGCTGAATACTGCAATTTAATACTGCATATTTGCACACTTGAACATTAGTGAACTTTTTTGTAAAGCAAGGTTTTCTTTTCTTTCATTTTTATGAGTGTATGAGTGTCTAATTTTAATTCCCCATTTTTTTTTTTGCCTTTTACTAGTTTTGAGTAGCTGTCTTTTCTTTTTATTTCGTTTTATCTTTTTTTTTTGAAATAGCTCTGATCAAATTTCGCGCCATAGGCTCACGTGACATAGGTGTGAGCAGGTGTACTTAATGTGTCCTCCTGACTCTGAGGGTTGAGAGTTCAGAATTAACCAAGATGTCCCAGAGGGTGGCGGACCTGCTGAAAAAGAACCGAAGAGAAAAATCACAGCATTTTCTTTTTTTTTAGAGTTCAGTAGCTGCTGTTATGTGTTTGGTATAAATCCAATAAGTAAGCAACTAAACAACTAGATATTTGTGCAGCTGCTGCTCTGATTTTGTTCAGGTCTTTTATAAGACTCAGAGAGATGGAGAAAATTGTTAGGAGCTTTTTGCTGTATCTCCTGGAGCCCGGCGTTACAAATCTGGTGTCGACTCTCTCTAGTACATCTATATCCTAATAGTGAATAGTAAAAAGAGATTTCAAGAGATAATTTTGAGAGATTCTAAAGTGATAAAGTCTTATAGAGCTTTCTCTAGATTAATTTTATATATTTTTTGCGCAGCTTGTTTAACAGTGCAGCTTAACAGTGCAACTTATTTAACAGTGCCTTTGTGCTTCAAGCCCGCTGATTTTGTGGCAGTGTGGCTGTAATTTTAAGCAAATTAAATGTTTTACATGTTTTTGTTTTATTTTTATTTTTAGTGGAGAGTGAAATGGAGGTATCCGGTGCATTTTGAATTGTGAAGAAGCTATAGTTTGTCTCGTTACTCTCTCTTGTGGCAAATGAAAACTAAAGTGAAGCAGACTTAATATGAGCCATCAGAGAAGCCATCAGTGAGGCCTTTGTGAGCTACAAGGTCTCGTTTGGTACTGTTGATTTAAGACTGTTCCCGTTTCACTTCAAGTTTATTGATGAGGTATTGAAGGCTTGAAACAGCTTCTTAGTTTTTTAAAGATTCATAAAGGCCTTATGTACTGTATCGTGGACAACGAGGAATCTAAGTGTCTCAAGAATCTCAGGCCTGTTATTGTGACCACACTGACCACTGTGTTTTTGCTGTGACTTTGCTGCATATTTATAGGCACATTTGCACATTTTAAAAACCTGCTGAGGAGTGCTGTGGGCTTTTACTTTATCTATTAGATAGATTGATTAGTGTCTCTGCTGCACTTATTGAATTCCATTCTCCTCCATGGTAAAGTGGTGTAGGTAAAGAGGCAAGGTTAAGATACTTGTGTTATTGTGTAATTTGTATTTGGTATGCATTTTGCATACTCTGCTTATTCTGGATAAGTTCCTTTGCACATTTGCACATTCTCTTTCTTAAAACTGTTTATTAAGATTTATTTAATATTTTTTGTTGTTAGCCTATAATTTTGTTTTTAGGAGATTTATGATATTTTTTATGTTCATAGGATTTTCAGCTTAATGCTGTCTGTAACCCCAATCACTTTTTGAATTTATTATTATGTTGTCTTGGTCAGTGTCGCTGCCTTCTGTAATATACAGTACTCAGAATCCAGTATACAGTATTTAGTTTTATTTAACTGAAGTGTTTAAAAAGTGCTTAAAAATTTTATTAAACAAGTACTTTGTATTGAGAGGGATTTTGTATAGTATAGTAGGACTTGGATTCTCTCTGCTAGAGGGCAAGCGGAGTCCAGCACTCTTTCTCTTCTCCCTTCTGGGAGGGAGCTAAATCAGAGATGGTTAATACTAGGCTTCAAAGGCTCCAGAACGTGGAACTGTCCCCTTTAGAGTACGAGCGTCCCTGTAAAAAAAAAAAATCAATGTCTCATAAAAAGCAGACAAAAATTATGGACCACTTACATAGGATAATGATAGTTCTAGCAGTGCTTCAACTCCACAGTCCCAGAAACTAGAAAATGATCCTGTTGTTTTGATCGATTTGAGCAGAGAAGAAAGTCAAATTGAAACTCAAACTGATATTAGTGTTGAGGGAAAGAATCCTGCCCAGAGCATGGCAGATTCCATAATTGTAACACTGGAGTCAGGCAGTTTAGAGGATAATATTACTCACTCTATTACTGATTCACATAAATCTGAGAGCCTGGAGAGCCTAGAGCCCCATAAAATTTTAAACAACAGACAGGCTCTAAGCTTAATAATCCATGATTTATGGAATACTATCAATGGATTGAAGGAGTGTGAAGAGAAGATTAACAGAGTTATCAGGAGCAGAGTCAGATGGGTCTAGAATGCTCTATTGATGGCCACTCTGATAATTATTCTCTAATTAGGGAAAGGGATTTAGTTTATGTCCCTGATCACCTTGATAGAGATTTAGTCTTGTTATTAAGGAACCCAGCTTATGCCAACTTAATTATAATGGACACATTGATAATCAATAGAGAACTTATGGAGAATTTAAGATCAGACATAGCTTCTAATACAGTGAAGACTGATGAGATATAGAATAAATTGTTAAAAATCAGTCACTTAAATGAAAGTTCTGAGGCTACTGATGGGGCTGTACATCTAACAGAGTCTATTCTTAATGTAATTAGACCAAAGTTCAGTAGTATTGACTTTTCTGAGAGTCCACCTATTAATAAAATCAATAAGAAGAGGAAGGGGGGACAGGTTTAAGAGGGGCAACAAGAACACAGGAGTTTCCAATGGTAAGAACGATAACTATAAAAATAACCCTCAGCCGCTCCAGCCAGTATCTGGTAGGGAAATAACAAGTGAGGAACAAGTATTTTTTCCCTCCCCCAAAAGGGAGGTAGAGTTAATAACAAACAAAGAAGAAATTAAAGATGGTATAATTGTTAATGCCTTTACTGTAGGACAATTAGATAATGGGAATGGTGTACAGAATGTTGTTTCCCATCAAGTGGATGGGGACTTAACCTCTCATTTAAGGCTGCTGGAATCAGAATTTAATTTATTAAACCACCAGCTAGGTAGACCATTGTTGGAAGTTAATGGTATAGAACAGTGGGGGACTTCAGACAATGTACCTTTGTCAGAGGAAGGCAATAAAAGAAGCTCCTCAGCTAAACAGAATAGTAGAGGGGAGGTGGATAATAATAAGAGGGATGATATACCCAATGATGTAATAAAGGAGAACAGACCCCTATTAAGACTGATTGGTCCAGCTGATTGGAGTGGATTTCTGATACCTTTTTCTAGAGCAACTGTTGTACAATCCCTTAACAAAGAGTTAGGATTCAATTTGATTTCTAATGACACACTTGAACTGAAAGAAATCCCAGTGAGTGAAGCTTATATTTTAGATACAGTGTGTCTTTCTGCACAGACTGCTAATTAAGTTTGGACTAATAGCGATCCCTTAAAGGAAAGTGGGATCATTACAACGTACCCCAATAGGGAATGTTTTAATTATAAACCAACAGTAATTGATGGAAGTCAAGTGAGTGATTGGTTACAACCCAAATTAGTCTTTTTGGAATGGATATTCTGGAGAAAGAAACTCATACTAAATTGACTGAGACTATTAAGGACTTACTCACCAATTTCGAACTTGCAGATAAAATTCTTGCTAAAAGTAACACACTCGACATGCTTGGGCTAAATATTTGTGACAGTGAACTCTTAGCTGTAGAAACTATAGTAGTTAAACCAGTGAGGTAAATTGTTCAGATGGAACTTCCTCTGAATAATCAATTCCTGGCTATTGCAAACTATCAGGACAATTGACTTAATTCCGTCATAAGCTCTGAATTTCATACTAATTCAGAGTTTATTAGGTTCTTAACTTGGAATACTGCTGGTTGGACTGCTAAGGTAGTGGATGAGTAGTGGAAGAAATATATTCAGAACTTTGATTTACTGTGTTTTCAAGAAACATGGCATAGACCAGGAGCTAATATTAGTATGAATAGATATGATAGCTTTCAATCTGAGTGTAGAAAGTTTATAGTAATGGTAGAAGTTTGGGGGGTATTATTGTTTTTGTTATGATCAATGTATTTTCATTAATATACTGTTGGAAATTGCATCAAAATTTATAGCACTACTGCTAGGTATTAAAGAACAGAGAATAGTGATGATCTCTGGATACATCCCCCTGAAAATTCTAACTTGTCTTTCCAGACTATCTGGGATTTCTTGTTTGATATTCTTATTGAAGAATTGCCTTTATTTCCCTGGGTAGATATATTACACCTGGGAGATTTTGATACCCGAATAGGAGCCTATGATATTTTGTTGGGAAATTCAGTTAGGATAGATAATGAGATGTTGGATAAAGATCATTTAAGGAAAGCTAAAGATGTTACAACTAATAGAGCGGGGAGAAAAAATATTAATTTAATGAATAATTTTGATCTTTACCCACTTAATGGGAGATACAAGGGGGATGAATATGGTGACTATACATATACATCTATTAGAGATGCTTCTTCTATAGACCTGGCATTATGGACAGGAACATTTGAAGCTTGGAAGGAAGTGCGGGTTGCTCTCAGGGCAGACAGTGATTACTTTCCAGTGATATTGGAATTTAATTCCCAGAAAGACAAAGTAGAGACACAGGTTATGGTATTGTTTTCTGAAATAAGAGCAGATGCCAAAGTAAGATGGTACATTAATGCAGAGGATATAGTTAGACCAATTCTTAGCATCTCCCCGCTAATGGTACATGCTTCACTATTAGATGATATGCATATTTCACAGATGACCGAATTGATTAATAGTTTGTTTGATCAAATAAAGGGTAGAATAACCTCTCTACCTAGTAGACATAGGCCTTGTAAACAGATTGGTTGTTATGATTAGGAATGTAGAGCAATTAAAAGAGAGATAAGAACATATAGAATATATAGAACAAATGTTTCAAGGGCTCTACTAAAACAGCTTAATATTAAATGAAAACATTATAAGATTGTTATTAAGGAGAAGAAAAGAACAATACTACAAAAACCAGTGGGATTAGATGTTATAGGTTATTGGTACAAATGATGTAAAACAGTTTTGGGTTTTGGTGGCTAAGGGAACCAACTTACATAAAACAAAAATTGATAATTTCGTTAATGAAAGTATGTGGATAAAATATTTTACAAAGATCTTTTTGAACTTTTAGTACAAGACAGTATGTCTCATATAGAAAGAAGTGCTGATACTAGACTTCAGTTTTCTCTTATGGAGTACTTTTTGGCGTATCAATCCTAAAGAGAAATAAAGCTGTAGGACTGGATGGGATTCCTGCAGAAATATATATAAGTCATCCCCTTTTTTGGAGTAGGGTGTTAAGAGCTTATTTTAATAAATGCATTGATACCAACGGTTTACCTCTCTCTCTTGGAAGGGTTCACATATTATCCCCATCCATAAGAAGGGTTTCTTGACTTCTTCTGCTATGTATAGACCCATCAATTTATTGGACATTACTTTAAAATATTTTTCTAAAATCATTTTGGAAAAGTTAAAAGTTCAAGTAGAACTGACAGGTGGTTTGTCTAGATTTCAAGCAGGGTTTAGACTAAATTTCTCGATAATAGATAACATTTTATAATGCAACATTTGATAGAGAAGTTCATTCTGCTTCATTATAAAAAAGCTCTATACTGTATTCATTGACTACTCAGTGGCCTTCGATTCCATTTCTAGGAGTACATTATGGACTATTTTGCTTGACAGAGGTATTGATGCCAACCTGGTATATATAATAGCTAGTCTCTATCATGACACCTGGGCGAGAGTTAATTTGGGAAAAGAGTCAATTATCAGCCCCCTTTAAGACAAATAGGGGGATGCATCAAGGATGTGTCATGGCTCCACTTCTCTTTTCCTTTATATTGATAAACTGTTGAAGGATGTTGATTCTGTATGCTTGGACTCTCCAACAGTGCTGGATTCCATTTGCCCTCTGTTAGCCTATGCAGATGATCTTGTGTTGTTCTCTCTGACAAATAAGGGCCTTCAGGTTAAACTGGACTACATTGTACAGCAATTGGAGAAGCTAACATTAACAATAAATTTAACCAAAACAAAAGTTGTTATATTTGGCAAGAAAAAATTAAAAGGAACATGGGTTGTAAAGGTAATCAAAATTTAGGTAGTTTTCAGTTACATTTACCTAGGGATTGAATTCCACTCAAGTGGAGCATGGAATTCTTTATATAAAACTTTATTAGTGAAACATAAGAACATTATTGGTGCACTGGTAAGGTTTAATTATAGATTTGGTGGATATACAGTTAGGCTTCTTCTTAAGGCTATTGAAGCTAAATTGGAAACACATTTGCTTTATGCCAGTGAAAGCTGGGATTATGATAGTAAAAAGCTAGACTGATTGATGGCACCATTGTATAGAAATTTAAGATGTTTGTTCAGGCTTGAGCATTCATGCCCGACCGCTTATTTGTGTTCAGAACTGGGTCTTGTTAATATAAGGGCAAACATGAATATTAGAAAGATGAATTACTGGCTCAAGCTTACCAGATCTCCCACAGCCAAATTGACAAAAATATGTTATAGAGAGAAGTTATATTGGTATGACCTAGGTTATAGGGCACTTTCTGGTTCTCCAAGATTTGTGTAGTACTTGAAAGATATTCACTAATAAATTTGAAGATGGTAGTTGATAAAGGTATTACTCTGAGTCTTAAATGCAGTAAATATATAAAGAAAAAGGTCCAGAATAATTGGAATAATGAGGATCTAAAAGCCATTTCTGTCTCCAGCTATTCCAAATGGTTTAGTAAGAATAATTTTTGTTTTGGCTATAAGCCATACTTAGACATCTTGCATAATAATAAATTGAGAACAGCAGTTGCTAAATATAAATTTGAACAGTTTCCTAGCAATGTTTTGCTAAGTAGATACAGTAAAGATAAATCTGTATCTGAAATGTGTGATTGTTCAGCTGGGGGCAGAGAGGATCTGGTCCATGTCCTTTGGTTTTGTACTTACTATGGAAAAGAGAGACTGTATTAGTTGAGAGATTTTAATACAAATAGGTATCAGCTTGATATAACCTTGTTAACCACAACTATGTTACACACTGCAGATTGGCTGGCTCTTGAAAAACTAGCTAACTATTTTGTTGCAATAGGGAAAGTAAAACAACAAATGAGGATATTGGTGTGAAATATATGAGCATGTATGCAGGGAATCTTATACTTGAAAGAAGTTCATTAAGGCAGTGATTTTATAC
This sequence comes from Neoceratodus forsteri, assembly GCA_016271365.2. Taxonomy (NCBI): domain Eukaryota; kingdom Metazoa; phylum Chordata; order Ceratodontiformes; family Ceratodontidae; genus Neoceratodus; species Neoceratodus forsteri. The sequence continues at coordinate 482,516,031 of CM028137.1, read as the reverse complement.
AGGTATGTTAAAATATACTTAAAACAAAGTATATAAGGAGTTAATTTTAAAAGTCATTGGCATCCGTGAATCTTCAATTAATGTATGTCATGTACATGTAATGTTGAGTATATTAATATTTATTTGTCCGTTGTAAAGTACTGCCATGTAATGTATTGTTTTGAATTGTATGGTATTGTCTATTTTGTAATCACTTTGTTGATGACTTTTTTAAGTCAAACAATAAACTTTACTTGCAGTCAAAAAACCACAAGAGGAAATTTCAACATGACAGAGTGAAGACCTTGTCTTTTGAACATTCCTATAGTACTCAGGTAGACACTTGACAGAAGATATTTTTCAGCGTTGTTTCCACAGAGTCCAGTCCCACCATATGGCTTCCTTAGTTGATACTGCATGGTCTGAGCATTTTTGCCATGCGGGGGTGCTAGAGGTAATCCAATACCTTTTACTTGATACTGTTGGTACTTGTTTCCCACTCACTGTTTAAGCTGCACCATTTTTTGACTCCTTACACCTTTCACAGGTGGCCCCCACTGCTAATGCCTTCCTTATTCATCTGATGACACAGGATGAAGTTCTTTCTGCCATGCAGTCCTCATGCAAACTAATCTCCCCAGGTACGGATGGCTTGACATCTGAATTGTACCAATCACTGCTGTCTATTTTTGCCCCCATTTTGACTGTTGTGTTTTATTCTATCTTGGCTTATGGCTCCTCTCTGGTTCCATTACTGAGGCACTCCAATTTTTTTTTATTCAAATCTGGTGATAGGTGTTACCTTTCAAATTGGAGACCAATTTGTCTCCTAAATACAGACACCAAAATGTTCACAAATATTCTCTGCAGTTGGTTGACACAGGTTTTACCTACTATCATGCATCCCCTTCAGTCATGCCTAATCCCTGGTCGAAAGGTTCAAGACAATTTATTATTAATAAGGGATGTAATTTCCTCTTGTCATTCTCACCAGGTGGGTCATTTCCTTGTTGCATTGGATTAGGCCACAGCCTTTGACAAAGTTTCCTCTGATTATTTGTTTGTGTTGTTTAAGAAGTACAACCTTTTTTTTCCTTTTTTGTAATTATTTATGCACCTGTTGCTCCAACAGCCCTCTTACACTGTGGGAGCCCAAGCCCCATCACCCTGGTGTCCACCATCTGGCACTAGTACTCCCATGGCTTACCCCCCACAGTGGGGTTGGCAGAGGGGGCCCTCCCCTACTGAGACTGGATGCAGGGTTGCGTCATGACTGACCAGGTGTGGGGCCTGCAAACTCCCCTGTCAGCTGCCAGGAGCTTTTTCCTTTGTGTTTTCATGTGCCCCAGCAGTCACACAGCATGCAATGATACCTGCGATGGGGTTGCACATGCTCCTGTGCACACCCATGTCAGGTGTCTGCCGTGCTCTACACCCACATTGTAGGGGCTCCATGATACTGAGCCCCAGCCTCTGCCAAGGGTCATGTGTGCACTTGCTGCTGATCTCCCCCCTTCCTGGAGATGGAGAACAGTCCATCAGATGCTTGATCCATCTCTATCCCTGCCAACCCCCAGCGGACCATGCTCATTCCTAAACATGGGTTGATGACATAGCATGAGGTAATGCACAAGCACCTCAACCCTCAGCACCACTGGGCCAGCAAGTATGACTTTTTTGACCTGTTTACTAATTGGGTTTGTCTTTTGTACTCTTGCTGTACAATTCTACCTGTCAAAAACAGATGGATGGGTTTCCACCTTTAACTTTTTCGGGAGGTTTGGCAAGGCTGTCTGTTTAGTCCCATTCTTTATGTTTTGAATTTGGATCCCTTATTACAGGCTATTACTCAGTCTCCACAGACTTTAGGCATTCCCTTCCCCTTTTCAGCTTCATCTGTCAAGCTGTTGGCGTACACAAAGGGTGTTATTTTATTCATAAGAGTTGCCCGCTCTACTGAGAATGCCATTTGGCTGCTTACTGATATTGATCTAATTATGGGGTCAGATATCAATTATGCTAAATGCAGGGTAATACCTATTAGAATACATGAGGTAGTTCCCTCTTTTGTTGGCAACATTGTAGTCACTTTGGACCCTGTTAAAATTCTGGGCGTTTATTTTGGGAACAATAATTTACTTGATTTGAAATGGAGTCAGGTCTGGGAACCCGGGAGAGCCAAGGATGGCTCTCTGGAAATCCTGGCAATAGTCCAAATGGAAGAGTATTGGCATTATCAAGGCTTTTTTTCATTCCTGTGTTTCTATATGTTAGTGCTGTTTTCCCCCTTCCCTTTTGTTTTGAAACATGCTTGTATAATACTTTTTATGTTGATTGCGCGCATGCGCAAGAAACATGTTGCGTCAGCTTTCTCCACAAGCAGGTTGTGGAAGCGTGGCACTGTTGTGCCCAATGCTCCCACAGCCTGCAAAGGCTTGTCCTACTTCCCCCAATGCCATGGCATGCTGCTGCTGACACTAGTTCAGTCAGAGTGCCACAACTTTCTAAAAAATCAGCCGCTGCAATCAGGGGCCGCCTTGTCATTGCAGCATCAGCCATCCGCTGCAATGAGGGAGTGACCCGTCTTTGCAAGGCGGGATGTAGGACCCCTGACATTGTTTGTGAACATGGCGGTGGCTTGCTGCCATATTCACAAACAATATTTACCTTCCACCATGTTTATTTGCCGACAGGGGAGCCCACTCCCTGTCGGTAAAATGTAAACCCCTCCGTTTAATTGTCTGCCAATGGGGTGCCCATTCCCCGTCAGCAGAAAGGAATCCTCCCCTTTTGTTGTTTGCTGACAGGCGTGCCCAATCCCCCATCAGCTACAGCTGCCCCCCCCAAAAAAAACAAGTCTTCACTAGTATGCTGGGAGCCCACTGCAGCATGCCATATGCTCATTTTGTTGTTTGCCAATGGGGGTGCCCAATCCCCCGTTGGCTACAGCTGTCCCCCCAAAGCCAGACTCTGGTGGCATGCTGGGAGCCAACCTCAGGATGCCACATGCCCCTATAAACTTGAAAATGGTCCCACAATGTTTTCTTGTTTTTTTTGTACCTGAAAAAAAGGAAACAGTCCCTCGTAGTCTCCCTGCCCCCTTCCACAACCTGCACCCACCCACTGCACACCCAGCCTCCCCACACCCCCCTCACCCCATACTTACCTCTGGAGTCTGACGCGATGATCTTGGTGGACCGGGAACATGTCTGCACTCTTCAAAGCTGACCGCGAACTGAGGAAATGCTGATAAGCTGTATAATGCAATGAATAGGGTTTTTCAACTTTAGTGCATATCTCGGGCATTTTTGGAATTTTTTCACCAAATTTTCATACGGGATTTTGGGACCCCTCCTCATGAATTCTTGAACTGTCATGGTGTTAATCAGCCCGAAGGTGATTTTGCAGTCACTGTGCAGAATCACCCTTTAGAACCAATTAACGAGCGACAGTGCCAGTGTTCATGGTGGAGCTCAAAAACCTATGTTACAAATTTGGTGGGAGCATCAAAAGCGACTATTTTGAACGTGCACTGCGCGGTTGCTATGCACGCTGGTAACTTTGTGAATCTGCAATATTTTCACACCAGATTTTCAATATTGGCATTTTGTCACACCTCCTTGTGAGCAGTATAGCTGTCATTGTTCACATCCTGGCCAAAATGTGTTTTCACACTTCTGGCACAGAATAGCGTGGTCGCTGTGGGAAATCAGTGTTCAGAACAGATTAAGAAAATGACAGTGACACTGTCCATGAGTAGAGGTCCTAAAATGCCTATGTTGAAAATTTGGTAATGATACTCCATAAAATGACTGTGTTACGAGCATGTGTTGCGCAGTTGGCGCGCACGCTTGTAACTTCGCGAATTTATATTTTCACTCCAGATTTTCAACATTGCCATTTTCCCAGACCTACTTATGAATAGTACAGCTGTCATTTTTTCCCAACCTGGCTGAAACATGTTTTTGCACTTCCGGTGCAGAATAGAGCAGTCGCTGTGGGAAATCACTGTTCAAGACAGATTAAGAAAATGACAATGATACTGTTCATGAGCCACCCCCCATACATCTATAACCACACCCCCCCCAGTCATCTATTCCCTACCATCTGGTAGGAACCCCTTTTCCTTCAGACACATCTCCCCCACTGAAACCCTAGATGCCCTTCACTCCCTGAACCCCTCCAAAGGCAAATCCCCTGATGGTCTCGATAGCAAACTCCTCTTCCTATCTGCCCCCACCATCGCTACTCCCCTCACCGCCCTACTAAATCTTTCTTTCATCACCGAGTCACTCCCCTCCGAATGGAAGCATGCCACTGTCCTACCCCTTCCAAAAGGTGGTGATTCTACCTCCACTACTAACTACTGTCCCATCTCCCTCCTCCCCGCCCACGCCAAACTCCAGAAACACCTAGTGCTATCCCAGCTCTCCCACTTTCTCTCAGAAACTAACTTCTTCACCCCATTTCAGTCCGGTTTCAGAAAACACCACTCTACCACCTCTTTCCTACTAAGACTCATGGACTCCATCCTCACTGGGATGGATAAAGGGCTAATCACTGCCACTATTTTCATTGACCTAGCTAAAGCTTTCAACACGGTATCCCATTCTCTCCTACTATCGTGCCTATCAGGGGCTGGGTTAGCAGCATCCGCCACAAACTGGTTCAGTGTCTACCTACTAAATAAAACCCAATCCACTAAAATAGCTGACCACACCTACCCCCCCTCCCCATCACCACCGGCATTCCCCAAGGCTCAGTTCTTGGCCCCATCCTCTTCTCCATCCTTCTAAATGATCTGCCTAATTCTTGCTCCTCTACCTCCATCCACATGTATGCAGATGACATGGTCCTCTTTACCTCCGGCCGGACTCACGAAGAACTCACTTCCAAACTTAAAACTGATTTCAACAAAATCCAACACTGGTTCAATGCCAACCAACTCTCCCTAAATGCCAAGAAAACTGTCTCTATGTCTTTCGGCACTAGACAGAGTCTATCCAAACTCACCCCCCCGATCTTCCATACCCTAGATAACACCATCCTTGATGAAGTGCCCTCCTTCAGGTATCTAGGGGTTTGGCTCAATCACCACCTCTCCTTTTCCACACACGTGGATGCCATAATTTCAAAACTGTGCCCAAAACTTGGCACCCTCTACAGAAACCGCACTAGTCTCCCGCTACCTGTCTGACGTGAATTAGTCCAGAAAATGATTCTACCCTCCTTAGACTACTGTGATATCATTTACAGCTCTGCCTCTAAGACCACCCTAGCCAGACTTGACCCCCTCTTTAATGCTTTCTGCCACTTTGCCCTCGATGCCCCCCCGCTCACATCACTGTGAGCTCTACCATTCACTGGCTCTGCCATCCCCGAGTAACTGGCACCTAATTCACAGTGTTAAATTCACTTCCAACTTCTGTCTCGGCTCCCTCCCGCCCTACCTTGTATCCTTCCTATCTTCCCCACCTACCTCCACCCACATCCTCAGGTCCACTGATGCTAGGCTATTAGTCATCCCCCACCGAAGGACCACCACCAGCCAATCGGCCTTCTCTTACCTCTTCCCTAAACACTGGAATGGCCTACTGGCCCAGATCCACCATTCTTCATCCAAACACTCCCTATCCTCTACCCTCACTAACTTCCTTGCACCAAATTGCATCTGACCCTGACCTCCCCCTCCTTGATAGCTTCTCTTCTCCCACCACCCCTTAGTGTCTGACCAGCGGCTTGGCCATCGCCTAATTGTCTGGCTTATACACTGCCCTACACACACACTCTCACTCTTACTCACTCTTCTCACTCCTAATATCTCCCTTCCCTCCCTCCTTCCTAATTAACCTATGCTCTTCAGCCTTACTCACAGCTACTAACTCCACTTTCCTTCCCTCCCACCTCATCTAAACCTCCCCCATACACACCTAGTATTTATTAGTCCACTCCTCCTCTATCCCCTATCTTCGCTCTCCAACTCCTACTGTCAACTTGGTGCATCTCGCTGCAGCTCAAGTCCTGCTACTGGCACTCAAGTTCTGTTACTGGCACTCTAGTTCTGTTACTGGCACTTATGTAATTCATGTGCTGCCTCGATGTGTACCCATGATAAGTATACCCTGTCCTTGATGATCATGTTCTGTACTGTTCTTGCCTCGATGTGTACCCATGATATGTATACCCTGTCCTTGATGATCATGTTCTGTACTGTTCTCCTCATGTAACAAGTTCAAATGTAATCCCTCCCAACTATGTACATTATCTGTATTGCTCTACTGCTAAATTCAACTATTGTATGTATACCTGCCTCCTCTGTAACCCCTCCCCCCAGGACGCACCGTGAGATGAGCATCTTTTTGCTCAGTGTGCCTTTCCTGGTGAAACATTTTCAATAAATAAATAAGAAATAATTAAATGAGCTGAGGTCCTAAAATGCCTATATTGAAAATTTGGTGATGATAGCCCATCAATTGACAGTGTTACAAGTGTGCATTGCACACTTTCCAAGCATCCTTGTAACTTCGCAAATTTGTAATATTGTCATGCCACATTTTGAACACTGGCATTTTTTCACACCTCCTTATGAACACTACAGTTGTCATTTTTAACATCCTGGCTAAAATATGTTTTTGCACTCCTTCCAGAGAATAGCATGTTCACTCTGGGAAATCAGTGTTTGGGACAGATTACGATTGACTGAGTGAGGGGGCGAGTGACCAAGCTGAACTGAGCTCTGTCGGGACTGCTGCAGATTTGTTTGTGGGCAGACAAAGGCCCCAACACAGGAGCCCAGTACAAAAGGGCAGCCTGCAGCACTGGGAGAAACAGAACGAGAGAGCGACTGAGGGAGAGGGAGTGAGCAAACTCACTGAAGCGCTGTCAGGACTGCTGCAGATTTCTTTGTGGGCAGAAAAAGGCATCAGTGCAGGCAGGGGCCCAGTACAAAAGGTCAGCCTGCAGTTGTGGGAGAAACAGTATGAGCGAGTGAGACAGGGGGACTTAGTGAGCTCAACAGAGCTCTATCAGGACTGCTGCAGATTTCTTTGTGGGCAGAAAAAGGTGCCAATGCAGGCAGGAGCCCCGTACAAAAGGGCAGCTTGCAGCACCAGGACAAACAGAATGAGCGCATGAGAGAGGGAGGCTGAGCAACCTCAACGGAGCTCTGTCAGGACAGCTGCAGATTTCTTTATGGACAGACAAAGGTGCCAATGCAGCCAGGAGCCCCATACAAAAGCGCAGTCTGCAGCGCCAAGAGAAATAGAAGGAGCGAGTGACAGAGCAGTAGTGAGCGAGCTCAACGGAGCTCTATTGTGACTGCTGCGGATTTCTTTGTTATCAAAAAATGCGGCAATGCAGGCAGGAGCCCAGTACAAAAGGCCAGTTTGCAGCGCCAGTAGAAAGGGAATGCGTGACTGACAGAAGGGGAGTGAGCGAGCTCAATGGAGCTGTGTCGGGGCTTCTTCAGATTTCTTTCTGGCCAGAAAAAGCCTCCAATGCAGGCAGGAGCCCAGTACAAATGGGAAGCCTGCAGTGCCAGGAGACACAGAATGAGCGAGTGAGGGAGGGGGAGTCGGTGAGCTCAACGGAGCTCTGTTGGGATTGCTGCAGATTTGTTTGTGGGCAGAAAAAGGCAGCAATGCATGCAGGGGAACAGTACAAAAGGGCACCCTGCACTGGCAGGAAAATCAGAATGAGTGAGTGAGCGAGCTCAGCGGACCTGTATTGTAACTACTGCAAGTTTCTTTGTGGGCATAAGAAGGCAGCAACGCAGGCAGGAGCCCAGAAGACAAGGGCAGCCTGTAGCGCTGGCAGAAATGGAATGAGTGAGTGAGAGAAAGGGAGTAAGCGAGCTCAATGGAGCTTTGTCTGGAGTGCTGCAGATTTCTTTGTGGGCAGAAAAAGGTGCCAACAGAGGCAGGAGCCCAGTACGAAAGGGCAGCCTGCAGCACCAGGAGAACCAGAAGGAGTGAGTGAGACAGGGGGAGTGAGCGACCTCAACGGAGCTGTGTCGGGACAGCTGTGGATTTCTTTGTGGGCAGAAAAAGCCACCAACACAGTCAGGAGCCCAGTACAAAAGGGCAGACTGCAGTGTCAGGAGACACAGAATGAGCGAGTGAGGGAGGGGGAGTCGGTGAGCTCAACGGGGCTCTGTTGGGATTGCTGCAGATTTGTTTGTGGGCAGAAAAAGGCAGCAATGCATGCAGGGGAACAGTACAAAAGGGCACCCTGCACTGGCAGGAAAATCAGAATGAGTGAGTGAGCGAGCTCAGCGGACCTGTAGTGTAACTACTGCAAGTTTCTTTGTGGGCATAAGAAGGCAGCAACGCAGGCAGGAGCCCAGAAGACAAGGGCAGCCTGCAGCGCTGGCAGAAACGGAATGAGTGAGTGAGAGAAAGGGAGTAAGCGAGCTCAATGGAGCTTTGTCTGGAGTGCTGCAGATTTCTTTGTGGGCAGAAAAAGGTGCCAACAGAGGCAGGAGCCCAGTACGAAAGGGCAGCCTGCAGCACCAGGAGAACCAGAAGGAGTGAGTGAGACAGGGGGAGTGAGCGACCTCAACGGAGCTGTGTCGGGACAGCTGTGGATTTCTTTGTGGGCAGAAAAAGCCACCAACACAGTCAGGAGCCCAGTACAAAAGGGCAGACTGCAGTGTCAGGAGAAACAGAATGAGTGAGTGAGAGAGGGGAAATGAGCCACCTCAATGGAGCTCTGTCGGGACAGCTGCAGATTTCTTCCTTGGCAGAACAAGGTGCCAATGCAGGCAGCAGCCCCATACAAAAGAGCAGCCTGCAGCACTGGGACACACAGACTGAATCAGTGACAGAGGTCCACTGAGCGAGCTCAGCAGACCAACGCAATCAACATTCGGCATTGACAAATGCTTGTTTACAATGGTTTGGGACAGTAGACTTAACCCCATTAAGAGAGATATCGTTTATCTTCCATATGCAGATGGCCGTCTCAATATGGTGAACCCTGTGGATTTCTTTTCTAGTATTTTGTTTCATTATTATATTGTCCCTTGGCATACCAGTCCTTCCTCAACTTGGAAATAGTGAGCTTTGGATTTGATGATGCATCCTCAAGGCTAGTGGAGTAGTCCAACTCCCTTTTTTCAGCAGGTTGGGCACTTTCCTGCAATTTTAATCTCCTTTTTGAAGTTTATTGAACAGTATCACTTGTTCTGGGATTTGATTCAAACCCAACATAGGAAGGCCATTTAGAAGAATTTGATTCCCATGGCTGTGGAAGTTATGCTAGAATTGCCAACTGCACTTAAAAGACAGGTTTTGTTATATTTGAATGATTCCCATTTCCTACCCAATTATTGGGATGTGGCGTGGCTTTGTTGCCGTGGTAAGCTCAGTATTAAGGGTAACAATAAACACAAGAGTATCACAGGACAATTTTGTCCTAGGGACTGTTGCCAAGATACTTTGGAAACAATTTCACACTTGTATTTTTAGTGACCTTTTATACTCCCCTTTTACTCCTTTTTGGGAACCTCTTGGGCAGACCCTTTTTGGAGCTTCCTCACATTTGATGCCATTATCTATGGCTCCGTTTCTGGTAAATCCTCTAAACATAATCCTTCTGTGTTGCTGTTGATGTTTTCTTGTGTTAAGGTTATGATCTGGAGGGTCCGCTGTAAGTATGTATTACAGCAGTTTTGGATCATCAAAATGTACTCGGTGGCTCAAGAAATGGCAAAATGAAGTCAAATGCAATAAAGTTATGTAGATACAAAAGGAAGAAAGACTGCACAGCTACACATAATGATCTCAAACAAGTCCAACATTAGAACATTAGGACATGTTAAAAGCTTTTTATTTAACAAATAAGCAAAGTAGCACCCTCACACACATCATTTCACGCTGCTCTATTGCTTTTTCAAGACATCAGCTCCCTTTTGTGGATACCATAAATACTATCATTATCATAATTACTAATTCAGGTCTTTACCTTAATGAACTATAGCAGTATTCTTATAAAATTAATTAACTAAAATGAACATATAAACATACATATAAAAGTCTGCAATACCAAAACCACAAATACATCTGTGAAGCTTGCTATAAATATACAGAGTACAGTACATACATGTGCCTGTACTAAGATAACAACATCAATAAATTACTATATTGATGTGAAATACATGTTCACATGACCGCCCCACAAAAAAATCAAGCTCACACATAGAAACAAGATTAGTATTCAAATCTATCTGTACTAATATTATGAAAATAAACTGGAAGTTACTGAAGAATCAGTTCACTCAATATTAATATAATTAAAGGGCTTATTAAATAACTCATCTCTTGTGTAACAGTGGAGGCCCCACTGGGCCAAGGGTGACTCTTCCAATACCTAGGAAGGAAAAAATATGTCCAGGTCCTTTTATTTTAACACGCAGGGCCAGTGCATGTTCCACATTTTCTGCATTAATATGTCTTACATGTTCCAAAATATGAGTTCTCATTTTTCTTTTTGTTTTTCCAACATAGTAACACTTGCAAGAGCATACTGCCAGATAGACAACTGCTTCTGTTCCACAGGTGAGGAAGCCACATATATCATGCCACTGTACAGTTCTACTTCTGCCTTACATATGATGCCTTACTCCTGGCTTCAGTTTGTTACCTGACTATATGTTTTTGATTTATCATATCACTTGTTGTAATTTGTTATATCCCTTGTATCTCATTGCTTTTTTCCCATCTGTATGTATTGTAACCTCCCAGGTTGTGCCTGAAAATAGGCAGCTTTGTTGTCTAGCACACCTACCTTGTCAACTAAAACTAACTAAATAACTAAATACTTATCTGAATGTATAAAACATTCATTTTCCACCTGTATATATTGACACACTTATAATTATATTTCAAAGGTAGCATGCTGGTACTCAAGCTTTCTTGGTCACTTTTCTCTGCACTGTGCACTACATGGTTCTTAAGGTTCCTCCCCTTCTATAGGTAACCACTTGTCCTTCCATTGTGGTTTTCTGTGGGGCAGGTTCTAACTCCAAAATATGCCAGTTTTTCTTTAAAATTCTAACAACCTGCTTGCTCTGCGTGGAAAAAGTTGTTATAAAATTGGAAACATTGGCTCTTCTGCTTCATATATTATTTCTACTATTTCTGAGTCTCAATAATGTGTTTCTGTCTAGACCATCTACAGTACCTCTGCTTTTGCTTTTGTCAAACTTGCTACAGTATGTCATATCCTCTAGCTTCAAACATCTTAGTCAATACTTCTGCTCATTGTTTATAGTCATCTGTAGAGCTACAATTTCTTCTGCCTCTCATGAACTGACTTTTAGGAATGTTTTGAATAAGGTGTCTAGGATGACAGCTTTTGTATTCTTCTTAGTCTGTTTTCTATACAGATTTGTTACAATGTTAGCTTCATTTCCCTTACTGATCACCAAATCTAAAAACAGTACTTCATCACAACTAGCACTCAAGGTAAATTCCAAATTACAATTGCTGCTCTCAAGATATGCAAAAAAGCTTTCAAATTTTCCATATCATTTTTCCAAATAATAAACACATCATAATACATTTTTTATATAAATCCAGATGTTCAAAAAATGGATTAACGTATCAATCAAACTTAGATCTTTTCCCACTTAAAGAGGTAGATTGTTGCATAGTTGGGGGCCATAGCCACCCCCATTGCATTCCCCTTTATTTAGTGGAACATTTGATTCCCAAACAGAAACACTTTTTTTGTCACAAAATGGTCAGTAAGCCTGACTAGAAATTCAACAAACCCTCCTGTGTACATTGAATTGTAATACAGGGCATCCCTAAAGGCTTCTAAACCCTGTTCATGATGGATGTTAGTATATAATGATTTCACATCTAGTATCACTAACATCCAATTCTATTCCATTTCAATATCAGACACAGTTTCTAAAACATGCATAGTGTCCCTCAAATAGGCTATAAAATTCTGAGCTGCCACCTTAAAGTAGTCATCTACAAACTGAGCTAAAGGCTAAGTTAGTGAGCTACTGCTGGACACTATAGGTCTCATAGGAAGGTTTTGTAAGTCCTTTTATATTTTAGGAAGGCCAGAAATCACTGCCTTCCTTGGATAATATACAGTTAGAAAGTCATTTATTTGTGGATTCCGTTTTGCCATTTCTTGAGCTGCTGACTGTTTTGGAGTTTCTAGTGTTACTTGGTTGGCTTGGATTTGAATTTGGAAAGACACTCATAATGTGGCATTGCAGCAGTCAGAAATTGCTGGTAATGTAAGTAGCACCCCCCAGTTAACTATGCTAGTGGGAGAAAATGCCAATATAACACTAAATGCCTTTTTGGATTTCTCAGATCAAGACCTGCCTAAGGATGTATTGGATATGGATTTACTGCCAAGGGACCTGCTCGAGAAATTCTCATCCTCCCAACATGATTTTCTTCTAGACCCTGCAAGGCTTCCCAGTGATTTGATTCCTCATAGACTTCCACCCTCGACAGCAGACGGAGTATGAACGCCTGCCTTTCTCAAGCCCCATCCCATTATGACCATTATGGACTCTCCAGCAGAGGATGTGCTTTGTTTGGGTGATTCTTTGCCTTTTTTATGTCACAGAGGACACTACCTCTCAGTACTTAGACTGCCTTTTCCTACACCAGGAAAGCAGTACTTATGGGACTTAGAGCCTTGCAATGATCTAACTCACTGGTTTCAGCAGCACTGCCATTGGATAACATGTCCTGGGACTGTAATCCAGCTTCAGTACTTTCAGGTGTGCATACTGGGCCAGTCGATCAGCCTCACATTGTGCTGTTGTGCATTTCCCTGCCAGGAACTGTGTTACAATTTGCTTGAGGATAGTACTTTTACTCCAATGGACTTACCACAGGTTTCTGTCCCTGAAATTGCAGGCACACAGCCTGACATTTCTACTTTGCTGCACCCCCTGTTTCATTGTTTGATGACATTTCACTTCCGACTCTGTCAGTTCCTTCTAGGATGGTAATGGATTTATCGACACATCCTGCTGCTTCCCCACTACTGTCTCCACTGTGCAAGATACCTACTGCTTTTGGGGTTCCTCCCACCCTTCCACCTGCACCACACATTTCAACAACCATCAGGGACTCTTCCTTGGACGGGGTGATGGCTGGGGCTCATTTAGCCACCCCTCCACATCAGCCAGTGGTACCTGCAATGACCTCCAGACCTGGCTGGAGCCAGTTAAAGATCTTCAAAAGGTAGGTTGGATTATTGGTCCTGATGGCCATTCCTGGATCCCAGATCCACCTCTGTTGCCAACTTATCACATAGATACCTGTGGTGTCTCTTGCTCTGAGACACCCAAGGATCCGAACATTGCCAATCTGCTTCCCAGCAACATCCCTTGCTGTCAGATCATGTATCCATTGCTTCACCAACCAGGTCCCAGAGTACCTCTGTTCCTGCTGCCCTGGCAATCCTGGGGATTTTGGTTTCAGCCCCTCTGATGAGTGCCCCAGCTCAGCCTGGGACTTCTAGGATGCCGACAGATGCTCCATTTAAGCTGACTGGCCTTTTTGCATCACAACCTGCCCCAGCTACTAGGTGAAATGCAGATCATCTCAAATATACTGAAAAGATTATCTCCATCTGGACTGTTTCTTCCTGGTAGAAAATGTTTGGATGGATTCTCTGGAGTTTGTGCCTGCTGAAATATTTGCCATTATATGTGTCTCTAGCTCTATCTTTTATGATGTCAACTTTCAGCTCCATTCTTCAGTAGACAACTTTTGAACCAAGTATAATTTGTTGTGGTATTCGGAGCACTGCTTGCTTTTTCGGCCCATCACTCTTACTTGACCTACCTCTCACACAGTGACAGTGATGATCCATAATGAGGGGGTGGATGTTAGTAATGTTACCTACTGGCTGAAACAATGCTATGAGGTGCTGGGGAGCCCTGAGACTATTCTTGATAACACGGTATCTGGACTGGAGAATGGAAATACAAGATACAACTCCAAGCCACGGACGCTGGGCTTACTCATTGACCCAGTAGCCTTTTCCTTGGCAGTGACCATGGTGTCTGCTATTATTTGGGACAACTAAAGGCATCTTTTAAATGTGTCTCACTTTACCACCTCAGCAATGTGTGTGACCAGAGGATTTGCAGTCTCTGTCTGGAACATGGCCACATTGCCGTCTAGTGCACCAATCGGTTGAAATGTAATCTGTCACATCGAAGGTCATTCTTTCTGTGATTGCCCCAGGGTAGCTCATAACAAACCTTTGGGAACCCCACATGAAGACCAGATCAATCATGACATGGTATACTGTGTAAGTCAGTCTTCAGATCTTCCTCCTACTGCATCCTCTGAGGTCTTGATCATCACGCAGCCTCCCTCACAACAACCCTCATTGCAAGCCTCTTTGATTGCTCTTTCTATTACATCATTAGAGATGGATCCTACAGGCCCTGTTCAGTCAGGCTCACTTTCTGTGGCCACCCCAAGACTCTCGCTCTGCTGGTTTCTTTAGAACTTCCTGATGCTTCTTTTTTGCCTCCTCCTCCTTCTTTTGTGGATGTGCCTCACAGATGTTCACTTCAGAATGGATATCAGCATGCTAGTCCTCCAGCAGCCTCAGCTGGGTCTTGCTCCCTCCAGAACAGATTTGACCCCCCTCTCATCCCCCTCGAGGAACTGAGGAGATACTGATGTGAATATCAACTCAGATGCCTTTTCCATGATGTCTCTTGGACTTGCCGGGTTCTCCAGATACTGAAGACAACACCCAGACATGGTTGAAACATCAACAATGGAAAGGCAGTGCCTCTCCTGGATCTAAAGTAAAGTTTAAAAAGAAGTACACCCACCTTATCTCTGGAGTATGACCAGATGTTGGCATTGTTTTTTTCCTTCCTACATGAGGACTGCAACCCTGAATGTTAACAGCCTAAGGAGTCTTCATCATAGGAAGGTTATTCTCCAGGTACTTTGGAACTCTCATGCTAACTTGATTTTTTTTCAGGATACCAGATGACATTCCTTGGCTGACATTTCAATGACCCAGAGACTCTGGACTTCTGGTATTTCTTATTTTTCTACAGGCATGGACCTCTTCTCTGGAGTAACCATTTTGTGAACCATCTTTCTCCCATAGTCTCTAGGATCCTTGACTTGCAGCCCAGTAGAGACTTTCTGACTTGTTTGTAGTATTGATCAAATGGCATTCCATTTAATTTTTATTTATGCTCTTCAATCTAAATTTGAGAGAGTTACATTATCTAAGTTGCTGCAGCCTCACTAGTGCACTTCTAGGATTATTATTTTTTTGGAGGGGGGATTTTAATTGCTCTCTGCATCTCCATGATAGAGGTGCATGGACAAGTAAGTTGTTTTCTGATTCCTTATGCTTACAAGCCATTTGTAATGAGTCCCACATGGTTGATGCCTATAGTATGCTTCACCCTACAAATGACTCTGCACACCACAGGGCACAGTTTTCAACACTTACAGATTGATTTTCTGTCCAGTAAGTAATCCATTTTTCAGGCAGACACCTGTCCTGTGGAGTTCTCTGATCATTTTCTGTTGAGTTGCTTGTTTTCTGTAGCCTTTTCCCTTCAGCCTGGGAAGTCTGGCTGGAGGTTAAACAACACCATTCTGCCAGATCATTCCTTTCAACATAGGTTATGATCCCTTGTGTGGGCCCCCACCTCAGCCAGGATCTTTACCCTTATGTGACACTTTGGTTGGACCATACGAAGAGTGCCATTGCTGATTTGGCAAGGAATGTCTAGAATGAAGGACAGATCCACCTACCTCACCTATCTTAATTTGCATCATATGCCCAACAAGCTGCTTCAAATGCAGCTTGAGCGTAACACTCCCTACGTGCCTAAGTGCAGTTGGTTAAGGATTGAATGAAGGCCATTTAATATAACAGGGTGCAGTCACTGTCCTTTGAACAATCTTATGGTACCCAGAATAAACAGTTGATTGGGGATATTTTTTCAGAGTTGTTTTCGGAAGGTTAAGAAAAGTTACATGGATTCCTTAATGGAGTCCATTGAAACATAGAAACATAGAAACATAGAATTTGACGGCAGATAAGGACCGCTTGGCCCACCTAGTCTGCCCATTTTCCTACCTAACAGATAAGCTGCAGATCCTAGTTAACCAACAGCTTACTTCCTCCTACCCTACACTAGGACTGCCTTATGTCTGTCCCATGAATTCTTGAATTCCCCCACTGTTCTTGACTCCACAACCTTCTCAGGGAGGCTGTTCCATGCATCCACAACCCTCTCTGTGAAAAAATACTTCCTCACATTACCTCTGAGCCATCCCCCCTCTATCTTCAAATTGTGTCCACTTGTTCTTGCACATCTCTTTTTCTGAAAGATGCTACCCTCTTGGACTTTGTTGATTCCCTTGAGGTACTTGAAAGTTTCTATCATGTCCCTCTCCCTCCTTTCCTCAAGGGTATACATATTAAGCTCCTTTAGCCTTTCTTCATATGTCTTCTGGTGCAGACCCTGCACCATTTTGGTTGCCCTCCTCTGGACAGCCTCCACACTGTCTATGTCTTTGCGGAGATGGGGTCTCCAGAACTACACACAGTACTCCAGATGGGGTCTCTCCAACTGTCTGTACAGAGGGATAACAACTTCCTGTTTTCTGCTATTGATGCCTCTTCCTATGCATCCCAGTATCCCCCCAGCCTTACTTACTGCCTTCTCACATTGCTTGCCCACCTTTAGGTCATCTGATATATTTACTCCCAGGTCCCTTTCCATTTTTACTGTTGTCAGTATCTCACCCCCATTGTGTACTCTTCCCCTGGGTTTTTGTTTTCCAGGTGCATTACCTTGCACTTCTTTGCATTGAATCTGAGCTGCCATAGATTTGACCATTCCTCCAACCTTGCCAAGTCCTTCTCATCCTTTCCACTCCATCTTGTGTATCAACCCTGTTGCAGATCTTTGTGTCATCTGCAAAGAGCATCCTTTCCTTCCAGTTCCTCTGCAATGTCACTTATAAAGACATTAAAAGGACCGGTCCCAGTACTGAACCCTGCATTACCCCACTAGTAACCCTTCTTTCTTTACTGTGTACTCCATTTACTACTACCCTTTGCGTCCTGTTGTCTAGCCAATTTTTATCAGGCTACCACCTTGGGGCCCACTCCAAGGCTGGCTAACATGTATTAATCTTTTGTGTGGGACTGTATCAAATGCCTTGCTAAAATCTAGGTAGGCCATGTCCACAGCCCCTCCTGGTCTACTACTTTGGTCACCCAGTCAAAGAAATCTATTAGATTCGTCTGACTGACCTTCCCATCATGAATCCATGCTGCCTTGGGTCCTGTGCCCCACTGGCCTCTAGGTACTCAACAATTCTTTCCTTCAGAAGTGATTCCATCATTTTCCCTACCACTGAGGTCAAACTAACTGGTCTGTAGTTTCCTGCCTCTGTCCTGCTCCCACTTTTGTGAAGAGGAATCACATCTGCCCTCCTCCAGTCCTCAGGTACCACCCCATCCTCCCATGATTTGTTAAAGAGAGTAGTCAGCGGTGTCACTAGTTCTACCCTTAGTTCTTTTAAAATTCTTGGGTGAATCCCATCAGGCCACATTGCTTTGTCCACCTTCAATTTTATTACTTCTTTCAGAATCCTTTCTTCTGTAAATGGACTGGTATCGACCCCCATCTTCAGAATGTTTCTCTTGTTTGGTTTGGGTACCTTCCCCTCCTCTTCCTTTGTGAATACTGAGAAGAAATATTCATTCAGTATCCCTGCTTTTTCACTGTCCCCCTCTACCCACATTCCCTCCCCTTTATTAAGCCTCAGTATACCTCCTTTGGTCTTTCTTCGTTCCCTAATGTACCTATAAAAGGTCTTATCTCCCTTCTTAACAGAATTGGCTATCCTTTCCTCCGTTTGGGCCTTTGCTATTCTGACTGCCTTCCAGCTTCTTTCTGCTTTAACTGATAAAGTTCTCTGTCCTGCTCCTTCTGTGTTTCCTTATATTTCCTGAATGCTATCCTTTTCTCCTTAACCTTCCCTGCCACCTCTTTTGAGAACCATAGCGTTTTTTCCTTCATTGTGTTTATTGATTTGCTTTACACAAAGGCTTGTTGCCTCTGTGATGGCTGTTTTGATTACTCCCATTGTTTCTCACCCTCCTTCTTGCCTGTTTGCTAGTGCTTTTCTAAGGCACTCTCTAATTTTCCCAAAGTCAGCCCTCCTAAAGTCCAATACTCTTGCTTTTGTGTGGCTTGATTGTATGGCTGTGTTTATAAGTGAACCACACTGTTTGGTGGTCGCTTGTTCCCAGATGGCTACCACCTCTAAATCTGAGATTCTTTCTCCGTCCCATTTGACAGTACCAGGTCTAAGATTGCTCCTTCCCGAGTGGGTTCCAATACTAGCTGTCTGAGGCATGCCCCTGTAGGGCATCAAGAATGACCCTGCTCTTGGATGTGCCTGCAGCAAAGGTGCTCCAGTTAACATCTGGCATATTCAGGTCCCCCATCAACAATATCTCCACTTTTTCTGCCATTCTAAGGAAGCCTTCTATCATTTCCTTGTCCATTCCCTCCCCCTGAGATGGGGGTCTGTATACAACCCCATGCAGATTGTGGTGCCATTTCCTGTCTCCAGGGTGACCCAGAGTGCCTCATCTGCTCCTGTTTACCCTTTAGTTCTGTTGCTTTGATCCCTTCCTTTACATAGAGAGCTACTCCTCCTCCTCTTTTACCCTCCCTGTCCCTCCTGTAGATTGTGTATCCTGGTATATTGACATCCCAGTCATGGTTCTCTGTGTACCATGTTTCTGTGACTGCCACAATATCCAGGCAACCCTCTTCCATCAAGGCCACTAGTTCAGGGAGCTTGCTACACAGACTACAGGCATTGGTACTCATCACCCTCCACTTTTTGATAGCTTTACACCTTTTAGCCCCATTCCTGTCCTTACTGCCTTTGCCTTTTTTTACATTTACCTCTGTCCTGCTCCCTAATAACTTCTCTACCTTGGTGTTTACCTCACTAATTACCATGTTTTGTGAGGAGGCTGGGATTTCCCTGCTCCTTTTCAGTGCCTCCCCCCTTGGCTAGTTTAAATGCTTGCCAATGAAGCATCTAAACCTCTCACCTAGGATCCTGGTTCCCCCTTGGACAGATGCAGACCATTGCACCAGGATAGGTTTGCATCCCTCCAGGTGGCTCCCCAGTCCCCAGTGAAGCCAAAAGCCTGAGCTCCACACCAGTTTTCAACCACTCATTGAATTCCTTGGTGAGGAGTGCCCTAGCATCACCTGCTGCCATAGACAGGCAGCACCTCTGAGGAGGTTACACGTATGCTGCTTGTCTAAGGCCCTCCCCAACTCTACAAACTCCTCTTGCACTGCTCTGATCCCATTACTAGCCAGGTCATTTGTCCCCAGGTGGACAATGACATCAGCTCCCTCCCTCATGCAGCTCCTCCCATGATCCTGAGGATTCCTTCCTGTCCCTCCAAGCTGTGGCACCAGGGAGGCACCTTATCTCCCTCCCCTTCATCCCCATTTCTACCCCCTAATGATTGGGTCCCCCACCAGGAGTTGTTTCCTTCCCTGTGAGTTCCATGCCACCCTCCTGTGGGTCTCCTTTGTGAAGGTTCCCAGCATCCTCCTTGGTCTCCACTGCAGGTGCCTCCATGAGGAACCATTATCCACCAGAAGAGTGAATGAATTGTGGAGGTATAGCTGGAGGGATGCAACTCTGTTCCACCACCCTCTCCCTCCCTGAGCCCACCCTGGTCCAGCCTCTCCTCTTTCTTGGCAACCTCTGAGGTAGTGGCATTGGCCCTGGTGGTCCCTGGGTGGGAGATGAGGTTTCATGAATCCTAGCCAGGTCAGACTGGAGATGGGCAACCTCCTCTCTCAGACCAGAGAGGTGCCTGGAAATAGGGCAGCATCGCAGCCTCCAGAATGTCTCCCGGAACACTGTCACCCCACAGCCATTGCACTGCACCGCTGCTATCATGTCTTATTTTGTGTCCCCTCTCCTGTTTCTCTGTATGCTTACTCTCTCCTCTCCTTACAACTCTCACCCTTCCTGTTCTGGGACAGCAACTTCCTATCTTTTTAGTAGCCTCCTTCTTCCTTGCTCAATGTCAGACCACCAGCAGTCGGGGGGCGGAGAGTGAGCTACTTTTTTCCTTTAGGGTTGACAAAACCAATGTTTCTCTATGGTATGGAACACTTTCCCCACAAGGGAATGCTGCAGGTGGTTCACGGCTTCCTATGAGCTACAGTGGGAGCAAGTTTCCTGCTCACAGATTTGGTCTCACAGTTTCTGGATTCCTTGTACTTGACACAGGTGTCACCCTCAGATAATTTGTTTCTTACTCAACTGGTCACAGTCAAGGAAGTTCTGTCAACTATCCATTTTCTCCATTTAAAACTTCCCCAGGGATGGACAGTCTGACTTCTGAGCTTTACCAGCTGTTTCCATGCATTTTTGTCCCCATTCTTATCTTTGTTTTCTAATTCCATTCTGGCCTATCAGTCCTTGTCTGGCTCAATTATGGAAATAATTAAAATGTGTTTGTTTAAATCTGGTGATAGGAGGCTCCTTTCCAATTGGAGACATACAGTGGCTTCCTCCAGGATGAAACCCACTTTTAAAGCATCTGCAGTATGCTGCAGCAGACCTACTGAATAAAGCAATGCAATTTCAATGGCATTTAATCCCCTTTGTCATGCAGGAAACTGTGGCATTCACTTCATCACCATATTGTCACATTTTCCTGAATGACAATAGGGACCAATTGCCATTGAAATTACATTGCTTTATTCAGTAGATCTCTGCAGCATTCTGTAGAGTATTGCAAAATGTTGCAGAATTGGGTTCCATCCTGGGGAACGCCACTGTATATGCCTTGTAGTCATTTGTCCCTGATTTTTCCTGGGATCATACACCCTCTCCAGTCCTGTTCCATCCCTGGCCGTAAAATTCAGGATAATCTATTATTGATAAGAGATGTGATTACTTCCTGTCATTTTCACAAAGTGGGGCATTTCCATTTTGTCTTGGATCAGGCTAAAGCATTTGACATGGTACTTCATGACTATCTCTTTTTGTTTTTTCAGAAGTATGGCTTCTCTGACTCTTTTATAAATTGGGTACAACTTTTGTATTCTTGTTCTACAATTATTCCTACTATTAATGGATGGCAAGGACCCCATATGCAACTACATCAGAGAGTATGAAAAGGTTGTCCGTTCAGTCCCTTCTTTTATATACTGACCTTAGATCCTTTATTATGAGCTATCAGCACTGCTCCTCAAATCTTAAGCATTCCTTACCCCTCTGCCTCTCAGTCGTAAAATGTTTGGCTGATGCAGTTGATGTTTTATTTATCTAGGATATCCCCTCTGGTGAGAATGCCATCCAGCTGATTACTGAAATTACCTCGCTAACTGGATCTAGTATAAATTATTCCAAATGTTGGGTTCTTTCCATTGGGACAAATGAGGATATTCCTCCCACTATTGGACACATTGTTTTCACTTTGGAACCAATTAAGATTCTAGGCATTTTGTTTAATGGCTCTAATTTGCCAGACCTTAACTGGAATCAGGCCTTGGAGGTCAGGGCCGTCTGACTGGCACTTTGTAAATCTTGACAATTATCAAAAAAGAAATGGGTAGGTGTGGTTAAAAGTTTTTTGATCCCTATTTTTATGGCTACAGGGCAGAGCTCTGCAGAAGTTTTACCATCACATAGAAAAATGGACTTCAGTAGATTGCTAACAGACTTGTTATAATTGGACTTGTATGGCAAGCCCTCAGCTCGGCAGTCTGTTTACCACAGTTTTTTCTCTGTTAGTCAGTGTTTCCAAGTGAAGAATTAGGTTCACATTTCATTCAGATCAACACAGAATGAAGCTTTACTAGTTTCAACTTGTTAGCCATTCTCTTCATGCTTTCTTTATTACCTTTTATTAGACCAACAAGAGGAATCACAGCTTTCTTACAAGAGCTGCCTTTTAAGAAACCATAGCAATATTAGATAGACAAAAAACAACTTTTTTACATCAGTGTAACAGATCAGAGGAGCAATTAGTTAAGAAATACATGGAAAGAGATAAGGAAACATCCCTGAAATCCATAGGAGGGAATGGGTCAAGTGTCACAGAATGGAATTTTCTTGCAGAAAATTATTTGATGTGTATTCCCCTAAATTATCCACATTTAACTGTACCTAAATACAAAGTCATATAAAAACATGTATTGTGCATTGTTTTCTGTCTATGGGCAGCATTCTGTTATAGTTCTTTTTATGGAACTAATAACTTAGAGTATTAACGATATCATGGTTTGTGCACAGAACTCTAAGAATTGTTCTGACAGGTCAACAGCTCATACTTATCATTTTGTGTACAAACCGTGACATAATAAAAATTCCAAATTACTAGTTCCATGATGAGAATTGTTACAGAATGCTGCTCATAAAAACAACCCAATGAAAATAACATTTTTTGTATCACTTTTTATTCAGGCACAGTTAAATACGTATAATTTAGGGGAATGGATATTATTTCTGAGAATAAGAACTTTGTGAACAGGTACCAATTAGCATAGATTTCCTGCTCCCTTTAAAGAGCAATTCATTAGTAAGGATGTATTCTTTAAAGAATGAAGATTTAGGGCCCTTTGCTGCCTCTATAACCATTCAGTGTGCTATGACTTGTTTACTTACTTTTTCATCTTTTTATTTTTATTTTGCCAACTGCTAGTGAAAAAAGAATTCAATGGAATCCTTGCAATATGAAGTCAGAAACTGTTTCTGGCAAGGCTGGCAGTGTAATTCAAAGGGGAACTGCAAATCTGTTTTCAGATTTTATAGAGAAATAATACTGTCTACCACCAAAATATTGTATAATTAATAGAAATATGTGATTTTGATAATCTGTAATCTGTTGTTATAATTTAGCATGTGGCATTTTCTTCATAACCAGATTTTGCTTGGGAAGAAGAAAGTAGAGCTAATTATTGTTTTTTAAAAAAAATGTAAAGTACTACAGATGACCACAATAATGGAAACATATAAAACAAAGGGCAAAGCTTGTTACTGAAAGAATTATCTAGTTTGAAAAAGATAGAAAAATATATTTAGTTTCTCGTTAAAATACATGGGGTTCCTAACAAGCTGGCAGTTTCTGACATACAGTACCAGGATTCTGTTGAATTCTTTTTTACTAACAGTGTGAAAAGTAAAGTCAAAAACCTACTTGTTTCACTGCAATACACATGTTTTGTTACAAAAGCAGAAAATAATTAATAACACATCAAAATACAATAGATCAAATAATAATCTGTCTGTTTCTTAGAAGTAAACACCTGCTCTTTAAATGTCTTACTGAAAGTAACTTGGGGAGTATGTGTGTGTGTGTGTGTGTGTGTGTGTGTACTAAAAACAGCAGGTCTTCTGTATGAAATTGCAGTCTATGAACTTATCACCCGCCAATTAAAATCAAACCTCTAACACACATAGTTCAATAAATTAGATAGAACCATCATATATAGAGTATAACCATATTAAAAATATGTAAGACCAATATATGTCCATGTGTTGTACCTGAAACAAGAAAGAATCAAGAACACATACATGATATTAAAGTAAGGAAGACTTTCTTCTATACTGAGCTTACTCAGAAGTATTACTTGTAGTTTCCTTAATCGGACTCCTATGCCTTTTTGCATTTGAGCAAATGACTTTAGTGATGTCACTGTATTAGTTATGAACTGCTGTTCTTCCAAACTTCACATTGTAGCATATATCAGTGGAACTGTCATCCAATTGAACCAATAAATGTATATACGAGATAAAACATTGAAAGAAGACTGAAAAACCAGTGGCACAACATTTCTTTCAGGGCTGATCACTTCATCTTTGACCAGGTGACATGTCACCCAACTGTGTTCAAGTAGTTCTCTGTGCATCAATCCCCAGTGCATGCAGTCACTTACCTTTCACCAGCACTCAGTACACAAGCATGCTGAGTGCCATGTTACACCACAGTGTCCATGCAGTGCTCCTGAGCATCATTTGCCAGTGCAGGCAGTCCCTCTCACTTCACCAGCATGCAGCACACCACCATGATTTATGCCATGTTGCACCATTATGTTCAAGCTATGCTTTTGAGTATCAGTCCCCTGTGCAGGCAGTCCCTCACCTTTCACCAACACACAGCACACCCCCATGATGGGTGCCATGTCACCCTATTGTGTTCATGCAGTGCTTAAGAGCATTGCTCCCCAGTGCAGGCAGTGCCTCTCCTTTCACCAGCAGGCAGCACATCACCGTGATTGGTGCCTTGTCATTCCACTGTGTTCAAACTGTGCTTCAGAGTATCACTCCCCTCTTCAAGCAGTCCCTTACCTTTCACCAGGACATATTACAACACTGTCATGGGTGCCATGTCACCCCATTGCATTCATGCAATGCTTTAGAGCATCACTCTACAGTTGGCCCACTGGTGCAGCGGTAGCACTACCATTTCAGATGCTGGCAACCTGGGTTCATTAGTGAGCCCGAGTCATGAGAGGGCCAGCCAGGGGGAGAAGGATTGATCACTCAACAGGCCCTTCTCCTTCTCCAGGAGGGGTGGGCAGCTCTCCTCACTGCAATACTGCCACCACCTGGGTGACCATGGGTGGTACTAGTGCAGCTGGAGAGGTGGACAGTTAGCAAGGGGTGGGTGTTGGCCAAGGACTGGAGCGGAGGGAAGTCTCAACATGCCTCTGACTCATTGGTCCTCCCAATGTGCTGATGTCTGTAGGGGCAGGGACCAGAACAAGGAAAAATACCCCACATCTGGCCCAGATGAAGGACTCACACACCAGAAAAGTGACCGCAGAGGGTCTAGTGGGAGGGGACTCCAGGTGCATGCTCCCCTGAGTTTGGAGGAAGGTAAGGGGAGGCCTCCTCCGCTAGACCCAGTGGGTCATCTGGGCCATGAGATATGATGGAATGGGACACTAACAGAGCAATCCATGGTCCTCATGGCATAGCCTGGGAGGTGCATTGGGAGCCCCGAGAGAGAGGGGCTGGATATTGTGACAGAGAGAGGCTGAAAAAATAGAAAGTTAAAAAAAAAAAAGTGCATCAGTTCACAGTGTAGGCAGTCCTTCAAGTTTCACCAACATGCATTATGCAGCTCTTATGGTTGCCATGTCACTCCTCTGTATTCCTGTATTGCTTCTGAGCATTGCTCCCCAGTATAGGCAGTCACTTCATTTTGCCAGCACATAGTATGCAACAGGGATGGGTGCCATGATGCCCCACAGTGTTCATGCAGTGCTGTTCAGCATCACTCCTCAGTGCGGCCAATCCCTACACATTGATCAGTCAGCACAACACCACTATGATGGGTGCCATGTCACCCAACATTGTTCATGCAGTGCTTCTGAGCATCACTCCACAGAGCAGGCACTACCTCACACTTCACCAGCACACAGTACACTACCTTGACTGGTGCTATGTTGCCCCACTTGTTCAAGCTGTGCTTCTGGGCATTATTCCACAGTACAGGCAATCCCTCACCTTTCACCGACACGAAGTACACCACCTTCATGTGTGCCATGTCACCCCATTGTTTTCATGATGTACTCTGACATTACTCCCTTTTGCAGGCATTCCCTCATCATTCACCAGTAAGCAGTACACCACCATGATGTGTGCCTTGTCACACCAGAGTGTTCATACAGTGCTTATGAGGATCATTACGCAGTGCAGGCGATCTCTTACCATTCACCAGCACACAGAATGCAACTGTAATTAGTGCCATGTCACTCCACTGTGTTCATGCAGTGGTTCTGAACATTGTTCCTTAGTGCGGGGAACCCCCTACCCGTTCACCAGCATGCATTATACCTCTGTGATAGGTGCCATGGTGCCCCCTGTGTTTTTTCATTGCTTCTCATCATGGCTCCTCCCTTCAAGCAGGTCCTTACTTTTTCCATATAGTGCTTTTGAGCATCACTCCACAGTGCAGGCAGTACCTCATATTTCGTCACCACACAGTACACCTCCTTGATGGGTATCATGTTGCCCACCTGTGTTCATGCATTGCTTCTCAGCATCGCTCCTCCATGCATGCAGTCCCTTACCATTCACCAGCATGTAGTATACAATCATGATGAGTGACATGTCACCCCACTGGTCCATGTGACAAAGATGTTTATCTCCTTCAACACCCTGACTTGCCCCCATCTGGGACAGTTTTCCCAACCATGTCATCCATCTTCTCTGTGACTTACCTTTTCTGGTGGTACTGTCACAGGACCTTGGATCAGAGATGCCTAGTTATTGGTGTGGGGCCTGTTTCAGGGCAGACCATCACTGTTCTACAATAGGAGGGATTTTCTTCCTATTTTCTCCCCTATTTGGCCCAAACATGTGTGTACTCGGTGTCCATGGAGACACCTTAAGCATCCAAGTGTGGGGTCACTTATTAAGCTGTCCCATGGTGTTGCCACCTAGATTCCTTACCCTATCCTACAGAAGTGCAGTCTCCCTCCTACGCCAGCCCTTAAGTGACCCAGGTATGTTCTTGAACTGGGGTTACTGGCATGACATTCAGTGGCTAAAAGCGATTCAGTCAGTGGCTACAAGCTTGAAACAGAAATATGCAGACAAACCTAGAACTGGAAACGAGAACTAAACAGAGTAATGGCCCAATATTAAAAGGTATGAGGCTACCCTTTGCGAAGTCTCTTTCCTTAGTGCAAATCAGCACAGTACACTAAATTTGTTATACTCAAACATGTTTTGAGTCGAGTGCCAAAAGCATGTCTGAATATAGCCCCCCCCCCAAAGCAAAAATGACTCCCTAAAATGTGCAATCAGCACAATTCTTATTCCTCTACTGGCCAAAGTGACGTATAGTATCTGGTCACTGAAATCATAGAGGCTGTGATGGAGTCAACTCATTTTGGGCATCCCCAAACTTTTAGTGTTACAATAGGTAAAATCAGGACCTCACTGAGAATGAGATACTGCATGTTATCTGACCTATCCTGGGTAACTACATTGTAAAAATGTATAACAACAGGACCCCAGTAAAAATTAGATTCTGCATTTTACCTGTGCTAACTCTTCTAAATACACTAGAAAAATGTATAAAAGCAGGACCCCACTGAAAATGAAATATTTTAGCTGCTCTATCCTACTAATGATACTCACACCCTATGTGTGTGTGAACAACTGTTGTAACAGGTGTGTGTGTGTGTGTGTGTGTGTGTGTTTACTACAAACAGCAGGTCCGTTGTATGAAACTAAAGTCTATAAACTCATCATCCACCAATTAAAATCAAATCTTTAGCACACATAGTTCAATAAATTAGATAGAACCATCTTATAAATAAGCATATTATAAGTATGTAAGAACAATATCTGTCCTTGTGTTGTACCTGAAACAAGAAGGAAGCAGGTGCACAGAAATGATATTAAAATGAAGAAGACTGAAAAAACAGTGGGAACAACATTTCTCTCAAATTGATCACTCCATGTTTGACCAGGTGCCATGTCGCCCAACTGTATTCAAGCAGTGCTTCTGAGCATCGCTCCCCAGAACAGGCAGTCCCTTTCCTTTCACTAGCATGCAGTACGCAACAGGGATAGATGCCATGGTGCCCCACTGTGTTCATGCAATGCTTCTGGGCATCACTCCTAAATGTAAGCAGTCCCTGACCTTTCAGCAGCACACAGTACACAAGCATGCTGGGTGCCATGTTGTACAACTGTGTCCGTGCAGTGCTTCTGAGCATTGCTCCAAAGTGCAGGCAGTCCCTCATCTTTCACCAGCACACAGTACACCACAATGATGTGTGCCTTGTCACACCAGAGTGTTCATACAGTACTTCTGAGTATCGCTTCCGAGTGCAGGCAATCCCTCACCTTTCACCAGCATGCAGCACACCACCTTGATGGGTGCCATGTCACCCCACTGTGTTCCACTGTTCAGGAAATCCCTCACCTTTTGCCAGCACACAGTACACCACCGTGATGCGTGCCATATCATCGCTCTGTGTTTATGCAGTGCTTTTGATATTATTCCCTTAGGCAGACATTCCCTCATATTTCTACCAGCAAGCAGTACACCACTGTGATGTGTGCTTTGTCACACCAGAGTGTTCATACAGTGCCTCCTAGCATCATTGCACAGTGCAGGCAATCCCTCACCATTCACCAGCATGCAGAAGACAACCATAATTGGTGCCATGTTGCTCCACTGTGCTCATGCAATGTGTCTGAGCATTCCACCTCCATGCAAGCAGTTCCTTACTTTGTTCATACAGTGCTTCTGAGCATCACTCCACAGTGCAGGCAGTACCTCACATTTACCAGCACGCAATGCACCACCGTGATGGGTGCTGTATCACCCCACTCTGTTCATACAGTACTTATGAGCATCACTCCACAGTGCAGGCAGTTCTTACCATTCACCAGCACACAGCACACAACTGTGATGAATGGCATGTTGCCCCCACTGTGTTCATGGGACAAAGCTGTTTATCTCCTTCAGCACCCTGACTTGATGCCATCTGGGCCAGTTTTCCCAGTCACATCTCCCACCTTCTCTGGGACTAGGGTTGCCACCTGTCAGTTTTTTTACCTGGTGATCAGGTTTTCAGGGTCCCTATCAGGTAATCCGGTTTTGTTCTGTGCTGGTCAGGTTTTTGAGCCATTTTGAGTGCTCACATACTTTTGAAACAAATGTTGTCATATCACTCATTGTTTCAGCTACATGTCCAGGTTACAAACAAGTTCTGTTGTCAGTGTAGCCTTTTGTTTGTGAATGCAGTCACCCTGGGAGGTGTAAAGTTATGGCAATTAACACCATTAGCATTTACTTACTCTAATCTTTCCACTGCATCTTAAAGTGGCATAAGAGCAAAGCTGCCCCCACCTTTTGTAACAGGAACAGAGTCAGTTGTCCTCCACTTTCATTTGCTGGTAAACATTTTTATCTCTAACAGAATTTAGGCATTTTTAAATGTTTTAAATAATTTTTCCCACAAGAAAAAAGTATGATCACTTCTTTGGCTTTCAAATAGCACTGTGGACAAGAACAGGAAATGGAGGCAGAAAAATATATAAACTATGTATACTGTTGTATGCTATTTACAGTATTTCCCTTGTCTTCCCCCAAGATCATATCTGTAAATTAGATTTCTTTTATCTCTGTATGTTTATCTGGTTAACCAATGTCAAATAAATAAATAGATAAATAAATAATTAGGAAGAACCTAGGAAAGTAACTTTAAGAGGCGCACAGTACAGTATCTTAACATTTTTATATCACTGCTGCTTTAAGTGTTGTCTTTTATTGGAGGAACAGTGCATGATGAATCATGAAAAGGGGTGTGGCTAGGGGCTGAGCTTAGGGTCCAGTTTTTGCCTCATCCAAAGGTGGCAACCCTATCTGGGACTTACCTTTTCTGGTGATCCTTTCACAGGACCTTGGATGAGAGGTGCCTAGTCATCAGTGTGGAGCCTGCTACAAGGCAGACCATCACTGTTCTAGTCAGAGGGATTTTTTTTCCTATTTTCTCCCCTATTGGGCCCAGACATGTGTGTACTTGGCCTCCATGGAGACACCTTAGTCATCCAGGTGTGGAGTCCTTTCCCATGCTGTCCCATAGTGCTGCCACCTAGAATCCTCGCCCTGTCCTACAGATGTTCATTCACCCTCCCAGGCCACTCCCCAAGTGACCCAGGTCTGTTATTAAACCCAGGTTGCTGGCATGGCAGTCAGTGGCTAAAAGCAATTCAGTCAGTGGCTAAAAGCTTGAAACAGAAATAGGTAGACAAACCCAGAATTGGAAACCAGAACTACACAGATTAATGGCCCCATATTAAAAGGTATTAGGCTGCCCATTGCAAAGTCTTTTTCCTTAGTGCAAATTAGCACAATTCATTAAATTTGCTATACTCAGACATATTTGGAGCAAAATGCGAGTGCCCCAAGCATATTTGAATATAGCCCCCCAAAGCAAAAATGAGGCACTAAAAGATGCACTCAGCACAGTTCACATCCCCCTGCTGGCCAATTAGTGTACATTAGCACTGTTCACTAAATTTGCTATACTCAAACATATTTGGAGCAAGCTACAAGTGCCCCAAGCATGTTTGAATATAGCCACCCAAGCAGAAATGAGGCGCTAAAATGTGCACTCAGCACAATTCACATCGCCCTGCTGGCCAAAAAGAATCACAGTATCTGGTCACTGAAAACACACAGGCTGTGATGGAGTCAACTCATTTAGGGCATCCCAGACCTGTTAGTGTTACAATAGGTACAATCAGGACCACACTGAAAATGAGATTCTGCATGTTAACTGACCTATCCTGGGTATCTACGTCATAAAAATGTATAAAAGCAGGACCCCAGTAAAAGTTAGATTCTGCATTTTACCTGTGCTAACTCTACTAAATACACTGGAAAAATGTATAAAAGCAGGAACCCAGCAAAAATTAGATTCTGCATTTTACCTGTACTAACTCTATGAAATACAATGGAAAAATGTGTAAAAGCAGGACCCCACTGAAAATGAAATATTGTAGCTGCTCTATCCTAATGACATTCATGCCTATGTGTGTGCATAGCTGTTGTAATAGCTATGTGTGTACACGTGTGTGTGTGTGTGTGTGTGTGTGTGTGTGTGTGTATATAGTGTGCATTTTAAAGGGGGGGTGTATGTCCAGAACCAAAAACACTTTTCACTGCATCACCTTGATGTTTATGATCTTGTTTTCTTTCTACTATTGTGGTGTAAATGTGGGACTTTTACATTATTTATTTATGACAGTATGTATGTACAGTATTTATTTCAAAAGTTTCACGGGAAAGACATATAAGCTGCAAAAAGCTAATTCCCAGATGCATGTGTGGGGTGGGGGGGGGGTTGTGAGAGGTGCAGGAACAACATAGAACAATACCTTACACAATAAAACATTGTGCAGAAACATAAAATAATCAGTTCAATATGAACTTTGACGAGGTTCATCAGACAGGTTAAATTATAGGCAAAATGTTTACAAGGAAACAGCAGGGAATCTGTCCCATGGGAACAAGCAATTGTACTTCTTAACAGAGAGGGTGCCATGAGATAGGGAGCTGAAGGAAGGAGCACAAATGGGGAGGGGAAGAAGGGAAAATGCAGTCAAGTGAGGGAGGAAGAAGAGATGGAGAAGGGTTGGTGAGGTGTGTGAAGGACAAAGAAGGAGGAAAAAAAACGGAAGATGGTAAATTGAGGCCCGTTGAAGGGGTATGACTAAAGGGCACCCTCAGGAGGAAGCAGTGTGGGCATGGAGAAAGAAGGAATAGGGTAAACTGAGAAGTGGGGAAGGACTGTGACTCAAGGATAGGCACAGGAGGTAACGGTGTGGTCATGAAGCAGAGAGGAGAGAGAGAGAGAGAGAGAGAAAGAGAGCGTTTGGAAGAGATGGAATGAATGGTTGGGGGAGAGAGTTTTAAAGTTTAGGAAAGCGGAAAGAGAAGGCAGCCTGAACAGCAAAAGATTTTACATCACAGTAATACAACTAAGCCACAATTTAATTCTATATCTTCTCTTGCATCAGTCATTCCCCTAGTTTTTATTTTGATAAGTTGCTAACTATTTTTGTTCTTTGGTCAGTTCCACAACTTATTTTTGTCAATTTTTTCTTAAGACATAAGTGTCCTCTTTATCTTTGTTGCATTTATTCAATATCTATGATTTTATATTCTGTATTTTTGTATCTATTATCTTTTCCCATTCCCCAGAACACAGCTGTTACTAGCTCAGTATGTCTTTCTTTGAAAAACCTTTGACATAAATAAATCTTTTATCACATTAATGCATTAGCAGCCATTGTGGCTCTGACCAGAGTTTGTTCTCTATGCTAGCACTGGTTTTCTCCTTCCATCTTCATTTTGATATGCATTTATATAGCCTGTTTTTTAACTTGATATGTGGGAACCCCATCGGGCTGTGACCACAGCCATGATCGAATCATCCAGCAAGCACCCCATGGCCCTTGGGAGCCCCACAAGGACAGCAACAGGCCTCCGGTAGCCCCATCGGGCTGTGACTGCAGCTACGGTCAGATCATTCAGCAAGCACCCCATGGCACTTGGGAGCCCCGCAAGGACAGCAACAGGAATAGTGAGCAGTGCTCCAGCACCGGTTCCCTTGGGGAGTTTTCTGGACATACCAATTGGACTTCAAATTTCAGCACCACTCTGGGATCAGCGCTCATTGGCTACCCTATCAAGCAGCATTCCCTGATTGGCCAACTCTTTTGCCCAGGATTTTAGATGCTAATCTGCTTCTCCCTTACTGTTTTGATTGTGCTTGTTGTTTTAAAACTCTGTATAGGATATTATTTGCTCAGGTGGCAGTGCTCCCTGCTTAGACTGCTGTTTCCATTTAGGAGTGAGGTCTGGACAGCACTGTAAGCTGCCTGAATTTGTGCTGGCATCCCCTGCAATGAAGTATCCCATGGCTGCAGCTACCTTTAGTCCCCTTATTCCCGGGAAGCGGTGGTCCCTGCTCGGACCCTTTGCCATCAGTACAGCTATAATTAGTAAGTTGCTTCTGTGACTGTTTGGCCACATGTTTAAATTCCTTGACAAGCTTGCCATTTTTCTGCTTGGGGTTAAAAGAAAAAATATAAAAAAGGCCAGCTCTGCAGACCCTGTCCATCCCCAAGGTGACTTGCTTTTCTTCCCTTTTGTTTTACAAACCAAGGCTCGCAGACTGAGCTGGCACCTTAATGCTGTCTGAACCCACCCCCCGATCTAACAGCACAATTAAGTGCTCAGCTCTTTTGTGCCCCTTTGACTCGCCTTTTGTTTGAACTGCCCTCTTCTCCTGGGCTTTATTTAACTCTGTGTCTGCTTTCTCTTCAGGCCTCCAGTAGCCCCATCGGGCTGTGACCGCAGCCACAGTCAGATCATCCAGCATGCACCCCACGGCACTTGGGAGCCCCACAAGGACAGCAACAGGTATGGTGAGCAGCGCCCAGCACCAGTTCCCTCGGGAGATTTTTTCCGCCCCCACCCCTCCCAGGCCACATAAACGCCTCTTCTCCCCTCCCATCTTACTAAATCCCTCCTCATTGGCTCTCTCAATATTGCTAAATCCCTACTCATTGGCGCTCTCTCCATCTTGCTAATCTCTCCTCCT
This sequence comes from Neoceratodus forsteri, assembly GCA_016271365.2. Classification (NCBI taxonomy): domain Eukaryota; kingdom Metazoa; phylum Chordata; order Ceratodontiformes; family Ceratodontidae; genus Neoceratodus; species Neoceratodus forsteri. Next base: position 482,482,853 of record CM028137.1, on the reverse strand, counting down.
TGGCCTACTACCAAGTCTACCTATATCTTTACTCCTCCTACTCTCTTTGCTATTTCTCCCTATGTTTTGATTTTAGTGTACTGTTTTTTGCCACTTTATAAATCCCTGCCTTATAGGCAATCAAGCCACTATCACCTCATTTGTCGACTGCCCAATACACCCTGGCCATGGACACAGGCATGCTACTATGGAGAGTGTGGGTGTTCTTTTGCCTGTCTCTGCTGTTGCACTTTCACCCCTTCTATCCTCACTCCTCATCAGACATGCTACCATCTGTGATATGGGATCCCAACCTTATGCCTCCCCAGGTTGATGTCTTAAAATGATTCGAATATCTCTTACACATCCTCAATACTCCATATCTGCTACTGGACCCCTACTCACCATGGCAAACTGGTAACTCAGATGTGCCCCCATTAAAGATTTTTACTATGTCTCCCCACCTCGCTCACCCCACATTGTTCCACACTGGTAAGATCCTGTTCTATATAACATTAACACAACTTGGTACCAGCCTCAAGGACCCTCCCTCTCACAATCATATCCCCTGCAAATGAAGACAGACTAAGCTCATAAAAGTGCTCTCAGAAACAATTAAGAAGATCCTGCTTCTCTTACTGGCTGTGCTCTGGTAACGTTGAACTTAACCCTGGCCCTCCAGCAACCGTTGAATCACCTGCAGACTTACCTAATCTCAAAGAGTTAAGCTTTCCTGCACATTAATGCATGCAGCTTGTTAAAAGAAATCACACCTATCCAGGCCTGGATTTGCCACACTACCCCAGATATCCCGGTCATCACTGAGTCTTGGCTTTGCCCAGCAACTAGCAACAATGAAATAAATCTCCCTTCTTATTCATTGTTCCGTACTGATAGACGGACCAGAGGTGGAGGGGTGGGTACTTATGTTAAGGACAAATTCTGAGTCTCCATATTAGACTCAACCTCAATTCCACATGAGTTTGAAAGTCTCTCCCTGCTGGTCGAGATTGCACCTGGTGTATCACTTTGTGTGCTAGGTTGTTATAGGCCCCCGTCTGCTGGTTTGCAGCTGCTGAACCATCTAAGCACTATCCTAGAACAAGCATCAACTGAGACTATACTACTTGGCGACCTCAACCTAGACTGGCTATCTAGCACATCTTTTCCACTAAAATAACTCTGTGACTCACTTGGACTGTCCCAACTCATCAAAGAAATAACACACCCAAATAAAACCAACCCTGCTAACAGCACCCTGTTAGACATTATCCTCGTGAGCAAACCCCATTTATTCACCCATGCTGGTGTTTTCTTCTCAGACATCAGCGATCACTGCTTTATTGCCTGTGTAAGGTCCAACCGCACTGCCTCCTCAGGAGCCAAATTCTCAACTACTAGGTGCTTATGCAACTTCAACCCCTATGCATTCATCTCCGAGTTAACACATTCTGTACACAGGTCAGACTTTTATCTAGCAAAGTCTGTGACTACTGCTTACAATATCCTCCAAGACATTATCCTAGCCGCTCTCAATAAACAGGCACCATTAACAAAAACGTGGACCAGGAAAAATACCTGTCCTTAATTCTCTACCGAACTGAAGGACGCCTTGCATAATAGAGACCTACTGTAGAAGAAGGCCCACAAGACAAAGACTGGGAACAACTGGAATCTATTCAGGAGGGCAAGAAACCAGTGTAACAAACTGGTAAGAGAAGCAAAGGCAAGTTTCTATCACTCCCAATTGAATCTTTCATCCAACTGCTCCTCCAAATTCTGGAATCTAATCAAGAATATTGAAGGCCACCCCACCCATGCCTAATTGCCAACAAATATCTCGATTGGCACCACTACACTCACCGATAAATCTTCAATCCTTGACTCTTTCAACAACCATTTTGCCACCGCTGGGTTAGCATTCGATACCTCCCCCGTTAGCACACTTCACACCCAGCTTGGACCCAATGATCAAGGATCCCCACCCCAAAATCCATCTTTCTTCTTTCAATCTACAACTTTGAAGGAAGTCAAAGATCTCTTACTCCAGTTGGATCATAGAAAAAGTGCAGGAGCTGATCAAATTGGTCCTTATTTCCTAAAGCTGGGCTATCGTGCCCTGGCAATGCCCATTACTCACCTGTTTAACCTGTCCCTCTCTCAAGGTGACCTCCCTTCTATCTGGAAAAATGCCCATGTTATCCCACTGTTCAAATCTGGAGATCCCAGTGACTTGAACAATTACAGGCCAATCTCCCTTCTACCAACCTTGTCTAAGATGCTGGAAAAAGTTGTGAACACCCAGCTTAAGAACTATCTGGAATCAGCAAAACTGCTAAATCCACTACAGTCAGGCTTCAGATCACAGCACAGCACAATATTGGCTCTAGCCAAAGTGACCAATGACTGGCAGATTGAGTTGGACAACAAGAACTTTGTGGAGCTGTATTCTTGGACCTAAGCAAGCCATTTGATACTGTCGATCAAGGCCTGCTCCTCACGTCCCTTTGGCAAATTGGCCTAGACACAATATCTACCAGATGGTTTGAGAATTACCTCATAGGCCAATCACAGCAGGTAAAAGCAGAAGGTGAAGTCTCTCCCTTAAAACCTCTCCTGAGAGGAGTACCTCAAGGTTCCATCCTGGGACCCCTGTTATTCGCAATCTACATTAACAGGATAGACGGCACCATAAAAAATGCCCAAATACACCTCTTTGCAGACGATACAGTGCTTTATGTCAGCGGACCCTCCCCAGACATTACGTACTCAGTCCTCTGGGATGAATTTAATCTTCTACAATGTCAGCTCATAAATCAGAAGTTACTATTGAATGCCAAGAAAACAAAAGCAATGTTCTTCTCACCTTTTCCCAACCTACCTAACCCAGCCTCAGCTGGGACTCTCCCCCTTTTCACTACCATACTTGGTGAGCAGCTAGAGTATGTGACCAGATTTAAATATCTGGGGGTATGGCTCAACAACAGGCTCTCCTTCCAGGTTCATATTGAGGAGCTGAGGGGCCTTTTTTTCATGATAAAAGACCTCCTCCCCAGGGAAGCCAAGAAGAGGCTAGTTCAGACTACATTTCTTTCTCTGCTAGACTATGCTGACTTCCTGTACAACCAAGAGCCTGCCGGAGCACTCTCTAAACTTGACACACTTTATCACAGAGCCCTAAGGTTCATAATGGGCCTTCCCTATTCCACCTACCACTGTTTGTTGTACACGGCTGTAGGGTGGTCCTCTCTCAACTTCAGGTGACAACAAAATGCCATCATCTGGACATATAAAGTCATCCTAAATAAACTCCCAAACTACATTTCTGATTGCTTACCATTTTGCACTATCAGTAAGTATGCTTTGAGAAGTGCATCCTATATCTCCTTGAAGGTGCGTAAGGCCAGTACTCACTTTGGCTACGCAGCCATTAGCCATGTGCTGCCATCAATGTGGAATAAACTGCAAAAATCTCTAAAGCTAAACTATGTCGTCAGCTTTGGAATGTTCAAAACACTACTCCAGTCATGTCACTGAACCCTGTGTCTGCCACTCCTGATCATGTACCCCATTGTTTCTGGAAAAATTTCCAACTCACTGCAACCTTCCCTAATAATTGGTCCAGCCACAGCCTGGCCCTCTCTCTTTCTCTCTATCTCACACCACCTTTTCCCCTTCCTTGCTTCTCTCCTCCTCCTCTTTCCTCCACCGACCTGCTCTGGCACTGCACTGGCTTTGCTTGTGCCCTGCCCTCCATCTTCTTCCTACTAGAAGACCTCATAACACAATCTGCAATGTGCACCCTACTCATAAACGCTGCCCCTTTCCCCTTCCTCCCCTGCTCCCCCACCCCTTCCCTCCTATACCCCTTGTGAGCCTTCTACGTGACCCTGTGGCTCCAGTCAGCTCACCTCCCCCTTACGACCCATACTTTTGCACCTTAGTTGCGGAAGCCATCTGCATTACTGACTGTATGGACAGTTGTTTGGCTGTTCACTTATTCTATCAACTCCTGCTCTCATCCCTGCTTTCTTGCTAGTATATTGTAATGATGTGTAGCTCTTTGTTTCCCCTTGTGTCTCAACATTAGTGCACTCTGCTTGACCCGACACATGTTCATTTAACTTGTATTGCATATTATTATCTCTGTTTATCTCCACACGGTTTATGCTATTGTATTGTAATTATTGTGTATTATACCATATTCTGTATTAGTTACATCCAGGTCCACCTCGAGAATGAGCCTTGCTCAATGGTGACTGCCTGGTTAAATAAAGATTCTGATTGATTGATTGATTGAGTAAACTAAGCTGCCAACAGAATTATAACATATAGGAATTTTGAACTGATATATCAGTCCATGGCCCTGCAAGGGTTAACCCTATTAAAAGAGTTGTTATTTATCTGCCAAATGCAGGTGGGGGTATAAATATGGTGTACTCTGTAGTTTTTTTATCATAGTATTTATTTTCATTAAAATATTGGCCCCCATGCACAATGTGGTGGAAGGTACATGTCACAGGCATGTACCCCACCCGTGGAGCTCTGCACCTTTGGACAGGTGCACACCTCTTGGCATTCACAACCATCAGCCATCTGTCCATGGCCCTGCCCCCCTTGTGCACAGGTTCAGATGGGGTGGATGGGGTGCAGCTGTGGACCTGGGTGGAAATCCTACAGAGGCCTGTCCATGGTCCCTTACTGGATCCCTTACACAGCAGGGCATGCATTGGCTGCACTACCCTGTGGATGTCGGATGGCCAGTGGCCATGGAGGACCGGGGCACTGGTGGCATGGTACAGGTATAGGGATGGGGGGACAATGGTGCCATGGGTGTGGGATGTCCACTGACCACCAATGATCAGAAGGGCAGGCTGAGATGGATCAGGGGCCATGGGTGTGGGGGGGGGGGCAGACCAGGTGTACTATACTATGCGGGGTCTGTTCCTGTGTAACACCTGGAGGGGGCAGTCATGCGGGACAGGAGTGGGGATGTTGCTGTTCCCGTGGGTGTCCCGCAGGCTGCCTGGGCCCAGCCAGGAACTGTCTCCATGCTGGTGCATATGAGCATTAAGGCAGAGTCCCCCCTGCTCTAACCTGCACTGTCCTCCACACCCCTCCAGACAGCACTACATGCTGTAGTGACTGTGGTGTAATGCGATCATGCCCCCCTACCTGCCTCTGGCACATTGCTGCCCTCACAGCCAGGGGATCAGGTGCATAGGGCCTGTGTGCCCTAGTTAGTGCACCCTGTGTGGGGGCGAAATGGTACTGAGTGCCTACGTGCCACAGATATGTAGCGTATAGCCACTCCACACAATTGTGCATAGGCCCTATTGTTCCCTGGGTTTACAGACCCCCTTCCTTTTGGAAAGAGTGAGCATTGGATTGGATGATGTCCCTCCAAGTGGAATGGCATAGACAGACTCCTTTTTCCAGGTGGGTTAGCTGTTTCCACACATTTTTTGTCCTTTTCTTTTATTTTTATTAAAATACATCATTTATCTTGGGATTTAATTTGCATGCATCATAGGAAAGCCTTTTATAATCCATTGATTCCACTGATGTGGAAACCACGCGTGGGAAGACCTCACTCCTTAAACATCAAGCTTTGGCATATCTGAATGATACATTCCTTCTGCCTCAGTATTGGGATACTGCATGGCTTTGTTGCTATGGCAAGCTCCATGTTAAAGGCAATGCCAAACATAAATGCATCACTGAGTGATATTGTCAAGGGACTGTTGCCAAGATACCTTAGAATCCATTCACCATCTCTATTTTGATTGCCCGTATATTCTTCCCTTTTGGTCTTTCTTGGAGCTTTCTGTGCTAACCCTTTTTGGCATTCCCCTTACCTATAATGTGCTTATTTATGGATCAGTCATGGGACTGTCCTCCAAACATGACCCTTTCATGTTGTTGCTTATTATTTCCTGCCTCAAAGTGATGATTTAGAGGGTTCATTGTAAATTTGTTCTTCAACAACAGTCACTGAATCATTCTACACTGTTGTGAATGGTGGAATCTGACCTTCACCGGCTGTGTGCCGCAGAGCATACTAAACTCCCCTCAATGGTGTGGCTTTGCCACTGGACATATTGTCTGTGGACACTTTTGTGACTATTCACCTTGCTCCTGATTGTCACTCGGAGTTCCATTTTTTTTATCCAATCACAGATCTAGTTTTTTTCCAATCCATTTGTTTCCTACGTTTGTGTTTTGTCAGTACTAAGTCCTTGCTACTTGATTTATTTTTTTTCCTTTCAGTACACCCTTCCCATTCTCTTAGTTTATCCCTTTGCATGAGGTAATGCAACAGTTTTGTTTTCTTTTTGTTTTTCCTGTTTCGTTACGACTTGTCTGATATGTGCTATTATTAATTAATTTTTATTCAATACACAATTCCCCTACCCTTTTGGAGAAGTGCCATGGGATCTTTTAATGTCCACCTGAACAACCACCAAAACAGGCAGACATGGCCTTTGTTTAATTTCTCATCCGAAGGACCATACACCACATCAGTACAGCATCCCCTTAGTACTGCACTCAGGTACCAGCGTTTATAATAATAATAATAATAATAATAATAAAACTTTACTATTAAGGCACTTTTCCAAAACCAAGGCACCAAACAAATTTAAAAACAAACATATTGCACCATTTACAGCAGCTTGATTAAAACCCGGTCATCTAAACAAACTTATGAATAAAATCATAAAATCATAACACCACTCAGTCACCAAATGCTTGCTGCCAAAGATGAGTTTTTAAAGCATTTTTTTTCAAGAAGTGCCATGGGATCTTTTAATGTCCACCTGAACAACAACCAGACCAAGTAGACAGATATGATCCCAGTCCTGGTTTGGGACTAGAACCCATGACCTTCTGGCCCAGAGGCAGATGTGCTACCAACTGAGCACACTGACACTTAGCCTATACTATAAGCCTGTACACAGTAAGCCTATACAACTTTTTTCCAGTCAGATTCCAGGATCTGCATAGAGTGGTTTTGGAATAACTGCAATACCCATGGTATTGTAACTATTCTGACAGTGTCAATTTGGCACACTAGGCCTAGTGGTAGGGTATTCTATCTGAGGAAGTCTTCCACCATTTGGCAGGTAGTAGGGGAGTAACTGGCCTCATACTGGTCTGAGATATTTCTTGCTTGGGCTATCCTCAGATATGCCATAATAGAAAAGTACCATTTGATGGGTATTTTCCATTGACTACTGGGGGGGGGGACAGTTTTTAGGCCAGTGCCTCTGTCTTCATGGTAATAATTTTAGACCCTAACATTACTCTAAAGTTCTCCAAGATTTCAAATATTGTGCAGAGGGAGTGCTCAAGGTCCCTGAGATGTAACATGATATCATCAACATAGAGTGCTTGATGGCAGTCTCTAGCCTCTACTCACCCAGTCTTGTTATCTTGGTGGATGACATAATGCAAAGAGGATCAGGGAAAGGGGCAGTCCAGTTTGATTTTTCTGACCCAGCTAGAAATAGGGGAAGATGTGTCTGTTTGCCTTGACTGCCCAAATCAGGTGAACATAGAGACTTTGTAGCAACCGTCTAAGGGGGCAAGCCAAGGTTCTCATTGGTATGAAATAGGTAAGGCCAGGAGAAGATGTCAAATGCCTTCTCATCATTAAAGCCTATCAAGAAAGATACTTGTCTGTTAGAGTTTACCTGGAGGCCTTTTTTGTAATTGTCTGGGTCCTCACAAGCCCTGTTTGATCATTGTGTATGAGGTCCGAAAACATGCAGTCCACCTGGCTGGCTATAATGGCCATGAAGATCTTAAAGGTAGCATTTAACATGGATATTGGGCAGTGCTCCCGTCGCTGCATTACATTCACTATTTCTCACCATCATTCTCAAAAAGAAGGGAAATTAAAGGCAAAAAACTCTGTTTAATGCATTAGTTAGGGTTGTTCCACAGCGACAAAAGTGAGGAAATTTGGTGTTAGGGTTGTAAGCCCCCCTTGCACCCCCCAGCCCACCCCCACAACTGGCATCAGGGTGCACATTGGGGTCATTGGTCTAATTCTCACCCAATTCTCCTACACCTCTCTTCTTCACACATGTGATGGGGTAAGAGTTAGGGCCAACAACCCCAATGCACACCCGATGCCGGTTGGCTTTTGTCGCTGTGGAACAACCCCTAACTAATGCATTAAATGGAGTTTTTGCCTCTAATATATATATATATATATATATATATATATATATATATATATATATATACACAATACATATCTATCACCCAGAGAGGACTTCCCCACTGGAAGCCATCACAATTTCCATAACAGAGTTACTTTACCCAGGCTAATGAAGGAACAGCAAGAGGTAATAATGTCCCCAATCAAATCAAAAGAAATTTTGCAAACCGTGCAAGAGGCCGAAAATCAAAAGGCACCAGGCCCAGCTGAATTTCATAACACTTTCTGGGATGACTATTTGCAATTTGTGACATAATCAATAGATCTCTGAGTGTAGTTTCTACTACCCAATATCCATGTTAAATGCTAATTTTAAGATCTTCATGGCCATTATAGTAAAGTAATAGTAAATTATAGTAAAGTGTATATTAGCAGCGCTAATGCAAAGAGGCACAGAGAAATAATTTCTGAGTGCCTCTTGGTATTAGCACTGCTAATACACACGTCAGTGGCTGGCCGTGGAGGTGAGAGGTGGGCTGTGCCAGTCGTCCAGCTGGGGAAGGTGGGGGTGCTGGGTGGGCTGACATGCCGGGGAAGGGGTTGGGGGCCTCTAGACTACCAGGAATTGGACATCCTAATGTATTTTATAATGATCGGGGGCTGCTAGACTACCAGGAATATGGGAAACAATATTAATTTTATACAGATCGGGGCTGCTAGACTACCAGGGATACACAGAATACTATCAATTTTATACAGATGGGGGGGCCGCTATACTACCACGTATAAGGAAAACATAATTTTTTTTGTACAGATCGGGGGAACAGCTAGACTACCAGGAATATACAAAACATTATTTATTGGATACACATTGGGGGGCCACTAGACTATCAGTGATATGGACAACATTATTTGTTGGATGCACATTGGGGGGCCGCTAGACTACCATGGATATGCAGAACATTATTTTTTTATGCACATCAGTGGGGCCACTAGATTACCAGGGATATTGAAAACATTATTGATTTTATTCAGATCGGGCAGAAAGAAGCCCCCTGAGCAAAATCCACCCTCTTTTAACTTCCTAGGGCACCCCTGGGCTGAGAAAATAGATTTTTAAATCTGTCCATCTCATCCCCCTCTCGCGATGCACAATCACTATCAAAGAATCTCGTAATCAAAGAATTTGCAGGCTCGCGATCAAAGATCATTTGCGAGTCGCAAATTAAGATTTAAAAAGCTTATAACTCTATTTTTTGACTGATTTGGATGAAACCAAAGGCATGGCTCGATAGGTCGGAGTCCCCTGAGTAAAACCCATCCAAGTTTTACTTCGAAGTGACCCCTGAGCCGAGATATTTGTGTTTTTTCCAATCAGAAATTTAAAAACAAGATGGTGGACCTCACAATCAAAGAATTTTTTAAATTCTCGGGGACAAAGATTCTTGAACCAAGAGCCTGTAAATTCTTTGATCACCAGGTGGGACCAGATGGCCAGAACCCCATTCTTTGTTTTCAAAACATACTGTACATCTAAATTTTCCCTTTGATTTATAATGGGAATTTAAAAGTCGCATAACTTTTGAATGCCTTAATATTTTTTCACCAAACGAAAAGCAGCATGTTTGGCTACAAAAGCTCTTTCAAATGAGCCATCTTGCAGAGTGGCATGCCATGCAATGGCCATGCAGGGCTATGTCCAAAATCCCAAAAGCTGCCTCCAAAAATGGATAATTTAGCATTGTTCAGCATTTTCATACGCAACGACCTTAAGTCAGACTGAAATGCAATTTTGCAGATCAAGAGATCTACCATGCCCCAACATGCACACCAAATTTCAGTCACAGCCATTGAACAGGTCAAAAGTTATTAACACACTAAATTTTGAGTTTAACATAGAAGTGACAACTGAACCTAACCATAGTGGTGAAACCGTGCCATAGATATTTATTTATTTATTTTATTTATTTAGTTTTTGTTGACATATATATCATGGTAGCACAGTAGTGCTACCATAGTTAGGGTTGAGTAGCACTTTTAAGGTTAAAGGGTGAAACTTTGCACCTTAATAACTTTGCCACCATTGAATGGATTTGCTTGAAAATTTGGTATGCACAGTTGGGCATGGTAGATCTTGGGATCTGCCAATCTTTGTACCAGTTGGATATATGGCTGTGGAGTTATTAAGTGACATCCAAATGTGCAATTATGCTTTTTTGCGCATTCTTTGCTCAAACCTACAGGTCACATGGTTTGTGCGACCAGTCCAAAAACTTCAGGGAACATGCAGCCGGGGTTCCTGATGTGCCTTTTGAAAATTTCATTAAAAAATATTGAACGGTTCAAAAGTTATTCAAAAAACAAGTTCCCATTATAAGTCAATGGAAAAGTTGACAAAACCTTCAACACTTTCGTAAATGCACTTTTTAATGTTGCAAATGGCTCTAGTAGTGTTGCAAATCAGCCATTTTTTTCAGTTACTAATCAGAAAAATGCTTGGCATTTAAAATTGGGACCCTCTAGGAACACAATTATTTTTGTGTTCACCTAGTCGGTTCCTCAGGATGCTAGCCATGTCTTTATTTTGAGGTTAAACACCCCAGAAATATGTTTTTCAACTTTCTGGAAAAGTAATGTCACAAAGCAGTGTCGCACTTGTGACACCTTCGCAAAGTTTTGCAAAAGTTTTGGCAAATTGAGACACTACTTTTTCAGACTATGGCCAAAATGACAGGAGTTCTTTGCCACCCTGCTGCAAAAGAACGGTTTGGTCTTTTGAGCTGAAATTTAGAGGCAAGGCAGCTGACATCTCTCAGATGTGGCTTTTGGTGGTTTGGTGGCAAAATATTGCACAGATGCCAAGTTACAGTACTCCGAAGTTGGATTTTTTTTCCCATAGACTAATATAGTGGCATTCGCTGTGCATTTCAGAGCTCGTATCTCGGAAACAGTGCGAGAAACAGAATTTTTGTCGCGGCAATGTATAGCCCTGTGGGCTATCCATTTAGCAAAAACCTAGCCAGGAAACTCATGAATCATGTGAAATTACATTTTTTTTTCTACATCGCATGGTTCCTGAGATATAAGCAATTTAGTATTACAACAGCTCATTTTCTGCTCCAAGGCCCATTATTATGCATACATTCTTTGTATACACTGTGTTTCTCTATGCAGCTGTTGGGCAAAAAGAGGGTGTGCACTTCCGATACTGTAACAGTTAGCATTTCCACTTGCGTTTCCCTACTCATTTGCATTACCGTTCCTGTATACGCCTCCATGTGCATTACCCTCTGCATTCTCATTTGCACTTGCAGTTGCGTTACTGTTACCATTTGTGTTTCCACTACTATTTCTGTTTGCATTTCAGTTTGCAGTTCTGGCACCCCTTTTATTTGCGTTTGCATTTCTCTTTCAGTTTGCATCTTCGTTGCTGTTACTGTTACCATTTGCATTTCCAATTGCGTTACTGTGCCTGTGCGCATTATGGTTTGCTTTTCCATACACGCTTCCATTTGCTTTTGCATTTCTGTTTCCTTTGGCATTATTGTTGCTGCTACCATTACCATTTGTTTTACAACTGTGGTAATGTGACCGTGCGTGTTACGGTTTGTGTTCCCGTACGTGCTTCCATTCACATTTACGTTTCCTTTGATGTTATTGCTCATGTTAACTTTGCCACTTGCATTTAAATTTACAGTACCTTGACCGTGTGCGTTATGGTTTGCATTTCCATGTGCGCTTGCATTCGCATTTCCATTTTGGTTTGCTTTGGCATTATTTATGCTGTTAATGTTACCATTTGCATTTCCAGTTGCTGTACCGTGACCGCGCATGTCACAGTTTGCATTTCCTTATGCGGTTGTGTCTCCCTTTTGTATCACTGTTCAGTTTGGCGTCACTTTGCACTTGCGTTTCCATTAACATTTGCTTTATCATTTACATTTCTGTCACCATGTGTGCAACCATTAGCACTTGCATTTCCCTTGCACTTACCGTTACTATGTCAGAAAACATCACTGGCCCCACGCTCCCACCACCACATTCCATTCACTACTTCTACTGCACGTTCTCAAAAAGAAGGGAAATTAGAGGCAAAAAACTCTGTTCAATGCATCATTTAGGGTTGTTCCACAGTGACAAAAGTGAGGAAATTCGATGTTAGGGTTCAACCCCCCCTTGCATCCACCTCTACCCTGCCCCCCCAGCTGGCATCGGGGTGTGTGTTGGGGTTATCTGTCTTAACTCTCACCCCATTCTCCTATAGTTCACCACCTCAGCTTCTTTACACATGTGATGGGGTGAGAGTTAGGGCCGACAACCTCAATGCACACACCCCGATGCCAGCTGGGGGGCAGGGTGGTGGTGAGTGCAGGGGGTTTCAACCTAACATCGAATTTCCTTGCTTTTGTCACTATGGAACAACCCTAACTGATGCATTAAATGGATTTTTGCTTGTAAATATATATATATATATATATATATATATATATATATATATATATATATAAAAATATGTAATAAATAACCCACTCTAAGGTGTGTGGTCATGCTCTGATATACGTACACCTTGCATGAGGCAGTAGGCCGAGTTCATCAACCACCCAATGCTTATATCAGAGCACGACTACACACCCTAGAGTGGGTTATCTATCTTATAAAATGGCAAAATTGTTTTGGAGGAGGGGTAAAAGTGCAGGTGTACGGTTGTGCTCTGATATATGCATGGTCATGTGATGTGTTTGCAGCAATGCTAGAATAGCATTTTTTGTAACCATTTTATAAAAAAATATATATAGATATAGATATAGATATAGATATATACTACAAGGGTGCGGTCACGTCCCTAGATTTAGGGTTATGAAGGCACTTGTATGTTAAACTTTAAATTTTGTGCATTAATAACTTACGAACATATGAAATTTGCTAGCAGATAAAGGCCTAGAAGTCTATCAAGTCTGTTTAAATGTGCAGCTAGCACCCCTTATTCTGCAGCTGCCCCTCCCTTCCACCCTTCCCCTTCATTAACCCTCCCCTTGTCCTGTCCCATCCCCTTTTGAAGCAGTCCACTGTTCTACTGGATACCACTTCTGCAGGTAATGCATTCCAACCAGCCACCACCCTCTCTGTAAAAAAGTGTCTCCTCATCTCCCTCCTGAATCTTCCTCCCTCCAGTCTCATATCATGTCCCCTGGTGGCCCTCCCCTTCCTTACTTTGAACAGCCCCTCTGTACCCATTCAACATATTTGCATGAAATTTGGTATACACAGTGGGGCATGGTAGATCCCTTGATTTACCAAGTTGCGTTTCAGTCGGACTTTATGGTATTTGCCCACCAAAATGCTAAAAAATGCACTTTTCACCAGTTCTGTGGGCAGTTTTTTGGATTTTGTCTGTGGCGCTGTGTGGTTGGTGTGTTGTCTGCTGGTCTGAAACTTGACACGTCGAAAGAGCATGGGTTAAGGAACATGCCACTTTTTGTTTGGTGAAAAATATTAATCCATTCAAAGGTTATTAAACTTTTTAGCTCCCATTATAATTCTATGGGAAAATTTATATGGTTATTTTGTGAAAGAAAATGGGGTTTTGGCCATATAGATATAGATACAGATATAGATATAGATATAGATATATACTACAAGGGTGCGGTCACGTCCCTAGATTTAGGGTTATGAAGGCACTTGTATGTTAAACTCCTCATGATCAAAGAATTTGCAGGCTTGTGATCAAAGAATCTTTGATCATAAGATTCTTATTAATCGTGACTGTCGCCATCTTGTTTTCAGTTTGAGGTTGAAAAATACAAATATCTCAGCCCCGGGTGACTTCTGAAATAAATTTTGGATGGGTTTTGCTCAGGGGCTTTCCCTCTATCGAGCCATGCCTGTGGTTTAATGTACTTATGTCAAAAAGTAGAGTTTTAAATTTTTAAAATCTTTTATCACAGCTCGCTAATGACCTTTGATCACGAGCCTGCAAATTCTTTGATCGTGAGATTCTTTGATTGAGATCTTTGTTCGTGAGGGAGGGACAAGATGGCCAGATTTAAAAATCAAATATCTCAGCCCAGGGGTGACTTCTGAAGTCAAACTAGGATGGGTTTCCTCAGGGGGCTTCCCTCTTTCAAGCCATGCCTGTGGTTTAATGTACTTATGTCTAAAAATTGAGTTTAAAACTTTTTATTTCTTTGATCGTGAGCCTGCAATTTTTTAATTTTTTTATTTTAGTTTTTGTTGACCTGGTAAGTGCACTAGACAAATCCTGCCTATTTTCAGGCACAACCCAGGGAGGGGGATACATATGAATGCCAACTGACCTTGAATCAGATTAAGCTGTTGGTGGTATTTTTAGTGAATGAGAGAAATTTGTCCAGGACACCAGGGAAATTCCCCTACTGCATTGCTGTCAGTAGGGGGAACCTATGGCTGCAGCAATGGCCAGTCCAGACTTGCAGTCAGAGAGGATGGAGGTGCAAGCATTACAGGAGTTTGGAATCTCTCAGACAGATCGTGGGATGGAAATTAAGTTTTTTTTTATTAGTTGTTTAACCAGGACTAGCACATTAAGCTGAAAGCTTTTTTACAGGTGCAACCTGGGAGCACAGGGAAGTTAAGTGACTTGCTCAGGGTCACACAGTATGCAAGTGAAAGCTTTGGGATTCAAACCCCGGTCTGGTCTGCTGGATGTCACCAGATTTGCAGCTCAGAGCCTTAAACCACTGCTCTATACTGCCTCCCTTTGGAGCATTTGGTTGAGAATATATTAAATTCAGATGATGGAGGTAATACCCCAGTTGAATTTTTTTCTACGGAGGATCTTACTGTCACTACAAATAATGAGGAAATTATTAAAAATAATGGAGGTTCAACGGAAGATGCTGAGCAAGAATTGTGCCTGATATGTCAAAAAGAAGAACAGAGACATGCTCAGGAAAAAAGTAAATTTCAAGCCAGACTCATGGAGTTGCAGCATTCAGCTTTAAATGTCAGCTTAGCGGAGATGCCTGTCAGTGAATCCTCTGACACAGCAGGATCAAAGGCCCAGCTGGGGCCAGGTGAGTCTGTCAAAGTTTGTACTGTTTCTTCAGGATAAAAAGGGGAGAGTCAGCCGGCTGGCAGTTTAAACACTAAGAATCTAAGCAATTGCCTACAGCTGAACCACTTAGTTGCAAATGGATAACATAAACAGTTTGAATTCTCCGATATCTACCTCAATAAATGATGAGCACACAAGTAATGGCCTTGCTGACACTCACCAGATTCAAATAAATAATAAACCTCCATCAAAAACTTCAGGCTTTGTGACCTTTCCAGATGTTCTGATGGCTGTCAGGTTTCAGACTAATAATTTGGAATCCCAAGCAATGGCCATGCAGTTTTCATTTACAAATTTTAATAAAATAGGTCAAAAGGACATAAAGAGGGGTAAAAGACTTGCTCAAACCCTAGCTAAAAGACATTTAAATATTGATTCCTTAAAAAATGAACTGGTAATGACACAAAAATCAGCTGAGCAGCTAGATTCAACATGGACTCCAGGTAAAGCGCTGTCTCAATCAGGCTGGAAGCAAAATTCTGCTGGGATTTGGGTCCCAGATCCAGAGTGGGATGATAAAATGCTGTTTACTCCCTCTTCTTTTACATGGGCTCCAGGGCAGGGCCTGAATCATATGTTAAAAGTCTTAAATAATAAAGAAGTATCTTGCCCAATATCTGTAGATGTACCAGTTTTATATAAATGTGAAAATAAAATTCCTCTTCAGGTGGTGGGAGCTGGATCCATGAACCCCATTGGACTAAACATAAAGGATTCCAGTACAGATCCAGAAACTGAAAATGAACAGAACCAGGGTCAGCCAGCACAAAAACAACCTTTATGATTGGAACTGTTTGCAAACATTAAGAAAGAAGCTGCTCCCAGGAGAAACATGGTGCGAATCCGCTATAAAGGTGGTATTGAGGACATGCCAGACAGACATTTTGTTGGAAATGTCTTACTTAAGGATTCTTTAAAGTTTTCCCCTCGTGAGGTGTTTGCTTTTATTAACATCTTGGGAGAGGATAACTTTGACATCAGTTTTCGTTCAGCCCATTTTTTAGATTTTTTTGGGGAACGTTATGCCCGATTAAATATTCTCCCATTTGGACCCCTTTTGTAGTTATACCACTTTCCAAATCTCTGGTTAAATTTATTACAGTGATGTTCTGAAATAAAGGAGTTCATGTGGCTGATATTTCTTACTGGTTGTCACAAAGATGTGAACTGTTCGGAGACCCGGAGGCAATCTTAGATACTGAGTTATTTTGGACTGAGGGGTGGAGATATAAGGTGAAATTACAAAGTACAGAATCTGGCATTACACATATCCCTAACTCTTTTATGTTGGGTAGGGACAGGGGTATGTGTTTTTATGCTGGGCAGCCCCGAGCTTGTTACAAGTATGGTTCACGTACTCACATTTCTAGTTCATGTGACAAGCCATGATGTGGAAATTGTGGGGAGGTAAGATACATTTATTTTCAATGTGCATCTCACACAAAATGTGATCTTTGTGATGATGTGGGGCATGTCTTGAAGGACTGCCCATGGGCTGCGAAAAATGCTGCTTGCAATGTTAGCCCTGATCTACTTATTCAGTGTTACCTCGATCAACCCCTTTGCAGTTTTGGCACCAGAATGGGGGGATTCAGACATGGATCAGGAGGAAGGAGATAGCAATTCTAGAGATCAAGATATGGAAACACAAAAAACGGGACTTGCAGGGTATAACAGAAAAAAAAGAAGGAAAAAGTTGATTATAGTAAGCAGGTTTATAATTACTATTACTGGCTAACTTAAAAATTGGATCACTAAATGTGCACATTCTATTGAACATAGGGAAATGACAGATTGTGTTTGATTGTGTTTATAGGCTGCAATTAGAAATCTGTTTTTTGCAGGAAACTTGGGCTTTTTCTAATAATAATATAAGAAGCTTTCAGCGAGAATGGGTTTTGGGACCTTCTTATTGGTCCTTTGGACAAGATGTCACAGATGGTCTGGGTGTATTATTTAACTCCTTTTCATTCCATTTAATTAAATTGGTAGATATTTTACCTGGAAGAGCTTTGTTATTAGATGGGATTTGGAAATGTAAGACTTATAGGTTAATTACTATATATGGCTCACAGCTGAAAGCAGGGAGAGTGGCACTGTTTAATGCTTTAAAACCTTATCTTATGACCAGTTATAATGTAATTCTCTGTAGTGATTTTAATTGTGAGATACCCTCCTATACTACAAACAAGAAACCAAATGCTAAAATCTACTGTGATGCCAATGCACTATTAGAATTAATATCATCAGCCAATCTGATTGATTGTAGGCAATTTAGGAAAAAAGGACCTAACTTTACTTTTAAAAAAGGTAATTGTAGTTCTACCATTGATTATGTTTTTGTTTCCAAGAATTTACCTACAGCTAAAATGGAAACATGTCCAGTTGAATTCACAGATCATGTATTATTAATAGTAAATCTCTTTGATGTTCCTGTTAATAAATCCTTCTCTACCAGATGGACATTGAATGTAAAAGCTTTGGATGAACCTTGGGTCCAACAAGGAATATGAGCCATTATTAGTGCTAGATGTTCTGTGTGTTTTTTATATTCAGATATAGGACAGTGGTGGTTGGATACAAAACAAGATTTTCAAAATTGGTTAAAAAATATGGGAAATACAAAGAGAATAGAAAGTTTTTAAAATATCTCTCTTTACACCAACAGTTATACAAGTTATTTACTTGGTCAAATACTTCTAGATTCAACTACTCAGATCAAATAAAACAGATAAAATTACAAATGTTATCCTATCAATGCGATCGTGCAAACACTTTGAAAGTGCGTTTCAAAATGGGATAAAAAAATCCCCAGTTGGGGATCCTTATCAAGCATGTAGAGCTATTAGGGATAATACAGAGATGGATTTGCTATATGACCCTCAGGGGCGTTGCAGAGTTTAGAAAATGATTTATTTCTAATTATTAAAAACCATTGGGCAACACTTTCACCTGATGAAAGTCCTACAGTTCAGGACATCAAGGCTTATTTAAGTCAATTTCAAGCTCCTTCTATTCCTTCTGAATTATTAAAAATTGAATCTAGCATTACTTCTCGAGAAATTAGATTGGCCATTAAAAAAATGATATCAGGAAAATCTCCAGGGTTGGATGGGTTGCCCATTGAATACTATAAAGCTTTTACAGATGAATTATCTAAATGTTTAGAGGTTGTATTTGGTTATTTTTTCAAAATAATACAATCCTCTCTCCTTTTTTGGATGGGCTACTGATGTATCTTTAAAAATCAGGACATAGACAGAGAATTTCAAACAGGAGACCCATAACTATACTTTTTTTTATTTAGTTTTTGTTGACCAGGTAAGTGCACTAGACAATCCCTGCCTATTTTCAGGCATGACCCGGGGGAAGGGGATACAGATGAATGCCAACTGATCTTGAACCAGATTAAGCTGTCAGTGGTATTTTTAGTGAATGAGGGAAATTTGGCCGGGACACAGGGGAAATTCTCCTACTCAGTCGCTGTATTGCTGCCAGTAGGGGGACAGGCCATTTCCACGATGGCCACTCGAAGTGGACCATGGAAGGAGGAGGAAGACTGCAGAGTGGGAGAGCTAGCCTCGACTCCTGCTCCAGGTATTATGGAGGCTTCAGCCTTGGTTATGGCTGAAATGGATTCAGACACAGAATTCCAGGATGCAGTAGTAAACTGGGAACATTCAGCATCTAAAATAATTGAAAATGAGAAAACTTTGCTTGAAATAGTGTTGCCTGGACTGGAAATTGAGTCAACGGGAGCTGAAACAATGCAGGACACAGAAAAGGTAACCACTAACCTGCAGAGCGGTGGTCAGAGCCGCAGAAAAGTTCCGTTCATTTTATCTGGCAAAAGGGGAGAGATAGCCCCTATGGGAGGTCCCGAAGGGTGCGACAGTGAAGCAAACCGTCAGGCTAGAAGGACAGAAATTAAGCAGATGGCTAGCTGGACGATGGCGCTTGATGAGGAGCAGAAAGAGCTTGCAGGTACTGTGTCCCCTTCGATCTGTAATTCGGGTGAGCGTAAGCTAAAGATGAGTGAATCCGCCTTAGTTTTAAATAAAAAAATCTCTCCTCAGTCCTCAGAAGCTCCACAGCACTGCGCTGTTTTATTTGACCACCAGTTTGGTGTGAATGACTGCGGTGCGGAGAGCATCGGGAACACTAAGGCAGACCTCAGAGACGTGAGAAGTCATGTAGAACGGAGCGTTGAAATGCACAGCTCCAGTAGTTCTGCCGAAAATCAATTGCATTCTTTAAACTCCCTTCAGGCTGGCAGTTTTACCACGGAGAATAGCGAGTGCCTTCAGCCTGTTTTGACGTTTGGAAACTTAAAACGAAACAATGCTCTTAATAAAAACTTAAATGCTGACCTAATAGCCCTGCCTTCTACTGCTACCTTTTGTCAAAACAAAGTAGCTCCTTTGAGCAAAGTGGCAGGATTCGTGTTTAAGCACCAGAGTCAGGAAGAGTCATTAGCTGTACCAGCAGTGATTTACCAATCATCAGAAGGCTCACAAACTGGGGTTACAGATTTTTAATTTTCTAGTAAAAAAACTCAGAAAAATACATTAAACCCAAATCTGCAGGATCAGAAGACAGAATCCCCTCATTTGCTGGAAGAAGGCATTCAAGATTCTTGGACATCGGATAAGGCTTTATGTGAGGCTGGTTGGAAACAGGCAGACACAGGTGTGTGAAAGCCTGATCCTGCCTGGGACTCTGATTTAACTTTATCTCAACACTCACCTGAGTGGTTTCCAGTTGGACAGCAACATAAAGGGATGAACAATGGGAAGAATAAACAAATTGAGAAGGAAGTTTTACATCTTCCTTCGGGATCTCCTGGGTCGATCATTCATTCTCCTGCATCTCCACATCAGGAAACACAGCTGCAGGAATCTTTACAGAAGGCTCCAAATGAGACTACTTTGCATTAACCCCCCCACACAGAAGCCTTTAATGTCAGAGCTTTTCAAATTCCATAGAAGCAGCTCCCAGGCGAATGCTATGCGTGTTGAGGTATAAAGGTGGGTTGGAGGTTAGGCCAGACAGGCACTACGTGGGGAAAACTCTGTTAAAAGATTCATTGCATTTTACCCCACAGGATGTTTATGCCTTCATAAATATTTCAGGGGAGGATAATTATGATATAAGTTTCCATTCACAGCATGCTCTAGATCTTTTTTGGGTTAGGTATGGTCAGGTAAAGTTTTCACCTATATGGACACCCTTTATTGTTATCCCCCTGTCCAAGCCTCTGATCAAATTCATTACAGTCATGTTTCGGAATGAAGGGGTTTGGGTAGAGGACATAACCTTTTGGTTGAAAAAAAAATATGAAGTGTTGAGTGAACCAGAACCCATTTTGGATTCAGAATGATTCTGGACTGGAGGATGGAAGTACAAAATTAAACTAAGGCAATCAGAGGCAGGGATTGAGCACATACCTAACTCCTTTTTATTGGGGAAGGATAGAGGAGTATGTTTTTACAGTGGGCAGCCCCATGCATGTTACAAATGTGGGGCCAGAACACACCTTTCTAGTGTGTGTGATCAACCTCGCTGTGATAATTGTGGGGAGGTAGGACATTTGACTATGTTTTGTAACAATCAATCTTGCTGTGATTTGTGTGAAACTAAAGGATATGTGTTTAAAGTATGCCCTTGGGCTGCTCAAAATAAGTCATTCTGTTCTAATTCTGAGGTGTTTATCCAAAAAGCACAGGAAGCCATTGCTCAGGTACTCCTCTCTCCTGCTTGCCCCCCTCCTCCTGTTACTACTCAAGTAAAACTTCCCTTAGTTAGGAAATCAACTGAATTTAAAGGGGGGTTAAAAGATAAGGTCCTAGATAAAAATAAGCGAATGTTGATGAATAGTGAGGAACAGCAAGGACCTACTTCAGATATGGTTAGTTTAACAAAGGTTAATATGGGCCCTCCCAATACCTCATGTTTTCCCCAGTATGTTATTTGGAAGAGGTCACAGAGGGGGTAGGTGTCATGGCTTCAGTAAATGAACCATTGACTGTGTTGCCCCAAAGAAGATCTTCCAGAAACTTGCATCCTAAACCCCCCCCAGTTGCGCAAATTGAAACTAGCAACTCATATGCTGCACTGTTTTCTCCATGGGGCAATATTGAGCTAGAAGTAGAAGATTCCGATTCACAAAAATCTCTCTTTCAACTAGGTCACAGACAGTGGACAATTATAAAGATAAAAAAAAAAGAGAAAAAATAATGGTATGAGCATTTAAACTGATAATGAGGCTGGTTTGGGGCTCTTTGAATACTCATAGTCTATTGAATGTGGTTAAGAGAAAGCCTCTTTCATTATATTCATGATTATCCTCTTCAGTATGTTTTACAGGAGACATGGATGTATTCCATAGAGCAGCTTGCAGTATTTAAAAGAGTTTGGGTTTGGGGCCCTTCCTTTTGGTCATTTGGGGAGGATTCCGCAGATGGCATTGGTATTGTGTTTAATTCATATGCTTTTCAGTTACATAATTTGATTGACCTGATACCAGGAAGGGTATTGATTGTGGATGGGAAGTGGCAAGGTTTATGTTTCCAGTTTATCAATATGTATAACCCTCAAACAAAAGCAGGTAGAGATAATTGTCTAAAAGCTGTACAGCCCTTTTTATTAACAACAGTCAGAGTATTA
Organism: Neoceratodus forsteri; assembly: GCA_016271365.2. Classification (NCBI taxonomy): domain Eukaryota; kingdom Metazoa; phylum Chordata; order Ceratodontiformes; family Ceratodontidae; genus Neoceratodus; species Neoceratodus forsteri. The sequence goes on along the minus strand of CM028137.1, from coordinate 482,460,948 downwards.
TGGGGAGGTGACTTTAATTGTTCAATTCCGGCCCACTCTCATAAAATAAATAAAAAAATATATTGCGACTCTAATGCACTAGGTAAAATTATTAAAGAGGCTGGTCTTTTGAATTGTAATAACATTTTGCATGGAACTCGATTTTCTTTCAAAAAGGGGAAAACTTTACCTCATTGATCATAGGTTAGTTTCACCTAATATGCAAGTGGAGTCTTTTAAAATATTTCCTGCAAATTTTCTGATCATTCATTCTACTAAGTATTTTTGTTTTCAGATATACAAGAGAAAAACAAATAAGATGGAAGCTTAATAATTCTTTGCTAGAACTTCCCTTTATACAATCAGGGGTTAAATACCTTTTGAGAGCAAGGTTATCAGTAGCCTTTTTATATTCAGACTTAGGGGATTGGTGGTTAGAGACAAAAGCAGATTTAAGGAACTGGTTTAAATCACAGGGAGTAAGAACAAAAAATTACAAATTTTTACGTTATTTAGGTTTTAGGCAACAATTACAGAGACTTATGACTATAGCTTATACGTCTAAGTGGGATTACTCTGAACAAATCTCTTCTCTAAAAGAGAAAATGAGAGAGTTTCAGTATAATAGAGGCAAAACCATGCAGGCTATTCTAACCAATGGAATTAAAAAATCACCCATAGGAGATCCGTTTGAAATGTGTAAACAATTAAGGGATTCCATGAGATTGGAGGTGCTAAAAAAAGCAGATGGAAATTTGACGACCTCTGTGGTACAACTTCGTGAGGTGATAGTAGACCGTTTCCGCTCTTTAAACCCCCTAGAAACAATCTCAAACACGGCAATGACTATTTAAAAGAGATTGTAGTCCCAGTTAACCTGGCTGGAAGGTTGGAGGTGTGGGGCCCTATTACACAAACAGAGATTTTAAGCACTATTGGGTCACTGAAACTGAATATTTCACCCGGAATAGATGGTCTTTCAAATAATTTGTATAAAAGTTCTTCAGAAGAACTAAGTCAGTGTCTGGGCATGTTATTTCAATTTTTTTTAGACAAAGCTGTCATTTTCCCTTCTTTTTCAGAAGGGTTGTTAACTTACATATTTAAATCAGGGGATAAACAAAATATTGTCAACTGGAGACCAATTACTCTTTTAAATTCGGATTATAAAATCTTTACTTGTATTTTAAATAACCGGCTAAAAAAATATGCAGGTGGAGTCATTTCACCTTACCAATATTGTGGCTTACCAGATAGACGGGTACAGTCTGCCCTTATGTTAATACGAGATGTTATTGAGCATCTCACTGATATGGGGATGACTAGATGTTTGGTAGCAGCAGATTTGGATAAAGCCTTCAACAGAGTGCATCTGCCTTTTCTTTTCCTTACTCTGGTGCATTATGGGGTCCCAAATCAATTGGTGAAAATAATTGAGAAATTGTATGATAGCTATATGGTATTTCCCTTTTTGAAAGGTTATAAGGCAGAAGGTTTTCAATTAACTGCAGGAGTTCGCCAGGGGTACACTCTTAGCCCCCTTCTCTATACTTTCACTATAGACCCCTTTTTGCAATCTGTAGCTTTGGTGCAGAAATGGAAGGGTATCCCAGTTAATGCTCAAAGGGATTCACAATTAATGATACAAGCCTATGCAGATGATCTAGTGTTGTATTTTGAAGACATTGCTTCAGTAACTCATTTTGTGGTAGCTTTTGAGGCCTTTGCCAAGGTTTCAAATGCAAAATTAAATTTAAACAAAACTAAGGGATTATTCGTTGGTGCAAAAGGTGTTGAGGAGGTGTGGCAGGAGGGTATCCATATCCAGGAATCGCTTAAAATTTTAGGGATTAAGTTTGGTCCCCAGAACATGCCAAACGAAAATTGGGAAGGTGTCATTTCGAAAATAGAGAGCAAGGTTAAAAAGGTGGAAACAGTGGAGGTTGTCTAAATTAAAAGGGTGCAGGTGATTAAACAATTTCTTCTACCCACTGTGCAGTATGTGGCGATGATTTTCCCGCTTCCGGTGGCATTCGAGACTAAAATTTATAGTGTGTTTTTCCAAATGCTTTGGGGCAATCGTTTAAATCCCGTAAAGAGGGGCTATACATATCTAAAAAAAAATCAGGGAGGTTTGGGTATGATAGACCCAGTAATTTTCGTGCATGCATTATTTATTTCAAATTCAATTAAAGAAGGATTGAAAGTGGAGTCAAGGGCAGAGGATTCTTGGAATCTAAAGTCAATGGGAAAATATTTTAAGAATTGGCAAAGATTTGCCCCAAAACTAAATCACCATTTGTATATACCTTTGTATTTTAGGTCTACGGCGCAGAAAATGTTTAAATGGAAAATACAGAAACAAACAATACTGAATCATAACATGAAGGGGTTATATAATTATTTAATGCTACTGTTACTCCCCTCAGAACCTGGATTTAAAAATTGTCCTTCAGCTTTAAATTCTATCGTATTGGCACAACTAAATAGTTATAGGATGCCGCAGAAACAATGGGAAACTCAGTGGCTAATTTTTTATGGAAGACTGAATGTCAGAGACAACGCTAAGTAAAAGACATTACAGGAAAGACTATGTCCATACTTGGAATGTATTAATGTAGAAGAGTCAATGGAGCATTTTTTTCTTAGATGTACGTATGCTACAGGTTTATGGGCATACTTAGCAAATTTATGGGGGCTTAAGTGGTTACACAGTATGTCATACGAACTACTGATTCTAGGTTGTTATCCAGTTAACTTATCGGATTTTCATGAAGAGACATTATCTTTATTTCTGGGATGTTTAAGATATTACTTATGGCAAGCTAGAGTTCAATGGGTCCTTTATCAAAAGAAAATGCCCTACTTCTGTGTTAGTGGGTTGATTATAAAGGAACTTGTACAAATTTATACTCTGGATGCATTAAGAGTAGCGCCAGGAACCCTGCGCAAATGGTGGAAAGGTTTTCTTCATCTTATTAAGTTTAAATAAGAGGAGTGTGATTAATTTGCAAAGCTTTTCTAGCTTATCTATTCATGTTATCTTTACAAGTGTTTAATTAGATAAAATTTATGTTTAAAAGTTAATTATTTACTATTTTGGTTTATTTGTTGTGTTCAAATGACATGCGTAAATTTCCTTTTTTTTAGGTTTTGTCTGTTTGGATAATGATTGTTTTTCCTGAAAAGTATTGATGTTTATATTTATCTTGCTAATAAAAAAACCCCTACTCTTTTCGATAAGTGCCATGGAATCTTTAACATCCACCTGAACTACCACCAATCCAGGCAGATGGGACCTTGGTTTAACATCTCATCCGAAAGACGGCACCTCAGAATTGCAGAACCCTCTCATGCTGCACTACAGTGTCAGTACGGGGATATTAACCCAAGTGCCTGATGTGGGAACTGAACCCACAGCCCTCTGATCTCCTGGCCTCAGAGGCGAGTGTGCTACCTACTGAGCCACTGACACTGACATACTTAATTCAGACTACAAAATTTTAACACATATTTTAAATAATAGGTTAAAACAAATTGCTGAACATGTTATTTCCCCTGTTCAATATTGCAGTTTACCTTCCCGGAAAATACAATCAGCATTAATCATAGTAAGAGATGTAATTGAACATCTATCACTCTCAGGTCAATATGACATAATTATAATGATAGATCAAGAAAAAGCATTTGACCAGGTATTTCATGTATATTTATTTTCTGTTTTACAGTATTATGTGATTCCGAATTATTTAATTAAGTTTATCAAATTAATTTATACTTCGACAAAAGTATATCCAATTATATGAAGAAAAGTGAATTTAGGGGTTAAGACCCAGCTAGGGGTATGACAGGGTTGTCCCCTGAGTCCTCTGCTTTATGTGTTTTCCTTAGACCCTTTTTTGAGATTATTAACTGATAACCCAAAATGGAGGGGGATTCAGGGCACTGGCATACAGTCAGCTATTAATGCCCAAGCCTATGCTGATGATTTATGCCTGTTTTTTTCAGATATCTCTCAATTCCTGAATTTTGTAAAAATCATGTCTGATTTTACCATAGTGTCCAATTCAAAAATGAACTTAATAAAAAGTCATGGTCTATATATAGGAGTGGGATACCCAGATGCTCAGAATTTAGAGGGTCTTTATATATCTTCGGTACCTCTTAAAATCTTGGGTATTACTTTTGGACCCCAAAATATGGCTTTGTTTAATTGGGATCAATCCTTGGAAAAAGTAGAACTTAAAGCTCAAAAATGGAAATCATGGAGTATGTCAAAACTAAATGCATCCAAATGATAAAAAATTCCTAGTCCCAGTTTTGCTTTGTGTTGCAGTGTTGTATCCACCACCAAAGTCGATAGAGACCAGACAGAATAGTGTTTTCTTTCAAATGTTACGGGGAAACCATTTGAACCCAATTCACAGGTGTTTTACATGTCTTCCAGTTAATAAAGGAGGTTTAGATATGATAGATCCTATCATCTTTTTTCACACCTTATTTATTTCACAGACTGTCAGATGTGGGATTGGTTCCATGACCACGACACATAGGATATGGTGTAGACTAAATTTGGTTAGGTATTTTAGGGCATGGGGGATTGTGCCTCCACGTTTAGTTACTTTTTTGCATGTACCAGATTTTTTTCAAATCAGCTGCTTCTAAATTATATAAATGGAATCTCACAAAACTGGATATTTTGTCTCAGGCTGGCCGAAAACTTTATCAGATAGTACTTGATAAAATATACCCTAATGAATCTAGCTTCAAACTTTGCAGTCCAGAAAACAATAAATATGTTTTAGCTCAATTAGTTAATCCCAGAATCCCCCCCAAGATGTGGGAACATCTCTGGCTTTCTGTTTATGGTAGAACACAGGTGAGGGGGAATGCTAAACATAAGGCCATAGAAGAAAGAAACTGTCCTTACCTGGACTGTATTAATTTAGAAGAAACCATGGAGCATTATTTATTTACCTGCTCTTACTCAAGAGCTCTATGGGGTTATTTAGCCACTTTATGGAATATGTCTTGGCTCAAAACAACGTCCTGTGAAATCTGTGTATTAGGCCAATATGCCTTTTTGTGCTCCAGGTTTCATCATGATACTCTTGCCATATTTTTGTGTTGTTTAAAATTTTATTTATGGCAGGCAAGATGCAGTTGGGTACTACGCCAAAAAAGAATGTCCAATGAGACCATTAAGACTCTGATAAGTGAAGCTATGTGGCATGATTATGAGAAGCATGTAACATATTCAACACCTCAGCAAGTTCAAAGATGGTGGAAAGGTTTTTCATTTTTTATCAAATTTAAGTAATGAGTTTATCTATTTAATTATCTATTTGCTGGAGAATATGGGTGTGGGCAGGACAGTAGTGTGGTGGGTAGGTAACTGGCTGGGTGGCAGGACACAGAGGGTGGTGGTAAATGGCTGTCACTCCACAGAGGAAAGAGTGACCAGTGGGGTACCACAGGGATCAGTGCTGGGACCGGTCCTATTCAACATCTTCATCAGTGACATGGCGCAGGACCTAGAAGGCAGAATTTCACTGTTCGTTGATAACACAAAGCTCTCTAACAGAGTAGACACACCAGAGGGTGTAGACAGAATGAGAAGCGACCTGCAGAAACTTGAAGAATGGTCAGGGTTTGGCAGTTGAAATTCAATGCAAAGAAGTGCAAGATAATGCATATGGGTACAAAAACCCTGGCACAATATATCAGTTGGGGGTGAGGATAGCATGCACCAAGCAGGAAAGGATCTTGGGTTATCATCTCTGATGACCTCAAGGTAGGGAAACAGTGTGACAAGGCAGCAGGTAAAGCAAATAGGATGCTGGGATGTATAGGCAGGGCATCACCAGCAGGAAAAGGGAGGTCTGATCCGCCATACAAGACACTAGTGAGGCCCCACCTGGAGTACAGTGTACAGTTCTGGAGACCATACCTACATAAGGACATAGACAGGGTAGAGAAGGTTCAGAGGAGGGCAACAAAGATGGTGCAAGGATTGCATCACAAGTCCTCATGAAGACAGGTTGAAGGAACTGAACATGTACTCCCTGGAGGAGAGGAGGAGAGGGGATATGATAGAGACATACAAGTATCTTACAGGAGGAACAGGGTGCAGGAAAACACTATTTTAAGCAAAAAGATGTTCCAGGACTAGAGGTCATGGATGAAGTTGGAGGGAGGACGATTCAGAGGAAACATGAGAAAGAATTTCTTCACAGAACGGGTGGTGGACAAGTGGAACACCCTGCCAGAGGAAGTGGTGGGGGCTGAAACAATCACGGGATTTAAGAATGCATGGGATAGACATAAAGGAATTCTGGAGGTCAGGGGTAAGGGGCAACAGACTTCTAGGAAAACAAACTGAACTTACAAGCTCAAATGGGCAGACTGTGTGGGCTATAGGCCCTTATCTGCCGACACTGTCTATGTATCTATGTATCTATGGATTGGGGAAGAAATGAAAAAAAAAAGAGATGAAAGGGAGAGAGGAAAAGGGATTTTGTTATAATCATTAGAAATGCTTAGTAGTTACGTTTTTTTCCCTGTATGGAGTTTTTTGTATTTGTATTTTCTTTTGTATATTTATTGTATAAGTTCTTTTCACAAATGGTGTTTTCACAATATTCTTTTTTCAATGTTCTTTTCAATAAAACTACCCCTACTCTTTTCGATAAGTGCCATGGGATCTTTAACATCCATCTGAACTACCACCAATCCAGGCAGATGAGACCTCGGTTTAACGTCTCATCTGAAAGACAGCACCTCAGAAGTGCAGCACCCCTCTCATGCTGCACTACAGTGTCAGTACTGGGATATTAACCCAAGTGCCAGATGTGGGAACTGAACCCACAGCCCTCTGATCTCAGCTTAATCTGGTTCAAGGTCAGTTGGCATTCATCCGTATCCCTCCCCAGGTTGTGCCTGAAAATAGGCAGAATTTGTCTAGTGCACTTACCCGGTCAGCAAAAACTAAATACAAAATAAATAAATCTCCCAGCCTCAGAGGCTAGTGTGCTACCTACTGAGCTACTGACACTGACAAGTGCTTAGTCACAAGCCTGCAAATTCTTTGATTGCGAGATTCTTTGATCACGAGCTTCATTCATGAGGGTGGGACGAGATGGCCAGATTTTTGCTGGACCAGATAGCCCAAATTTCATGACCAGATGACCCCTCATAATCAAAGATGATCTTTGATCATGAATTTGCAGTTGATTCTTGTGATCAAAGAATTTTTAAAGGTGCTAAAACCTTAAAATTAAATATCTCAGAAATGGTTTGCTGTTTTAACTTGAAATTTGAGGGTGTTGAGGGGATGTCCTGTAGATGTGAATTATGGTGTTTAGGTGTCAGAGAATGTATTTGTTGCAAAGATATTGCATGACTCACATTACATTTTGCAGATAGTGTTCTGCACTGTGGTAGTGGCTTGAAATTAATAGGCTATCTAGCCTTACTGCCATGGAGGTACTTTTCAGTGGTTAGGTGTGTAAAATGTAAACAGGTGCAGAATTATGCCAATCTGATGAATGAAAATCTCAAACTTTAACATTAAATATATCGGAAACGGTTTGGTCTTTTCACTTGAAATTTGGAGGGTGTTGAGGGGATGTCCTGTAGATGGAAATTATGGTGTTTAGTTGTCAGAAAATTAATTTGCTGTGGAGATATTGCATGACACAATATACATTTCGTGGATAGAGTTCTCCATTGTGGTAGTGGCTTGACATTTTAGGGTAGCTAGCCTTACTGCCATGGAGGTAATTTTCAGTGGAAAGGTGTGCAAAATGTAAACAGGAGTGGAATCTTGCCACTCCTATGAATGAAAATGTGTTTCATTTCAAGATGGTGCCCTGCGCTCCCGCCAATACATGCTCCCAGCAATACATATGCTATTCAGTACTTGTACTCTTATGTTAGGCAGAAATTTGCAAGTTGGTGTCAGGCCCCATGCTCCAACTAACTTGTTAACACTGTACTTTACTATGCTTTCTCAAAAAGTAAGGCCATTCTTTGCAAAAACTGCGTTAATGCATCATTTAGAGTTAAGCACAAAAGTCAGGAAATTAGACCTTTAGGGTTACCCCACCCCCCATTTCATGTATCTCCCTCCTCCAAAGACTGACAGACACCGGAGTGTGTCACTGGAATTTTGAGGCCTAAATGTCACCCCATTCTTCTTTATTGTGGCATGTCAAAATGCTTTCATATGGAATGGGGTGACATTTGAGCCTCACAACCCCAATGACACACACCGGCATCTGTCAGTCTGTGGAGGAGGAGGGGGGGTACATGAAAGGGGGGGTAGGGGCGGCAACCCTAAAGGTCTCATTTCCTGACTGTTTGTGCTTTAACCCTAAATGATACATTAACGCAGTTTTTTGCAAAGACTATATATATTTACATTCATTGCAAAAAACTACATTAATGCATCAGTTAGGATTTTTATTAAACTGTAATAAGCTGGGACATTCAACATTAGGGTTATCAACCCTATCATCCCATCCCCACCCCCGCCTTCCACACACTAACAGATGTTGGGGTGTGCCTTGGAGTCATTTGGCCTAACTCTCACCCCATTCCACATGTAAACAAGATGAGATGGTACAGTACAGGAGAATGGGGTGAGAGTTAGGCTGAATGACTCCAAGGCACACCTCAACCCCTGTTGGTGTATGGAGGGTGGTGGGGTGTGGGTGGGATGGTAGGGTTGGTAAACCTAATGTTAAATTTCCCAGCTTTTTATGGTTTAATAAAAACCCTAACTGATGTAGTTATGTAGTTTTTTGCAATGAATTTCCCTTCTTTTTGAGAAAGTGTAATATAACTGGTATGTGGCTGTGGGAACAGTGGCACTCTGGTCCCTGCACTCTCCTCATGCTACCCATTGTTGCATAATGATATGCATAAGTGGGGGCACGGGCTTTCTGGGCCCTGCACTCCCATTTACACATAAGTATGGACATACAGCAGCCCTATATTCATGAACAGTAACCCTTGTAACACTAATTTGGCAATATCTCAGTAACCATAACAGCTATGAGAAAATTTCCACTGCAGTTGCAATCATGACTTCGAAATCTCCATGGATGCTAAAGGTGGGCTAAGCTGTGGAGAGTGAAAAATCTGTATCTCAAATCGTTTTCTAGATATTGGCACTGAAATGCACTGTGGGTGCCACAATTCAATGGACGCACTTAACTCAGGCATTTTCATAATGTTTCTCATGCAATTTTCCACATGGCATTTTGGGGACCCTACCTCATGAACAATGTCACTGTCATTTTGTAAAACTGCCCCAAAAATTGAGTTCGCACAGCAAACGCACCATTCTGCGCCACAGGTGCAAAATCATGTTTTGGGAAGGATGTGAAAAATGACAGCTGTATACTGTTAATGAGGAGGTGTGGAAAAGAGTAATGTTGAAAATCAAGAATGAAAATATGAAAAATTGGTGAAGTTACGAGAGCACGTAGATACTGCACAATGCACCCTTGTAAGGTGATCATTTATGGGAATTTGTTTAGTCAAATTTTCAAGATGGGCTTTTTGGGAAATCCCCTCATGAACGCTGGCACTGTGATTTTTGTCAATCCACCGAAAGCCGATTTTGCACAGTGACTGTGCCATTCTGCACATGGGTGTGAAAACACATTTCAGGCAGGATGTGAGAAATGACAGCTGTACTGTACATGAGGAGGTGTGACAAAATGTCAATGTTGAAAATCTGGAGTGAAAATATCCAGAACTGGTGAAGTTATGAGTGTACATAGAAACTGCACAATGTATGCTTGTAACATGGCCATTTTTTGGACTTTTGGCACCAGATTTTTAAAATGAGCTTTTTGGGACCTCCCCTCATGAACAATGGTACTGTCATTTTGTTAACTGGTCCCAAAAGGTGATTCCACACAGTGATCACTAAATTACCTTTTGGGACTGAGTAACAAGATGACAGTGACACTCTTCATGAGGTGGGGTCCCATAAACCCCATGTTGAATATTTGGTGCAAAAATTTCCAAAAATGGCCAAGATATCAACATAAGTTGAAAACCCCCACACTGAGTAGCATTATATGGCTTATCTTTGATTCTTCAGTTTGCTGTTCAGCTTTTAAGAGTGTAGACGTGTCCTGGTCCTGAGAAGATTGCTGCTCCTGATCTCTGGAGGTAAGTATGGGTAAGGGGGGATGTGGGAAGGCGGGTGCTCAGTGGGAGGGTGGTCAGTGGGAAGGGCAACTCATGAGACAACGAGGGACCATTTTCTTGTTTTCAGGTTTAAAAAAAAAATAAAGACACCAGGGGACATTTTTTGTATTTACAGGTATTTTTTATGTAAAATATGTATTTGGGCGCACTGGTGTGGGCTCCCAGTGTGCCATATTAGTGTGGGAGGTGCATACATGCTGACATGGGGATTGGGCAACATGTGCCAACAATTACAAACAATGGCTTTGGTTGGTGGAGGGAGGTATCATCTTACACCGGGAGTGGGCATCCAAGTGTCAGACCACATTACTCCCCAGGCTCACATACTGGGGGGAGGCCTCCACTGCAGACATAGGGACTGGGAACACCATATCTACAAAAAGTGATTATTTAATTATTTATCCTATTTTTGGCTCATGACCTGTGATCCTAGGTCATATCTTGTGCATACGAATTAGGATCCTAGGTCGTAATACGTAAATAAGAAGTAGGATTTAAATGATTAAATAAACACATTTTACTGGCATATTTCATTCATTAAAGTGCAGAATACACCAAAGGGGGTACCAATAAACAAGCTATATATGTTGGTTCTTCCCAATAATATCATTTTTGGGAGGTTTCAAAAACAATTTTTTAGGCAAAACTAAAAACAAGATGGTGGCCATACGAAAGAAGAATTGCCTCATACAGTGCAGGATTCCTCAGCTATTTTTAAGTGACTACTTAGCATACTCAGAAATTATTTTTTCAAATTTTTAAATTGCAATAACTTAAAAACTACTTATTTTTTACACCAGACTAGCAAAAGGTACATCTGTGAGTTAGTCCCTTTCTACCCTGCAAATTACATGTTAAACAACCAAACCATCTGGGCTGTAGGCAAGTTCAAAGAAAAATCCAACAAAGTCAATGCTTAAGAACATGTTTTTTCACCTCTCTGTAACTCAAAGACCACACATCTAACCAGAACAATACTTACCAGATCAAAGAGAGCTACCCACAGGAAGGCGCATACCAAATTTCATGCAAATCAGTTCAATGGTTGCAAAGTTTTTAAAGTGCAACATTTTGATCTTAACATTGAGGTGCCTACTCAACCGTAATTATAGGGTGCGACTGTGCCCTATAATATATATATATATATATATATATATATATATATATATATATATATATATACACACACACACACATATATATAGTAGTATGCCTAAAAGGCATCTGCTACTTCTGAGGTGTTTTGATGTAGGGTGCCTCTGGCAGGTTGTCTGATTTTGGCCAAAATGGTCTTCACATGTTAATGCCTAAGCTGAGAGGCCAGGAGTATTGTGGCATGGGGACCAATCCCATAGTACTTCTGTCTTAAGCACATACAGTAAATGATATTTCAATTTATTTGAGAGACAGTGCTTGTTTAGGTCCCTTTCAGTCTTCTCTAGGAGTGGTAGAATGGAGAAGTTCCCTTGCTTGTGTGCAAGCTACTGCAACAAACCCAACAGTACAGGTACATCACAGGTATTATCCAGGCTATCAGATTGAAGGCTAGTCCATATATCAAATAGATAAAGTAGTTCCAGCATTCAGGCCAAAAGGACACCACCTATTGAAGGCCCAATTGTGGGGCAGAAGCACTAGAATGATGGCAGTTGTGGTGTAACACAATACATCTTTTTCCTTGTCTGAGCTTTGACTGAAGTGTCCTTTTTGGCCTGGAGTGCTTGAGTAAAACATCTGTTTGGTGCTTGTGTGCAACCTGCAAGAAGTGCAATTTGTCTTCAAATTGCTTTATTCTTATTTATTTATGTATTTAGTTATGTTTTTGCTATTCAGGTGAGCAAACTGATCCAAAGGACTATTTTCAGTTGTGACCTGGGCTGTATAGTGGCACAGACAATAGGTACAAGTTATAATACAGCAGGTACATATAATATAATGAGTACAGTGGTATCAGAAACAGTGATACATAAACATCATATCTTAAAAATAGGGGTTAAGGACATAAAAAACAAGTTCATGACAAATAAAATGGTGCTTCTCTGCTTGCAAGACATATGCTTACAACAAATCAAGAACATTTTCAGCCAGTCCAAGGTTTACAATAAAGTGCATAAGGGATTACACTATAGCAATCAACATGTTCACAATGGAGTCAAAAACATGCCAATTGTATTTGCAGAAGCCAGTACTTGTGAAGTAAGGCAGATGGTACATTGGCCCACTAAGGTAGAATTCTGGCAAGGGTGTTTCCAAGGGAGCAGCACAGGTGGCCTGAGACATGAGCCAATCTCTTAGCTTCAATTTGAAAACTGATGAGAGGGTAACATACTGATATTAGGTGATATTCTGCTCCAGTGGTAGAAGGCAGAGAGAAAGGAAGCCTTGCTCCCCATAACAGTAGATATATGGGGGACTACCAGAGGGGGGGAATGGAAGAGACTCTGAGAAACCGAGTTATCACCCTATTGGTGAGAAGTGAGGCGTACGGGGACTTATGTGAGATTCTGACAGAAGTGTCGACTAGACAGCCCATAGCATGTTCAAAACTTCCCTGCAGAGAGAGCCATCCTAAGGACTGATATAGACAGCAGTGATGAGTGGAGGAAGGGACCTGAAGGGCAAAGCAGCAGGTAGAGTTGTATGTGATATTTAGATGAGAAAGAAGTGAGGAGGACATGGATGAGAACAATGGGGGGTGCAATAGTCAAGTGGGGCAGTAGATTTCCCTGGACAATTGCAAGATGAGCCTTAGTAGTCAAGAGGTGGTTAACATGGTAGGCTGCCCACAGCTTCTGGTGGATACTCTTCATAGTGTTAGAAATGTGGTCATTGTAAGTAAGGGGGGGATCAAGAGTCTCTCCTAGGTATTTGAAGGAGGATACAGTGTCAAGAAGAGGGTCTGCAGGGGTGACTATGTGTAATGAGATTTTTGATTTGGTGGCCTTTGCAACATATGGCTTTGAGCCAAAGAGCATGTCCTTCGTTTTTTTCTCATTTATAAGAAGTTTTTTGTAGAGGAACCAATCTTGAACTGATCCATAGTTTGGAGTGAGTGTAGAAGATATAGATTTGAGGGACTTGGCACTATGGTAGATAACAATGTCATCAGCGTACAGCAGTGCATTACAGTTTATGCTTTTTGCTGGAAGATTGTTTATGAACAGTGAGAATAATAGAGGCCCTAGTAAGGAGCCCTTGGGGACAACAGTATGTATGGGTAATGCAGCAGAGGTATCTTTGCCTATCAGATCAGACGTATCTGTTAGCGAAGTAGCTGATAAACCAAGTGGTGGCATTTAGGGAGCAGCCTAGGTTTAGCAGGGTGGATTGGAGAAGGTGGTGGTCAACAAGGTCAAAGGCCTTTGATAGGTCCACAAACACCACACCTGTGTCCATACCCATGTCTATGTTTCTAAGGACATGGCTGGAGAAAAGGGCCAAGGCAGAAGAGGTGCTGTGGTGTTTGCTGAAGCTGTGTTGGAAAGGGCTCAGGAGGGTGTACTTATCTAGATGCTCAGATAGCTGGTGTTGAATGATTTTTTTCTAATAGTTTGCTTAGATGTTGGACGAGGGGGATGGGACAGTAGTTTTCCAGGGCAGTGGGATCACCGGATTTGAAAATAGGCACTATGTGCATATGCTTCCATGAGTCAGGCACAGTAGACAATGAGAGGGAAAGGTTAAATAAGTGGGTCAGTGGCTTTACAAGGGCAGGGGAGAGGAATTTCAGGAAGGTGGGATACAGACCGTTGCTACCTGGGCTGCCCCTGGCTGATAGCATCTTTAGGAGTTTGCCAGTGACACTATGGTTGATGGCTTTGAAATAAAAGACAGGGCTTGATGTCTGTGAGCAGCACGGCTGTTTTCTTGGGGTAGAGTGAAGCTGTGGAGGGAGTTTGCAGGTGTAGGAGGTAAGGTCAGAGAACATTCTAATGAAGATAGCGGCGATCTTGCCTGGGTAAGTAATGGAACCAGAGTAGGAAGTGAGTTCTGTTATTATTTTATTTGATTTTGGGTTAAGGAGGGTGTTAATTGAGGCCCAGAACCCCTGGGGTTTATCAAGAGACTTGTTTTGTAGGTTGGTGTAGTATTTACGCTTGAGTGACTTCACAGCCTGCTTACAGAAATTATGAAGTCACCTGTATGCATCCATAATTGGGTGGAGGGGAATGCCTTGAAGGCATGCCAGGTTTTGTCTCTTACTTTCATTTGAGTCAGAAGTTCATTTGATAGCCAACAGGTGTTACCAACTTTAACCCTACTGGTAGTGATAGGGAAGTATTTGTCCTAAAGGGTGTGAAGAGCTTCCGTAAAAAGGATCACCGCCGTAGAGACATCTTTGAGTTGGTAGAGTGAGGACTAATTTATGGCCCAGGCATCCCTTAGCACTAAATCTGAATCCTGGGATTTGAATTTCCTAAAAGAGAGCAGTTTGTGGGGAAGACATATTGATTTGGTGGTTGGAGCGATTTAAGAAGGGGTGTGGTCACTGATAGAGTCAGCCATAGTGCCTGCTTGGAGGACTAGATTCACATAGTTTGTGGCAATCCAGTTGAGGGTGGAGTGGTTGGGGAAGCAGGGGTTCTATCTGGTTGGGGAGGTGATGACTTGTTCTAGGTGATGTGTCCTTAGCAGGTGTGCATATTCCAGTACTGGGGATTCTGTCCAGTGGAGGTTGAAATCCCCAAGTAGGTGTCCCTGGAGGAGGCGGCAGATGCAAGGCCATTCAAGAAATTTGATGGTCCCTGTGCACCTCCGGGGAGAGGATTGTAGCAGCAGCCAACACAAAAATTTTTCAATGTACCCAGGACAATTTCAGCAACAAGCCATTCACTGACTGAGGAAGAGGAGGAGCAAGCAATAGTGGTGGTACTAATATGGTCCAGCACACATAGTGCAATGTCACTACCCCTCTTTCTGCCAGGCCTGTCAAGGCGCAGCAATGATTAGCCAGGGAGTTGATAGGGGGCATCACTGTGGTATGGATTAAGCCATGTTTCAGATAGACCTAGGACATCTGACTTGTAGAGGGACACCCAGGCTTCAAGTTCAGAGAACTTAGCTGGGAGTCTGCACACATTTAGGTGTACAACCCTGAGGCTGCAGCATCCTGTCCAGATTGCATTAGCATGGTTAATATGCATGTTTGAAGGATCAGGGTTGGCTTCCACATTCCCTGTGAGGAGAAGAACTGAGAGTAGGTGGCACATAGGAGGGTGCCAATGTGGGGACTGTATAGTAAGGCAGTGGAGAAACAAACTAAGTAGATGACGATCATGGTTAGTAAGGAGGGCCAGTATGACAGAGCCCTTGGGGGAGAACTGGTTGGCTTTGGCTTTGTATGGGGGGTCAATGCGAATAGGTGATTTGGACAAAGACTGTAAGTAAACCTGGTCAACAGTGAGGATGATGGCACAGAAGTCAGTCATTAGTAACAGGCCAGTCATGGTGCATAACGTAATGAAAAGCACAGAGGAGAACATTTTTGTATTTGAAATTAGTATCATCAAATAATAAAAATTCTTCCTTATAGACCAGCAAGATGACAGCTACAGAGAAAGTGGAGTGTAGTTCTGAATCAGGTAACAAAGGCACAGTGGCTACTATGAGATTAACAGTGACAAGTGTTAGGCCCTATAACTGTGTTCTGTATCTTTAAGAGGAGCTGCAATATTAGTGAGAGGGGAGGATGAAAATTACCTCGGGTTGGTGCCACTGGGGGAAGGAGAATACTTAATAAAGGCTGGGGGTGGGTGAAACAATTGCTGCTGGAAGGAGAAAGGGAAACAGTAATGGGATTAGTTGCAGGGCATAGCTTAGAATTATAAAAGTGAAACATGGTCTAAACAGAGGAGTGCTCACTAAAAGCTGTATCACTTTAAACTCAGTTTCTGATACACAGTGAAATATCACAGGATCTTAAAACAGAAAGAGCTGTAATACTTTAAATCCTGAAACCTGCACTCTGAAAGATACTGCACTTGAAACTACCCTTGGAGTGCAAAATTGTTGTCAACAAGGCTTAGATTCACATTTAAATTAGGATTCACAGGACAATTTGGTGAAACTTAAACAGTACCAGAATTAGCAAATAAAATTAGCTTAAAATCCAAAAGTATTGAGAGAAGCAATGAATTAGAGAAGTGGAGCAGCCAATCAGCAGGCAGAGCTGATGGTTCCAGCCAATCGACTGGAGGCGCCAAAAGTTTGAGCAGCGTACCTTTGGTCTGGTGGGCAGTAGAGCGAGGAGGCAGCTGGTGGATGGTAGGGACCCACCAGGCTGGTTGCAGCAGCAGAACTGCCCATGTCAGGGGTGAAGCTTTGGTCAGGTGATGGGTGGGCAGTAGTTCATGGAGGCAGCCAGCGGATGGTAGGGACCCACCAGGCTGCTTGCAGCAGAAGCACCTATGTCAAACGCAAAGCTTTGGTCTGGTGATTGGTGGACAGTACAGCGAGGAGGCAGCCTATTGAGGGACATGTGGTATAGGGTATGATGTGTCCACACAAAATTGTCTTAACCATGTCCCATAGTGTAGACTCTGAGACCTCTGCATGCCTGCTGTCTTATAGTATTTTAGCAATTAACATCTCTTAAAAGTCTAATGACTACAGATAAAATGTAATGAGTCTCCAGAGATCATTATGTTTTTCTTCCCCAAGGGTGAATTTATTTACAACTAGAATGGTTGAAAAAATTATATCCTCAGCTGGCCCATTGGCATGGAGGGCTAACGTGCTTCAAGTGCCTTACCTCTCCAATGCTGGTGACTGAAGTTTGGAAATGAACTTGGGCCATTAGGGGTCAGCTGGCGGAAGGGCTGGGAGAGGATTTAGCAGCTGCTGAGCAGCTTTCTCCCAGATTTGGGAGGTGATGTCTTCCCAGCTCTTGGCTGCCTCCAAGTGGAGGATTGATGGTCGTGTTGGGCAAATGGGGGGCTGGTGCTAGGGTGGGAGGGTGGATAGGGTTGCTTGTTCTGGAGTGCATGTGTGCCTTCATGTACATGTGTGACTGTGTTTGCTGAGGCCCTGGGACATAAGGGGAGAAAATGGGAAAAACGCCATGTCTCCCTCTTGCCATTTGTAATGACCCTCAAAACTCTTGGGTCCCCACATTGTGTGGATCCCTGTTGGTCCAATGGCAGAGGGAGTGGCAGATGGGACTGTAGATCCTCAGGATCAGGCCTGACAGTCAGGAGAAAGGTGGCAATGAGGGGCAAACAGCTCTATGGCAAAAAAAGGAAAGTGATACCTTCATGGGTGCAGTCTTGGACTCTCTGCAGATCTTCCAGTGTGGTAATATAGTAATCTATGCATGAATTGGTCTGGTGGGTGACATAACAATGTGTATGATCTTTTGGTTGCTGTGTATTTTCCACCAAATATCAACCCAGCCTAGGATCTCCATCCTTTGTTTAAAGTATGTCTGCCATGGGGATGGTTATGGAGACTTAGGGTTAAGGGTGTCTTTTTGTTTTGGGACCTTAAAAGGTCAAAATCACCAGACAGTTTCAATGTTATGGCTACATTCAGGATGATGAGATCCAACATTGTTTGCACCAGTGGTGTGACTGCCCCTGGGGGAAGGTATAGGCTTAAACTGTGACTGCTGTGTCTCCCAGCTGCCCCAGAACCAGCTCCAGCAACCTACATTGCCAGTGATCATTTAGCTTGCAGTGAAATGTGTGGATCTTAGGATGAAAATGGCTACACCTCTTCCTGTACCAGCAAGCAGCAATGAGGCAAATACTTGGGGAAATGCAAACTTACCCAACTTTTTTAAGTTCTTCCTTAGTCAGGTGAGTGTCTTGAAGACACACAATGTCTAGTCCTTCATTCATTATCTATGCTAGACTCATATCCATGACTGCTTCACTAGACTGGGCATTCTATTCACATTTATGGAATAAAACATGCATAGCTTAGACATCATTATCCTGAGGTCTCTAATATTCATTAATTCTTATGCCCGCACCCCCCCCCCACACAGCTGTCCTGGCCCCCACAGCTGCCATTACATCTACTGTAAGCCTGTAGACATGAAAAACACTTAACAGTAGCATAAACATGAACATTTATAAAGTCAATTTCAACGCTAAATTACAAACTGGGGAAACATATTTTGGAACTGTATTTGTTCTAACAGGAGCAAATTTTAAATTCAGCCGGGGGGGGCGGCAATGGCAGATTACAGTGACTTTAAGGCTGGGTGGTTGAAGCCAACCCTTAGCAGGTACTATAGTTGCTGGGAAAGATACATTGCTGGAGGGTCCTCTAATTGCTACTGCTATTGGTATGTGACTTTTGAGGCTGAGAGTAGAGCTGGGTGAAATTTATCTTCTTCCCATGAAATTCTGGCAAAAAATTGATTTTGCTTCCATGAAATTTCACAAAATACCCAAATAAATTTCATGACATTTTCCATAATTGTAAGTTCACTTTTTACATCTGTTTTAAACATATTTGTCCAAATTGCACCACATATGGTATGATGACTTTACCAATCTCCCTACAAATATGCACCAAGTTTCAGAGCTTTGTTGTTAAATATGACTGAGTTATAAGCCTCTGAATGTTTAGACATTTTAAAATTACATTTCACAATTTTGATAACTGCAGAATTTTAGCCTCTATAACTTTAAAACTAGAGAATGAAATAGCACCAATTTTGATACGTTCAGTAAGCCTAAATATTAGACTTTGAGGTCACCCTCATGGTCCAGCAGCAGAGCAGTGCATTGCCATGCCAGTGACCTTGGTTCAGAAGTAAGCCTGGGAAGTCACATTGTGATACAAGCCATGGTGGAGATAGCTGCTGCTTGGCAGTGCATCTCAGCTGGACAGGGTTGGCAGTGGGTTCAACCAGCACAGCAACAATTGCAGCAGGGCCAGGGAGCTTGCTCCTACCATAGGGCAGCTATGACTGTTTAAGGCTGACAGAGGTTCTGCTTCCACCAGGGGAGATGGAAGGGAATACATGTTGGAATAAAATCTGGTAGACAACTGAATGATGGCTGGTTTCAGCCTAATCAAAGTGTATCCCTGTCAACAGAGTATGTCCTTGTGAGATGAGCCGTCACCCAGGGGGGAAAAAAAAAACAACATGGGAAAAAAGAGCCCTTGTCTGTCAACTCTCTAACTCTTGCTTAAAGGCTGGTCAAGTTATAAGCAGCCAAAGATTCCAAAATAACATCAGTAATTGAATTTCATGAGCTTTTATGAAATTGTGTAATGTCATGATACTTTTGTCAAAACAATGTCCATACATTTTGCCCAGTCATACACTTGTGTTGCCATTGCAAAGGAAGATAAAAGCTGGGTAAAGTGGCAATAAGGTAGCATTCTTAGGAGAAGCCATAGTAAAAGTATAGAGATGCTACATTTGAAGTCATTATCCTGAGTGATGAACCATGATAGTCATTGGGTCACTGTGCTCTAGTCTGAATTTTTGAAACATGCATAACCACTAGAGCTCAATGACTTAATGACTTGTGGAAGCACATGCACATGCAGCATTGCTTCTGTATAATACCACCTACTAATTCATTACCAACCCTGTGCATAACAATGTATATTTTCACTATTTGAAAACAGTGGCATCAAGTGACACCAATCCTTATAACTAGCTGCAACGTAGGCCATTGTGACAGAAGTATCTGGATATCTTTAGTTATGATGGAGCATGATGCTAGGCATCACTGTCACAGGAGTATTGGAGGGGTATTGTGGGACCATGATGTTAGTGCCAGTAAGCTGATTCAGCAGAGACAAGTACTTTGAGAAAGCTAAATTCCACAAGTGGAATTCTAGTGGCATTACCTATTATATGTCCATGAATTTTTGAGCAGATTTTGCCAGTTAGTAATTTCTAAAGTATCCGCAATAAATCTTAACATACTATACCACATTTACAAAGCTTAATAAGATACCAGGATATATTTACTTCAGTATGCATTCCAAGTCTTGAGTGTATACTTGCAATAGCAGTGGAGCAATAAAGATCCCAATATTTTGAACATTTTCATACATTTAAATAATAAAATTGTGAAATTTTGAACTGCAGTAATTCACAATTTACATGACCAATTTCCTCTCTATTAAGCGTTTTTATGACTCTTCCAAGAAAGTTATGCATATATGTGTTCTGCTTTCTAGCTCCAATGATGGCTATGTTGTAAGCATAACATATTTGCAGAAGTTTTCATTTGAATAAACATTTGCCTGACTTTGAGTCCCTGTAACTCCCCCCAATGCAACTATAATGAAACTTTACTTCCTTTTAGAGTCTCTCCGAACAATAAGTAAGCTAAATTTCATATCTCTAACTATGATGATGACTGAGGTACGACCAATTAAAGAATTTTGGAAAATTCCACAAAGGTTTGTGAAATTTTCACTGAATCTTGAGAAAATTCTTCAAAATTGGAATTTGCTAATTTCACCCAGCCCTAGTTGGGATGCCAATAGCTTGTCTACCACACTTACTTATAAGTCAAAGTCTATGGAGGCAGGAGGAGGCACCTTTATCCCTTTGGTCTCGTCAGTGGCCAAGCTGTTCTCCTGATTTGTTTGGTGGAGTTAACATTACACACAGACATAAATATTAAAGAGGCTTGTTGATACTTGCTATTTAAGCTGCCTTTTTAACTCCTCCCACATACATTCCTTTGAAACAATCCTATAATTTTTTAGCAAAACCGAAACAGTCTGGACTGACTCCATATGCATGATCTCATAGTACAGTGGAACGAGACTAAATTAAACATGTTCTGAACATCTAAATTGCACTTCTCATCTACTTTTTTGTGTTATTACAAATATGATGTGGTAAGTAAAGTCCATTTGGTACCTGTGAGTTTAGCCATACCTGCTAGCATCACCCCATCCCTTGCGGTTCTGTCCTCTCATCTGTTCTCCCTCCATTCTGGTACATCCCCTCTCATGTCTCACCTCCACTGTGCATAGTGGATTAGGTTTATACTGAGCTCTGAGATATGTTGCCTTCCTTAAATGTTATTATCTTCTGTGGCCTATTACAGTGCTAGGTTCTTCTCTCGATGTATGGCAAGAGAGGTGACAATTAGCCCTGGAGCCTGCACACAGTGAGCCAGGCCACAACGGCTACTGTTACTTCTTACCCAGGCTGTACAGCTTGACTGCTGACTCTACCAAGCCCCTGGGGTGCATATTTACTAAGTGTTCAGCATGGGGCGGACTGAGGCCAGATAAGCTGACTCCCAATCCAGAGCATCAAAATTGATGGTGCTATGGAGGACTGAACCCAGCCCCACACTAGGTCACTGGAGATCACAGAGTGATGTCTCAGAGTATACTTGAAGTTGAACACGGTGGAGGGAGAGCAATGGAGTGGTCTTATGCAGCTGTGGTCCATCTCCTGGTAATGGGTGGGGATGTTTCTATTCTGCAAAGATGTAGCAAGTACCTCAATGATACTTTAGCCTGTTTGAAAGATAATGCTTAACTAGGTTCCTTTTGGTCTTCTCTAGGTGTGGTATAATGGAGAAGTCCCCTTGCTTGTGTGCAAGGTGAAGGAAGTGCAGTTTGTCTTCTAATTACATTAGGTCAGTCTGTTCCCTCATTTTTTTTGCGCGGCATAGGGCATGATATGTCCACAGAGGACTGTTTTAACCAAGTCCCATAGTTTAGACTCTGAGACCTGTGTGTGTGCCTGTTGTCTTGCACTGTTTTGGCCACTTTATCCATTATCATCTCTTAGAAGTCTAATGACTAGAGACAAAATGCACTGAGCCTCCATAGCCCATTAAGCTTTTCTTCCCCAAGAGTGAATTTGGTTACAGCTGGAGAGTGGTTGAAGAAAGAGATATCCCCATGGGTACACTCTCGGACTGTGCAGATCTTTCAGTGTGGTAATATAGTAATCAATGTGAGAGTAGGTCTGGTGGGTAATGGAATACTGTTTATGATATTTTTGGTTGCTGTTTGTTTCCTGCCAAATATTAACCAAGCTTAGAATCTCCATTCTTCAATTACAATATTTCTACATTGAGAATTGTTGTGGAAGCCTAGGGTTAGAGGTGTCTTTGTTTTTGGACATTAATTGAACAAAATCACTGGACAATATCAATGTTCTGGCCACATTCTAAATGATGAAGTCCAACAGTGTTTACACCAGTGGGGTGTCTGCCCACAGGGAAAAGTTAGTCTACCAACTGTGACAGGTGTGTCTCCCAGCTGCTGCTGAACCAGTGCCTCACAACCTGCCTTGTCAATAATCATCTTACCTGTAGTGGAAATTTGTGAGCCTTGGGATAACAATGGCAACTCCTCTTCCTCTGCCAGCAAGCATCAATGTGGAATGATTACTTGAAGAAATGCAAACTTGCCTAATTTTGCATGTTTTATTCCTGGTCATGTGAGTCTCTTGAAGACACACCATGTTTGGTCCTATCTTTTCTACCTGTGCTACAATCTGTGACTATTTCACTTTGCTGGATAGTCTGTTCACATTTACAGAATAAAACACATATAGTTTAAACACCATTATCCTGAGGGCTCTAATTATTTAGTTATGCTCATGGTCTGTATTCTTCCATGCAGCAACCATCACATCTACTGTAAGCCTGTAAACAAAAAACACATAACAGTAGCCTAAACATGAACATTTATAAAGCCCATTTCAACACCAAACTACAAATTGGGAAAAATCTTTTAAAACTGTATTGGCTTTAACAAGATCTATTCTAAACTCGTGTGGGGGGGGGGTATGGCTGACTAGATTAAATGCTTGCCCAGAGTAATAACTTGCTAGAGGGCCCTCTAATTGCTATTGCTAACTGTGTGTGACTTATAGAGGTTGGGATGCCTATGGCTTATCTACTATCCTTATAAGTCAAAGCCTTGGGAGGCAGGAGCAGGCCCCCTTATCACATGGGTCCCACCCAAGGCTGGGCTGCTCTTCCAGGTTGTTTGGGAGAGTCCATACTGTACATGGCCATAAGCATTAAAGAGGCTTGATGATACCTGCAAGTTAAGCTGCCTCACCCCCCCAACATACATTCCCATGTAAAAATCCTATAACCTTTTTAGCAGAAAACTGAAATAGTCTGACCAGGTAAGTTGCACTTGCTAGCATCACCCCCTTCCTTGCAGTCCGGTTCCCTTACTCTTTCTCCCTCCCACCTGCACTGAGCTCTGAGATCTGTTGCAGTCCTTCAGTGGTATTATCCTCTGTGGCCTGTTGTAGTTGTTAAGTTCTTCTCTCGATGTATGGGGGGGAGGTGGCAGTTATCCCTATAGCCAGTTGTCCATGGAGCCTGCACAGTGTGAGCTTGACCACAGCAGTTACTGTCACTTCTGACCCAGGCTGCTTGGCTTGACTGCTGAATCCACCAAACCCCATACCCTGTAGCTTTACGAAGGGTTTAGCATGGGGTGGACTGCAGCCAGATAGGCCAACTCCCAATCTAGCCTATCAGAACTGAATGTGCTGTGGAGGGTTGGGGACTGAGCCTGACCACACGTTAGATCACTGAGGACCGAAGAGCCATGTCTCAGGATATACCTGAGCTTGAACATCGTGGAAGGAGGGGAATGGAGTGGTCTGCTATGTGGGTGTGATCAGGGACCCTGGTTTTCCATTTTTACTGGTAACATCGGTATCAATCACGGAATCCTGCTTGGTTTGCGGATTTTGAATTCTTGTACCGGTGCCTCATGGAAATTGCATGTCACTGCACAGAATCTCTAAGATTTCATCATCTTTTTACATTTTTTTTTATTTTCTCTTTCTATGTCCCCTTCTCACAGCATCAGTCTCCACTTTTCAGAGATCCCTAGGCTGGGTATCCCCTAGCTTCACCCCCAGGTAATGCTCAGAAGCTCCTGTGGGCCTGCCCCTGTCCTGCCTGGATTGTACCCTCCCAGGTGAGAAGGGAGGGGATCCCAGGTCATCCCTCCACACTCCCTTAGTGTGTGTTGGGCAGCTCAGTGGGTCCCTCATGGAGCCTGGTTATGAAGTCTGGGGCACCTGGGTCCCTTCTGCCAGTGGCCAATGTGGGGTGATTGTTCCTGGTTTTCTGGTCTCTGTCCCTGAGGGCACCAGCACTAGAGGAGATCCAAGGAGGTAGGTCACATAGAGACATGCCACTGCTCCAGATCCTGGCTAGCGTCCTCCCCTCCTGATCACTCCGCAGCACCATTGCACCATCACCCATGGTCACACAGGTGGTGGTAAAGCGGCAGGACCGGCAGCCCACCTCCCGGAGGAAGAGAGCAGTCCCCAAGGTGCTTGATCCTACTCCCCTGGCCAGATCTCCAGCAACCCGAGTTCGCTTCTGACCCTGGGTCACAGCATTGTGCTACAGTGCTACCACAGCACCAGCGGGCTGACCCAGATTGCAGCATCTTAAAATGAATACTGCTGTACTTTGCATTCTTTCTGCTTTGCTGCATATAGAGTCAGTAAGAAAATCACCCACACTGCTTTGTTGTAATCAGCCATTCAGTTTAAGCACCCATGACTAGTGGTTAGAGTAACAAACAGTGATTGAACTGGGTACATCCAGCAGACTTGGGTTTGATTCCCACAATCTCCACTTGCATGCTGTGTGACTCCAAGCAAGTCACTTAACCTCCCCAGTGCTTCTAGGTTACTCCTGAAAACAGACAGTTCAGCCTAGTGGGCCTTACCTGCTTTATAATGAATATATATAAAAAAAATACCAATATATGTTTACTACATCATAGAATAGTATTCAGGGTACCATATAATTTATCTGAGTTTTACTTGGGCTGCAATGATTTTGTATGGGTAAAGATACATGTTCAGATACATTTTCTGTGTTTTATAAGCTTGTTTTTAAATTTTAGTCAGGTTTTTATTGTATTCTTTGCATATAAGCATCTAGGTTGTAGATTGCTAAATGCAGGATCACTGTTACCAACTAGCTTATTCAAGTTTATAATCAGTAGGGCCATCTAAAATCCTCAGTTGTTTGAATGAAAACCAGTCTGAATGAAAGTATGTTCACAAAGAAAAACTGCCTTATAAGCTTATGAAAATATTTCACAGTTAGCACCCATTTAGGTGAATTGGATCATTTGCACCTTTTCTCCCACCTGCTGTTTTAGTCTCTGTGACAACAAAAGTGTTCTGATAGACTGCTTCAACAAAAGCAAATGTTATGTATTTAAGTGTAATTATGTTTGGCCAGTGGATTTTGAAAGCACAGTCAATGACATACAGAATGTAAGACCCCAAGGGACTGTATGATACTGGTGGGCAAGTGGTGCTCAATTCATCTGAGCTCAGACATGAAAACTGGAGACACCCTTTCATGGACACCAAGTAAAAATAAAAAGCATCTACATGTCTGGGAGATGCATGAATCCATTGAAGGTCCTCAGTAATCACTTGTGGATTTTTAGGTGAAGACACTTTACTTAAAGAAGCAAATTCAAGCAGGTTTTTGCTCCTCCTACCCCTGGCCATCCACTCCTTCCAGGCCTGCCAAGGCCCCTCACCACCGCCAAGGAGTCCTGACCACCATCCACTGCCCCTTACTGCTGTGTTACCAGGTAACCCAAAGTAACCCTTTATTGAGTGGGCCCCTACCCATGTGGGAGGCTACCAGGGGAGAAGAATTGCCCCAAAGAGCTTCCTGTGTATCCTGGGCATGGCAGTGGTCAGAACGGACACATGTCTGGGGCTTCCAGCTTATGGAGGGACCAGCAGCCATCCTTCAGTTGGTCAGCAGTGTTTTCCATTTTCTTAGGAGTGTGACAGGCCACATGATGTCAAGGCACAAGTCGATGTCTGTCACGCTCCTTCTGCAGTAAAGGCTGACATGCTGTCGTGCCTCTGGCCTCCACCAGGGCCAGAAAATGCTGAGCCATGAACCCACCCTCCCTCCAGGAAAGGTGAATGGTCATTGGGCACTCAAGCCTTCACCCACCAGCTGGCCCTCAAACATCCAAGTTTGTTCCCTAACCATGGTCAGTGGTGTCACAGGCATAAATCCAATTCAGACAGTTAAATTATAGATGGGAAAAAACAAAAGTAGTCCACCTTAGCGGTGATGGTTCAGATTAATTCACATCTGAGTTCTAACAGGCAAAGAGACCAAGTCATTTGTAACTTGTACATGTGGCGTGTGGGTGTTGAAGAAAGGGGATCATAGTGCTGTACTACTGCCATCACCCCAAAGGGATGTGGACTGCATTGTTACTACTGCCAACACACTGAAGGGATGGGGACTGTAGTGCTTGTGCCATCACCACTGGTGGATGGAGAATGTAGTACTGCTGCCGTCCCTATCTGAGGATGGGGCCATAGTGCTGATACTTCCATCACACCTCAGGAATTGTGAACGTAGTACTGCTGCCATCACACCTAAGGGATGAGGGCCACAGTGCTGCTGCTTCTGTCACACCTGAGGGAGGGAGGTCATAGTGCTGTTGCTGCTGCCATCACACCAGAGGGATGGGGGTCAGAGGTGCTGTTGGTGCTGCCATTGCACCTGAGGATGGGACTGTAGTGCTGCTTCCATCACACCTTAGGATGGAGACTATAGTGTTGCTGCTGCCATCACATCTTGTACCTAAAATAACTTTAAATTGGTACAAGGATAGAAGGATTTGTAATAGTGGAGGTCAAAATTGCTAAAATGCATGTTACCAGAGTTAAAAATTGCTAAATAAAGTACACAAAACCAAACACCGGTAAAACTGTATTTTGACTTAGTAGACACCGGTGACAATACCATTTTTTACAATGTGCAAAATGGAATATGCCCTTTCTCAATCCCGGTAAACCAGTGTCCCTGGGTGTGATCCATCTCTCAGCAATGCCTGAGGATGTTGCTATCCTGCAAAAGTGAGGCAGGTGGGTCTGGGAGGAAACCATATTACCAGAAGAGCTCAAAAGGGACTTTCACTAGGTGTAGTAAACAGTAAAGCAAGTGCAGCCTCTCCTGTGGTACAAAAAGGAGAATTCACATCTTGGTAGGTCTTCACTTCAGCCAAGCTGGAGTTTGGGCTTGATCACTGTTTTCTGGAGGATGCTGCAAGGACAGCAGGCATTCATTTATGCTTCCCAGTGAGTCTGTGGCATGTTTTTTCTTTGAAGCATTGACTGTGTGTTTGTTTGCCAAACATTTGAAGACAGTTTCACCATCAGTGTAGTAGTAAAGGATCTGTCAGGGAGCTGTGGTAGCACAGTCCTTATGGACTGCAACTTCTGCTTTACCTCTTATGCCATCCAGTAAATTTGTGGGCTTTCCAGAAAGCAAACCACTAGCTTTGAAGGGTAGGGATTTTTAAACTTTATCTGTTTTTTCCTTTGGGCTTTCATGATGGGACCATATGGTCTGCAATGGGCTATGAGGGTAAGTGGAAAATCATTGTCTAAGTAAATCCATGTGCTATTAAACACTTTTTTTTCCAGGCAATATGAAGAATGTCTTGTTGGTCTGGGTAATGCAGACATTTTGCCACTATTGGATTAGGGCTGCATACATGGTGCTGTGGGATGGGAGCCCAGGGCACAGTGTACCCTTTTTATATTCAGCATTTTTTCAAAGGGAATTGCCAGTGTGGTGTAGAAAAGCTCAGGCAGGAACTGCACTAGATTTGTCCCTTCAGCTCCTTTGGGGGTCCTTTATCTGCACAGATTGTTTCTTCTTTTTCTACACTAGGCATCTTCTGCCTTACTGGGAGTTCTTGGACTGTGAAGCCCAGCTACATGAGATCTGTCTCTTCTATGTCCACCAACTAATCAACTGCTTTGGCCTGCTCCTCTATAGCAGTGTGTCATTTTTTCCTACTTGTCCAAGTCAGTGAGGAGAGCCTTAGTCGTGGATTGCTATTCCTTTCTAAAATCTGACTTTCATAAGAATAAAATCAAGTTGCTTTTGAAGCACATCTTGAGAAGAAGTCTGTTGGCTGTGGAGGAGGAGTCACAAGGAGCAGGAGGAGGCCTGTGAGCTGCAGCTCTCATATCTGCCTTCCACATATCCTTCTCATTAGCTGATCCAGTGGGAAAGGCTATTTTCTCTGTGCTCAGTATTGTTTAGTACTTCTCCTGTGACAGGTTAGACCACTTATTTTCAGTTTTTGGAATTATGTAGGAGACTTTTGCTAGTGGAAGATAGCAGAGCTCTCTGACCATGCAACAATCCTGTCTGTGATGTCACCAGAAGAAACAAACTGAGCTACTTTAGGATTTGAGACCACCAACCAGCACACAGTCTAATGCAGATGGCCATTGTCTTCACTCTTACATTTCAAATCATGAAAATATAGTCTTGTGACTGAAATGTAAAGGACCATTTAAAAAGACATTGCAACACGGAAAAGTACTTTGAGAAAACATAACTTTAAACTATAATTCTTTTTCCAGAGTTACTGTACAAAGCAATTTTTTAAGCCTAAACCATTTTTAATAACTAGGCCATTCTGTTACCACATCACTACAGTTAGGGGTGATGAGGCACTTAATCCTAAATTGTGATTTTTAGCCACTTATAAATCTTTTGACCTGATAACATAAAAATTTGCATGCACAAACTTTCTAGCTGGAGCTCCCAAACTTCCATATGTGGGAACATTTGGTTTTGTAGTTCTAATGCTAGAGGAGTCGAAATATGAAAATTACGAATTTTAAAATGCTTTCTTTGCTCTCTGATTACAGAAAAATAATTAGTAATTATTTGAAACCTGACAAAAAATAAGTTACATTAGATCATGCCCTATGGGGGGGGAGGGGACTTTCATAGTTTTGTAACAAAATAATTTAAAATAGTAGTGTTATATTAATTATAAATTACGATAGATGTACATGGGCATCAACTGTTTTGCAGGTTTTCAAAAGATGTTCAGTAGACTTTAGTTATATTATTACGTAACCTGAGCATGAGCCTGTATTTATGTTTCAAAACCAAGAATGGAAACGTGATTGCTTTTCTTAACCTTAGTGTATGATCAATAAAAAATTCAATTATATAGCACTGATATGTGATAACAGTATTCACATACAGTCTTATCCATGAAAAATAGAAAAATGGCGAGGAGTTGAATTCTGAGATTTTCAGGTTCTTTAGATTGTGTTCTAAATGTGGTGTTTACTTTTGGGAATGAAATTCTTTAAGAAAAGTTATTAACAGTAGATATGTTTCTTTGCAACACTGGCAGCTCACGCCTGGAGTCATAACTTCCCCTCTCTTCAACCTGCATCACTGAGAGCAGACACCTAGTTTCAAACCAGTACCCCTTCCCCCACTTCAGCTTGGACAGTGAGGCTCATCCTAAGCAAAGCTTAACTGTTATGATAGTTATAAAATAAATATCAGAAGCAGAAGCCCAGCTTCACTGCTCGTAAAGTGAGGCCTAAATCCCAATGCATTTGGGGGAGTGGGAGACCATTCCTGGTTTTACAACAGACCATCCACACTATGAACATAAGTTGGAGCCCAGCACCATTGGTGCACTGAAGTACTAAACAGATCCTGAAACAACGTAAAATGCCACCACCAGATGCCTATTCCTGGTGGTGTGCTACAATCTTGAACACCATCTTATCAACAATAAATCTGGCCAAGAAAACCCAGTCACTGATAAGTCCTGCTTCTTCTGCAAGTCTGATACCAAGAGACACCACACATTTTGGGAATAGTCCTTAGAAAACGTTTACACTCTATCTATCCACCCTTTATCTCCCCCAGCTCACTGAGATTCACAATGAGAACTCATCTACAGTGCCATCAGAGGTTCCCCTATACTGCCCCAAGATGGTTTACTTTGCTATACTTTGTTCAGATAGCTGCTGGTTCAAGAGGCAAGTGGCACATTTGTGCTGCCCTCTATTTGGTGGATGACACTTGATTTTTCATTCTTAAGGGTGCAGTATGCCCATGTATGGAACCCCAGCAAACAGAACAGAGAAATGCACAAGCACCATATCTGGGATTTTAACCTAGGTCAGCCAGAATATGGTTCTGGTTGCACTACCAGCTGTGTCACCAAGGCAATTGGAAGCTTGAGACTCCTAGAAGCACCTTACTCTTTCTGTAATGCAAAACCTGATGCTGCACTGATAATTACATTATCTAGTCATAAGGGTGCAGTGTGCACATATTGTATATGGTTGTGCAGCTGGTAGTGTGGTATTCCAAGCAGCCTTGGTTCAAATCCCAGCTAAGATACTTATACATTTCCAAATTCTTTTGTTTGAATTCCATACATGTGCACACTGCACCCTTGCAAATAAAAAAATGAATTATCTGTGCTGCACCAGGCTGTGTATTAGAGTAAGTGTTGGATGCTTCTGGGAACACAAGATTTCCAGTTGCCTTGTTGGTGTAGCTGGTAGTGCAACTGGAATGGTATTATGGGTGACTTAGATTCAAATCCCAACTAAGGCAATTATATCTTTCTCTCTTCTGTTTTTTTGGATGATACTTGATTGCCAAGGACTGCTTTTCTTGGGGTAGGGTCAGTTAGAGGGTGCCACTGGATCACAAGGAACTTTTTGGTTTGTGACAGGATGAGGAAGGGATGCCAAGGAATATTTGTCATTGGACAGCTGCATTTGGGTTGACATTGGTCAACAGGATCTGTCCAGCTTGTTCAGGGTGGGAAGAATGGAAACTGGATGCCCAGGACTGCTAAATTTAGGCTATGGTGAGGGAGGAGTTATATTGAATGTACGGGACTACATGCCATGGGATGTGTGATAGGAGTGTGTGCAACTGGATGCCAGGGACTGTTTGGGTTGGGAAGGGAGATGGAGGATGCAGCTACTGGACTCAATAGACTGCTTGGCAAGGACCATTGTGAGGGAAGGAAGGCGAGCCACTGTACATTTGTGGCTGCTTGGGTTGGTGTAAGATGAGTAAGTGGGTGCCAACAGATATCAGGAACTGCTTATAGGCAAATGTATATGCAATGCCAGTCAAAGACTAACATTGCCAACACAAATTCATGTGCATATTTTATTAAACATCCTTTTTAAAAAGGATGGAAATTCATCGCATAAAAGTTTCATTTAGGGCATCAGTCAGGGTTGATGCACAAATAATCAAAAGTAGGGATATGTAACATTAAAGTAAAATAATCCACTCATACTTTGGGATTGCGTTGTGTGGTGTGTTTAAACATTTACAGAGTAGTGTTGGTGATTCTCCCTATCACATAGCATTTAAATGTCCATATCCAGAATGACGGTGTCAAATATCTGGTAATAACAGTGGTGTTTTGAGCAATCATTCAAACAGTGAGGAATGCCACACCACATTATCATAAAAATTCAGATGGACTTTATTACAATAACATTACCTCACTCTTGATATTATGTGTTTCATCTGTAACAGTTGCTTAAATGGATGTTTTCTTGATGAATAAAAACAATACGTATGTGCAATGTGTATTTAGCTAAAGGCAGTGCTAAGGTGGTGTGCTGAGGAGCATTATGTTTGCAGCTTCTGGCCTCAGCAGACAATCTGAAGAATGCATATATCTTACAATGAATGCTGACCCTTTTAGGTATTATTGTTATCATATATTCACATTTACGGTTTTAATCTTTCTGATATTGTTATAATGGTATGCATCCCCCACAGTTTTATGGCTATGGCATAGTCTGGGATCCACACTGGTTTTAGCAGTATGATTGGAAGTAGAGACGTCTGAAGGGAGAAATGAGGAAATCTGAGAAGAAGTAGATAGTGCAGCAGAGAAAGAAAAGAGGGAGAGAGAGAGAGAAAGAAGAACTATTTCCAAGCTGGTGAGGCTCAAGGTTTTCAGAACCTACCACATGTCCAAAGCCAGTAGACAGGATGTGGTGTTGCCTATTTTCAGTGTAAGTATCTGACTTTTTCCATATGGTCAAGTGTGCCATTGTTAAGAACAGTCAGGCAGAGTCAGGTGCATAAGTGTTTCACCAGTCAAGGAGAATCAGGTAGGCTAAAGTTCTCAAGGTTAGTGTCAGATAGAAAGGGATCAATAGGGCCTTTTCTGAAGTCCAGGGAACAGCAGATGCTGGGTATGTAGCAACAAGCCAGAGAGCATTCAAGAAAAGTGCCTGTAGTAAGGTAACTTAGGCTGGTATTAAATGGGCCTTATCACGATGCCATGAAGAAGATAGTAATTTATCACAGCTGAAGAGAGGTGCTATGCTGACATATTGCAATTACGTCAGTAGAGGGAGAGGGCTCTGAAATGTCTGGAATGTTTGCAAATGCAGCACTGCCTGTCTCCTTCCACAGAGTGGGCAGTAATCACATCTCTCCACAGTCTCTCCATTCAGTATAGTGTGGTTGCTTCCCCCATCTCCTCCCCTCCCCTCCCACACTATTTTCTTGCTCCCAATGCTCAGAGTCAAACAGAAGAGTTAAATTAAAAGGGGCACTGTGAGCTGTGGCTCTCACAGGAAACATGCAAATGGTAATCAACTTTAAAAAACATCTCACAATAAAATCCCCATGCACAGAGTTACTCTATAAAGTTATTCCAACCGTGTATAGCAAGCACCTTTTGTAAACATATTCAACATGACTGTATATATCCAGAAGAAGAGCTATGGGGTTGGGGCATGGTGTGTAGATAACCAGCCTGGTACCTCTCTGGCTGTGGAGTGGTGCCTCTCTGAATAGGTGGGTGAGAAATGGGAGTAGCATAGACAATTGAACAGCAGGGTACAGTATCTGTCACTCTCACAGATATGTGCCTTTGAAGTTTCCAGAGGCAGCAGTTGAGTAAGAACAATAGAGCTCAAGTCTCAACTCACACTCAAGTAAGTGTGAAGTGCCTGCTCTTAATTGCTTGGAAAGCAATTGAAGTCCAGGGGTATTGCCATCTCTAAATAGCAGCTATGTCACAGGCTATATCAGGTCAGGTTTCTTTAAAAACAAAATTCCTGACAGAGTCTGAAAAAGCCACCGTGCTATGTATTAGAATTGGGTATCTGTTACAGTTGGTGTTTTTCCTAAGACAGTTTTGTCATTGCACTTGTTTTGAATGAAGAAAGATAAAGACAGGACCTCTGACTCTGGGTATTTCTAAGATGAGATCCCAGTGACCCCGCCTTGGTGAGTGACTTTGGCTGATGAATGCCAGCAAGGGAGGTGGGTCTGTACTTCGAATTCTCCTGGTCCCTGCTGCAACCAGTTCTGACTAAGGCACCTGACCAAGCTTTGGTGTACCATTCACCTGACATTTTTGGAGCCATCCAGCCAGAGGAGGTATGGTAGACAGGTGCAGTTTTCAATAAGCAGGGCAACCTGCTGCTTCTACTAGGGTCTGGGAGGGATCCAACACCTGAGAGCTAGAGCACCAGCAGTGCATGGAAGCACCATAAGCAGTGGAAGAGAAATTCCATATTGCTTTCAGTGACACAGTAATAAAATCCAGTGCTTTGTAATGTTATTTATTGTAAGAAATTAACTCACTCCATATGACTTAATTTGTCTAGGTGCATGGTTTTTAATTGATGTTTGTTGTTCGGGCAATTGACATGATGGCCCACTTCTGAAGTCTGATTTACACAACAGCTTATTCAAGCTAAGTCTTGCTGAGTTACCTTTAGGTATCACTGTAACTGAGAAAATGTTAACAATTCATATCAAAACTAAAGATGCTTCAATTTATGCCTAAAATATATTTCTGGTATTTATTTTTCTGTGTGTCAGCATGACAGGGTTGAATAAGGCCCTACCCCATTTGTTATGGAGAAAGAGTTTAAATGCAAGGGTCTGTTCTATCCTCTCCTTTTCTGTATCTTCTCTGTCTGGTTGCACAACCAAATTTTCTAGTGAGACCTAGGAACTGATTACTCTGACGACTTCACAGTTCTTCACCTCTCGCTATCTCTCTGCCTTCACTTGCTGTTCTCTTTTCTTCCCCCTTGTATATCTATAGGTATAAAAATATATGTGCATCTTTATGTGGCAGTGTCACTGATACTGGGATCCTTTGTTTGAAACTGTATGTAGTTATACTGTTGAAATTATTGCAAAAAGCTATTTGGAACTTGAGTGATGAACCTGAGATGCAGTATTTATGCCCTTTACAGAGCTGTCAACAAGAGGTCAGTTCTGGGTCACCCTGTACTGTTTTGCTGCACCTGCAAGGAATGAAACTTACAAGAACATTCTGTGAGAAGCATTCTCTCTTATCGAGTTCCCAGACAAAGACTTATAAAAAGAGCAGCAATGCTATTGCTAGAGAGACAAGGAGAATGAGAAACTGAAACTTGGAATTAAGAGAAGAAACACTCAGAAGAAGGACTTTGTTTTCTCTGTTTGCATTGCCTTTGAAAATAATAATACTTGTAATTTTCATTTTTTATTTTGCTGTTATTGAGAAAAATAAAACTCTATTTGCAAATTTTGAAACTGCTCCTGGTTTTCCTATGCTTCCTGACCTGTGCCTCGATGACAGTCAGATTTAGAACAAGAATGAAGCTTATTGAAATATATGTAAGATGACATAACATATTCAAACAGTGGTTTTGTGCCCAGGGATTATCTATGTTTAGGGTGTGGTGTTACAGTTTGTATAGTATTTAATATTTGTTGAGATAGAGGGGATACCAATGTGCTGATAGATGAGTGGGCTTTGGAAAGGCAGAATTGTTGGAGAGAGGGACATTCCTGCTAAGTGGCATGTTTTTGAGATTACTTCTTGGAAGCATGTTATAACTTTTGTTGTTTTTTTGTTTTATTTTCTCCAACATGGATACACTTAGAGCTAGGAGAAAATTAAAGTTTTTTTTTTGTTGTTGTTTTTTTTTTTATTCTAGAAACCTTCTTTATTTTGCTTGTCTAATTTTCAGAATCAGTTGATTTACATTTTTTGAAAGTTGCTTGCTTCTGCCTTGACAACGGTGGCTGCTCTCCTATGTTCTATTCCCAGCTCCTAACCCTGATAACAATCAGTGATGCTTCCTCTTCAGATTAACACTTCATTCTGGTCACCCCACAGTGGTCTTCCCTTCATAGGATTTAATGTGGATAAATGGAGTCTGTCAGGAGGAGGCCATAAAGCAAGCAAGACATGGTGCTGCACTGCTGTCTGTTTTGGCAGGATAGGGTAATATGGGCAGACTAGATGAACCAGTAGTCTTTTTCTGTAATCAGTTTCTATAGCTGCATAGCAGAGCTAAGCTGACATATTGCGATCATGTCAGTAGAAAAAGGAGACTTTGAAAAGTTTGTGAATGCAGTACTGCCTGTCTCATGCAGGGAATTAACTTGAATCAAATCTGTCTGCATCCTCCCCATTCAGTATGGTGTGGTTGTTTCCTCCCTTCCCCTTCCCTTCCCTTCCCTCCCCACTGCTACACTATTTTCTTGCTCCCAACTGCTCAAAGTCAAACAGAAGAGTTAAGTTAAAGGGATCCCATGAGCTGCATTTCCTACTGGAAATATGTAAAGATTCAACTTTTTAAAAAAAAATCTCTAAATAACATCTCCATATGCAGAGTTATTCTATAAAGTTATTCCCACATGTTTAGCAAGCACCTCTATTAAGCAAATTCAACATGACTGTAAAAATGATTATTGTATTCCAGTTTTGCCACCCCTTTTTTAAAAAGTTCACATATAATGACCTTAAGAATAACGTGCACGTACAGAGACACAGCTTCAATTTCTGAAAAGAAAAATAACTATACTACAGTGCTCATTATCTATAAAGAGACACTTTGCCAAACTCAGGGTGCTTTAAGGAAAAGTGTTTACCTCCTACTGTTTAAAATAATTCAGCCTCTTTTATGACCTAGTTTACTCTTGACTCAGCACTGCATCCCACTCAAGGACATGCAGGGTATCAGTTGGCCGCCTTCAAGATGGGCCACTCTATTTTTAGTTTTGCACCAGTAGTAGCCATAAATTTGTTCTGTAGCTCCTGCGACATGGAGGCATTTTGTTGAGTTACCAATGCCAAAAGGAAGTATGCTACAGTGTATTTATCAAAATGACAGAAAAGCTAACAATGTCCTTTTAAAGGGACATTGTCAGTTTTAATGTCATTTCATTTTGATAAATACACTGTAGTATGTGTCCTGTTGGCACTGGTAACCCAACAAATGCCTTCATGTCAAAAGAGCTACAGAATGAATGTATGGCTATTACTGTTGCAAAATTAAAACTAGAGTTGCTAAAAGAACACCATGATTTAATCTGAATTATAGGCAAATCTCCTAGTCTCAAATGACTCCTTTGACAACATCTTAGCTCTTCTGTAATAAATAACATGTTGAACAGAATGATCATAATTCTTCAATCAAATACAAGTGATAGGTTACTATAGTTCATGACATCTTGTCTCCATTTTTTTTTAAAAAAGCAATCTCAAACCACTACATAAAGTATGACAAAACACAGTTTAAGCAGTTTTATTAAATTAGCACATAGCAAGATGAACAGGTACTCTGCACTTGCATCAACAAATCTCCCTACAGGATATAATTTACAACTGTGCCGCATACAGTGACAATAAAAAAAGAAAGCAAAACACCAGTTCGAATCTTTTGAACATTTAAACTTTAGTGTAGCATTGAGCTATTTTATTTTGCAAAACATGGGGAATATCTGATGAACAAAGAAGAAATCACCTGCCACCATAATACATAATTCCCCTGTTATCACTGGCATTACTAGACACTACAAATGAGCATACATAAATGATTTCTATTTACTCTGATCAATATTTTCAAACTGTGATCGGGGTCATGGAATCACCTTGTTATGTGTAGCACTACTGTCTATACATACTGTATATTTAGACAGAAAACCAACAGTTGCCAAAAGCTAGGTCAATTAGAGCAGCAATATTTGTTAGTAAACATAGATTTTTATGTTTGCTTGCACACATGTGCAAGAAACATAGTGCCATCATCCGAGTTTTCAGAGGTGTGGCAGCCCTCTTCCAATTCAGGCAGTGTGTTTGCAGGCACGGCTGCAGTTCTTCAATGCCTGCTCAAGCTGTCTATGACCAGTCCAAAATGCAGTGGCGTACAGTTGAAAGGGGGAGCTACACTTCAATGAGCAGCGATAAGATATTGCCTGCTAATGCACACTCCCCTACACACACACACACACACACACACACACGCACACATACTGCGTACTCACCCCCCCACACACACTATGTGGCCGACAGGGGGTGCCCAATCCCCCTTCGGCTGTGCTGTGCTCATCCCAAAAAACAGAGTTCTATATGCCACACTGGGTGCCCACCCCAGCATGGCTACACATCAGTATAGCTGATGAGGGTGCCCAATCCCCCATTGGCTCCACTGGTTCCTGCCCCCAGAGTACAGAGTGCCATGCTGGGAGCCCACCCCAGCATGGCAACACATGATATCACCGACGGGGGTGTCAAATCCCCTGTCAGCTCCACGCCCCCCCACCAGCCATCCTTGTGCCATGCTGGGAGCCCACCCCATAGTGGCAAACATCCCGCATCGTCGGCATTTAAAAAAAAATACCTGAAACTCAAAAACGGTCCCTCAGTGTCTCTGTCCCCACCTGCGCTCACCCACCGTGCACCCTGCCTCCCCACACCCCCCTCACCCCATACTTACCTCCAGACTCCGGCACGACGATCTTCAGTGGACCGGGAACATGTATGCACTCTTCAAAGCTGACCGTGAACTGAGGAAATGCCGGTAAGCTGTATAATGGGATAGATAGGGGGTTTTCAACTTTGCTGCATATCTCAGGCATTTTTTGGAATTTTTGCACCAAATTTTCAACATGGGGTTTTTGGGACCCCTTCTTGGGACCGAGTAATAAAATAACACTGCCACTGTTCATAAGGTGGGCTCTCAAAAAGCCTATGTTGAAAATTTGGTGGAAAACTTCCTAAAAATGACTGTTTTACGAGCGTGCATTGCGCAGTTCCTATGCACACTCGTAAGTTTGCGAATTTTCAATATTTTCACTCCAGATTTTCAACATTGCCATTTTACCACACCTTCTTATGAGCAGTACAGCTGTCATTTTTCACATCTTGCCCAAAACGTGTTCCCCAGGTAGTGCATAATGGTACAGTCGGTGTGTGAAATCAATGTATCAGACACATTAAGAAAATCACAGTGACACTGTTAATGAGCAAAGGTCTTAAAATGGTTATGTTGAAAATTTGGTGAAAAAAGTCCTAAAAATGACTGTTTTATGATCGCGCATTGCGCAGTTCCTAAGCACGCTCATAAGTTTGCGAATTTTCAATATATTCACTCCAGATTTTCAAAATTGCCATTTTATTACACTTCCTTATGAGCAGTGCAGCTGTCATTTTTCACATCTTGCCCAAAACTTGTTTCCGCCCATGTAGTGCACAATGGCACAGTCGGTGTGTGAAATCAATGTATGGGACACATTAAGAAAATCACAGTGACACTGTTCATGAGCAGAGGTCTTAAAATGGCTATGTTGAAAATTTGGTGAAAAAATTCCTTAAAATGACTGTTTTACAAGCGCACATTGAGCAGTTCCTACGCACGCTCGTAAGTTTGAGAATTTTCAATATTTTCACTCCAGATTTTCAACATTGCCATTTTACTACACTTCCTTATGAGCAGTGCAGCTGTCATTTTTCACATCTTGCCCAAAACGTGTTTCCACCCATGTAGTGCACAATGGCACAGTCTGTGTGCAGAATCAATGTATGGGATAAATTAAGAAAACCACAGTGATACTGTTCATGAGCAGAGGTCTTAAAATGGCTATGTTGAAAATCTGGTGAAAAAATTCCTAGAAATGACTGTTTTACGAGTGTGCATTGCGCAGTTCCTATGCACGCTCGTAAGTTTGAGAATTCCTATATTTTCACTCCAGATTTTCCACATTGCCATTTTATTACACTTCCTTATGAACAGTACAGCTGCCATTTTTCACATGTCACCCAAAATGTGTTTCCACACATGTAGCGCACAATAGTGCAGTCGGTGTGCGAAAGCAATGTTTGGGACAGATTAAGAAAATCACAGTTACATTGTTCATGAGCAGAGGTCTTAAAATGGCTATGTTGAAAATTTGGTGACAAAAGTCCATAAAATGACTGTGTTACGAGTGAGCATTGTGCAGTTTCCATGCACCATCGTAAGTTCATGACTTTGTAATATTTTCAGTCCAGATTTTCACCAGTGGCATTTTTCCGCACTTCCTTATGAACAGTACAGCTGTCATTTTTCACAACATGGCCGAAATGTGTTTTCACACTTTTTAAGCGCCAGAGGATCTTGTGTTCTGGAAATCATTGTCCGGGACAGATAAAGAAAATCACAGTGACACTGTTCATGATCGGAGGTCCCAAAATGCCTGTGTTGACAATCTGCTGTAAAAAATCCCCAAACTAATTACATTACGGGTGTGCGTTGCACAGTTTCTATGCACGCTCGTGACTTCACCAGTTTTTTTAATATTTTACTGCAGATTTGCAACATTGCCATTTTTTACACCTCCCCATGAACAGTATAGCTGTCATTTTTCACATCCTGTTCGGAATGTGTTTTTGCACCTGTGGTGCTAAATGCCGTAGTCACTGTGCATAAGCAGCTTTCGGCTAACAAACTGATATTGCCACTGTTCAAGAGGTGGGGGTCACAAAAAAACCATGTTCAAAATTTGGAGTGAAAATACCAATGAATACCCGAGGTGTTAGGGTTTCCAACCATAACACCCCACCCTGTAGAAATGACAGGCATCAGGGGTGTGACTGGGATTCTTGCCTGTAATTCTCATACCATTCCATACCCTGCAGCCAGTGAGAGGCATTAGGTATACCTTTGGCATTCCCAAAGTTCACCCCATTCTCCTATACCACACCCATCTCACTGTGTTTCCTGATGGAATGGGGTGTGCATAAAGACCAAGAACCAAAACACACCATGACACTTGTCAGTGTCTGCAAGGTGAATTGTGGTGAAATGGCATGGCCATTATGCCTGATGACCCAAAGGCACACCCCAATGCCTGTCACTCTGTCCAGGGTGGTGGTGGGGTTGGCTTCAGTTCAGTACTTCACTGCCATTTCTGTTACGCAGCTCTGTAACTTCTACACTACCAATGCCAATGCCAGCAAGCAAACATTCGGCATTGACAAATGCTTGTTTTCTGCTGTAATGTTCACCTAAGAGAAATAGCAAGATCAACATTTTTCTTTTAATTTTTTTATTCCTGAATCAAGATATGTTTTTTAAAATATTTAAAAGTTCCCACTAATGTGCCATATTCACACTGATAAAAATTAAATATGTTGGCACAGTATTATGCTGTTTATCATCAGAATCATGTGGCAGCACCATCATAATACTTCTACAGTGTGAATCTAGTATGTACATTCAACAGGTAACTTCAGTGGAAGAGAATTTTAAAAATTGTGCATGACAGCTATGTGCAGTATAATGAAGTGAATCATTAATTACAAAATTAGCTGTGAAAACTGTTTTAAGTTTGAAAAAACAATGAAAAACATTGAACGTGAATCCTAGAAAGTCAGAAATTAATGTTTTTGCTAAAAAAATCATATAATGAAATATTTTTGCAAACCAACAAATACTGTTGCTTTAAGGCTGTTAATGTTGGAAACATTATTTACAGGACCAGGCCTTACCTGTCTGGAGTAGTAAATCTTTGGATTTTAACCCCTGCCTGACAAATACTATCCTATTTTATTTTTTCAATGCACCAAAATATCACTTCCTTCCTTTCACTAATAGTCTGTAGAAAAGAGTAGGGACCAGATCACTGAACTCTCCTTCTGAATGTGCCCCAAGCTGCTGGAATGGGGCTGGGGAGTGCTTGGCTATGTTTGAGTGCCTGGTTTATAATTTATTTATTTATTGTGGCAGATAGATAAGCAGTTTTTGTACAGGTATGGCATACCACAAATCACAAGTAAATAAATTAATGTGTGTGTTTACCTGCAGTAGCCCTAATCCCCTTACTAACAAACTAAAAATATTGAATATCATTCATGTTGAAATCAATCTGTCTTTGAAAAAAAAATATCCATTTACACTTTGCAAAAGTCTACCTAGCCAGTCTGATTCTCTCTCTCCCCCACTGCTACCATGAACACAACAAGATAAAGTATAGAAGTAAAGGATAAGTGGCCCAAACCCAGGAATGGTGTTTCTACAGAGGCTGGTTGAATGAGCCTCAACTAGGCCAGAGAAATAACTACCCCCTCTAACAGATGTCTTTAATCCACAGATAGCTGATGGAGCAGGGTAATTATTACTGCCAGAGTAATTATTTCTGCCAGAGAACAGGCAGAGAACGCCAAGAGGAAGAAGCTGCTGTTATAATTATACTTCTCTACTGGAACTAAAGAATTAGAACTCTACTACTGGCACCTTCAAGTTAGGGCAAAAACCAAAATAAAAGAGTTAGTGTGTTTGTCTGAGTTGGCTGAAGTGAATAATCTGTTCAGTTATCTAGGTGTTTGTCTCAGGTGGCTGAAGGGAATTGTTATTTGTGCAATTAACTAGTGTAGAAAGAGCTGTAAAATAGCAGGAGTGGCTTAGCTAGAATGAAGCCAGGTTAAAGCCAGATTTAAAAACTGCCCTAGATAACTTCTGCCAGAGAACAGGCAGAGAACACCAAGAGGAAGGAGCTGCTGTTATAACTATACTTCTCTACTAGGATATATTAATAATAATAATAATAATAAAAACTTAATTTTTAGAATGCCTTTCAAATACCAAGGCACTTTACAATGTTGAAACATGATGCCATAAAACTATTGCAATTAATAAATAAAACAGCAATAACAAATAATAACAATTCATGGAAAAGCCTGCCCCTCCACCCAAAGCCAGTTCTACTTTTATAAGCAAAGGATTTAACTGACAACAGGAACTTCCTGTTTGGGAGCAGGAAGTGAGTGATCACAGAGCCACAAAAGACTCATGCTCCTAGAAGGAAAAGAGTAGCTCATCCCCCCAACTGCTGGAGGTCTGATTCTGAGCAAGTAAGGAGACTACTGAGAAATATAGGAACTTCTTGTCTCAGAACAGGAAGCTCAGGAGCTTAAATGGCACAGAGGCAGTAAGTAAGTAGAGAGAACATAAATAAATACATAAATAAATAAACAGAGGAAAAAGTAAGTATTCAAAGCAACAGTTAAGGGACCAGAAATAAGACATGATGGGAGTGGTGCAGTGTAGTAGCTGTGGTGCAGCAGTCTTCTGGGAGACATTCTGGAGGATGCGGTGTTGTCCCATCTGAAGGCACCTGTCTGGTCTGAGGGAGGAGGTTGCTCATCTCCAGGCTGAGTTGGCCAGGATTTGGGGGTCCTCCTCTCCCACCCAGGGACCACCAGAGCCACTGCCATTTCCTCAGAGGTTGCCAAGAAAGAGGAGTGGTTGGACCACAGTGGGCTCAGGGAAGGGGAGGTTGGTGAAAGAGAGGTGCATCCCTCTAGTTGTACCTCTCCACAATTCATATTCCATTCTGGCAAAGTATGCTTCCCCAATAGAGGCACCCACAGTGGAGACCAAGGAGGGTGCTGGGAACCTCCACAAAGGAGACGAAGAGTAGGGTGGCATGGGAGCCCACAAGGGAAGGAAACAGCTCCTGGTGGGGAACTCCATTGTTAGGAGGGTAGAACTGGGAGAGGAAGGGGAGAAGAAGGTAAGGTGCCTGCTTGGCACCATGGCTTGGAGGGGAAAGGGAGCGATTCCTCAGGATCGCCAGAGCAGCTGCACAGGGGGAGGGAGCTGGATATCATTGTCCACCTAGGGACAAATGATCTGGCTGAGAAAGGGATCTGAGCAGTGCATGAAGCATTTGTGGAGTTGGGGAGGGACCTTATACAAGTAACATGCATGGTAGCCTTCTCAGAGGTGCTGCCTGTCCATGGCATGGGTGAGGCTAGGGTGCTCCACACCATGAGATTCAATCAGTGGTTGAAAAACTGGTGCAGAGCTCAGGGGTTTGGCTTCATTGGGGACTGGGGGTCCAACTGGAGTGATGCAGGCCTATACTGGCATGATGGTCTGCATCTGTCCAGGAGGGGAACCAGGATCCTAGCTGATAGGTTTAAATGTTTCATTGGCAAGCATTTAAACTAGCCAAAGGGGGGAGGCACTGGAAAGGAGCAGGGAAATCCTAGCTCCCCCCCAAAAATCAGGGTAATAAGTGAGGTAAACAGCAAGATAGAGAGGCTGATAGGGAGAAGGGCAGGGGTAAATGGAGAAAATGACAAAGGCAATAAGGACAGGGATGGGGCAAAAAGGGGTAAGGCCATCAAGAAATGGAGAGTAATGAGTACCAATGCCTGTAGTCTGGGCAACAAGCTCCCTGAACTGGTGGTCTTGATGGAAGAGGGATGCCTGAATATCATAGCAGTCACAGAAACATGGTACACAGAGAACCATGACTGTGATGTTAACATACCAGGGTACACAACCTACAGAAGAGACAGGGAGGGAGAAGAGGGGAGGAGTAGCTCTCTATGTAAGGGAAGGGAAAAAAGCAATGGAACAAAAGAGTAAACAGGGAGGCGAGGAGGCACTGTGGGTCACCTTAGAGACTGAAAATGGCACCACAATCCACACAGGGGATGTATACAGACCCCCATCTCAGGGGGGAAGGAATGTACAAGGATGTGATAGAAGGCATCCTTAGGATGACAGCGAAAGGTGAGATACTGTTGATGGGGGATCTGAAAATGCAAGATGTTAATTGAAGCACCTTTGCTGCAGCCATATCCAAGAGCAAGGCCATTCTCGATGCCCCACAGGGGGCATGCCTCAGACAGCTAGTTTTGGAACCCACTCATGATGGAGCAATCTTAGACCTCATACTCTCAAATGGGGACAGTCAGAGGATCTCAGATCTAGAAGTGGGTAGCCATCTGGGAACAAGTGACCACCAAACAGTGTGGTTCATGAGCACCACTGCCACAACCACTGCCTCAGAGGTTGCCAAGTATGAAGAGCAGTTGGACCACAGTGGGTTTTGGGAGGGTGCGGGGGTGGACCAGAGGCGAAGCCCCCTAGTTGTACCTCTA
Organism: Neoceratodus forsteri; assembly: GCA_016271365.2. NCBI lineage: Eukaryota > Metazoa > Chordata > Ceratodontiformes > Ceratodontidae > Neoceratodus > Neoceratodus forsteri. The sequence continues at coordinate 482,416,746 of CM028137.1, read as the reverse complement.
CACAAATCATATGCCATTCTGGCAGAGCAAGGTTCTTCTATGATGGCACCCTCAGTGGAGACCCAGAAGAATGCTGAGGACATCCACAAGGGAGACCCACAAAAGGGTGGCAAGGGACACCACTGGGGAAGGAAACAGCTTCTGATAGGGGACTCAATTGTTAGGGGGTAAAACTGGGGAAGGGAGAGGAGAAGAAAGTAAGGTGCCTGCCTGGTGCCATGGCTTGGAGGGACAGGAAGCGAATCCTCAGGATTGCAGAAGCAGCATCACAGGAGAGGGAACTAGATATCATAGTCCACCTTGGGACAAATGACCTAGCTAGACATGGGATCAGTGCAGTGCAGAATGAATTTGTGGAGTTGGGGAGGGGCCTCAAATGGGTAGCAAGCAAGGTAACCTTCTCAGAGGTGTTACCAGTCCATGGCAGGAGTGAGGCTAGGGTACTGCACACCATGCAGTTTAATGAATGGTTGCAAAACTGGTGCAGAGCACAGGGCTTTGGCTTCATTGGGGACTGGGGGTCCACCTGGAGAGATAAAGGTCTATACTGGCATGATGGTCTGCATCTGTCCACGAAGGGAACCAAGCTCCTAGATGACAGGTTTAAATGCTTCCTTGGCAAGCTTTTAAACTAGCCAAGGGGGGAGGCACTGATAAAAGGCAGGAAATTTCAAGCCTCCCCCCAAAAACATGGCAGGTAGTAAGGTAAACACTTAGGTACAGAGCTCAATACAGGGCAGGACAGGGGTAAATGGAAAAATAAACAAGGGCAATAAGAGCAGGGATGGGGGGAAAGGAAAAAGCCAACATTAAATGGAGGGCAATGAGTACCAATGCCTGTAGTCTGGGAAACAAGCTTCCTGAGCTAGTAGCCCTGATGGAAGATGAACAATTGGGTATTGTGGCAGTCATGGAAACATGGTACACCGAGAACCATGACTGGGATGTCAACATACCAGGGTACACAATCTACAGAAGGGACAGGGAAGGTAAAAGAGGAGGTGGAGTATCTCTATACATAAAGGAAGGGATCAAAGCTACAGAACTAAAAAGTAAAGGGGGAGGACAAGAGGCACTCTGGGTCACCTTGGAGACAGGAAATGGCATCACAAACCGCACAGGAGTTGTATACAGACCCCCGTCTCAAGGGGAGGAAATGGACAACAAAATGATAGAGGATATTCTCAAAACGGCTGAAAAAGGGGAGATACTGTTGATGGGGGACCTGAATATGCCAGATGTTAACTGGATAACATGTACTGTGGCCACATCCAAGAGCAGGGTCATTCTCGATGCCCTGCAGGGGGCAGGCCTTAGACAGCTAGTGTTGGAACCCACTCGGGAGGCAGCAATACTAGACCTGGTACTCTCAAATGGAGAGAGGATCACAAATTTAGAAGTCAGTAGACATCTGGGAACAAACGAGCACTGCACAGTGTGCTTCACAATGAGCACAACCATGGAGATAAGCCATACAAAAACAAGGATACCGGACTTTAGAAGGGCTGACTTTGGCAAAATGGGTGAATACCTGAAGAATGCACTAGCAAATGACCAAAAAGAGGTGGAAGAACAATGGAGAAAAATCAAACTGCCATCATAGAGGCAACACGCCTTTGCGTGAAACAAATAAAGGAAACAAAGTGGAGTTAAAACCACTATGGTTCTCAAAAGAGGTGGCAGGAAGGTTAAGGAGAAAAGGCTGCATTCAAAAGTATAAGGAATCACAGAAGGAGCATGGCAGGAACTGTATCAAATAAAGCAGAAAGAAGTGGGGAAGGCAGTCAGATTAGCAAAGGCCCAAACTGAGGAAACAATAGCCAACTCAGTTAAGAAGGGGGATAAAACCTTTATAGGTACATTAGGAGCATAGAAAGGTTAAGAGGATAGGGAAGATTAATAAAGGAGAGGGGAGGTGGGCAAAGGGAGTCAGTGAAAAGGCAGAGATACTGAATGAATACTTTTGCTCAGTATTCACAAAAGAAGATGAGGAGGAGTTACACAAACCAGACAATAGAAGCGCTCTGGGTAGGGGGGTTGGCACCAGTCCATTCACAGAAGAAAGATTCCTAAAAGAACTCCTAAAACTCAAGGTGTACAAAGCAATGGGGCCTGATGGGATTCACCCCAGAATCCTAAAAGAATTAAAGGAGGACCTAGTGACACCACTGACCACGCTTTTTAACAAATCATGGCTGGATGGGGTGGTACCTGAGGACTGGAGGAGGGCAGATGAGATTCTCCTTCACAAAAGTGGGAGCAAGGCAGAAGCAGGAAACTACAGACCTGTAAGTTTGACCTCAGTGGTAGGGAAAATGATGGAATCACTTCTGAAAGAAAGAATTGTTGAGTACCTAGAGGCCAGAGGGGCACAGGACCCAAAGCGGCACGGATTTACAGCAGGAAGGTCATGTCAGATGAATCTAATTGATTTCTTTGACTGGGTGACCAAAGTAATAGACCAGGGAGGGGCTGTGGATATGGCCTACCTAGACTTTAGCAAGGCATTTGACTCAGTCCCACAAAATATTAATAATCAAGTTAGCCAGCCTGGGAGTGGGTCCCAGGGTGGTAGCCTGGGTAGCAAACTGGCTACACAATGGGACACAGAAGGTAACAGTGAATAGAACACATTCCGAAGAAAGGGCGGTTACTAGTGGAGTACCTCAGGCCTCAGTACTGGGTCCAGTCCTCTTTAACATCTTCATAGGTGACATTGCAGAGGATCTGGAGGGAAAGGTATGCCTCTTTGCAGATGACACAAAGATCTGTAACAGAGTTGATACACAAGAGGGGGTAGAAAAGATGAGAAGGGACTTGGCAAGGTTGGAGGAATGGTCAGACATATGGCAACTTAGATTCAATGCAAAGAAGTGCAAGTAATGCACCTGGGAAACAAAAACCCAGGAGAAGAGTACATAGTATCAGGGGAGGTACTAACAACAACAAAAATGGAAAGAGACCTGGGGGTAATCGTATCAGATGACCTAAAGGTGGATAAGCAATGTGAAAAGTAGGTAAGGAGAGCCAGGGGGATACTGGGATGCATAGGAAGGGGCATCACAAGTAGAAAAAGGGAAATGGTTATCCCTCTATACAGACAGTTGGTGAGACCCCATCTGGAGTACTGTGTGCAGTTTTGGAGACCTCATCTACACAAGGACATAGACAGGATGGAAGCAGTCCAGAGGAGGGCAAGTAAAATGGTGCAGGGTCTGCAGCAGAAACCATATGAAGAGAGACTGAGAGAGCTTAATATGTATACTCTTGATGAAAGGAGGGACGGGGGGACATGATAGAAACATTCAAGTACCTCAATGTAATCAACAAAGTCTAGGAGGGTAGCATCTTTCAGAAAAAGAGATCTGTAAGAACAAGGGGGCACAATTTAAAGATAGAGGGGGGACGGCTCAGGGGTAATGTGAGGAATTTTTTTTTTCATGGAGAGAGTGGTGGATACATGGGACAGCCTTCCTGAGCAGTTCATTGGGTCTAAAACAGTGGTGGAATTCAAACATGCCTGGGACAGACACAAGGCAATTATAGTGGGGGGGTTGCAGGAAGTAGGCTGTTGGTTAACTAGAATCTGCAGCTTATCCAGTAGGTAGGGAAATGGGCAGACTGGGTGGGCCAAGTGGTCCTTATCTGCCATCAAAGTCTATGTTTCTATGTTTCTAAACTCAGCTACAGAGTCACGCCACACAAAAGTGAGGGTACTGGACTTCAGGAGGGCTTACTTTGGCAAGATTAAAGAGTGCCTTAGAAAAGTACTAGCAAATAGGCTAGAAGGAGGGGTGAAGCAACAATGGGGGAACACCAAAATTGCCATCATAGAGGCAACAAGCCTTTGTGTGAAGCAAATAAATCAAAATGAAAGAAAAAGCCACTATGGTTCTCAAAAGAGGTGGCGGGGAAGGTTAGGGAGAAAAAGATAGCATTTAGGAAGTATAAGGAAACACAGAAGGAGCAGGACAGAGAACTGTACCAGTTAAGGCAGATGGAAGAAGGGAGGGGAGGGAAGTCAGAATAGCAAAGGCCCAAACTGAGGAAAAGATAGCCAACTCGGTTAAGAAGCGGAATAAAACCTTTTATAGGTACATCAGGGAGCATAGAAAGACAAAGGGAGGGATAGTGAGGCTGAATAGAATGTGCAGTGGGTGGGCAGAGAGGGACAGTGAAAAAGCAGGGAATGAATACTCTTGCTCAATATTCACAAAAGAGGAGGAGGGGGAGGTACCTAATCCAATTAACAGAAGCACTCTGGATAGGGGGGTAGATACCAGTTCTTTCACAGAAGAATGGGTTCTGAAAGAACTCCTAAAACTGAAGGTGGACAAAGCAATGGGGCCTGATGGGATTCACCCTAGAATTCTAAAAGAATTAAGGGGAGAACTAGTGACACCACTGACTACCCTTTTTAACAAATCATGGGAGGATGGTGTGGCACCTGAGGACTGGAAGAAGGCAGATATGATTCTCCTTCACAAAAGTGGGAGCAAGACAGAGGCAGAAAACTACAGACCTGTCAGTTTGACCTCTGTGGTAGGGAAAGTGATAGAATCACTTCGGAAGGAAAGAATTGTTGAGTACCTAGAGGCCAGTGGGGCACAGGACCCTAGGCAGCATGGCTTCACAGCAGGAAGGTCATGTCAGATGAATGTAATTGATTTATTTGACCGGATGACCAAAGTAGTAGACCAGGGAAGGGATGTGGACATGGCCTACCTAAAGTTTAGCAAAGCATTTGACACAGTCCCACACAAAAGATTAATAATCAAATTAACCAGCCTGGGAGTGGGTCCCAGGGTGGTAGCCAGGGCAAAACACTGGCTGGACAACAGGACAAAATAGGCAATTGTAAACAGAGTCCACTCTGAAGAAAGGGGGCTTACTAGTGGGGTACCGCAGGGTTCAGTACTGGGTCCAGTCCTTTTTAATATCTTTATAAGCGGCATTGCAGAGGGACTGGAAAGAAAAGTTTGCCTCTTTGCAGATGACACAAAGATCTGCAACAGGGTTGATACACAAGGAGGCATGGAAAGGATGAGAAGGGGCTTGACAAGGTTGGAGAAATGGTCAAATGTATGGTAGCTTGGAATCAATGCAAAGAAGTGCAAAATAATGCACCAGGGAAACCAAAACCAAAGGGGAGATTACACAATGGGGAGGTAGTAACAACAACAAAAGTGGAAAGGGACCTGGGGTAATCATATCAGATGACCTTAAGGTTGGCAAGCAATGTGAGAAGGCAGTAGGAAGGGCTGGGGGGGATACTGGGATGTATAGGGAGCGACATCACTAGCAGAAAACAGGAAGTTGTTATCCCTCTGTACAGACAGTTGGTAAGACCCCATCTGGAGTACTGCGTCCAGGTCTGAAGACCCCATATCCGCAAGGACATAGACAGGATGGAGGCAGTCCAGAGGAGGGCAACTAAAATGGTGCAGGGTGTGCAAGAGAAGCCATATGAGGAGAGACTAAAGGAGCTTAATGTGTATACCCTTGAGGAAAGGAGGGAGAGGGGGGACACAATAGAAACTTTTAAGTACCTCAGTGGAAACAACAAAGTCCTGAAGGGTAGCATCTTTCAGAAAAAAAGATGTGCAAGAACAAGGGGACACGATTTGAAGATGGGGGGGGCAGCTCAGGTGCAATGTGAGGAAGTATTTTTTCACAGAGAGGGTGGTGGATGCATAGAACAGCTTTCCTGAGGAGGCTGTGGGGTGTAAAACTGTGGAAGAATTCAAGAATGCATGGAACAGACAAGGCAATTCTTGTGGGGGTAGGAAGAAATAGGCTGTTGGTTAACTAGGATCTGCAGCATATCCTGTAGATAGGGAAATAGGCAGACTAGGTGGGCTAAGTGGTCCTTATCTATCGTCAAAGTCTATGTTTCTATGTTTCTATTACTGGCTTTTTCACCAGCTGCATGACATGCCTCATTCGGCATTTGAAAAGCCTTTTCACTGTATATGTGTGTGTGTGTGTGTGTGTGTGTGTGTGTGTGCGAAAGAGACAGAGACTGCTGCCTGAAGTGCCTTTTTTTTCCTTTCCAGAGTAGGAGTATTCATTTCATTTTACAACAGGACCTCTGCCGCCCCCCCCCCCATGGTGACCAAGAGAGATGGAAATATTCACTATATGTTTACCAATCACAACCTTGTGTGCTGTAGAGTTGATGATACAGCAGTGCAATCACTGCAAAAGCCTAACTGGGGAAATAAGAAATAAGTACTGTACTACTGAAAAACAATCTGGCTACCCTCTTAGGTCTGATGATCTTTACTCCCCACCCCCATGCAAATCACTGGCATGGTCATACGCGCCCTTCCGTGTCGGCACTCTGACTTTGAAAAAAAAAATCACAAAACAGTATTGTTTACTATTTGTAACAAGAAAAAGAAACAATCCATTTATCCGTGTTAGTTTGATGTCGCCTCCGGACCGATCCTCTGTATCCTCACAAGTCAGCACTAGTCACTCCCACATGAATCACTGTTCAGCTCATGTTTCTTAACCCATCCAACATAATTTTGCAACCATATAGGCTCTAAAAAAGTCACTTCAGTCTGCAATCCTCTCTCCATCTGAAAAGGAGATGGAGAGAGGATCACAGATGTAGAAGTGGGTAGCCATCTGGGAACTAGCAGCCATCGAACAGTATGGTTCACAATAAACACAGCAATAGAGTCAAGCCATACAAAGGCAAAAGTACTGGACTTCAGGAGGGCTGACATTGCCAAAATGGGTGAGTGCCTAAGGAATGCACTAGCAAATGGGCAGGAAGGAGGGTGGAAGAACAATTGGGAATAATAAAACTGCAATCACAGAGGTAACAAGCCTTGTGTGAAGCAAATAAACAAAACAAAACGATGTAAGAAACCACTATGGTTCTCAAAAGAGGTGGCAGTGAAGGTTCAAGAGAAAAAGAAAGCATTCATGAAGTACAAGGAATCACAGAAGGAGCAGGGCAGAGAATTGTATCAGTTAAATCAAAAGGAAGCTGGGAAGGCAGTCAGAACAGCAAAGGCCCGAACTGAGGAAAAGATAGTCAACTCAGTTAAGAAGGGCGATAGAACCTTTTATAGGTACATCAGGGAGCGAAGGAAGACCAAGGGAGGGATAGTGAGGCTTAATAAAGGGAAGGGGGGTGGGCAGAGGGTGACTTTGAAAAGGCGGAGATGTTAAACAAATATTTTTGCTCGGTATTTACAAATGAAGTGGAGGAGGTACCTAAAACAAATAATAGAAACACTCTGGATATAGAAGTTGATACCAGCCCATTTACAGAAGAAAGAGTTGTGAAAGAACTCTTTAAAACTGAAGGTGGACAAAGCAATGGGGCCTGATGGGATTCATCCCAGAATTCTAAAAGAACTAAGGGTAGAACTAGTGACATCACTGACTACCCTCTTTAACAAATCATGGGAGGATGGGGTGGTATCGGAGGACTGGAGGAGGGCAGATGTGATTCTCCTTCACAAAAGTCAGGAGCAGGGCAGAAGCAGGAAACTACAGACCTGTTAGTTTAACCTCAGTGATAGGGAAAATGATGGAATCACTTCTGAAGGAAAGAATTGTCAAGTACCTAGAGGCCAGAGGGGCACAGGACCCAAGGCAGCATGGATTCACAATGGGAAGGTCATGCCAGACGAATCTAATAGATTTCTTTGACTGTTTGACCAAAGTAGTAGATCAGGGATGGGCTGTGGACATGGCCTACTTAGACTTTAGCAAGGAACTTGACACAGTCCCACACAAAAGATTAATATACAAGTTAGCCAGCCTGAGAGTGGATCCCAAGATGATAGTCTGGGTAAAGAATTGGCTGCAGAATAGGACACAGAGGGTACTAGTAAATGGAGTCCACTCTGAAGAAAGGGGGGTTTCTAGTGGGGTACCGCAGGGTTCAGTATTAGGACCGGTCCTCTTCAATGTCTTTATAAGCAACATTGCAGAGGGACTGGAAGGAAAAGTGTGTCTCTTTGCAGATGGCACAAAGATCTGCAACAGAGTTGATGCACAAAGTGGGGTGGAAAGGATGAGAAGGACTTGACAAGGTTAAAGGAATGGTCAAATGTATGGCAGCTTAGATTCAATGCAAAGAAGTGCAAGGTAATGCACCTGAGAAACAAAACCCAGGGAAGAGTACACAATGGGGGTGAGATACTAACAACAACAAAAATGGAAAGGGACCTGGGGGTAGTCATATCAGATGACTTAAAGGTGGGCAAGCAATGTGAGAGGGCAGTAAGGAGGGCTGGGGGGATACTGGGATGCATAGAGAGAGGCATCACCAGTAGAAAACAAGAAGTTGTTATCCATCTGTACAGACAGCTGGTGTAGACCCCATCTGGAGTACTGCGTGCAGTTCTGGAGACCCAATCTCCGCAAGGACATAGACAGGATGGTAGCTGTCCAGAGGAGGGCAACTAAAATGGTGCAGGGTCTGCACCGGAAGACATATGTAGAGAGACTAAAGGAGCTTAATATGTATAGCCTAGAGGAAAGGAGGGAGAGGGGGGACATGATAGAAACGTTCAAGTACTTCAAGGAATCAACAAAGTCCAAGAGAGTAGCATCTTTCAAAAAAGAGGTGTGCAAGAACAAGGGACACAATTTGAAGATGGGGGCGGCTCGGGGTAATGTAAGAGTATTTTCATGGAGAGGGTTGTGGATGCATGGAATGGCCTTCCGGAGGAGGTTGTGGAGTCAAAAACAGTGGTTGAATTCAAGCATGCATGGGACAGTCATAAGGCATTTCTAGGGGGTGGTGGTAGAAGGAAGTAGGCTGCTGGTTAACTAGGATCTGCAGCTTATCTATGAGGTAGGGAAATGGGCAGACTAAGTGGGTTAAGCGGTCCTTATCTACCATCAAATTTTGTGTTTATATGTTTCTAACAAGATCTTCTTTAAAAGGGAACAACTTGGGCCTTAACACTAAGCCATGGAGCATAATTAAATGTATTTGCAATTGGCCTTGGAAAAAGGCCATAAGGCAGTTTACACTGTTTCAAGGTGCCTTCACTCTGGAGTGAAAAAACGATAGAAAATTGTGCACTGGGATTTCAGACAGCCCAAGAAAACAGTCATGAACAACAATTGAAAAGAGTAAAGGTGTAACATCCTGTGTCCTACCTCGGCACAGTCAGATAATTTAAGAAATGCATTGTGATATGGCTGAAGCAAAGTATTAGATTGTGTCTGTTCAATCAAATTGATGCCTTTGCTTTGAGCTTCTATTACAGTGTGGCCTGAAGTTCATGAGTGAGTGAAAGAGAAATTTGACATTGTACACTAAATCCTCAGAAGCATAATTAAACATAGTTTCCTCTGCACATATTGATTTAACAGATACAAAAGTAAAGTCTAGTAGGTGTCTGCATCAAGGGGAATACCAAGCAGAAGACACTGGTTTACAGAAACACCAATACATTTTGACCAGCAAATCTCATTTTAAATGTGTGTGTACTGTAGGTAATTGAAATCCTATTCTCAGTTGTAAGATATGGATGTGCAAAGTAACATTGAACATGCCATACAACTACTGGGGTTTTAAATTTTGTTTCCAAACACAGAGAAATACAAATAAACTGAGGCATGGGACTGGAGTATTCCACCGAACAGAAGCTGATGGTAGTCAACTTTCAGTGCATCACAATCACATGATATTCATATCCAATGAATTACGGATGCTGGCTCATTGACAGTAAGCTGGAATCATTAGCAAGCTTATTAAAGATTACCAAGGTCATTATCAAATATCTTCTGTGCTGCTCTAAATGTCTTCACATCTCTAAGAAAGTTAAAATAAAGCAGATAATTGCTCACCAAATACTGAAGTCTGCCAGGATACAACCTGGAGGCATCTTAGTTCTTCCAAATTCTCCAGCAGAGTTACTGCATGGGAATAGTAAACACTAGTTTTGTTTACTTGTAAAATAATGCTATCTCGGGGGGGGGGGGGCTAAAGAGGTCACTCATTCACTCCTTCATACTAATGGTTTATGAGTTGTTCACTCCCTAAATTATGTTATTTCCATAGTACATTACTCTGTTGTGTTGTGCTGCATTTATCTCTAAGGTTATCACTTCTGGTGTCATAAAATACAGTCCAATGATTGTTTTAGTATGTAATTATATTACCTTTTGTTTGTTTGTGGTCAGAAATTACTATTAAATCATTCATTAATCAAGAAAAAATAATATGTGGTTACCCTTAGCAGAAAATCATCTGCATCTTCAGAGCACTGTAGTCTCACACTTTGTTCTTAAAGGATCCAGAATAGGGCTGCATGAAAGTTATCGTTAGCCAGTGAAATTCTGGGGAAATTCCAATTTCACTTCCATGAAGTGTGAAAGTTCCATGAAAATGTCATGACATTTTCCCACAATTGTGATTTCAGTTATTTCTGTCTTATTTAAAAACTGTTTGTCCAAATTGCCCCACATTTGGTGTGATGACCTTACCAAGGTCATAAAAAGGTATGCCAAGTTTCACATCTCTGTTGTTAACTATGACTGAGTTATAAGCCTCCAAATATTCAGAAATCTTAAATTAAAATTTCACAATTAAGTAGACTGCATAATTTTGAACCCCTATAATTTTAATACTAGAAAATGCAATAGCATCAATTTTGTTTGGTTCATTGAACCAATTGTCAGGCTTTGAGGTCACCCCATAGCCCAGCAGCAGAGCATTGTGCATCCATGCTGGTGACCCTGGTTCATAAGCAAGCCTGGGAAGTCTTGTGGGGAGGCAGGCTTTGGCTGTTACAGCTGCCACTTGGCAGTGCATCTTGACTGAGGAAGGTTAGCAGTGGGATCCACCAACACAGTGACTCCTGCAGCTGGGCCAGGGAGCTTGCTACTGCCAAAGGGAAGATGTGGCTGTACAAGGCCAACAGATGCACTGCCCCCATCAAAGGAGATGTGAGAGGAAAATGTTAGACAAAAACCTGGTAGCCAAATAAATGATGACTGGGTTCAGCCTGATCGAGGTATACTCCTAAGAACATGGCACTGTAAATCCCTGAGAGATGAGTTGCTGGTCAGGAGAAAAAAAATATATAAAAAAAGAGGCTGTGTGTGTCAACACTGTATCTGTTGCTCAAATGCTGGCAACATTCTAAGCAACCAAAGATTCCAAAATAACATCAGTAAATACTGTTAAATATTTTGAGCTTTTGTGAAATTATGGAATATTGTGGTACTTTTGTTGAAGCCATGTCCATACATTTTGCCCAGTCACACACTTAAATTGCCATTGTAGAGGAATGTAAACCCCGAGTAAAATGACAATAAGATAACATTCATAGGAGGCTCTATGGTAAAAGTGTAGTGGCGCCAAATGTCTGGTCACTGTCTTGAGTAACAAAGCATGAAGAATAGTCATGGACATCACTATGCACTGGCCTGAATACTTGCAATATGCCAGATAACCACTACAACTCACTTACTTAATGACTTGTTGGGAGAGTGCCTTGACTTGTGGAAGCATGGGCACATGCAGCATTGTTTCTGTACAATGGCACTTGCTCACTCTTGAACATCCCTGTAGATAATAATGTATATTTTTACTATTTGAAAACAGTGGCACCATGAGGTGCCAAGCCTTACAACTAGTTGTGACTTAGGCCATTGTGACAGAAGTATCTGGATATCTTTAGTCATGGTGCGGCATGCTGGACATCACTATCATAGGAGTCCTGGAGGGATATTACAGGGCTATGATGCTAGTGCAGGTAAAGTGATTTAATGGTGATAAGTACTCTGTGAAAGTTAAATTGGTCATGTTGAATTCTAGTGGCATTATCTATCATGCATCCATGAATTTTTGAGTAAATTTGTCAATTAGTAATTTCTTAAGTATCCACAATAAATGCTTCCATACTAAACCACTTTCATCAAGATTAATTAGATTCTATGACATATGCATTTTGGTAAGCATTCCAAATCCTGACTGTATACCTGTATTAACAGTGGAGCCAAATACACATCCAAATATTTTGAACACTTTCACACAATTCAACAAATAAATTGTGAAATGTTGAACTCCGGTAACTTTCAATTTACACATCCAATTACCTCTTTATTTAGCAGTTTATATAACTCTTCCAAGAAAATATGCATAGAACTTTTTTAATTATCTAGGTGCAAATGTGGATTAGGTGTAAGCATAGAAATAGTTTCAGAAATTTTCATATAAAGATCCCTGAAATGGTGGCCTTGATGGAAGTGGGATGCCTGGATATTGTGGCAGTCACAGAAACATGGTACACAGAGAACCATGACTAGGATGTCAACATACCAGGGTATGCAATCTACAGGAGGTACAGGGAGGGAAGAAGAGGAGGAGGAGTAGCTCTCTATGTAAGGGAATGGATCAAAGCAACAGAACTAAAGGGTAAACAGGGATGAGAGGAGGCACTGTGGGTCACCCTGGAGACTGGAAATGGCTCCACAATCCGTACAGGAGTTGTACACAGACCCCTGTATCAGGGGGAGGAAATGTTCAAGGAAATGATAGAAGGCATCCTGGGGATGGCAAAGAAAGGGGAGATATTGCTGATGGGGGACCTGCATATGCCAGATGTTGACTGGAGCACCTTTGTTGCAGCCACATCCAAGAGCAGGGCCATTCTCGATGCACTACAGGGGGCATGCCTCAGACAGCTAGTTTTGGAACCCACTTGGGAGAGAGCAATCTTAGACCTGGTAATCTCAAATGGGGATGGAGAGAGGATCTCTGATCTTGAAGTGGGTAGCCATCTGGGAACAAGCGGCCACCAAACAGTGTGGTTCACGATAAATTTAGTTGTAGAGTCAAGCCACACAAAAGTGAAGGTACTGGACTTCAGGAGGGATGATTTTGTCAAAATGGGAGAGTGCCTCAGAAAAGCTCTAGCAAACAGGCAAGAAGGTGGGGTGGAACAACAATGGGGAAACATCAAAACCGCCATCACAGAGGCAACAAGTCTTTGTGTAAAGCAAATAAACAAATCAAAATGAAAGAAAAAAAACCACTATGGTTCTCAAAAGAAATGGCAGGAAAGGTAAGGGAAAAAAAGATGGCATTCAGAAAGTATAAGGAAACACAGAAGGAACAGGACAGAGAACTGTACCAGTTAAAACAGAAGGACTCTGGTAAGGCAGTCAGAATAGCAAAGGCTCAAACCGAGGAAAAGATAGCCAACTCAATCAAGAAGGGGTATAAAACTTTTTATAGGTACATTAGGGAGCAAAAAAAGACTAAGGCAGGGATATTGAGGCTGAACAAAGAGGAAGGTGGTTGGGCAGAGAGCGACAGTGAAAAAGCAGGGATATTGAACGAATACTTCTGCTCAGTATTCACAATGGAATAGCAGGGGGAAATACCTAATCTGGTCAATAGAAGCAATCTAGATAGGGGGGTTTATATTAGTCCTTTCACAGAAGAAAGGGTTCTGAAAGAACTCTTAAAACTGAAGGTGGATAAAGCAATGTTGCCTGATGGGATTCACCCCAGGATTTTAAAAGAACTAAGGGAAGAACTAGTAACACCAATGACTACCCTTTTTAATAAATCATGTGAGGATGGAGTGGTACCTGAGGACTGGAGGAGGGTGGATGTGATATCCCTTCACAAAAGTGGGAGCAAGACAGAGGCAGGAAACTACAGACCTGTCAGCTTGACCTCAGTGGTAGGGAAAATGATGGAATCACTTCTGAAGGAAAGAATTTTGAGTACCTGGAGGCCAGTGGGGCACAGGACCCAAGGCAGCATGGATTCACAACGGGAAGGTCATGTCAGACAAATTTAATTGATTTCTTTGACTGGGTGACCAAAGCAGTAGACCAGGGAAGGGCTGTGGACATGGCCTACCTAGACTTTAGCAAGGCATTTGACACAGTCCTGCACAAAAGATTAATAAACAAATTAGCCAGCCTGGGAGTGGGTCCTAGGGTGGTAGCCTGGGTAAAACTCTGGTTGGACAACTGGACACAGCAGGTAATAGTAAATGGAGTCCACAGTGAAGAAAGGAGGGTTACTAGTTGGGTACCACAGGGTTCACTACTGGGGCCAGCCCTTTTTAATGTCTTTATAAGTGGCATTGCAGAGGGACTGGAAGGGAAAGTATGTCTCTTTGCAGATGATACAAAGATCTGCAACAGGGTTGATACAGAAGGTGGGGTGGAAAGGATAAAAAGAGACTTGTCAAGGTTGGAGGAATGGTCAAATGTGTGGCAGCTTAGATTCAATGCAAAGAAGTGCAAAGTAATGCACCTGGTAAACAAAAACCCCAAGGGAAGAGTACACAATAGGGGGTGAAATACTGACAACAACAAAAATGGAAAGGGGCCTGGGGGTAGTCATATCAGATGACCTAAAGGTGGGCCAGCAATGTGAGAAGGCAGTAAAGAGGGCTGGGGGGATACTGGGATGCATAGGGAGAGGCATCACCAGTAGAAAACAGAAAGTTGTTGGCACTCTGTACAGACAGTTGGTATGACCACATCTGGAGTACGGTGTACAGTTCTGGAGACCCCATCTCTGAAAGACATAGACAGGGTGGAGGCTGTCCAGAGGAGGGCAACCAAAATGATGCAGGGTCTGCAGCAGAAGACATATGAAGAAAGACTAAAGGAACTAAAGATGTATAGCCTCGAGGAAAGGAGGGAGGGGGGACATGATAGAAACTTTCAAATACCTCAAGGGAATCAACAAAATCCAAAAGGTAGCATCTTTCAGAAAAAGAGATGTGCAAAAACAAGGGGGCACAATTTGAAGATAGAGGGGGACGGTTCACAGGTAATGTGAGGAAGTATTTTTCACAGTGAGGGTTGTGGATACATGGAACAGCCTTCCTGAGGAGGTCATAGTGTCAAAAACAGTGGGGGAATTCAAGAATGCATGGGACAGAAATAAGGCAATTCTAGTGGGGGGTAGGAGGAAGTAGGTTGTTGGTTAACTAGGATCTGCAACTTATCCGTTAGGTAGGGAAATGGGCAGACTAGGTGGGCCAAGCGGTCCTAATTTGCCGACAAATTCTAAGTTTCTATGTTTCTAAGAATAAATTGCCAGACTGTGACCCCCCTAGAACTTCCCCACCCTTTATCAAAATGTTATGATACCTGGCAAATCTTGGATCCTCTTTCAAACAATACTTTTTCCAAATTGCAGTTCTCTAGCTATAGCATGGACTGCATTATGACCAATTACAAATTTCAAAAAGTTCTACAAAAGTTTGCAAAATTTCATGGAATTTCACAAAACTTCAGCGAAATCAGAATTTGCTAATTTTGCCCAGTCCTAATCCAAATGTCTAGTTAATGTATAATGCTACAAATCAAAGATGAAAACATTTGTTTTTACTTGTTTTTTTTTTTTTTTGTTAATCTGATAAAACTACCAGAGAAAGGCTATGGTTCTTCCTGAGAGGCTACCACTAGTATTCTCTACTGTAGATGTTTGATAGGCAAGGCAGTTTTATTTATGGGGTGCAAAATCCCAGGAGCTCTGGGTGCCTTACAATCATGAACAAATACAGAATGAACAGATAGATATCACAAGAATATTGGAATATTTAAATGCTAAAACACATCACCAGCCCTTTGCTCAAGCTAAACAGATGGGATTTCAACCATGTTTTAAAAACTTTAGCAGATGTGATTCCTCTCACTACAGGGGGAAGGCATTCCATAGCACAAGGGATGCAAAACTGAATGCCAGAATCCCCAAGTATTTCATGTACAGAGAGGTGACTCACCTCTTATGAATGAAGTGAGCAGCCAGGAGCATACAGGATCAGATAGTCATTTACACAGTCCAGACCCATACTATACAGAACCTTGTAAGTTAACTAACAATCTGTACCTGGAAACTGATGCACCACTGACCAGACAACCAGTGCAGTTCACAGAGAACCACTGTGTTATGCTCAAACCAGAGGTCAAAGCTTCTAGTAAAGCTGACATATTTTGGTCCAGTTGCAAGTGGTGCATCAACCACAGGGAAGATGTTAAGTAAAGAGTATTACAGTAATCCAGTCTAGATGTGACCTGGACATGCACTAGGGTCAGCAGAGACAAGAAAGGGCTTGATCTGGGCAATGATTTGAAGATGGAAAATGCCACTGTGGGCAACTGCTGCTATCTGGGGCCAGATATTCAGAACTTTGCCTGGTGAACAAAGTAATTGTGCCATGTTTGCCTAGGGTTTGCACTCGGGCACAATATTTAAAGGGGGCGGTAGCATGCACTAAAAGGTTTAGTGCCTGCAAGAAAATAATGTATGCAGTGGCAAAGGGAGGGGAGGGGACATAAATCCCAGTACATTGCAATATTCAGTGCAGTAGCACTGGCAGAGGAAACAGCGCAGGCCACCTTGTGCTGCACAATTACCACTGAGAAGAAGCCTGACTTACTCTGGGGAACCCTAATGACTGGTGGAGCCACTGCAGCCAACAACCATGTCGGTGGCTGGGGGAGCACACCTGCTCCCTTGTGGCTAGTGGCACCCCCACCCTCTGAATCCCATCCCCATCAGAATCACAGTCTGCCCTGTTGTCTAATTGTCCTCCATCCACTATCCTCATCCCCAGTAGAAGCAATAATTTCCTTGCTGTCTAGTTGTCCCCCCACTGTCTGAACCCCATCTCCATCAGAATCATAGTCTGCCTTAGCATCTAGTGGTCCCCTGTCACCCCTTACACTTTACTGGTTTCACTGGTGCTGCACCATGAGACAACCAGCACAGCCTTCTTGTAACCTCCTTGGCTGGATGCTGTATGCAATGACAGGGAGCATGCATCCCCTGTACTGTGAGGGGAGTGCACATACTGACTACTGCAGACAGTACATGTGCTCCCTTTACAATACAGGGGATGCAAGCTTTCTGTTATTGCATATTGTGGCTGGCTGAGGTGGTGAGAGGAGGGATGTGCCAGTTGCCATATGAGTTCCTGCAGCACCAGCTAAACTGATAAGGTGGGTGGTGGGAGGATGGGTTAGCCAGTACCTGTGGTGCAGGGGGCCACTACATGCCAGAGAATGCTTACACTAGTACAGGGATGAGGATCAGTGGGTGGGTGGGGGAGTGCCACTAGATGCCAGGGAATATGTGATATGATACTCAGCCAGTGAATGAAAGTTGGAGGGGACCACTGAACACCAGGGACTTATTTTATTCTTCTGTGGATGGCAATAAGATGGCAGGGACCACTATGCACAAGGGACTACCTTTTTTACTACAGGGACACTGATCAGAGAATGGGGGTTATCACAAGGCACCAGGGCCTACCTTTTGTACTACAGGGTAGGTGATTAGATGGTGCAGGGTCCACTTGGCACTAGGGACTACCTTTTTTACTAGGGAGCCATCAATTGGAGGATGGGGGACCACTGAACACCAGAGAAACTTTTATTTCAACAGGATTGGTGATTGAATGGTGGGGGGACCACTGGAGACCAGAGAATACTTGAATTTTACAAAGGAAGGGAATTGGAGGGTGGTAGGTGCCACTAGAAACCAGGGAATATGTCCACCTTTGTAGGACTAGACAATCAGAGTGGGGTTAGGACTGGTCACAGGGGCACAAACCTTCTGCTGCTTCCCATGCAAATGTGCCCATAATGGGCATGCAAATGGCCCCTTAGTGCCTTGCATGCCAATGGACTCATTTGCATGGAGCCATTTGAATACTGCACCAGGAGGTACCAGAGCTATTGGGTCTGTGGGCATTGTTCAATGCACTGCCAGGATCCATGTTGGGGTAGCACTATTCAGCTTAGAGCTGTACTGACATGCTCCTATATTCAATCAGATAGCACTGGTTTACTATCCAACTGAATACTGTATCCTTGTGGTTGCAGATAATGGGCAAGAACAGTGCAAATATTTGTGCTTTGCTTTGCCAATTTTTCACTATCTGACCCCTGATGTTTTAGTATAAGCTTGGAGTGCACAATGACCCCCAGTTTCCTAACCCTGTCCACAGCTCTAAGCTTGTCTTCATTTCATGATGGTGAAGCAGCATCCCCACCACTCAGCATTGCTCTATACTGGCCTTGTACCACCAGAAGTACCTCTGTCATTGAAGGACTGAGCCTAAACCAGCTTTGAATTTCCTTAAGGCACTCAGCATGAAGAGACAGCACCCCCATTAGACAGAGAGGACACATAGAGCTAGTTATCATCTGCAAAACAGTGAAAACCCAAGCTATAGCAATTATTTTCCCCAATGACAGCATATAAAGAGTACATTGTACATGGCAACACAACATAGGAACACTTGTATGTGTACTTCATTAAGTTTATGAATGTTGGCCTGAGAGCGTTATAAGTGTACGCAGGGAATATTTGGAGCAAAATGGGGTTTTACTCCTTGTGTTAGCATTCCATTGTGTGTACACTGTTCTCCAGCTTGAAATGGCATGTTGCTTGAAATGCTCATGGAAGCAGAAAGTAGCATGTACTCATGTACAATATCTTCTAAGCTTTGGCTCTCAGAACTTATTCTGAGCAAGAACTGAATGTAAATTGTTTGACTCTTGACTAGCTTTTAGCTAGCATTTAAACTTGTTTTAAAGTTTTTGTGGACTTTCAGGAGGATATTAAATGTTCACTTCCAGGAAATTTCCAACTCCAGCCTGAACCCAGGATTCCAAGTGGAAAGATAAACCTCACATCAAGGCTGTGTTTAATGAACCAATCGTGCTGACAGGGGTGTGTTTATCTTTTAATAGTATTTATTTTACTGCACTTGGTTGAATGCTTCTCTTTGCTTAACTTCACAGGTGCAAGTTGAAGTCAGGGGTTAGAGACTTTAACAGTGAGGGTAGTGAAAACCCAGACCCACTGGAGAAGGTGACTCTCAGTAGAGATGGGTGTCCAGAGGGTTTTTGTTCAAAGGGAGTGAGAATTGTCTTTTGAAAGATGAACAAATTCCATTAGAGAGACTACAGAGCAAGTCACACAAGTCACCAGATCCACTTACTCCCTGCTAAATTAAATAATTCAGTGCTTCTCTTCACTGACATTTCTTGGATGGAAACAATCCTCTTGATATGAAGTAAAACTTTTCAAAATACTTTCCAATGTAATTATACAGGTGATCTAGTTCTAAAAAGACCCATTGGACAAGTACTTTGGAAGTACCCAAGAAATAGAGACCTAAGAGTTTATAGTTTGGTGTTACCAAACTTGTATTAGGCAATTCAGTGTTTTTTGGCTTGAAATGTTTATATTTCTCTTATGGCTTACCAGAGCTCTATGAACCCTATAAAAGAAAGACAAACTTATTAGTTGCCAACAAACTTAGTAGTACTAATGGCAGGTACAAAATGAATAAAGAGACCTGGACACAGGAGGATTATTCTGAAGTTCTATTACGAATATTTCAAATAGTGTTGCACTGTTGATTCTCATAGTAGAAAATAGCATGGAGCAAGAAGCCAGTGGAATGACTTTATTTTTTGCAGCTACAGGTTGCTGAATTACTGCATGACTTGGTAAAAGCTACACAATTTAAATATTTGAAATCTTTATCCATACTGTCATCAATATTATGTTTGTCTCCTGGCTGTTGTATAATTGTGTCTTGTATAAAATTTGGTATATATTGTGTTTTTTTTATTACTTTTATATTATTATACCATATGAATAATGTTTATATGTTCTGTTATTTAGATTTGATAAACATTAACCAATGAGATATGTGCAACATTCAAATGTATCTAATGCATACTATATGAAATATGGTCTTATCTATTTCTATAAATTAATTAAACTATCATATGGGCCCTAAGGTTATTTTTTTTTATTTGGCCAGTGGAAGCTAGTGCATATAATTGTATTCAGAAAACTCAGTTCTCATATGGATGGGGGCCTTAAACTTAATCTAAAATCCCTAAATTTCAGGAATGAATAACACGTGATGGTGCCTATTATGGTTAAATGGCCATAACTAGCATGGGATTCTGAGGTTAATTTCCAAAGTCTTTGGCACTGCATGCAAAGTATGAAAATGTTTTGGAGGAGTCACATAGTCCATGATGTTTAAGTGCAAACCAAGACTATATATTACATAGGTTCATAGGGTCATAAGTAAAATATGAGTCTGTAGGTCAAATAGACCTATAATGACTCACCTCTTATCAGTGGTAGTGTCTACATCCTAAAGATCTCATGTGTTGGTCTAACAGATCTTTAAATGATTCCACAGTCACCCAATAAAACAATATCCTTAGATTTAAGGTGACTATCTATATTCTGAAGCAAAAGTTTATGTTCACTTGTTCAGATATTGGGAGGCCTATAACATATCCCCAAAATCAAATTCTTGTGATATTTTTCTTTTAATTTCTACCCAGAGGCTTTCACTATCTCCACTGTTTGTTCCATTCAGTTGACAATATTCTATATTGCTTTTAATACAAAGTGCTATTCCCCTATTTCTTTTGTTTGTCCTATCTTTGCATGTTAAGTTATACCCAGGAATAGATTTGCTCCAAGTAGACCTCTCACCCTACCAAGTTTCACATATAGCTGCAAGATCAATATTTTTAGATGTTAAAGTTAATTCCAGTTCATCCTTCTTTATATAATGCAAGTTCCTGGCATTTATTAGTCAGAAATTCAACTGCTATTTATTGTTCTTAGTTTTGACAAGATATTCTGTCATTCTTTTTGTGGTAGAAACATGAGTATTCTTTCCCTCTTGCCCCCCAGTGACTAGTTTTTTGGGCGGTGAGCAGAACTGTTTATAACCTGATAAAACATATTACCCAGGAGTTTATCCCCATATCTATTAAGATGCAAACCATCATTGTTAAAGAGGTTGTTTTTGAAAACAAAGCACTCCCATGTCCATAGATAAGCAATATTGTTTTCAAGACACCACATTCTAAGCCAGTTGTTGTAACACTTAATTTTGTTAGTTTTCTGCCTTGATGTGAAAGGACCGGTAATATTTCTGAAATAATTATTTTAGCATTCAGTTGTTTTACAACTTTGACTGCCTTAATCATATCATTTGAAACTTCATTAATCCCTGCCTTATTGATATTGTTTGTACCAACATGCAATATAGCTGTCTTGGGAAGTTCCACCTTTTGTAGTATACCTGGTAGCATGTTAACAATGTCCCTAATGGTTGCTCCCCATAACTACAACTAGTCACATGTAATTTTTTACCTCTAGTAGAATATCTATCAGTATATTTTTTTAATGGAGTCACCTAAAATAAAAATTTCTTCAATTAACTTTGGGGTACCCCTAGCCCTGGTTGGGGGAGTGGATCCTTACTGGATGGTAAATTATGGACCCTCTACCAGATCCTCATTAACATGTTCAAATACTAGAGGTACAGAAGTTTCAGTGACTACATTAGGTACATTATCAATTAAGATCCCTTTATCTCAACTAAGCATAGGATCATCAGAAGAACCCATTAAATCCTTGTCCTGACTGGAATCAGGCTCAGGTATGTTAGCATTGCTAAGGGAACTGGGGAGGTCACTAGATGAATGCGACATCTAATCATACCCAGAATCCCTAATGGAATTATGTTCCTGATTTTGTAAAGGAGAAAAGGAATTTGTGAGTGGCAGCACTAAGGTATTGGCCTTGCTGCCTCATTTAGTCCCTCTATTACTTTTGATTTCATACCACTCTTCATCACATGATAAAGTTGAAGAGCTACAAACTGTACTTCACACTAAGAATACTGATGTTGTATTACTCAGATAATTTTGGATACAACATTGATGGCTATCAAGTTGTAAAACTAAATAGAAAAGGACAAAAAAGTGGGGAATAGTTACTTAGCTGTCATCCAATATATTATACACTGACATTTCAAATTAAATCAAAGACACATCTGAAGAGACAGAAACTACGTGGTAACAAATAAAAAATGGCAATAAAAAAGACAATATTTTAGGACTATGTTATAGGCCACCAGACACCTCTACTGCTACTCACATGAAAATACTGTAATAAACAGAATCAATCAAGCCCTTGAATTAGGCAATCTTTTACTGGCTGGTGATTTCAACTTCAAGGATATTAACTGGGTAACTGGAGAGGCAGCCACTAAACAAAGTAGAGATTTTCTAGGACTCTGTAAAGAAAATAGTCTCATTCAACATGTAACTGCCGCAACCAGAATAGACAATGTATTAGATGTATTAGATCTAATAATAACCGCTGAAGATCTAACAATAATCTCATGTGAGAACTCATCACCAATAGGAAACAGTGACCACTCTTCTGTAATTTTTTTCTTAAAATCATCCAATGTCCATAAACTACCGGCTGTACAAAATTCTATTTATATAAAACAGCAAACAAAGAAGGAATCACTACAGACCTACAAAATATTGATTGGGAAAATAACCTTGAAAGTAAAACATTTGAAGAAAGTTGGGCCTACATCAAAAACACAATACACACTATAATTAACAAACATGTTAAACTTGTAAAGATATACAACAAAAAGAGAAGGAAACCTAAATGGCTCACTGAGAGAATTGTTAAACAAATTAAAAAGAAAAAGAAATCCTATGCCCAATATATGTCAAATAAATCAGAACATAATTGGAAAATCTATAAAGAAATATAACTGATATATAAAAACAAGACCAATAAGGCCAAAAAAAGATATGAGGTACACCTAGCAAAAATAGTGACAAAATCAACTAGTAGCCAGTTTTATAGCTATATCAATTCCTTAAAAAATAATAAAGAAGAATTAACCACACTTGTGAAAAATATTGAAAATATAACTGACCCAATAGTGATGGCAAACACATTTAACAATTATTTTTGTTCAATATTCTCTAAGCAAGACTTACTAATGGACAATTGTAAAGGCCAAACTGAACCAGGAACTCATAAGTTCAGTAAAGATGAAATACTTCAACAGATCAATAAATTAAAAAGCAATTCAGCTCCAGGCTTAGATAATATTACCCCATGATGTTAAAACTGTTGCAATGCCATATTTGGATTCCATTAAAAATACTCTTTGAAAATCATTAAACTATGGACTCATTCCTTCAGAGTGGAAATAATCAAAGGTTATACAAATCTTTAAAACAGGGAATAAAGCTAAGGTGCCCAACTACAAGCCTATCATTTTCATGTCAATACCCTGTAAAAATTTAGAATCACTAATTAAAAAAAAACACAGGAACATCTAAAATCCATCCCACTTTTTTATACAGGTCAACACAGCTTTACTCAGGGCCATTCATGCATTACTAACTTGATTTGCTTCTATGAAAATGTAAGTAAAATGTTGGATGTAGGTACACCAATGGATATTGTACTATTCAATTTCAGCAAAGCTTTCGACTGGGTCCCCCCGAACTGGGCCATAAGAAAAACATTACATAAATATAATAGTAACATTCATATTATTAAATGGGTGGAGAACTGGTACAAAGACAGGACATAAACTATATCAGTTAGGGGTCACCTTTCAACTGAAGACCATGTAACCAGTGGTGTTCCACAAGGATCAGTCATTGGCCCAATTATCTTTCAAATATTCATTGCTGACCTAGAAAAGGACTTTAATAATGATATCATTAAATATGCATATGATACAAAACTGTGCAGACCCTGTGAATCCGACACCCAAACAGAATCACTACAATGAGATGTTAATACAATTGTACTCTGGACCAACATATGGGGGATGAAATGTAATACTGAAAAATGTTGTGTAATTCATATGGGAAGAAATAATAAAAAACACACTTATAGCTTAAATGGAGATTTACTACCCCAAAAAAACAACTGAAAAAGACATAGGAATTACCCTGTATCATAAATTTGAGTTTAAGGAACAATACACTGCTATTATTTCTAAAGCAAATCATACAGTTAGCGCTATAAAAAGAAACATAAAAAGCATAAACAGAGATGTTTTGTTACCATTGTACCTATCATATGTCAGGCCGAATACTTGATTATGGTAGTCAGTTATGGAGTCCCTATAAAAAAAAAAAACAAATATTACAAAATTGGAAAAAGTCCAACGCAGATATACAAAATCCATAGTTACATTGAAAAACCTGAGTTACAACTATAGATGAGAAGCATTAGGTTTACACAGCCTTGAACTAAGAAGATAAAGAGCAGACATGTTACTATATTATGGTATTTTAAATGACCCTGTAATGATGACTGAATTATACATTACATGTAAGATGACAATTTAGGTGTTAAGAGGTCACCCATTGCAAATCAATGTCAGTAGATTCAAAACAAACAGAAGGAAATAGTATTTTATAGTATGCATGGTAAACTTATAGAATAGACTACCTACAAATGTTATATTAAGTACAAATAATGATAATTTCAAATACAATTTGGATAAATACATCACTAGTGGAGGCAATCTAAACAACTGTACTATGTCTTAATAGAAGTGAGTTTATGGGATTTGGCCTTTTTTGTGCTCCTATAAACTAAGTCAACTTTGTGACCACCTGGCAACATACTGACAATGGCATAACAGTTCCCCCCAAAACTCCCCACCTAGAATTATCTCCTATAGAAACTGCCCCAACCTGGACACTGCATCCTTTGCATCCTTCCTACATGATCTATCACTTAGCAACTGGGCTTTTTTAGACACAGCCACTAATGTCATTGTGGCACTTGATTAATTTAAAATGGCATTCACATCTATCCTCAACAAGCATGCCCCACTACATACTCGCAGAGTCAAACCTAAGATATCATGTTGGCTCACTAGCAATATTTTGGCCTGACGCATCCTTGTGTAGGTTCAAGAAATCCCACTTTACCTCCAATTGGAATGAATACAGATCCCTGAGGAATGAACGTAAGAGAGAAATCCTCAGTGCCAAGACCCACTACCATAAAAAGCAACAACTAAATAACCTGGGACACCAAAAAGTTCTGGCAGTTGGTAAACTGTCTTATTTAAAAACACCCCAACCCCCTCCTCTCACAATAGATTTTAATGATGTTAGCCACACTGACCCTTCAAATATTGCCACCCTCTTTATCAGTTTCTTCTGAAATCTAGATAAATATAGAAACAAAGCCCCACCTACCACCAGCCCCACTATTCCTAAAAGAGATCCACACAGCCCCCTCTTCTATTTAAAAAGAGTTACCTGTCGTGATGTCCACAAGCTAGTTGCCACACTAAAAGTGGACAAACCCACTGGCCATGATGGTCTCTTACCCAAATTCATTAAACTAGCTGCTCCTCAAGTCACTATCCCCATCACTAAGCTCTTTAATTTGTCCTTCTTGTCTGGTACCATGCCTGACCTATAGAAATCGTCCAGTCATCCCACTGCATAAGAAGAGTAGTAAGACATCTCTTGAGAACTATCATCCAATCTCACTCCTCTCTGCTCTTGCTAAACTACAAGAAAAGATTGTCCACAGGCAATTATCAGAGTACTTGCAACAATACAACCTGATATGCCCAGAATAGCACGGTTATCATAAAGGGCACAGCACTGACACAGCCTTGATTGAATTTACCGATGCCATATACCTCCCTATGGATAAGGATCTTGTGACTGGATCTGTGTTTGTGGACCTGACCAAGGCCTTTGACTTGGTTGACCATAAAATGCTCATTAACAGATTGTTGGAATTAGGCATAGGACGATCTGCTCTCAACTAGTTCACTGACTACCTGAACCATAGAAACAGGCTGTGAAAATAGGAAACGTTCTGTCCACAGTAAACAGTATCACCAGTGATGTCCCCAGGGGATCCATTTTGGGTCTTGTTCTTTGTACCATATTTAAAAATAACCTGCCTACAGTTTGCAAACCCATTCAATTCCTTCTGTATGCAGATGATACTGTTCTTGACACACAGCAAAGACATTGACTATATCAACCAATCACTCAGCTTCTGCCTTGCCAAGCTCCAGGACTGGTCCTCTTGTGAGAAAATGGTCCTTAATCTCTCTAAAACCTAGTCCATGCTCTTTGGGACTAGGCATAGCCTCAAAAAGCTATCCACCAAGTTCTCTGTCCTTACTGCAAATGGCTCCTTCTTACTAAGGGCCATGTCCTTTAAATACCTTGGTGTTCCTCTCAATCCATCACTGCCTTTTAAGACTAATGTCCAGCACACTACATCACTTCTTCCCCAGAAATTTGGATCTCTCTACAGAATAAGCAAGTATCTAACACCTACTGCCAGAATTCATATTGCAATGGCAAACTTATAACCTCCTCTGAATACGTTTCCCTTATCATCAATGGCACCAAAAAGATCACTTTACAAAAAAATATGCCCTTTGTTACAAAATTGGTAAATTTGCCTCTGACAGCAGATCTAATACATATCACTGCTTAATCCTTGACTCCCTAAAATGGTTGCCTCCTGACCTCAAAGTCAATATGGTTTTTGCCACCTTTGTCAAGAAAAATTATGCAATCTGGCACCCCTGCCTACTTTCAAAATCAACTCTAATTTGTGGATCTCCCTACATCCAGATCAACCACAAATAATAACCTCTCAGTCCCTATGTTCTGTACAAATATGAGACAACATTCTTTTAACTACTGAGCAGCATACATTCGGAATTCCCTTCCCTCACCTGTCAAAAAGTCCCCCCCCACCCCAGCCTTTACAAAGCTCTTAAAAGCACAATACTCATTATCACATACATGTTGCTGCTTCCAGTAAACTACCCATTTCAGCCCACTGCCCCTCCACCCCATACTACTTTCCCATACCTTGACCCCCTTCTTATCACCTTACCTTTCCCCTTCCCGCTTACCTTCCCCTCTATGCACTTATCACTCCCCAAACCAACTATGTACTTACCTCCCTGTTTTCCCCATTCCCATCTATCATTCCAGCCCTCCCTCCAGTAGCCTCCACCTCTTTCTCCCTCCCTCTTTATCACACCTCCTCTCTCAATCTCCATCAGGTCTCCTTGCCCCTAATCCCCATTTTCCATCCTCAAAAAAATCTTCTGTTACCTTGTTCAATGCTGTTATGCCTCTTGACTTGTACCTTTTTACCGCAATGTTCCTCTACTCCAAGATCTTACATATTTGCTTGTCTACTTGTTATCCTGTTACTCTGATGTACCTACCCTTATACTTGAAATCAAACATTATTACATAGAAACATAGAAACATGGACTTTGACCTCAGATAAGGACCACTTGGCTCACCTAGTATGCCCATGTCCCTTCCTAGAGGATAAGCTGCAGATCCTATTTAACCAACAGCCTATTTCTTCCTACCCCACACAAAAATTGCCTTATGTCTGTCTCATGCATTCTTAAATTCTCCCACAATTTTAGACCCCACAACAAACTCAGGAAGGCTGTTCCATGTGTCTACCACCCTCTCTGTGAAAAAATACTTCCTCACATTGCCCCTGAGCTGTCTCCCCTCTATCTTCAAATTGTGTCCCCTTGTTCTTGCACATCTCTTTTTCTGAAAGATGCCACCCTCTTGGACTTTCTTGATTCCACTGAGGTATTTAAACATTTCTATCATGTCCCCCCTCTCCCTCCTTTCCTCAAGGTTATACATATTAAGCTCCTTTAGTCTCTCCTCGTATGGCTTCTCTTGCAGACCCTGCACCATTTTAGTTGCCCTCCTCTAAACTGCCTCCATCCTGTCTATTGTACATATTCTCAAGCCACTGGCATTGTATCATACTAAAATCTTATATCTTTACCTTTTATGTATTGCATTTTACCGGATGTATCTTTTTGTACTTTAACTATTGTACCATATCCTACCCATTGTATGTGCAATTGTACCCAATTCATCATGACTGAAAAAGAAACCTGTGCCAGTGCACTCACCCAGTCAACAAATTTTAAATTATTAAATAAATAAATTATAAAGTAGAGTTAAAGGGACCCAAATGCTAGTAGACATTGACTGAATCCTGGTGTAGTGAAGGAAGGTTGCAACAGTATGGCAGATGACAGGTCTTGGGAAGCACTGACAAACTAAGATGAAGTAAAGAACATGCTACAGATGCCTCTTAAAGACAGTTTGTCCTTTAAAATGTTAGTCTTGGAAGTGGAGAAGATCAGTAGCTTTGCTACCAGGGTTCTATGTGATATCAACGAGAGCAAAACAGTGATGGCAAAATGGCAATGGGAAATGAGCGAGGCAAAAAAGAGCAACCATGAAACAACGGTGATCGCCAAAACAGCAACAACACTGCTGTAGTGAGTTTCTGAGGGGGCCTTTGCCCCCCCTGCATCACTCTTTCTATATATAAACAACTCCAGAGGGACACAACTTGGGAGGGGGAGGAGAAAGCTGTAGGGTGCCATTTCGACGATCGCTGTTTTTCCGGGTCACTCTTTTCCCCTCGCTGTTTTGCAGTCACCGTTTTTACACTCATGATGTTGCACTTGCAGTTTTCATGGGATACCCACTACCAGTAACACTAATATAAAGTACTATATGAATTCTGTAAAAGACAAAAACTTCTTCAGTGATGACTGCATCCAAGAACTGCAGTGAATGGTAAAACTCTTGTGGCAGCAGGCAGAAATGCTCAAAGTAAAAGGTGAACAAAAAAACTAAAAAAACTTTGGTTCTTTGGTTTTCCAGATGATGTGGAATACAGGGCCATCAGAGACATTTTGCAAACAAGAATAACATAAGCTACTGCACTACACATTCTGCCTCTTACTTGAGATCAAGTGAGTACACCCCTCCTTGACATCACCACTGAAAGCAACTGACAACCTCAGATCCATCCTAATGAAATTCCTTTGTTACCCAGATAGCAAAAGTATTCTGGCATTGGCACACCTGTGGAACAGACACTGATAATACATTTGTAATGATTTTTTTCCTCTGAGCTGGACATGGAAAGGAAGTGATATACTAAGAGCAGGAGACAACTGCAAGCTATAGGGGTGAACAACAATACTCACTTCAGTTTCCTGCCACCATCAATTACCTTTAACTTAGCTCCCACATTTTTTCACATCTCGAGAGAAAGTTGAAGACTTTATTCACAGGTAACAGACTGGTACATCAGCAGTGCCATGGCTGATGGTCATCATGGATTTCCATTGCCCACACACTCTCAGAGGCTTTATCTACCAGGATCCACTGTCTTTAAGTGCAAACCCATCTTGCTCTAGTCAAAACACATCTAAGTGGGATTATACAATGGGGTATGGAAATCCTGTAACCTCACTGGTCAAAACACGACACATGACTGTAGTATATCCTGTAATAACCCACGGCTGATAAATGGAATTTATAAAAAACATAACTAAACACATTTAAAAGTTATTTTACACATGGGTCCATTGCATAATCACAATAAGGCACTCCAGGATGTAGGTTACTGGGGGATGTACCCACTTCTTGTGTGGTTAAGTTACTCAGCTGCACCTTGTGACACACCACACAAGGCGTGGGTAAATCCACCAATAATCCACACCCTGTCGTGCCTTATTGCTTAAATAACCCACATCAAATCATGCAGGGAGAAGATGTAAAAGGTGCTGGGGAGGTGATTTGTGTTCTTACCATGCAATGATAGGAGTTGTGGCAGAGGTTTGAGGGCTTCCAAGGCAGCATGGATTCCATTTGTATACCAAGCAAAAGACAGTCAGACACACAAGAGTCACCTGCCTACCTGGCCTTGGACAAGATGCATAATAGAGTAACCCCAAAATCCTATGCCAGAGTTAACCACCAATTACTCCACTCCTGAGTAGATGTTTTGGGAGGGGGAGACTAGCAGTTTGAGGATCTGAATGAAGGGCCTAGCAAATCCATTGGAGAGACCAACAAACTTTGTAGGCCTGTGGGACCTGAACCAGTATTGAAACATTGCATAAAAACACCCAGCGTTCTATCACTCCTGAGGCAAACAGAAATTATTTCAGCAACAATAAAATTTTTGTGCAGAATATTTGTGTTTCAATCCTATTGCCATAAACCAGAGTCCAAACATCAGACATACAGACTTGGCAGGACATTACTATGTTTTCTCATTTTCAAATGTTCAAACACATATGACAAAAAACAGCACAGGTCACTCTATACCACAGAAAACTGCTGCCTATGCATGAATTGCTGTTTATAATATTCAGCCACAACATAAAAACATAGAAACATAGAATCTGGCAGCAGATAAGGACCACTTGGCCCACCTAGTCTGCCCATTTTACCTGCCTACTGTAACACCTCATACCCTACTTGATCTCCAGCTTTACCCCTCCCCCACTTCCTTACCAATAAAGATCCTTTATGCTTACCCATGTATTCTTGAATCCCATTGCAGTTTGTGCTCCCACCACTTCCACAGGGAGACTGTTCCAGTTATGCATCACTCTTTATGTGAAGAAATACTTCCTCACATCTCCCCTGAATCTACCCCACTCCAGCTTCATAGCATGACCCCTTGTTCTTGAGCATTTTATTTCTGAAAAATGGTTCCTTCTTGAACCTTATTTATATCCATGAGGTATTTGAAAGTTTCCATCATATCCCCCTTCTCCCCCTCTTTATTATTATCGAGTTATGAACATCACCAGTATTTTTTTGTAATGTAGATACAGACATGGATTCACGGCTGTGATGAGGATGTGAGGAAGCATGCAGTTGACACACATGAATAAACAAGCTTACACATTGCCAATCACACTCAACTTCATCAGAACCATGCACATCCTTGCATCCCCCCTCATAGCCTTGAATCCATATCTGAATCTATACTGGAATGAAGTACTGGTGATGTTCATAATTGTGGCTGAATATTACTCAAATTAAAAAAGGACGTTAGAACTTTGAGATCAAGTAATAGTTTTTCCTTAGTTGTTCCTAGAGTTCAGATTGCTATGGGTGGGTGAGCCCTTACTGTGTGTACTGCAAGAATCTGGATTCTTTACTAAACTCTTTGTTCGATGGAGTTAAGTCATGCTTCCTTTAAACTGCATCTAAAGAAATTTTACTGTGATCAACTTTTTTGTAAATATTTTGTATAAATTGTTTTATGTAAAACATATGTCTTTTAGAATTTAATTGTAACATCTAGGCTGTTGTATTAGCCCCAGGTGATGTATGAAAAAGGGCTGTGGCTCATTTCATTCACTTGGTCAACAAAAGTTTAAATAAAAAAAAAAATAATAGAAAAAAATAAATAGCAGTTCATGCATAGGCAATAGTTTTCTGTGCTATATAGAGTGACCTGTGCTGTTTTTTTGGATTGGATATTTGAACATTTGGAATTGGAAAAAAAAAACATGATAGTTTACTGCCAAATCTGTTATTACTGATGTTTGGACTGTGGTTGATAGCAGTAGGATTAATACTAACATACTAAAAATACCAGCAGAATAGGCCTATCTGTCTCTTGAGTCTGCTTGATTTTCAACACCCGCACTGAGGGCCGATTTTGGTGTCCCCCACCTCCCCCTTGGGTTATATTGTCCCCAGTCCCAGATGTTCTACCTGTATTGTGCCTGGTCAGATTTACCTTCCCCCTGTACTTGTCCCATCCCCTCTTAAATCCGTCCACAGTCTCCATCTCTGCCAGCTCCCTGGGCAGTGCATTCCATGGCTCCACCACCCTTTCAGTAAAATAACATCTCCTCCTCTTCCCTCTGAGCCTGCCCCCTTCCAGCTTACTCCTATGACCTCTTATTGCCCCACCCTCCTTCCTTTGGAGAACCCTGACTGGGCTTCATTTATTGATCCCTTTCATGTACTTAAAGACCTCTATCATGTCCCCCCTGTCCCTCCTCTCCTCCAGGATGTACATGTTGAGCTCCTTGATCGTCTCCTCATAGGTCCTCTCCCCCAGGCTCCAGATCCTTTTGGTTGCCCTCCTTTGGACCCTCTCTAGGAGTGTAATGTCCCTCTTTAAATGTGGGCTCCAAAATTGTACACAATACTCGAGGTGTGGCCTAACCAAGCAGTTGTACAGTGGAAGGATCACTTCCACCTTTCTGGAGGTGATCTTCCTGGCGATGCATCTCAGCATCCTATTTGACCTTGCCACTGCCCTCCTATAGGTCTCCACGTTGTTCATTTTGACATCTACCACTACCCCCAGGTCCCTTTCACCCTCCATGACTCGAATCATGTCTCCTCCCAGGGTATACCCCGGCCTGGATTTCTAACTCCTAGGTGCAGAACTTTGCACTTCCCTGCATTGAATGTTAGTCTCCATTTTCCCAACCACCTTTCCAGAGCCTCCAGGTCCTCCTGAAAGGCTACCCTTCCCTCCTCCCTAGCCACCACTGCACCTAGCTTTGAGTCATCTGCAAAGAGACTCATCTCACTCCTGACCCCCCTACTGATGTCTGAGACATAGGTGTTGAACAGAAATGGCCCCAGCACTGACTCCTTGGGAACCCTACTAGTAACCCACCTTGGGGATGAGGCTAAACATCCAACCACCACCTTCTGAGTATGCTCGGAGAGCCAATTTCCTATCCATCTTAGCAACTGTCTCCCTTCCCCCATTTCCTTCAGCTTAGCCAGCAGGCCACTGTGGGGTACTGAATCAAATGTCTTGCTAAAATCCAGAAAGAGGACGTCCACTGGCCTACCCTAGTTCAGGGACCTCATCACCCAGTCATAGAACTCAACAAGATTTGTCTGGCACAATCTTCCCGTGACAAAGCCATGTTGCCTATCATCCAAGTACCCAGTTTGCTCCAGTACCTCCCAGCCTTTCCATGACAATACCCTCCATCACCTTGCTGACCACTGATGTCAGACAAATGGGCCTGTAATTTTCTGCCTCCTCTCTTGATTCCCCCTTGTGGATTGGCACGACATGGGCCACCCTCCCGCACCCACCCATTCCTCAGAGAGATGTTGAAAAGCTCCGCTAGAGGGACTGCCAGAACATTTGCCAGTTCCCTCAGCACCCTGGGATGTATTTCATCTGGCCCAGGTGCTTTCTCCATCCAAAAGAACCTGAGGGCTTCCCTTGCTCTCTCTACTGGGATTTCAGCCTCGTCCTCCCCCTTTTCACCATGCACTGCTGGGCCCCCACCTGTCTGTGGTGGCCACTCCCTTTCTCCAGACCCATCAGGGCCCTTGGTCTCTACCGGTCTCACCCCTTGCTCCAGTTTGCTCCCGCCCCCCCTCACAAGACATAGCTCCTCCATCCCCGGTATAAACTGAGGCAACGTACTCATTTGGACTTCTGCCTATTCCCCCGCCTCCTGTGCCCAACCATCTCCTACCCTTATCTTGCTGATCTACCCCTTTACTTTCCTTTTTTCCCCTATGTATCTAAAGAACCCCTTGTCTCTCCCCTGGATCCCACTGGCCAAGGACTGCTCCTTTTTTGCCTTAGCTGCTCTCACCACCCTGGTGACTCTCTTGGCTGTCAGCTCATATTCCTCCTGATCCATTTCACTCCTTGACCACTTGAAGTGCCTATAGACCATCTTCTTTTCCCTCCACCACCTCCTGTACCTCCCAGGTCCACCAGCAGGGTTTTCTGGCCTTACCGAACTTACGCCTTTCCCTTGCGCAGGATCTAGAAACCTCCTGTATTCCCCTCCTAATGATCCCCCACTTGCTTTCAGCATCCATATCCAGCCTTATCCTGTCTAGATCATCTTTAATACACAAATATTATCCACAAAAGTTTAATTGTTGCTAAAATAATTTCTGTTTGCCTCAGGAGTGACAGTACACAGGGTGTTTTTACACCATGTGACTTTTCATCTGAGAATCCATGTACTGAGCACCCAGTTGGGATAGATATAAATTCCACATGTCTTACAAACAGTTCCTTGGAGTTTTGGTGTGTTAGTATTATTGAATTTCTTATTGAAACACAGCATTCCCACCATTATTTACAGCCACGATAACAAGGGATAATTTATTGGAGTGTATGTTTCTTCCAGATCATGGATCCTGAAGCTAACTCAGGGTTGGGCAGTTAATGGGGGTAGGAACCAGAGGCCGGGCATACAGTGAATTAAAACACATGGCTCATGGCACGCTGGGAGCTAGAAGTGAACACATCAGTTGCACAGGGCACCTGAGAGTGGGAGGTGAGCCTGCATGCCACATTGGCAAAATGCTGCAGCATTACCCATTGTCACCCAACCCTGCCAGATCTTCTTGATCTCCAATGGGTCATCTCAATAAATGCTGTCAGAACTATATGGGAACAGAAGGTGGGAGTAAAAGGGTGAGGAGCCAAATCTCATTGATACTCCAGGGACCCAACAACTCCATTACAGTGACTACTTAACATGATACTATTCTTACCTGGTATCGCCTACCAGACACATGTGGACAGACCTTTACAGCTAAAGTGGAATGTTACTTGGTCACAGCGACCCAGGTAACTTAAGTCTCAGGAATTTGGAGCCTAGGTCACTGTCCCCAATAGCTTTGAATCACCAAGAAATTGTTTATGTTTTCCTTCAGGTTCTTCTACTAAGTTTCAAGTTTCAGACCGTTTCCTTGTTTAGGAGATAACTCTCTTCACTGAATACATTGTCTGCTTTTTATACAGGCTGCAAAACCTGCAGATTACTGTACTGTTGGAACAAATCCTTCTGCTCTTTGCATTCTGTGGATCTATGACCGGTGTTCGACTAAAAGGTTGTTGAATGACCAGACAGCAAAACTGTCATGTCGACCGCATTTGCAGTCAGCAGACAGTTTCCAAACTGGAAACTTGTTTTCTACAGGGGGCTTTGCCCCTGGAACCCCCCAAGTGGGGGGCTGTGCCCCTTCACCCCCCACACACTTTTTATAATCAACTCTGAGTCAGAACTAATTAGGGGAGGGGGTACATATCCCCTGAATACAGTGCTTGGTCCAGCGATCATCTGTACAGTGACCTGGCGCTATAATCGCTGTACTGACGGTCGCTGTAAATGTGTCGCTGTCGGTGGTGCTTACCGCATTCTGTCTCCCATGGCCAGTCTAAGGTGCACCATTATCTTCTGGAACATTAAGGGAATTCACTCCCCAGTTAAGTGCAGGAAACTCCTAAACCACCTTAACTTTAAGAATACTGACAGTGCCCTCATCCAAGAGACTCACCTGACCCACAGGAGACTAAGAAACAATGAATTGAGTGGTTACCACAGGTTTTCTACTGCTCCTATAGCTCAAAGAGCAGGGTGGTAGTACTTCTGTGTTACAAGAGAGTAGATTTCAAACACAACAGTATGATATGAGCTAAACATCCAGTAATGGTATGAAAGTAGCACTGTGCAATGTGTATGTCCATAACAAGTCATAAAGCTCTTTCTCCTGTATCTTACACTGTGGAGGCAGTATAGCGCAGTGGTTAAGGGCACTGAGCTGCAAAGCTGGAGACCTTGGTTTGAATCCCTTCAGCCCCCACTTCCATACTGTGTGACCCTGATCATGTCACTTAACTTCCTTATGCTTCCAGTCACACCTGGAAACTAGCTCTGGCTTAGTGTGCCTTTCCTGGTTAAACAATTTCACCTTTCCCTTTTACTCAATAACTTACTGAGTCTGGGGGCATATCACTGATTGTAAGTGGAAACATGAGTACATGAGTACAGTTATGGATAGTTATTTAAATTGCAGCAACTCATCTGAAGGCCTAAAATTCCCAGCTTCTAATGCCATACATTCCCTAACCACTGAACTAGGACTGCTTGATGGCTGGCATCTGATCAACCCTCAGGGCAGATAAAACACATTCTTTCCCCCACATCACAGAATATTAAAGTGAGGACTGACATGATTCTAATCCCTGTGCAATGGGTAGCTGACATTATCCTGGCTTCTTCTGGCACCATTCAAATATTAAACAATTCCCCTGTTTCTTTCACTCTACTCCCAACTTCTGCACCCAAAGGACATACAAGTCACTGGTACTTTACATGGAAACATATAATTTGACAGCAGATAAGGACCACCTGCCCCACCTAGTCTGCCCATTTCCCTACCTACATAAACTCCAGATACTTAATGATCTGCAGTTTACCTTTTCTTTTCTACCACTAGGGTTGCCTTCTGTCTATCCCATGCATTCTTGAATTCACCTATCATCTTAGCCCCTACGACCTCTGCAGGGAAATTATTCCATGCATCTAACACCCTTTTTGTGAAAAAATACTTTCTCACGTTACCCCCCCCGAGTGTCTCCCCTCTAGCTTCAGATTTTGATCCCGTGTTCTTGTACATCTTTTTTTCTGAAAGATGCTGCCCTCCTGAACCTTGTTGATGCCCTTGAGGTACTTGAATGTCTCTATCATACCCCCCTCCCTCCTTTCCTCCAGGGTATACATATTGAGATTTTTCAGTCTTTCCTCATATGCTTTCTGGTGCATTCCTTTCACCATTTTTGTTGCCCTTCTCTGAATCACCTCTACTCTATCAATATCCTTCCAGAGATGTGGCCTCCAGAACTGAACACAGTATTCCCGATGAGGCCTTAACAATTATCTGTACAGTGGCATCACCGTCTCCTGTTTTCTACTGGTAATGCCTTTCCCTATGCACCCTATTGTCCCTCTAGCCCTCTCCACTGCCTTCTTACATTGTTTGGCTAATTTCAGGTTGTGCATTATGATTATCCTCCCCGATCCCATTCCAGTTTTGTTCTTGTTAGAATCTACCCCCCTATCTTGTATTCCTCTCCATGATTCTGGTGCCCCAAGTGCATGACTTTGCACTTCTTTATACAGTCGCTGCCATATTAGGCAGTCACGGTTGCCATGAAGAATCACTTTCCATGGGCAAAAAACAGATGCCCAAACCAATACTCACTGCTGGAATGTTAAAACAAACAGCTAATATGGACTATGCATGCCGCCTACCGCAGACAGAAAAATACAGCAACAGTGCCTTTTTTTACTGCACTGACTTTCACACCTGGCTTGACAGTTTGCTGGCGGTGCAATTATGCATGTGTGAAGTGTGAATTAAGAGCATATAACTGTGATTACAGGTGTTGTCACACTAATACCTGTCTATTCACTATCCCTGTAGCTGTTGTCTGTGCTTCGTAATGTCACCTTCCTCTCATTGTAAAGGAAAGTGGAGATGTTAGGGCAGATTGAAACAATGCCAAAGTGTAGTGTGAGGGACTATGCTCAATGACTTGGAACCACAAAGTCATTCTTTAACAATAAGAAGGAAACGAGTTTTCTGAAAGTGAAGTTCTAATAAAGTGAAGTTAAAATAAAGTTTTTAATGAACCAGCACCTCTCAAGTGCATTTTAAATAAAGTTTTACCCCACCACTGCACACCCCACAAACCAAACCCCTCAAAGTCCTGATAAAATAAAGGCATATAGCACATGCAATGTAGCACTGAATCACTGTAAAGCACCTAAAACCGAACATGACAACAAACAAACAGAATGCACAGAACACATAGCAATCACTACATGTTAACAATGTAATACCGTAGCACTAGTTTAAATCAGGCTGGGGTATGCCTCTGTCATTCAACTGGCAATGGTGGACAATGGTTAGGGTGGACAGTTTTATATGGCATGAATCTGTCCATCCAAAGCGGCATTCACTGTATTGAATTTAAGCTGCCAAACTCTTGACCACTCCTCCAATTTGTCTAGGTCTCTTCTCATTTTTTTCACCCTGTATGGAGTGTCCACCCTATTGTAGATATTGGTTTAATCTGCAAAAAGGCTTCCCTTCCCTTCCAGCCCCTCCACAATGTCACTAATGAAGACATTGAGGAGGACCAGCCTGAGCACTGAGCACTGTGACACCCTGCTGGTCACCCCCTCTCCTGGGAGTGAATGTCCACTGCTCAACTTTGATCCACCACCCTGGTTACCTAGTCAAAGAAATCTATCAGATTTGTTTGACAAGATCTACCTACTGTGAATCCATGTTGCATTGGGTCTTGTGCCTTGCTAGCCTCAAGATATGCCACAATCCTTTCCTTTAGCTTGGATTTCATTATTTTCCCCACTACTGAGGTCAAGCTGAGCAGGCTGTAATTCCCAGCCTCCACTTTGCTCCAACTTTTGTGCAGTGGTACCACATTTGCCTTCCTCCAGTCCTTTGGTACCATTCCCTCTTCCAGCTATTTGTTGAATAGGGCTGTCAGTGGTGTCCCTAGTACCTCTCTGAGTTCCTTCAGTATTCTGACATACATCCCATCTGGCACCATTGCCTTGTCCACTTTTAGTTTTGAGAGTTCCTTTAGGACTCTGTCCTCTGTGAATGGACTGGCATCCATTTCTCCTCCATGTTTGCTTTTACCACTTAATTTTGGTCCCTTCCCTTCCCCTTCTTTTGTAAATACTGAGCAGAAGTATTTAATTAGAATTCCTGCTTTTTGTTGGTCCCCCTCCACACACCCTTCTTCCTTTATTCAGCCTCATAGTCCTGCCATTGGCCTTTTTCTTTTCCCTAATATACTTGGAGAAGGCTTTGTCTCTATCTTTTACTGATTGTGCTATTCTTTCTTCAGTTTGTGCCTTTGTGCTCCTGATTGCTTTTCTCACCTCCTTCTGTTTTGCCTGATACAGTTCCCTATCTCCCTCCATGACTCCTTGTACTTTCTGAATGCCTGTTTTTTTCCCTAACATTCCCTGCCATGTCTTTCGAAAACTATAGTGTTTTTTCTTTCTTTTTGCTTTGTTTACTTGCTTTACCCAGAGGCTTGTTGCCTCTGCTGTGGCACCTTTAAGTTTCTCCCACTGTTCCTCTACCCTCCCCTCCCCTCCTGCTTTGCCAGGATTTTCTTGAGGTGTTCCCCCATTTTTGCAGTACTGGCCCTCTCGAAATCAAGGACCCTTACTTTTGTGTGGCTTAACTGTACTACTGAATTCACCTTAAACCACACTGTATGATGAACGCTATACCCCAGATGGCTGCCCACTGATAGATCTGTTATTATGTCACCATTTGTGAGAACCAGGTCTAATATTGCTCCCTGCCATGTGGGCTTCTCCACTAGCTGTCTGAGGCATGCCCTCTGCAAGGCATCCAAGATGTCTCTGCTCCTGGTAGTGGCTGCTGCATAGGTGTTCCAGTTAATAGGGAGTAGCTGTGGATATGACCTACCTAGACTTTAGCAATGCATTTGACACAGTCCCACACAAAAGATTAATAAACAAATTAGCCAGCTTGGGAGTGGGTCCTAGGATGGTATTCTGGGTAAAAAATTGACTGAACAACAGAACACAGAGGTTAATAGTAAACGAAGTCCACTCCGAAGAAAGGGGGGTTACTAGCCAGGTAATGCAAGGTTCAGTACAGGGTCTGGTCCTTTTTAATGTCTTTATAAGTGACATTGCAGAGGGACTGGAAGGAAAAGAATGCCTCTTTGCAGATGACACAAAGATCTGCAACAGAGTTGATACACAAGGGGGGGTGGAAAGGATGAGAAGGTACTTGGCAAGGTTGGAGGAATGATCAAAAGTATGGCAACTTAGATTTAATGCAAAGAAGTGCAAAGTGATGCACCTGGGAAACAAAAACCCAGGAGAAAAATACACAATATGGGGGGGGGAGGTATTAACAACATTAATGGAAAGGGACCTGGGGGTAATCATATCAGATGACCTAAAGGTAAGCAAGCAATGTAAGAAGGCAGTAAGGATGGCTGGGGGGTTACTGTGGTGTATAGGGAGAGACATCACCAGTAGAAAACAGGAAGTTGTTATCCCTCTATACAGACAGTTTGTGAGACCCCATCTGGAGTACTGTGTGCAGTTCTAGAGATCCCATCTCTGTAAGGACATAGATAGGGTGGAGGCAG
This sequence comes from Neoceratodus forsteri, assembly GCA_016271365.2. Lineage (NCBI taxonomy): Eukaryota > Metazoa > Chordata > Ceratodontiformes > Ceratodontidae > Neoceratodus > Neoceratodus forsteri. The sequence goes on along the minus strand of CM028137.1, from coordinate 482,377,040 downwards.
TCCAGCAGAGGGCAACTAAAATGGTGCAGGGTCTGCAACAGAAGCCATATGAAGAGAGACTAAAGGAGCTTAATATGTATACCCTTGAGGAAAGGAGGGAGACGGAGGACATGATAGAAACTTTCAAGTACCTCAAGGGAATCAACAAAGTCCAAGAGGGTAGCATCTTTCAGAAAAAGAGATATCCAAGAACAAGGCGACACAGTTTGAAGACAGAAGAGGGGACAACTCAGGGGCAATGCAAGGAAGTATTTTTTCACAGAAAGGGTGGTGGACACATGGAACGGCCTTCCTCAGGAGGTTATGGGGTCAAAAACAGTGGGGGAATTCAAGAATGCATGGGACAGTCATAAGGAAATTCTGGTGGGGGGGTGGGAAGAAGTAGGCTGTTGGTTAACTAGGATCTACAGCTTATCCAATAGGTAGTGAAATGGGCAGACTAGATGGGCCAAGCGGTCCTTATCTGCCATCAGAGTCTATGTTTCTATGTTTCATCTGGCATGTTTAGGTCCCCCAGCAGCAGCACTTCCCCTTTCTCTGCCATTTTGTGGATGGTTTCCATTTATACCATATTTCCTCCCCTTGTGTTGGAGGTCTGTAGACAACCTCAGTGCGGATAATGGTGCCATTTCCTGTCCCTAAGGTGATTCATAGCACCTTTTCTCATTGCTGTCTTCCTCTTAACTCAGTTGCTTTGATCCCTTCCCTCATGTAGATAGCAACCCCTCCCCTCTTTTGCCCTCCCTGTCTCTCCTGAAGATTGTGTACCCTGGTATGATAACATTCCTGTCATGCTTACCTGTGTACAATGTTTCCATTACTGCGACAATGTCCAGGTCTTCCTCCACTATCAAGGCCGCTAGGTCGGGGATCTCGTTCACTGGCTAGAGTCATTTTTACACATGGCTTTCCACGTTTTGATGCCTTCAGCTGTACCAGCTCCCTCCTTATTCCTATGCCTTCCCTCTATGCCTCCCCTGACTTTATCCCCATTTACGATTCCTTCTGTTGATTCTTTTGCCCTAGTACCCTTCCATTTGTCTACCTTAACCTGTGGGGTATGCAGTTGGTTTTTCCCTGCTTAGTTCTGCCATCTCCTTGGCTAGTTTAAATTCTTGCCAATTAAACATTTAAACCTCTCACTAAGCATCCTGGTTCCTTTAATAACTCAATATTAAAAGATAAAGCCTTTTGTACAAAGCTAGAAATTATATCTTGGAGTGCCCAAAGTTTAATAGAAAAGGTGATACAATAGCTACAGCTCAATAGGATGCCCTTAAGGCTTTTGTGTGTGGCTGGTGCATCAGTCACACCTCCCACAGTAAAAGGGCTAAACAGTAGGAATTTGAGGAGAGGCGATACTCGTTAAAGCAACTATAAGGTCTGTATAGAGAGGTCACCCCTAATGAAAAGGACCTGTTTTCCAGGAATATAGACACTAGCTATGTCAAAAAATAACATCCACATTAAAAGGTTGAAGTTGCTTGATTCTGTCTTCACCAATGTCTTGGGAGGTTGGTGAGCAGCCAGGACACTTACTGGTCTTTCAGCTGAAAAAAGAAAGTGCTAAGTTAATCATTCCAGCAGTCAGAGACAACACAAGAAACCTTCATACAGCCCAGGCCCTTATAAACCAATCCCTAGCACATAATTATCAACAGTCATACTTCTCTGAAACCCACCTAATGGTGGATGACTGTAACAAATGTTTTTATTGATTTAGTTTTTGTTGACCGGGTAAGGTGCACTAGTCATAGCAATGACTATTTGCAGGCATGACCGGGAGTTTACAGAAACAAAACATGTTGAACAATGACAGTACAATCATATAAACAATAGGTGCTTAGAAAATAGTGATACAGTGCAGGCAGTAGAAACAGATACAACTGGTTCTGTAGAAATATTTAACATAGAAATATGGGAGAGCAACAGTAAAAAATCATTAGGCAACATTTAGGTAGCAGTCTAGTGAGCTTAAACAAGCAAATGTGCCATCTTAATACAGTAGTCGAGGAATATGGAATGCAATAGAAACCAGAGTATTTAGGGGATAAGGAGATGGTATAAGGAGGTGGGATAGGATAGGATAGGATAGGATAGGATTGGATAGGATAGGATAGGATAGGATAGGATAGGATAGGATAGGAAAAGTTGGGGTGAGGTAAGGGATGATGGCTAGATGTAATTAAAATTAAAATATGGCAAAGATAGGAGACAGGAGGTCAGTGCAGAAATATTTTGTAGAGGAAAAGAGCACAGAAAGGCTGTTGTAGTAGGAAAATAAATCCAAAAAACTTCTGATCATAGGAGACTCCATGATTCAGGGAGTTGATACCCATCTCCAGCCAGGGGTGATGGTCAGATGTCTCCCAGGTACATCAGCATGGAGAGACACTGACCGCATTGCTAAAATTGTTCACAAAGCAGGAGAAAACATTGATGTCCTAGTACACATAGGGACTAATGATCTTGCCAGCCGGTCAGTTGTGGAGACCAAGGAACACCTGACTAGGCTGGGTGACAACTATCATCTATTTCGTCCAGCATCTCCTTCTCTGAGATCCTGCCAGTCTGGGAGAGGGGAGCAGATGGACGGAAGGTCAGAGAAGGAGATAGGGAGCTAAACACGTGGCTCAAGGGCTGGTGCCAGGAAAAGGACACAGATTTGTAGGAACTGGCAACAGTTCTGGGAGCGAAAGTTCTTTTAAATTTGATGGACTGCATCTGACTAAAGAGGAGTCAGTGCATTGGGGCAGAAGTTTGATGTCTTTGCAGAATATTTAAACTAGCAAATGGGGAGAGGGGTGCAGCACCCCATACGTCGAATGGGAAGAACACCCCCCCCTCAGCTAGTGGTCAAACAGGGATTCAGCATGTTTGCCGTTCATTTGCATCACCAGGTAAGAAAAAAGGTTTGTCTCCCCATATGACACACAGGGGTAATGCCAAACTTCACCCAACAACTAACACACCAAAATCTGGCCAATGGAAAATCATGTACACAAATGCTCACAGCCTGGGAAATAAGATCCCAGACCTGCAGGCAATAATGTCAGAGGCTAAACTGGACATAGTAGTAATTAGTGAGACGTGGTTTACCAGTAACCACACTTGGGAGACTTCAGTACCTGGCTATGTATTGTTCAGAAGAGACCGAGGTGCAAAAAGGAGGGGAGGAGTGGCCCTGTATGTTAATGAAAATATCAAAGCTACAGAAATTCAGAATACACATAAGGAGCCAGAAGAACTGTGGGTCACCCTGGAAACAGGAAATGGGACAGCCATAAGAACTGGGGTTGTCTACAGGCCCCCAGACCAGAGGGAGGACATAGACACATTACTGTTAGAAGATATACAAAACATGACAGCTAAGGGAGGTTCTGATAATGGGACACTTCAACATGCGGATACAGATTGGTCAATACCAGCAGGAACATCTGCCAGAACTAGACTCATAGTGGATTCCCTGCAGGGGGAGGGCCTCAAACAACTGGTACAGCAACCCACAAGAGACAGGGCTATCCTAGATCTAGTACTGACTAACAAAGAAGGGATCACAGATCTCCAGGTAGAAGGTCACCTGGGGGCCAGTGACCATCACATGGTATGGTTCAATTTGGCTACTACATCTAAATCATCCCATTCCAAGGCAAACATATGGGACTTCAGAGGAGCTGACTTTGATAAGATGGCCAACAGAGTTAAGCTAGCCCTGGCAAAAAGAAACACAGGTGAGGGGGTACAGGCAAAGTGGGAAAGCATTAAGGATGAAATACTTGAAGCAACATCCCATTGTGTTAGACAGAAAAGGAAGTGCAAAAGAAGAAGAAACCACTTTGGTTCTCAAATACAGTAGCAGAAAAGGTCAGAGCCAAAAGGCTGGCCTCGAAATATAAGGAACACAGTGGATGAAGATAGGGAGGCATACCAAACTGCCCTAAGGGAAGCAGGTAAGGCAGGCAAAGTCCCAAACTGAGGAAACACTAGCACGAACAGTAAAGAAGGTGACAAGACTTTCTATAGATACATTAGTGAAAGGAGAAGTCCAGAGGGTATCTAAGCTTAATGGAGAAAAGGAGCATGTGAGAAGGAGGACCCTGTAAAGGCATCTATCCTAAATAGATACTTTGCTCAGTATTTACTGAAGAGAAGGTAGGCAGGGCCCACAGCTCAGCATCATGGACACAGGGGAGGGAGGTGAGCACCATCTTCACAAAAGAAAGGGTCCCACGAGAGCTGCTAAGCTCAGGGTGGATAAGGCAATGGGACCTGATGGCATACATCCCAGGGTACTTAAGGAGCTAAAGGAGGAACTAGCAGAGCCATTAGCAGAATTGTTTAGTGAGTCTCTGAGCACAGGAGGGTCCCAGAAGACTGGAGAAGGGCTCATGTGATCCCACTCCACAAGAGTGGTAGCAGGAGAGGCGGGAACTACAGACCGCCAGTCTTACCTCAGTAGTGGGCAAGATTATGGAGGCACTCCTAGGAAAGGATAGTGCAACACCTGAATCCATAGGGGCACAGGATCCAAGACAGCATGGGTTTACAAAAGGAAGGGCCTGTCAAACTAATCTCATAGATTTCTTTGACTGGGTAACCAGAGTGGTGGACCAAGGGGGAGCAGTTGATGTCGCCTACCTTGACTTCAGCAAAGCTTTCGACACTGTTCCACATAGAAGATTGATAAATAAGCTGGGTAGGCTCGGGTGGGTCAGAAGTTGGTCAACTGGGTGGCAAACTGGTTGACGGGCAGAAAACAGAGAGTGGTGGTAAATGGTATACAGTCAGAAGAGATGCAAGTCACAAGTGGGGTACCTCAGGGATCAGTCCTGGGGCCAGTCCTCTTCAACATCTTCATTAGTGACCTTGCAGATGGACTAGAGGGTAAGGCTTGTCTGTTTGCAGATGACACCAAGATCTGCAACAGAGTAGATTATCCAGATGGGGTGGGCAGAATGAGAAGAGATCTGGATAAACTAGCAGAATGGTCAGAAGAGTGGCAACATGGATTTAATGCAAAGAAGTGCAAAATCATGCACATAGGGAGGAGAAACCCTGAAGCTATCTATAGGCTGGGAGGGGAGTTGCTAGCAGTCACAAAGGAAGAAAGAGACTTGGGCATCATCATCACTGATGACCTAAAATCATCCAAGCAGACCTCTAAAGCAGTAGGTAAGGCTAAGGGGTGTTAGGGTGTATTAGTAGGGTATCACAAGTCGTAAGAGGGAGGTAATAATCCTCTTGTACAAGACACTGGTTAGGCCCCATCTGGAGTACTCAGTGCAGTATTGGAGGCCACACCTTCACAAGGACATTAACCAAATTGAGGCAGTCCAGAGAAGGGCAACCAAAATGGTGCAGGGACTGCATCAGAAGACATATGAGGACAGATTAACGGAGCTCAATATGTATACCCTTGAGCAAAGGAGGGAGAGAGGTGATATGATCGAGGCATTCAAACACCTTAAGGGCATAAATAAGGTGAAAAGAGTCTAACATGTTTAAATATAAGAAAATAGCAGGACAAGAGGACACAGCATGAGATTAGAGGGAGGCCGATTAAGGGGAATATGAGGAAATTCTTTTTCACAGAAAGGGTGGTGGATGCATGGAATGGCTTACCACAAGAAGTGGTGGCTATGAATACAGTGCAGGGCTTCAAACAGTCATGGGATAGGCATAAGGGAGCAATACAAATGACTATGAATAGATAGGCCACTGACAGAGCAAAGGCCGATGGCACATTTATAAGGTAGAAAAAGAAATGGGCAGACTGGATGGGCCTTGCGGTCCTTATCTGCCGTCAACTTCTATGTTTCTATGTTTCTATGTTAGTGGTCCAACCAGAGCTCCTTGAACAACTTTCAGGTTCTACACGACCTTCTGTGAGGTCTCTTAAGACCAACTTGTGGATATCTATACTGAAGCAAGTCACAAGGAATAATTACCACCATCCATACTAACAGTTAAAATTGCACTATCATACCTAAGTTGGGAAAAGACTACACTATTCAGTATGTAGAAGCTGTAGGAAAATCTTACTAATCCTTGCCAATTGTAAACTGTTCAACAACTTTCAGCCAGTAGAGTAAAAAAAAAGATCCATAGACAGGGATCAGGTGGGATTTATTCCAGGGCCCCATGGTTTGAATAATATGCTATGCTTTGTGAGCATCATTTGGCATACTATCCAAGCCACCCCCCCAGCCATTCTAGTACAATTGGATTTAGAGAAGGTGTTTTGTCAACTGGAGTGGGGATACCTTTTCACAACAGGAACAGTTCGGATTTGGGGACCACTTCATTGGCAGGGTCCAGATATTATGTAATGATGCCTTGGTAATCACCAAAGGTATTGCATCCCCATTTTTGCAGCTAGTTCAGGGAACTATGCAAGGTTGCCCCCTTACCCCACGGTTATTCACCTTGGCTATGGAACCATTTCTGGCAGCAGTCAGAGGACACCCAAGGATCTGAGGAGTCCAAATATGGAAGAAAACCACAAGGCACTAGCTTATGCTGAAGATATACTATTGATGCTGTCCCATCCAAACAAGTTTATGAAGTGCCTCGGGGAAATCAGGAGTAGTGTACCACTATAAGATAAATGTAACTAAGTTGCTTCTTCTTTCATAAGCAGATGTGGTTCATGTTCTCCAAAAATGTCCATGAAGCCTCATCTGTTTCCAATCTGCTATGAAGTACTTAGACCTTAATATGGGCTGGGACCACAGACAACAAGCTCCTAACAATATGATTCACTTAATTGCAGAGATTGACTAAGACATGGAGTGTTGAGTGAGGCAAAATATGTTGTGTTGAGAAAGAGCCCAAGCATACAAAAAGACGGTAGACCCCAAATTCCTTTAACCTTTAATAAGATAACCCACCTGACCCAATTAGCACCAAATCTTTAAAATCATTCAGAGCAACATGACCCATTTCTTCTTCTGAAGAAACAAGCAACTGAACTTAAAGAAACTTTCCTGGGCCTCAATAGAGTGGTCTGAAACTCACAGACTTTTGTTTCTGCCACAGCTCCATGGCCATAAAACAAATATCTCTGGTATACCCTAACTAACCCACATTGTATGAGCCCAAACTGAAAGTAAAGTCCTTGAGTATCAATATTTCTTGGACCTATTATTCAAAGGTCTCTGTAGCAGTAAGGGATCATCCCTCCTTGAGTTACACACAAAAGGCCTTACTGTGGGCATCTAAAACTGACCAATAGGCAGCCCCAAAAATCCCCACTCTTTCCCATCTGGGACAACCTCAAAGTCTGCATTGAAGGGAAGTTCATTAGAGGGAAACCTTGGAAGGAGATAGACATCTGCACCCTGTGTGAAATTATTGACCCCATCGCTGCTTCTCTGAAATCATTCTCACATCTCTAAGAGAAGTTCTTCCTACCAAAAACACATATATGATTATACCTATAAATAGGATGCTCTGTGAAGCAACATTTTAGCCCCAGCTTCACCTTCCTTGCCCCAATTGACTTAGACCATCTCCTTTATATGGGTACTGACAGAATCCTTACCCAGCAGTCAAGTGTATAAACTACTTTTCCATGCAATCCCTGACTCACACATCTCCTTTCAAGGACAAATGGGTGGCAGAATATAACATGCAGATCACTTTCAAACAATGGGAAAGCTTTTGGAACATCCTGCTGAAAGGAGCCAAACACTCCAGAAATCAATTTATACAATTTAAAATCCTACACCAGAGGCATAGGATGCCTTAGAAGCTTCATTTTGGGGGGCTAATTCCTGATAGCAGTTGCTGGAGGTGCAACTCAACACTAGGATCAATTGCACACATCATGTGGGAATACTCCAGACATCATAATATTGGGCTGAGGTTCAGATAATATTCCACTGAATCACTAAATCTCACTTAGAACTTTTGCCATGAATGATCATGCTGGGGGGTAAAAACAGCCTCATCAATCATGTCACAGACATGTTGGCTGATGGGGACTCTGATCTTCTCAAAGAGAGTCATATTAAGGCATTGGTGGGATCTGACACCTCCAAAACATAGACAAGAGTCTAGAAAAGCTTGGTGCAGTACCTCTGCCCGTAATGAGAACATATGACAACAGGAAAATGTGATGAATAACATATACTGTAGAAAGGATGTTTTACTTTCTACTCCTGTAGAATCATTGCTGGGGCACCTTCCATGAGACAATAAGAACATTAATCCTCCACCATAGGAACCTGGAACATGTAAATACTTAGTGCTGGATTTTCAGAGCCCTGCATTTGTCCTGCTGTGGTTTATGTTTAGGAAGACACCCCGCAGTGAATGCTGTTGCAAACCATATCCAGACAACATTTTCAAAAGCCAGAGTACCACTCAGGGTATATTCATCACTGTTTGCATCTGCAGTATACACCTGGCAGTAAAAACAATATGTCATACTAAAGGATACAGTACCACACACACATAGATAATCTACTATTTTAATGTGGTCTGAAAGCTTTCCAAGATCAACAAGGGGCTTGATTGATGCAACATCATGATTAAGAAGAGAGCCCAAACAATATTGTTGTAAAAATAAAGGATTACAGACCAAGAGACAAGAAGAAGCTTGGAAATAAATAAAAAGAGTGTACACTACAAACAACATTGCAAGCAGCTGTTGTCATGACTACATATTATATCAGATCACTGACAACTAGCACCCCACTCACTTTTCACCTGCCGTCAGAAACTCCTCTCAGATATGACCCAGGAAACATGGCCAGCTGTCACTTGCATGCTATTTCAATACAGTCCTCTTAACCCAGTACTATTAATGATTGGGTCAGTTACCTCAGTTCTGGCTGACTTCATTGACTGACAACTGCCTGTCTTGAGCAGGATATTGGTTGGGGTTGGGTTACCAGTAAGAACACAGCAAATCACTACTACAAAGCAATGTCACCTATTAGAGCTACCCCAGTGTCTTGTAGGTTTCCTTTCAGAACAGGACCCACCTTGGACAGCTGTCACTCACATGTCATGCAATATCCCAGCTCATCTGTACTATTCCCAATTGGGTAGGCTACCTTCTAGTAGTATTGTCTGCTGTGATTCCACAAAGGTGACATGATAACATGTTTTCCATGAGGGATTCATGGGGGTGGCACTTTGAACAGGAATCAGATAGGGATCTGGGTCCTTGAAGTGCCCAATTTCTTCAATTCAACCTGTTGACTGTTGATCTTGTAAGTGCTAGACCATTTATTACTTGGTCTACCACTTACATCCAGTCAGCAGACACTTTCAGCCATGACTGACAATCATATCTAGAATGTGCCATAAAGCATGTTGTACTTAGATAACTTTTACAAAAATCCTCCATGGCACCTATGGGTGCAGTAAGGCTTGTTACAGGCAGTGGTGGATCCCACAACTGCGTCTTTGTCAAGTCTTTTGAAAATCCCCCACACTGACCAGGACCAGAAAGAAGACCTTTCTGATGCTACTATACTCCTGCTTATGAAACAATGGGGAACAATATCCCTAGGAGTGAGTCTCCATTTATATTCAACCTCTACCGCTCTCTGATCAAACATATTTCTTTATTGCCATGAAGTGACTTATAACTTGTATAGTAAAAATGTATGCATTCTTTGAATTTAGAATTGTTATTCTTGACTAATGGATGTAAAAGAGAAATGGATATAAAATGTTCTTATTCTTTGTATGAAAATTGTATAAAACATTTAATCACAAAAAAAAATCTTATTACTGCATTGTCGTGAGTTATATGGGGCATCATAATTTCATTCTGTTAGTTGGCAACCTCCCTTTTAGCTAGCACCTGCTGTTTGGTAGCAGGGTACTAATAGTTGTCTGTATCTCATTTTCTCTTAGATCTCAGACTCCCAAGTATTCTGCCCATTCTGTACTGTTGCAGGAAAAGATATGGTCAGATATTTTCAGATATTTTGCAATATTTCTGAAGAGATTCTGTCTGGTGGCCCTACAGTAGTACAGTATTGCAGGCAGGCTGAGAAATTCTCTGTGGATACCACAAAATTTCAGCAAATATTGAACCATGATTTTTTTCTTTGCTGCAACTATATCTCAAATGATGCATGCCCATGGGTGGCTGGAACACTTATTATATTAGGACATCCCCCTTCCCCACACATACTAAGCACACTGCCCACCTCATGGTGAAGGGCACGGACCCTTTTCACACCAACACCACTGACTGATGTCTAACGAATACCCACTCAGTCTTTATTAAACACATCAGAATGCTTGATATTATAGTGAGGATCCAGGCGCCAGCAAAAATAGCAATTGGGATAAACAGAACTCAACTGTACTGCATTAAAAAACTCAGCTTCCAAGTTATTCTGTTCTTCACTTCTGTGCTGAGGGTTTTTATTGGAAAACAGGGTTTTTCCCTTAACAGTTCGCAACTGAGGCTTATTCCAGAGTCATAATACCATACTGGTGATACTATATCCACTTCACCAGATTGAGATGTCACATGCAGGGCATTATGGCTTTAACTCATGGTACAACCTTATCTATAAGTAAACTACAGTATAAAACTAAACAAAGGTGCAGTTCCCCATGACAGAAACCTACTATGGCTACTAGGATGAGTGGGCTGTCAGGAATGCTCTCATTTATTCGAACAGTCCTTATTCTTTGCAGATTTTAGTTGTTTTAATATGTTTTGTTAAAAAAAGTTTTACATTTTAATAAAGTGAGGTTAGGTATTTGTTGCTGATGTCAGCAAGGTATTTCTGAGTCAGTTACTACAAGGTAATACTTTTTTTTTATTTTCTAGGTAGGTTAGGTTCTGTCCATAGTTAGTGTCTTGCACATTTTTGTGTTTTTGAGATGTAATGAATGTTCTACATCCCATCTGCTTCTTTATCAATAACACACTGTGTTCCAGTAAAGCCAAATAAATCTGTTGATGCCTCTGTGGGAGAGACATAGTCCACCTACAGAGGTCCCTTGCAATATTCATTTCGAATTTTGGAAGTGTCAGAGCAGCCTGTCTCAAAACTGTTTGTTCTGTGGTCCTGAGCTGTTTGGGGAACAAAGCGTTACATTTTGCTGGCATCAGTGAAAATTGTCATTGTTGCTTCTGTATCTCCCTACTTGGAAAAACTGTGACCTCCTGATCTGACCAGAATGGTGGGATACTAGTGCTGGAACTACTTGACCGAAGGCATCTGTGTTGGCAGTGAACAGGCCAAGTTATTGTCTTCGGGTTTTGGCAAGGTGTCTGGCTTGCCCTGCAGTATCCCCCCCTTCGGATCTCCCGCATTGGCTTGGAGTGACCATGTGAGTCAAGGGAGGCCTGCTATTTGAGGCTGAATGACTTTCTCAGAGGCAAACCATTGCTGAGGTGCCCTGTGTAGGAGTCATGCCACTATACGGTCGTGGTGAACACTTGGTACAGTCTTGTGGCTTCATGTAGACTCTTCGACCATAAAATTTTTTGGGGGGGGGGTCAAATCTCCTGATCGGTGCTGTGGACAGCAGACTAGCCATTATATATTTCTGATGCTCATCTCACCTAGTGGCACCAGGTGTAGTATGAGGCTTTGAAAAACTGACTGTTTCACACATCATTCTTATTATTGAAGGACTCTTTCTTTTGTCCCCCGCCCATTACAGTTTTTATTTGAATACTTTGGAGTGACTGGTGTGAGTCAGGTGAGTGTGTGAGTGTATGAGCTGTTAGGAACATTTGTTATTTATAACTGTGTGAATGGATATGGATGTGTAGTTAAGGTATACATTGAGTGAGTGTAATGTGTAAGGGGTGGGTGGATGCTATGGGGGGATACTGTGCGGTTATTTTGTTCAATATTGCAGGTGGGTTGTGGGTGGTGAATTATTTACTGTGATTTAAAATTTTAATAATGAAGAGGATTTTAGATTTACACCTGTATTATTGCAGAGATCTGTCTGGGACAGCAGACTCTTGGGTCAAGTACTCCTTGTCCCTCCTCCATGACCTGTACCAACTTTCATGACCCCACCCGCTTGGTGTTCTGTATAGATCATGCAGGAAAGTGGGAATCATGAGGAAGCATGGAAATTGAAGGATGGGTTCAGGGAGTACTGACAGGGAGAGTACAGTCAGGACAGTGTTGACCAGGAGGCACTCTGGGGCAAAATGGGTATTAGAGAGATGTCAGACATGTCTGATCCCCATAACAGGGGGTTTCTACTGGACCAAGTGGGCAGGTAAATTAGTGGTCCACTGCCTCTGCTTCTGCTCTTTGGGCAGTGCTATGCAATGCCAGATTGATAAGGAATAAGAAAGCTAAAATAGTGAACTTCTTCTCTGATTCCTCGGTCAGTCTGGCTTGCGTCACACTGACCTGGCTAGGTGATGATGTGGGTCCTGTGTTGGAGAGATCTATCCTAACCAGATTCTCTGTTGTTCACTTCCCAAGGAAGGATCACAGGGAGGTCCATTTGCTTCAGATCTGAGTTGAAATTGCTGGTGCACCAATTGGGGAACACCTTGCCATTTGAATGCATGGTTGTGCATGGGGGTCCAGGTTCAGAATGTAGGATCTTCCTTCTGTACTGGCCTATGGGGTGTGAGGGGGAATTCTTACATGAAATCGAGGACTTTGTCACTGGCATAGTGCTGGACTCTTCCAGATGGTAATTCTGGGTGAATTATAGGTGATTTCAATGCCTGGGTCAATGATGAACTCTCTCATTTGGTGAAGACTTCCTCCGGGTGATGGAGTCACTGGGCCTTACACAAGTAGTTACTTCTGGAGCTCAGCAACATGGCCATGCCTTGGACTTGGTGTTCTTCCTGAGGCTTGAAGTAGATGGAATCAAGATTGAATTGGTTAGTTGGTTGGATAACTGCACTAAAAAGTTCTTCTTTAGGACTCCCCTTTGTAGTCCAAACCCTGTGTAAATGATTTAGTACCACTAGAAGAACTTCAGTCAGTACTGGATATCTTGGGTGTGGTCATGGCTTGTGCTTCAGGGTCTGAAGAGGCTGTTGTGGCCTGTAGCAGGGTGTTCAAAGAAGCCATCAATCATGGCTTACTGAGGTATGACAGTGAGTTATGGGAGATGAAGGTAAGGGGGCAGAGTTTGAAATATTTCTGGAGGACATCCAGAAACAAGGAGGACAACCTGGCTTTGAATTGACTATCCATTACAGTGAATATTGAGAGACCATCTCCCAGATGAAGGCAGAGTTTTTTGTCTATGGAGTTTACCGCCTGGAGGAGTTGTCTAGCTCAGCTCTTCTGGACTGCAAATAGTTACTCTATCCAGCCTGTCTGGAGTCTGTGAGAACTTTTTCATCTGCTAAGTGAGAGGATTTTGCTTGATTCTTCTCGGGCATGTGTCCTCTATTCATGCTGGGATCTCCCCAAGCTTGACCATGGCAACACAGCAGGGCTGAGCTGACACTCCACAGATGCATTCAGCTATCATGGTAAGAGTTTAGAACACTGACAGTGGAAGTAGGTGATTTAGGTGATCTCTGTGCTGCAACCAACCTTTTGCAAACTGGATCCAGGTCCAATGTGGCTACTGATGTGTTGAGCATTAGGGCCCATTGTTCGCTTCTTGTCAGATGGGGTTTTCCCAGATACATTGAAAAATGCACTGGTGAGGCCTCTGCTGAAAAAAACATTGCTGATCCAGACAACCTGGAGAATTACTGACCCATTTCTAACCTACCCTTTTCAGGTAAGGTTATTGAGGAGGCAGTTGTGCTGCAGCTCATGGTGCACCTCATAACCCACATCTATGAGCCTTTCCTGTCTGGATTTAGGTCAATGGATAGCACACTGAGACTGTATTACTCAGGGTGAAAAATGACCTTCTCAGGTAGAGGGATAGAGGGGAGCAGTCCGTGCTCATTCTCCTGGATCTTATGTTAGCTTCTGACACTGTAGACCATGGGCTTTTGTTGGATCTGCTGAGAGAATACGTAGGGCTCACTGGCAAAATCATCTGCTGGTTTGAGTTCTGCCTCAGGGACAGGACACAGAGTATCATGTTGGAGAATTTCTTCTTGCACTTAGTATCACTGTCTTGTGGTGTTCCTCTGGAACCTGGTCCTCTTGCACATGTTGGCAGGGTACATGCTGCCCCTAGGAGGGATCAGTAGATGGCATAGGCTGGATTTTCACTGCTATACAGATGACACCCAGCTTTATCTATCCTTTGCACTTAAGTTGCAGGGTGCAGTGGATGTGCTGAATAAGTGATTGCTTGAGATCCAGGACTTGATGTCATTGAGCTGGGTAAGACTCAAGCTTGATAAGACTGAAGTACTGGTAGTTAATCCAGGTCATGGGGGGAAGTGGAACCTGCTGAGTAGATGGGGCTTTGGCTTGGTTTATTGAAGCTGTTGGCTGCCACAAAGTGAAACATCTAGTGGTCATTCTGAATGAAGGGATATCACTTAAGGCTCAGGTGTCAGCTGTGGTCTGGAGTGGCCTTTATAATCTAAGGGATATCAGCTGTATCAGATCCCTTATCCCCACCAGGGACCTGGTGACTCTAATACACACATTTGTGACATCTCAGCTCAACAAATACTTAGTGCCAGTGGAGGTACATAAGATGACTGCAGCTGGTGAAGAATGCTGTGGTGAGACTACTGATCAGTCTTACAAGGGCATGTCACGTGTCTCTAATGTCACATAAACTGCAATGTTTTCTGATGAAGTGGTGTGTCTCCTTTACTGCTGGGTTACTAAGGTATAAGGCCCTACATGGATTGGGTCAAAGTTACCTGGTGGAGCTCCTGCACCCCTACGTGCTTTTGTGCTGTCTCCACTCTGCCAAGGTTTGCTTCTTAACTCTAGTAATAGCTAGGCTGAAAACATTGGGAGACTGGGCCTTTGATGTGGCTGGCCTTGTGTTATAGAACTCCTGCCTGAGAGCCATTACAGAGGCCCCTTCAGTGGAGGCCTTCAAGAAGGGTCAAAATACATATCGCTTCCATCAGGTGTTTGGGGACTGAGGGTTCCCATTGTTGATTCCTATTATTCATCACCTCCCAGCTGTGTTTTATTTATTTCTTATTCAGAACTGATGTCTTTTTTATCAATGGATAGCAAAATGTTTTTTTTTTCATATTTTTTGCTCTGAGGGTGGTGTACAAGGGAATAGGGACTCTTATTATTGCATTCTTTTATTAACTTTAGGGCAATTCAGATGGTTTTCCAATGATATTGTTCTTGATAGTTACTTGCTGCTAGGTGTAAGTAAGTTACTTGGAATGTTAAGGGTGCCCAATCCAAGACAAAGAGATACCAGATCCTTAAACATTTGAAACACTTAGATTGTAGAGTAATTTTCTTATAAAAAAACTCACCTTTTGTTTTTTGAATCTACATTTTTTTTTCATAAAGCAGGCATAGTCCAAGTATATGCAGGTGGCAATTCCACCAGAGAATGGGGCATAGCAATCCTGATTGGAAAGGGAATACATTTTTAACTTTCTCAAATTTGGATGATCCAGATGGCCATTACATTTTTATTTCTGGCCAACTTGATCATATGAATAATCTTTTGGGGAGTGTATATGGTGATAGTGCTGATACACCGTCTATCTTTGTCAATTTAATTAATATACTTGCCCTTTTGCTTCTTTTCCTACTTTAATAGGAGGTGACTGGAATCTCCCATTCACTCCTGATTTGGACAGGTCAAATAACATTTCTGCTGGCCTTTCTCTTGGTCAATGCGCTCTACATAATTTGGTTGACACCCTAGGACTTTGTGACCTTTGGCATGTATTTAATCTAACTGTTAAAAAATATACATATTATTCTCCTGCCCATCAATCCTTTTCTTGGGTGGACTACTTGTTTGTAAGTGGTAACATTCTTAGGGGAACTCATTGTGTGGGTATCACCCCTAGGGTGTTGTCAGACCAATCTTTAGTATGGTTATACCATTCCCCTCATATAGGACAGGAAAAGGATACTATTTGGAAAGTTAATAACCAGTTCTTTAAGGATGAATCTATTATTGACTGGGATAAAATCAGATCAATCTCTACATTAAAACTAATTCGGTTCAGTGGATCGTGTTGACCACAAATGGATATCTTTTAAGTGTTTTATCAGAGGCGAGCTTCTCTGTATTGCCTCACACAGAAAAAAGATATGGAGTGCTTATGCTGCCTCACTTTTGCTTGATAACAGAACTCTAGAAAATAAAATAACCCCTTCTACCCCTGATGCGGTCAGACTAGAATTAATCTCCCTTAGAGATAAATATGAAGACTTACTCTGGGAATAAGCAGATAATGCCATCCTCAAAATTTGTTCTACCTAGATCAAGGTGAAAAGGCAGGTTGGTCAAAGGCATTGCATCTTAAAACATTGGAATTTTCATGTCTTATTCCCTCAATCATCTCTGATTCAGATGATAGTGTCAAAACTACTTCTAGAGACATCAGAACTTGAAAACATTTATTATAAATTCTACAGCCCTGTCCCTGACCCTCCATCAGATTTTGAAATTAGATCCTATCTAATAGGACATGAGCTTCCCAAGCTCTCGATGAACAAATAGAATGATTTAGCTAAGCCTATTTTCCACTTATAAATTTTGATGCCATTAAGACTCTTGTTTTAGGTAAAGTACCCAGCCCAGATGACCTGTATGTGAACTTTTACAAAGTTTTTGCAGATGTCTTAGTCCCTTTATGGTTTAGATTCTATACATGTATTTATGATTACAGCATTTCAGATCCTTCCCTACTGGAGGTTTTAATTATTTCGTTACTCAAGCCTGGGAAACCCTTAGATAGGGTGGGTAATTATAGGCTGATTTCATTAACAAACTATTATAATAAAATACTCACCAAAATTCTTGCCAACAGAATTATCCAGGTCAGGCTTTACCTAATTTCCAAGGCTCAGGTGGGCTTTATGTCCACTAGGCTATCCTCTGACTATTTTTGAAAGCTGGCTCATATTTTCTCTGTGTCTGGAGACCCCTTAGTGCCTTCAGCATTGGTGTCTCTAGAAATGGAGAAAGCTTTTGGTAGATTCAACACAGCCTTTGCTCTTTGCTACGTTAAATAAATTTGGATTTTCAGATGCTTTCATTCCTTGGTAAAAGGTCTTATATTCAGTATCCAATGCAAGAATTGATGGTAAGGGGGTATTCTCCACTTCATTTGAATTGTACTGTGGTACTAGACAAGGTTGCTCCCTTTCTCCCTTTTCATTTAATTTGCATTTGAAGCCCTTATTTTACAGATTATGTAGTAATCATGTTGTTGATGGCATACCCATTAATAATAGGCCATTTGTTTTGTCAACATACACAGATGACATCCTTTTACATATTACTTATCTGGCAAAAATCCCTCCTGGCTGCCCTGGGAACAATACAGCAATATGGTAAATTTGCTAATTATAAATTAAATGTTGATAAATGTATTATAATGCCCTTAAATATGTCAGTTTTCAAAGCAGATATTCTTAAATGGGGTTTGTCCTGGTCTCCTAATCCAGTTAAGTCCCTAGGTCTAGATATTACTAGGAATCCAAACCAACTTTAAAAATTAAATCTGGATGTTCCTTTAACCAAGCTTAAACAAGATTTAGGTATGTGTAAAATGCTCCCTCTGACCCTCTGGGGCAGAATAAATGTCATCAAAATGAATATACTCCCTCTACTCTTATATCCCTTAAATATGCTGAACCTTTATCTACCCATACCGTGGTTTAGGAAAGTCATTAGCTTGGTTTCAAACCTTATTTGATTAGGTAAGTGCCAGCATTGACCCTATAATAAATTGACTATGTCCAAACAGATGGGGTTGGGGACTTAAATTGCTTCATTTCACAGCCTATTATTTCACCAGCCATGCTAGTAAACACTTAAAATGACTTATGCCCAATATAGAAAAATCCACTTATAAATATGTACCTATTTGGTTAGACTTAGAACTAGGTATTATGGCAAAATGGGAAATCTCTCTTTCTGCAATGCCCTTTGCGCGTATTAAAACACTCCCGAAAGAACTTCATGATCCTGTAGTTGGTCTTTCACTTAAAGTTCATGCTCAACTAAGCAGAGTGCTACACTATTGTTTTGACCAGGACATTTCTCAGCCAATATTCGGAAATTCTAATTTCAAGATAAATCACAAATGTCTTCTCAAGGATTGTCTTCCCCAATTATCAGTTGATAGGGTGGATTGCTTGATTCAAAATTGCTATTTTAGGTCTCTCCAAGATAAATGTTCTGCATTTCTAATGGATACCCAATCCTTTCATAAATTATTTCAACTTAAGTGCCTATTTCTGGCACATTTTGATCCTGGCTCTTTATGTACAGATCATTACAATTTCTTAACTTTAGTGATTAATAAGTCATCCCAACCCCATGCTTTTTCCCAATTATATACTTTACTTTTAACAAAAATGTTTTCTACTTTAACTGAAGCATGTCATCATAGGAACTTAGTTTTTCCCTTTGGATATTTTAAATGGGATAATATTTGGCATGCTATGTATACTTATATCATTATTGACAGGTTCTA
Organism: Neoceratodus forsteri; assembly: GCA_016271365.2. Classification (NCBI taxonomy): domain Eukaryota; kingdom Metazoa; phylum Chordata; order Ceratodontiformes; family Ceratodontidae; genus Neoceratodus; species Neoceratodus forsteri. The sequence goes on along the minus strand of CM028137.1, from coordinate 482,358,499 downwards.
TCTTACACAATTTAATATTCTTAATAACACATACTATACCCCCAATATCTGTTTAAAATGGGGGTTACTCAATTAAAAGGGTGTGTAAGATGCAATAATTCTACGGGTTCTTTATTGCTTGTTTTTGGGGAATACTCCAAAGTTCAACCTTTATGGCTTACCATACAGTCTAAAGCACATCCCCTTTTGGATCTTGACCAACTCTTTATTCTCAAAATATGTATAATAGGGGATTATGGCAAGATACCATATAAAGTTCATAAATATTATATAACTATGATTTCTATTTCAATTAAGTGGGTTGTTCTGAGACACTGGAAAGACCAAGACATTGGCCAGTATTCAGAAAGGGAGTGCAAAAAGGGTATAAACATTTGCCCTGCACATCCCAGCTGTGCTGGTGGGCAACAGAACTATTTACGGGGGGCTGGTGGGGCATCATTAACCAAGGAAAAGCTGTGGAAATACTTGTAGCTCTGCCCCCACAGCTGGCCAGAAAAATGGCCCGTAGCCAATAGCACTCATGCCCTACAGTGCTATTCACTAAAAGAGGCATGCAAATGAGATCATTGGGAATGCAAGGTGCTAGTGGCCAGTAGCATGCCCATTATGGGCTCATTTGCATACTATTAGTGTGTGGTGTGCACCCCCCCACCAGCCCAAGCCTCACACAGCCACATTCCCCTATAGTGTAGTTGTGCTCTCCCCCATGCAGACTCGGTGGTAAAAAAAAACAAGTTTGCCATAATGTAGTGGCCCATCCCCTACCCCTATCACTGATTGCCCCACTGTACACTATACACCCCTTTTCATTTTTGTTGTTGAAACTTATTATTTATTGTATTATTCCATCAATATGTAACATTACATTTGACAAAAATTATCATGGAGATGAAATGTCAAATGAACAAGCATAGTGCACCTTAATTTAGTTTAAACCCCCCAGGAAACAGAAGTTGAATAAGCCTTCCAGATATTACTTTCCAAACAGTATTACCAACAAAACCTTGTTGCCCCTCCCCATCCTTGATTGCGCACCCATTAACAGTACAACTGCTTCCATAGTGTAGAGTCCCACCCCAGTCCTGGACCTACCCGACACCCACCTGTTTGTGAAATAATTTTCTGCAGTGTAGTGGTCCCTTAACCCCTCACTGATTTTAGTAACTACCTACCACCCCACTCCCCCCCAGCATGGCTGCCTGTCAGTGAGCAGCACAGCCCTCCTCACACCTCCATGGCTGCCTGCTGACTGAACTGTCAATGACAGCTAACAGTATTCACTACAAGCCCATTGGTTAATAGGTGGGTGATTGGGGACTGAGGTGGGATACTACACTATGGAAACAGTTATTGTATTAATGGGTAGGTGATTGGGGATGGGGAGGGACAACTAGGATTTTTTTGGTAATATTGTTAGGAAAGTAATATATGGAAAGCTTAATCCACTTCTGTTTCCTGAGGGGTGTAAGCCAAATTAAGGTGCAATATGCTTGTTCATTTTACATTGAATCTCCGTGATAATTGTTTTCCAATGTAATGTTATATATTGATGGAATATTACAATAAATAATAAGTTTCAAGTTTCAAAAACCAAAAATAAAAGGGCTACATAGTATACAGTGGGGTGATCGGGGACCAGGGAGGTGGGTTGAGGGGCTGTGGTACCATCACCAACCACTAGGTTTGTGCAGATTACTACTTGTTTTTTCCTGTGGTAATTTGCTCCATGTGAGGAGCTTCGCAAAGGCTCATGCATGGAGGAAATCCTTGGTGAATGGGATTGCTGGGCTATGCAGGTCCCCTTCCCTTCATTTGCATTGCAGCCCCCATCACTGCTTTGCCTGGGTGGAAACCCAGTTAGCTGGTGCAAATCAGGCTGTGTAAATACCTGCTATTCACAAATCCCAGTTGGTCCCAGGCAAACTGGCTGTGCACCTGGGCAAAGATTTGTGAATCATGCCCCTTATATCTTATCAGCAACAGCTAAACAAATTCCTCTCAAATTTATGTATGGAGAAAATGATAGCCAGTGTCCATAACAAATGTCATAGTTATAATGAGAAATGGAGAAGATTTTCTACACTTTTTTCTACTTAACGGTCTGGGGATAACTCCCTTTTAATGGCTGTGGGTGGAGCCTACAACCATTTTGCTGTCTGTAGCTTGAAAATTGAGTTCTGTGGAACACATTTTTTTGACTTTTCAATGTATGCTTCCACATCTACAAATCAGTATGACAACTAAAATAAAATAGTCCCTTCTTTCTGTTTAGAATGTTGGAAACATAACTCCAAGCTGCTTATCAGATGGCCATAAGGAAACTGAAACAGGTTGTAAAATATTGGTTGCCTATTAAACTGGAGATTTTTTTAACCCCTTAGAAATGCAACAGCTTGCACATTTAAATGCCTAACATTTAAAAAATGTTTTGCTACTAACTTCAGTTGGGGATGAATATCTTTCAAGAAAGATTGATACCTCATACATGTTACCCTTTCCCAGCAAATTTTGTAAAGATTTACATGGTTTTTAACCTCTCAAGACCTATATGATAAAATGCCAGGTCTTCAGTGAACTACCCAGACTAAATATATATGAATTTCTTTTTGACAGGGAGGTCTGTGGCCTGCTTCCCAAACATAACAAATAAGAGCTACTGAGATCTATTATAGTAAGAGAGAGAGAAAGAAAGAGTGTGTGTGTGTGTGTGTGTGTGTGTGTGTGTGTGTGTGTGTGTTTGTTTGGGGGAAGGGTGAAGAAACAGTCACACACCTGGCAAGGGAGACCTCATCTAATGAATTAGCTGCTGACAAACCATGAGTGACACAGAAGCAAATGATGTGATACCTTTTATTGGACCAACATAGATGTAACAAACATAACTGATACCATTTATGAAATTCCTGATCAAACAACTGCAAACAGAAGACCTTTTTTTTTTGTCATTTTATAATGTGATATACTAAGTGTGCTTACTGAATTGCTGGTTCAGGACTTTGAAGAAAATAATAACATTTTCTTAACTCATTTAAGATTATATCAGGTGGACAGACAAAAGTCTATGAGAATTTGTCTAAAAACTAACAATTATAAGATGCAGAAAAAGTATTTGTAATATATATAGCTATATCATATATATATATATATATATATATATATACACACACATATATATGGAAATGTCTCTATTTGCAACAAATTTGATTACAGGCATTACTAGTATCTTTTTAAAGATTGTCTGACTTGTGATTACTAATTTTGAGTATAGTTCATGCAATAATGAGCTTGATATTTGTTATGTCATATAGTCCCCCATTATGCCTTAAGCATAACATATAAAGCCAAATCATTCCAAGGCCATCATGATGTATAATATTACTACTAAGCAGTAAGTCAGAGTTCTTTTCCTAATAAAAGGCTGCTTATACAATAAATAAAGAACAAAGTCATAAATAAGGAACTAGTGGCTTATGGAAAAATCTACAGGGATTTATACAGGGATTTGATTCTGCTACTGTGGAGAAAACACAGGGAAAATAAGGTCTTCTTACAGGGTAATGGTTATTTGGATCTGGGAGCACTGACTATTTCTTATCCTATATTTTGCATCCTGGATAGGGCAGGGGAGATGCTACATCTCATTGTCACAGGGATGTTCATTTACACATTTTTGCATTGTATTTACTCAGGCTGTCCCAGATTAGATGCAATATCTTGTTTTCAGTGGGGTCATGATTTTATCATTTTTATAATGTATTTATTAATGGTACCTAGTCCAGGGCCCCCATATTCAAAGGAGATACACAGCACATCCTGGTGGAAAAGGGAGATGTGCTGAACAACTCCAACAATGCGCAGCAGTGCGATATTCAAACATGCGGGATGAGACAGCTGCAAGGGAATGTTCCATGGCACACACAAATGGTATGCCATTTAAGATGAGGGGGCAATCCCATGCATATGCCATGCTGCAGCATATTCAGTGGGAATGTACCTCTCATAGTCCAGAGCATCGCAGCCCACAGTTAGGCCATGAATAGCTGGCTTAACCCAGCCAGCCACCCACAGGCAGGCTGCAGATGTGCACCCAGGTGCACAGCATCCTGGCAGTCCTGGTGGAATAGAGGTACTCCCTTTCCATCCCCAATCTAGCCAACTCCATCCCTAAAGAGCTCCATAGTGTAGGGCCCCCCAGACCTGATCACACCAAAGGAAACCATGGTGCATATCCATAATCTAGAGGACTGCCGTCCACCACCCCTGTACACAGACACACTCACTCTCCCCCCATACCCAACCTGTTGCAAAAACTACCACTGCTCTCCACACCCTGCCATGGCCAGCCATTGACTGCACTGAACCCAGGCTGGAGACCTGCACTTTGGAATGACCCAACTGGCTGTACCGTGTATTGCAGCACTGCAACAGCTGTGGCTCCACCAGTGTATGCAGCTGTGTGTATGTCCCTAGCAAACTGATGAGACAATTTACATACCTCCAATGCATGCCTTGGTGATGCTGTATCTTCCTGCTGTCATGCATCACTGCAAGTCCACACTCTCCCTTGTTCCCCTGTGTAACATGCCACCCTCTGGACTGCTGAGGTATCCCAGGTGCCATGGGGTGCGGTATCCTGTAATGCCATTTACAGTGTACACTTCAGGCTATGGATAGTTCATCTTCAGATCCCCAATTGTACAAATAAATTGGAGGTCGGCTGTAACATGCCTGTTTTGAGACCTGTGTGAGTGAGTACAGCATCGGCCATCACCCACAATGAGCAGTGCAACAGACCGGGATGATGGATCCGTATGCGAGAGTCTGAGGTGTATGGCCACTGGGTGTCATCACTCACACACACACACACAGCTTGTGCCAATGTATAACATATTCCAGCATCCTACTGTGAGTGCTCTGCAACCCACCGATAGAGTGGTATGATCCCATTACAAAGCCAGTCATCGCAAGGGGATGGGGGTGCAGGGAGGGGAGTGTCTGTGCACTGTTGAGGGGGAGTGGGGCCCACTACACTATGGACATGGACTGTAGGTTTATTCAGGTGTAATTAGGGATGGCACTGGGGTCCCTACAATATAGAACTGATAGAGCCTGGTTTCCGGTAGATTGGGGCTGGTGGAACGGGTGGAGGGTGCCACTATACCACCAGAGACTTCAGGGTCTGTCCCACATGGGAGCGATCAGAGTCAGGGCTTAGGGGTGAGAGCTGCTCCAGTGCATTCATCCCATGCCAACATCCAAATGGGCTGGTAATGAGCATGCATAAGGCCCCTTTTCATCCTGCATGCTCAATTAGTTCATTTGGATTCCTGTGCTGAATATCACCCATGGAGGCTGCAGCACATAGCGGTATGTGCCACGCATTCCCCCTGGAAGGTATTCAGTTAGGGTCACTTGGATGCACCTGACATGGTGGCCGCCTGTACTGCAACTCATATCCAGGGTCACATTTTCATCAGGAACGATGAAGCCCGCCAGGATGAAGTGCAGTGTCACAGGTTTACTGCATGACAAAAGGGATTAACTCCCTTTGAAATTACATTGTTTGCTGCAGTAACTCTACTGCAGAATTCTTCAGTGCTGTGCTTCATCCTGGCGGACTTCACCGTATGCACACCCTGTACTGGTGGTGCATTCTCTTTGAATATTGTATCAGTGAAGACTGGTGCACCCTCTTTGTACAATGCATCTTTCTGCTTGTGCATTGATCCAGCACTTAATATATCCCCCCCAGATGTAAAATACTGTTTTTAGTGTGTTCTGATTAAACACAATGCAGCATAATATTGTGTAGATGTAGAGCCCCACTGAAAATAAGATGCCATTTCATCTGTGAAATATCCAGGCTAAATATACAACAATCAGCATGCATATTCTAAAAAAACACATTGTAAAAATGTGAAAAAGGAAGACCACATTGAAACTGCCTCTCCACAGATCTGCATTATGCAAATTCATTAGAAATAATGGGTAAAAGCATCCCAAAAGCTATCCACATCCATATCGGCTCTGACCAGAGGCTGTTACCTTTTGATGTTATAAATGTTGTTTTCAAGATATCTAAAGTATCTTTTCTCTCTGTTATTTTGTCATATTGGGTTCCTATCTTTCATACTCGATTCCCTTGCTGGGGTAGAGGTTGGTTTGGTTAAGTTGGGGATTTAGTTAGTATTTGTTATACTTATTCTTTTGAATCTTTACTGTTGTAATTGTCTACTAGCTTTAGTCATTGTTTTCTTAATATGAAAATTAATAAAAAGTAACATTTAAATAAAAATAATTGATGTCCTGTTTTTCTTTATGTATTTATGTTTTCTTCCTTTTATTGTGATATGTCCTAAATCTCTGGGGAAGGGCACTAGTATGAACAAACTGTTACTTCCTTCCTTACTTACTAGTATCTTATTCATATCTGACCCTATTAATTTAGAGAATAGTTACTTTTCTCCATTTTGGCAAAGTTTTTCAAAATGCTTGAGGTAACATGGCTACAGGATCATTTTTTGCAAGGTTAAATCTTATTAATATATAGATGTATACTGATACATGCAAACTAATTAAGTTTCTAGTTGTAAGAACTCCAATGTAAGCCATTTCTAAAAAATAAAATATTAAATTAAAAAAGTGACACAGGTATAAATTATTTTTAAATCAAATCTTGGAGTAAAACAACATAAATAAGTTACTGTATGTAATGTTAAAATATTTTTAAAGTGAATACCAGTATTTGTTATTTTCAAATATCAATAACTGAAACTTTGTCCAACCAATTGGTGCAGCAATAGATCTACCACTCATGTTACTATAATCTGCTGTAACCTTGGTCTGGATGTGAGCGTGGATCATTGGAGGCTAGCGGGGGAAGGAAGATTAAGTATCCCAGCAGATGCTCTTTTCCTTTAGGAAGGGATGGTTGCTTCTTATGCTACAACTTTGCTACCCATAATCCAACTAGTGGCAGTGCAATCAAGGTACAGTGAGGACATCAGCAGGTCTCCAGGTCATGATCGACATGTTAAGCATGCCCTGGCATAGAAACCATACTGTTCTGATGTCCTAAGGGGGAGGGGCATAACTAAGGAAACACCCTGGCATGAGCAAGAATGGTAAGTGCCAGAGATGTGGGGTATGGGACTAGGCTTGATTTAAACTGATAGGATGAGTCAGGGCAAGAGAATAAAATGCAAACTAAAAATGCAAATAATTGGAATCATTAATAAATTAACTATTCTATGTTACCCTGACTCCAAGATTTAATTAGAAATATTTTCTACCTCTAATGTTCCAAAGTTAGCCATTTCAAATAAGCTATCTTTTGAGAGGGTTAACTATGGAACTATTAGAGCAAGACACTTCCTGTTTTTTTTTGTTGTTTTTTTAAGGAAAGCTTGGCATCAGGGCAGCACAGAATAATTAAATTAATATATTTTTCAATTATTGATATTTAAAAATAGTACTGTTAGGTTTTTAATACACTGTTTAAATTTCACTCTTTTCAAAGCAGTGATCACATAAAGGGCTAACTTGAGACCCATTAGGTCTAGAAACTTTCTTTTTCTAGAATACAATTTGAAATCAAGGCAATATAGAATTGATAAAATTAACTACAATAGTTTGCTTACCTGCCACTGGATTGCCTGGACAATGAGCAAGTACAATTGCATCAAAGCTGGGTGAACTGATCCCTGGTTGTAAGTCCATATTAAATTGAGAGTTTAAACACTCAGAAACATGGTCCAAACAAGAAAGGCTAACAAAAGAGAACTTTACTTGAGTTCAGTATACAAGGATTCCCTTGGTTGCCCCCAGCTGTATAAGATTTCAATCTAATCATCTTGATCACAAGGTTAAGGCAAATAAAAGGTTGTCTTGAGACCTTATTTGTGGTGACTTATGGATATACTTTACTGTGTGCTGAATCCCTTTCAGGAGTCTACACTGGCCATAGGTGCTTGTTGGGAGTCTATCCTCATCTCTGCAGAAATTAACTTTCTCTGTTTGTTTTGTTTTTTGCTGCAATAAACATGGGTGGACTTTATTACTTTTAACCTGGAACTTTAAATTGATTAGCTTAGTTCTACTTGGGGATCATGAGTGTGCAATTTTGCTTTTATTTCCACGAGGGCTGATGCAGCTGGTCAAAGTCAGGTAATGCACCTCACTGTCCAAATTAACTTGTAACATGTTCTCATAAGGTCACAATATGAGAAGGATAACACTTCTGTTAATTTGATTAAAAGATTAAGAACATGTTTCTTGGATGACAGAGATACAGTATTTCAGAAATGTGTGTGGCTAAATACTACATCCTGACCCCAGTTAGATCCTCAGTTCAGGTACTTATGTAAGACATAGTTCAAGTACATATGTGTGACATTTTCTTATGTGCAAGGCAGAAATGATGAGCATTCTTATAAAGACTGGCTCAATGACTTGATATCATTATGTAAACAAGCTGGCACCCATTCTCTGTAAGAGAGGCAAGGCACAACGAGAGAATTGTTGCATAACATAATTTTGTTTTTGACAAAGTGCAGCATTCCATGCCATGCAATGGATACCTTTAAATCTGCTGCATGCACAGTGTGACACTTTCTATATTATCAAACACAAAAGGATTTTTATAGCAATTATCTCTTTATGCAGCTTTCTTCCATTGTAGGGGACAGGTTAAGGACTGTTATGCCTCACTGTAGTCTGCACCGGACTCTGTCCAGCCCTCAATGTAGCCATTTGTTTTTTGTTTTGTCTTTCCTACCAGGTCTTTTCACATAGAAGGCTATGTAGTCTTAAAAATGGAGCACTAACTAGGGAAATGATAGGTTCAAACCTCAGCTCTGACTCCCAGTGTTCCAGTCCACCCAGTTGTGTTAATAGGTAGCAGCAGTACCCCACTGGGAATAAGAAAACAAATTTCAGCTGGTCTATCCTTTATAAACAAACTGTAAAATAGATAAAAAATATGGTGTGAAAAGAGTGGAGTTACAAGCTCAGTAGAGGAGGAGTAGTCATCATCTAATCTCACAATGCCAGTCTAGTTGGATACTTGTTCATAGAGGTGTGCGAAAATTTAATTCTGCAGGCGGAATTCAAGTGAAAGTCTGACTTTCACTTCCGTGGAAGTTCGGAAATTGATTCCCAAACTTCCATGGAAATTCTGCCCATGGGCGTGATCGCCCTCAAGCCTCTGGTGGCTAGTACTCCCTCCTCCCACCCACCTACCCCAGATGTAAAAAAGTATCCCTGGTAGCTAGTGGTCCCTCCCCTCCACCCACCAGCTGCTGCTAAAATTGTACAGTAAACCCCCCTCTCCATAGTGCATTCTTTCCAAATCCCTGGTGGTCTAGCGGTAACTGACAAGAAAAAGTAACCCCTTGTCCCAACCCCTCCCCATCCCAGATCCCAGTCCTGTAGCTATCCCTGGTGGTCTAGTGCCCCCCACCCAAGCAGGTGCTTACCACCCAGCTCCATCCCATCCGTAAACCCACCTCAGAATGGATGGACCAGGACAGCCCTCCTCTGCCCCCTTGTTAAGCCCGCCAACTGAGCTTAATGAATGAGTGTGTACCTTACAGGAATGCATTCATTCATTAAGCTCAGTTGGCGGGACAGCCGTTGAAGAAGAGGAGGACTGTGCTGGTCCACCCACTCTGAGGGGGAGTTTATGATAGTGGTGGGAGCCAGGTGGTGGGCAGGCACCTGCTGGGGTGGGGAGTGGGGGACACTATACCACCAGGGAAAGCTATGGGACAGGGGATCAGGGATGGGGAGGGATTGGAACAAGGGGTTACTTTCACTTGTTCTCAGTTACCATTAGACCACCAGGGATTTGAAAAGAATACAATATGGAGAGGGGGAGAGGTTACTGTACAATTTCAGCAGTGGCTGGCAGGTGGAGGCAATGGACTAGTAGCCACCAGGGCATTTTTTGTCATGCAGGGATAGGGTGGGGGAGGGATCACAACCCAGTGGGACGGGGTAAAATAAAGTCAAGCTGGCGGTGGCTGGTGATGATCCAATGGTGGAGGGACCACTAGCCACCAGGAACAGGCTGTAAGTATTCCTGTAGCAGGTGGGGGGAGGTGCCACTAACCACCAGGGCCAGGGATGGATGGCATAAATGTGTCTTTCTGCCCCTAGGGTGAAATTTCTCCCATAACATTCGTGGAAGTTTTCCACCTCGCCACAAGTGGAAGTTTGGAAACTTCCGCTAAAGTTCGTTGATTTCCGCAGAAGTTCTGTGGGGCGGAAAACCACACTTTCGCCCACCCCTACTTGTTTATGACCTTGAGTCAACTCGGAAAATCTTCTGCAGATACAGACTTCACTTAATGATAAGCCACTCTGGTAAGAACTCTACTACAACTATGACTTGATCAAAAAGACCCGCAAGCCACAGGTTGCCATAATGATGCTGTAGATACTAGCATAAAAAGTGCAGAAGAATCTGCATGAAAATAGAATACTGACAGGAGACACACCTTTATTGTAGTGGTACCCAAAGAAGGTCATCTGGTCTGGTTTGACCAAGATAGCCATTGAGTATCTTGGTTTAATATCTGCAAGTACTTATAGAAGATTTAGTGATGCAGTCAATACAGTCACCAACAAATGAACATACATTTCCACAAAAATGTAAGCACAACCACCCCTTTTTAGAAGACTTATTCCTCTCTAAGGTTTATGGAAGATGAGTTTCATGTACTACCAGCTTAGACAAATGAGAAGAGATGTGAATGGCAAGTACTTATGTGTCCATTAGTTACTAGTAACATGAGTTTATCTTCATGCTTTCATTGCAATCTTTTCTCCTTGTCTTCTCCTCCTCTTCCAGCTGGCATTCACTGTCCCCTCCCCTCTTATTCCTGCTCAGTAATGTTCATCCACTCCTCAGTGTCTCGTCCACATGACTGCCTAATCTGAGATAGATTCTACTTTTTCACTGTGGCATATTGCCCTGTGTAGGCTATACAAATACAAGTCTAACATTTTCGAGACACTTTTTTTTGAATGAAGCTACTACATCATGTTGGTTGGTCTTCTTCATCATAAGCAAGGTTAGAATTTTTCAGGTTTGAACTGCTGGCAATATTTGACAATCATTGTTGGTCTGTCAGATATAAGCTGCTGCAACTTTGTCACCATCAGCCTTATAAAATTCTGAATGTTTTGTAAACTTGACCAATTACTTTGTGTCCAACACTTCTGTCAGATCACATTATCTATCATCATCCCTGGAGCTGAGATATAGTATATCCTATATTTTTAAAAAAGACAGCAGAAATGATATGGCAATGTACAAACCAATTGCACTATTTGATTCTTGTGTCACGATCTTTGCGAGGATAATTTTATCTCACCTTGAGGAGTGGATGTGTAATAATATCATTGTGGAGACTCAAGATGTTTTTTGAATTGGATATACAATGTAGATGCTTCTATACCTTACATTACTTACTGGTAAAATAGTGTCTTCTAAGGAAACAATCACTGTATGCTGTATTTGTTGACTTCAGAGTAGATTTTGACAATTTATCTCAATCTACCCTGTGATCCATACTAGTTAAAGATCTAGTACACTGTCTAAAATTAAAGTGGGACCACAGTCAAAATTTCTGGCATCAGTAAATTTCAGAATTTAGATCAGCATAGGCCCAATCAGCCTCATGCCAAAAATGATATCTATTTAAAAGTTACAAGTCATTTTACAACCCTAAATTCACTGCCTGTTCAAAAAAAAGCCAATTTCAGTGAAAAGCTGCTGCTGATGTCATTTCTAGAACTCAGAATCTAGTCTTCCCTGTCAGCAAGCTTATAGAACATGTTTCTTTAAAGGTTGGAGTGCAATAGTTTTCACAAGTAAAATGGGCAGCAACATTCAAATAACACTGCTATAAAAAAAAACTGTTTTTCAGGTTTTGTAAGAAAGTTGACAAATGTGTACACTTTTTTATTTATTTTAGTGCTTTTATGTTGTGGTCCTTTTTTCCAGGGTTGCCAAATGCTGAATCATAGCACACTGCAGTGATGTTTAGTTTCAGTTTATTTTTATACTGCAAAGGCATGTGACCAAAATTTCCTGTTTTCACTGGTGAGGTTTGCAGACTGAATAATTTTCTGATGTGGTGGAAGGCTATGATCATTCACACCTGTCATTCAATTGAGGTGATTTCTGAGGATGGCACTTTAAAACAAATATTCTACCTCCCTGTAAATGGGGTGGGAGAGGGAATGCTGTTTTGAAACCTTACTATGCGTTTCTATACAGTAGCCAACCCAACCAACCTTGGGCCTGATATTCAAAACTTTACCCGGGGGAAAAATTAGCCCAGAACCATTTGCACGTCATATTCAAAGGAATAGCCCAGGGCTAAATTAGTTGAATATAGCGTGTGAATTAAAGTGTGCAAACAGGGCTGAGTGTGCAGTGCAACAAAAGCCCAGCAAATAAGACAGCACTGAATATAGCGACCGAGAGCAGTGCAGACTGCAACAGTGTCCCGAGTGCACACAGAGGTGGAGTGAGGTAAGGCTGAACAATGTGGGCAACATATGTGCTAACAAAGCAGTGGAGAACAACAACAGCAGACAGTGCAGGTGAAATACTGCAGAATCATGTAATAGAACATTACAGTATTGTGCACCACTGACACGTTTGCGCGGTGCTGACACATTTGCCCAGTGCAATCCTCTTTGCCTGGCACTAAAGTTTGCTATATTCAAAACTGCAATGCAAATGAACCTACTCAGGCAATCCATGGGCAAACAGCCACATTAGCATCTCAATATAGCCTGCTTTGCATGTGGATTGCCCGGCGCTATAACATGATGCATACAGCTCCACCTGTAGGTCCGACTGGAATTACAAGCTGGTAGGCACGTTTCTTTCTGTGCTCACAGCTCCACTTGTAGGTCCAATGGGTATTACAGGTCAGTTGCCACATTCATTGTGTGCTCACAAAATATAAGCTGCAGTCTTGGTTTGGACTCAGATGCAAAGACTAATGTGGCCCAGGGGAGTAGCACTACAGAAAACAGTGGTCATGCTGCATGCCAGAGGCAAATCATTATTCCTGCCATGGTGTTTATCAGATGGTACAGTACCATAGTAGGTGATACAGTAGCAGCCACAGACACTGACAGCTATTTCCCGAAATTTCTGTGATATTTCCAGAAATATCTCATGCTTTCTTCATTTCCACAGTAGGGGCAGCAGAGAGAAACTCTTTAGAAATTTTGCAAACTATCTGGAAATAGCTGGCAATGTCTATGGCTACTACTGTACTTTGAGGTACACAGCAGTGTCTACGGTGTCTCAGGTAACCGTGACTCAAGACTGATGTTATCCACACAGTAACAAGCACAGCTGGAAGTTGTGGTCTGACAGTGGACATCAGAGTGATACTGTCCTGTGACCCTCATGTGCTGCACCAGTGGTATGGGACCCCCACACTACCATACACATGACTGTCCATGTGTGCAGGGATCCCAGCCAGGTGTAGGATATGTGCCCCGGGGGGTCACACATACCATCATACTGGCACACTGCTGTCAGGAGCAGTCCCATCAGTGAAATATGCGCACTGTGTGGATGGCCCCAGCCATGTGGCAGTACCTACTATGTGGTGCTGCCAGCCACCTGTACACCCTCCTGTCAACACCCTCCATTCCCCAGTGCAGCATGTGTCTGCTGGACTGTGTTGGTGTACCCCAATGGGGGAATTGGAGGTGTGTGTTGTATGGATGCGCTGTCATAGTGTTCACTGGGTGCTGGGGCACCCAGTAATGCCTTTCAGGGTCAGGACTGGTACCAGATGATGCCAACATAGGTGGCGCCATCTGTGTGCAGCATGTCTCTGCCATGTATGTGTTCTGTTCATTGTTTTTTTATCACCTTGTTCACCAGGTAAGCACATTGGGCCAAGACGCAGTGTCAGGAATAACCCAGAGACACTAACTGTGTGGCTGAAATGCAACAGTGTATAATAAAGACATGCAATGTACAACAACACACGCTACACAAATATCACATTAGGTATACATTACAATACATTACAATACCATACAAATAGTCTTTTGGTGCAAGTGATGTTCTAGCTCAGTTGTAACATTTACATGAGTGTTCACTTCACAGCACTGTTAGGACATGGCATTCCACAGTTTGAGTGCCTGTGCATATGTAGTGGGCCAGGGTGGCCGTCGGCCCACACTGCCTCATCATTGGATGCATACAGCCTTGTTTCCTGTTGCTGTGTCCACACTCCCCATCCTGGGTTTGCCTGGCATTAAGACCACCTTTTCATGGATGGTAATTTGCACCATGATACATGTTGCACTATCACACATTGCATGGTGCTATACTTTTGCATATACCATTGCACATTTATGCAAGATTCCCAACCCTCACTTTGTGCCACACACACATCATCTCATAGTGTTGGTGCTATCATGTTGCGCCAATGCTATTTGGCCTTTTGAATATAGCACTCCAGTGCAAATGTGGCACAATCGATTTGAGCCAGGTGCAAAATTTTGAATATCTGGCCCCTAGTGTTTTCACCCTGACAGGATGTTACTTAATCTACATTCAGACTCATCTATGTTGTATTATGAATTACAATGATAATTTTATCAGGGCCTTTCATGATGGTCCAAAAGGTGACATCTTGTAGTTATTATATGCAGTACTAGACCTGAAAGGGTGTGTGCATTTGTTATTTTTGGCCAAGGTTTACTCTGCCTTCCATAATTTGGATTTTTTTTTTTGTGCCCTGCTGCACTTACCTTTGCTGTTCAGCTGCTGGCTTCTGATGGCATCACTGTAGGGCAGAGGAGTGACTCACACTGGGTAGTACATTGCAGTCACAACAATTTTGCAAGGGAAAACTACCAGTACACAATGTACATACTATTTTCCCCTTCCCCAATACACCTTGTTAGCAATGCATTATGCCAAAATCCAAATGCCTTGTCAGTATGTTTCTTTTTTTGTAAAATTTACTTTCTTCTGCCACAGTAATAAAGCATGGAGACTGACAGAAAATAGAGTTGCTGTCATCATCTTTCCTAATCCTTTTGTATTTCATGCAAACATTACCCCATTTTGTGAAAGACAGGGCATGAAACTTACAAGAACAGGAGGCTGAGTTTCAACTGCTAGGAAAATACATCTAATAAAACAGAACAATATTTTGTTGAGAGGCAGAGACTGAGATTTAGAGCACCTTTCCCAGTCTTTTGACTTTCATGCATATATTACCACTTCTTGCACCAATTCTGGAATTGCATTTCATTCATTTTGCAGAATGCAAAAACTAACTGCAGAGGACAGTAGCAAAATGCAATTCCAGAATCAATGCAGATGGGATTAATTATGCATGAAAGTCAAAACTCTTCACTTATTGTTATAAAGCAGACACTGACAAACAGCAGTGAAGTTACCAACATTATGCAATACTAGTACTAACATACTAAATGCCAGCAGAATAGGCCTAACGGTCTTTCGTGTCTGCTCGTTTGGTCAGTCCCCAACCTGGGTGCTGACCTTGCTGTCCCCCTCGCCTTCTCTGGCTTCTCCCTTCCCAGTTACGGATATTCTTGCTGCATTGGATTTTGCTTCCAGAACCCTTCCCCTGTACCTGTCCCACCCCCTCTTGAACCCCTCCACTGTCTCTGCCTCCACCAGCCCCCTAGGCAGTGCATTCCATGGCTCCACCACCCTCTCAGTGAAGTAGCACCTCCTCCTTTCTCCCCTGAATCTTCCCCCCTCCAGCTTCCAGCCATGCCCTCTAGTGGCCCCTTCCTCCTTCCTTCGAAGCACCCCGACTGTTCCTCCTCTATTTACCCTCTTCATGTAGTAGTAATACAACTTCTTAACAGATACAGTACAGTAGCACTCCAAGTGGTATCAGCAGCCTAGATGCATGCTGTCTCAGCATTCAGCAACCCTGGAGAAATGGACCACATCAAAAAGGCAATAAAAATATGAATTTGTCAACTTTGTTCCAAAACCTGAAATACACATAGTTTTTATAGAAATATTTTTTGAATGTTGCTGCCACTTTTACTTGTAAAAACCATTGCACATGATGTTTAAACTTTGAAGAAACAGGCCCTGTAAGCTTGCTGACAGAGAAGACTAGATTGTGAGTTCTGGAGATGACATCATCAGCAGATTTTCATTGATACTGACTTTTTTGAAGAGGTAGTGAAACCAGGGTTACAAAATAGCTCATAACTTTAAATGAAGTAAAACAGAAACCTAATTTTTGGTATGTGATTTATTGGAGGGTATGCTTATTCTAATTCTGCAAAGTAACACTTTTGGCTGGAGTATTTCTTTATTATTAACTTTCCAAAATGTTTAGCTATCATTTCTTAAATCTGAAGTTTTTTTTTCTGTTTTGATAAGTAGAAGACTTTCTACCTGGCAATACTAGCTGTGATGTGTGGGTCAGCACTCTCTCTGGAGGCTGACATATTCATTTCTATTCCTCCTTATACAACATTAGCATTGTGATCTCACTAACTGTGACATCACTAGTAACCAAGAAGAAACAGTCTACTGCTGCTTGATTGAAACTTGGGATGCATATTACCAACCAGGCAGCAGGGTTTGTGATGTAACAGTGAGTGGGGTCAGATGCTTATGATGTAGTGGAAGGAATAGTATGAAATATGTCATCTTCCAGGTAAAGCACTGCACCTAATATTATTACACAGAAACAATCCAAATGAGCACGTAGAAAAAAACTTCAGAAATAAAAAGTAATAAGGGTCAACTTTTAAAAATTACTAACATCTTTTACTTGTAATTTTTGGTGTTACTAGTTTTTTAACTTAGGATTTCATATAAACTTAGAAGATATGATGATATGTTTGAATTAAAAAATGGCTTAAAATAAAATACACAATAGCAAATGCGCAATGACTGAGAAAGAATATTGCAATAAAGAAATCAAACCGGGGTGTGTACTAGCACAATCTCAATTTAATTTTTATATAAATTATTTATTAAATAAATTAAATGGAAAAGATTACCATATACCCCAAAATATGTAACACTTCTGGGAGACTAAGGTTTGCTGACAAAAAGCACTTAGCTTTACCTGAGCTTTTTTCGTCTAGGTTTGTTTGAAAGGACAGAGCAAGAAGCAGCATTAACAGAGCAAGAAGAAACATTAAGGCTACTTTTGGCTAAGCAGACTTACTGTCTTGTTACTATTTTGTTTTGTGCTTACAGGTTTTGTTGCTGTTTTTTCGCTTACAGGTGTTACAGTTTGATCTCTCTTTAGGCTAAGCAGAGTTAATGTTTTGATACTATGTTGTGCTTACAGGTTGTACTTACAGGTTTTGTTTTGGGATAACAGATTTTGCAGTCTGTTTCTGACATTGAAGGAGCTAATCGCTTTCCTACCACAGCTCTTCCAGGGATTAAGAGTGTAATTGGGGGTGGTCATTGACCTGACAAAGGCTTAGTACCTTCCAACAGAAAGAAGATTTAAAAGGTGATGTTATCTTTACTTTCATCTGAGGGTGCTGTGGTTGGTGATGTTTGCTGGAGCCACTGCCAAAGTTGATTGTTTTTCTCTACAAGTACCTCAACTGATTTTCTGCAGGAAGTACCCACCACCCTGCCCCATTCCTGCCCACCTCATGCTCATCCTCTAATATAGCTCCTGACCCCCTCATATCCTTCCTGCAGAAGTAAGGAAGGGGCGAGCCTTACTGCACATCTCAGAAAAAAAAATTGATCTTCTTTTCTCTTCACTAACTTTTATCCACACATTGCTCAGCTGGGAGTTTCCACATATTTAAGGCTAACACAAAAGAAATCTTTGTTTCGTCCAACTTGCTCTAACCTTTTCTTCCATATTTTCCTTAAAACAGCTGCTCTAAAACCATGAAAGGAGGATGAATAGTCTTTTTACTCTCTGTAAATAACCCAATTGAATCTGCGCCAACCTCTCCAATCTAAAATATTCTATTATCAAAGGAGATTGTCACTTGTGGACAATGTGGGGCCCTATTTGGCAGGGTGTTCTTCCATGGCCTAGGCCAATGTCCAGCTTGCTGGGCTATAGCCGACCTTAGGGCCCAGCTGAGGGAAGCATGGGCCAAAACACATAAGCTCCAGGTTGAATTGCAAAGCTGCAGGCACCCGCTCATTCCACCTCTGACCCAGTGGTACACAAATGTCAATACCATTGCTAAGCAGGATCCAGAATTGGAAGGCTGGCAGGTGATCAGGAGGGGAAGCGAGGCCATGTGGCAAGAATGAAAACATGAACATCCAGAAACAACATTCTTATAAATGACAGATAGGCACCACTGGTAAAGGAACAAGTCACTGGGCATTGTGGTGCTTCTAAGGAATGGCTCGCGTAGTCAAGCATGATCTAAAAGGACAAAGGAAACAATGGCAACAGGGACAAAAGAAAAATCATCACAGTGGGAGATTCCATAATCCGTGGAGTGGAATCCAACATAAATTCAATCAGTGGTACCAGAGTCATTGTCAAGTGTCTCCCGGGTGCATCTGCAAAAAGGGACACAAAATGCATCAAGCCGATTGTGCGAAGGGAGGATGGAACAAAACACATAGTCATTCACCTAGGGGAAAATGACTTGTCCAATCAATCAGTTGCCGGAGGCAAAGGAACACATTGTACAACTTGCTAACAGAATATCCTCTCTTTGTCCACACTGGCATTCTTGGAGGTGCTTCCAGTCTTGGGGTGGGGTGGAAGCACCAAGAGGTTCAAAGAGGAGAACATACATGAGTTTAATTTATGGCTGAGGGAATGATGCCAGGAAAACAGCTACCATCTCATCAGTGACTGGCAGTCCTTCTGGGAGAGGGGTTTCTTTCAGTACAATGGCCTCCACCTGACAAAGGAAGGGCTGAGGGCACTTAGCCAAAAATTTGATGTGTACATGGTCCATTTAAACTGAAAGCTGGGGAGGTGGTGACAACACTTACCAAGGTGAAGGGTAAGAAGTTCACTACCACTATGACTGGGTAATTACTCCAAAGCATGATAATACCATACAAACTCTATTGTCAATACCTGTGGCAAAATTCTTTGACAAAAGTTTTCATCTCAAACCACATGTACAGAGTCAAGGAGTTCCGGCAGGGGTACAAATGAGGGGCAGAAACCTTTCCAACAAAACTATTTGTCCAAAACCACAGGTGCAGACCAAAGGAGATACATTAAGGGTGCTAAAGAGGCATGGAAAAACAAAATGAAACCTACCCATGCTAAAAGTGGGGGTAGAACATGGAAGGCAATGTCAAAAAAATGCCAGAAGCCTAGCAAACAAAATCCCTGACCTCATGGCCATAATGGCCAAGCCAAACTCGACTTAGTGGCTATGACAGAAACATGTTCCACAGAGAACCACAGAACCATGTCTGGGACATGGCTATCCTGGGCTACCACCTGTACAGAAGAGACAGGAAGGATAGGAAAGGGGGCCAGGTAGCATTATATTTCCAAGAGGAAACAAAGGCTACAGAGATTCAGGGATACTGGATAAGTCAGAAGCACTATGGGTAACTGCTGAGACAGCATTAGGGGAAGCCATTAGGATAGAAGTCATCTCTAGGCCCCCATTGCAAGGGGATATTGGGGACAAGGAAATGATGGAGACATTCCGCAAAATGACAGACAACGATGAGACAATAATAGTAGGGGATTTTAACTTGCCAGACATGAACTGGAAATCCTGTACAGCATCTTCACCAAGAGGAAGGGACTTTGTAATGGCCCTTCAGGGTGCAGGGCTGAGGCAGCTTGTGGAAACTCCTGCCAGAAGTGAAGCTGTCCTGGACATGGTTTTAACTAACAGCGACAGGATAAAGGAGGTAGAGGTGGGGTGCCACTTAGGAAACAGTGGCCACCGCATGGTAGGATTTAAAGTAAACACTAGTAAATAGTAAATACATTAGTCATTCCAAGATCAGGGTTTAAGATTTCAGAAAAGCAGACTTTCAGAAGATGAGAGATAGCCTGGCAGAGAGTCTTAGATATAGGGAAGAGAAAGGAGTAGATGAAATGTGGGCGTATCTCAAAGGAGCTATCACAGAGGTAACTGAACAGTGCTTCAGAAGGGTGAGGAAGGTAAATAAGAAAAGGAAACCCCTCTGGTTCTCCAGGAAAGTGGCTGCAATACTAAGGGAAAAAAGAAGGTGTACACAAAGCTTAGGGTATCAATAAACGATGAGGATAAGGAAACCTATAAGGTAGCACAGATGGAAGCTGGTAATGCAATAAGAAAGGCTAAAGCTCTAACTGAACTGAGGATTGAACAGGGGGTAAAGGAGGGAGATAAAGCCTTATTTAGGTACATAAGGGAAAAGAGGAAAACCAAGATTGGATAGTTAGACTAGCAGATACTGGGGGGGAACTGGTAGAAAAAAATTGCGAGAAAGCAGAGGTCTTAAACCAGTACTTCTGTTCTGTGTTCACCAAAGAGAATGCAGGGGATGTTCCAAGCCAGCACAGCAGCAACACCCAGGGACTGGGGGTTGGCACAAGCCCCTTCACAGAGGCTCAAGTCTTGAAAGCTTTAAATAAACTAAAGGTGCACAAGGTCATGAAACCGGATGGGATTCACCCTAGAGTTCCCAGGGAGCTGGGGTGTGTACTAGCAGCACCCATAGCAGAACTATTCACCAAATCACTAGAGAGTGGGACCATGCCTGAGAACTGGAAAAGGGCAATGGTGGTGGCACTCCACAAAGCAGAGAGCAGGGAGGAGGCTGGCAATTACCGTCCAGTAAGCCTCATGTTGGTGTTAGAGAAGTTGATGGAGACACTACTCAAACAGAGAATCATAAAGTATCTGGAATCCAGTGGGCAGCAAGACCCAAAAGAGCAGGGGTTCATGGTAGGTAGGTCTTGCCAAACTAACCTGGTCAACTTCTTCTACTGGGTTACAAAGATAGTAGAACAGGGAGCAGCGGTAGATGTTGTCTATCTGGATTTTAACAAAGCCTTCAACTCCGTTCCACACAGAAGGCTGGTAAGGAAGTTAGACCACATGGGGGTGGACAGGGAGGTGGTTGAGTGGGTGAGTAGCTGGCTGAGAGGAAGAACACAGAGAGTTCAAGTAAATGGGGCATTTTCAGCTATGAGGGAGGTGACCAGCAGGGTGCCACAGAGTTTGGTACTGGATCCCCTACTCTTCAATGTGTTCATAGCAGATATTTCAAATGGGCTGCAAGGTAAAGTGTGTCTATTTGCTGATAACACCAAGATTTGCAACAGAGTGGACTCCCCTGAGGCTGTGAGGAGTATGACTTCTGACTTGAAGAAATTGGAAGAGTGGTTGGAAGCATGGTAGCTGAAATTCAAAGCCAAAAAGTGCAAAGTCATGCACTTAGGCAGAAATAATCCCAAAGAGAATTACTGCCTGGGAGGAGAGAAGCTAGCCTCCACCAGCCAGGAGAGGGACCTAGGGGTCGTTATATCAGAAGACTTTAAGGTGGGTAAACAGTATGAAAAACATGGCACTAAAGGCAAGTGGCATGCTGGGCTACATCAGGAGGGGAATCACGAGTCACAGGAGGGATGTGGTGTTAACACTCTACAGGGTGCTGCTCCACCCCCCACTTGGAGTACTGTATACCGTACTGGAGATCACACCTCAAAAGGGACATAGACAGAACTGAGATGGTGTAGATGAGGGCCACAAAAATGAATCAGGGACTGCACTATATGGCATACCAGGACAGGCTGAGGGAACTCAACATGTACTCCCTGGAACAGAGGAAGGAGAGGGGTGACATGATTGAGACTTTTAAATATATGAGAGGTGTAAATAAGGTTAACATTCAGGAGTGTTTCCAGTTGAAAGGGAGAGGGAGAACAAGAGGGCATGACATGAGGCAGAAGGGAGGGAGGTTCAGGAGTAATACAAGAAAGTTCTTCTTTACAGAGAGGGTAGTGGACCCATGGAATAGCCTACCCAAGGAGGTAGCAGGGACCAAAACAGTAAGTGAGTTCAAGAATGAATGTGATAGACATAAAGGCAGCATACAGAAAGGCAAAGGAGAGGAGGGGAATAGCACCAGGTAGGTTCTTGGGCTGACTAGATGGACCTTGCGGTCCCCTTCTGCAGTCACTTTCAATGTCTCTATGTTCTACTTCATGTGGAACATTAATATTTGCTGATAAACTGATTATAATGTCCCTTAGAGTTATCTTTACAAGTTATGAACCTTAAACAAGAATTGAATAAAGGAAAAAAATGAAAATTGTCATTTTCTGGACACACTGCAGGAAATGCAACCGTATATGGAAACTAGAAGATGCAAGATTAGAAGTTGTGTAGACTACATATGGATTGGTATCACATTTTTGGAAAGTTTTAAATTGTTCACCATAATCTCAGAAATAAAAACAACTGAAACACACTACTAAATCCCTAGAAACATTAAGGCTCAAAATTAAAAGGTTATCACTGGCATAGACATGGTTAACACTAGTGCTAACACAGCATTTGCGCTAGTTCCAGGCAGAGCCACATTCAGAGGCCCCTGGAGCACTTCCATAAACCCAGCAGTAACAAGAAGCTAAGTGTGCCATGCACAGATGCAAATGATGATGCCCTGTCATGCGTACCGGTGCAGCAGTATATTCAAAGGTTTGCAGCTGCAGTAAACAACCCACTCAGTGATGCTGTTTACTGCTTTTGAAAACATCCTCTCAATTGGATACTACTAATCATCTCAGAAACTTTTCTCAAACCTACAGTGCTTCCACATGAGATTGCACTCCCAGGACACTCAGGCTTTAGAAGAGATTGGATATCTAAAGAGGGTGGGTGGCTACTAATCTTTGCCCGTTCTCACCTACCAGCCCTCTAATTAGCTTACCCTCCATGAAGGATTTCCCCAGGCAATTCATTTTAATATCACTCTCCCTGGGCAATGTTAAGACATTATGTGTAGGCTGCATCTATGTCCCCCAAACCATGCTTCTTAGGCATTGCTCTCTCTCACATCTGGCGTCTCTGTACTGCATCCCGCAGAATTCATTGTGTGTGGCAACGTCAATCTCAATTCGCTAGGCCCACATCTGAAAACATTTCAATCATCACTGAATAATCCCCACCTCACTCAAATAATTACTGAACCCACTAGACTTAATTCAAGATCTGGAAACCATTCAGTGCTGTATTGGATCCTAGCGAGCAGGGCAGATTGAACCAAAGCAACTGGAGTTCTCTCTGATACTCTTTGTGACCATTCACCAGTCTATTGTATATAGAAACAAAATCTCCCAACCCCCCATATGTTGAGGCCAGGAACATGTCTGACTTTGAAGAGTCTGCATTCCTCCAAAGCCTTTTGGAAACTGACTGGAGTCCAATTAACAACCTCCTGAGTGCAGACCAGGCACTTGATTATTTTATACACAATTTCACTAATGTTGTAAATAGATTTGTTCCAATTAGGCAATGTAGGGCAAAAGGCCTCTGCACCCCATGGCTCAACAGTGAACTTCATAGAGCTTCCAGATTTAGAAATAAAGCCTGGCTGAAATACAAGCTCTCTGGGCTGCCCTCTGACTGGCACACCTATAGATCCCTTTGGAATACCTGCAAAAGCACTATAAGAAATGCAAAGCAGACCTACCTAAAGTCCCTGCAAACTAAAAATCTTTCCTCCCCTAAACATTTTTGGTCCCAACTAAACCAGCTTCTCCATGGAAAAACTACTGATTCCACCCATGTTATTCACTGTGATGACCAAGTTCTAGCTAACCCTCAATCACTTGTATCTGAATGTAATTGCTTTTTCATTGACCTAGACAGATTCGAGGCCTCCATACACACTCACCCTACTACCCCCAACCTTCCACACCTCAGCAAACATCTAAAAATACAGAACCCCCCGACGCACTTCAGCTCTCAATAGAACTTCTCCTCCAAAATTTCACCTTAAGTTAGTAATCAAACTAGATGTCCTAAAGCAATTAAAGATATTAAAAAGAGAAGAGTCACCAGGTAGCAACACTCTGGAACCACGTTTTCTGAAAATAGTAGCTCTAGCCATTGCCACCCCAATCAGGAACCTTATTAATAAGTCTTTCATAGCTGGCACTACACCTGACAAATGGAAAATGGCATTTGTAGTGGCCATACATAAGGGGGGGGGTGTGGCAAAATGATAAGATAGAGAACTATAGACCTATATCCCTCCTCTGTACAACTGCCAAACTTCAGGAGAGGTTCCTATATGAGCAACTCCGAGCCTACCTTGAACAAAACAATATGCTTACACATTGCCAGCATGGTTTCCGTAAAACCCATGACACTGATACAGCCCTGGCACAGGTCACCAGTGACATTATTGATGCCATGAGCCAAGGAATGGCCTCTGGAGCAATTTTCATAGACCTCACAAAGACATTTGATTCGGTCAGTCACAACCTGTTATCAAACTTCAGAACTGTGGATTGGATGACCACTCCTGCATTTGGTTCCTGAATTATCTAAAGGGGTGGAAGCAGAGTGTCAAATTGGAGGGTATTATCTCACCAACAAGACTAATCACTGATGGAGTCCTCCAAGGATCAATACTTGGTCCCCTTCTTTTCTCTTTATATATCAAAGAACTACCCCAGAACTGTGGTGGAGCCTCAGTGCAGCTATATGCAGACGATGTCATACTCTATAGGTCCTCCCCAGACCTAGACCTGATTAACACTCAACTAGTGAATGACTTCAGATCACTGGAAAATTGGTTTCTGGACAATTAACTCATTCTCAATGCCAGAAAAACAAAAGTCATGTTGTTTGGGCACAATAACCTTGGTATAGATAGGAAGCATCTACTTAAGCTAACCACTCACACTGGAGATACCCTGGAGGTGGTACAGGCCTTTAGATACCTAGAAATGGTCCTGGGCCAAACCATGACCTTTGAACCACATGTAGATGCACTAACCAAAACCCTAAACCTAAAACACGGGCTACTCTACAGAGTCTCTCTCTGCCTGACTAGAGAGGCATGCTACACTATTGCTAATAGCACCCTCCTCCCCCTTTTATCCTATGGTGCCCCAGTATTACAGTCTATCTGAGAAGCTACCCTCTCTAGGCTTAAAACTCTTTATCATAGAATCGGGCAATTCACGAGAGGTGCACACCCCAATATTCACCACTGCACTGTGCTTACAACTCTGGGGTGGCCCTCCTTAGAAACAAGACTGCACTACCCCCTGTACTGCTTTACATTTAAGCTCCTGCAAACCCCATCCCCACCCTGTCTCCATGGCATTGTACAATGCAAGCAGTTTGCCAGACCTCTTACAACTGCAGCCTACCCACTGCTTGTAATCCCTATACTGTGATACGAAATAGGAAAAAGGTCTTTTATATCTTTCTGTACTCCACACCTGTGGAACTCACTGCCCCCAGAAATCCTGACTTGCCCTACTCTACCACTGTTTAGAAAAAGACTAAAAGCCCACTTCCGTACTGCAGCCCCAGGTATCTGCTTTCATTGAAGTAACTGTTTTTGTCCTTCTGTCCCCCTTCCCTCCTTCAACCCTACTGTTATCTAGATATGCAGAGTTAGTGAAAAGATTATGAGCCAAGGCAGGTTGTCCCCTGTATGTAATTAGTCATAGTCATCGAACAAGAATAGTAGGTATGTACAGTACATACTGTGTTTGAGTATATTGTGTAACTAATTGAAATATGTCTTTGATTGTGTGATACTATATATCTATGTCTTATATTGTACTGTACTTCTATGTCCCTCAATGTATGTAACTAATTCCGGGTCACCACTGAAAAAGGGACATCTACTCTCAGAGGGCTTACCCGGTCATCAAAATTCTATAAATAAATAAACCCACCCCCTCCAAAGGCAGGGCGGTTCTATAGCAGGCAACTACCCCTGTGCCGATCTGCCACCACCCTCTACCTGATCATCCAAAATACCCTGGTGGTCCAGTGGTTCTCCTCATCTCTGGAATGCCCCTTGTCCTGTGTTTTAAAATGCCTTTGTGATCCAGTAGGCCCCCCCACCCCCTTATTATCCCTTGTCACTGTGTTTTAATATTCCTGGGGGACCAGTGGGTCCCCCCTACACCCTGAATGTACAGGGAACCCCTACCTTCCCACCCACCAACAACCCCCACCCTGCACCCCCCCAACCAGAGTGCAGGTTCAGTGGGGGTTCTTGGTGGGCAGGTGGGTGCGATATCCCTGTATAGTCATGGGCTGGAGACCCAGTGAACCGCTAGGGAATATATTAAAACAGAGTGACAAGGGGCAATTGGGGCTTGAGAGGATCCACTGGACTAACAGGGCATTTTAATACACTGAACAATAGGTGATCATGGATGGGGGAACACTTGGAACACCAGGGCATTTTATAACACAAGACAATTGGCAATCAGGGCTGGAGGGGCCACTATGCCACCAGGGCTTAGATTTCCACTCTAAGGGGCACTAGGGGCTGCTACACCACATGCAAATGAGCCCATATTGGGCATGAAGATGCCCTGTTAGCACCTTGCATACCCAATGGGGCTAATATGCATGCTTGGGCTGAATTTGGGCCACAGGAGACCTGGTGCTATCCTGTTTTGGACAGCACTATCTCCTGTAGACCATATGCAGCCTTGCTCCATGTCAGTGTAGTACAGATCCACTTAGTTCTGCTCAACATGAAACAATATTCAGTTGGATAGCGTTGCTCTGTCAGTGAGTGCTATCTATGGCCCAAAACTCTTAAAAATATGGGACTGATATTAATGAAATGAAATGAAATGAAATATTCCTTTAAAAGTGGAGTTAGAAATTATTTGGAAGAGCAATCAAGATGCTGATGCAATGATAATACCTGAAGTTTGCATAAATGTATGCAACTGTAATTGTAAATATTGTGCTTTGTATGAAATATTTTATTTGTATGACTTTATAATTTATTGTGATTGTTAAAAGTGTTGTACTGTATTATTAGATCACTTTATATGTATTCCTATTGTTGTTACCCTTTCCCCAGGCATGGCTGAAAATGGGCTTTTGCCCAGTCCACCTTCCTGGTAAATAAAATAAATAAATCTTTCTGAACATTGTCAGAGCTGGGCAAGGTAAAGTGCAAGTGCAGTGCAAATACTTGTGCTGCACATGTGCCAGGCATCGAATATCACTGCCACTGTATGGAATATGGAGCAAATACTGTCTATGATCTTGTTGTTGCTTATAATACTAAATTAGAAACTCATATGTTGTATGACTAGGAAATATAGTAATTGAATACAACCAAAATACAGCAATTCAAATCTGTTATTTACAAGTATTTTAAATACATATTAGGACTATCACCTGGGACATCATCTGCTACAATTAGTTTGGAACTAGGAAAATACGCTCTTTGAACCAAGGC
This sequence comes from Neoceratodus forsteri, assembly GCA_016271365.2. Lineage (NCBI taxonomy): Eukaryota > Metazoa > Chordata > Ceratodontiformes > Ceratodontidae > Neoceratodus > Neoceratodus forsteri. The sequence continues at coordinate 482,331,063 of CM028137.1, read as the reverse complement.
AAAGGTGAGACAAAATTTGATCTGATTATGATATTAAAACAACATAGTTATCTGTTTGTTTGCTGGCAAGAAAAATATTAGGAAGAAAAAAATGTGTTCATCCCTATTATAAAATGGTAATGCAAACCTTGAATATTATAGGCATGAGTACACTGTGACAAGGGGCTATTATTGGAGTGGTAAACTCTCCTATATAATAATGGTTAATGAAATTAAGTTTTTACTATGTAGAGCTAAGACTGACATGGCAAAAATTAAAGATACTAAATTTAGTAAATATTATCTGATTCTCCAAAAACAACACTGAATTGAAGGCAAGCTGACACTTATTATTATGACTGATTCTTCTATATAAAAATCCATTACACTGTACAGGTTCAACCCAAACCCTGGCAGACAGATAGAAATTAAATTAAAAAAAGTTACCTAAGTTTCATGTTAATAAATTTTGTTCCCATACATATGCCAGTATTGAAGATCTAAATTATGTCATTTGGGATTGCCCATGGTACCCTGACATTAGGAACAAATATTTAAGAAGTATTTCAAATCCAAAATATCTACTGTCTTTTCAATTATTAAATTATCATATAATTTCATCTGACTGTCATATACTCTTTAGATTGTGATCCTTTCTGCTGGATAAATGGAAGAGAAAAGAACAAAATATGTAGATTATAAATGCTTATAATTTTGTCTTAATTGTATAACTATCAATAGATTGGAAATTATTTTCTGGAAAAATTATACATATGTATGAGTCTGTATTTGATATTTATTGTTGTATTTTAACATAAATGTATAGATATCATACTTTGTAATATTTGTATGTTGTATTGTCATAATATTTGATGACCAAATAAAGATTTTACTTCTATCTTCAGCTTAATTCGAAGCCTTGTCTAGAAAGTTTGCAAGTAAAGAAAAATATAGATTTTAGAACCAATGGCCTTCATGGACTATTTCACCATTTTTGTCCTTAGATTTTAGGCTACATAAACCTTGATTGTTTTCTGCCAACTTTTTGTCTGAGGTGGTCAGAGCACCAAACAGTTTCCGTGGGCTTCATTCTTTCTCTCAGGTCTATTGCAACTGATACCATCTGGACCAGCATTACCACCATCAAGGTCCCTTCTTTAGCAAGAGTGCAGACCCCAATGCTCTGTTAACCCATTTCTGCCACCTTCTCTCCTTTGGACTGCCTATAGTGAGGGTCTTTTTGTTTTATTAATATTTTATTCCCCCTTCCTCTCCGCTGCCTTACCCGGCTCTTGGGACCCCACAGTTTGGTCAGTCACCGGCAGTCTTCAGCCCTCATCCTGACATGAATTTCCCCCTGGGTGGGGAACGGGAGGAGGGGCAACTCACCCAATCACCACTTGTGTCGAGCCTCCTGCCCCTGGTCCCCACCACTGCAGGGTCCCATCATCAGGGTTGGTGGTGGGGTGTTTTCCATTTTCTGGTCCCCTCCCAAGAGCATCAGCTGCTGAGGGGGTCCATGGAGGCAAGCAAATGCAGAGACATGACATCGCTCCAGACCCCAGCTGATGCCCTTCCCTGCCACATGGTGCTCCATGATGGACCTCCACCCATGTGCACCCCGGTGGTGGTGTTGTAATGAGAGCGGCAACCCTCCCTCCCCGGAGGAGGAGAGCATCCCTTGATTGCCGCTAAATCCTCATTCCAATGGCAGACCCATTAGCAACCTGGGGTCACTCTTGAACCCCAGTCACTGGCACCGCAAGCGGTACTCCTACTGATGTGCCGGTGGGCTGGTGTAGTGAGGGTCTTTGTCCTGGGTAAGATACAATCTAGTCTGTCTCAAAGACTTTTTTTTTACACTTGTTTTACCCCCATCCTAGGTGGCCCATGATCATGCCAATCTCCCATCACTGTCCACCTATTCGCAGTGCCACCTCCTGTTTTCCTCCATGGCTTACCTCCTGTGGTGGGGCAGTGGGGATACCTCAACCCACTGACATGGATCCAGTTCTGGAGGTACCGGCAATTTACAGGGGCAGTGCCTGAGGGGGTTGGCAGTCACCCAACCACCAAGGCTTCTTCCCTGCTACCTTTTCTCCCGACCCCCTCCCAGAGGTGGAGCAATGTGGTGTTGGAAATGGCCTAGCTGTGCACGCTTCCACCCACAGCATGCCAGCCAACGTCTCCTCCTCCATCTCACATGTATGGAACCCAGGTGTTCCAACACCCAGCCACTGCTAGGTGTCAGAGATGCACCAGCCTACTTGTCCCTCCTTCCCTCTCTCCCCAGGAGAGGAGAGCTGTCCTCAGGATGCTCGATCCTCTCCTAACCCGGCTGACTCCTGGTGACCCGCTCTCACCGTGAACATGAGTCACCAGCATAGCAGGAGGTAAAGCATGATGCCTCAGCCCTCCACACCACAGGGCTGGCCTCTCTCAAAGATTTTTACTATGCAACCCTTTTATTCATGTACCTTTCCCTTAAATATGTAGACACACGTGTGTGCAAGCACACACACACACGCACACACACACACACACACTTGCTCCAGGCTGTAGAAGAGTAACAAATTAATTACTAGACACTGGTTGTCCAAATTTAGCAGTACTATTCGGGTAGTAACACTATTTACACAGTCAAATAGCAGTACACATAGAGGATTACAAAACAAAATTTGCAGTCTTGTGTTGGCAAACACTTCTATCTTTCCTACCAGTTACAAGCTATTCTTTCCTTCTTGTGTACACTACTCTTGTCAGCTTATATCTCTCTCTACAGACTGGTCCAGTGCTGCTGACTGGTGGAGCTTGGTTCCACCATGTAGGAAACCCAGGCTCGATCCTCAAGCCTGACCTCCTCACCTGATCTGGGGGTGTTTAAAGCCTGATGTGGAGGCCTCAAACACTGACCTGAGGGAACGTATCCTACACTTTGAGCACTACTAGGAAGTGGTAAGTGGTAAGTCTTGGCACTGTGGGAGAGCAGGGAGTGTCAGAAGCTCCCTGCCTTCAGGTTGGTGCCATGGGCACTCACTGACTACATGCCATGGAAGTACGTGGGCTGAAAAAAAAAAGTCCTTGTAGAAAGCAGCATGATAGCTAGTGCATCCAGATCCCAGTTTCTGCTACCAGCCACTCCAGTCCCAAAGAGGGTGTATATCACTGTCTTAGCAACAGTGGTAGCAGCTGATGCTTATCTGTGGCCAGGCCCCAACATGGGGTAAGTCATAGAGTAAGGTTGTGGAGGTAAGTTCTTGAGACACAGAAGGGTGGGCCCAACCTGAGGAATGGGAAAGCTGCTCTGAGCAGGGATAAAATGTAATTTATTAAAACAAAAAAGAAGTATTTCATTCTACAGCACACAGTCTGGATCTCTCCTTTGGAATCATTCACACAGAAATCTCAGTGAAAAGAGAGTAAGAAATCCTAAGCCTGTTATCGTGCCTTGGTTAGGTAAGGCTGTGACATCATTTCCTTGTATCCAAATTAATTTGATTGGCTTAAGCTGCTTGAGACTGGCAATTTGGCTGATACCTACCTTGCGATATTATCTGTTCTTGAGTCTCAGGAACCCAACTTCCTCTTGAAGATTTTTTTAACATCTGAAAGAATGTGGCAGGATTCAGTCAAAACAATGGCCCTATGCACAAAAGGCAGAAAGTACGCACCAGAGGCATGTACCCCACCCGTGTAGCTCCATAGACAGGTGTGCACAGGTCAGTATTCACTATCACCGGCCACCTGTCTGCAGCCATGCCCCCTGGCACACAAGATTGCAGAGGGCGGATGGGGTGGAGTTGAAGACCCATGCAGGTAGCCAATATGATGCTTGTCCTGGGTCCCAGAGTGGATCCTCTGCTCCGCTTCCAATTCCCATTTCTTCATAAACTAACAAGCAGTGGACAGAATAATTAGGAATACAGGCAAGAATGTTGTTTGGTCATCACAGTGTCCAACACATGTGTTGAAGCATACTGACTGATGTTTCAGTGCAGTGATTAATGCACTAACTGTACAGTTTACATTTAATTGTCACCTCATGGAGTTTTTCTAGCATTTCTCAATGAGTTTCATAAGTTTTGCTGGTTGCAGCAGAGTCTTGCAAAAACTGCTGCCTAAAAGTTGCAAATCAACTTTACTTTGCATTCAGACAAAGCTGCAGGAGAGTTCCAGTTGAGTTACAAAATCATTTTTATAAAAGTCGTTCTTCAGTTGATTATGGTTAAGTATTGAAAAAAATACAGCACATTTTGAGTTGCCAATGCACTGACAACTTAAACCCCCAATGCAAACCAAACTCATTGACATAAATGGTTAAGTAAGCAGCAACACAAAACAGGGTGTGGGTTGTGTTCTGATAAACACATGCCTAGGGGTGTAGTGAGCCATGAGGTCACAGGCCAAGTGCCTTATTGACCCTAGAAGTGCATTTATCAGAACATAACCCACTCCTTGGAGTGTTTTATTGTGCTTATAAATTGGGTATATGTTGAAAAATATTTCCATTCCACCAATTGTCTATTTATTCTAACAGTGTTTTCTGTCACATCTGCCTCTCCCTTTCATTCGCACTCTTTTTTTGTCTCCCAGTCACTTTCCAGAATGATTGTGTATTTATTTTGACAGTGTTTTCTCTCATGCCTGCCTCTCCATCATTCACATTAGCTTTTGACTCACACTCACTTTCAGGAGTGATATAAAGAGTGACTACGGCAGGTTGCTAGACTGCCAGCATGACCGAGATTTCCATGTGGTCTTGCCAGCAGCACAATCTGAAGTTGTGTGTTCTGTTAAAGTGCTGGCATTCTCACTCTCTGCCACTGGGAATGAAGAGAGACAGACCACTGCCAAGTCGGTTGAGGACTGTGGGTATGGGAGACACATTTATTATGGCAAGATATCCTTTGCGTGTTTTTTAATAGCCTTTTTTTGTAGTTCTGGTGGTTTGACAGTGTGGTGGACTGGGAAGTGGTGGTGAAGATGGGTTGGGAGTAGTGCATCGAGAGCAGTATTCTGTGGGTTGGGCATGGGGTTGGGATGGATAAACATTTTCTGCTGACACTGCTGCTGAGTGTTGTGTAGAAGGGGAGGAAGGAAGGCAGAGAGAAAAAGAGTGACTGTTTGAAATGCTTATGATTTCAGTCACAACAGTGCGTTTTCATTGTTTGTGCCAGTCAGGGACTTTAGATCAGGATGGATGGATGAATGAGGTAACAGGACACAAGGATATCCTGGATTAGTGTGTCACTGGTGTTGGCTCTTGTTTTTTATGTTTTTTACTGTACTATATCCTAAATAAAAAGTATAGCTGGCAAGGGCTCCCAGCCAGTCCGGTTGCTTTGCTGTCTCTACCCATTTTATAATTAAGCAAAAATGTGTAACCGGGTGTGGTATATTATGGGATATTGTCATGCCTCGGTTGCATTGTGAGGCATAACGCCACAGGTTGAGTGTCTTGTGCACCTGAGAAGTGACAATATCCCATGATATACCACACCCTGGAATGTATTGTTGCTGTTATAAACTGGATCCATTGGTGTTTTACTAAAAATGTAAAAAAAAAGATTTTAAAATGTTTTAGTAACTATTTTTCTAATTGTGTAAAAAAGACATCATAAGTTAGTCCTTGTATTGTTAGGCTGTGGACTGCAGGTGGCGCTGTATTAATTGTTTTGTAATTAGATTACTGAAGTTGGTTGTTTGAATCAACAGTGTCTCTTTGTCAGAGACTAGGGCATCTGAGTAGCTGAAGTAGCGGTCACGGTGTGAGGAGAAGGCCAGTCAGTGGTACTGCCAATGGGTTCGTTTTTTTTTTTTTTTAAACTGTATAGGAGCTGGCCTGGTAGAGGGGTATTAATGTTTGAAGTGGTGATGAGCAGCAGGTGTTTTTTTGGTTTTGCCTTAAATCATACTAGTAGCACTCCAGATACAAGACTATTGGTCATTGGAGCTGCCACTCTCTTCTGTCACTGAGTGCATGTCTGTTTTCCTATTTTGTTGTTGCAGTTTGTGCATATATACATTTTAAGACTAGGCTAGATCTGTTTCAAATTAATTTGTCCAGCTCAGTTTTAAACAACACAATTTGTTTTCATCTACTGAAAAATTAGCTGTGCTACTAATTGGCTCGGTGAGCACTTCTGTGCTCAACTCTCTGCTCAATTTTGAACAGGGCTAGACCTGCTTTGTTTTTAAAATCATTTTCTTTTTATTGTTTTGCAGTGTTTACCTAGTTCTGTTTGGTCAGGGCTAGATCTGATTTAACAATTGTCCTACTAAGCACAGTTAGTATTTAACTAACTGTGCCGTGTTTGTAACAACAAATATTTTATCTAACTTTGCTATTGGCTCGGGGAGCACTTCTGTGCCCATTCTGTTCCTCCCCCTGCTAGGCCAGCCCCCTTTTCCTTACCTGCTACTAAATGAGCTCACCTTCTGCTCCTCTCTCCACAGCTTGCTCCCGTTCCCCAGCCGGAGGTCCCGAGGGTCCCTGAAGCTGCTTTCCCCCCGATTCATATAGGACCCTCAAGCAGGTATGCCTGGCAGTTATAGAGCTGCGCACTCAAGTGAAAGGATTGCTTTTTGGCACAAATTTTAAATTCAAATCTGGACTGCTGCTGACAATAAAGTCAGCACAGGAATGGAGATAGAATTACAGATATACATTTCCTCCTGAATAAGCTATGTTTCTGGTTAGTTTTCTTGTTATCTTAAGTGTATAAACTACCAGTTTATGTTTAAAAGGTTTTTTCTGCTGTCTGCTGTCCCAGCGGCTGCCTTAAGTAACCCCTACTGCTACAAGTGCCCTGGGAATTACTAATTGTTGCACTTGGTTTGCTGGGCTCAGTCCGACAAGCAGTATGTTACCATCACAGTGATAGCCCTAATTTCATTATATTTTACTTCATTTTTACTCTTATATTTTCTTTTTATTTATTTTTTCTGTTTTGTTGTTGCAGTATGTGCATAGATATGTTTTAAGACAGGGCTTGATCTGTTTCAAATTCATTGGTCCAGCTCAATTTTAAACAACACAATTTGTTTTTATTTGCTGAAAAATTAACTATGCTACTGACTGGCTCGGTGAGCACTTCTCTGCTGAGCTCTCTCATCAGTTTTGGACAGGGCTAGACCTGCTTCTGTTTGTGAAATCATTTTCTTTTTATTGTTTTGCAGTGTTTACCTAGCTATGTTTGGTCAGGGCTAGATCTGTTTTCACATTTATCCTACTAAGCACAGTTAGTAACTACAAGTATTTAACTAACTGTGCCACATTTGTAACAACAAATATTTTAATTAACTGTGCTACTGGCTTAGGGAGCACTCCTGTGCCCAATTCTATTCCTCCCTCTGCTAGGCCAGCTCCATCTTCTTTACCTGCTACTTAATGAGCTCATCTTCTGTTCCTCTCTTCACAGCTTGCTCCCCGTTCCCACCTGGAGGTCATGAGGGCTGCTGAAGTTGCCCTCCCTCAATTTGTAAAGAAGCCTCAAGCAGGCACACCTGACAGTTACAGAGCCATGCTGTCAAGCTAAAGGAGTGTCCCACCGATGCTGCATGTCGGATACCCCAATGCCCCCACCACCACCCTTGGTGATCCGCTCAATATATAGTGTCAGGACACGTGACTATAAAACTGATCAGTCGACTTTCCCCCTTTGCAAGCTATCTTCTCCCACCTCTACTGGCCACTTAACCAAGCATCCAATTGAAGCAATTCCTAGTCAGCAACACCATGCTGCCTCTCTACCTAGTTATAGTCGCTTCTCTCCTACCCTCACTGTCATTCCCTCACTCCAGCTACCCTAAAGAACAGTCAGGTAAATTGCCATATAGTATCATGACAGCACTGATGATAAACTCAGTGTTCTCTTCCAATGTTCTCCCCACTGCACCCCACCTACTCTCATGGATGATTGGCCACTCAATCCTTCCACCCAGGTTTCTCACTGGTCTACTAGCCCTAAATTCACCTGCCCAGCATCCTCTGGTGGTCTCCTTGCTGCCACCCACTACTGCTCACAAACCTTTATGGCCAATGCCTTACACCAAGCTCCTGGTAACACTACTACTGCTAATATGTGGGGATGCCGAGCTTAACCCCAGACCTACTACTCCCCCCCACCCATCAACTTCCATAGGGCCTAAAAGTAGTACACCTTAATATCTGCAGCCTGCTGCATAAACTAGCCTAACTGCAGCCTACTGTTTTATCCCTAAGGCCAGATATCTTGGTCTTGTCTGAAATCTGGCTAAAGCCTCACAATAAGGATGCCAAAATCACCATCCCAGGCTATACTGTTATCTGCCATGACCACCCAGGCAACAAGAGATTTGGCAGCAAAGCTATGTATATCTCGTCCTCCCTCCAGTTCACCTCTGTCAATATTCTTCTACCCGCACAGTCCATTGACATCTTACTAATCAAACTCTCCCTCCCCCACACTATCCCCGTATTCATAGCCAGATCCTACTGCCCCCCTGATTCCCCCACACCCTCAATCCTGGATCACCTGGGCACTTTGAAAGCTAGTGCATCAGGGGGTAAGCTCCACATCCTTGGCAACTTCAATCTGAATTGGCTCTCGAATGCCACCTCCAAGTTTCATAATCAGGTGGCCACCCAATACCTAACCCAACTGATCTCTGAGCCTACATGACTGCACCTCAAAATGCAGAACCACTCCCCTCCTGAAATAGACCCTCATGTCACACCAACACTGGATTACCACCTCAGGCCTCTTACCTGACTCCCTAAGTGACCACCACATGATCTACTTGGTACAGAAAATTTTCTGGCCCAAGCCCCCCCCCCGAACCATTCTTACCCGGTGCACAATAGCCTGGATCTTGCCTCAATCCGAAGTGATCTGGCAGCCACAGACTGGTCTTTCATCCCCTGGGCCACTACCATTGACTCTGCTCTGGAATACTTCAAGACCAAGTTCCTTGCTGTCTGGGACTACTATGCCCCAGTCAGACATACTCATGTTAGGGGTGCACACCTGCCTTTGATCACAGCTGACATCATGACCCACATCAGAGTCATGGACCATGCATAGTAGTCACTCAAATCCTCCAACTTTCCTGCAGGGCATGCAAAATATTGCTCCTTAATGCAAAGGCCTGCACTAGGCTAATCCACCAGGCCAAAGCTAACTACTTCAAAGCCACCTTCCAAACCAATCTAAATCACCCAGCAAAATTCTGGAAGGTGATCAAATCTCTTTTCTCCCCACCATCCCAGCCTCCAACCCCTGTTTTAAATGTAGGTGGCCCCTCCATAACAGAACCGCTTGAAGTGGCATCCGAATTTAACTAATTTTTCACGAATTGTACCTCCTCACTTATGACCTCACTCCCTCCTTACCATCAAAATGCCACCCCCTCTCCTGCAAATGCACAGGCCCCATCTCCTGCCCCCTCCTTTTCCTCCTGTCCGATCACCCCAACAGAATTTCAGAATGTCTTTACCGCCCTCAACCTAAGGACAAATGCCCCTCGGTGTTGGACATCAAAATGCTCTACCTGTCTGCTCCTGCCATCGCCATCCCCCATGACGTCCTTTTCAAAATATCATTCTCTCTTGCTTTGATCCCATTGGAATGGAAGCATGCAACAGTTATCCCACTTCTGAAGGGCGGCAACCCCTCCAACCCCAGAAACTACCTTGCACTCTCTCTTCTCCCCATACTGGCAAAACTCCAGGAGCACCTTGTTCTGGCTCAACTCTCCTCGTTTTTCAACTCCTCCTCCTTCTTCTTACCCTACCAGTCTGACTTCAGGAAATCACACTCCACTGCCACTTCCCTTTTACGGATCATGGATTCTAGTCTTGCTGGCATGGACAAAGGCCACATCACCTCAGCCATCTTCATTGACCTGGATAAAGCCTTTGACATTGTCTCCCATGCACTCCCACTTGACAAGCTCTCCCTTGCAGGGCTCTCTACTGATGCTACCAGCTGGTTTCACTCCTACTTGGTAGGCAGGTCCCAATCTGTTAGAACTGGAAACTCCACATCTACCTCCCCTTCTAGTCACTTCTGGTGTCCCCCAAGGCTCAGTCCTTGGCCCGCTAATTTTCTCCACCTTCCTAAATTACCTACCTACTGCCTGCCCACACACATCCATCCATATGTATGCAGATGACACAATACTGTATACATCAAGCCCCTCAACCACCACTGCGGTGACCAGATTGCAGCAGGATTTCAGTGATGTTCATCTCTGGTTTTGCACAAATCAGCTTTTTCTTAACACCAAGAAGACTGTCTCCATGACCTTCAGAATGAAGCAGAGACTCTCTTGGCTTCTAACCACCCCCTCCTTCTATACCCTGGATGGGGCTACTCTGAAAGCTTGCTTCTCCTTTAGATACCTCAGGGTCTGTCTCGACCAGCAACTTGACTTTGCTGTACATGTTGATGCCATCCACAAAAAGCTCCACCCTAGTTGGGTGCCTTATATCGCAATCGCAGTTGCATCCCACTGCCAGCCCACCGCACACTTGTACAGAAAATTATTCTCCCTACCTTTGACTATGGGGATGTATTCTACAGTGCTGCTCCTAAGTCCACCCTAGCCAGACTGGACACACTTTGCCACTTTTTCTGCCGCTTCACTCTTGATTGCCCTCCCTCCACACATCACTGCACTCTCTACCAGACACTAGGCCTCCCCTCACTTCAAGATCATAGATTATGCCACTGCATGAGACTCTCGGCCAGGTTCTGGTCCCAGTCCCTGCCACCCTATTTCATCTCTTCCCTAGCAGCTGTGACCCCTCCAGCGTACTGCCTCAGAAATTTCGACACCCTTCTCCTGGCTGTACCATGCATGTCTTCCTCTGTTGGTCAGGCTGCCTTCAGACATAGAATGCCTAAACTGTGCAACTCCCTCCCTGCTGACATCCAGCACATGCCACCAACTCAGCAACTAAATCAACTAATCAAGGTGCACTTCTCCTCCACCTCTGCCTGTGTCACCTGATCTATTGAGTATGCCTGACTCTGCTGACCCTATTCCATTCAATTGACTAGTCCACTATCTTATTGCAGGTTCTGCTTGCATATTGCTTACTTTGTCTCATTACCACTGTACTAATTGTGTATGTACTAATTGTATTTATCCTGTCCCTGGTGTATATTCTGATTGCATTATTCTGTTCGTCATGTTATAGTCATGATTATATTTGAATATTTGTATCCCCACTGTCACCCTCCCTCAGGACGTACCTGGGATCGAGCAGTACTCTGTTCAGTGTGCTTTCCTGGTAAAATGTTTAAATAAATAAATAAATAAAATGCCACACATCAAACCATTACAAAAAGGCAAACATTTTGGTGCACATACAAAACTGCCACTCGAGCTGCCATGGCCTGATTTTAAAAATAGGTGGATATTTCATCAGGCTTAAAGCTATTGACTCATCCACTGCTTCCAAAATTGCGACTTCAGCATTGCTGGTTGGGTGCCAAAATGTAAGGTCGGAGCGCTCTAGAACAGGTAAAATGACCTGTTGGCTGATTATGTTGTAAATTGTAATCACAAGTAAGAAGAGGGCTCAGCCAAACAGGTTGCTGGGATTTCGTGACCCAATTCACAATGTGAATTGTACTGTAGTTGTTAAAAACATTAAATTTCATTGTGGGCCACTGCACTGCTTTTCTGCTGTGTGGGAATAATGTGGCCAGACAGAAAAAGAAATACTCTCCAAGTCTAGTCTTAACTGCAAACTAATAATAAATTATTTTTGAACCTATCAATACTGTACACTCAATTGAAACAATCATTAAAACTCTTGGAAAACCACACCACTATATCATCAAGCTTTAAGGGCACATTTAATCAACAGGCAATTAATTTTAAAACAGAAATGGAGATTCATCTTTCAAAAGGGGTTTATTTAAAACAGAATAACAAACCAAATGAACCCAGCCAGCAATCTGAAATGTAATAAAAGTAAGGTGAGCTTTTGAATTGCAAACATACTACTAGATGTTGAAGCAAATGTAAGCCCCACCCCCATTGCAGGGCTTACCTGTTATGGGTTATGGCCCTTGCTGCTCCCAATGTGCTGTCTTCTGCCTCCAGTCCCCTGGACTGTGGGATCAGGACCAGAGGGTTTTATTTAGGAACCCTGGTGGGATTCGGAAAATGGCTTCCTCCATAATCTTCTCAGCAGTAGCTGCCGCCAGATCTCCCTGTTCCTTGGCCCCATAAGGAAATCGGGGTCAAAGTACTTTGTGCTGTTTGCACCTTCAGGCACCAGAGGAATGCTCAGCCCATTTTGGGTTGAACCGGGCTATAAGCAATCATGGCCACACATGCAGAAGTCCTGGGCATGTGTGGCTAGCCTTAAAGGAGCCGTGGCTTCTAGAGAAGCAATTTGGCTCTACAGCCATAATGTTAAGGCATTCTCTGCTCCAGGGTAGGCAGTGAAGCTGGGAGTTAAGTGTAAAGCACCAGTGGGCACATCTTTGAGAGTTCCCGATCCCCAAATGTGCAACGGGATCAGGATACAAACACAGGGTGGTGCACCTGTGTGCCCACAGCCAGAAGAAGGCATGAAAATGGTGCCTTTGCCTTCAGGAGCCACAATAGTCAAACAGGTCTCCTTTCAAGCAAAATAAGGCTTTCCCTGGCCCCTACATGCCAATCGGGGCCAGGGCATGTAATTAACAGCTCCTGAATGTTCTTTTTTTATTTATGTATGTATTTATTTATTCATTCTCAGATTACAATACCTTTGAGCACATAACAGCTCTTTTACAAAGATTCCACATAGGTGGGAAGGGTGAAAGACATAAAGACATACAACAGAGGGTATTACATAAAATTTTGACAAGAAAGTATTTAAAATGACAATATGTCATTAATATTGCAACTAAAATTAAAACTATGAATTGGTAGGAAATCAAAAATAACCTAATAAAAAGAGGCAGCCCAAGGTGCTTTGTCAAATAGGTATAGATAGTTTTGAGTGAACAAAGTTCAGGTAAGTGAAGATAAACAGTGGAAAGAAGGTGAAGGGTGAGAGGGGCGAGGTGAAAGAAGGATTGGGGATGGAGGCAGGAAATAGGGCAGAGCAATTAGGGTGAAAGTGGTCATTCACAGAGAAAGGGAAAGAAGTAGGTACACAATGATGTGTCAATACTGCTGAGGTTGTACCATGTCAGTTGAAACAGTCACAGGAACTGTTAGCTGTAAGATGCTGATGAAGAGTGCCTTTAAATGGTCCCAGTTTTGGTAAGGAAGAGATATCACTGGGCAGCACATTAAACCATAGTGGTGCTCTATATGCAAGCGATCATTGCCCTTGTGTAGTCCAGCATCTTGGGACAGAGAAGAGTTGGTTTACTAAGCTACGCGTATGCTGGGAGTTGCAAGAGGGGTTGAGTAAGTTTGTAACACCAGAAGACAGGAGCCCAAGAAGTGCCTTTTTAGTTTGCAAGCAGGTTTGATAGTGAATCCTCGCATTTAGCTGAATCCAACCTGTTTGTGCATGCAGTTCACAAGGATGGGAATGGCGTGCTGCTCCAGTAAGAAGTCAGCATGCTTTGTTGAGTGTCACTGATATTCTGCATAGGGAAGTGGTGGAAACTGAGCCATAGATAACCAGACCATTGTCAACAATGGATACTATGGAGCTATAGATAGCTAGTCTAAAGACTTCAGGTGTTAGATTGTGTTTATGTCTGTGGAGTAACCCTATCTTGTTACTTGCAGACCTAACAACATTCTTAACATGCTGGGCATATGATAGTGAGCTGTCCACGGTTACCCCTAGATACTTGAAATGTTAAATTTGTTCAAGTGGGATACCAGAGGAGTTCCTGATGGTTAGGGCACTGGATCTGTGTTTGCTGCAAACACCTCTGAACAACATGACTTTTGTTTTTTTGTAGTTCAGAATCAGCTTGTGTTTCTTGAGCCAGTCCTTTACTTCCTCAAAGCTGAGTTGAAGTTGGTGTTCCAATGGTTCAGGGTCAGTGTTGCAAGTGTATATGACTATGTCATCCACATCGAGGAGGATCTGCTGGAGACAGAAGTGAGGAAGATTGCTAAGAAAGATGCTAAAGAGAAGTGGACCCAGTATGGAACCCTGTGGTACTCCAGAGCAGACATGTTGATGGTCAGAGGTGACATTAGCTATCTTCACCCATTGGGAGCAGCCTACAATATAGCTTTTGAACCAGGAAACAGAATCTGCTGAGAGGCCAATTGAGGACAGTTGCTTGAGAAGTAGAGCGTGGGTCATTGTATCAAAGGCCTTTGTGAGGTCTAAGGCTGCACCCACCAATATACCTTGATCCAGAGATTGGTGAATGAAACCAGTGAATTCTAGCAGTGCTGTGGTAATGCTATGTCATTTTCTGATACCATGTTGCTGGGGGCACTGGATCAAGTACATTTTATAGGCTGCCAAAAGCAGGGAGCATAATGTAAATAAATATGATGGTCCTCAATAATTCTTCCTGCCACCAGGGCTGCTGGGAAGGGTAAAAGGGTGCCTTCAGTGAGCCCAGAAAAATGCTGGCCAATTGGGTGGGGAGTTTGTGACTACTATAAAACAGGCTATGCCCTGAGGTCTGGGAGGAGTCGATCTGCTAAGTTTGAGGTGGAGACTGTGAGAGTGAAGCAGCACCAGCCAGTAGGCTAGCATTGTTGTATTTAGGCCCCTTCAAGCCCCAAGACTTTTAGGCAGATTGCCTGCTCACCTATTTTTCCAGCAAGGAAGGGATTTGAACTACTAACTTCAGTGGGAATTTATTTGCGCTGCTCTTCTCCAGTTTTCAAGCCTGTAAACTTATTTTCAACTGTTGAACTGTTTCCCAGCCGGAAAGAAAAGTTACTTGGGCTGGTTTGAGATAGTAAAGAAGCCCAGCTGTGCTTAAAATCCAGAGAAACCTGTGTATCTAGTCAGACATCCAGGGTGACTACAAGCTTGCCAGGTAGCTAGTCAGACTGAGAGCTCTGGGGATGGTGGCTATCCCTCACCTGCAGCCTGGGTGGGTTTGTCTGATCTCTCCTCCAGAGGAGTCTGGAGAACTGTTTCTGGGGGTGAAGATGACCAAATGCCAAAGGGGTGAAAACAACAACAGGCCCAAGGGACAAAAACGATGAAAGGCCCAAGGGACAAAAATGGTGAAAAGCCTGAGGGGCAAAGATGAAAGGCTTGTCAAGGGTGAAGGATCTAGCACCTGCTTAAAATCTCCAGCCTGCAGATGTTGTTCCTTAGGAGACTGTCTGCTGATTTCAGAATGGTACTGCCAAGCCTTATGCTTTCCCAGCACCCCCTGAAGTCTTCAAAAAACTGTGAGTACCTCTGGTACTTAGCTAGATATAAAGGAGGTGAACTCATGGGCAGGACTTTGTAATCTGTTGGAAGAGCCCAGGCAGAAGATTATATAAATTATTGATTCACTCAGTTTGGAATCCCATTTGGGCCCCTGTTGCAGAGTTCATCCAGTTCAAGTTAAAACTATTGTTCCAGGTATCCAGTGAGGATAGCGACTGAATATGAGCAACAGTCAAAACGGCAACTCATATTCAGCACTTTTCCCATGGGCTACCTGCAAGGGTAGTGACCCTACGCAAAGCGAGCATGGGGAAGGGTGACCAGAAAGGGGGGGCTAGTGAGGGGAAAGGGTGGGACAGGGAAGGGGTTTTAGGGGACTGGTGTGCCTGCTGCTGCTGAGCTAGCTGTGTTGTGTGGTGGTGTTGGTGGCTAGCTCTGGTGCAGCAGGTACTGAGTTCAAGGCTGGGGCCAGGAAATTGGACATTTTGCCACTGCCTGTGGGACTTAATTTTTGCACAGAATTTGGATTTTGCCCCCTTCCTGACATGCACCTTCCTGGAGTTGCTAATCTAATTTCAGGAAGGTGTGGGGAGCAATGCCCCCAATGTGGGGGGGCATGGGGGCATTGCCCCCACCCCCCGCTAAAACAGTTTTTAGTGTTCTTGATGTTGGGTCACCTGGAAGTGTATATCGCTGATTTGCTTTTTGGTGATATACACTCACCATAATAGCGATCGCTACTTTGTGATTGCTGTTATGACATGGAACTGTTGTTCCCTCTGTATCTCCAAATTGCATTCAACCTTGCATTCACTGGTTGGCCACCAGCAACCAAGTGAGGTACCCACCACAATTGACAGTTGCACTCCTTATGGCTGAATGGGGAAAGTCGGGTGCACCTGTGGGAGTTGAACTGGGACTGTGCAAGGGACAACTGTTGAAACAAATTGTTTATGTCTATGCTTTTTGTTTCCCCTTTACCCCTCCCCTACTATAAATCTGAGGTTAGTTCACTTTATAATTCTTATTCATGGTAACTGCTTTGTGTGTATTTATATGGTATAGGGAAAAAAGTAACTGTGTGTCGGAGAGCAAATATTTGTTCCTGGGGAGAGGTTAGGACCACATTGGGTAGCCTTCATATTCCCCCACCCCAGGTGGAGGCACCAAAACCTGTTCCTGGTTTTCTATTGGAGTATTTCACCTGAAAGAACCCAAGCAGACCCCAAGATGGGTCAGTGTGTGAGGGGATGTGCGCAACAGAGAAACTCCCTTACACAAACACATTGAGCTGAGGGATGCACAGTGCATCAGCAATACTGCTAACTCAGACATGTTCATTCTGTAACTGAAACAATAATTATCCCTGTAAAAAGACAAACTTTGGAAAGTCCCAGTTAGACATTTCACACACATTAAAAAGTAACATGATTTTCTTTTTTCACAGCTAAGACACAAATCATTTAACAGTAGAAATCCAGCTACCAGGTGTTAAGGCAAATATAGTAAGCCATAATGCACTCTCAGTCACATGCTCTGAAAGTCATGAAGTCTACAGTAATCCAGCTATCACTGTTCTGAACAAACTTTAACACGTGCCACCACATGACTGATCCTGTGATCAATTAATTGATCCCCTTGACATCAACACACTGATTAGAGAAGTTAACTCTTCCACTGCAGGAACATGTTTTAAAATCATAAATAAAATTAAAAGCAAAGTAGTTTTTGATAGAGGTGTGCAGAACCTCTGCT
The DNA here is from genome assembly GCA_016271365.2 of Neoceratodus forsteri. Lineage (NCBI taxonomy): Eukaryota > Metazoa > Chordata > Ceratodontiformes > Ceratodontidae > Neoceratodus > Neoceratodus forsteri. The sequence goes on along the minus strand of CM028137.1, from coordinate 482,314,022 downwards.
AGTGAAACTGAGCTGCTCTGAAACCATGCAGCTCAGTTTCCATGACACCCAAGCCAAACCTTGTTGGCTCAGCTTGGATCTCGGAGCTGAATGTTTTTCCCGTTCCCCCAGCCTTCCACATGCCTGCCTGTCAAGTGACAGGTTTAAGAGAAGAAGAGAAGTCAAAGGGTGCAGAGGGGAGTCAGAGCTCAAGAAGATACTCCAGTTTCCATATATGTAAGCTGGAGAATAGAGGAATGTGGCTCTGACCTCGTTGTCATTCAGCATCAACCAGCAAGATGAGAGATCAATTGCTGAGAGAGACAGGAAGTGGCTGGGCAAGTGATTGGGAAGGGAATGGGTTTCTATTTGTCACCCACCTCACCGCCATCACCAACAAGAACAGGGAAAAAAAGAACAGGGATAAAACCCCACAAAGGTGACAAAAATTAAAAAAAAGAGAGGGAGAGGGACAAAACTGAGGAGTTGTACACCAGAGGACTGACTTTGTGTGTGGGGGAGGTTGGGGGTGTGCATGCCCAAAGAAACTGCAAAAAGTAAAGAGCATTAGTGAAAATTAATTAAAAAGAAAACAAGAAGGCCAAGACTGAAGAATGGTTCACCTGGGACTGACTATGCTGGGGGGGGGGGGGCTCACAGTGTTCCCAAAGAAATTGCTGAAAAATTAAAGAGCTGTGACAAAACAAATTAAATAATAAAAAAAAAAATGAAAGGGAGAGGAACAAGTCTGAGGAGAAGTTACACCAGGGACTGACTGTGTGTGTGTGTGTGTGTGGGCACCGCATGCCAAAGAAACTGCATAAAAACTAAAGAGCTGTTTAAGAAGGCAGCTGCACAATTTAGCATGTTGAACTTAAAAAGACTTATAAAAAATGCAACAGAACAGGAGACAGTGTTGGGGGGCAGTGGAGATTGCAGTGCTGCTCTGCTAGGCTAGCCCCAAAGTGTCAGCAGCATAACAAAGCACAGTAGACCTGAGATTGATGCCTGCCCTGGCATACTGAGGAAATCACTGGACTTAACCACCCCAATGCTCCTGGGTTGCCCCTGAAAACAGGCACTTGTGCATAGTGGGCCTTACCCTGTTAATAACAAAAAAAAGACAGTTCAGTGCACAAGAGTCTGAGCAAGTTAAGGACATGCTTGCGTCATGTGTGAAGCATTTTTGGAGAGAGGAGGTGCAGCCTGGCACTGCCAGCAGTTGCATAGCCTCTGTCTGTAGTGTCACCAGCCAATTCCCACACAAGCACGAGTTAAAACAGGACCATTGTTTCCTTGTTTTTTTGTGTGTAGTCCTGTGGAAGCAGAACCAGAAAAGGCGTGTGTCATGTGTGAAAGCTCTTGAAGGGAGGGGGCAGCCAGGCAGTTGAATAGCCTCAGTCTGCAGTGTCACCAGCCATTTCCCATACAATCAGGAATCAGGACAGGACCATATTTTTGTGTAATTCTGTAAAATAAAGGCTTGCATCACATGTGAAACCTTTTGGAGGGAAGGGGCAGCTCAGCAGTTGAGTAGCTTCTGTTTGCAGAGTCACCAGCAATTTCCCACACAAGCAGGAGGCGGGACAAGACCATGGTTTTTTGTGTAGTCCTGTGGAAGCAGAGCCAGTAAAGGCTTGTGTCATGAGTGAAACTTTTTGGACTGAGGTAGCAGTCCTGCAGCCTCTGTCTGTAGTGTCACCAGAGATTTTCCACACAAGCAGGAGTCAGGACAGGACCAGTTTCTTTGTGTAGTGCTGTAAAATAAAGGCTTGCATCACATTTAAATCCTTTTGGAGGGAGAGGGCAGCTCCGCAGTTGAGTAGCCTCTGTCTGCAGTGTCACCAGCCATTTCCCACATGAGCAGGAGTCCGAACAGGACCATTGTTTTGTGTAGTCCTGTAAAATACAGGCTTGCATCATATGTGAAACCTTTTGGAGGGAAGGGGCAGTGACCTGGTGACTCGAGGAGGATAACAGGACAGGAGGACACAGTAAATTACAGGTTATGGTCTGAAAGGAATTTTTTTTTTAAAGCGGTAGCAGCATACACACACAGAATATATTGGACCCTCCCAGCTCCCATAAGCTGATTTTGTGTTGCCAGCGATGGACTCTCACAGTTTTGACCATACTGTGTTTACTCAGTTAGGATGCACGTGCACACTACAATTTAGTTTTTATTTTTTTACTTTTTTAATTTTTAATTTTTTTTTTTGTACTATAATGTCATAAAAACAAGCATTTGTCAATGCCGAATGTTTGCTTGCTGGCATTGGCAGTGGTAATGTAGAAGTTACAGAGCTGCGTAATAGGAATGGCAGTGAAGTACTGAACTGAAGCCAACCCCACCACCACCCTGCAGAGAGTGACAGGCATTGGGCTGTGCATTTGGGTCGTCAGGCATAACGGTCTCGCCATTTCACCACACCCCACCCTGCAGACACTGACAAGTGTCACGGTGTTCTTTGGGGTCTTTGGCCCTTATGCGCACCCCATTTCATTAGGAAATGCGGTGAGATGGGTGCAATATAGGAGAATGGGATGAACTTTTGGGCTGAAGAGTCCAAGGCATACCTCGATGCCTCTCCTGGCTGCAGGGTGTGGAATGGTATGAGCATTACAGGCAAGAATCCCAAGTCACACCCTGATGCCTGTCATTTCTACAGGGTTGGGCGTTATGGTTGGAAACCCTAATACCTCAGGCATTCGTTGGTATTTTTCACTCCAAATTTTCAACATGTTTTTTGTGACCCACCTCATGAACAGGGGAATATCAGTTTGTTAGCGAAAGCTGCTTATGCACAGCGACTACGGCATTAGCACCACAGGTGCAAAACATTCGAACAGGATGTAAAAATGACAGCTGTACTGTTCATGGGAGTGAAAAAAATGGCAATGTTGCAAATCTGCAGTAAAATATTTAAAAATGGTGAAGTCATGAGCATACATAGAAACTGTGCACAGCTTACACCGTAATATAATTAGGTTGGGGATATTTTACAGCAGATTGTCAACTCAGGCATTTTGGTGCCTCCGATCATGAACAGTGTCACTGTGATTTCTTCATCTGTGCGAACAATGATTTCCCACAGCGACCATGCATCTCAGCGCTGAAAGTGTGAAAACACTTTCAGCCATATTGTGAAAAATGACAGCTGTACTGTTCATAAGGAAGTGTGAAAAATGCCACTGGTGAAAATCTGGACTGAAAATATTACAAAGTCATGAACTTACGAGGGTGCGTGGAAACTGCGCATTGCTCATTAAGTAACACAGTCATTTCATGGACTTTTGTCACCAAATTTTCAACATAGCCATTTAAGACCTCTGCTCATGAACAGTGTAACTGTGATTTTCTTAATCTGTCCTAAACATTGCTTCCATACACCAACAGCACCATTGTGCACTACATGCAAAAACACATTTTAGGCGACATATAAAAAGTAGCAGCTGTACTGTTCATAAGGAAGTGTAATAAAATGGCAATGTTAAAATCTGGAGTGAAATATTAAATGTGCAAACTTACGAGCATGCATAGGAACTGCGCAGCGCACATCAGAAACAGTCATTTTAGAATTTTTCACCAAATTTCAACAGCTATTTTAAGACCTCTGCTCAAGAACAGTGTCACTGTGATTTTCTTAATGTGTCCCATACATTGATTTTGCACACCTACTGCGCCATTGTGCGCTACATGGGTGGAAACACATTTTGGGCTAAGATGTGAAAAATGACAGCTATACTGCTCATAATGAGGTGTGGTAAAATGGCAATGTTGAAAATCTGGAGTAGAAAATATTGAAAAATTACTTGAACTTACAGTGTGCGTAGGAACGCTAATGCACCCTCATAAAACAGTAATTTTTAGGAATTTTTCACCAAATTTTCAACATAGCCATTTTAAGACCTTTGCTCATGAACAGTGTCACTGTGACTTTCTTAATTTGTCCCATACATTGATCTCGCACACCGACTGCGCCATTGTGTGCTACATGGGCAGAAACATGTTTTGGGTGACATGTGAAAAATGACAGCTGTACTACTCATAAGAAGGTGTGATAAAATGGCAATGTTGGAAATCTGGAGTGAAAATATTGAAAATTCGCGACCTTACGAGCGTGCGTAGGAACTGCAACGCACCCTCGTAAAACAGTCATTTTTTGGACTTTTGGCACCAAATTTTCAACATGGGGTTTTTGGGACCCCTTCTCATGAATGATGTCACTGTCATGGTGGTATTCAGGCCTGAAGGGTGATTTCGCAGTCGCTGCATGGTCACTGCACGGAAATCACCCTTCGGGCAGAATAACGCCATGACAGTGACATAATGACGAGAAGGATCCCAAAACCCCATGTTGAAAATTGCAAAATTCTAAAATGCCCAGATATGCATAGTTGAAACTCCCCTATGTAACTCATTATATAGCTTACGGCATTTCCTCAGTTCGCGGTCGGCTTTGAAGAGTGCAGACGTGTTCCCGGTCCACGAAGATCGTCGCGCCAGAGTCCGGAGGTAAGTATGGGGTGAGGGGGTGTGGGAGGCTGGGTGTGCAGTGGGTGGTGCGGCTTGTGGAGGACGTTGGGAGGCGCCGTAGGACGGTTTTATTTTACAGGTTTAAAAAAAGACACCGTGGGGCGTTTGCCATGCTGGGGTGGGCTCCCAGCATGGCACAAGGCCTGGAGTTCAGCCGACAGTTGGGCACCCCGCCCGCCAAGGACTACAGTGCTTGCCACGCTGTGGGTGGGCTCCCAGCGTGGCACCTACAACTGGTGGGGATGCAGCTCAGCAACTGGGGGGAAACGCCGCTCAGCCGGCGAAGTTGGGCACCCGTCGGCCTATACAATCGAGGCGCGCCGTCTGTCTGTGCGTGGGGAGCTGCAATGTGAGCAGCCGATATCATCGGTGCTCACCAAGCGTAGCTCCCTCTTTCAACTGTATGCCACTGCATTTTGGAGCATGTCATAGACAGCTCCAAAATGCATTGGCTTACAGGGGCCGCACCTGCCAGCCACTGACTGAATTGGAGGAGGAGGTGACACATCTCCGAAATCTCCGATGAAGGCACTATGTTTCTTGCACATGCGTGCAAGCAAACATAACAAAACTATTAATTATGTAGACAGACTAAGTTAGCATTGTAATTTGTGAAAGAGAATACCTACTTTTATGCATTGTTTTAAATTTTAATTTTCTTTCATAAATGACTATCTGTTCAAGAGCAGCAGATCAGTCAGAACTCAGAATGGGGTTAGATTTTATTCAAGATAGGGTCTAATAATAGAGCACATAACTGGAAGACTTCTACCAGAAATCAATGCAGGCATTTACAAATTTAAGCTAACCTTGCAAACAAAAGATCGAAGGAAAAAAAGGTGTGAGTTTGAAATTCTTTCCTATGTTCCAGAGAGTCAGAGTGCCAGAGAGTAGCCCCTAGCTTTTGTTATACAGCAGTTCAGTGGATGAAACAAAAGACTACAAGTTGAGGCTACTATGCAGCTGCCAAGAGCTCTCTCCTCCCCACAAAAAGATTTCACACGTGACTTACCAAGTCACTTTTCTTAGCAGTGCACAGCTTGCTTAACAGACTAAACAAGGTAGCCAGGGGTTACTTTTTTGTACGTGTGTTATGCTTTGATAACTAGATAAGGCTCACTAGGCACAAGTGCCTGTTTTCAGTGGTGATTCAAAAGAACAGGGGTGGTTAAGTAATGACTTGCTCTGAGTCCCACAGTATGCAAATGGAGGTTGTGGGAATCAAACCCTGGTCTGCTAGATCAAGCTCAGTCACAGCTCATTACACTAACCTATAGGCTTTACTACCAGGCTATATTCAATGTTACACTGCCTCAGTCTACTGTATGTCCCTTTATTGAATGTGTTTTTGCTCCTGTCATTTATTGCTATGAATTTAGACTGCAAGCTAATAAAACGTGTTTATTCAACTTTAGTACTGGCTCAAAATACCTTACAAGATAGATCCTTACAAGGATGGAACCTTACATACATGTATTTACAGGAAGCCAACAGACAGACAGAGGTACCTGCATAAGAAAAGTAATCACCCAAACCATACAAAAAATCTGTCATGTACAGTCAAGCACTCCAATGTCACCGTATGTGTTCATGTGTTACTGTACATACAGGAGTGTTATCATATAGTGTCACATATTTTTTTTTAACTTTGTACATATTGGGGTGTGTGATCTCATTTGCATGGGGGTCCTGGACAGATCTTTTTACATTAGGCTAATATTGTAGTAATCTGCCGATATGTAGGTATGTTAGACCTCTGGTCTTACACACATATTTTATATTTACTTCTAGTTACTTTATCCTGGGGAGGGTGACAGGTTTATTTCATGGTAGTTCTATCCAGAATTATTGGAAATGTTACTATGCAGATAGTAGTATGGTTAAATAGTGTCACATTTTTGCTCTATAGGTGTTAGGAGACATAAGCCCTTTTACTTAAGATTTCATGACAAGCTGAATTCCTTTGGGGAACAATTGCAGTGACTGATGTGAATAAAGGTTCACTAGGAGAGTGTGTGTGTGTGTGTGTGTGTGTGTGTCTGTGGGAGAGAGAGAGAGAGAGAACATCTCCTTAAAGCTAGGTATCCCCCCCCCACATTATGGTGATGTGGGGTGGGGTGGGGTAGGGTGCATTGTTTGTATGAAGAGGAGGAGAGAAATTACATTTTTATCTCTTTTTCAGATTCCTTAGACACTTGTGGTACATCAGGTTGTTACATTCTCAGTGTATGTTGACTTCAGTACATATCAGGCTACGTGGTCTTAATTCCTTGAGGTTCCTCGACTAGAGTTTTTAGTTTGGCACTAATACTGTCAATTTATATTTAAATTATCATTTATACAGTCCTGTCACTACACTAGAGGATTTTGAAATGTATTGGGCCTTACATCTATCTTAAGAGTACAGCTGAGTGATAGTTCCAGCTAGGTTTTACACATCATACAGTGTGCACTGATGTTTTTAAGACAATTTTACTGGTAAATTCTTGTCTATAATGCAGGCATTGAAACTCCTTGGCACCCTAAGACAGTCGCAGTTTGTCTTTAATCTGGGTGGGGGTTGCCTTTCAGTAATCACATCATTATACAAACTGTGACACTCATAGCTTGATTTAAGAGTCATCTGCTTCAGCAGTGTTATCTTATGTCAATTAAATTTATATGCAGTAGGATTCTTTGTATGTGTGTTCCACTAAGCACCTTTGACCCTGGGACCCTCCTGGCTGAAGGCAGTATGGTACTGTTAAACTTCTCTGACATCATCTTCTGTATTTTTTAAATGAGTATTTTAAACCAATGGGGATTTTTTTCTATTTTTTTCTGCATGATCTAGCTGTTATAAGTATTGTATTTTCTAAACAACTGCCATTAACTTCTGAAGAAGGACTGGTTGGTCCGAAAGCTAGAGCACTTTGTTCTTGTTGTTACATCTATGTTGGTCCATTAAAAGGTATCAAATCATTTGCTTCTGGATCTATTCTTACAAGATAGGTAATTTCCTGTGAACTTACTAACAGCTGGGCCTAGCCAGCTGCCATGCTATTAAACTGTTTTTTTCTGCAGAATTCAACCTGTTTTCCATTATATTATACTTTGATATGAAGATACAGACCACGTTTTATGTTGCATGAATATTGGCAGTGAATGCAACACCAAAACAAGAACCAAATCCAGAGGTGATTTGGCAAAACTAAAACCAAAACCTCCCTGGTTTTGCACATCTCATGTTTTTGACTACCTAAATGGATCATATCAACTAACAAATGGAAGTGTAGTATACTTGGAAACTCATTATGTCTTGGAATCCCATGAGATAATAAGCCACTTGTAAAAATGTGGGAAATATAAAATTCTGCACTTGGAATGCATATGGAATGACCATTCCATTCTGAGGAATTCCGCAGAATTTTTGTGAAAATTCCGTGACATTTTGCAAAATTTTAAATTTCAGTTATTTCACTAAAGTCTTAAAAGTACTTGTCCAAATAACACCACATTTGGACTGTAGACAGTACCACATAGCTTACAAAAATGTACCAAATTTCAGAGTTGTAAATTGAAAGGGGGAAGAATTATGGGTGGCCAAACATTTAATGAAAATTTAATTTTCAGTTATTTTGAAATAACTTTAAACTTTCTTATCAAAATTTCTACACAATATCAGAATTTAGAGAAGCACAAAATAGCAGTCTTGAGCCTTGTGGCCAAATATGAACCCTTTTTCATGACTATTAGACAGGAAGAAGGCCCAAGTGTTACACTTTCTTCAGGGTAATAGCGTACCACCTGATTTGGTCTTCACCCTGCAGGACATGCAATAACCCAGTTCACACCCTTGGCAGACTCATATGAGACTCTGATATTCTCCCAAAATCCATATGGATATCCCCATAGACCTCTTTCAATTTGGTTTCAATTGGTGACCTTTCTAAACATTAACAGTTGTCACAGAATATTAATAAAACCTTCTACAGTCACACATACAATATAAAAACTCTCAAGCAGACAGATTTTTTTTAGGAAACAAAAGTTTCAGTAAAAAAATATTAAAATAAATGCAGTTCAACTAATAGAGAACATATATTAATTTAGTTTACAATATGGAAAACATTTTGGAAAAGTATGGACACAAATGCTCACAGCCTAGGAAATAAGATCCCAGACCTGCAGGCAATAATGTCAGAGGCTAAACTGGATATAGTAGCAATTAATGAGACATGGTTTACCAGTAACCACACTTGGGAGACTTCAATACCTGGCTATGTACTGTTCAGAAGAGACCGAGGTGCAAAAAGGGGGGTGGAGTGGCCCTGTATGTCAATGAAAACATCAAAGCTACAGAAAATTCAGAATACACATAAGGAGCCAGAAGAACTGTGGGTCACCCTGGAAACAGGAAATGGAACAGCCATTAGAACTGGGATTGTCTACAGGCCCCCAGACCAGGGGGAGGACATAGACACATTACTGTTAGAAGATATACAAAACATGACAGCTAAAGAGGACGTTCTGATAATGGGAGACTTCAACATGCCAGATACAGATTGGTCAATACCAGCAGGAACATCTGCCAGAACTAGACACATGGTGGATTCCCTGAAGGAGGAGGGCCTCAAACAACTGGTACAACAACCCACATGACACAGGGCTATCCTAGTTCTAGTACTTACTAAGAGGGAAGGGATCACAGATCTCCGGGTAGAAGCTCACCTGGGGGCCAGTGATCATCACATGGTATGGTTAAATTTGGCCACTACATCTAAATCATCCCATTCCAAGGCAAAAATATGGGACTTCAGAGGAGATGACTTTGATAACATGGCCAACAGAGTTAAGCTAGACCTGGCAAAAAGAAACACAGTTGAAGGGGTACAGGCCAAGTGGGCAAGCATTAAGGATGCAATACTTGAAGCAACATCCCATTGCGTTTGACAGAAAAGGAAGTGCAAAAGAAGAAGGAAACCACTTTGATTCTCAAATACAGTGGCAGAAAATGTCAGAGCCAAAAGGCTGGCCTTCAGGAAATATAAGGGAACACTGCGGGATGAAGATAGGGAGGCATACCAAACTGCCCTAAGGGAAGCAGGGAAGGCAGTAAGGTAGGCAAAGTCCCAAACTGAGGAAACACTAGCACGAACAGTAAAAGAAGGTGATAAGACTTTCTATAGATATATTAGTGAAAGGAGAAAGTCCAGAGGGGGTGTTGCTAAGCTCAAAGGAGAAAAGGGGGCATGTGAGGAGGAGGACCCTATAAAAGCATCTATCCTAAATAGATACTTTTGCTCAGTATTTACTGAAGAGAAGGTAGGGCAGGGCCGACAGCTCAGCACCATAGACACAAGGGGGAAGGGAGGCAAGCACTACTCCCTTCACAAAAGAAAGGGTCCTACAAGAGCTCGCTAAGCTCAGGGTGGACAAGGCAATGGGACCTGATGGCATACATCCCAGGGTACTTAAGGAGCTAAGAGTGGAACTAGCAGAGCCATTAGCAGAACTGTTTAGTGAGTCTCTGAGCACAGGAGAGGTCCCAGAAGACTGGAGAAGGGCTCATGTGATCCCGCTCCACAAGAGTGATAGCAGGGAGGAGGCATGGAACTACAGACCAGTCAGTCTTACCTCAGTAGTGGGCAAGATTATGGAGGCACTCCTTAGGAAAAGAATAGCGCAACACCTGGAATCCTTAAGGGCACAGGATCCAAGACAGCATGGGTTTATAAAAGGAAGGTCCTGTCAAACTAATCTCAGAGATTTCTTTGACTGGGAAACCAGAGTGGTGGACCAAGTGGGAGCAGCTGATGTCACCTACCTTGACTTCAGCAAAGCTTTCGACACTGTTCCACATAGAAGATTGATAAATAAGCTGTGTAGGCTCGGGTGAGTCAGAAGTTGGTCAACTGGGTGGCAAACTGGTTGATGGGCAGAAAACAGAGAGTGGTGGTAAATGGTATACAGTCAGAAGAGATGCAAGTCACAAGTGGGGTACCTCAGGGATCAGTCCTGGGGCCAGTCCTCATCAATATCTTCATTAGTGACATTGCAGATGGACTAGAGGGTAAGGCTTGTCTGTTTGCAGATGACACCAAGATCTGCAACAGAGTAGATGATCCAGACGGGGTGGACAGAATGAGAAGAGATCTGGATAAACTAGCAAAATGGTCAGAAGAGTGGCAACATGGATTTAATGCAAAGAAGTGCAAGATCATGCACATAGGGAAGAGAAACCCTGAAGCCACCTATAGGCTGGGAGGGGAGTTGCTGGCAGTCACAAAGGAAGAAAGAGACTTGGGCATCATCATCATCACCAATGACCAGAAATCATCCAAGCAGACCTCTAAAGCAGTAGGTAAGGCTAGGGGGATGTTAGGGTGTATTAGTAGGGCTATCACAAGTCTTAAGAGGGAGGTAATAATTCCTCTTTACAAGGCACTGGTTAGGCCCCATCTGGAGTACTGCATGCAGTACTGGAGGCCACACCTTCACAAGGACATTAACCAAATTGAGGCAGTCCAGAGAAGGGCAACCAAAATGGTGGAGGGACTGCATCAGAAGACATATGAGGACAGATTAACGGAGCTCAATATGTATACTCTTGAACAAAGGAGGGAGAGAGGTGATATGATCTAAACATTCAAACACCTTAAGGGCATTAACAAGGTGAAAGAGCCTAACATGTGTAAATATAAGAAAAATAGCAGGACAAGAGGACATAGCATGAGATTAGAGGGAGGCCGATTAAGGGGGAATGTGAGGAAATTCTTTTTCACAGAAAGGGTGGTGGATGCTTGGAATGGCCTACCTCAGGAAGTGGTGGCTATGAATACAGTGCAGGGCTTCAAACAGGCATGGGATAGGCATACGTGAGCAATATAGATGAGTATGAATAGATAGGCCACTGACAGAGCAAAGGCCAATGGCACATTTATAAGGTAGAAAAAGAAATGGGCAGACTGGATGGGCCTTGTGGTCCTTATCTGCCGTCAACTTCTATTTTTCTATGTTTCTATGTTTATACAATATAAACTCCTTAATACTGTTTAACTACATCTCTTCCTTAAAGATGATTTCAAAGTTCAGAGAATCTTTGGTTGGCAAAATATCTCAGTCCTTGTGTAGCAGCCTGGCAGTTGTTCTGTTGTGCTCAGAAGAATGTCCAAAACCAGTATGGCCTTGAGTGACTGTGCTGAAAGTTTTACTATCCTTCTGAAAATGCAGTGTCATCAATTTTTCAGATATAAGAAAATAGTTTATTTTCCCCACATCATGGTTTATGACAGTTCAGAATTAACATCTTTGAAGTCTCAGGTTTTTACAATAACACTCTGGAAGTGAATTTCACACAGTACTGCTAGAAGGATATGTGTCTTTTTATAGTAACTCACACAGGCATGTTAGGAAGGTATTTCTTGGGAAAAACATTCATGGACATCATAAATGTGATATGCTATCATAGTTTCTGAGATCAAAAAGCACTCTGCTTGCAGTACATGTTTATGGCAGGTAAATGGCTTTTGGCACATCTCTGTTAAAAAAACCTGGGAATGAAAATCTGACTTCCTTGCAAGCAGGTGGCCTTTGTATTAAAAGGCCACCTCTTTAAAAAAATTACATGCTTTTACCGATGCCTTGAAATAACACTGGCATGGGCATACACAACAATCCAATGAAACAATATATAACAGAAACATACGGTATGTTGCAAATAATGATTGACAGTAGGTTAGCTTGTGACACTGGGTAGTAACCTGACTAGTCCTGGCACCTTGTGAAAGGATATAGTGTTTTTACTTTAATTAACTGGCTGATGGTAAAATTGATTCCAAAATGGACAAATTAGATTGAACTTAAGTAAGTACCAGCTTATCTTTAAAGATGAGGAGCTCTTGCAATGCAGCCTCGTGTCTCAGCAGACACCAAAGAATGGCTTCTCTCTTCTAATTATAAAATAAGACATGAAAATCCTGTAACCTCATTGGTTGAAACAATTCTCATGACTATTGATTATTTCTGAGAGCAAGACATGAATTATGTATTTTTGAGCCAATAAAAGCTAATTTTATAAGTGGATAAAATGCTCCAAGATATGTTATCATAAGAAAATAATGTGCCAGCTTGTCGGTGCAGTGGTAAACTACCACTCATTACCCCAGTGATCCAGGTTCAGAAAACAGCCTGAGTCATCTGAGGACCAGCTAAGAGAGGAGGATTGAGTGTTCTAGTGGATTCTGTCCCCTCAGGAGAGGGAGGAGGGTGGGATGTAGCTTCCACCATGTAACCACCACCAGGGTGAGCATGAGTAGAGGGTCAGACAAGGAACTTCTAAATGGATGAGGGAGATGCCAGTCAGCTTGATGGAACATCATCATGCCCTTCTTGCACATGTCCATTGTGAACCTGTCCTGGTATCTCTGAGGGAAGGGGGCCAAATGGTGCTAACAACCCTGTGAAGAGGTGAAGGATTAGGCACCACTAGCACCCTCAGGCCCTGACATGCCAGCTGCCTGTCAATGTCCATGAACTATGTGTTGGGGGAGAGCCTGTTCAACTCCCCTCCACCCTATCTTGGAGGGGGAAGTCCAAGGTAAGAGGAGGAAGGGTAAGAGATAGTAAAGGCATGGGTGGGCTTGGAGGTTGCCAAGGTAGGTGCCAATGAAGGCAGCTGTACATACAGTAGAAGGGAAAAAAATAAAAGATAAGGGAATAATGCACTTCTTGAGTCACTGGGGCTCTCCCCTGTGCCTTGTGCCTAACAACCACATGAGGAATGCATTTTGCCTTTTATAACATGGGTTGGCAATAACGCTTAGCAGTGTGTGCCCATGGATTAAATCCCCTATCTAATCTACAGTTTGGTGGAGTGAGTCAAGGAAAGTACTGTTGGGACTTGTTCTCTCCTGCAGAAAGCAAAACAGAGAAGCAGCCATGTGAAATTTCTGGAGACAGCAAGCTAAAATAGCAGGACATGGGATGCAGTGCACTGTGCTCCACAGCAGGGTGTCCCAAACATAGATTTTCCATGCCCTTCTGCAGTACACAGTGTCCCTCAATGTGATTTGTGCCAACCCATGTCATTACAGACAGTTTCCTCGCTAGTTCCCCATGCCACCCCCCTTTCCAAATGGGAGACGTGATTTCAGGGATATGATTTCTTCAACAGACAGTCTCCCACTAGTTCACTGATCTACTCCCCTCTTTTCCTGATGGGAGAAATGTAATTTCAGAGATATGATTTCCCCTAGCCTACTCAAACCATTTGAATCCAGTACATACTAAAGTAAATCAATATTGATTTTGTGAGCATACATGTAAAAATACATCTCTGTTAATAGTGAAGAATAAGCTGACATCAAGTCAGTATAGCCTAAATGTTAGAAGAACAAGGTGTGAACAAGCTTGGTACTTCCAGCAGACCAGATCTGAGTTTGATTCTCACAACCTCCACTTGCATACTGTCTGACTCTGAGCAAGTCACTTAACCACCCAGTGCTCCCAGGTTGCCCCTGAAAACAGGCACTTGTGCCCAGTGGGCCTTACCTGGTTACCAGAAAGACTAAAATAAAAGTCTGCACTGCATTTCGATGTATATTGGACCGGGTCACAGCTATTTCAGTTCAAGAGAGTGACAGATAGAGTATGCATATGAGAGAGAGAGAGAGAGAGAGATGACACACACACTGCACTGTGAAGAGACAGAAAAACAGAAAGATTGAGAGCGAACTGCTGTGAAACAATTCTCAGTTAAAAAACATCTAAAGAAAACTTGCACTCTCCCTTTGCTTCTTTCGCATGATGCTGTCCTTCACTCACTGCTCAAACCAATTTCTGGCTAAGCCTATCAGCGTGCACTACACCTAATGGACAGGAGGAACTTCACAGTAGTTAGTTAATGGAAATACCTTGACATACATATGTCAGAAATCATTTCAGGACTCTATTTGTGGCATTTGTCTGTTCATAAAATAAATAATATATGCATAAGTTCTGGGGACTACTTTTCTAGTCGGCTGGATACAGTAACATTTTCCCTATTTAAAGAGTAAAAAAAAAATCTTTGTGGAAATTTGTTATTTTTTTTAAACATAACCCATGTTATAAGCACAGTAACCCACTCCAGGATATGGGGTTATAGGGATTTAATCCCGAAACATAGACCTTTATTGAATGCACTCCATGTCCTGTTATCGGCCACAGATACAGGCTGTCATCGGTACTCTAGGTTAGTCAATATTTCATCTTAGATCACTCAAAGTGTCTCTATCTTTACATTATGGGAGAGGCACAGGGTCAAAACAATGCGGTAAATAATAGCATGGTTCAATACCATGCACACATAACAATGAAATTAAAAACAAGGTCAATAACAGCGCTCTGAAAAACAGCGAGCACTACCACCAAACTCAACATAAAAACAGCATACTGAATTTTTGCTGGGGAATCTGTTCACCACACTCCCCGTTATGGGGAGGGGGGCTGTGTCTCCCAACCCCCTTATTTAAAATAACTACCTCCGGAGTGGGGAAGACAACTTGGGGATGGGGAGAAACCTTTGATGGAGAGGAAGAACTATTTAGGAAAGGATGGGGAAACAGACAAGGAGTAAAAAAATAAAAACAACAAGTGCTCTAGGACTGGGAATCAAAGTCTGCTGACACTCTGCTGCCTTCCACTGTACTGTATGTGGCTCTACCCGCTGAGCCATGGCAGCTGCTCAGCACAGTGTCCCCCAGCTGAGCCTTTATCCACTGCTTCCCTGTGTCCCTTGCTTTCCTGCCTCCCTGCGCTATTTCTATGGCATGGTTATAGCTACAGGGATACCTCTACACGGTACCAGTGCTGGAGTATCCCTGTAGCTTTCTTTCCACACACTATGCTTACAGCGCAGTTATTGCTTAGCTAGTCTTGCCATGCCATATTGACCTGGTACCTTACAGGGACACAGTAATGCCCTGATATGGTGACTGGCGAGCTCCATGTTAAATTGTAGTTTTTTGTTTGTTGCTTGCAAAACGATAGTTCAACAGATTTACATGAAACAGTTTTTTATTGTATTTATTTACAGTATTTATTGTCCATGGCTGAATTCACAATCCCTAAAAGTCTAACATAAATTGGTTTAGTCTTTTTAGGGACATTAAAGTGTGAAAAGATTTAATTTCCCATTGATTTCAATGGTGGTTTATTTTACAAATGTTTCTCTCATCAAGTAAAAAAAACTATAATTCCTTAAATTGTGAAATTTTGTATGATTGGGTAGGTTGTTGAAAAAGGATTTCCTGGGTGGCTTGGTGTTTGGGAGTTTTGTATTTTTTTCAATATTTACATTTGTACAATTATTTTTTTTAGCATTTACAAGTATGCTCCTACAGTCAGGCTTCAAGTTAATGTACAGCATGTGCAGATCAGCTTCAGTGCTGTTGAATGGGGTTTAGGAAAATGAATGGAGTCGGGCTGTAGTTTAAAGATCAATGGCAACTATAGAAACAAAAATGGCAAATTTCAGCTTTGTACCCTGCATGTTTAATACAAGATGTCAAGTAATTGCCAGTATATACTTTGTCCTGTGATTTTTTTTCTGCTATGTACACATAAGCAAGCTTCTGACTGAGACATGTCAGTCCCTGAAATGCTCTTCTGATTTTTCATGACCTTAGCTTTGTGCTGACAGCCACTGATTCAAAGACTGACATCAATGGTTGCAGCATGAGAGAGTCATGTTGTCAGAACATCTGAGCAGATGACTTGAGCTGCTCATGTGTCTTTCCTGGCAAAAATGTAACTGGCATGCCAGTCAGATTGACTGAAACAATAGTAGCACAGTATATGAAAAATAAAAAAAAAAGTCACTGTGAAGATTATTCCTTGCCTCAAGGATCTCTGTTTAAACTAATCGCTCTGCTCTAAACGTGAGTTTCTGACACACACTGTCACACACTTGCATGCAGTTTTGTATTTGGCTAAGTTGACAGCAGGATGCAGGATATGTTCAAGTAGTTTCAGTTTTAATAACTGCACTTATCGAGAAATATAGGGACCAATTATTAGTGGTTCTGAGATCAGAGCAGAGTGGCTAGTATAAATAGAGATCCTTGAGGTGAGGAACAGTTGGCAACAGTGAGGAGCAGTGGCGCTGTCATTCAGATTAAAATCAAAAGACTTTTTTTTTTATTTCTCATGTACTGTGCTGCGATTATTGTTTCAATCAAACTGACTGATGTGACACTTAGATTTTTGCCAGGAAAGACACATGAGCAGCTCGAAACCTCTGCTCAGATACTCTGACGACACTCTCTTGCTGCTGCCATTGATGTCAATCATTGAATGGCATCAATGACAGTCAGTTCAAAGACGAGATCATAAAAAAAGCTGTGTTTCAAGTTTATTACCGTAGTGTGGACATGCTCACTTGATTACTCTGATATCAGATAGGATATTGGGTATAATATCATATATGATTTCAGACACAGGAAACAGTTCTCTGTATATAACAGTTCTCTGTATTTTACAGATACCTGTTTCTGAGAACTTTTCCCGATGTCTAAAATAATAGCCGCTATCGTATCTATCTGTCTGTTTGTCTGTATATCTCTCTCTCTCTCTCTCTCTGGGTCTTCTCTCTCTCTCTCTATCTATCTGTCTATCTGTATACCTACATAGCTAATTTATATTTTTCTTAAGTGTCCCCACCCCAGTGCTGCCTCTTTCTCCCCCCAAGTTCCTGCCCCAATTCCCAATGTTAAGATTAGTGGACCAGTGTGCCCACCTCTGGTACTGCTTCTGTTGCCCCCCCTTCCTTTCATGTTGCCTGTCCCCATTCACAATCTGTACATGGTGACACTGAGGTTCCAACCCCCAGTGCCACCTAATAGTAGCCCGACTCTGGGGTGACCAAGCCTCGGTGTCAGAATATGTCCCCTTGAATAAACAAAACCATCCAGTGATGATTTTTTTCACCCTATAAAAAAGAAAAGTGTCCCTCGCTGATCTGATCTTTCCACAGACCCCCCATCCACCCAACCCCAACTTCCCAGTTAGCAGCCACCACCCCACACTCCCCCACCCCCCACATTCCCTCATTCTCTTGAATATGTTGCTGGGGGTAAATCCACTCTGCAATCAAAAATATGTCTTGTTGCTGGAACTGGCAACTGTGATATGAGAAAATCAGGTAAATACGGTTTAATGCATTTCAGTGGTTTTTTGAACATTTATTCATAAATGTATCATTTTTTAATATTTCTACACCAAAGTTTCAACAAGGCCTTTTTGGGACACCTCCTTATGACCAGTGATGGTGGCAGTACCCAAATCTGTCCTGAAAGGTGATTTTGTAGTCACTTTGTGAAATCATCTTTAGGACAGGATTTTAAAATTTTCACTGCCCTTGCTCATGATGTGGGGGTCATAAGAAGGCTATGTTAAAAATCTGGGATAATTTCCCTGGTGTATGCAACCTCTTCTAGGATTGATTATATCCTCATTTCTGAAACCCTGTTACCAGGGGTTATATGTTCTAGTATTGTCTCAGGGCCCCTGTCGGATCACTCTGTGGTCACCTGCCTACTAGCCCTAGCTTCATTGCCAAATAAAGGGGGCAGGTGGAAGTTGAATAACCAAATTCTGAAGGAGCCAAAGACGGTTCAATATATAACATCCCAAATAGACCAGTTTATTGCTTCTAAGTCTAACTCCATGGGGAAGCCTGATATGATATGGGGTGCCTGTAAAGCATATCTAAGGGGGATTATAATTGGTCTAACATCGAAAAGGAAAAGGGAGAGGGCATCTCGGATTTCTGGCCTTCTTTCTCAAATTAGGAGTATGGAGACTGCTCTTTCTCCATCTTCTTCCGAGACATTCAAACAAGACTTAATGAAACTGAGAGAAGCCTGCCTAGCAATGCTAATGGAACAAGCCGAATTCGCAATTTTGAAAACAAATGCGGTATATACCGATCAGGGTGAGAAGGCAGGCAAAATGCTAGCACTGCGTATTAAGCAACAGGAATCCACCAGACTCATTCCTGCTATCCATTCTGCTAGCGACAATTCCCTTAAGGTCTCGCCCTCGGAGATAGTGGAGGAATTTGCAAAGTATTTCCAGGATTTATATGGCCCTATGGCCAATTCCCCATCTAGGAAAGACTTTATGAATATCTGAGTGATTTACAGTTGCCAACTCTTACACAATCCCAGAAAAAAATTCTGGAGTCTCCCATCTCTGAGGGCAAGATTGAAAGAGTAATCAAATCTCTCTCATCCGATAAATCTCCAGGCCCTGATGGGTTTACTTCCAATTTTTATAAGGCTTTCTCTAAACAACTGATTCCCATTTTGCTGCCGCTTTTCCAGGCTATTCTCTCTGGTCAAGTGTCTGATCCCTCTCTTTTTGAGGCGCTAATAGTCTTGTTGCCCAAACCAGACAGACCATCGGATCAGGTTGCAAATTATAGGCCGATCTCCCTACTTAACTATGATATTAAAATCCTGGCAAGATTACTAGCCGACCCTGTGGAGGCAGTACTTCATTTTCTAATTGGGGTAGATCAGGTTGGTTTTATGAAAGGGAGATCATCGGTTGACCATCTAAGGGCCCTGTCTCACGTCTTCTTGGCATCCAAAGATGCTTCTCATCCAATGGTCTTGATCTCGCTGGATGCCAAGAAGACGTTTGACAGAGTCCATTGGGACTACCTATTTGTTATGATGGAAGCTTTCAGTTTTCCCATGGAATTCTGGAATTGGGTGAGTTCTCTATATAAGTTTCCTTCTGCCAGAATTTCATGTAACGGGGTTATTTCTAGCCCCTTCAAATTGTATGTAGGGACCAGACAGGGGTGTCCCTTATCTCCTCTTCTCTTCAACATCTATTTAGAGCCGTTTATCAGGAGGTTGTCAGGAGCCCAGGGTATATCGGGTATCTCTCTAGGGGACCAGATGGTTAAAGTGACGGCCTATGCAGATGACCTTCTGCTGCAGGTAACACACCCACTCACATCTATTCCCACTATCCCAAAGCTAATAGAGGATTTTAGTAAGGTCTCAAACTATAAACTTAATATAGGAAAGACGGTGGTTTTTCCTCTTAACCATAGGGTTTGCAAACGGGATATTATTGCGTTTGGACTCACCTGGAAGTCCTACTATATTAAATACCTGGGGCTTCTTTTAACAAGGAATACCACGTGGCTCAGACAGTTAAATATCGATGCACTGGTACACAAAGTAGATCTTGACCTTGGTAGGTGGACCCTACTTTCCCTCTCTCTATGGGGCAGAAAAAATTTAATCAAAATGAACGTTTTCCCCCATCTGTTCTACCCCCTTAACATGTTAAATATACGGCTTCCCCTGTCCTGGGTTAAAAAAGTGCATGGTATGATCTCCACTTTTACATGGGGCGATAAGAAGACCAGGATGGCATTCCATAAATTAGCAGCCCCAAAGGCCAAAGGAGGTTTAAGACTTACCCATATCGGGTTATATTACTGGGCCAGTCAGGCCAATAAATATCTCAGATGGCTGACCGTGGATCAACTGTCTGTGGCTGCTACATGCATCCCGACTTGGTTAGCTGTTGAATCTGCCTCCATTAAAAAACAAGTTTTTTCCCCCACTGCACTGCTATATACCAAGATTAGTTCCCCACCAGAGTGTCTACATAGTTCCCCTGTAGCTGATTCAATCAGGGTCATACTCAGTTGTGTGCATTTCTGAGATATAATAATCTCAAGGACTTATTTCAACCCGTAATAGGCAGTCCCAATTTTTTATTAGAAGGTAAGCATCTCCCAGCCACCTGGCTTCGTCAGATAGGGAACTGCCATTTAGAGGAGTTTGTGTCACCCAATAGTCAATGGTATTCTTCAGCTGATATTATGTGTATGTTTTCGATACCTCATACAAATATTTTCAAGATTTTCCAGTTTCATCATCTCCTGGTTAAGGTAATGGGCTTGACCCCCCAACCCCCGCTCCTTATATCAGTTTTCAGGTTACCTTAACGGAGCTGGCAGGTCTGCCTCATGCCGTATCCAAAATATACAGTGCTTTCTTTACCTGGGCCTACCCTGACAATTATGCTCCCGTCTCCTTTTGGGCCTCTCTCTTTCAGGGCAGAGATCTGGATTGGTCTCTACTGTGGCAAAGTTGCCATAAGTTTCTCAAGCAGGATAGACTCAGATTAATGCAATTTAAAATCTTGCACAATATTTATTATTCTCTGCAGAAACTTGCTAGGCTTGGTCTTGTGTCCTCTCCCCTTTGCACAAGATGTCAATCTCAAGAAGGAGATCTTCTCCATATTTTCTGGAGCTGTTCTAGAGTCGTCCCACTCTGGACTGCAATTAAACAGTGTGCCGATCCTCTGTTGGGGCTCTCAGACTTGTTCACCCCTGAAATTTGCCTTCTTGGGGATTTCTCCTCCATTTCAGTGGTGAACAGGAGGTATCACATAGCTTTGATGTCAATGTCTGTCAAAAAGGTGGTGTTAAGACACTGGAAGGATACAGAGGTACCAACATATGTTGAATGGCTTCAGGAGTTACTTGCAAACCTCAGAACTGAAAGGACTATTGCCAGTTTATTTAACAAACTTAAGAAGTTTGATAGGATTTGGGGCCCACTGCAAACCCTCCATGCACTTCAAGTTTAAACACTATTAGGCTACATTCACAGGTATAGTGCTAGAGGGTAAAAAGGCACTGGGTTGTTCAGGGTGAGGGTCGGGGTGGGTGGGGGGGTGGGGAGAGCAAATCATTCTGTATCTTGTATCTGATGTATGCGGTCATATTATGCAGTTATGATTCGTTCTCTGTATTGGAAACTTTAATAAAATTTGAATTGGAAAAAAAAAAATCTGAGGTCATGCCAGCCTGGTGGCACTGAGGGCTGAAGTGCTGGATGACACACTTTGTGCCACACCAGTGACCTGGGTTCGAGAATGGACTCAGGTCGCTTGGGGGTTGGCAGGTGTGAGGAAGGATTGAGCACCCATAGACAGCTCTCCTTCCTCAGGGAGGGGGGAACATTGTGACATGCTGTAGACTGATACCCAGCGATGGCTGGGTGTCAGCACAGCCACATTACCTAGAAGAGGGAGGACCCATGTCCAGGGCATATGGCTGCTTCCACGGAGGTGGGTTCAGCTGCCCTGCCCATTGCATGGTTTGTGGGCCCATGGAGGAAAAGTGGAAAAATCCAGGAGCTGATGGGGTCTATGATGGCCCAACATGTTCCTCCACTTAATACCACCCCACAATGTCTGAATTTGTGCTCCAAGGGGAGCGGGTAAGCAGGCACTCCTATCCTTGGTCCTGCGGTGGGGGGCAATCCATGGGGGAAGTCGGGGGTCTGGCTGGGTGTGGTTGGGTTGGAGAATGAGTCCCTCCAATGGAGGGCCGGAGCTACCCATCGGCTCTGAGGAGGAGTGACAACTTGCTAATGAAAATAAAATCTGGGGCAAAATATGTAAAAATGACAAAGCTATGAGCATATGTTGAAACTTTTCTATGCTCGCTCATAACTTTTGCAATTTTTAATATTTTGACCCCACAATTTCAAAATAGCCATTTTTTCATACTACCTCATCAGTGTGACAGCTATCATTTTTCAAATCATGGCTAAAATGTGTTTTCACACCTGTGGCATGGAATGACATTTTAGTATGAATTTGAATATTTTCACCTATGGAGTTCATGAGGTGGGGTAATACAAAGACTGTGCTGGAAATCTGGTGTACAAATATGGAAAAATGACCAAGTTATAAGTAAAAGTTGCAGTAGTACAACATTCACTCATAACTTCATTAATTTTCAATATTTTAACTCCAAACTTCCAACATAGCCATTTTTCCACATCACCTCTTAAATGAAACAGGTGTCATTTCTTTATATATATATATATATATATTTATGCAAATAATGTTTTTTAAATTGTTTTGACTTTCAGCATTTTATTCTCATAATCACCACCATATAATGCAATTTCAATGTGTCTGCATTTACATATTTTTTGTTGTTGATGAATTTTAGACATAGTGGCCCAGATATTCAAACTGCTCCCAAAAAGTGTGCAACAGCAGGAGCAAGCGCAAGTCCACTGCGCCCATGCGCAAGAAGCACGATATTAAAAAACTGAGCAGGTCAAGATGTGCCTGCAGCACATGATTGAATATCGTGCCACCTGCACCATAGTGCAACCATTGATGTGCAGTGGTGCAGTCATGATGCACCATAGCACAACCAAGGATGCTCAGTGGAGCAGTTCAGATGTGCCATAGCGCAACCAGGGATGCTCAGTGGAGCGGAGAAGCAGTGCAACAGTACAACCAGGGATGTGCAGGGACAGGATGCAGGGGCCCACCACCCATGCCACAGATGGGCAGAGGAGCACACAGCCGAACAGACATCGCCCCCCACATCCCATGCACTGCACAACCGGTGGAGAGCTGGAACAAACACCAGCCCCTGGATACCAGCAACAAACCCACAGCTGGGGCATGGTGCCCCAGCACACCCCCTGGCAAGCTGTGACTGGCACACAAGGAGGGCTGACCACCCCATGCCACACCATCCCACCAATGCAGAGCACACCCAGCACTGTGATCCCCAGACACCCTGCCCAGGAGTAGCATCCACCAGTGCAGGACACCCCATGCATGCCACCACCCCCCACTGTGACAATGCAACCCTGTGCACCACAGAACCATGCAAGACAGCCCCACCATGAGCACCCGTCAGTGGGTGGCAGCACACAGTGATGCAACAACTGCATACACAGTGCCACCATGCACATCCCCCCCAAGGTACAGCTGAGAGAATGACCATGCGTCGGCACACGAGGTACCCCACATGTAACAGGGCATGCCCCCGGACCCTACCACCAGTGGTACATCACACTGCACACTCTCCCAAGGACATACCCCGACCCAGCACTGGCCACAACAGCCAGCACAGACACCCACAGTGGTGCATGGAAGCATGCACCACACAGGATGCAACACAGTGCATGGACAAACACCCACCCATACCCAAGGGCACACCAACACAGGGACACAGTAGCAGGGCAACCAAGCCCCCAGCATGTGGCCACGGAAACTGTGTACACACAGCCAGCTCTCCTCCATGGCACAGGAGTGCCAGCCACCCTGCAAAGGCACCATGGAGCTGTACGTCACCAGCATGCACCTGGAGCACAAGTGACAGAGAGTGATGCACATCCCTGCAACACACACAAGCGACAGCATGGAGGTGGGACAACAACAGTAGAGGCCACAGTGTCACCCGAGGCAGAAATGCACCACACCAGTGACAGGAGGGAATCCGACATTGTGCCAGGTACAGTGGCTGTCCAGCATGGACAGCCACTACTGACATGCCAGTGGACCGTGCAGGTCACAGACATGCAAGGGTGTCAGCTGCACAGGCCATGGATGGTCTGACAGGTGCGCCATGGACACAGAGCATGCACCGTGGACCACTACACACAGTCATCCAGTGCACAGGGAACAACACACACACCACAGACTGTGACTGATAGCTACTCCCACACCGTAGTCACTTTCCCATGGACACACACACACACATATGACTGCACCACCCCTGCCGCCATGCACACCAATGCAGCTGAGCACCTATAGCCCACTG
This sequence comes from Neoceratodus forsteri, assembly GCA_016271365.2. Classification (NCBI taxonomy): domain Eukaryota; kingdom Metazoa; phylum Chordata; order Ceratodontiformes; family Ceratodontidae; genus Neoceratodus; species Neoceratodus forsteri. The sequence goes on along the minus strand of CM028137.1, from coordinate 482,289,867 downwards.
CAAATCAGAGACCACCACAGTAGGCATATCAAAGCAAATGTATTGTAAAACAGCAAACAAAACTATATACAGATATTTACAAAAGGTTGGGGGAGGGCCACAAACAAGGTGGGGGTGGGTAAGGGTAGGGGTGAACAAATGGTAGAGGGTAGGAGGGGTGGGAGGGTGGTCCAGGGGGGTAGGGGAAATCATAGGCATTAGAACGCTCAGCGTGAGCCCCCCTTCCTGCTCTGGCTTCCCCTCCCGCCATGCCGCCGTCGTACTCCCAGATGGTCTATTCTTTCGAGGATCTCCAAGGAGGCCCTGGCAACCTGCAGGATCTCCCGCAGCATCTCTTTTATTGCCTGCTGCTGCCATCCACCTAGGACAAGGGAACAGAGTCAATAGGTGTGAATGCACAGCCCCATGCAGCCCACCTACTGTGCATGGCATACGGCCGTGGGACATGCCTCTGTGATGGTGTGTGACCACCCACAGTGATTGTGTCCACAAGACCTGCCCACCCAGGTGCACACAGCCATGCGGACCGCTGCACACACCCACCGGCCAAGTCCCGCACAGCCCCACCGTGGCTGTACAGTGAGATGGCTATGCGGTGCGAAGGCAGTGGCACAGCCATGTACCTGGTGCATGCATGGACCACCATTGATGCACTCCCAGACATGCAGTGCCACTGGACAGTGCTGACTGTACCAAGTTGCATGCATGGCAGTGGTGTCAATGGATGGTGGCCATGCCCCGCTGTCAGCCCTGTTACACAGCATGCAAAAGTAACCATGGATGTAAGGCACTCACCATCATCAGGCAGATCCCTGCGCCGGTCTGGTCCAGCCGCTCTTTCCGTATGCTGTGCCTCACGGTGCAGCCTCCCCTCCCTAGCACGCTGGGGCTCCTCTGGGCCTAGGGTACAAACATGGAGAGAGGAACATCAGTACAATCCGGTAGCAAAGTCCCCCCACCCCATGTGTGTGCAATCCAACACAGCCTTACCCATCTGTCCCCCACCCCTAAACCACCTCCACGGCCCACACTGGATGGCCCCCCCATGTGCTGGACACATGCCACCGTGATACCCATACAGACGTTATCAGTGTATGGATGGGGCACCTACCTGGCCATGGCACCACTCTCGTCCTGGTGTGTGCCCACAGGAGGGCAAGCCTGTCTGGGTCCCAGCGCTGCAGGTCCACATAGTGGTACCTGCACTGCTCCGCTGTCCACTCTGTACCAGTGGCCTCCTCTAGGGCCACCGCCACCTCCTCCCACATGGCACTCCTGGCCGTCTCCAGGGGTGCCTCCCCAAATAGGGCCGCAGCATGGGGCTCCACCAACTGCACCAGATTGGCCAGTTCCATCAGGCTCCAGATCGGTGCCCGTCTCCGTGCCATCCTGCAATGTTTTAGTATCAAAATGGCGCTCTGTAGTGCACGTTTGGCACATGCAGATGCTGCATGGTACTGTGCTGCCATTCCCCATCGCACTGTTACCGAACAGCGTGATAGAGGTGCACCCATGCAGATGCATGGCACTAGGGGCAAAGGTCGGCACAGGGTCAGGGGTCTCTCTCGTGCAGGGACCGCCACAGCGCAATTGGTAATCACCATGTGTAGCGTGGTAGGGCACTTGTGTGCCACTTCCTGTAGTGGCCTACCACGCTGTGGCCCCAGTGCACCTATGGTGCCCCAGTGCCAGAGTGCTATACATGTGAACAGTGCAGTAGTGCCACTGGCACAATGGTGGCCATGCCCTGCATTGCCTCCTGCGCACAGCACGTCAGCAGTGCAGCAGGCATCAGCGTCAACACTCCGAGCATGCACCGTTCGGTGTCCACTGCGCATGTCACAGAAATGAGCCCTTGCCTGAGCACGCTCAACACAATCGCACAAGGCGCAACAGCGCGATATTCAGCCGGCATATGCAAATCAGTTAATCAGCTATTCAATAGCGCATATACCGCATTAACATCCACTTAAAATTGTGCCTTGCCTCATTTTCATGCATTGCGCTATATAAATGCGACATTGGGCTGCAGATGCCATAGTCTGTTATTGCAGTCTATTGTGGTTAGTTGCATGCTGTTTGGGAGTGTAGACTGTGGTGTGTGGGACATGCATGGGACTGCACAGTCACAGGTAACACCTGTCATTCCCACAGGATCAAGAATAAGTGATCATGAGGTGGAGGAAGAGGAACAGAGACGTGGGAGGAAAAGGAGGCCTAACTTCACCAAGGCAGAAACAGATGCCCTGTTTGAGGCCTACCTTGACCAGGAGCCACTGCTCAGCAGACAGCGGGGAACACCACAGGCCCATGCTGCTGCATGGGGAGAGGTGGTGCATGCCATCAATCTGCATGACAGCCACCAGCAGTCCATGCAGGATTGCAAGAAGAAGGTGGGAATGGACAGGCGGAGGATTAAGGACAAGGTGGATGCCATCAGGGCAGCACGGGCTGTGACTGGTGGGGGACAGCAGGCTGGGGCTGACCCCACAAGATGAGCAGGTTGCTGGCAGCATGCAGCGTTGTGCCATCGAGGGTGCTCCAGGTGGTGGATTCCAGATGGGTGGTAGCCCATCACTGCATGGTAGGTCCTGATCTGTCACTGGGAGGGGAGACAGGGTAGGGCAGATACGTTAATGCTACTGTGTTCCCTTACAGCTCCTGAGCATCTACATGGGTCAGCAGTGGTGGGCTTGATACCATGGACATAGAAGAGGGCCCATCCACCTCCACAGGTGTCTGAGGGTCAGAGCGACAGTGGGCCTGCCTGGCTGTCTGGATTGATGTTGGTGGAGCAGGTGTGGAGGAAGCCCTGCCTGTGTCCCAGCGTGCCAGCGTCCATGGATGCCAGCATACTGAGACTCGGATTGGTGCCGGATCCATCACTGATGATGATGGAGCTCACTTCATGCACAGTGATATGTGTGGGCTGCAGGATGGCCACACAGCAGGTAACAGCATGGGCATGGCCATGGGTGGTGCCACCATGGAGGCCTGCGTGACATCACAGTCCCAGCCTGTGCCTGTCTGCACAAGTGGGGCAGCACTGGTGTGTGTCCAGGACAGTGGGGCTGTTGCGGCCACTGTGGTGGCAGTGTTGAGCCCTGGAAAGCAGCAGCTGGAGGGGCAGTGTCAGCAGTTGGCCAATGGCCTTGGGGGTACAGTGTTGGGGGGTGGTGTCAGTGCACCACCTGAGGACATGCCAAGGCATGGCCCTGGTGTGCAGTGCCCAACCTCAAGGGGTGCTGCCCATCAGGGCCGTGAACACCGTGAGGGACAGCATGCCGATCAGGCAGATTACCTCTTAGATGAGCACACCCGCATACTCCAAGATTCAGTCGATCAGCAGTTGCAGCTTGTGACGGCGGTGGATGCACTCAGTGCGGCCCTGCGCCAGGCAGAGGAGCAGCACAGCAGGGACACTGCTGTGCTCCTGGCAGGGATGGATCGGATGCAGGAGGATGTGACTGCTGCCATTGACAGGCTGACACAGACAATCACAGCTGCCATGGCCACAGTGGGCACACAGTTATTTGCCCATGCATTGCAGACACCCCCGTTCCTGGAGTCATGCGACACCTTCCTTGTCGACACCGGGTTCAGCTGTGGGCATCCCAAGCACGCCTGGTGCAGGCATGTTCGGTGTGCTGCAGACCCCTGCGTGAGCACGGTCGCGTTCACACAGCGGAACCCCTGGGGGGGACCGTCGGTGCCACCCCATGAGGCCATTGGTCAGCCTGTCACTGCTAATGCATCTCGGTCGGGCTGCCCATGCATCCGTGGCAGCTATGGCACTGTGGCGCGTGACTGACCTGTCTCCCACCAAGGCTACTGCCTGATGCTGCCCTGTGTGCAGTGTGTTGTTCAACTTGCAATGCACGGGTGGAGTACTCGGCCCTGTACACACGCACACGTTCCATCTGCACACCCTTCCAGCTGCTGTCTGCTGTGGCGTGTGCATGATGATGCCTGTGTTGGTCTGTTTACCACTGTGCAATGGTGCCCAGTGTCTGACACACGCACAATGACAGGCACTGGGCTTGATGGTCTGTGGAAGTGTGTGTGGCTAGGGGTGGTGGTTGGGGTCGGTGTGCCTCCTACCCTTTATGCATGTCTTGTGGTGTGTGTGTGTGTGTGTGTGTGTGTGTGTGTGTGTGTGTGAGTGTGTGTGTGTGTGACTGTGTGCCATGTTAGACCTTGCTCATCCCTGACGGTGTGTGTGGTGCGATGCTCGGCCAATTCCCTTTACGACACGCACCCCTGGAGTTTGTCCATGCATGTTTGTGGGTTGTGCCCTTGCCATTGGTGGTTGCACATGGCCCCATGACTTACCTGGGTTGGTTGAAGTGCTCCTCTGTGATGGTGTCCTGGTGCAGCTGCACCATCCAGATCAGTCGGGGGTCCCTTCGACCAAGGGGGGCTGCCCATCACCATCTTCACCAGCGTCCTCATGGTCCCCATCGCTGCCCCCCTCTTCGACCTGTATGACTATCCCACAGTCGTTGGCCATGTTGTGCAGGATGCAACAGGCCAGGAATAGCCCGCAGGCCTTTGAGGGGCTGTATTGTAGGGCACCGCCAGACGTGTTCAGGCAATAGAAACATTCCTTCAGCATCCTGAACAGCCACTCGATGACATTGCGTGTGATGGCATGTGCCTCATTGTAGCATTGCTGCGATGGGGTTGTAGGCCACCGGTATGGTGTGAGCAGCCAGGGATGGAGTGGTTATCCACTGTCACCTGTGTGTAGAGGGTGGACATTAGTTTGGTGATCAGCGTCGCCCCTGCCATGGGCCATCTAGGCCAGTAACCATGTCACCTCTGACTATGCCCCTCCCAAGAGCCATGTCTTTCTGTGTGATTTGCATACTCATCCACTAGGTGGCCAGTGGGGATGTCCCCACTCTCGAACCTGTGGCACAGTGCAGACTGGTGCCAGATGAAGACATCATGTGCTCCCCCAGGGTGAGTGGTACAGACATTGATTATGTGCCCCCTGGCATCGCACACCACCTGGCAGTTGATGCTTGCATACCCCTTCTGATTTATGTATGCAGCCCCTTCGGGGCCAGATGGTGTGCAGATGGCCACATGGGTGCAGTAGATTGCCCTGAGCATGCCAGGCATATGTGCTACCCTGTGGAACTCCTGTATGTTTGCTGTGTGCTCTGCCGGTGTGCTGGGGAAATGGATGTACTCTGCAGCATGTGGCAGCAGTGCACTGAGGAATATTGGGTGAGAAGGCATGACACGCCCAACTGGGCTATGCCTGTCATGTCCCCTGTTGGTCTCTGGAAGGTACCCGTGGTGAGCAGGCACATGACAGCTGTCACTTTGGTCTCCACTGACAGAGCATGGCTCTGTCGTGTGGGTGCCTGCATCACATCACTGCACAGCTCACAGAGCCACCTCAGGATCACCCGGTTCAGGTGGTACTAGCCCACGATCTCAGTGTCAGTGTACAGCTCGAAGCTGGTGTGGGCTCGGTACTGTCTGTTGGGGGCATACTGGTGACGGGCCCTTCCATGGCCATGCCCCCCTGCTGCCTGCCTTCTCACCCACCTCATTACTGTCTCCATCTGGATAGTGGCACTGACCATGTCCCTGACTTGTGTTACCCCCCCCCGGCAGCTGTTTTACCGTTCCCCCCACTGTCCTTACTGCTACTTCCCCTGCACTGGGAACACCTCCCAGTAATGGCCGTACTGCCCACTGTCCGTGCCCTCAGTGCTGTGTGGCGCTTTCCCCTTTTGTCCTGCGCAGTGGCAGAGGCTCCCCACTCCTTCCCTGTTCCTGGTGGTTCCAGGTGCTCTGTCCTGCTCCTGCCCTGTCCTGTTCACTGTTGCTGTGTGCCTGCTTGCAGTTCTCCCACATGTGGCTTCCCTGTAGCGTTCTTGCACCTCTCTCTTGTTCCTTTTTATTTTGGATCATTTCCGCTATCGCGCAACTTCCACTTGCTCCTCTATTGCACATGGCGCATGTTGTTGAATATCGCACTGTGCCATTTATTCATAGTTCCTCCCCCTTTAGTTGCGCATGCATTCATACCATTGCACTCTTGCACATTGTGATTTGGGGGGCGCATCTGCCTCCTGCTGAATATCGCACAATGGCGCATTTTTGGACTTGCGCTGGCACATCCCTGTTATGCATGGCACAACCCTTTTTAATATCTGGGCCAGTGTGTCAAAACATGCAGAAGGCATATGGTCTTTGAGGATTAGGGAACAATTAGGACTAATATAATGACCGGTTTTGAGCATCATCTAAACTATATGAAAACAGACAGTTTCTTCTCCAATTACTTTTTTTTTGTATTTCAGTCAGTTAATTTCAGGCTTTTTTTTTTTCTTTTGACCAAAAGTGTAACCTTCATAGCATTTTAAACACTTTCAAGATTCTAAGTCTAATTAACCTAATGATCCATTTCAGCAGAGATAAAAGTCAAGGGTGTAGTCAACTGGGATTTAGGATAGGCAAAAGAAAAAACAGTTTGCTTCATTTTTCATGTTAATCAGAAAAATCATGATGATGAAAATAAAAAGGCAAGTTTTAAACCAGGAAATGGAAATAATCAAAACTTGCAAACAGTATTGTTAATGGATGATGTATTCTGAGTTCTTCATGACCTACAAATATCATAACAACCTACAATAACAGTACATTTCAAGTGAAATCTTATCAGACATAACTCACTACTATTAATTACTGCTCAGTTTTAAGTTGCTGGATTAATTGCTGCTTTCTGTAGGATTTGATGCAAAGCTCTTGTCTTCATTCAGACTCTGGGATTTGTTCACCAATACAACGTATTGAATCTGACACTTACTTTTTGTGTTGCTGAACTATATCGTTGTTACTTATGTTGATGATTAAAATTGTATTTAAGCTCTCTCTACTTTTATTATATTTAATTCTGTTATGCTCAATAAATTTTGATTTATAGTCTGTGTGTATTTTTATGGTGATAGTGCAATAAATTGTAATATCCTAGGGTAGCAAGTAATGTGATACATTGCCAAGGAAACAGGGGATATTCTTTCACATATTAAACAGACATTCAGTATGCCTCCTTACTCTAGATACCAGTACAGGGTCAGCTTTTGAAAACTAAATTAGGCACTTAAACAATCCTAGAATGTTTTTGTTTTCTAACTATCTGTGTGTAACATTTTAAAGATTTAGGCCCGCATATTTAAACAGTTAGCATTGTGCTAAAAGTGTTTGGGCCATGCTAGCTGTGCTATGTGTGTTTGTGAAGTTTTCCGCACAGCAAGTGCCATATTCAAAGGCACTCTTAGCATGGCTAAAATTTGTTAGTAAATGAGAACTGACAAACTTCATGAGTGCATGCTGCTGAAGGGAATTGGTCTGCATATTTTGCCATATTGAAAGCTTTTTGGAAAAACTAATGTAGTGCCTAAGCAGAACTAGTTAATGATTGCAAACACAGGGCCCTATGCACTATTGTGTGGAGTGGCTACACGCCACGTATCTGTGGCATGTAGCTAAGCCACACCCAATGCGGCTCCCATGCTGGATTCGTCAAACAGGGCAAACACCCCCAGGGCACTTGATCCCCCAGTCGCACAGACAGCAACATGTCAGGGGTGGGAGGGGGCGTGTCCGCATTACGCTCCATGCACTAAGGCAGTCAGTGCAACACACGGGGGGGGTGCAGATGTGGAAAGGATATGCCAGGGGGGACCCTGCCATTACAGCCATACATGGCCATACCTGCACACCCACAGGGTCCTCCCAGCATGGCAACCAGACTGAAGCACCTGCACCTCAACATGTGGAGACCCCCATCCCTGCAGCCTGGAGACTCCCCTGCAGGTGTGTGCACTGTCCCCAGTGCAGGTGGTGGAGGAGGTGTCTGTTGGGCATTGCTTCCAACTGCTCATGACCATTTCACCTCCTGCCAGGTCTGGGGGTGGTGTGGTCTGTATGGTGGTAGGGGGGTCGAGGATGTGTGCTTTGGTGGTACTGCCATCCCAGGGCTGGTGCCCCACTGTGTGCAGGGGGGTATGACAGGGGATGGGGCACCTACTGTGGTCATGGGCAGCAGGCAGGCATCAGGGGTCTGTGGTGGGTGCTGTCCTGGGTCAAGTTGGGGGCAGCAGTGCTACTGTCAGATGGGGATGCTTCCAGGGGAGGCATAGAGAGGGCTGTACCACTGCTGCCAGTCACCTGTGCAGTCCTCAGGTGCATCTGTGAGTCCATTCACACCCAATGCATGGTCCTGGTCCTGCATCATCCAGCACAGGGGGGATCCACACTGAGTCCCATCCAGGCCACTGGATTGGCCACCTGCCTGGGACCACAACTGCACCCCCATCCACCCCATGTAAACCAGTGTGCCAGGGGGTGGCACCGTGGACAGGTGGCCAGTGGTCATGCATGCTGCCAGTGTGCATCTGTCCACAAGTGCAGAGCTCTGTGGGTGGGATATGTGCCTCTGGTGTATACTTCCCACCCCATGTGCATAGGTGCCAGCATAATTAACTCCTGGCCAACCATGCAGAGCCCCCCTACCCTATACCATGCCATCACATCCATGGTTCCTGGTGATCCTCCATCCCTCATCTGATTCTTTTTAGAGAAGTCCATGGTGCCCATAGGCACCCCATCTCTTTTAGAAAAAATTCTTGGTATCTAGTGGTTCTCCTCTTCCATTATCTCAATCTATGCTGTCCAGTGGTATCTGCCACCTTCCAGTTCCCTCAACCTCTCCTGGTTCTTTGACAGTGGCACAAATCATTTACTCATATCTAGGACTGGGTGCCGTCTACTCCTGCAATTACTACATATATATATATTTCAGTGAGTATACCACCATAGTAGTTTTAAGTTGTCTCTGAAAATTCACAGAGCTGCTGTGGTTTTCAGAGATGTCTAGCTGCTACTATACTATTATATCCACTGCTATATCACTATGCAGTACTAGTTGCAGGAATCACATGGTGGCTGGCCATAGAAATGAGAGGAAGGTTTGTGTTGGCTGCTGTCATAGGACTGTGGTGTTACATTGGAGGACTCCAGCTAGCAGGAAGGGCACCACCAGACACTAGGAATTGTTATAATAGAGACCAGGAGTGAGCAGGGCAAGTGCACCGCACCACATGTGGAGACACGCGTGTCTGTGTGTGTGTCAAGCATGTCAAGTGGGGAAAAAGGAAGGGGTAGTCGAGTGGGATATCTTGGCCCTGTAAGTATAGCTAAAACTGCAGTATTTACCCATTAAGTATATATAGTAGATGTTTATTTATACTGCAGTGGTGATTGGGTGACTCCGAGTATCATTGCATGAGTATTAAGGGTTAAGAGTTGTAGACTACTCATTTAACTATCATGGACTTGCTATCTGTCTGTGAATCTGCTTCTTGCTCAATGATATCCCCCCCCATTAGCAAACACGTCTCTTGCCCTAAAAACTCCTCCCTCATACCCTTCAGACAACCAGAAGAGACATTATTATGACATTGGATGGGGAAACCAGATTAAAATGTTCTAACTGCTACATGCATATGCTGTTTGATAAACTCCCTTCATGTAATCTGTATATTTGTGAACAATATGTTAATAACAGCATTTTGAGAGAGGATATCATGGAGTTTTACAAATGGTTGTACCAGCTTGAAAAACAACAAGATAATATAGCTAGCAAATTCCAGCAAGTAAATGATAGTCCAAAACATAATAATGATAACTTCTTTACTGCTGAAATTAACAGTCAGGTACAAGGTGGAAGTAGCACTTCTGTTCCAACTGATAAAAGGAAACACACATCGGATGACCATGACTGTTTAGATAAAGACACAAATGATTGGACTTTGGTAAATTTTGGATGAAAATCAAAGACTAGACGCAGAGCTGTATGCAATGTAGTTTAAACATACAATATATTTCAGCTGCTAATAGAACTATATGATGAAGTGACATGTGAGCAGGCTAACCCCAGTGAGTCTAATGTTGCAAATACAGACTTAATAGCCGTCTTTGATAATCATATAACTTTGGAGGCTACAGAAGGCATGTTAACTAACTATAATGCTCCTTACAGCCCCATCACACATACACAAACTAACAATTGCATAGGCTATGAGTCTGAAAACCTGGTGCATGATTCGTTTGGAAATCCTCAATGTGCTGATGGAAATCATGCACTACACACTGTACCAACTGAAGAAAATCTTGTTGAAAGGAATCATGTCTAATCTAATGGTGAATTGAGACAGTTCTTTGTTTTAGGAAATTCCATCACAAAATATGTAGGCAAAATAGTTGCAGGTCTGATAAACAAAATATTACCTGCTCATCCTTCCATGGAGCTGGAGTCAAGGATATACATAATGAAACCAGGAAGATTATGAAAAATGCAGGTCACAACCCACCGGCAATAATACATATAGGGACTAACATTTGAAATAAAATGTCTATGAATGAATTGGAGGAAGAATTTATAAAACTGGGTAACCCACTGGGGAGTCTGGACTGTGAAATACACTTCTTGAAGATCCTACCTATTCCAAGAGCAAATCATGCCAGGGAGAAACAAGTTAAAACCTTTAATGAGTGACTCCAGAAGTGGACTCTCTCGAGAGGGTTTCACACTGTCATACACTGGGAATCATTTAAAAATAATAACTTTTATTACTGCTGGGATGGTCTACACCTCAACAAAAGAGGGGCATTCAAGCCAGGTAAAACTTTTGAAAACATTATACTACATCCTTTAAACTAAGTGAGAAGGGGGACAAGGGCAACATAACTACAAATAGTAACAAGATAAAAATAGCAAAATATGGATAGTTAAATAGTTGCAAAATTCTGAGTTTAAATGCTCACAGTCTTAATACAACTAAACTAGCACAACTCCATGTACTAATACATGAAAAAAATATATAATATGTGTTACTGAGACTTGGTGGGATGACACTATGGCATGGTGTAACAGCATTCAAGGATTCCAGTTATTTTACAGAAATAGATTGCATAAACAAGGAGGTGGTGTCTGTTGCTATGTCACTAATGACCTATCATGTGATAGTCTAGTAATGAATATAGACTACAAAGTAGAGATAGAAACACTATGGCTTACCTAAAAAACAGCCCATATGCCTAAATTAGTTCTGGGTATATGTTACAGACCCTCAAACAGTGATAGTAACTGTAACACAATGTTACTTCATAAAATTGAGATGGCATCAGAACTTGGTGATATCCTTGTGGTGGGGGATTTTAATGCACAGGGTATAGACTGTAAGGACTTGATTGGTGAAACATACTTTGAAAAATAATTATTGGATACTGTAATATCTTGTGGCAGTGATCAATTCATTCTTAATTCAACTAGAGAGAATAATATTCTGGATTTAATGATAGCAAACTGCCCAGATCATTTGATAAATCCACTTGTTAGCACCCCATTAGAATCCACTGACCATAATGTAACCCAGTGTTCCTTACTTACTAGAACGATTAGAGATTATGATAACACAAAAATATCTGATTATAAGAAAACTGACTGGCCTAAGCTCCAGGAATTACAATGGACAATTACATTGGGACAGGTTACTTGATGGGCTAGATGTGTAACAAATGTGGACCACATTTAAAATTACTGTTCAAGATGCACTGGAACTATATGTTCCCATCCGAAACACATATAATAAGAATGGTGTTATATCACTAAGGTTTAATAAACACATTAAAAATCAGATTAAGAAAAAACACAAGGCTTATAAAAAGTATAAAAAAAATCCTTCACCAGAATTTAAATTAACATATAGAAGTCATTTAACTATATTCAAAAAATTAATTTGAAAAGCCAAATCCAATCCTGAAATTAAACTACCCCCCCAAAAAGACAATAAAAGTGTTTATGCTTATATAAATAAAAATAAATGCACATCAAACAAGATTACTAGTATTACACATGAAGGGGTGAAAATTACAGATAATAAAGAAATCATGCAGTGTTTTAACAACTATTTTGTTTCAGTGTTTAACAATAAAGGTAATGCTGCATCTCTGTAGTGTATAAATGACAGTCAATAAATATTTTTTGAAGAAGAACTGGTCTATGAGGAATTATCAGAGCTTAAAACATCAGCCTCATTAGGTCCTAATAATCTCAATTTGATTGTCCTTAAAGAACTAGTCAGAGTATTGTCTAATCCTTTGACAATTTTATTTAATAAATCCATTTAATCAGGGAAAGTTCCTACAGACTGGAGAAGGGCCATGGTTGTCCCAATCTTTAAAAAGGGAAGCAGGACTAGTGTTACAAACTAGAGGCCAGTCAGCCTCACTTCAATTTGTGGGAAGCTTATGGAAAGACTACTAAAAAAATAAATTGATAAAGAAATAAACAGACTTGGCCTAACTGACATCGACCAACATAGATTTCAAAAAGTGTTATCTTGCATTACAAATCTCATTTCCTTTTATGAATTTGTAAGTGTAAATATAGATAAATCAATACCAGTTGATGCCATACTACTCGACATAGGAAAGGTCTTTGACACTGTCCCACACAATCTGCTAATAAATAAACTAACCAAAATGGGTATAAACAATTACTTTATCAACTGGATACTAAACTGGCTTACTAACCTAAAACAATTAGTCTGAATAAATGGAACTTCCTCTGATGAGGGACCTGTGCGCAGCAGTGTCCCCCAAGGGTTAGTTCTGGGGCCTGTGTTATTCAGCCTATTAATAAGTGATATGGGCAAAGGATCTCATAATACTATAGCAAGATTCACAGATGATGCAAAGATTGGGGGAACAGTAAATTCCCAAGAACAGTATCAGATCTTGTGTAACAACTTAAAAGAAATAGAGGAGTGGAGAATTGCAAATAATATGAAATTCAATGAGTCTAAATGCACTGTTACACATTTGACAATAAAAATCCTTGCTATAAATACACCTTGAATGGCTCAGTGTTAAAGTCTTCCATGAGGGAAAAAGATCTAGGGATTTATATTATAATGAAGAACTTTCCTCACTTGACCACTGTCATCACATCACACTTACTGCTAACAGATTAATAAGAACCATAAAAAAGGCCTTTGTCACTAGGAAGAAGGAATGTTTGCTCAAGCTATACAAGACATATATAATACCACATGTAGATTATGGGTTTCCACTGTGGAACCCATACCATAAAAGGGGTATTCTTCTTATAGAAAAAACTCAAAGGAAACTTATAAAATCAATCAAAGGTATGAGAAGTTTGGTTTATGAAGAATGTTTAACCAAACTTATATTACACAAACTTGAAACAACAAGAATAAGATGTGATTTGCTCCTCCTCTGCAAAATATTACAGAATCCTGTTTTAATGGTTCAATGTGGCATTTTGTTTAATTCTAGAAATAAAAATCTCAGATCACATAAAAAACAGTTATGTGTGCCCAGGGTTAATACGGTAAACAGATTCAACTTTTACACAGTTAGAGCTGTTCGAACATGGAATTCATTACCATCCAATATAGTACAAGCTACTGACTCTGAAATGTTTAAAACTTCCTTGTACAAAGAAAACCTAAAAAAGTTAACCTACTGGTGTAGGAGACAATTATATGGGCTTATGCCTTCTTTGTCTATCTCTACCAAGTAACCAAGGAGTGTGCCAACAGTGCCAGCAATTATCTAATGGGGCTCAAGTAATGGAAGGCATACCAGCTGATGCCAGGGTTATCTCAAACAGGTATTGGTTATGGGGACAACTAGGTACCAGGGATGTGATGGCAGGTGACAGAAAGATGGTACCATAATACTCCTCAGTCCACCTGCCTCTTCCATTGCCCTGAGCAATTTACTGTGATAATGGCACAGACAGTATTCTAGGCTGTGATAGTCACTTGTTGCATTATTGTTGTGAATTCCTCTGTAAGCCCCACCCTCGAGGTTGCAACTGGATATGTGCCATCTAAATATTTTGCTTGCTAACCTGATAAAATATGCCTAAATAAAATAAAATAAGCAGGTATCTGGCACTGCATTGCATGTTAAATAGGGTTATTGGCATATTGTGTATCAATATTGCAGTTCACCACTGGTGCTACAGGGTTAGTCTCTTGTTAAATTCCCAGACTGCTTAGTGTAGTGTGCTTATCACAAGTGTTCACTCTACTGGTTTCTGTTCTCACAAGGGTTTAGGGCTTTACCCATTCCTTGCTCTCACAGAGTATAAATTGGAAACCTGCTAGTGCTTGTCCAGGGCTTTTGGTTTTCAATATGCCTCCTCTTGAGCCATGCATAAAGTAACATGAGCACAAATAAGAGCTCTTTGTGTGAAGTTCAGATACTGTATCAGGCACATGGTAAACAAAGTAGTAAGAACTGTCATCAAATTTACTATTTCAGGATTTGTAAGAAAAAATAAAGATGTCAAAGCCTGGAAACATAGTTGCAATGTAAAATATGTCATAAACTGACAATTGCAAGTACAAATGTGCAACAAGACCACAGGAACACTATACACAGCCATTTACAAGAGACAGTTACATTGTGCAAATAGGTCTGTGTACAAGGTGAGTAACATGTGACAAAAGCAAAATGTTAGTTGATGCAATGTGTCAATGGAATCATGTGAGTGTTTGCACATGAAGTACATGAAGTAATGAGTGGCGTACTGTACACAAAGCAAATATGCCAATTCACTCACAAGCTGCCTCAGTACAGGGAACAATTCATATTAACCCTAGCCTTCATTGTCATCTCATTGTGCTCCTTTAGCAAGGAATTGCCTCTTGCTATTAACATGCCCGTATACAACTAATCCACCCCCTTTGTGCTGCAGTTCCCAAGCTGAATATGGAGCATGGAAAAGTAATATTCATGACTTGGCTGTTGCTGTTGTAGTAATTATTTATTTTAAACATGGGCAAAGATTAAGTCAGATACCTTAAAGTACACTTGACCTTGGCTGTGGATTCACATAGGTACACATTTCATTTACTATGCATGCAATGCTTTTTATGATGGCTAACAGTAGTAGGACAATAGGCAGACTATAATGGCAACAAGCAGCAGGAAAATCCCAGCCTCTCCCTACTAAACAGGGTACTAAATGAGAAAAAGACCGAGGTAGAAAGGTCAGTGGGGGATGCTGCAACAGAAGGTAAATCCATCAAAAAATGGAAAGCAATGAGTACCAATGCCCGTAGTCTGAGTAACAAGCTTCCTGAATTAGTGGCCTTGATGGAGGAGGAACATCTGGATATTGTGGCAATCACAGAAACATGGTACACACAAAACCATGACTGGGACGTAAACATACCAGGATACACTATCTACAGGAGGGACAGGGAGGGTAAAAAAGGAGGAGGAGTAGCTCTTTACATAAGGGAAGGAATCAAAGCAACAGAACCAAAGGGTAAACAGGGAGGAGAAGAAGCACTGTGGGTAAATTTGGAGACAGGCAATGGCACCACAATCTGCACAGGGGTTGTATACAGACTCCCTTCTCAGGGAGAGGAAATGGACAAGACAATGATGGAAAGTATACTTAGAATGGCAGAAAAAGGGGAGATATTGCTGATGGGTGATCTGAATATGCCAGATGTTAACTGGAGTGCAGTTGCAGCAGCCACTTCGAAGAGTGGGGTTATTCTAGATGCCCTACAGGGGGCATGCCTTAGGCAGCTATTACTGGAGCCCACTAGAGAGGGAGCTATCTTAGACCTGGTTCTCTCAAATGGAGATGGAGAGAGGATCACAGATGTAGAAGTGGGTAGCCATCTGGGAACTAGTGACCATCGAACAGTATGGTTCACAATAAACACAGCAATAGAGTCAAGCCATACAAAGGCAAAAGTACTGGACTTTAGGAGGGCTAACTTTGCCAAAATGGGTGAGTGCAAAAGGAATGCACTAGCAAATGGGCAGGAAGGAGGGGTGGAAGAACAATGGGGAATAATAAAAACTGCCATCACAGAGGTAACAAACCTTTGTGTTAAGCAAATAAACAAAATGAAACGATGTAAGAAACCACTATGGTTCTCAAAGGAAGTGGCAGTGAAGGTTCAAGAGAAAAAGAAAGCATTCAGAAAGTACATGGAATCACAGAAGGAGCAGGACAGAGAACTGTATCAGTTAAAGCAAAAGAAAACTGGGATGGCAGTCAGAACAGCAAAGGCCCAAACCGAGGAAAAGATAGCCAACTCAGTTAAGAAGGGGGCTAAAACCTTTTATAGGTACATCAGGGAGCAAAGGAAGACCAAGGGAGGGATAGTGAGGCTTAATAAAGGGGAAGAAGGGTGGGCAGATGGTGACTTTGAAAAGGCAGAGATACTAAACAAATATTTTTGCTCAGTATTTACAAATGAAGAGAGGGAGGTACCTAAAACAAACAGTAGAAACACTCTGGATACAGAAGTTGATACCAGTCCATTTACAGAAGAAAGGGTTCTGAAAGAACTCTTAAAACTGAAGGTGGACAAAGCAATGGGGCCTGATGGGATTCATCCCAGAATTCTAAAAGAACTAAGGGTAGAACTAGTGACACCACTGACTACCCTCTTTAACAAATCATGGGAGGATGGGGTGGTACCCGAGGACTGGAGGAGGGCAGATGTGATTCCCCTTCACAAAAGTCGGAGCAAGGCAGAAGCAGAAAACTACAGACCTGTTAGTTTAACCTCAGTGATAGGAAAAATGATGGAATCACTTCTGAAGGAAAGAATTGTCAAAGTATCTGGGGTCAGAGGGCACAGGGCCCAAGGCAGCGGATTCATAGCGGGAAGGTCATGCCAGACGAATCTGATAGATTCTTTGACTGGGTGACCAAAGTAGTAGATCAGGAGGGGCTGTGGGACGTGGCCTACCTAGACTTTAGCAAGGCATTTGACAACAGTCCCACACAAAAGATTAATATACAAGTTAGCCAGCCTGGGAATGGGTCCCAAGACGCAGTCTGGGTAAAGATTGGCTGGAGAATAGGACACAGGAGTAATAGTAAATGGAGTCCACTCTGAAGAAAGGGGGTTACTAGTGAGTACCGAGGTTCAGTATTAGGACCGGTCCTCTTCAATGTCTTTATAAGCGACATTGCAGAGGGACTGAAGGAAAAATATGTCTCTTTGCAAATGACACAAAGATCTGCAACAGAGTTAATGCACAAGGTGGGGCGGAAAGGATGAGAAGGGACTTCGCAAGGTTAGAGGAATGGTCAAATGTATGGCAGCTTAGATTCAATGCTAAGCAGTGCAAGGTAATGCACCTGGGAAACAAAAACCCAGGGGAAGTGTACACAATGGGGGGGTGAGATACTAACAACAAAAATGGAAAGGGACCTGGGGGTAGTCATATCAAATGACCTAAAGGTGGGCAAGCAATGTGAGAGGGCAGCAAGGAGGGCTCGGGGGATACTGGGATGCATAGGGAGAGGCATCACAAGTAGAAAACAGGAAGTTTTTATCCCTCTGTACAGACAGCTGGTCAGACCCCATCTGGAGTACTGCGTGCAGTTCTGGAGACCCAATCTCCAGAAAGACATAGACAGGATAGAGGCAGTCCAGAGGAGGGCAACTAAAATGGTGTAGGGTCTGCACCAGAAGACATATCAAGATAGACTTAAGGAGCTTAATATGTGTAGCCTCGAGGAAAGGAGGGAGAGGGGGGACATGATAGAAACTTTCAAGTACCTCAAGGGAATCAACAAAGTCCAAGAGGGTAGCATCTTTCAAAAAAGAGGTGTGTGCAGAACAAGGGGCACAATTTGAAGATAGAGGGGGTCGGCTCAGAGGTAATTTAAGGAAGTATTTTTTCACAGAGAGGGTTGTGGATGCATGGAACAGCCTTCCGAGGAGGTTGTGGAGTCAAAACAGTAGTGGAATTCAAGCATGCATGGGACAGTCATAAGGCAATTCTAGGGGGTTGGGGTAGGAAGAAGTAGGCTGCTGGTTAACTAGGATCTGCAGCTTATCCATTAGGTAGGGAAATGGGCAGACTGGGTGGGCCAAGCGGTCCTTATCTGCCATCAAATTCTATGTTTCTATGTTTAAGTACAGCCATTATATTTTAAAAATGTGATGATCAATTGCAGTGATACTGTAGCCCAGCATGTGTACCAAAGCATACTTATATCAAAAAGTATTTTTGGATAATACTGTCAGCAGTTAGTTTGATACTTTTATTACAAGTTCCTGAAAAAAAAGGAAGGGGAATAGCTGTCTCATCTTGTTGGAATTATGCTATTTACAGTAATTGTTCCAGATTGCTATCATGCCTAGCTTTAACTTTTTGGTTTAAGTGTTGTATGCTATGGAACACTCTCTTAATTTAAATTCACACCTCAGTCATTCATTCATTCAAAACAGGCCAACTTCTTCAATCCAATGTCTTAGAACAACCTTCTTAGCTATCATACACAATAGATAGAATGTATATCTTGAGTTACCTTTATTGATTGCCAAATCCCCCAATATGCAATTATGAAAGGAAACATTCAAGCGTGTAGTAAAATAGGGTTCCAACTGCTGCCTGATTTTGGTAAAGAAAATGTATATATATTCATTTTAGAGAAATCCCAGAGAAAATGTTCTTATGTTCCTGGTGTATTTTTACATTTAATGTACCTTTAATAGTTTTATTTTAAAGTAGAAAAGAATGTGTTTCTTCTTAAAAAGGACAATCACCAGGAGCAGGCCTGTCTGCACAGTGGTAGGGCTACTGCCTGCAATGCCAGTGACACAGCCTGGTGCCCCAGACCTGGGTCATTGGAGGGTCAGCCAGGGGAGGAAGATGGAATGTTTGATGGACCGCAGTCTCCTCCAGCATGCAATGGAAGCAGCATTTGATGTTAGCCTGGACCCTACTGGTGGCTGAGGGTCAGACCGCTGGGACTGCACAAAGGGGGTGGAGGCACAGCAGACATCTGGAGTGCTACATATTGAAACATGCACAGCTCAGTCACTGACATCATTGCATGCCAGCTCCTCATACCACATGTAACGGAAGAAACGGGATAATAACCCTGGCCAGTAGGCTGATTCTCTGACCCATCACTGGCCCTGCACTTGTGACCTGACATGACTCCAACCATATCCTGTCTGGTGTGTTCCGCTCAACTCTCCACCACTGAAAGTAAACTATGGAGGAAGCTGGAGCCGCTGGGTCTGGGAGATGACAAGGAGTGAAGGGGCTGGTGTGGGGTGTTGGAGAGGACAGAAACCAGCCAGAGAGGGAGAAAATGAATAACTGAAAGAACAACCTCTAGTACCATCATGCAATTTTCAAAAATAATCTTTTGTGATGTGTTGTAATGCTAGAAATTATATTTCAAGAGCTGTAACATTTAAACTGTTTGGCTTAGTAACTTGTTTCTTTTTAAAAGAAAGTATGATGTCCAGTCAGTGTGACAAGATCTTAATGCAGTTTTTATGTGTCACTATGCGTTTATACATGTTGATGCAAGCCTCCATATTCACAGCCAGCTGTGTGTGGTACAAACTCAGTAGAACTGCATATGAGATACTGAATAACTGGCTCGGGGTCAATATCTAGACAGCCTGCTCTAGTCAGAGCTCAGTAAATGTCTGAATATGGGACACTGTGTGCACATTTCATTGTGACTATGAGCTGCACTGATGTAAGCCTCTTACTGGAATATTGACCACAGGAGCTGAATAGAGATAGCACATCACAAACAGGATAGCACAAGTGCTCCTGTGAGTCATTTTCAGTCCCGGCATGCTAATCAGCCAATAGAGGATACAAAGTGGTAAGAGCCATTCGCATGCCCATTATAAGCTTATTGCAGGCTGTGCAGTGCTGCTATGCAAAACTGCACAGAGGCATTATGTGGGGCTGTGCCCTCCCACCTGATCACCACCCCATTGAGAAGAATAAGCAATCCCTGGTGTCCAGTGGCCCCATGTTGCCTGATCTGTGCACTCCCATGTATTATAAACAATGTCTGGTGTCCAGTTGCTTCACCACCAGCAGCTGTTTCTACAGTAGGTGCACAGTCACTCCCTGTCATTTAGATAGTAGCTGATTGAGGTGGTGAGTGGAGGAGTTGTGCTGTTTGCTGTCTCACTGGCACGTAAGCACTGCACTTGGGTGAGTTGGAGCTGAGGGGGGGGGGTGAGGTGGATGGTCCTGAACAGGGGAAATGGGTGGCAAACTGTTACTTGGGGGTGATGATTGTGGGAGGGAGGAACCGCTAAATACCAGGGACTGCTTCTATTGCATGCAGGAGGGGCACTCAGGGGAGACAATGCATGTAGGGATAAGGGTAGGAGTTTGGTAGCATTACACAGCACTGCAATAGTGGCTGTTAAGCACTGTCAAAACCTTTAAAAATACAGCTGTACCCTGTATGCAAGAGGAGTTCCTGATTTGCATTAGTGCAATGGTAAAATTCTGTGCAATTGCACTGTCAGGTCAGTGCCATACACCTAGGGCCTTTGAATATGGCTGCCACCCTGTCTAGTTGTGCTATTGACAGCACGACATTAACATGGTTAGCATCACACTAACTTTTTCAATATGGGGCCATAATGTGTTGTTAAAAATAAAAGGACTTTATAAGTGTAGTGAACTATTTAATGTTTTTACATATCAATATACAGTGTGATAATTAAAGCAATATATTACATTGATATTAACTTAGCTGAATCCAAGCTTTCATTAAAAAATTAGGTTTCTAGCCCTGTTGGTTCCTAAACCATCCAGCTTTAAAAAAATTATCTTTTGAATTGTCTAATTATGAAACCCCACTGGGGCTAGAAACTTACCTGATGGTTTAAAAACTTTCATAATAAATATTGTTTTCACATTTTTTTGAATTTTGATAATTGTAGACATTATTTTATTAGAAGTAATGTAGTTTGCAACTTAGTTTTCATTCTTATTATGCCCTTACTCATGCTGCAAATATTTAAATCTCCCTTCCAGCAGTACCTAATTTTCCTTGCTTTCAGGCTAAGCCTGTGAAAGTGCCAAAAGGTAATAATACACTTGGAGTGAAATATAAGTTCCTGTGAATCTTATTTTAAATAATTTTATAGTTGCCCATGAGAATATTTATGTTGGCATGCTTGTTTTTATTTATTAGAATCTGAAACATAAGAAAATCCATAGTTAGGCACTATGGGCTGGATTCAGAAAGGAAGATGTAGTCCGCACCATGGCGCAAGATGTGCCAAGAAATGCTGTGGCCAAGGTGGTGCATCAGATTGAGGTACAAGTCACAATTGCATTGACACAAGCCGCAAGGATGCAAGGACACAAGTCGCAGGCTGCGGCATATAAAAGCATGCAAAATGGCATGCATGATGCAGAATGCAGGAGCAGAATGATGCTTCAACCGACAGAGAGAGGCAGAAGGAGCAAGTTGCAAGCAAGCATGGAGCAAGAGCTCCAGGGCAAAAGGGGCAAGTGAAAGAAGAAAAGCAGAAGGCCACATGGTAGTGGGGATCCCACACAAGGCAATGTGGGCAAGAAAAAGAAAAAACACAGCAGGGCACAAGGCAGAGATGAACACACACAAGGCAATGGGGGCAGGAAGAGGAGGAAAATAAACTTCACTAAGAAGGAGACTGACATATTGATACAGGAGGTAGATGCCCATGCAGCCATCCTATTTGACAGAGGAGGCAGCAAGGCCATCAGAGACAAATGGAAGAAGCAGTGGGAGGACATTGTCAGGCATGTCAACGCTGTGGCACGTGCAAAGAGGACCATCAGGGAGCTGCAGAAGCACTACAATGATAAGAAGCACAGGACAAAACTGAAACTGGCAGAGAACTGCAGGAGTGCTCTATCCACTGGTGGAGGAGAGAGAGCCAAGAGGTACCCTAACAAGCCAGGAGAAGATGATAACATCCCACATAAGCAGCCAGACTGTACATGGAGTCAGTGGACTGGACACATACAGCATGCGGAGTGGGACAGGTAGGTGTTGAATGTGAGCGGTAGCAGTATGTGATGTCAGCCCCAGGAAGATAAGGAGTGTGTGCCATGGTGCAGCATGGGTGCATGGGTGCTAGAACCCACAATAGTGCAGCACCTAGTAAAGCACTGGCCAGCACATACCATAGGAAAGGGCCACAGTGTGTAGCACTGTCAGGAATGAAACAAATGTGTATACAATATGTGGGCCCCACATAGGAGTATTAAATGATGAACATCCAGGCAGAAGAGCAGGAAAAGAGATAGGATAAACACCAGTGAGGGAAAAACCAGTGACAAGGAGGACCAACCATATAAGGGTAATAGAGTGAGTGATGAAGAATGCCGCTATCAAACCAGTGCAATGATGTCAGACAAATGTGGCCACAAACAGCACAAACAGCATGAGGAACAGCAGTAAACCTGTAAGCAGCAAACATACATGTGAGTGTGAATACCACAGCACCATGTGGAAGACACAGCAGATGAGAGGTAGGCAGGTGGCATGGTGGAATGAACCCATGACAGCACAGCTGCAGTGATTTGGCATAGAGGGCCACCGTGTACACAGCAAGGAATGGCTGCCACAGATGACAGCCAACAGATAAGTGGTGTGACTGTGTGTAGAACCATAGAAGTGAAAGGAATGACCTGCACAGCTGTGAATGAATGTGGCTGGGCACCACACGCCCTGCCGTGTGTCCCGGGGGAAGTGTGCACCAGCACAGCAGTCCCGTCCACACCCCAGGGCAGCACCACCAGTGCTGGCGCACACATCAGGCACATGTCAAAGAGATGGCACCTTGCAGTCATTACAGAAATGTGTAGAATCATGCATCTGGGCTACAGGAATCAGAGGGCAGGGTACTGTATGGGGGGCAGAGATCTGGAGGTAATGGAACAAGAAAGGGACCTAGGCATCACTGTATTGGGGGACCTGAAGGTGGAAAGGCAGTGTGGGAGGGTAGTGGCTAGGGGGAGTGGAATGCTTGGATGCATCAGAAGGGAGAACACCAGTAGAAATAGGGAGGTCAGAGTACCCTTGTAAACCCATCTGGTTAGACCGCATATGGAGTATGGAGTCCAGTCCTGGAGGCCAGACCTCTAAAAGGATGTGGGGAGGCTGGAGCGGGTTCAGAGGAGAGTGACAATGATGGTAAAAGAGTTATGCCACCATCCTATGTAGAAAGGTTGAGAGATCTGAACATGTACTCCCTGGAACAGAGGAGAGAGAGGGGGGACATGATCGAAACCAGCTAGTACCGGGGGTATAAACAGGGTGCCAGTGGAAAGCATCCTCCAGATGGTGGGTAATCAGTGGACTTAGGGGCATGGCCTGCAGGTGGAGGGGGGCAGTTCAGAGGTAACATTAGGAAATATTATGTCACAGAGAGAGTGGTAGAACAGTGGAACAGACTCCCAGGAGGTGGTCGTTGGAGAAGTAACAGTGGAGGGATTCAAAGGGGCTTGGGACAACCACAAGGGAGTGTTAAGGGTGGAGGGTGCAGGTCCAAGCAGATATCTGGACAAATGGGCTGACTCAGTGGGCCATGTTGGTCCTAGTCTGCCATCACATCTATGAAACAATGAATCTATGTACAACATGACCATGCAATGTCCTGGTGGAAGGCCTGTAAGCCTGTACCATGGAGCACACACAAGCAACACAATGGCAACTGCGGGACTACAGGTCCCCTGACAAAGAAGAACAGTGTGCAGTGTGCAGTGTGCAGTGCCTGTGAACAGTAATGGGACACACAGGACTACAAGAAGGGCAGCTCAGGAGGACATGTGCAAAGGGGTATGCATGATGAGAATGGAGCACAGGCACCGCCATGCATGCCACATGCACTACAGTGGCATGCATGTGGCACACTGTGCCATGACAGCACATGGGCCAGCACAAGTCCAACTGGAGCACAAGGTGAGGCACACACTGGGACCACACACAGTGAGGCAGTGGGGACAGGTCCAGTAGCACATGAACATAGACACATGAGCGTGGACAATGACAGGTACCTGAGTGTGAATGACACAGCACATTGTGGGCTGGAGAACACCCGAGCAGCAGTCACTCTGGGGCCCAACAGTAGAGGACAGAGCATGCTGAGGAGGTGTGAGGGAGAGACAGTGCAGGTAGGCTGATGGTGGGCCCAGGCAACAACACGGTATGTGGCGAGCCAAGCAGACCGCCTCATGTGGGGAACACACGACCCACACAATACACATGCCAGGCACAGCTGCAAGTGGCAGACTCTGATGCTGTGGGCTGCAGGTGCATGTGAGGCACACCATAGCCACAACATGCATGTTGCAATGCACATGTATGCACAGACACAAATGAAAAGGCAAGGTAGTGATGTAGCAGTTACAATGGGGATGATGCCAATGGGGGGCATGGTGGTACAGACAGCAGCTGCATTGGACACAGACACCGTGAGCAACAACAGGACTGCATGGGCAGCCAGGTGCAAGTGCCATGACCAGAGCAGACATGTGTACAAACATGGTGCGTGTAGCAGCAGGGACACTGTACTTGATAAATGCATAGCAGAACTACACACGACATGCAGCATGCAGACACACGCAGGTGCCTGGGCCAGTGGCCTACATGCCATATGTAAGTGGGAGCATACCAATGGCAGTGTGATGCCATGCACAGCTGACAGCTAATGTCCATGGTCTGGGTGCACAGTATGCGGATATCCAAACTGACCCATGCCACCATGCAAGGCATGCCATGCACAACAGATGCCACAGCAGCACCACTGTACAGATCCACGGTTCTGGCTGTGGGATGGCAGTAAAGCCTAGGGACCTGAGCAACAAGCTGTGAACATGTACTGTACACCCAGCAGGCCAGACCATGGTCAGACTCACACAGGCCCCTCCTGCATGCTGTGTGACCCTGAGCAAGTCACACAGTTGACCAGTGCACCCAGGCTGCCCCCGCTAAAGTGCACATGTGGCATGCGGGCCCTACCCAGCAACCTATGATGGCAATACACTGGAGCATCATGTGGACAATGGTGTAGGGGCCACACAGTGCTGTGGGTATGCAGCTGGACCACAGACACACACACTCACACACTCACACACACACACACACACCCCTGCCACTGTGGAGGCCATTGTACCACACAGGACAGCACACCCATGTCCATGGGACGGTAGAGGGTGGGACAACAGACAGTTATGTGCAACACATCAGCGGGCAACAGCACCACGACACATGGCCAGCCTGCAGGTACAGACAGGTAGCAACTGGCAGACAGTGGATCATAGCCAGCGTAGGCACAGTGGCAACAACATAGCATACTGAGGCAGGGACTAGCATGTTGTGGTGTGGCAGTCACTGTACTATGTCTGTTCTCCTACAGAGCACACTGCAGTGACAGCCGAGGAGGCAGGACCAGCAACAAGTGGGCAACATGGAAGACAGAGGAGGCAGAGGGTGCAGAGTGCCATGGATGACGTTGGCGATGAAGATGACGATGAAGACAGCAGCAGCACCACCACCACCAGCACAAGAAGTAGTAGCAACAGCACAGCATGCCGCAGGAGCCCCGTGGAGATCCTGGATAGCCAGACTACAGGGGGACAGCGCAAGGGCAGGACATGGTGAAGGCCATGACACAGTAATAGAGCATGGGGAGGGCCTGACACAGCCAGTGGCTGACATAGGCCAAGACACGGACAGTATACAGGACAATGTAGCAGCTGAGCCCAGTCCACCGCTGATAGCAGACCTGAAGGCCATGATTGGGGCAGCTGCATCAGACCATGTAGAGCAGTACTCAACAGATCTACCATTGGAGACATACTGCCAGAGTGTGTGCCAGGGCCAAGAGAGAGAGAGACAGGTGAGCTGAGGAACATACGGCACTGCATTAAGGCACAGCACCACACATTACAGGCCATAGGCCCCACCATAACAAATGCAATAGAGGCCACCAGCAGGGAAACAGCCATCACCCTGGCAGACATTTTCGTGGCATTGCACGGGGTGCAGTCCACCTTGTGTGAACAAGGAGAGGCCATGGACAGGGCAACATGTGCCATCGAACAGGCAACCACATATCGGCAGCAATACACAGGGATGATGGTGGCAGCCCTGCAGGACATTGGAAAGGCGCTACGGCACAGGACACAGGACCACCAGCACAGGCATATGAACCAGGGCACACTGACAGATGCTGTTGAAAGCACACCACAACCAGCAGCACTCACCATGCTAAGCACAAGTGCCGCTGTGTGTGCCATCAACAGCAGTGTAAACACATGGCTCCCCATGGTCATACAGCCAGACACGGGTGGTGCCTGCAGAACAGTACCAACAGGCCACAGAACTGTGTCACATGACAACACATCCACAGCAGTCACACACATGAGGGAGACAGGGTGACAGATATGAGTGCAGACCCCTGGTGAGGGGGGGGCACTGTGCAGACACATGGTGAGGGGAGGTTGGCAGGGAGGCTGACACACACACTGGTGGGCCAGGCAACACAGATGGCACACAGCCAATGGCACCACCACAGCAAGAGCAGCAGACCCCCGGGACACTATCACGGAGGTGTGGCAGGCTGCAGAAGCGGAAGGACCCCCCCCCACATGAACCAGACATGCACACAGTTGAAACAGTGGAATGGGCACTATGGGCAACCACAATGCTACAGGTGTATGGGAACAGGGATAGGTGTGTCTGTGTGGCCAGACTGAGTCAGCCACAGTGGGATATGCGGGTACACAGTGTTATGAGGGTGGGTCTGGATGTTGTAACATGTGCCGTGCATGAACTGCAGAAGTAATGGCAAGTGCTGACTTGTATATGGGATGTGTAGTCAACACCCATGCACTCTGTAAGCTGTGGAACTGGATAGCTGACGACAACGTCAGGGCTGCTGTTGTGATGTGTAAATACAGTAAAGCATGATGGACCAAATACCGCTGTATCATACTGTAATACATCCATACAATGCTGCATGGTGTTCTGTAGCACGACGGGGTACTGGGATGGGGCCAGACAGCTGTCATGGGCATGCACAAGACGGCCAGTCCAGCTGTGAGTTAACACAGTGTTCGACAGGAAGGCACCACAGGGTGGTGGGTACAGAGGTGCTACTTACAGAATGCACTGTGTAGTGTGTCACATGGTGCAACTGAGTGACCACACCACCCAGGAGATGGGTACACCCCTCATGAACACAGACCCATGCCTGCTCAGTGGTGATCCGACAGTGGAGCCATGGACACAGTCAATGCATAGTACGGATGTCCATACTGCATGACATACCTCAAGCGTGTGTGCCACATGATGTACACACAGCCATGCAACAAGGGCTGACCAATGACAGTACAGGGGTGGCACACAACAATGTACGGCCGTGCAGTACTACACATCAGGGTGTGACATATCATGGAACATCAACATGCCACAGGTGCATAGTGGGGCATGAAGCCACAGTCCGACTGTCACATGCATCCGAGATGTGTTCATTTCCCATGATACACCATGCCCCGGTATGTATCATTTGACCATCACTTGTGCCACTGCACTGAGGATGCATCCATCACCATACGTCATGTCCAAGAGGGCTGTAGAGGACACATGAACAGACATGCTGATAGTGACATGGGGACATGGCAGGCCACACACACAGTAATGACTAAATGCATGCCACGCACACACCACACATGCTGTTGCAGCTACACTGATCATGGTTATCATGGTGACATGCAGGGCCTACACAGGGTGGTTTGCCCCCCACTCCCCATGTAGCTGCAAGGACCACAGTGTCAGACACATACACGGCATGTACACCTGTAATGGGTAGTAGGCCACGCCTATGTGGCCCCATGCAGCACACTGTACCACAACCCTGTCAAGCCTACCTGTGGCTGTGGAGCTGCCCACCACACCCATGTCCCACTAGGAACAGATCCACTGTCACCAACCCTGTCACACACTGCTGCACACATGATGCATACACACAGATGATAACCACTGTACACAGACGCCACCTAGTGGTGGGATGAGAGACATGCTTGGTACATGTTATGGTGCCATACACATTGTGCTAGCTGCACCAGCTGTGGGGCTCTGCCATTGGCACAGTATAGCCTGGACAGACGTTAGGCCATCAACAGGGCAGCACATGTCAGGGCCACTGGTACGCATGTCCATGCCATGTACAGGGTGAATCATGGCTACCACTGGTACCCTGTGTGGTATGGGTGTCCACATCTGCAACACACGTGTCTGGACATGCCTGTGGAGGTGTGACTACCTGACAGCTCCTCTGGGTGATGGGCAGGACCAGTGCTGGGCACAGGCAACCACAGCCAATATCGAAGTGCACAGCAGGCCTGTGCCTGACAACCATGCATGTTTTGGCGGGCCCTGCTCTCTGACAGTGTTCCATTGCGGGCACATGGGTCCTGGAACATGTACCCCATGGATGGACTGGACGTCTGTACCATTGGCCAGCTGTGCGTGGGGGCACAACATTGCACATGCGCAGCACAGGTACACATGGGGACATGTGTAGTGGTAGCCTAGACTGGCAAGCACATCACAGCACCTCCACAGGCCATGACACACACCTACAGTTGTCAAGGTCCACGCATGGACACCACAACATAGGCCATGTCAATACCCTACCATGGTACACCTGGGCAACACTGCAGCAGTAATGCTACTCTGACAGCACAATGTTCAACACAGACTATGATCATGCAACAATGGTTTATTGAAATGAAAGGGTGTGGGTAAAAACAGGTGTACAGAACAGCCACACGTGCATGATATATACATGGTACCAGGAATACAAACACATGTGCAATGCCTGCCCAAAGGAGACTAAAACCATATAAAAACATTAACATTTAAAATGTATCACTGTATGAACATGCGTGCAGGTACTATGCCTAATGCACAACCATGATGTGTACAACTGAACTCTGCACCATGCATGGTTCAGCGCTGTTATGCAGCAATGGCCAGGGGACTATGACATGGAGCATCATATGGGGTGTTGGGAATGTCTGACAGTCACAGTGGGATGTGCTGCACACCAAAAGTGTGACCCACTCTGCAGCACATTGCACAGGAGTATGTGTTGAGTGCTGGTACATCACCCACATTACAGTGTCTGGCGCTGTCGCACAGTGGCCATCATTGCACACAGTGCACCATGTAGGCCCTCCACAGGATGCATACATTCTGCTATGTGGCCCTGCAGAACCTGTAACGCAGCATTCTGCTGTGCAGTGGTGCCTGGGACCTGCTGTTCCACACCCTCCACCATCACCCTCTGTTAGGCCTCCACACCACAGAGCTGTACAGGTTGAGCCCTATCCACCCCATCCTTCTCCCCTACACTTATTACAGACTCCACGCCTGCAGTCTGATTGCCCTGCACCAGGTACGCCACTGGCAGCCCTATCCCCTCCTGTGGCCTGCTATGGCAGGCACTTCCTTCTCTAGGTCCTGCACCTCCTGAGCAGCCCCCTGGCTGTGGTCATGGCCTACAGACAGCACACCTACAGCTGCTGCCCCCTCACCAGCACCCTCTATGGCCACACTCAGATGGGTATTGTCCCTTACTGTGCCCTGGCAAGCATCCATATGTTCTGATGTGTTGTTTGTGTCCATTGTGGCACTGGCATTATCAGTGTCAAGCACATGGTGCCCTGGTGAAGTGTCCATGTTGGTGTCAAAAGCTGCTGGCTCCTCCTCTTGGCCTTCACTATTGCCACTGGACTGCTCAAAGTCTGTCGGTTGTAGTGAGCATGCACGCCTATGTAGTCATCTCAACCGGGACCTGTACTCCTGTGTCTCCGCCCTCTTCACGCGATCCATGGACTGGAACATGCTGCATGCCCGTGGTGTGTCTGGCACCATCCCCATCCCGGATGACCGTCTCACCACTTGTGCCTTACACACAAGAGGTTGCATAAAGACCCCTCGACAGAGGACACTATTCTCCATGACACAACCACTGATGCACTGTAGCCATGTTATCCTGCAGCCACCCACAGCCCTCTATGCCATCAGCCACCACCATGTCTGTGCTGTCTGCTCACAGATGGCAACCCACATGTGGGTAGCAGCTCTGTGACGCACAAGGAACACCACTCACAGCACAGATACCTCTGCAACTCTGCCCCCCATTGCCACCAGGGTTGGTCGGCGACACCCACCACCACACACATCTGCCGACCCTGGGAACAGTATGATGTATGCCACCAGCCATGCGGCACTCCCCCCATGGATCTTGACAGTCAGCACTGCCCCGCATCTGTCATTGGGCCATCCATGATGCTCATCGGTGGATACAGGGCATACACCGCATGGGTCTTGGCCAGTCCCCAGTGTGCCCACTTGTACCACACCATGTGGTTGGTCCAGCATGCTCCATCTGTTCACACATGTGCTACTGCCCAGAGTGTAGGCCACTGTCCCACCAATTGTTCACAGGCCTCTCTGTCAGGTATGTCCCCATGCCATGCTTACGGTTGCCATGTTGTATGCTTGCCTGTGGTTCCCTGGACCATCCTGTGGGACACTGGTGTGTGCGTGTGTATGCCACGTGGCCCATCCACCACTCCTGTGTTGTGCATCCTATGTCCAGTGGGTAACTGCACGGGTCACCCAGTGGCCCTCCCAATATACTGGGCAGCTGCATCCTCACCCTGGTGTGACTACCATCTACCCCTGCTGCCTTGTTGGCCGCTGATGACCTCCATGTGTGTCCAAACTGGTCCCTGTACACCTGAGGTCTGTCACCCCATTCCTACCACTGGCCTCCTCCCCCACAGATCCCACCCACTCGTCCCCTGTGTGTCTACTGTGCTGCTGTGTAGTTGTCAGTCCCCTGCATGCCTGCCCACTCCCTTCATCCACTCTGTCTATAAAGGGACCCACTATCTGGTCCCTGTCATCCCACATTCACATATGCAGCTGCTGTGTGTGCGTACCTCTCTGTACAGTACATTGTGCTGGCAGAGGATCCCTGTGGTCCATGACATCCCTGGCTGGACGACTGCCCACTCGGGACATCTCCTCATGTGACTATCACACTCATCTACCCACCTGGGTCATTGTATGCCCCCAGAGGTCCACCATCATGGCCTCACAACCCCCTTGTCCCAAGGGCAGCCATTTGGGCTTACATGTCCCTATAGCCTTGTTCAGTTTGTGCCCCCATGTGGTCTGCATACCCCTCCCACATGGCATACCATCAGTGTCACATGTCTTGGCATTCTAGTCTCCACCCCATGTACCTGTGACATGTTTGGCTTGCTGCAGAACAACTTTACACAGCATTGTTGCATCATCCTGATGCAGTGTTCATGACTGTGCTGCCTGTCCGCTTATCTCTCAGTGCCCATGGGCCCCCCACCCACGTCCCTGTCCCACACATCACGTGCACAGTGTGTGCTGTGCTGGTACCCAGCTGCAGCTTCCACCACTGTGGTGACCATCCCATGTACAGTGCTGCCACTGACAGATGTATGTCACCATGGCATGTGGAGCTCAGCATGCCCGGGGTGGGCTATGGCGGTTTTGGGGACCACACACACATGGGTGCAGTCGACTCTACTCAGTACCACACTAGTTGTCCGGTACCTGCATTGCTATGTATTGGTACTGTGCCACAGCTGTGCCTGCATGATCACAGGCACCTTCATCCCTGCATCATCTCTTATAGGATATGCACTGCACCCTGTCCAGCTACTGTCACCAGCAGTACCGCTACTGTGGCACGTGACAGGTGCCAGCAGGTACTTGTCGGCCATGCCTGTCCTCCGCCCCCTGGGTCCACTGTTACTCCACAGCCACAGTGGGAACAGTCATTGCCTGATCAGTGCACAGGCCCTGCTCAATATCCAGCACCAGTGGGCCGTATGGTGGCTCCAAGCATGCATGCACCGTCATAGGCCATCGGTCGGTATGTGTCGTTGTTTGTGCATGGCACATGTGCATACCATGGCGTGTCACCCTGCAGGCATTTGACCAGGGTGCAACTCCCTCCTGCCCCTCCCCTCTGTCCTGCATGTGGCATCTGCCCCAGCATGCGCACAGTGCGTGGCATGGGCCCTTGTGCTGGACCATGTGTGCTGGGTCACAGCACACATGTGCCAGTGCCCAGCATGGTGGCTCAGTGACACGACAGGTGTGTCTGCATCACACATCCTGGCATCTGTGTGGCACGCAGCATGGCTGCTGTCGGCACACATGGTGCACCTGCATAGCAGCCCTACTATGGTGACCACACGTGGTGTGCTCATACATGTACCCACGCACCCAGGCTGTTGTGCATCTGCTATGTGACCTACCATGGCTTTGAGGGGCCATATCCCTTCGCACATGGTGCTGAGGGCTAATCTGTTGTTCCTCTGGCTGCTGTCTGTGGGCACCACCTTCACTGCCACCTGTGGAAACATGGGTAGACAGCCATTAGTGTCTGCACAGTGCACTGTGTTTTGCAGGCTGCCGTGGTATGGGCATGCATGTTACATGTCTGGGACACCTACCATACAGGCATGGCCTGCCCATCTGCATGGCCACATCAGCATCCACTGCCAACCTCCTCATGTGTGTCAGGATGGCACCATCCCTCCTGGTAAGGTCCTGCCAGTGATACTGTAGCTGTCTGGGTGTCCTTCTGACCCCATGCTGTGTATACAGCTTGGCAGCAATCCTTCTCCACATCTGTTCCCTGTCCCCAGGGGTGTGTCTCCTGCTGCCAGGTGTCAGCAGGTACCTGGCCCACTGCTGGACCAGGCTGACCAGCTGAGCAGTCTCATCTGGGCTAAAGTTGGGCCCACTGCCACCTAGACTGCTCATGTTTGCACTTGCAGTGAGGCTGTGGCTGTGCGTGTCTGTCGATTGTTTGGCTCTACACTCCCTCCTGCACCAGGCCATGAGCTGCACGCTGTGACATTGCTCCCTGCATCACTACACAATGTTGTAGTGCATGCTGCAAGTGTGTGCCATTCCACCACATTAAGCAATTGTGTATATATTTATCGCAGCTTGCGATTTTCGTGCTATATGTACGCAAGGCTCCCTTGTGCATGTACTGTACCCCTGCATGTGTTCCTGGTCTGTGCTTGGTGTGGCAGGTACTGTGGTTGTGGTGTGTGTTGGAACAGGCTTGTGCTGCACATGTGTGCATTCATGGTGGTGCAGGCCTGTGGGGGGGGGATGTTGCACGGTTATGTTGGTGTGGCTGTGTATTGTCTATGTGGGATCTCTGTGTTATGATGCTGTGTGTCCTGTGAGTTGGCCTGCACATGCGTGTTCCATCCTGGGCACTGGTGGTACATGTCACCATCCCACCATCATAGCATACAAGCCCCTCTGGCCCTGTGTACTCACCCTACAGTGCCGTCCTGTGGCAGGCATGCATGCCTTCCAGGGGGCAGCTTGGGTACCACCACTGTCATGTGTGGCTGCATGTACTGACACGTGCCATCCTCTCCCAGACTGTCTTTCAGCACTGTTATTCCCTGCATTGTCCACCAGGGGTGACACACCAGACAGGGCTACTGTTTCTGTGTCACAGTACACCCCTGTGTGGTACACTGCACTGGGCAGACAGTCCTATGTAGTGGTGTCTGCTGCTGTGGCATTCACATGTGTTGTCAGTCATCCCTTGGCAGCTGTTACTGTAGGGTATCTGTCTACCAGTGCCACCTAAGGGCCACAATTCTCCTTTAGGTGAAATGGTTCCTGATGAGCTGATCCTGAGCCTGCCAGCCTGTTGTTGCATTGCCTGGCAGTCAATGCTGAAGATGGTGTTGATGTTGTCCCACATCTGCATCCTCATTGGCCTCCTCTGCATCCCTCTCACCATGCACAGGATACTTTGGTGGCAGTTGTATCCTCTGGCTTATGGCAATATTGTGCAGGATGCAACATGCAAGGATAATCTTACAACACATCTCCGGGTTGTTCTGCAGTGCTCCTCCTGCCCTGTCCAGGCACCTGAAGCGTGCCTTCAGGATCCCAAAGGTTCTCTCAGTCATGGCCCGTGTTGTGATGTGTGCATCATTATATGTCTCCTCCGCTGCATTCTGTGGGTTCCTCATTGGTGTCATGAGCCATGGTAGTTGGGGATATCCACATCACCTGTGGAATGAACAGTGGAGTGGATGGTTAGCCATGGACTGGCACTAGGTCGCCTCCACATGTCTGTCTGCAGTGTGCCCTGCTCACCATACCCTATCTGTATCTGTCTCCACTCACCTATCAGTCATCCACCCTCCAGTTCACCTCTCTGGAATGCCTGGTGCAGGCCACTCTGCCAGAATATGAAGGAATCATGGCAGGATCCAGGGTATCTGGCCACCACATCTAGGATCTGACAGTGGCTGTCGCACACCACCTAGATGTTCAGTGCATGGTACCCCTTGCAATTTACGAAGGCATCTCCATCCTCCATTGGGGCCTTAATTTCCACTTTTGTGCAATCGATAGCACCCATGACATTTGGGAACTGTGCTATTGCATAGAAGGCCTACTTGGTGACCTGCTGCTGTGCACCCTGTGGGAAGGCAATATACCTGTCATGGCATCACAGCATGGCATCCACAAACTGTCTCAGGCACTGGGACAGGGTGACCTGGGATATTCCCACTGTGTCACCACTGTGTCGTTGGAATGTACCATTGCCCAGGCAGCACAGTGCTGCGTTTACCTTCACATTGACTGGTATGGCATGGGCCCTCTTTATAGCTGTGGCTAGTTCCTCCCCCAGCTCCTGGCACAGCATTACTATGGCAGCTTTATTCAGCTGGTACCGTGCTATGCACTGCTTCTCTGTGACCTCCTCATAGGATTGTCTGGTATGTATCACTTGGGGGGCTCTGCGCCTGGCTGGTTGCTGTGGCTGTGGTGGTGCATTGCCCTGCTTCCTGCCATTGTGATGCCTCCTTTCCCTGCACTGCTTCCACCTGGCTTCTGCTGCCAGCATTATGCCCAGTAGGGCTACCCTTGCGGGCATAGTCATCCTCTTCTACAGTCACACTCCACAGTCTGCACACTGCTTCCTCTAGTGTGTCTACTTTGTACTGTATTTGTAATGTGTTCTTCACCCCTTTTACAGTGGTGTGCAGTTAGACCACCTTTTCATTGGTCTAGGTGGTAGAGCCTTGGTTGGATGCAGGCTGCATGTGCTGTGCTTTTTGAATATGGCTTGTGGACACATCAGGCCATGCAGCATGTCATAGGTTCTACTGTGTCCCGTGTCTGGACACAAGGCTCAGTGTGCAACCGCGCAGGGGTTTGCCGCAGCTTGTGTTTCTGAATCGCACTTGTCACATGTTTTGCCACATCTTGCTACTTGCATCGTGATTTGCGGACACATCTTGTGGGCATCCTACCTGTCGCTTTCTGAACCCAGCCCTATGTCTGTTTTTTCTAGTAGGTCTTGCTTCTCAGTATTCTTCCATATTCAGTTCCAGTTAAGGTTTAAATTCTCATTGCCCAATTGTTTTATGCACTAATTATTTTTCTCAGTTGAATCACCTTTCAACAATTGAGAGATCTGGCTACAAATCCAGGATACTTGAATTCAGTTTGTCTTCATTTTACATTGTCCTGAGAACATTTGAATACTGTATATTGTTTTTTGTTTTGGGTACCAGTCCAATCTCTTTAATAATGCTATTTTTAAAAGTTGAATGTAAGGATGAGGTTCTACAGGTAGCATTTATAATTTTTGGATCAACTATTTAAATTTCAAAAAGCAAGCCTCACTCACTCATTTAATTTCTGCCTCTGTCAGTTTGAAGAATGGATCTGTGTCCTGTGTGGTATTGAAACTGTTATAGTTCCATAATGGTTGTCCTGTAAAATATATATTTTTTGCATTCATTACTTTGATTGTTTGTGTAAAAGTAACTATATTCACCTCTAGTAGTGCCTGTTGTAAGTAAGGTGGGATTTTTTTGAGGAAAAATCAAAGATACTAGTCAAGTCTAGTTCCACATCAAAATATATTTTTTTGTTATTAATCAGTCAGGTATTTGGTGCTGGCAGAATGTAAATGGAAAGATAGAAATATCAATATAGAAATAATGTGTAGTCACATAAAGATGCAATTTTTCATTTTAAATTATTGGGTAACTGGATAAGAATCCCATAGCAATGAGTGTCCATTGTCTTGGTTGACCTGAAACTTCAAAATATACAAAAACACATACATAATGACATGCATTCAACATGTAATAAAAAAAAGTGTGGTGGGTTTTGGCCGCCACATCTTTCTGAGTTACAAAGTTAATCTATTTTGCACCTGTGTGAGTTACCTTCCATATACAATATAGTTTGAGATAATTGCATTACAACTATGAAACCAATTTCTCTATAACACTTATTTCTAGATATAAAGTAACACAGCATTTCTAGAGAAGTATATTCATTATGATTCTATTTATTCTTCCCATAGTCTTAATAGGATGAGTTCACCATTCACTTTTAAGTCTCAGCATACTGTATACTTCCCACTAAAAGGGCTGTCCCTGAATAATGTACTTAACATGTACAAGTATCATAACTACTCCCTTAATGACCATGCATGGCACATGGCTTAACAACTGTACATTTGGTGTGCTTTTGTTTATGTTTTTATATTATCTGTGTAGGCACACATTCAAGTGTGTCTGTCTGTGTGTTGGCCATTTTGTGCCTGTGTGTCTGTCTTTCTGTTGATGTACGTGTGTACCTGTGTCACATGCTGACAAAAGCAGCATACTGACTCAAGTCAACTTTTATTTTTAAATTGAATGCACCAAAAGATCTTACAGTACATTTACTTTTTATTTAAACGTTTATCAGGTAAGCAATATGAGTCAAGGCCCTTCTGCAAATGTGAACCAGGACCATAAATAAATACAGTCAAGATGTTAAATACAGTACAGTATAAAATCAACAAAATATGACATACAAACAAGCATTAAAAACAAACACATTTCAATGATTCAAGATAGTGCTGTTTCAACAATACTTAAAAATAATCATGACTAATAGTTTGTTGCAATAAAGTTGGTATCTTATTCCAACAGATAGGAGCACAATTTGAAAAGGCATGCATACCCAGCTTTAATTTGGTCTTAGGGACAGCCAATTTTAAGCAGACACTAGAACGTAATTCCCTATTAGAATTTTTAATATCAAACAAAGAAAATATGGGAGAAGATGTATCCAAAGCTAGGGTACTGTGAACCAAGCAGTTTAAGGTATACTGACAATGTAAACCAGGGGGAAGCAAAGCTGACAAGGAATAAAGCATGCAGAGATGGGTCCGATATGGTACTTTCAAGACAAATCTGCATATTGTTTGAAACGTAGTAGTTAATAACAATGATTCAACTCTAGATAAATTTTGAAATAAAAATGAATTACAGTTTAATATTGATAATAATACATTATTTGCAACAGCAAATCTAGCGTCTTTGAAGTTTAAATAAAGCACCCAGCCTTTGACTAATAGTTCTACATATTGTATTAACATGTAAGGAATAAGATAAGCTGGGATCCAAAGCATTCCTAAATATCTAAACTGGTAGAGATGTTCAATTATAGAACCTCCAAAATGTATAATTTCAAGTGGCTTACTTCTATTTAATCTCTGCTTTGAACCAATAGCATGGTCTTAGTTTTTTTTTATATTCAATACAAGATGATACTGTTTTAACCAACAATCAACAGCCTAAAAATCAGTAGTTAAATTGGCTTTATTGCCATCCTCTGAGGATGAGCTAGTAAAGAGAATATGTCATCAGTTTACATAAGAAGGCAATTTATCAACAAATAAGGAGAATAGGAGAGACCCCAGGATAGAACCCTGGGGCACTCCCATCTGTAATATTCTGTTTTCAGACATCATTACCTGGTAGCTGATCCTCAGAGGAAGATTGGTTAGATAACTATCAAGCCACTGTAATGGATAGTTACTGAGTCCAATACGACCCAACCCCCTGAGCAGTAGGCGATAATCAACATGATCAAAGGCCTTGGACAGGTCCATGAACACAGCACCAGTCACCTGTATATTGACAAGCTTCAAAAGGTGAGATGAGGTTTTTTTTATTAGATTTTACTTAATGTAAGGCAAGTCAGAAATATTAACTTTTATGCTACTTGTTACCTTAGTTTGTCAGTGTAGCCTGAATGTAAGCCTGTGGGCATCATTTCTAGCTATTATGCTAGAAGTAGCTAGAATGTTCACCGATTAAGGACATTTCCCCCTATTAAGGGCATTCCTCTTATGCTTCAATCATGTTCTATTATCAGAACATTGCTTACTCCTCATTTTTAAGGGTAACCAGATAGCAAGTTTGTCTTTATTGCTTTCTGACTGACATATTTTCTGTAAAGTTTTGAAGTTTGTGCCAAGCAAGCCCCATTGGCAAGCATAATGGCCAGACACCAGCACACAGACAACACCCACAGATCAGAATATAGAAGATAAGTAGTGTATTTCAGAAAAAAAAGTATCCTGTATCACATTTGAATGATGGAGAAATCAAGCGTTGTGTTCCTACAATTACCTGAGACTCTTTCAGAGAAGTCTCAGCTGAAGAACTGCAAGCTGCCATCAGCTTGTGTTACATTTTACAGTACCAATCTTAGTTTGCTGCCTCTGAAGTCCCTTATGTGTGACTTTAGTGGGATGTATTGCTCCCATCCATTGCCCCACTCCTTACACGAGGGGTCACCAGGAGCATTGATGAAATGTAAAGTCTGTAGCAGGTTAGAGACTGAATAGAAACATAGAAACATAGTTTTTGATGGCAGATAAGGACTGCTTGGCCCACCCAGTCTGCTCATTTCCCTACCTATTGGATAAGTTGCAGATCCTAGGTAACCAACATCCTACTTTCTCCTACCCCCATTAGAATTGCCTTATGTCTGTCCCATGCATTCTTGAATTCCCCCACTGTTTTTTTACTCCACAACCTCCTCAGGAAAGCCATTCCATGTGTCCATCACCATCTCCATGAAAAAAATGCTTCCTCATGTTGCTCCTGAGCCATCCCCCCTCTATCTTCAAATTGTGCCCCCTTGTTCTTGCACATCTCATTTTCTGAAAGATGCTGCCCTCTTGGACTTTGTTGATTTCTTTGAGGTACTTAAAATGTTCTATCATGTCCCCTCTCTCTCAGCTTTCCTTGAGGGTATACATATTAAGCTCCTTTAGTCTCTCTTCATATGGCTTCTGGTGCAGACCCTGTACCATTTTAGCTGCCTTTCTCTGGGCTGCCTCCATCCTGTCTATGTCCTTGTGGACATGAATATTAATAATCATTACATAAATAATAAAAAAAAACTCAGACTGCACTTGTTGCTCAACTACATATTCCCTTACTTGAATGAGTTACATATTCCAAATGCCTGAAAGCAATCCCCACTCAATGTCCCATCCACTCTACAGTCTCCAGCCCCCCACAGACTGTACCAAAATATTGTCTTCCCTCCCCCAGTGCACTCAACACCATTCTATAGGCAATTATTTATTTTATTTATTTTAGTTTTTGTTGACCGGGTAAGTGCGCTAAACAAATCCTGCCTTTTTTATGGCACGACCCGGGGGAAGGGGATACAGATGAATGCCAGCTGACCTTGAACCAGATGAAGCTGTTGGTTGTATTTTTTGTGAATTATGACCTTAGGAAAAGGTTATGAAACTTTTAATCATATGCGCATTTTTAGCCTATCAGGTGACTATAACCCATTCTGCAAGATATGCTCGGAATGTTGTAAAGAAGAATGATTTACAGTTTCTCTTTGCAGCGATGATTACTGAGGCATTTTGTATGCCACCCTTGTACCACATTCAAGGGAAGACACAGACACAATTACAAGCTCCTCTTATGTCTAAATTTGTATATAAAATGTTATCCACACTTTCATCCAAATTTCAATCTGCAATACTTTGCATCCACAAATCATTTTTAACACAGATTTGGCCACACAGACATGAATGCAAAGCCATTTAAACGACGGCCAAAAAAGTCCTCACAGCTGCAGATGTGAGTTTGCTGTTGAGAATAAGGACAGGGAGAGCATGAATAGCCCCCTGTGAAAATCCCAAGTGACCTCTGTGTGTTACTGCCACAAGACCCCTTGCTAAGCTATTTCTATGGACACAAGTTTCTTCTCAATCGTTTGAGAGGTTTATAGGAACATTATTAGGGGACATCAGCATCCTGCTTTAAATCACAAAGTGCTGCAGACAGTACTATCTTGCAATCCTTCACTTAGGTGGAATTTATCGATGTAAAACTAGGTCTGCAAGGACGGGTGAATGAGAACTACTCTGACCTTGAAGTATTCTTATCAGCAAATCATTCTTGTAACTTTTATCTGATGGAGTAACATTATTCAATGCCACATTGATCAGTTTATTTGTTTTTTCATTCGATAGTTGTCAGTTGTATACTTCCCATTTGTGCTAATAATAATAAATGAGGACTTAATGAAATTCATAGAGGTAAATGAGTTACAACATGAAAGACAACATGGGTTCACACAAGGGAGGTCATGCCAAACAAACCTGACAGAGTTGTTTGACTAGATAATTAGAGTGGCAGATAAAGGACAGGCAGTCAGAATAATATATCTTGACTTCTTATGAAGGCATTCTGCTTTGTTCCCTATAGAAAGCTGGTAAAATAAATTACTGGCTTGGGGTAGAAAAGTGTATTGTAACATGGGTGGAGAGTTGACAGGAAGACATGACACAGCGAGTACTTGCATAGTACATGAAGAATTGTCTAATGTTGAAGAGGTTATAAGTGGATTTCCATCGATTCAGTCCTGACTCTCATCCCTTTTAACATTTTCATGCTGTTTGTGTCATACAGTAGGGAAAGACATACAAAGCAAAATCTGTCACTTTGCTGACGACACTAAGATTGTCTTGAGGGCAAATATTGTGGATGGGATTAGTAAATTATGGGAGGACCTGGAAAGGTTGAAAAATGGTTCAAAATATGGCAGCTGCGATATTATGCAAAAAATGGCAGGTATTGCACATTGGGAAAAGAACTTATAGAGAAAGTATATTATGGGGGAGGTAGGGCTAGTAAGCACATCAGAAGAAAAAAATCTAGGGGAAATAACAGCTGAAAATCTTAAATCCTCAAAACTCTGTAATAATGCAGTAGGAAAAACAAACAAGATTCTAAAATGCATAGAGAGGGGTACTAGTAATAAGAACCAGGAAGTGATCCTTCCAGTATACAAAATTATTAGTAAAACTGTACCTGGAATAATGTGAACTGTTCTGGAGTTCTTACCTATCCAAAGATACAAAGAGAATTGAAGCAGTACAACATTGGGCAATAAACATTATACAGGGAATGGGGGTATGAATCATGAGGAGCAGCTTAAAGAACTCAAAATGTACACTCTGGAGGTTAGAAGGGAAAGGGGGAACATGAAATAGTTAGGGATACTGTATAGCTATGGCAACTTCCTTCTGCATGTGCCTGAAATATTATTAGCACTACACATGTTCATACTGTGTGCTTAGTGATAGGTTTCCTTGTAACAAAACATTTCCTGATTCTGTTCTCACAATCCTCCATATTTTAATGAGCTTATAGCACTAGGAATTGTTATTGTTTAAAATACCACACGTTTAAGGGATTAACCATGTTACTGATAGTTACTGACTGGTAGGGTGTGATGTGGCACAACTTGCCATGGAGAACCACTACATAGGGTAACACAATGATATTGGAGTACAGCACAAGAGAGAGCATTTAAAGGGAATGTCTCATGAACTATTTTTCCATTAAAACTGGGAAGGCTGTAGGCTTGAACAATGATTGTCTCTACTGCATCTCTACTGCACCCTTCTCGTTTAATCAATATATAAATTTAAATAAACTGTTTTCTGTCCTACTGTGAAAAAGGGCTAGGCTCCATTGCAGAGGTCATGACCCTACTCTTGTAATGCACCATCAGACTTAATTATGTGTTGTTGTTCAAGCTGCTGCATTCTTGCTTTTTCTGGGGTCAATTGACAAAATGCAGTGTTTTTACTTAGTTCTCAGTTCATGTTGACTAAAAAAACTTCACGGAAGTGCACTTCTATTTTCTGGGGTTCAGGTGTGTACTAATCTACACTACACTGAAGAACATTATCGTGTAGGTAAACTATAGTCACAAACAGTGTGACATGCTCTTCAGCACATAATCCAATTATCATGTCAAAGGACCATTAACACCTTACAAACAACAATATACTCCTTTCAAAGAAGTTTCTTTTAACTCTGACACAGTTCAGTCCTAGAAAATAGCAATGTTCTTTCCATGATGTGTATTAGTCAACATGAGACATTTATAAAACACAGTCAGAGAGGGAACAGAAATACAGCAGCTTAAGCATCAAAGCATCATCAAATCCTGCATTGCAAAAATATGATTGTGACCTCTGTAAAGGAGCCAAATAGGTTTTCTCAGTGGGACAGAATAGAGTTTATTTAACTTGATATCTGGATGAAATGAGGAGGGTGCAATAGAGCCAAACATTGTTCAAGCCTACACCTTTCCCAGTTTTAAAGAAAAAATGATTCATGAGACATGACATTTAAAAAGTTCAAAGATCCACTCCATTCCTCGAAAAATCTAATTCACTTTGACATTAGAAAGGACCTACTCTTGCTGCATCATGCATGCCTCATCCTCAGGATGGGAGCATTGTTTATTAGGAGATGTAACTAAAAGTCTCTGTCTGGGTCATTTACTAAAGCTGAACAGAGATACTCTAACTAAGAATAATTGTCTAGCCATTATCTTTGAAGTATGTTTGAAAGTCTTATCCTATCATTATGGATCATCCAAACAAAAGAAAAAAAACACCTGCCTGGGCATTTTAATGAAAGTAGAGAAGTACAAGGCTGCAGTATTTTGCTTTAACATTAGCTGCCCATGAATACCAGGTTGCCTTTAAGGTTGGGTACAACATGACAGGTCTCCTCCTCTTCCTCCTCAACCTGGGCAACAACAGACCAGTCTTACTTCCATTGTAGGCAGATGGACGGAAAGTCAGAGAAGGGGAGATAGGGGAGCTAAACATGTGGCTCAAGGGCTGGTGCCAGGAAAAAGGACACAGATTTGTAGGGAATAGGCAACAGTTCTGGGAGCGAAAGTTCTTTAAATTTGATGGACTGCATCTGACTAAGGAGGGAGTCAGTGCATTGGGGCAGAAGTTTGACATCTTTGCAGAATATTTAAACTAGCAAATTGGGAGAGGGGTGCAGCACCCCACACGTTGAGTGGGAAGAAAAACCTCCCCCCTCAGCCATGGGTGTAGGCAGGCATACTCCAAGCACTCCATGGTGTGCAATTTTATTTAAGTGGGTAGCAAATAGGCTCTGAACTGCTTCCTTTCTCCTTGAAAACTAACAAAGAAAATACTGAACCTTTCTGTAATTTATTCATAGGAGTTAAAACTAGAAGGACTAGTCACTAATACTCACTTTGCATCCCAAGGACAATACAACTTTATAGACTCTGGGCTGGTATGTGGGTGTCTTAGGGAACAATGCATGGCATTTGTATTTACACATGCATGACAACAA
This sequence comes from Neoceratodus forsteri, assembly GCA_016271365.2. NCBI lineage: Eukaryota > Metazoa > Chordata > Ceratodontiformes > Ceratodontidae > Neoceratodus > Neoceratodus forsteri. The sequence goes on along the minus strand of CM028137.1, from coordinate 482,246,343 downwards.
TCATTTCCATAAGATACAAAAGTTGTATTTATTGTGCCAAATGAGGCAACAAACACAGTCCTGGTGTACATTTGTATATTGTCTGGCTACACCCGGGGGGGGGGGTAGCTCACCTTAACAGGTGGGGGGGATAGCAGTGAGTCCACTTGGTGTGCAGATCTAAAATCCCTGACTACACCCCTGCCCTCAGCTGGTGGCCAAACAGGGATTCAGCATGTTTACAGTTCATTTGCATCACCAGGTAAGAAAAAAGGTCCATCTCCCCATACGACGCACAGGAGAAATGTCAAAGCTCACCCAACAACTAACACACCGAAATCTGGCCAATGGAAAATCATGTACACAAATGCTTACAGCCTGGGAAATAAGATCCCAGACCTGCAGGCAATAATGTCAGAGGCTAAATTGCACATAGTAGCAATTAGTGAGATGTAGTTTACCAGTAACCACAGTTGGGAGACTTCAGTACCTGGCTATGTACTGTTCAGAAGAGACCAAGGTGCAAAAGGGGGGGGTGGAGTGGCCCTGTATGTCAATGAAAATATCAAAGCTACAAAAATTCAGAATACACATAAGGAGCCAGAAGAACTATGGGTCACCCTGGAAACAGGAAATGGGACAGCCATAATAACGAGTTGTCTACAGGCCCCCAGACCAGGGGGAGGACATAGACACATTACTGTTAGAAAATATACAAAACATGACAGCTAAAGGTGAGGTTCTGATAATGGGAGACTTCAACATGCCAGATACAGATTGGTCAATACCAGCAGGAACATCTGCCAGAACTAAACACATGGTGGATTCCCTGCAGGGGGAGGGCCTCAAACAACTGGTACAACAACCAACAAGAGACAGGGCTATCCTAGATCTAGTACTGACTAACAGGGAAGGGATCACAGATCTCCAGGTAGAAGGTCACCTGGGGGCCAGTGACCATCACATGGTTTGGTTCAATTTGGCCACTACATCTAAATCATCCAATTCCAAGGCAATAATATGGGACTTCAGAGGAGCTGACTTTGATAAGATGGCCAACAGAGTTAAGCTAGCCCTGGCAAAAAGAAACACAGGGGAGTGGGTACAGGCAGACTGGGCAAGCATTAAGGATGCAATACTTGAAGCAACATCCCATTGTGTTAGACAGAAAAGGAAGTGCAAAAGAAGAAGGAAACCACTTTGGTTCTCAAATACAGTAGCAGAAAAGGTCAGAGCCAAAAGGCTGGCCTTCAGGAAATATTAGGGAACACAGTAGGATGAGGATAGGGAGGCATGCCAAACTACCCTAAGAGAAGCAGGGAAGGCAGTAAGGCAGGCAAAGCCCCAAACTAAGGAAACACTAGCATGAACAGTAAAGAGGGTGACAAGACTTTCTATAGATACATTAGTGAAAGGAGAAAGTCCAGAGGGGGTATTGCTAAGCTCAAAGGAGAAAATGGGGCATGTGAGAAGGAGGACCCTGTAAAAGCATCTATCCTAAATAGATAGTTTTGCTCAGTATTTACTGAAGAGAAGGTAGGGTAGGGCCCACAGCTCAGCACCATGAACACAGGGGGGAGGGAGGTGAGCACTACTCCCTTCACAAAAGAAAGGGTCCTACAAGAGCTTGCTAAATTCAGGGTGGACAAGGCAATGGGACCTGATGGCATACATCCCAGGGTATTTAAGGAGCTAAGGGTGGAACTAGCAGAGCCATTAGCAGAACTGTTTAGTGAGTCTCTGAGCACAGGAGAGGTCCCAGAAGACTGGAGAAGGGCTCACGTGATCCCGCTCCACAAGAGTGGTTGCAGGGAGGAGGCAGGAACTACAGACCAGTCAGTCTTACCTCAGTAGTGGGCAAGATTATGGAGGCACTCCTTAAGGAAAGGATAGTGCAACACCTGGAATCCATAGGGGCACAGGATCCAAGACAGCATGGGTTTACAAAAGGAAGGTCCTGTCAAACTAATCTCAGAGATTTCTTTGACTGGGTAACCAGAGTGGTGGACCAAGGGGGAGCAGTTGATGTCACCTACCTTGACTTCAGCAAAGCTTTCGACACTGTTCCACACAGAAGATTGATAAATAAGCTGGGTAGGCTTGGGGTGGGTCAGAAGTTGGTCAACTGGGTGGCAAACTGGTTGACGGGTAGAAAACAGAGAGTAGTGGTAAATGGTATGCAGTCAGAAGAGATGCAAGTTCCAAGTGGGGTACCTCAGGGATCAGTCCTGGGGCCAGTCCTCTTCAATAGCTTCATTAGTAACATTGCAGATGGACTAGAGGGTAAGGCTTGTCTGTTTGCAGATGACACCAAGATCTGCAACAGAGTAGATGATCCAGATGGGGTGGGCAGAATGAGAAGAGATCTGGATAAACTAGCAAAATGGACAGAAGAGTGGCAACTGGGATTTAATGCAAAGAAGTGCAAGATCATGCACATAGGGAAGAGAAACCCTGAAGCCACCTATAGGCTGGGAGGGGAGTTGCTGGCAGTCACAAAGGAAGAAAGAGACTTGGGCATCATCATCACCGATGACCTGAAATCATCCAAGCAGACCTCTAAAGCAGTAGGTAAGGCTAGTGGGATGTTAGGGTGTATTAGTAGGGGTATCACAAGTCATAAGAGGGAGGTAATAATCCCTCTTTACAAGACACTGGTTAGGCCCCATCTGGAGTACTGTGTGCAGTACTGGAGGCCACACCTTCACAAGGACATTAACCAAATTGAGGCAGTCCAGAGAAGGGCAACCAAAATGGTGCAGTGACTGCATCAGAAGACATATGAGGACAGATTAACGGAGCTCAATATGTATACCCTTGAGCAAAGGAGGGAGAGAGGTGATATGATCGAAACATTCAAACACCTTAAGGGCATTAACAAGGTGAAAGAGTCTAACATGTTTAAATATAAGAAAAATAGCAGGACACGAGGACACAGCATGACAGTAGAGGGAGGCCAATTAAGGGGGAATGTGAGGAAATTATTTTTCACAGAAAGGGTAGTGGATGCATGGAACGGCCTACCTCAGGAAGTGGTGGCTATGAATACAGTGCAGGGCTTCAAACAGGCATGGGATAGGCATAAGGGAGCAATACAGATGAGTATGAATAGATAGGCCACTGACAGAGCAAAGGCCGATGGCACATTTATAAGGTAGAAAAAGAGATTGGCAGACTGGATGGGCCTTGCGGTCCTTATCTGCCGTCAACTTCTATGTTTCTATGTAAGCTAATAGAAACCATAAGGAAAGTCTGGTTACCTACTTACTGTATATGGCAATAAGCTGCAGGGTGACAGGCAGCTTGAGTTTGTATCAGAGAGGTCATGCCAGAACAACCTGATGCTGTTTTTTTTTCAGTGTGTCACTAGTTGGGTAGTTAAACGGCAGGTGGTAGATTATCTTTACTTTGACTTCAGCAAGGCCTTTAATTCAGTGCCACACAGGAGGCTGCTGAATCAGCTGGATGATTTAGGAATACAGAAGGATTTAACCAAATGAGTGGTAAACTCACTGGGGGTGGAGGCAAAAGACTGTGGTATTACATGTGGCAAAATCTGGGGAAAGGGCATTATGAAAGGGCATATACAACCTTCAGCCAGGAACCCCTCTTTATTAAGATGCTAGCAAGACAGCAGGGCAAATTAAAACCCAACCCCATTTATTTCTGGCCAGGCACTTTAAATGCCATTAGCATTGCCCATATGCAAGCCTGGAATTCCTTGTGAGGGAAGACACAAATGAGCCTCATTTGGGATTAATGTAACAGAAACCAGATAAAGCAAGAAGGAGGTTTGGGGGTGCTTGGGAGAGAGATAGAGAGCAGGGCTGCTGTGAACTGGAGGGCTAAGTTAAGCTAAAAAGTATTTTGTTTTCTTTTTGCTCTGCCAAGGTAAGCTGTTTTGAACTCTTGTTTGGTGCTGAAGTAAAGGAACTTTTTTGTTTCATTGAACTTTTCCTGGAGTTTGTTTTTTGAAGGTTCCCCGTCAAAAGCCATGGTTTGTTACTATATTGTTATGTGTGGTTGGCTTATGCAATGGAATCAAACTTCCCCTTGTCTAAATGGGGTAAAATACATAGATACATAGATTCATAGATACATAGACAGTGTTGGCAGATAAGGGCCTACAGCCCACCCAGTCTGCCCATTTGAGCTTGTAAGTTTACTTTATGTTTTCTTTGAAGTATGTTGCCCCTTAACCCTGACCTCCAGAATTCCTTAATGTCTATCCCATGCATTCTTAAATCCTGAAATTAACTTGGACAAAGTATTGAAATGGTGGCAAACAGTAAGCACAATAGGCTTACATGCCAGCAGAACAGGCCAAGATACAAATGGACTGGATGGCACAGCAAAAGCAGGCTCAGACCAACAGCTGGTGTACAGAGACCAACAGCTGGCACAACAGCAGACTCAGAGAGACCAGCAGCTGGGGCAAAGAGAGCAACAGCTGTCAAAACAGCAGGCTCAGACAGACCAACAACTGGTGCTACAAGTCCAGATGCAAAGAGACTGGATGGCCCAGGAAGTCCAATTGCTGGAACAGAAAGTCTAACAGCAGGTGCAACAGCAGGTGGAGAGGGACCAGTAGCAGGCATAACATCAGGCACAAAGAGATCAGCAACAGCAGGAGTTTATGAAGCAAGTGCTGCAAGAACAAAAATAAACTGTGTCCCAGCTCTAGATCACAGAGAATCCTTTTGCTGTAGGACCTCACTCCATGCAAAAAAAAAAAGTGTCCTGAGGATGACCCTGAAGCCTACCTTATGATTTTGAAAAAGTTGCCAGTACCACTACCAGGCAATGAGAAAGTTGGGTCACACGCATTGCACCATATCTGACTGGGGTTGCACAAGATGCTTACTGGAGCCTAGATGATGCTGCTGCTGCCACAGAATATGACCAGGTAAAGGTGACTATCCTCAACCAGATTGGGATAGCTGAAAAGATCTATGGATAGAACTTTGGCACATTTTGTTTTAAAGCTGGAACCTAACCCAAAGTGGCAGCTCAAAAATTGAAAGACTTAGATATTTGGTGGTTAAAACCAGAGGTACACTCTTAAAAGAACATTTTGAATGTAATTGCATTGGAGCAGTACCTGAACATTTTGCCAAACCGAGTACGTGACTGTGTGAGTTGTTATGGGGAAACCACTAAATGGGGGACCAAACAGTTGTGGCAGTGGTGGATTCAGGATTTGACCAGACATTGGTTAAAGAATGTGTGATAGGATCCAATTTAGGCCACTGGGAAGTTGCCATAAAAAAAATGTCTGTATACAGGGGGCACCCACACATATCCTGCAGCACCAGTGTGGCTAAAAGTGAGCAACTGGGTAGGAATAATAAAAGTTGGAATTTCAAAAACCCTACCTTGGCCAGTAGTCCTGCACAGAGATTGGGAAGGTTGTTATGCCCTCCTACAGAAACATTCTGAAAGTGTATGCACATGGTAGGAGGAAACCCTGGAGGAATTAGAACAAATATTTCCCTTCACTGATGCTGAACTATTTGGCCCAGGAGGGAAGACATAAAAGTCCCAGGGGCCAGAAACACAGGAAGAAAACAAAAGGGAACCCCACTGTTCAAGGTTATACAGTAGTTGTTGGGGACTACAGGGACTGGGGTTCAAAGAAGGTCAGAAGTGACTCTGATAAGGAACTGGCATCTACATCAATGGAAGATCACAAGGCACTTCCAGAGGTCCGGCCATACATATTTCAAAATCCAGTCAATCTCATTTCTGAACAAAAATGCTTATCAGAACCTAGCTGTGTTAAATAGTTATGTGATTGATAAACAAAAAGGAACATTTTTTCTAAGGCTTGAACTGCAAAATGGCATTTTGTACAGGGTGAAGAGGAACAACAAATGGGAGCTGTACACTATCAGCTTTGATTGCCTGGTCAGCAAGAAAGGAGGTATTAACACTTGCTCAAACCGTACCTATTGCAGGTCACTTGGGCTGAGAGAAAACCAAGAAGTGCATACTTGCCCATTTTTTTGGGTCAGGTGTATGGAAGAAAGTGACAAATTGTTATGCTTCTTGTCTACAGTGTCAGATGGTTGATCCCAGAAGTATAAGCATGCCCCATTGATCCCTATGCCCATAATAGATATTCTGTTTGAAAAAACTAGAGTTGAACTGATGAGATCCCTGATAAGGAAGTTCAGTAGGGTATCAGTATATTATGGTGATAATGGATTATACCACCTGATACCATGAGGCTGTTCCCATGCACTTCACTGCAGCCAGTTCAGTAGCCAAAGAATTGCTAAAGGTATTTTCCTGAGCTGGACTGCAAAAAGAGATTTTAACTTATCAGGTCACCAACCTTATGTCAAAGCTTATGAAGGGGGTGTGTGCTTTACTGAAGATGAAGTCCATCTGGACATCATTGTACCACCCACAGACAGACAGCTTACTCAGAAGATTTAACAAATTCTGAAAGGGTATGCTGTCTAAATTTGTTTCAGCTGAGGCAAAAAACTGGGGTGAAGTGTTAACCGCTTTAATGCTTGCAGTTCATGGGCCAGATTCACAAAAAAACGCAAAGTGCTTCACAAAAGTTTGCGTTGCACTTTGTGGTTGTGCAGGTTGGAATAGTTGCTATTCACAATCGAACAGTGCACCGCACTATCAGACTGTGAATAGGGGTGTGAGGGGGCAGCATTAACCCACTGAAACCACCATTATCCCACTAGCGTTGTCCCTACAGCCAGTCAGAAGAATGGCTCTGCAAGGACGAGCACAGCCATACTATTTGCCATTCACTAATGCAGCCATGTAAATGAGGCCATAGGGCATGCAAGATGCTATGTGGCAATTATTTTTTATCATTTAACACTTTTTTGCTTCTCCTCCATTGCAGAGCGGGCCACAATGACCTCCGGCCACCGGCATCCAAACTCCTGGACCAGGTCTAGCATATGCTGCACACGCCTGACTCACGCAGGCCTTGATGAAATTAATGGGACCCCCGGGGGCCCGTAACTGGGAACCAGGTGGCCACGCCTCTCAAGTCTGGGGGCTCGGGGCTCAGCCATGAGCTGCCATGGTCCCCCTGCAATTTTTCTGCCATTAGTGCCCCCAGGGAGCCAGACGTGCAATGATGTCTGGTGCACCTATGTGCAGACGTCTGCTGCGCTGCCTCCCCCTTGGAATTCACACTACTGACAGTGCGTCTAGCCTCAGCTGGCTCCACTACAGTGCGCCGCATACCCCGTACCCACCCCAGAGGAAGGAGAGCAGTATTGGGACGCTCAATCCTTCCTCTCCCCTGCCAGCCCCCGGTGCTTCAAGTCCATTCCTGAACCTGGGTCACCGGCATGGCACGAGGTGTGGTGTCCAGCACCTCAGCGCCACCGGGCCAGCCTGCTATGTGGCAGTTTGCATGTCCATTATGGGCCCATTTACATCAGCTGTGACAGAGTTTAGAGCACCCCTCCCAATGTCGAATGGCATCCCTGACTAGAAAATAAAATGTCCCTGGTAGTCAACTGGTCTTTCCCCCCTTCCCCATTGCCTGGTCACCATCCCAAGTTGAAAATATGTTGTCCTGGTGGTCCCATGTTCCCTCCCCCACTGTCCAATCACTGTCCTAGTGTGCAAAAATAATATCCCTGGTAGTCAAGTTGTCCCTCCCTTGATGTCTGATCACCATCCCGTTGTACAAAAATAATCTCCCTGGTAGTCCAATGGTCCCTCCCCCTGCCCCGCTGTCTGATCACCATCCTGTTGTACAAAAAATAATCTCCTTGGTAGTTCAGTGGTCCCTCCCCTCTTGTGAATACCAGTTTGCATGGTGCAAACTGGGTTTGCGATGGGGCAAAGTTTTGTGAATCTAGCCCTGGGTGTCACAATCATCCATGTTTCTCACCCCTTGAATTGTTGTAGGGGCAACAACATTGAGGGATGCTGGATGTTGTAAAAGAGATATGGGAAGAATGGGAACATTGCCTCTCCCCATTACGTACTCCAATATATAATGCAAATGAGAGAAAGATTGTACCAAACTGCATGCTTTGTCAGAGATAATGTATTCAAAGCACGGCAAATCTAGGCAGGACACTATAACCAAGGAGCCAGGCTGCAGGAGTTTAAACCTGGTGACAAAATACTTCTTCTGCTTCCTAGCTCTGAAAGTAAACTCCTGATAAATGGCAAGGCCCTTATGAGAAAAGTGAGGCTACATGATTATGAGGTATTACAACCCAAATAATCAAAGCAAATTTTCAGTTGGCCCTGTGGCACTGAGGGTTGAGGTGCTGGACGCCACACCTCGTGCCACACCAGCTACTCAGGTTTCTGGAATGAACCCAGGACGTTGGGGGTCTGCAGGGGAGGGAGAGGATTGAGCATCCGAGGAAAGCTCTCCTCTCCCAGGAGGGATGGGGGACACATGCTTGGTGCCTCACTGGCCTCTGGCAGAAGCCGGAGGCATAGCAGACACATGAGCTCACAGAAGGGTTGGAAAGTGGTGGGCAGAGATGCCTTGATGTCGGGGCATAGCCACTCCCCCAGAATATTGGAAAAACACCCATGGCACTCCTTGGCAGATGGAGCAACAGGCCCACATCCCCAATACCTCTACCTGCCCAGGTGACTGGCTTCTTGATAAGACTCAGGAATTCAGAGTGCTTGCCTACCCCCGTGTCCTCGCCTGGGGGGTAAGCCAAGGCTACGTGGAGAATGGACCACCACCGGATACATGTAGGAGGTAGGGACTAGAATGGCCATAGGCATCTCCCAAAGGGAGTGAAGTGCCATGGCAGGGGAATATAAACAGATAGTAAAAAAAAAAAAAAAGCAGATTTTTATGTTAATTTGTTGAAAACCTGGAAAGACAGGGAGGTTTTGCTAGTTGACCCAGAGGACCTAAAAGTCCCCTACTCAGATGACAAATGAGGACATCGAAGATGGAATCCTCAATTTAGAACCCAAAATGTTAAAAGAATCAAGCCTTGTCCCATTTGATGAATGGCTTAACCTGACCCAGAAAAACAAAGTCTAGCAACTGGTAAGAAATTTTGTGGATGTGTTCTCCCCACAGCCGTGAAAAACTCATGTAATCCAACACCAAATAGACAGACCCAGGTGCCTGTATCTACCAACAGCCATATAGGTTCTTAGAAAAAGTCTGAGAGATGATATAGGAGGAGATCTGCTCTACGTTGGAATTGAGAGTCACTGAAGAATCAGAGCGAATGGTCTATCCCTATTGTATTAGTCCCAAAACCAGATGGGCTCAGTCAGTTTTGTATCCACTTCCAGAAAGTAAATGCAGTCTCCAAGTTTGACACATATCCTATGACTAGGGTTGATGAATTTCTGGACTGACTGGGTAAGGCCCAATACATTAGTACCCTAGACATGATTAAGGGTATTGGCAAATCACACTAACTCCTGAATCCTGGGAAAATGGCCATTGTCACCCCATTTAGTCTGTATCAGTCTACCGTGCTCCCCTGTGGGTTGCATGGTGCCCCACTCACATTTCAGAGAATGATGTACTGAATCCTCTGCTCCCCCCCCTGACTAATATGCAATAGTGTTCCTGGATGACCCAGATGATGTTGTCATACTTATCTCTGATTGGGACACTCACTGGATGGATATGGCTGTGGTACTTCAGTCACTTAGGGAGGCAGGTCTCACAGCCAGTGCCATGAAATGTCCCCTGGGGTGACAGGAAACTAAATACCTGGGATGCATGGTTGGGAATGGCCATATACACCCAGCTGCTGATAAGGTAAAGGCTCTTTCTGACTGTCTGTACCTACTACCAAAAAGCTGGTGAGGTTCCTCCTTGGCTTAGTGGGGTATTATCACTAGTTCATTCTGCAGTTTTTGACACTTGCTGCCTCACTGACTGACCTGACTGAAAAGGTTGCCCCAAATTAAGTTCAGTGGTTCTCAAAGTGTCAGAAGGCCTTACAAACTATCACAAATGTGTTGAGACCTGTCATACAAAGTCATGGTTTAAATCGTCCATTCATTTTGTATGCAAATTCCTCTCAAGTAGGGTTTGGGGCTGTCTTGTTACATGAATTTGACTATGGGATTCAGCCCATCCTCTTTTTGTCAAGAAAATTGTTTCCCAAGGAACAATGTTATTCAACACTAGAAAAATAGGTGTCGTGCAATAAACTGGACACTTACTATTTATTGGGAAGAGGCTTCACCTTGGCCACTGACCACACAGCCCTCAAACAGTTGCATGCCTTGAGGGACACTAATTCCCCAGGCACCTGATAGTACCTGATTCTGCAGCTATTTTCATTCTAGATGTGCCACAGGGTGGGTTCACTGCATAATAATGCTGGCCTTTACAACCAGGATGGCAGCTCAATGGTAGCCATTGCAGAGATTGCCATGGGCACAGCTCTGAGGAGAGGGTATATGAAGGGTTTTTACAACCTTTTCCTGGGCCCCTCCTCTATTATGATACTAGCAGGAAAACAGGATTAATTGAAACCCAGCCCTGCTTATTGTTGGGCAGACCCTTTAAAGGTGGTCTGCACTGGCTATATGCAAGCCTGGAATTCCCAAAGGGGGAAGGGCACAAATGAGCCTCACCTCAATGCATATAATGGAAACCAAACAGAACAAGAGGGCGATTTGGGGGGCTTGAGAAAGAGAAAGCAGGGCTCCTGTGAAATAAAGAGTTGAATCAAGCTAAAAAGTATTTTGTTTTGTATTTGCTCTGCAAACTAAGCTGCTTTGAGCCCTTGTTTGGTGCTGAAGTAAAGCAACTTTTTATTTCATTGAACTTTGCATGAGGTGTTTTTCTGTTTGTTTCTTTTAGAAGTTTTCCCCAAAAGTCTTGGGAGGCTGCAACATTGTTACAGGGGGTCAAGAATACATTGCCACTGATATTTGTTCTGGGACCTGTCTTGTTCAATATACTCATTAACAACACACGAGAGGGTATAAGGGGAAGATGTGTCTTTTTTGCTTATGGCACAAAGCTATGCAGCAGAGTAAATGGTAAGGAAGTGGTATGGGAACTTCAAAGGACCTAGAGGAACTGGAAAAGAGGTCAAAGATCTAGCAGTTAAGCTTCAATACAGAAAAGTGAAAGGTGATGCATGCAGGGAAAAAAACATGCACATACTATAGTATCGGATGGAAGGGGTGCGGCTGGTGACTGCAACAGAAGATAGGTAACTTGGTCTCATCAAAAGTGACTTCCTCAAGAAAATCAACCAGTGCGACATGGCAGACAGTAAGGCATCAAGAATGCTAGTTTGTATCTGGAAGGGTTTTGGCAGCAGGAGAACAACCTGATACTGTCCCATTCAGCTCTCTGGTGAGGCCTCAGCTGGAATACTGCACCCATTTCTGATGTCCTCACCTGATTTTCCAACTTAGACTAGATGGATTCAGTAGAGAGGGGAGTCACCAAAATGATCCGGGGCCAACAAGGCAGAGCCCATGAGGAGGAGATTGTGACCTTGAACATGTACTCAATGGAGACCAGATACAAGGGGGTAGGATATCTTAGAGATGAACAGTGGAAATGATTTGAGCCCAGCAGTCTGTTCCAGGGCCTTACCATCTTTTCAGTGAAGTAGAATGTCCTCACATCACTCCTGAATTAACCCTCCAGTGTCCTCCTGTTGTACTATGGAACATATTCCTGGGGGATATGCTGGTAGGGATACAGTAAGAGGACTCATAGTCCCACTGGAGGGGGGAGCTGGGGAGAGGGTTGGTGGTGGGAGAGGGAGACAACACCATAGGACACTAAGCCTGGAGTGAGGTTGTATAGAATGGGCAGACACAGTGGACCATAGTTCTATTTCTGCCAACAGTCTATGTTTCTATGCTTATGTTGGATTTGGCCTTTGAAGCCTTTTTCATTTTTTTTATGAGACTGCTGCACAGTGGGTAACAGTCTTCTCTGTTAATGTCCAAGTCTCTATAAACAAAGAAAGCCTAACTGTTTACAAATGTTAGACAAACCTGTCCATTTCATATGTTGAGGCTTCAGGTGTCTCTACTCTCTACATAACATGATGCAATACAGTACTCGCAGCAAAGATGGTGATAAGAGGGATGTAAATAGCTACTAGTACAGAACCTTTTGGAAAAACATTGCAAATTATAATATTTATAGAAGATACAATTTGCTTTACAGTATATTTCTTAGATTTTCATAATTTCTTACCCATTAATTCTTTATTACTGGGGAAATTTGCCTGAAACTCAGTTTGTTATGGTAAACATGTTATGGGGGTTGGGTTGAGCAAGTTAAAGTCCCACCACTATGCTGCATGGACTTAGTTTGTGACCCTAAGCCAGTTATAGGGGAATGGCAGATCTCAATTAACTATTCAATCAAAAATCTTTCTCTTGCTATACCTGTCAGGAGATCCATCATATTTCTTAGGTACCTCACTTAAAATGCAATGCCCTGATCACCTATTGTGGCCAAACATCATGGCCTGCCCGCCCCCCACTACACCATCCATATCAATTTACACAAAATGCAATAAACCACCATACCATATGAGTCAGACCACACAACAAGCAATGCCCCCCTCCCCCCCTGGAAAATGTCCAAACACCAGGCAACAACCTGTGAGGTATTCCAGCTGGTGGGGTCACTGTTCCATGAGGACTGCATATGAACAAAGATATACTATCTCAATAAAGTGGGGATCATAACCAGTGTTAGGCCATTATATGTCTACTGTATGTGTATATGTTGTATCTTGTGTCTCAGCCAGGAAGAGGTAGATCCACTGTCAAGTGTGCATGTTCATAGCCTGTTATACTTGACCTCAATCTAGAACAGTGTGCATTCAGAACAGAGAGGTATAAAACATTTCCACATATTCAGAGAATGGAATTATAATTTACAGTACTCATTATTTGCATTCTTATAACAGAAGTGATGCAGTTCATGCCACCGTCTTGATGGTGCAGTTTTATCTGCAGTAACATGAACGACAGCACCAGTTCCATATACTGTTCTCTGTTTGAAAGGTTGTTTTGTCCGACTGACTGCATGCAAATAATCCAAAAGGAATATAATATTTGTTTTACTAGAAAAGTTCCATTGAGCAGCATAGATCATTTGCAAGGAAGTCCTTGATATGCATAATTATTAAAACATTCCTATTTTTTTGTTTATTTCTAACTAGACAGTAGACTGGGACATGCCCTTGTACAGCCACATGACAAAATGATACAAAACAAATAAGATTATTTCAATATTACACATCACATAAAAAAAAGTGTCATCATATACAATAATATAATGGTAAATCAAAGCATTGCAGACAAAAGAGATTGCATAAGTCTGACTGATATACTGTTGCTACAGCAACAACATTACAGTGGCATGGTCAATACCAACAACATTGCCACATCGCTGTCAAATCTGCCTGGGACCCCGGCATCCTTCCCCAAGGTCCTGCACCCCATCCCAGACTCAGCTCCATCTTGGATTTGAGAATCCTAAAGAGGGGGTCAGGGGGCACAGTCTCCTGCATGGTGGATGTGGGGGGGGCACAGTCCCCTGCAAAACAAGTAGATTGCACACACCGGCACCTTCCCAACTGCAATTGTAGTCGATGTAGTGGTATCGGGGTAATGTCGCGTCAACATGAAATTGTCAATGCAGCATTGTGGATCCGGTTTGACCAAGTGTGTTGTGAAAACAGGATAGAGAAGATTCAATATTAACAGTTGATACAAAGTTATTTAAGAGTAGGAACCCACCCTAGAAATAAAACACTGGGTCATGCTTAATTTCACCTGTTTTTGTTTAAAACAAACAGCTAAAAGAACCTTTAGTCAAATATATGCATGTATTGGTGATGCAGTATTCAGAAAAAACTAGGAGGGATGGCAGTTTTATAAGCTTTCTGAGAAAAGAAGGACACATTGAAATTAATCCTTACATGGGGGGGGGTATTCAAAGCTTTTTACAGCTCACAATGATGAGTCTGCAGTAGTATGTAAAGTACTAAGCAGCATATGCAATTCAGAATAGACTGGTATTTAGAGATGAATTGGTCAAACTGATGGGGAAGAGAGCGCTTCCAAAATTAGATATGGGCAAGAGTTTTTGCTTAAATATCAAAAACTTAGCTTCCTTAGTTAAACATCTTTTATTCCTATAGATGAATCCCAGTTTCTGATTAATTATTTATTAACCTTATTTATATATTGGGTAAAATGCAGGATAGAATCCTGAACAACACCCAAATATATAAAACATTATTCAGTCTCCAGCTTGCCTTCAAAATTCCAATGGATGACAAGGTTATCCCCAGCTTGGGGTCAGTCTCCATTTCATACCACATAATAATACTTCAGTTTTCAATTCATTCCATTTTAGTTTGGTTTTAATCAGCCACATGGTTAAATTATCATAACTCTGCTGCACATCAGATTGGATCTGTGAAACTGTGGGCCTCAAGCTGATAATGATTGTGTCATCTGCATGCAGAATGGATTTTGCTTTTGTAATTACAATAGGCATATTATTTGCAAGCATAGAAAATAATAATGGACCCAAGACCGACCCTTGGGGGACCTGTTGACAGAAAATTTGAGAACGAAACATGCTGTTCCATATTTGTACCTTTTGTATTCAGCCTAACAAATAACTTTTAAACTATTCATTGGCCACTGTTTCAATGTCTAAGGCCTCAAGATTGTTCATTAAGAGATTATGATCTACTAACTCAAAGGCCTTGGTCAAGCTGATGAACACTGCCCAAGTGGTTGTACATGATCAGATGCCTCCAGGACAGTGCTCATTAACTTGACCAAAGCTATGACAGTACCATATTGCCTTTTAAAACCATGCTGGCACTGGAACAGCAACCCATGACTAGTAAGATATCTCAAATCTCAATCATATACAAATCTCTCCATGATCTTTGTTGTTGTCGGGAGTAGAGAAATTCTGTGATAGTTTTAAGCCATTGACCGGTCCCCATCTTTATGTGTATGTATAATCATTGATGGTTTCCAAATAGTTGGTACAATACCAAGTCTCAGACTCATACTGAATAAATGCGCTCAGGGACTATAAATTATATACAATGAGTAATAGAATCAAATAATAAACAATTGCACAGTACAACAATTAATGTGCAATGTCACAGACAAACTGTGAATAAAGGAGAGCATCTATATTTAAAATAATAATTTCAGATGCCACTAAAATGATAATTATGTACAACCTTGATTTTTATATGTGATAAAGTTACTTAGCTGGAGTGAAAGCTGGAGATTACTCAACTTTACTGTATTCTTGACTGCAGGTGAGTATGATCTTAAATCGACCCTTGTATCTAATTGTATACATTTTTGGAAATAATCTTTATTCTGTACTTTAACAATTTGCTGTTTTAACCCCATGTGACCCTCTTGAAAGCTAGGTGTTTCACCTAAGTGATGTTATCCCAGTATGAAAATGCAAAAAGTAAAACATTTTTTATATTTTACTGAAGCGTACAATATGTGCTATATACAGCACCAGATAGATAGATAGATAGATAGATAGCAACAAGGTGGAGGAAGGTCCTGTGTGCTGATTGGTTAAGAAAGTTTCAACCCTATGTGTTTTTAGAATAGGAACTAGCAACGTTTCACTTCTACTGGCAACCATGATGAAGAACACCCAGATATCAATGCCTGTCAGATCTCTTTTTCCCCAAAAATCTGTCAGTTATCTTGGTGATGTAAAAAAATCTCCTTCATCAGTCTGAAAACAGTGCATTTACAACTTTGGACAAACTTGTTGCCACAATCCTCACATCACATTACTATAGTAAATATTGAAAATATACCTTTACTTCACTACTTCCACCTTGTTTGTATTTTTGTAGCCTGCAAAAAAGACTTAGAATGCCTAAGCCTATTTCTTCTTCTGGACAGTCCTGCTGCATTTTCAGGGCTGTGGGCAGAGCCTACAGCCCTTCTGTCTTCGATCAGACTGTAGCTCTAAAATGGCTTTTCGTGGAACTTCCTTTTTAGACATTTAAATGTGTTCCTCCTCAGCTGTAAAGTTGTGCACTCCCCCTCTGATTTTTGCTATTTTCTGCTCTATGTTAAAGACATTTGGGGGTGGGGATGCTACTGTATTGTACCTCAGAAATTCACAGGATATTAACAAAATAAAACCTTTGTAAACTGCTGTTTTTATCATCTGTCCAGCTTAGTCTAAGAGATTTGTTCTATTACTTTAAGTGACCTCAGGGTTAACTCATTTTCTCTGGCTATTGTGAAAGTGAAAGTCAGACTCAGTGTCAGATTATAGATAGTGCAATTGCAGTCTGTTAGCTGTCATGTTTCCATATGGAGTTATAAAAACAGTCAAAACAACTGAGAAAGAAGTTTGTAGGGGGCAACAGTTGAGTGTTTTTGTGTTCTGGGCCACTAAGTCCAGCCAGTGGAACATAAATATATTGTTTGTGGTTAGAACGAGCAATCTATACAGTAAGAAGTTCTGAACAGTAATATTTTTATTTACTAGTGATGTAATCTTGCATAGTTTCTATAAAAGGTCCCGATCAAACAACTGGAAACTGAAGACTGTTTTTTTTTTCATTTTATAATATTATGTACTGAGTGTGTATTTAGTTGCAGGGTCAGGGCCTTGAAGAAAATAATAACATTTATGTAACTCATTCAAAATTCCATCAGGTGGTCAGAAAAAAGTCTTAGAGAATTTGTGTAAAAACTAACAAATGAAAATGCAAATATTAACATCTGTGTGTGTGTGTGTCTGTGTGTATCTCTCTCTCTCTCTCTGTCTTCTCTCTCTCTCTCTCTCTCTCTCTCTCTCTCTCTCTCTATATATATATATATATATATATAAACCTCTCTAATTTATTTGCAATACATTTGTTTAGAGGCATTGCTATTATCTTTTGAAAGATTGACTGACTTGTGATTACTAATTTTGAGTATAGTTCATGAAAAAATGAGTGTAATGTTTTGTTATTTCATATATTCATATCATATTTCATCTCAGAGTCAGCGACTCAGCAGGTTGCACACTGGCCTCTGAGACTGGAAGATCAGAAGGCTGTGGGTTCTATCCCCATACCAGGCATGTGAGTTAAAGAGCTAGTGTGCTGCCTAAAACTAATATTAGATTTTAAAAGCAGTCAATCATGACCGTTTATATTTGAGGTACTTTTTCTTTTCCCTTTGTTTAATTAGAAGATTGCTTACCTGATGTTAATATGTGTGATGTGTGGAACAGCACTCTGTATGGCAGATGACATAGCTAGCTATACTGCCCCCACTACGTCACCAGCATTGTGACCTCATTGACTGTGACATTACTGCTACTTAGGAACAGCAATTTAACTGCCAGGTCATTCACATGTGATTTCACTGTCAGCAAAATCACAATGCTGATGCTGTAGTGGGGGGGGGGGCAATAGAGTTAGATATGTCAGCTGCTATGCTAAGAGCTGTTCCGCACATCCACCACAACATTATGACACAGAAGATTCTCTGATAGGCAAAAGGAAAAAGAAAGGTACTTCAGAAATAAAATGTTATAACTGACTACTTCTTAAAGTTTATATTCTTTACATGTCTGCCTGGTTTGGCTCCACTAGCTCTTTAAATCCCAATACTGACGTTGTAGTGCAGCATGGGGGGGGTGCTGCACTCCTGAGGTGCAATCTTTTCTGTCTACCTGTTCAGGTGGCTGTTAAAGATCCTATGGCACTTCTCAAAAAGAGTAAGGGAATTTCCATGGTGTCCTGGCCACATTTCCCCATTCATTAAAAATAACACCAACAGCTTAATCTGGTTCAAGTAAGGATGTATGCCATGTTACAATTTCAGTTGGTTACCATCTGTAACCCCCCAGCACCCCTGAAAAGGGACTTCTAGTCTTAGTGGGCCTACCTGGTCAACAAAATTCAGCAAATAAATAAATTCCCCCATTATGCCTTATTGATTCCACATAAATCCAAATAATTCAAAGGCCATTTTGACATATAAGTTTAATATCTAACAGCAAATCAGAACTCTTTTCCTGATAAAAGGCTGCCAACATATTAAATTTAAATAATCAACAAAGTCACAGATAAGGAACTAGTGGCTTATGAAAAAATCTACAGGGACTTATACAGGGATTTGATGCTGCCTCTACAGGGAAAATACAGGGAAAATGAGGGTTTGTTACAGGAAAATGGTTATTTGTATCTGGGAGCACTGTGATAATTGTGACTAAACAGCACTATATGGCACCATCAAGAAAATAACTTTGGTCATTTGGTAGCTCTTCACAGCCCTATAGGCTCTAGCTAGATTGTGTTACTTTTCCGGTGCTCCTGAGTCGTACTTATAAGTTAGGGCCACACCTTCCTCTTGCTCCCCCTTATCCAGCACACAGGTATGCCGGATCTGCACTTTCATACATTTGCTCCCTCCGACACAACTAAACAAGCTCACTGAACTGGCAATAGTATTTTAATCATGCTCCTTCACAGAGGAATGGACAAGCATGCCAAACTGGATTTGTAAATGTATGAATTCTGCTTTGTGGAAGCAAATCAAGCAAATGTGCTATAACAACTGTGCTCCCTCTGAAGAGACCATGCAGAGCCATTAAACAGACATTCTCTACACTACAGAATTAAACTCTTAATACATTTATAAACTGATTTTACAGAAACAAAACAACATGAATATAACTAAAAAAAACAGTACAACTAGTTACATACTGCATAGCACAAGTTGTTGGTGAAGCAGCATCAAGTGGTACACTCAACTGAAATTAGCTACTTTGCATTAAAAAAATAATGTTTTACACATATTTATTTTTGTTTTGCAAATATTAAATTATGCTCTAATTTTGTTTATAGGACATCTGTTTCATAAGTGTGCATACATGCACCCTCTGCCTCACAGCATAACTGAACGTGTGGTTCATGAATAGGATCCAAAGCGCTGGTATGTCTTATTGTTTACATAGAGGCTAAGTACAGTAAATGAGTTGCATGAAAAAACTAGTAGTTCAGTAATCCCTGAGAAACCAATTGTAACCTTGTAATAATATCTTCATAATGGTGCTTCTGCCATTGAGCATGATTACATGTTGCTGGTGCTACACTTTGATACACTATGCTGCAGATCTGTTATTGCATATACTGTAACTGTGAGTCTTTAAAAATGTACAACCGAAGATTGTAAAAAAATGTACAAAACTAGCTTCACTTCTCAGTTTTTATGTTCATACTGATATAGGATTTCAAGTGGAAACATTCTTAATGTCTTTATATGTTCTCTTCAGTGTTTTGGAATAAACCACTTATTGTAGATAGAAATATAGAAACAGAGAATTTGATGACAGATAAGAACCGCTTGGCCCACGCAGTCTGCTTAGTTTTTCAGTGCCTATACAGTCACCACAAAATCTACATGATGTACGGCTCCCCACCTTTCACTAAGATTCACTTATTCCTATACCATGCATACTTGAATCCTACCACTGTTTTTGCCCCCCTCCCCAACCACCACCACCACTGGAAGACTGTTACAGGCAACCATGACTCTTTTACTTCAGAAGTACATTACTTCCTCACATCTCTCTTTAATTTTCCCCTCCCAGTTTTATTTCATGACTCCTTGTTCTTGTGGGTGCTAGGTCAAAACAGCACAGGAAAAACAGCGATGACAATAACGATGAGGGAAAAAGAGCAAGGAGAACAATCGCACTCAGTAACATAGAGTGAACAAAATACGCAAAAGCCCAAAACGGGTGGAAGAAACTCAGGAGATAGTGAGGAAGGCGAGGGTGAAAATGGGCAAAACAAAGACTACAATTGTTAATACAGAGGCTGCAGCCCCTGCATTTCCCCATGCAGGGGGCATTGCCACCCACATCCCACATCTACATACATAACCAAACTCTGGTACGCACTTTCCATGAACAAAGGGAAACATAGTGGTAGGGAGACAGAACATGGGTAGGGTGAGTATCTCAGCAGCATGGAGGATGTAGTATTGTCACTCGAGGGGGAGGGAGAAAACTCAAGGAGGGGAATAAAAATTTGGTAGCTGCAGCAACAGTTGAAGAAAAAAAAAGACATTCTGGCAATAGTAAGCTTTGAACCTCAGTCTGCCACATCACACCCAGAGACTCTAACTTGTACATTCTGCTGGCGACCTGGTTGGCAGCTGACAGTAAATGGATTACATTGGTTATGTTCACAGTGAGAACAGCACAGAAACTCACAGATGGTGCCCAAATGACCCATGCTGTCCTGTGTCACTCAATATTTTCCATGGCACTGTTAATACCTCGCTATTATTACCATGCTGTTATTGCAGCACTATTTTCACCTGACACTGTTCTTGTGCATCTTTTCCTCAAAAAAATACTCCCCTCTTGTACCTTGTTTACCCCCATGAGGTATTTGTAGGTCTCTACCATGCCCCCCCACTTCCTCCTCTCTTCCAGAGTGTACATATTAAGGTCTTTCAGTCTCTCTTTGTAGGGCTTCTGATACAGACCCTGCACTATTTTAATTGCCCTCCTTTGGTCTGCCTCCACTCCATCTATGTCCTTCCTGAGATCTGGTCTCCAGAATTGGGCTCAATAATCCAGGTGGGATCTAACCAGTAATTTATACAGTGGCAACACCACCTCTATCCTTTTGCTGGTGTTACCCCTCCCTATGCAACCGACTGGACTTTACACCTGCTTTATTGTACTGCCTCACCACCTTGAGGTCAACAGATATGATTACTTCCAGATCCCCCTCCTGTTTGGTGGTCCCAATACCCTTTTCCCAATTTTGTACTCTGCCTGTGGGTTTCTGTGCCCTAGATGAATGATTCTGCACTTTTTTGCATCAAAACCCAGCTGCTATGCCCTTGACCACTCTTCAAGTTTTCTCAGGTATCTGCATATACTCTGCCCCCCTCTGGAATGTCCAACCTATTACACATTTTGGTGTCATCTACAAAGAGGCAGACCTTCCCTTTCAGCTCCTCGGTAATGTCACGTATAAAGACATTAAAGAGGACCAGTCCCAGCTCTGATCTTTGAGGTACCCCACTGGCCACCCTCCCTTCCTTGGAGTGAACTCCATTTACCACCACCCTCTGCCGCCTATCCCCTACCCAATTTATTACCCACTTTACCACCTTAGGACCCATTCCTATGCTAACTGGCTTGCTTACTAGCATGTTATGTGAATGGTGCTGAAAGCATACTGAAATCTAGGTGAGCTATGTTCACTCTTTCACCCTGATCTAATTTCTTGGTCACCCAGTCAAAGAAATTTATCAGAGTTGTTTGACATGACCCCCCATGAACCCATGCTGTCTCAGGTCTTCTGACCCATTGGATTCAAAATATTCCACAATCCTTTCCTTCAGTAAAGATTCTATTAACTTTCCCACCACCAATATCAAGCTGACTGGCTTATAATTGCTAAACTCCTCCCTGTTACAACTTTTGTGAAGTGGGACTACATTGGCCCTTCTCCAGTCCTCTGGCACCACTCCTGTTTGAAAAAAGCTGTAAAACAGGACTGTCAGAGTAGCAGTCAGTAACTGCCTGAGCTCTCTTAATACCTTTGGATGCATCCCATCTGGCCCCATTGCCTTGTCCATTTTGAGATTAGCAAGTACCTTCAAGACTCTGTCCTCTTAAAATGGACTTTTGTCCACCTGCATCCCTCTAAAGCTCCTGTTAGCATTTTGTGGCCCCTCCCCTTCTCCCTCCCCCTTGTTCACTGCAAAAAAAGTATTTGTTCAGGATCTCTGCCTTTTTCTGGTCCCCCTTTGCATAATCTCTGTTTTTTTGTTAACCTCTTTTGGTCCCACTCATGATCTTCCTCTATCACTTTTATACCTAAAAAATGTCTTGTCCTCTTTCTTAACTGTCTGAGCTATTCTCTCTTCAGTCTGCACCTTCATGCTCCTTACTGCTCTCCCTGCTTCCCTGTTTCCCCAGTATACCTCCCTATCCATCTCCATCTGCATCTCCTTATACCTTCTGAATGCTACCTGTTTAGCCTTTACCTTTTCCACCACCACTTTCGGAACCATAGTGGTCTACTTATCCTCTTGTTTTTGCTCACTTGCTTGATGCATAGGTTTGCTGCCTTCACTATGACCTTTATTAACTTCACCCCCTGTTCCTCCACCCCAATCAGGTCACCCCCCCACTAGGTCATCCCTGAGGCATTCACCCATCATTTTCAAATTAACCCTACTGAAGTCCAGGACCCTTGCCCTTGTGTAGTTCAATTCTGCAGCCATTCTTATCTTGAATCACACTGTATGGTGATCGCTTTTGCTTAGGTGGCCTTCCATGTTGACCTTGAAAAAAATTTTAAATCCTTGTAACTCTGGAACTGTTTAACATTTTTCCATAAAACCTTCAAAAGGCATTACCTTGGCACAGGTTGCTTCTACCTTGAAAGTTTCTGAAACAAATTTCATTTATTAATGTAAAAATACCCCAAAATATACAGATCTCAGAAACTGCAAAAACTGCCATCATGAAACTTTATGCATATTGGGCTCGATTCATATATGGGAGGGACTTATGTGAGAAACACACGTAACCCACCTGCACAGCACTGCATCCTGGCACAGGTGTGTGCCTGTCAGAATTCATGACCACCACCCACCTGTACACAGCACTGCACCCTGGCACAGGTGTGTGCCAGTTGGCATTTACGACCACCACCCACCTGTCCTTGGCCCTGCTCCCCACCCCGGTGTGCAGCCATGCAGTAGAGGAACCTGGTGGCATAGGAGCTTGCTGTGGGATTCAAGGTGGCATCCAATGGGATGCTTGTCCTGGTCCCCACAGTGAATCCCTTCCATGGTGGGGCAAAGGCTACTGGGAGGGCATGTACCCCACAGGATATGACTTCTGGGCATTTTTCTGTATATCCACCCCCCAGCCCACCCAAACAGCTGAGTACACTTGGGCAACAATGTGTGGAAGAGGTCCCAATGCTGGTGCCACTGGCAGTTGTGCAATAGGGGGCTACAACCGCACAGAATGGTTATGTCAGGGTCCCCCTACATGCAGCTGTCTAACTCCGGTGCGGCACGTACAGTAAGTGCCTCCATGAATTCGTGCTACCACGGGTACCCCCCTGTCACACCTCATACCACCCCCAGCACAGATCCACATGGCTGGCGCAGAGATGCCTCATGCAAGGGGCTTATGCACCATTTGTGAATGCTACTGGGTGTGCACAGGGCACTGTCTTGTGGAATTTGGGTGTGGAATGCCCATGCGCCACTCATACAGGGCACATAGGCATTCATGAATTGAACCCATTATGAACTTGCCTCCTTGACAGTGCATGCCACATCTGGGGCAATTATGGCAAATGCCACCAAAGCTATTAAGGTGCAAAGTGACGGGGTTAACATAGAATTCCATAATGAACTCAAAATATACTGGGTTACCATGCCAGTATAATAACAGTATATGTATTTACATATATTACGATTCCACTATCAGAAAAAGAAGGGAAATTAGTTGCAAAAACCTACGTTAATGCATTTTATGATTCCACTATCAGAAAAAGAAGGGAAATTAATTGAAAAAAATATATTAATGCAGACATTAGGGTGGAAGAATGCAAAGTGCATGAAGTAGGGAAATGAAAAACATTAAGGTTCTGGGACTCTGGAGTACTGGCAAATCAGTGGTGGGGTCTTCCTTGGGGTTGTCAACCCTAATGCCCATCCCCTTCCCTGAACAAACAAGGTCAGTCATGATCACTTTTGTTCATGCAAGGTCCTGTGTTAAGAAAGCAATAACAGATACTATTTTTCAACATGTGACAATCCATACTTCTCTACCATTGAAGAGTGTATCACAATGAGGCACTCACTTGGAGCTGTGCCTTGTGCTTTGGACAGGAGGCTCCAAGCAGGAAGGTGGTGGGGTAGGCATTAGGGTTGAAAATTCCAAGAAAGACCCCACCACTGATTTGATAATACTCCAGAGACCTAAAACCCTAATGTTTTTCATTTCCCTACTTCAACCTAATGTCTGCATTAACATAGTTTTTTTGCAATTAATTTCCCTTCTTTTTCTGATAGTGGAATCCTATCCTCATTTTCACAGGCCCTTCAAGACCTGCACAAAATTAAATAAATAGAATACTGGAGATAGTCCTGACCCAGTGCATGGGCTCATCAAACCTCACCGTGAATGTCAACACCTTGTGAAGGCTCCCTGGCCCACCACAAGGTGTTGTGTATGCACCAGAACACTGTTCCTTCCCTTCCCTGGCTGGGGATGATGCTGTACATTACAGCACCTTCCCCCCAGCCTTTGCACATTAAGCTGGCTCCTTGGGGTTACACCCAAACTCAGGACATGGCATGGAGAAGCATTGTGGTCCCCACTGGGCCAACAGATGTCTCTGCAAACTATGTTACTTCATAATTTTGTCATGTGACATTTTGACACCAAAATTTATTTGTATGACTGCTCGTTCTGAACAAGACAGATGTAATTTTTTTTTTAATTCTGTTTGTCTCTCCCAGGCACCGGAACTCTCTCGGGCCTATCCGCTCAGCTATGCCACTCTGCCGCCCACTGTGAGCCCTGTCATCTTCAAGGGCATTACTTTCTTCCCGAGCCCCGAGGAGGATGAAGGGCCCGAGGAGTCTGAAAGGGCAGTGGCAGGGCTCCAGTGTTTGGTGTGTGGTGGTTCAGCACTGGGATGGCCGTCGCCTATCCGGGCTAGTGGGGCTTTTGTACATAGGTTTTACATCCCGGATGTGGGACATGCAATACTGTCAGCCCATGATGTGGGTGCTCCCACTCATGTCTGGAAGGCAGCCACACAGCGTCTTCCCCCGATTGTGAGCCCCTGTGTGCTGCAGTGCTGCTGGTCTCCACCGGGGGCCACTACTGTGCCAGGCTACCTTTGGATCCCTCCCCGAGAGAGGAGAGCAGTCCTCCAGTTGCTCGATCCTCTCTATCTCTCCCCTGCCGACCCCCGGTGGTCCAGGCTCATTCCCGAACCTGGGTCGCCGGCATGGTGCGAGGTGTGGCATCCAGCACCTCAACCCTCAGTGCCACCGGGCTGGCCATTTATTTTATTTTTAAATGATGGGTTTGCATACACATACATGTTAGCAGGTTTTTTTCTCAATATATTTGATCTGAATCTATAATACAAATTATAATAACCAATTTCCTGACATAAAACATATGAGAAATATATATATATTAGCCTGGCTAGGTCAACCAGTGTATATTTTCTTTAGTACATAACTTATCCGTTAGGGGTCCACTTTACTAATCCCTACATTTTTATAGTTCTTTCAGATGACGCAAGATCTGCAACAGGATTGATACACAAAGTGGGGGTGGAAAGGATGAGAAGGGACCTGGCATTGTTGGAGGAATGGTCAAAAGTATGGCAGCTTAGACTCAATGCAAAGAAGTGCAAAGTAATGCACCTGGGAAACAAAAACCCAGGGGAAGAGTACAGAATGGCAGGGGATGTACTAACAACAACAAAAGTGGAAAGGGACCTAA
Source organism: Neoceratodus forsteri (assembly GCA_016271365.2). Classification (NCBI taxonomy): domain Eukaryota; kingdom Metazoa; phylum Chordata; order Ceratodontiformes; family Ceratodontidae; genus Neoceratodus; species Neoceratodus forsteri. Next base: position 482,220,830 of record CM028137.1, on the reverse strand, counting down.
GGGTAGTCATATCAGATGACCTAAAGGTAAGCAAGCAATGTGAGAAGGCAGTACGGAGGTCTGGGGGATACTGGGATGTATAGGGAAAACAGGAAATTGTAATCCCTATGTACAGTCAGTTGGTGAGAGCCCATCTAGAGTACAGCATGCAGTTCTGGAGGACCTATCTCTGCAAGGACAATGGCAGGATGGCGGCAGTCCAGAGAAGGGCAACTAAAATGGTGCATGGTCTGCACCAGAAGCCATATGAAAAGAGACTAAAGAAGCTTAATATGTATACCCTTGAGGAAAGGAAGGAGAGGAGGGACATAATAGAAACTTTCAAGTACCTCAAGGGAATCAACAAAGTCCACGAGGGTGGCATCTTTTCAAAAAAGAGATGTGCAAGAGCAAGGGGGCACAATTTTAAGATACAGTGGGGACGGCTCGGGGTCAACATGAGGAAGTATTTTTTAATTGAGAGGGTGGTGGATGCATGGAATGGCCTTCCTGAACAGATTGTGAGGTCAAAAACAGTGGGTGAATTCAAGAATGCATGCAACAGACATAAGGCAATTCTGGTTGGGGTTAGGAAGAAGTACAGCAGACTGTTGGTCAACTAGGATCTGCAGCTTATCCAATAGCTAGGGAAATGGGCAGACTGGGTAGGTCAAGTGATTCTTATCTGCCATCAAAGTCTGTTTCTATGTTTCTCTGTTTTCTTGGCAATTTCCAGGAAAGGATCCGATACATTATGAAAAAAAATCAGCTTTATCTATCTTGAAATAATGTATCCATTCTGAAGTGTATAAATCTATCATTAAACTGAACCAAGTCCTTATGGATGGAGGGCTACTGTCCTTCCAAATCATTAGTATACATTTCTTAGCTACTAAGTAGGCTAAAGAAGATAATCTATAAAAATTACTTTCTGCATTGCACAGTTTAAGCTTATAGCCCTATAAAACAGTCAACTGATTCTTTCTTAGCATTTTACATGTCACCCTTTCTATTACTTCATGGATAATATCCCAGAATTTGGTTAGTTTCTTAGAAGTTTGGAACATGTGTTCAGGGATCCTTGGTGGCCATGGCACCTAGTACATTTTTCCTCCAGATTTTAATTAATTTTGTGTAATCTGGTCAGTATCAAGTAAATCCAGTGTAGAATATTAAATTGAATCTGTTGTAGCTTTGTAGAATACTATTCTGTATGTAGATATTGTAAGATTTTATCCAATGTTCTTGGCTGATGTTAATTGCTAGGTGCTGTTCCCATTTTGATTTTAAGTAATCTAAATTGATTGGTGCTTCATTTTGCATCAAATTGTATATTGCTGATGAAGGTTTGACTGTGGATTCTTTATTCAACAATATGTTTAAGTGTTGAGTGCTCCTGAGTAAGTCCAGATTTCAACAAACAGTCCCGAACTTGCAGATATCTAAAAAAGTGCTGGGTGGGAATAGTATATTTATTCTTTATTTGTTGAAAAGGTAGTAATACATTATCATCATATAAATCTGATATTGTTTTAATCCCGTTTTTCCCATATTTTATATATGGAATCCATTAAGGAAGGTTGAAATTTAAAGTTTCTATAGATCGGGGTATAGTATGACACTATACCTTTCCATCCTAAAATCTTGTGTACTTGTCCCCAACTTGAGCAAGTAGTGTGTTGATGTTAGTCTATTCTCTGCTGATTTGTTTTTAAGACAGTAATTTGAAGTTAATATACTTATCAGGTTATGGTATTTATGCACAAATTGTTCGATGTATACACTTTTTGTATGTTCCCTTTTTGAACCAGTCTGAAATTTGAGCTACTTGAGCAGCAAGATAGTAATATTTCATGTTTGGGAAAGCTAACCCTTCTTGTGTTTTAGGAAATATTAGCTTTTTGAGAACTATTCTGTTTTTTCCCTTCCAAATGAAGTGGACAATAGCACAGTTTAATTCTTTAAAGTATTGATCCGGTAAATTTATTGGTAAAGGCTGAAACAAAAACAACAGTCTATGCAGTATGTTCATTTTTATGGCATTGCATTTACCAATCAATGTAAGTTGTAGTTTAGTCCATTTTCTTAGCCTTTTTTGATTTTATGTAAGAGTAACAGGTAATTGAATTCATACACATTTCTATCTTTTTCAACATAGTTATTGCTAGATATTTAATTTTATATTTTACAACATCCTTGTATTGTGCAGTAATTCTTGACTTTGGGGAGGGATTTAAATATATGATTTTATTTTTTGTCATGTTGACTTTATACCCTGATGCTTCACCAAATTTTTTAATTACAGCTTACAATACCAGTAGTGATCTGTCTGATTCAGTTAGATATATTAAAGTATTGTTGGCATACAAGCTTACTTTATGTTCCTCCCTATCAATCTTTATACCCTTTATTTATTCATTATTCCTTATGGCTACCGCTAGTAGTTCCACTATTTAAGTGAACAGTAGAGGAGATAATGGGCAGTCTTGTCTCGTGCCTCTAAACAATCAAAAAGTATCTGAAATGTTGCTTTTGGTTTGGATTGTGGTGGTAGGCATAAGATATATATATTTTTTAATTTAATATACTTTATTTAGTTTTCTGTACAATACAGTACATCAGTAGGTATCTAGGAAAAGATTGAGGGGATGGTACATATCAACAGTACAACTCTGTGGACAAAATCCCTCAATCAAAACATAAAAGATAAAACCATTACAACATTCCCCATATCCCTCCCTATTTATTATCCCATCCATCTTCAATCCCTTTGCCAAAATATAGGATTAGATACAAAGGTAGTAATATGTACATATATATATATATATATATATATATATATATATATATATAGGATCTAAAGTAGTCTAGGGTTTCCAGACTGTGAGTACAGCTTCTAATGGTCCCTATCTATCTAGATAGGCCTAATTTCTGTTGGCCAACAAGTCTATATGTTTTTCAAGTTGTAGGGCCAGTAACACCTTTTTGTGCCATTCTAGTACTGATGGAAGTGAATCGGCTTTCCAGTGCCTTATAATAATTCATTTAACAACTGCTGAGATAAGAGCTGTATAGGTTTTCCTATTTTTAATAGTTCCCAAAGGGAAACTATTAAGAACATAGAAACATAGATTTTGATGGCAGATAAGGACCACTTGGCCCACCCAGTCTGCCCATTTCCCTACCTAATGGATAAGCTGCAGATCCTAGTTAACCAGCAGCCTACTTCTTCCTACTCCCACCCCCTAGAATTGCCTTATGACTGTCCCATGCATGCTTGAATTCCACCACTGTTTTTGACTCCACAACCTCCGAAGGCCGTTCCATGCATCCACAACCCTCTTTGTGAAAAATACTTCCTAAATTACCTCTGAGCCGCCCTTCTATCTTCAGATTGTGGCCCTTGTTCTGGCACACCTCTTTTTTGAAAGATGCTACCCTCTTGACTTTGTTGATTCCTTGAGATACTAGAAAGTTTCTATCATGTCCCCCCTCCTCCTTTCTCGAGGCTATACATATTCAGCTCCTTAAGTCTCTCTTCATATGTCTTCTGGTGCAGACCCTGCACCATTTTAGTTGCCCTCCTCTGGACAGCCTCCATCTGTCTATGTCCTTGCAGAGACTGGGTCTCTAGAACTGCATGCAGTACTCCAGATGGGGTCTCACCAACTGTCTGTACAGATTGATAATAACTTCTTGTTTTCTACTGGTGATGCCTCTCCCTATACATCCCAGTATCCCCCCAGCCCTCCTTGCTGCCCTCTCACATTGCTTGCCCACCTTTAGGTCATCTGATATGACTAACCCCAGGTCCCTTTCCATTTTTGTTGTTGTTAGTATCTCACCCCCATTGTGTACTCTTCCCTGGGTTTTGTTTCCAGGTGCATTACCTTGCACTTCTTAGCATTGAATCTAAGCTGCCATACATTTGACCATTCCTCTAACCTTTACAAGTCCTTCTCATCCTTTCCACCCACCTTGTGCATCAACTCTGTTGCAGATCTTTGTGTCATCTGCAAAGACATACTTTTCCTTCCAGTCCCTCTGCAATGTCACTTATAAAGACATTGAAGAGGACCAGTCCTAATACTGAACCTCTGCGGTACCCTCTAGTAACCCACCTTTCTTCAGAGTGGACTCCATTTACTATTACCTCTGTGTCCTGTTCTCCAGCCAATTCTTTACCCAGGCTGTCATCTTGGGACCCGCCCCAGGCTGGCTAACTTGTATATTAATCTTTGTGTGGGACTGTGTCAAATGCCTGCTAAAGTCTAGGTAGGCCATGTCCACAGCCCTCCTGATCTACTACTTTGGTCACCCAGTCAAAGAAATCTGTCAGATTTGTCTGGCATGACCTTTCCACTGTGAATCCATGTTGCCTTGGGTCCTGAGCCCTCTGGCCTCTAGATACTCAACAATTCTTTCCTTCAGAAGTGATTCCATCATTTTCCTACCATTGAGGTTAAAATAACAGGTCTGTAGTTTTCTGCTTCTGTTTTGCTCCCACTTTTGTGAAGGGAATCACATCTGCTCTTCTCCAGTCCTCGGGTACCACCCCATCCTCCCATGATTTGTTAAAGAGGGTAGTCAGTGTGTCCTAGTTCTACCCTTAGTTCTTTTAGAATTCTGGGATGAATCCCATCAGGCCCCATTGCTTTGTCCACCTTCAGTTTTAAGAGTTCTTTCAGAACCCTTTCTTCTGTAAATGGCTGGTATCAACTTCTGTATCCAGAGTGTTTTTACTGTTTGTTTTAGGTACCTCCCACTTCCTTTGTAAATACTGAGCAAAATATTTGTTTAGTATCTCTGCCTTTTCACAGTCACCCTCTGCCCACCCTCCCTCCTCTTTATTAAGCCTCATTAGGCCTCCCTTGGTCTTTCTTCACTCCCTGATGTACCTATAAAAGGTTTTATCTCCTTCTTAACTGAGTTGGCTATCTTTTCCTCGGTTTGGGCCTTTGCTGTTCTGACTGCCTTCCCAGCTTCCTTTTGCTTTAACTGATACAGTTCCCTGCCCTGCTCCTTCTGTGATTCCTTGTACTTCCTGACTGCTTTCTTTTTCTCTTGAACCTTCACTGCCACTTCCTTTGAGAACCTTAGTGGTTTCTTACATCGCTTCGTTTTGTTAATTTGCTTCACACAAAGGCTTGTTACCTCTGTGATGGCAGTTTTATTATTCCCATTGTTCTTCCACCCTCCTTCCTGCCCATTTGCTAGTGCATTCCTTAGGCACTCACCCATTTTGGCAAAGTCAGCCCTCCTAAAGTCCAGTACTTTTGCCTTTGTATAGCTTGACTCTATTGCTGTGTTTATTGTGAACCATACTATTCGATGGTTGCTAGTTCCCAGATGGCTACCCACTTCTACATCTGAAATCCTCTCTTCATCTCCATTTGAGAGAACCAGGTCTAAGATTGCTCCCTCTCGAGTGGGCTCCAATACTAGTTGTCTAAGGCATGCCCCTTGTAGGGCATCTAGAATAACCCCACTCTTTGAAGTGGCTGCTGCAACTGCACTCCAGTTAACATCTGGCATATTCAGAACACCCATCAGCAATATCTCCCCTTTCTCTGCCATTCTAAGTATTCTTTCTATCATTTCCTAGTCCATTTCCTCCCCCTGAGAAGGGGGTCTGTATACAACCCCTGTGCGGATTGTGGTGCCAATGCCGGTCTCCAAATTTACCCACAGTGCTTCTTCTCCTCCCTGTTTTCCCTTTTGTTCTGTTGCTTTGATTCCTTCCCTTATGTAAAGAGCTACTCCTCCTCCTCTTTTACCCTCCCTGCCCTCCTGTAGATAGTGTATCCTGGTATGTTTATGTACCTGTCATGGTTTTGTGTGTACCATGTTTCTGTGACTGCCACAATATCCAGATGTTCCTCCTCCATCAAGGCCACTAATTCAGAAAGCTTGTTACTCAGACTATGGGCATTGGTACTCATTGCTCTCCATTTTTTGATGGCTTTACCTTCTTTTGCAGCATCCCCCACTGACCTGTCTACCTCAGTCTTTTTCTCATTTAGTACCCTGTTTTGTATGGAGAGGCTGGGATTTTTCTGCTGCTTATCAGTGCCTCCCCTTGACTAGTTTAAAAGCTTGCCAATGAAGCATTTAAACCAATTGCTCAAAAGACTTGTTCCCTTCCTGGACAGATGCAGACCATACTGCCAGTATAGGCTGATGTCCCTCCAGGTGGAACCCCAGTCCCCAATGAAGCCAAACCCCTGTGCTCCACACCATTTTTTCAACCATTCATTAAACTGCGTGGTGCAAAGTACCCTCGCCTCACTCATGCCATTAACAGGCAGCACCTCAGAGAAGGATGTTGTGTGTGCTACTTGTCTTAGGCCCCTCCCCAATTCTACAAAGTCCTTCTGAACTGCTCTAATTTCATGATTAGCCAAGTCATTTGTCCCTAGGTGGACAATGACGTCCAGCTCAGACAAGCTTCTGGGGTAAATAGAGATTGCAGTCCTAATTGAGGGTCTAATGAATTTTTGATTCTAAGCTTGAAAGTTGAAACTTTTGGGCAAGACCATAACATATGGTAAAGGTCACCTGAGGACCCATGGCACCGTTGACATTGAGGGGATGGAAGTCGTCCCATCTTGTGCAGTCTGTCAGGAGAAAAGTATAAGTTGTGCATAATATTATATTGTACCAGACAGAGTCTATCGTGTTTAATAAATTTATATGTATTACCCCAAATATGATGCCAGGAATGGACATCCATAGGTAAAGATAGTTTGTTCATCCAATAGTAACAAACATCTTTCAGCAGACTGGAGTCAAGGGTTTGCAGTTCTTTATGTACCATGGATATCGCATGAGGTTGGTTTGCCACCATTAGCAGGGGGTATAGCTCTGTTTCGGGGGAGGTAATATTTGCTGCTATACCCAAAAATGAAACAACAGCCTGCCAAATTTGTCAATATTTAAATCTAGATTTAGTAGTTGCCGTATTGGTCCTTGCAAGAATAGATCCAGAAGCAAATGATTTGATACCTTTTAATGGACCATCATTGATGTAACAACAAGAACAAAGTGCTCTAGCTTTCAGACCAACCAGTCTTTCTTCAGGCCATGAGCTTCTGAAGAAGGACTGATTGGTCTGAAAGCTAGAGCACTTTGTTCTTGTTGTTACATCTATGTTGGTCCATTAAAAGGTATCAAATCATTTGCTTCTGGATCAATATTTAAAGGGATTTTTATCTTGCATTTTGAAAGCTTGACAAAATTGTAAAAAGGAAAGGACCTTATTCTCAGGGGACAAGTCTCGGAGCTTGGTATTGAGTATGGGTGTTCAAGGTAGGCGTAAGATATAATACATCTATCCAGTTTATGAAAGATTTTCCAAATCTGAAATTTCTTAGGGTTTGTTTTAAGAAATCCCATTCAACCCAATGGAAAGCTTTTTCAGCATCTAATGCCATTATTACAGTTTCCTGTTTTGGGTTTAGTTCTAGGAGATTTATTAATCTCATAGTTTTAGCTCCTAATATTCTGTCCTTTATCAATCCATTTGGATCGGGCTAAATGAGACCCTTCATTACTTTCTGTAGTCTAGCTGCAAATGTTTTTGCCAGTATCTTCATATCCATGTTTAGCAATAAAATAGGTCCATCTGATGATTCTAGTTCAGGGTTTTTATCTTTTTGTGAAATACCGCAATTTTCAACTGATAAAATGAATTTGGTAAATGTCCTTTCTTTGAAAAAATAATTAAATGCATCCATTAAGGAGTATATTAATAAGTCAGAATAAAATTTATAGAAATCCACCAGGCAGCCATCTAATCCTGGGGCTTTACCAGGCGTTAAATTTTCAATGGCTTGTAGAATTTCTTCAAATGTTATTGGTGTCTCCAATCTCTGTTTCTCCAATGGTGTAAGTTTAGGTAAAGCAGTGTTACCGTAAATGTTTTTAATAGCCTGTGGACATTGTTTGTCTTTCTATATTTCAGAGCTCTTTATAAAAGTGGGCAAACGTTTGATTAATTTGCATAGGATCTGTTATTAAAATATTCTTATTATCTCTGATTACCAAAATCATATGGGATTGTTTTTCTTGCTGTAATTGCAGGGTCATCACCCTGTCATGTTTATCTCCTAGAATATATTATTTAGCCCTGGTCTGTAGAATAGTCCTATCAGCTTCTTCATTTGAGATTTTAATATATGAATCTCTTGCCATTAATACCTCTTGAAAAGTTTTGGGGTCTATTGTTAATAAATGTTTATATTCTAGTCTTTTTATCTCATTCTCAGCATTAGTACATTTTTGCCTAGCTGATTTCTTGATATAAGACCTGCACTGTACCAACATTCCTCTTACCACAGCTTTGAATGCTTCCCTTATAATGTCTGGAGTAGTTTCTGAGCTGGTGTTTAGTGGGAAATATTCTGTTATAACTATCTGTAATTGGTCTGTACATTTTTTTATCTTTCAGAAATGTATTATCCATTGTTCAAGTCATAAATCTGGGAGTACCTTTTATATTTAAAGATAATTGCACTGACACATGGTCGGATATATGGTTCTTGTTATATTTTATATTATGAGTACTTAATGTAAGTGATGTAAGAAAATATCCTATCCTAGTGTAATATTGGTGGGGAGGTGAATAATAAGAGTATGCCTGAGTTGAAGCATTCCTTAACCTCCAGTGGTCTTCTATGCCCAAATGCTCCATAAATTCTCTAAGGTTTCTATGTACTGTATTCATATTATCTGTATAGGAAGAAGATATTCTAGCATTCATTACTAAATTAAAGTCCTCACCCAAAATATAGGGGCTATTAATGGTGGAAATATTAAGAAATAGTTATATATAAAATCTTGGGTCACTAACATTTACTCCATATATATTAACTAGTGTGAATGACATGCTGGCACTCATTATTTCAGTTATGATATATCTACCTGCTGGATCACATATTGATTTTCCAAATGAAAATATAGAATTCTTTTTAATGTTAATGGCAAGTCCACATACAGAATTATTATAGTTGGCCACACAACAGTCTCCTCAATTTTTGGCCAAAAAATTCACATCTTCCGATGTAAAATGAGTTTCCTGTAACATCACAATATTCGCTCTTTTTATTGATATATCTAAACACTTGGTGTGCCTTACCTGTATTGTGCAGACTTCTAGCATTCCATGTAATTGTTTCATAATCCATACTTGAATAACATGCACTGTAGTTTTAAGTAGCTGGTAATTTATAGTTTCATTACAAATTATTTTATATTGCTCACTCTAGTACATAACTTGAAATTCAACTCTTTACAGTATTACTTGGATCTTGTTATATGTAACAATATCCTACCAATATCAATTATTTCAATACTACTAAAACCTACTTCTACTTCTGTTGCAATAAATGAGTACATTTTAAAGTTACCCCCTTTTTAGTCTCCCTGCCCCACCCCTCCCTTCTCCTTTTACATTAATACAAGACAGCATAGCTTCCTCTTACCTGGTACATGCAGGGCTCCCTGTTTCTCCTTTCATAGTTTGTATATATGTGAAGTGGGTAAATACTATTATATTGATATAATCTAAGTTAGTTGTGCATTTGGTTGTAGTGCCACCACACTCCAGTGCACTTTAACCATGGTATATGTGAAGCTTGAAAAAGAAAAGTATAACAGTGAGCTCAAATTAGCAATAATTATCCCTATAGTAGAAACTTATCTAATTGAAAATTAAATCATCATGTTTCAATATTTCACTTTTTCTGCCCTAATATCTGCTTCTTGTTTTATTATTTCATAATCTATTCTACCTTCACACCTTTCCTAAACCACATCGTTATATCCTAATAAACATATAATATTATTAAGCTCACAAATGCTGCGATGGCCTACAAACAGTGTGCAAGGTCTGAGCTCAGTGAGATAAGTGTGAAACCCATGCACCTGGCCACTGCATGGTATGCAGAAACTGTAGATGGCCTGTGCATCCTGGAGGCAGCTGTAATCCTCACGTCTGCAGGCACAGTGCGGCAGGGCTGCAAATGGTGACATAAAGATGGCACTGCATGGGGTGCCATGACAAGGTAGGCCATCACATGCACAGGGTGCAGCACAGCACGCTGGCTGCCACACAACACGTGTTCACCATGTGCCAGTGGCAACCGCCAACACCACTTTATGATGGTGCACACACCTCTGCCGCCAGCACCATGATTGATCCACAGGGATGGCATGGCTACTGCAGCACAGGATGGCACACAGCACTGCCAATGTTTGGATAGGCCCAAAGCAATGGCATGTGTCCATGCTGATCACCAACCAATCCTATGCCACACCGTAAAACACCAAACACAAACTCCTACCCATGCAGGATCTTGCCACTGTGAATAATGGACACAGACACAGAGGCTGCATATACATCAATGTTTGCTGAATAATGATATGTGCCAATGGCTGCAGAAGAGTGCAACAGAACACACAGGTACTCAGACCCTGCAACATAGTATCCAATATGGGGGGAACAAGGGGCCACAACAAGCAGACAACAATCATGCCTGACAGTGCAAGAAGTCCGCCACCAGTGGGCACCTTGTCTGAGTCCTCTGTCCCGGAGGTGAAGGTGGGGGTGGATGACTCCTGGGGCGGGTGAGGTGGAACAAGTAAAGGGTCACTCATACAGCATGATCAGCTGCAATGGTCCCTGATGATGCTGGAATGACAAGAACACAGAGGGGAACCACCATTAGTGACTGTGTTGCTACCAGTGGACAGTGCACACACACACACACACCATGGCCTGTACACCTACCTACCTGGGATGGCACATGGATGGCCTACAGATCACCAGCATCATCATCATGATACATCGTGTCTCTTGTGGACTGGCACAGTGAGAAGTGGTGTGGAATATCATGTGGGAGACATCTCCTGGGTGCAACCACCTGTCGCATGCCACCGAGGCCCAGCTCCATGAGCTCCAACACCAAAAGTGCCTTCCTTCTCCTGTTCCCCTGTAACATGCAGAACAGCACAACAGGTCAGCACGGGATCCCATGGCAGGCAGCCCACACACACAAGCACACCCATCCTGCAACACTTACCTGCCTCTGCTCCATCACTTCCCTGACAGCACCCATGGACACAATAACAGGAGGCAGAAACATGGTAGAGCCATCGAGGTAGACCACACTGACCACCAACACCACTGGCTACACCATACTCTGCCATCATTGCCCCTTATGTGACTGTGGCATTCTCTATGGTGACACACCCACTGCATATGATCATGGCATACTCATATAGCCCAGTGTGCCACATAGCCCACCCTGCACCACACACACAGTGGAACTGCATGTCGGTGGTGCCTGTATACTGGTGATTGTGTTTTGTGGAAGAAACGGGACATGTGCCCTGGTACATTGCTGCACATGGTCCTCCTGGAGGACTCCACAGCAGAGCACCATGCCTACCGGAGGTGATGGTGATGCCACTTGTTCAGGCACAGACTGGAGGCACACTCGCTGCCTCCAGTGCAACTGTATAGATCATGACATGCTACAGTACATCTGAGTCCTTGTTGAGGATGTGGTCCAGCCACACACATGGTGCTCTATGGCCATGTCTGTGGAGATGAAGGTTGTAATAGGGTGCGGGATAATAGATGGACACAACAGTCTGGTATAACATTCAATGTACCATTGGCAAGGCAAATATTTATTTGTTCCAAAACCAACAAAAATGAAATAAAGTAAAAGGCTCAAACTGTGAGCAAAATAAAGGCTATATAAAATAAATAACATTCTGTACCATTGTGGCAAACTTAAGCATTCAGTTTCCACTTGTGTGATAAGGTCTTATCAACCCTTCTCACTCCCTGGTCAGAAAACACTGACCCTATCTGACCAAATGCTGAACAGGTTAGCTCTTTTATACCCGCCCACACAGTCATGTGTCTACAGCATCATCATGTTCATATGAGTTTGTTTTTAGAGCTCCATTTAATTTATATAATATAGGGAGCTCATATTAATATTAACTATATCAGGTCTGAGCAAAAAGAACATATTTTTAGTTGCGGAGAACTTTAATTTCAAACAGGAAACATTTTGTTCAGGTCTAAGGTAAGGTGTTGCAGTATAAAGGTAGACACAAGAGGCCATTGCCACCCTATAATGCAAGCACATAGACAAACAGAGCACACACCCTGCTTGCAGGAGTCTGCAGAGCTTTGCTTCTTTTGGGAGTAAGTTTTAACTTAGTTTGCTTTCTTTCTTGACTCTGTCTGCTTATTTATTATTTTAATACAATGATGCCTTACTACCAAGCAAAGGAGACTAGCTGAGGTTTGTTTTTAAAATTTGTGGCGGGGGGGATTCACCAGTGCCAAAATTTGCACTTCCTCAACAGAAAAGCTTAATTATGTAGCTCCAGTCAGAACAGCTGAGGAACAGGGAAGTAGCTAAAAAGTATTTGCTCCTGAAAGAGTTTTTCCCTTCAAAATGCAGCCTGTATGTTTCCCTTTTAAAGTATTTATATTTTAAAATAATATAGCGATTCCTGTTGCATTTTAACCAGTATTCTTTAGTAGAAACACATTTATTTAGCCCCTTCCTGATGGCTTGTGTTTCAGCTAACAACCTGAGTGTTACTCTTACACTCTAATGGGGCTGTAATTCAAGATATCCTCTCCCATTTCATTTCAGCAGGGGAATAGCATTATTTTATTTAAACAACCCACTGCTAAGTCAGCAGAAGCACATATTTGCTGGTTGCTATGTGCTTTTACCTATGCACATGATAAATACCTATTTGAGGTTTGTTTGGTGTAAAGCCCAAAATATCAAAAAGCTCAACACACGTAAAGGGATTCTTTCTCAAGACCCATTTCTGATAATATAGCACTAAATGTAGCTACTTCAAAACTTTCAGCTACGGGTTAAATACCAGTATGATTTTTCAATTACCACACTTGTTAATACAGTGAGGTGGCTTCTAACATTCAGATATTTAACTGCTAGGCAATAATACAATGCCAGGCCCTTTTCTTTCACCATGTTTTGACTGCACCTAGCCTTATTTGTGGACCACAGGAAAATTGAAAAACAGCAGAGACAGAAAAGCTTTAAGATGGGGGGGGGGGGGCTCAGTGGTGGCCAACCATCTGAACTAATAGCATAAAGGACAGTATAAAGACAGGACAGAACTGTTGCAACAGTAGTTTTTAAAGAGTGAGAAGGTCCAACTCAAGGATCAGGCTTACTTTAACCAGTAGAAATCTACTAACTCCTTTTGAGAGGTTTTGTAACACACAGTACCATTCTATATTTCCCCTGTAAGAGTTCTGTGCTTAGCCTCTTAATTTCTAAGTGTTTCACTTAATTTAGGCACTTTAAACACTTTAATACCTCTGCACTCATGAAGTTCATAGCTGCCCATTTATGTGAGCAACAAACATTAACCAGAACTTCTGTCTTGGGGGGGTGGGGGCAGAACAGAAGAATTCAGCCTCCTACCCAGGGGCCACCCTCTTACAAAGGTGCTTTGTGCCATTCAGTACTATGACACTTGCAGCTTCCAAAGGGTCACCTGTGGTGCGATGGGTGTGAGCCACTCCTCCATTTCACTGACACTGCACTAGGTGACCAACACCTTGGTTAGCCACCAGGCATGACATATCTGGTTCCCCACAATGCTGGCTGACATCAGGGCAGCAAAGGGGGCATTTTGCAAAATGTATGGCATGCTAAACATGTTGGGCACCATAGACTGCATGCACATGACGTGCCGGACACCATACATGAACAAGGATGTGTACTGCAACTGAAAGTGGTGCCACAGTATTGATTGCCAGGTTGTCTGTGATGCCACAGACATCCTGAGAAACATGTATGCAAAGTTCCCTGGGGCATGTCATGATTCATTCATATTCAACCATAGCGAGCTGTAGCAGCAGCTAGCATGGCACCTGGAGGGGTATGGCTGGCTGTTAGGTAGGTGGCCACCATGTCCAATGCTGCACCATGGCCCCGAGGGCCACTGCAAAGGTCCTAATGCTGTTCTCCCTCCCCCCCACAGGTGACAGTAGCTATCCACCGAGGACATATCTCCTGACACCCTACCTAGCACCACAGCACCCTTTGGAGGAAGTCTACAATACAGCACACAAGAGGGCACACAACCTCATGGAGCATACTACTGAAGATACAGTTCCACTGCCTGGATCACACTGGTGGCATGAAGATGCTGGCACTGGGCATGTTGTGCAGAGTGTTCACTATCTGTGCCATGCTGAACAACATCTGCATGCGATGCAGGCTATTGGAGCCCCTAGATATTCAGCCACCTAAACACCCTGAGAAGCCACCATCACCAAAACATAGCCCAGTGCCAGTGGAGTGGATGGGGACAGGAGGGGCCCCCAGGGCCCACTCATTGCCAAATGCATAGCAGCATGGGTGATGAACCACCTTGTGGCCCATAGCACCTTTGGATGGTAGAGAAGGCTCATGTGTGAGATAATGACACATCCTATCTGAGACCACATGTGCAGGTGGATGCATGCCACGGGGCACACACACCTGGCATGACATCAGCAGCCACCATGCACGCCTGCAGAGGGATTGTCATGGTCCATGGCAGTGGCGCCCTGTGCACATCTGCATGGCCACTGTGGTGCATGCTGCACTGGCTCTGACACATGTTGGCATACTGCAGTGTTCCACCTGTGGTGTGTGTTGCACAGTGTGTGTGCCATGTGTGGTGTGTGGGGGCATGTGGGGGTGTGTGTGTGTGGAGGTGGAGTGGATGGGCATGTTCAGTATTGTGGTGGCACCAGGATGCCATGGTGGTGCTGGCTACTGGCTTTGGGTGCCACTGCTGCAGCCCCTGCCAGCTGCTGAGCTGCATGGGTAGGGGCCTGTGGCTGTGATGTGGCACAGGGCAGTGGGGCATGGTGGGAATGATGCACAATGTGGGAGTGAGTAGCACCAGGCACAATGGTTTCTGGTCCAGAGGTAGGGCATTGTCCATCCATGTGCTGGCTGGGCCATGCCCCTCCATCTGCAGTGGGTTCCACGGTTGCCTGTCCCTGCGCACCACCAACATCCATGTGTGTGGAGTGACATGGTGAGGGCCACCATGTGCGTGGCAATGGTGGCAAGGGCATCAGTGACATGCTCCTGGATGCATACACCTGCGGCCACCTCTTCCACCAGTTGCTGCTATGCACAGATGCCAGTGGTGACCTCCTTGGCAAGCCTCTACTGTGCCATGACACCAGCAGCCTCATGGGTGAAAAGGTACTCCTGGACACATACCACTTTCAGACCACCTCTGTGAGCTGCCCAGCAGTCTCCATACTGTCCCTGGTTGCCTGGAGTCTCTCTTGCTCTAGTCTTCACAGATCAGGGTAGTAGTTGGCCTGAAGGGAGCCTGATGCCACTCAGTGTGCATGCCTGGTGGGCGCTGGACCCTCTAATGCCCTCTTTCATCTTACTGTACCTGAGGGGGTTGTGGATGGTGTGCCAGTCTCTGAAATGGCTACATTGCTGTTGTCTTGTTGACTGGCCTCTGTGTTGCTGCTGTTTTTAGAAACTGGTGTCTGGTGTCCTTCTGACTCCATGGCCTCTGGTGTCCATCTCTCCACTGTGGCTTGGATCAGTGTGACCGTGCCCCTGCTGCGCATGGTCCCCTGGTGCTGTAGGTCATGGGCCCATGGCATGTCCATGTCCTGGACATTGGATGGCTGTGCAGGTGGCTGTGTGGCATCCTCCTGTGTGCTCTTCATGTCCTGCTGCTGTGACCCTGTTGGTGGAGAACACAGTATTTAGCATGGCTGTCCATTTGCCTTGGTACATCTCACTTCAGGTGTCACTCTACCTACTGTCGCTGGCTGATATCTGAGTTCCACCTCGACTGGCACCCAAGGGACCCTCATCGCTGATGTCCTCATCTTGTACTGTGAGTGGGATGCACACAGGTGGTTAGGTCCAGTTGTGTATATGCTGTGCAGAGCTGGTGTTGTGTGTGTGCCCCATGCACTGTGCTCACCTAGCATGCTGTCAAGTCCATCAGGCTCGCCATCTGTCAGGACATCACTGATGGTGTCTGCGACCAATTTCTCAATGGGCGTGAGTGGTGCATCTGGCGGTGGTGAGCCTCCTCTTATGATGCCTGTGACTGGTATGCCCTGCTCACCTTCTTCTTCATCTGTGACCAGAGGTCCCACCACTTGTTCCTGATCATGGTAAGTATGCAGTCCTCCAATTCCATGACCTGAAGGTCCAGCCATATCTGGGCCTTTGTCTCCTCGTGGGTTGACAAGGATCATCTCCTATATAGCACATCATAGTGCTGCCATATGTCTATGGCCAGTATTGCCGTCTGTGCACTGGTGAAGTTAATAGACCATTGCTGCCTTCTGCTGCTCTGGCTCATACACCACCCCCTGCAGTGGGTGTGGGCTGCGGTTGCACGGGGGCCACCTGCTGCTTTGGATCATGGTCTGTTGGCATGTCTGCTGCAGACATTTCGAATTCCACATTGTGCATAGCATGGATGTGTTGAGGTTCCATCTTACCATATATGGTGGGCTGAAGGGGCATTCCCTTGCCTTCGCACTGCCTCAGGACTGCCCATGCACATTGCTGTGCACCTCTTTTGACACTGCCCATGCCTGTCAGGGGAATTGCATGCTTCTTTGTGCATGCTACATCTGCAAGATGCTCTGCATCGTGCACAGCTGCGCACCCTCACTTATGTCATGCACCCATGTATTGCACTACCCTCCGTGAATATGCCCCATAGTTACTATCCATTTCTATTAAGAAAAACAATGTTTCCTCCCTCCCCCATCTTTGCACCTTCCACCATCTTATATTATTCCTCTGTTCCTAAATCAGTGTTTCTACTTTCATCATCTAGCTGTAGTTTCATTCAACGTAGCAAAAGAGTTTTTCAGTTCCATAATCTGGAGTAATGCCATGCTTAGGCCTGGAGCATAGTTTGTGTTTGACTGAAAGTTTGATACAGATCCTGCTTGTGTGGGTCTAGATGGATAGTCTCTTCTGATTAAGATCTCTGATTCTTTTGGGTCCATAAAGTACCACATTCTTCCTTTCCAATAGACTCTTTGCTTGACAGGTGGTAATAAGGCTTATCTTATGCCTTTTACTCTCAAACTAGTCATCACAGGATTAAAGGACCGCCTATCCACCAATGGTTCTGTACTGAAGTCTGGGAATACTTGGAATCTAATTCTTTTTGTAAATAAACCCTTATTTATTCTTGCTTTTCTTAATAGAAATACCTTGTCTTGAAAATTGTGGGGGTCTAACATCTACAAACCTTTGATAATCTGAATTTGCTGATTTTTTTGCACCTGAGCTTCTGTGAGCCCTGTCCAGCAGGATTTTTTGGTCAGGTGACCAACTCTTCAAAATATGGTTGTGGGTCCCCTGTACCTTCTGCCTCTTCAGGTATGTGCCCCAACTTTAAAATTCCCCCACCATGATCTGTTTACTTGTTCTTGTAACGTCTTTGTTAGTAGGGCTAATTGATTTATGTGTGCAGAAACTATTTTTTGCAGTCAACTGACATTGTCCTCCTGGACCCCTACTCTGGACTCAATTTCTGTAGTTCTTGTAGTGAGACCCTCCAGTTTTAAGTTAATGCCTGTTACTGCACTAGTCAGCTGTCCTAGGGATTGTTGAATTAGGCCAATACCAGCTAATACTTGTTTTTCATATTTTGATGAAGTTTCCAAAGTATTTTCCTGGTTTGAATTGCCTGAATTATTTAAGGGTGTACCTTTAGGCTCAGCATTTCCCATGTTACTGTCTGCATTGTTTGGGATTGAATGATAATTTTCCCCAAAAAAACACCAGCCTGGTTTTGTTTATTGTGTATTGTCTTCTTGCTATGCTGTGTGATATTCAAATACTACCATCTTGTCTCTGGACCCCGGGGTCCCCATTATCTCTTGCTCTGTCTTGATCTAGCTTTGCCATCTTTGTTTGTGGGGGTGGTTTTTTAGTAGGCTGTGTTATTTCATCGTATTTGTGTCCTTTTTGAATGTCTTCCCTCATCTGGGGGTTTTAGTTGTGCCATCTGTGTTATCACTAATTCTGCTATTTGTCTGCTGAGGCCGTGGATGTGGTTTGACATGGGGATCTAGCCTGGTGGCTCGACGAGGGTCAGGTAGCCTCCCTGGTAGGGCACTGGGGAATCTGTGGCTGGGGGGGCAGTAGGACCTCTGTTCCCTAGGGTGACCCCTAATTGGTGGCTGGTGGGTTTCCTATTGGGGGCCCTGGTTTTCCAGTGGGGGTTGCTCTTCCCAGCCTTGGCAATTTGGTGAGGCTTTATTGCGGGTGGAACACTCAACTGGATGTGCTCCTATTTCATGGACCATTGATAAAGAACTGTTCCTAAGTGATGTTAGGTTGACTGTTCCACTTCTGCCTTTTAATTTTGAGTAGAGATTGTGAGAGAATCTCCGTATAAATTGTTTTGTACAAATTTCGTAGATTGGAGAACTGCCAAAGGAAGAGACTGGTATTTTCCTTTGGACATTTAAAAATATTCTATTGAGGTTGAGAGCCTCAGCAAAGCAGATTAGCAGCTGGATTATGGACAAACTTGTTCCTTATTTATATTTTCTGTCTTCTTCCTGAACAGAGGGAGATTTTATTATCAGTTGTTTGAGGGTTGTTTTTAGTTGGGGTGGTATTTGGAGTCTTTATTTATATCTTAGTTTATTTAAGTTGGGGGGTGTTGGGTTTTTATTGAATACTTTAGCTGTATAGTGGTTTGGGTGTGTGTGAGTGTTACTCTAGGATAATCGGGGTCTGGAGTTCAGACTTTTGTCGGAATGTGTTTGCAGGTTGCTCTCTCTATTAGGTGCCACTCCCCCTCTGAGCTCCAGGACTTCCACTCTTTTAATTGTTCTGCATTGCTCACAGTGGTTTATGATCACTGCAGGGCTCTGGGGACAGGGGGTAGAAGGTGTAGTGGAGGGGAAGGGGTCCTGGACATGGGAGGGGGACCTGAGTGGACGGATTGGGGTAGTGAGGACCAGGAGATGCCTTGGAGTGAAATGGGTCTCAGAATGAGGTTCACCTTGCCTGGTACCCATACACAAGGGCTCTGCCATTGGCAAGTTGGTAGCTCGGTCTGCCCCGGTATCTCATCTGACTCAAGCAGTGTTGTGCAGTGCCAGGTCCATTAAAAACAAGATGGCTATTATTGCTAATCTTGTTGGGTCAACGGACCTGACTTGCATCACTGAGACCTGGCTGGATGAAAATGCTGGCCCCATTTTAGAGACAGTGACTCCAGCTGGATTCTCGGTGATGCACCACTCGAAATTGGATTGCAGGGGCAGGGGGGTAGAAATCTGTTTTAGATGAGAATTGGATCTTGTAGCTGTGCCAGTTGGGGAGACTGGGTCCTTTGAGTGTACGGTGGTTGCAGGTGTGGGGTGTAGGATCATTCTCATCTACCATCCAACAGGTGGCAAGAAGCAGTTCCTGCAGGAAGTTGTGGACTTTGTTGTCGACATGGTATTCGAGTCTCCCAGATTGATGGTGCTGGGCGACTTCAGTGCCTGGATCGATGACGAACTCTCACAGTTTGGTCAGGCCTTCCTCCAACTTATGAACTCATTGGGCTTCACACAGGCAGTTGCCTCTGTGACCCATAATCATGGCCACTCTCTGGACCTGGTCTTCCTCTTGGTGATGGAGACCCCCAACTTGGTGGTGGAACCAGTGAAATGCTCAGACTACCACACTATAAGGTTCAATTTTCATGCTCCCCTCATAGGCCTGCCCTTGTGGAGATGGTCCAGTACTGCCCTTTGAGGGGTGTGATCCCAGATGGCCTATTGGTGGAGCTGGACCTATCGAGATTAGCGGGTGCAAGCAAACGTTCAGAGAACCTGCTAGAAGCTTATAATAGGGCTGTGGTGGGGGCTCTGGATGTCATAGCTCCTGTCTGTGTTCATCCTCTCACCCTTCACCCTCTGTCCCCTTAGTTTGATGGGACCTAGAGGGAGTTGAGGTGAGTAGGATGAAGGTTGGAGCAGAGCTGGTGGAAATCGCACCTTGATGCCTACATACTTAGATTGATGGACCCTTATAGGGACTATCAATCAACAATCTCTCGTAAGAAGGCAGAGTTCTTGTCTGGGGAGATTGCCACAGCTCAGAATCGATCAGCTCAGCTCTTCGAACTGTGGACAACGTGTACAATCCAGCCGGTCTGTAAGTTCGAAAAGCATTGTCACAAGAAAAATGTGAGGAGTTCACTTGCTTCTTTGCTTGTAAGGTTGCTAACATCAGGTCTGAGACCCAATCAGCCCATTCTCTAGGAGGTAGCAGTGGTCTGTGTGAGGTTGCCACTCATCAGTGTAGTCGGCCACACTTTGACTGGCTGGGGATTGTGGATGTCATGCAGATTGCCGGAGTTTGCTACTGACCTGCTGTAGTTTGGATCCCGGCTCAACATGCCTCTTAATGGGGTGTGGTGATGTTATTGGCCCAGTCCTAGCGGAGATAGTCTGAAGTTCATTAGATTCAGTTGAGTTCCCAGACTCCCTAAAGGAGGTGGTTGTGACAACCCTCCTTAAGAAAACCTCTCTCAACCTAGACTGCCCCACTAACTATAGACCTGTCTCTAACCTTCCCTTTGTAGGAAGGTTATTGAGAAGGTGGTTGCACTGCAATTGGAGAATCATCTTACCATTCATATCTATGATCCTCTCCAGTCCAGATTTCAAGAGTCACAGCACCAAGACTGCACTTGTTCAGGTCCTCAATGACCTCCTGGTTGTGAGAGATTGGAAGAACCTTTCCATCTTGGTTCTTGATCTCTTGACAGCTTTTGACACTGTGGATCATAGCATGTTGCTGGAGCATCTGCGGTTCATCTGTGGCCTGTCCGGGACAGTTCTCAGGTGGCTCCACTCTTTCCTCACTGGCAGATCCCAGAGGATGGTGTCAGGGATTTATTCCTTTGACTCATTCTCTCTGCCATGTGGGGTACCACAGGGCTCTGTGCTGTTCCCCGTATTGTTTGCGGTGTACATGCTGCTGCTGCTGCTGGGGGACACTGTAAGGAGGTATGGGCTGGGGTTTCACTGCTATGCACATGATACCCATCTATACCTGTCCTTTGTGCCCAGTTAGGATAGTGCGGTCTCAGTGTTTATCAACTGCCTCGCTGAGATACAGGGCTGGATGAATGCCAGCTGATTGAATTTGAATCCTGACAAGATTGAGGTGTTGGTGATGGATCCAGGTTGCAGGACAGAGAGGCTGGTTATCTGGCCATCCCTCCAGGCTTTGGCTTGGTGGAGGCCAGCTTCTGATCTCTGAATTGGCATGGAATTTGGGGGTAATATTTGATGACTAGCTTACACTTCATTCACAGGTGTCTGCCGTCATCAAGTCTTCCTTTCACCATCTTAGAAATATTGCCTGTATTAAGCACCTTGTTCCATCCAGTGACCTTCCGACACTGATCCACACCTTTGTGAGCTCTCATCTTGACTACGGTAACTATTTGTACCTAGGGCTTCCGAGGGTTGATAGCCATCACTTGCAGTTGGTGCACATCGCAGCAGCCAGGTTGTTGTCTGGGATATCTCGGTCCAGTCACATTACACCTGAGCTGTGTAAACTGCACTGGCTGACAATTCAGTGGTGGATCACCTTCAAGGTTGGCTTGCTGATCTATAATGCCCTACATGGACAGGACCTGAGTTACCCATAAGAATTCTGCATCCTCACTGCCCTCTCTGACTGCTCCACTCTGCTGATGAGGGATTGCTACAAGTTCCCAGGGTTTGGTTGAAGTCACCTGGGTCATGGGCAATTATGTTTATGGCCCCTATCCTGTGGAATTCTCTACCTCATCAGATATGAGAGTGCCTGACAGTGGAGATCTTCAAGCCCGCACTAGAAACATATCTGCTTGAGCTGTCCTTTTGTCATAATATTTAAGAATCACACTGTACTGTTATGATGAATGTTTTTATCTGAGTATTTATGTATTTATTGATAGGGCGCTATAATATTTGGAATAGCGCCTTTTTATAAATAAAGCTGATTGGATTGTATTGGATCTTTTGGCGCATTAGGTAGGTCAACAGGTCTTACCTCCTGGTCTTTGGGTACATCTGAGTTCCTCCGGTCAAGGTCCATTTCTCAGTTTTCTTATAAATCTTCAATAGCATCCTCATTTACCTTGGATGATCTGTCCACTATTTCCTCCAGTTCCTCCCTGGAGCTCGAGTTGGTTTGTTGTCTAGGAATTACTGCTTCTTTGTTATCTAAAATTGCTTGGTTCCTTTCCACAATACTATCTTTAGGTCTGTTGCTCTCCATCTCCTTAGTTCCACCTTCCTGGTTGGCCACTTTTGCAATGTTTGCTATGTCTGGTCACTCCCCCTTGCCAGTGCAGTCTTCCTGTTTCTCCATTGGGATTGGCAGTACTAGTGGCCTTACAGGAGTTACCAGGAGTGGAGAAAGAATATCTGGGTCCACCTCTGGAAGAGAAGAAACTTCCAGCTGCAATGGCAAAGAATCAGCCTTATCCCCTTTTTCTTTGTCAACTTGAGCCTGTGGTCCTCCTGCGCTACCCGAACATTCAGCAGCTGCATCTCATTGAGTATCCAATATGCCCAGCCGATGGCTATTAAATAAGTGTTTATATCTTTTTCTTTTTTTCCATGAATGAGTATCTTGTCTGTAGTTTCCTCCAATGGCGTGTTCTTCTTCTGAGTTCTCATCTGCATGTCGAGTGGTAAATACCTTTCTAATCATTATTTGGCACTCAGGACCTGGCAAAATACAGGAGAAGTTAGTGGTTGAATTACTATCCTGGTATGCTTCATTTGGTTTATTTTATGGTCGGCGGATGCAGATTTCCAGTTCCCATTTCAAATCATACACTGTTTTATCTGTCGTACACACCCATAATGTTTTAGTAAGGTAGGAGATCTGAGAGCTTCACGCACGTCCGTACCCTCCAGTGGCCATCTTGGAATCGATTCCTCTACAGGTGTCATTTAATAACACACTGGACAAAACATGAACCCAACCTTGTCCCCTCTCCCCTCCCCCCTCTTCTCTTACCTTCCCTAAAGGCCTCAGAGTTTTCCACGTTAATGCTAGCAGACTGCTCCCTAAACTTGACCCCCTCAAAATTTGGTTATCCCAGTACTCTTTTAGACTCCTGTGTGTTTCTGAATCTTGGCTCTCTTCCAGGATACCTGACTGTTACTTGACTCACCCCAACTACCACTTCTTCTGGCAGGACCTTGGTAAGTGTGATGGTGGTGTCGCCTTGTTAGTCCATCAGAACCTATCCATGCTCCATCACTTTCCGGAAGTCTGTGCCTTCCTAACACGAGCTCTTTCTAGCTAAACTATCCCTCTCTTTCACTCTCCCCATCTTTGTCGGTGTTCCCAATGCTTCATCTAAACTATCTCCCTCCTATTTGCTAAACTCCATCTCTTCTCTCATTTTCCATGTCTCCTGTGGTTAGCTCATCCTCCTTGGGGATTTCAACATCAATTTGCCCTTCCCTGCCTCCAACTCCTTCTCTTACAGGACTGAGTCCCTAAACTGTACTCAGCTAATCTCTGAAACAACTTGACTCAATTGTCAGTCCATTGACCATATTTTTCTAGACTGGATACTGTCTCCCCACCCCTATCATATCATTGAATTCTGATGGATGCCTTAAGTGACTACTGTATGACATACTGCATCAGGAAAGTCAGGCCCACCCCATCTACCCCAAAATACATTTGGTCCAGGTCCCTTCAGTCACTTTTCTCTAAGCCCTCATAAATGGGTTCACTGCCATAGACTGGTAGCCCATCTATTCTGCCCTGGACATTGACGTGGCCCTCTCCCTTTTCCATGCCAAATGTGACTACATCTGGACAAACAGCCCCCCCAGATGTCCAGGGTTACAAGCTCCCACTACAAATGAAATATATATGATATTATTGACTTGTGAAAGTCCTGAGACCAGGCTTGGGCACACTTCAAATTCTCCCTTTCTCTGCCTCACTTCCTGGTCTGCAGGTCAGTCAGGAACTCCTGTATGAAGGCCATACTGCTAAGGCCCTCTACTTCAAATCCAACCTCCAGTCCAACCTTTAGTTCCCCAGAAAAATTCTAGAACATTATCCACTCTCTCTTTACCCCCCCCACCCAGTCAGCTCCCCCTCAGTCCTCTTGGTAGATGGCTCACCAGTCTCTGACCATCCCTTCATTGCTGCTCTTTTAAATTAATTCTTTACCACCTGTGCATTCCCTTCTACTTTGTCTCCTGGTCTCTCTCACACACTATCTTCTGCTGCCTCTCCTCAGTCCCACTCATCCGAGGGCTTCCACTTCACTCCTGAGATTTGTTTATATACTTATTGTTTTAAATCTTTTACTGTGTGTTGTATTTGTATCGATCCTACCTTTCAATGTAAGGCACCCAGAGCCTCAGGAATTGGGTGCTGGATAAATAAAATTTGCCTTGCCTTGCCTCCTATCTCCCCCTCATGAAATCTTCCTTGCCCTTTTCTCCCTAAACCCTAAGTCCTGCCCTGATAGGCTGGAACCCAAACTCCTCCACATCTCAGCTCTTGCCATTGTCTCTCTGCTCTCTCACCTTCTGAATCTCTCCTTTTCTCTCTGTGCCATCCTTCAGGCTTGGAAGAGTGCAAAGGTTCTGCCTCTGCACAAAGGTGATGACCCCTCCTTCCCTGGCAACTTCTGGCCTATCTCACTCTTCCTCCCCTTGCAAAGCTTCAGAACTGTATTATCTAATCCAGGCTTGTTGATTTCCTTCACTCCTCCAACTTCCTCTCCCCCTTCCAGTCTGGTTTTAGGAGGCACCACTCCAACGTCTCCTTCTTGCTGCATCTAACTGATGCAGTCCTCGCTGGAATGGATCTGAGACACATCACTGTGGCTATATTTATTGATCTGGTCAAAGTCTTGTGTCCCACCCACTCCTCCTAGACAAGTATAGTTCTTTTGGCCTCTTGGCTCCCACTGTGGACAGGTTCCAGTCCTACCTCACAGACCATCAACAGTTGGTACAGGTGAGAAGTGTCCTGTCCCCTTCCCTCCACATCCTAGCTGGGATCCAAGAAGGCAACATCCAATGTCATATCCTTTCCTAATTTTTCCTCAATGATCTGCCCTCTGTTTGTAACTCCTTGCATATCCACATGTATGCAGGTGACATAGTCATTTACACCTCCTGCCCCTCATCCACAGCTGTTGAAGGCCTACTCCAATAAGACTTCGATAGCATACCGAGATAATTTCACACCAACTGACTCTGGGTCAACACCAAAAAAATGGTGTCCATGACCTTCTGCACCAGCCAGAAACTGGTCAGGTTAGCACACCCACCCCTGTGTATCTTCTTCACGCTGAATGGCACCCCTCTCAAAGTAGCACCTGCCTTCGAACAGCTTGATGTGTGGCTTGATAGTAAACTGATGTATCTGCCCACATTGATGCCATCCACACCAACCTCTGCCCCAAACTCTGTGCCCTGCACTGCAACATGGACTTCGTTTTTCTCCAAGTCTGCCAGGAGCTGGTCACAAAAATGGTTTTCTTCGTCTTTTTCTATGTGGAGGCGGTCCATGACACCACTCCATCCACTTCCCTTGCCAGACTGGATACCCTCTGTAATGTTTTCTGCCACATTGCTACCAACCTATGCTCTTGTACTTATCACTACTCCCTCTATTCCTCTTTTTCATCCCCCCTCTTCCCTCTCATTATCAGTCCCACTGCACCTCCTTCATTTCTAAATACTAGTGTGGGTCCCTTCCCTCCTACCTCTCTTCTTCTCTGGCAGTGTTGAAAATTTGGGGGTTAAATATTGAAAATGACCAAAGTTATGCATGTACATAGAACAATTACAACATAATAGTGCTGTGCAGAATTTACAAATTCAGCAGAACAAAATTTCACTGAATTTTTGAAATTCCACAGAACTTCTGCTGAATTTCGCTGGAAATGTAATGGTGGATTTCCACAGCAGAAAATGGCTGTGGAATGATTTTCTTTTTATTTTTTTGAGCATCCCCCCTGCACTCCTCCATTCCTCCGGCGCCATCCCCAGACATGAGACCCCCTTCCTTCAGCACCCCGCGACTTACCCTTCATGGCAAGGTGGTGGGGAGCGACTCAACCCACCAGAACGAGTCCATGCCAGGGAGGCATCCTCTGGGAATGGCGACAGGGAACGACATCGTGCTGCAGGCTCCATTTTTCCCAGAATTTTCTCCCGGCGGGCGTGGCGTGCAATGACGCCGGTGACTGAGTACTCGCATGCTCCCGTCCGTGCACTAGTCAAGCGTCTGCCATGTCCCACCTCCCCCCTGTCTCTGTGGCTGCATGTTGTCGAACCCCAGCCTCCGCTAGGGGTCAGGCAAGCACCCGGCCACCGAATCCCCACCCGGAGATGGAGAGCAGTCCTCCGGATGCTCGATCCATCTCCTCCCCGCCGACCCCCGACAACCCGTGCTCATTCTCAAACACGGGTCGCCGGCGTGGCGCGAGGTGTAGCGACCAGCGCCTCAACCCTCAGCGCCACCGAGCCAGCTGTGGAATGATTTTCTGCAGAAAAATACTGTTCTATTCAATGGATCTATGTATTTTTCACAGAAATGGTTGTGGAATGACTTTCCATATACAACTGCTTTTCTGTAGAATATTATTCTGTGGATCACAGCAAGCAGATTTCCATAGAAGAACCAGAGAAATTCCAGCAGAAATTTCACTGGTGGAATGGTAATTCCATGCTAATTTGGGTGGCAGAATTCTGCACTTCACACAGCACTACAACATACCTTCATAAATGTGTTGGCTTTTAATATTTTGACCCTAAATTATCAACATAATCCTCTTATGACCTCACCTCATGAAGCCATTAGGTTAAAATTGTCAAATCCCTAACAAAACTTTATTTCACACCACAGGTACCAAAACATGCGTCATCCAGGATTTGAAAAATGACAGCTGTAATGCTCATAAGCAGTGTCAGTGGCTCAGTAAGTAGCACACTCGCCTCTGAGGCTGGGAGATCAGAGGGCTGTGGGTTCAGTTCCCACATCTGGCACTTGGGTTAATATCCCAGTACTGACACTGTAATGCAGCATGAGAGGGGTGCTGCACTTCTGAGGTGCCATCTTTCAGATGAGACATTAGACCGAGGTCCCATCTGCCTGGATTGGTGGTAGTTCAGGTGGATGTTAAAGATCCCATGACACTTGTCGAAAAGAGTAGGAGAATTTCCCCAGTGTCCTGGCCAAATTTCCGTCATTCACTGAAAAAAAATACCACCAACAGTTTCATCTGGTTCAAGGTCAGTTGGCATTCATCTGTATCCCCCTCCACCGGGTTGTGCCTGAAAATAGGCAGGATTTGTCTAGTGCACTTACCCAGACAACAAAAACTAAATAAAATAAATAAAGTGGTGTGAAAAAATGGCTGTGTTGAAAATCTGAGGTCAAAATATTGTAAAAATTACCAAAGTTCTGAGCAAGAATAGAAAATATCAGTGTCCACTCATAACTTAGCCTTTTTTAACATATTTATACAAATTTTCAACATGGTCTTTTTGGGACACCACCTTATGAACAAGGATGGTGAAAATTATTCAAATCAGACCAGAAAGGTGATTTCATACAGTGATTGCAAAATCACCTTCTGGGCCATATTTACATAATTTTACCACCCTTGTTCATGAGGTGGGATCCCAAAAAGGCACTATTGAAAATGTGGGCAAAATATATGTATGATGAAGTTATGAAGAAAAGTTCAGAAGTCATTGAATACATTATAGGGCACTTACCTGTTTTCCTCA
Organism: Neoceratodus forsteri; assembly: GCA_016271365.2. Classification (NCBI taxonomy): domain Eukaryota; kingdom Metazoa; phylum Chordata; order Ceratodontiformes; family Ceratodontidae; genus Neoceratodus; species Neoceratodus forsteri. The sequence goes on along the minus strand of CM028137.1, from coordinate 482,192,974 downwards.
TTTTTTGGTCCAATGTTAAAGAATGAAGACATATCTCCAGTTCAGAGAGAATTATGTCATTGGACCTCTGCTCAGTAAATATAGGTTAAGGGAGTGTGAGGTGGTGGGTGCTGAAGGGGTGGGTCAGGGCAGGGGTGGGAGTAGGGGTGGCTGCAGACAGTGAGGGACTGTTTTCTTTATTTCAAGTTTACAAAAAAGCAAAAGACATGTCAGGAAGGTTTTCCTTTTTAAACGTATCTTCAACACTGAGGATTTGGGGCCTCTGTGTCAGCATGACACATGGGGGCACCAGGGGGGTGGGCACCCCAGTGCTCCAGACTGCTGGGCTGGGGGAACATTGTTTGCTTAGACATCAGGGATTGGGTACCTCAGTGTCAGCAAGTATAAATTATGGGCATTAGGGGATGGGAACATTGCAGAAGGGAGCGGGCAATGAACTGGCACTGGGGGTGAGCACCCCAGTATTGAACTACACTAAACTGGCAGTGGGGATTGGGCACCCCAAAGTCCAGTACAAATAAATAAATCTGCTCATGCAGATAATGACAGACAGGCTGCTTAAGAAAGAAACATACATATCCAACACACTCGGAAGGGGCAGGGCTATGCACTGTCATGTAGCACCATCCCTTCTGAACAAACACAGCAGATCAGCATACACAGTCAACCCTGCCAGCTAATAAATGATCACATTTCCATAATACAACCACTTGACTTCATATGCTCATAAAAAATTCAGCTATTTGTAGGACACAGATTTTTAAATTGTGCATGCTCACAAAAGGAACATTTTTTGTTAAATATTTTAAAAGCTACTTAATTCTGAGAGATGAAAACAACAAACATGAGTACTCTATCAAACCTGCAAGTTTCAGGTCTCAAACTGTTCTCAATATCAGTGAGCATAAAAAGGGTTTAATTGATGTAATTTGGGGGTTTTGCCCCTCTGTAACTTTGCCCCCATGAACCCATTGCCACAAACATTTCAGGATCAAAGTGATCCTGGCACCATCCCTGTGCATTCCAGATTTCAAGTAAATCAGTTAAATGGAGGCAAAATAATTAAGGTACAACAATTGGGGTTTAACATAATAGTGCTAACTCAGCCTTAATATACAGGTGCAACTGCTTCTGTATAATATGTACCATAAAATAATAGAAGAGATCATATTATAAGAATCATAAACGTTTTATTGTAAAACCCATGGCATTGCAAGGGAGAATATAATAATTTGCATGTGGTAAAGAGGAGAGTTGGAATCCACAGTGGACATACATCTTGAAATTAGCAATGAATAGTAACTGTAGATGTATTGTAGGTCACACATGATCTTGGTAGTCTTAGTGCATTTTGCACTCTCTCACAAGTTACACTGCAATCCACAGCAGATGCATGCTAGCAACACCTGAAACAAGTAAGCTACATAAGCAATAATGCACAACCGGGTGTGGTATATCGTGGGATATCATCATGCCTTGGATGGCTGGGCATGAGGCCACAGGCTGACTCCATCCAATGACCCAGAAGTGACAATATCCCCATGCTATACCACACCCTGGAGTGCATTATTGCTATTATGAACTGGCTTTAAAGTTCTAGCAGAAAAAAATTAGAAATAAACTTTCAAACCCTTTTGAAAATGCCTTTTATTGGGTGTTGAAGGAATATCTTTTTCAGAAAATAGTTCCTGCTGGGATCTGAGCAGCAGGTGGCACTGTTGTAGGTAGAGTTTGTAGAACTCTGCTGCACTTTGCCAGCACTGCTCTGAGTTTTGAAATGTGTTTTCTCATTTGACCTGGTCCTTCTGCCTGGCCTGCTGTGGAACATGGTGAAGATTTGTGTGGATTTCTTTTTTTTTTAGTAAGTTCCTCAGGCACTCTGACCATGTGAGCCTGTAGCTTAATAGTTAGAGCACTGGAACAGCATACCAGAGGTCTGAGGTACAATTCCCAGTGGGCCACACTTTTCCTTTCTCATTTCCATCCTTGATTTAAAATATGCCTTGCAGGGGCTAAACTGCACTGAGAGAAGTGGTCTATTTGTATTTCTCATATGTTCCTAGTTGCAGGATTATGCAACACACTTTAGAAAGGAATGTGTGGATTTAAGGAAGTTCCTCAGGCACTCTGACCATGTGACCCCGTAGCTTAATGGTTAGAGTGCTGAAACAGCATACCAGAGTTCACAGGTTCAATTCCCAGTGGGACACCCTTTTCCTTTCTCATTTCCATCATTTATGTTTTTTTGTAAAATTCCCGTCTGCTGAGAATCATGGTCTGAATGGGAGGAATGCAGGTAGACTTCTTCATTTTACTGGTGCAAATTGGGAAGTACTCAGAGTAGCAGTTGAAAGGGGAGAGCAGCAGAACAGATAAAAATGCTTGTGGGAGGGCTGTTTCTGCTGAGTCACCACAGTTACGTCTTTTTTGCTTGCTTTGTTTACTGCTTTTAAATGGGAACTCGGCCCATAAGCAGCAGTTTCAGTTTGCCGTCAGGTGCAGTTACAGTCTGTAGCACACAGGGGTTAGTTGTTCTTCACTGCTGTTTGAGGTTACATAGCGGTGTGTATTTGTGGGCTAGTGTTGGGACATGCTTCATTTCTGTACCACTGTCGGCAGCAGTTTATTTGTGTAAGTGTGCCATATGGCTGTAGACTGGGGCAGCTGTTTGTGGTGGCATTTTCTTGTGTTGTGGACTGATGGATTTGGTGATTGTTGCTGGAGGATAAATTTTTTGTAGGCAAGGAGGCTAGTGGCTGGAGGTATTTTTGAAGCCGTGACTATGTAGCCCGATATCATCATGGCTTCAAAGATCTCTCAGCCAGTCACCTTCTTCTATTTATGGGACCCAGTTCATAAAATAATTTATATTCTTTCATTCACTGCTGTTCTCAAGGCTTTTTCCCACCCAAATGAAGCCTGTTGTTTTCCCTATGCCCATTACTGCATTGGAAGGCAAAGTGGTAAATCTGAATTGAGTTTTCAAGTTGCAAGTTGATGTGGAAACATAGTTGTCTCAGGCCCACTTCTCTTACATTTATGCCGCACCCAGGAAAAATGAGATTCCATGCCAGTTCATCCAGTATAAATCCCAATCTTAATATGTGCCGTGTCCCCCTCTGTTTCTTTCTATGCCCCAACCCATCAATCAGACAATCCTAATCCAGAGGCCATTCAGTCAAGTAACCATGCCCATACACACATGATGACTGACATCATCATGCATGGCAACAAATTCTGCCCCCTCCCCCCCATAGGGCAGAAAACAAAGCTAGGAATAGAAAGACACACTCATTCCCCATACCACAACCAAAAATAGACCAGTACATCTGGAAGTGTTTGTGCTGCATCAAGTGAGCAAACAGTAATTAGCCTGGCAGATGCAGCAGCTTCAGTGGCAGTCACAGATGGCCTGCACTAGACAAGCTTATTAATTAGAAGTTTAGTTGGTCTAGTAAAGGGGTAGTTTACACTATACTCTGGACAAGTTAAGAAATGTTAAAACCAACCCTTGATGTGCAATAGTGTCAACTGCATGTAAGCTCTTTCATTGAGACTTTCAGCTATTTTAAAATTTTCACACAACAGATTTGAAATCCCCATGTCCATTGCTTTGCATAATCAACAAATGAAAAATGCATTTCTTTGAACTGTACTTGTACACGTTTGCTTGAACAGTGGCTTAACCATCCTTGCTGCTGAGAGGAAGGTATACATAATATGCTGAATGAATATAAAAATAAGTGAAATACCTATTTGTCCCCAGTGTAAAACTACAGCTCTGTATGTCTTGATATGAAAAACTACCATAGTCACTAATAATGGCATAGCAAAAGCAGGATGTCCATTCTGTGCTAGTTCTTTCCATCTGCAACCTTTTTTTGTGGTTGTAGACAGTTATCTTTTCCCAGGTATACAATTAGATGTATAGTTTATGCGTATTCATTTAGTTAGAATTTCATACACTAGAAGACCTGTATTTAATGCAATCTTTATCAAAAGGTTCACTTATTTGTTTTTTCTTCCCTTTGACTTCATAACAAATGTTGAAGAAAATGTTTTTGTAGGAAGTTTGAAATCAGTCTTGAACTTTTTCAAAATAAATACAGAAATGTGTGCATCTGGGACATAATTGCAATCATTTTTAAATGGCAGTTACTTTAAGCGATGTCTTGTCAGAAGAGCATCTCTTCAGCCCTAAAATGACAGTTTTTTTCCATGGGAATTCCGAAAGCTAGAATTATCAAATTGGTATGATGTGCAGCTGAGAGCAATGTTTGACATTCAGAGGCAGCACTTGTCAAGTGCAATAATTCAGACTTTAAAATGTTTTCAAAAAGGCTGCCTTTGTTATTTCATAAAAGTTAATAATGCAATTAATGGAAGGAATGTGAATAGTATATTACTGACATACAAATTATCGATCATAATCTCCCTGCATAGTGCATACCCTTATGCTAACTGATGTCATTGCTGTGTTAAACATGCCTTGCAAAAAATATATTCTTTGACTGACAACAGTAGTCCTAACAGATGTAGAGCTGAATCATTCTATCATAGCATTGGGATTATTTCTAATGAGCTGTCTGCTGGATGTTAAACCTCAGTTCAAGAAAGCTGACAAAAACCTTTTCTTTTCCTAAATAAGTTAAAACATGTTTCATATTCTCTATACTTCCCAAAGACAAATCCATAGATTCAAAATGCATCAATTTGGATAAAATGGTCAGGTTCAGCAACACACCAAGGGTATTCTATCAGTTGACATTTCTTGATGCTGTGCTGAGCTTTAGCTAGAACTGTCCAAAAACAGTGCACACTGAGCCAAGTTAAACACATATGAACATACGAAAATTGCAGCAGCAAAAGGCCATCATGGTCTATCTACAGTAGGCTGCTCGTGAATGCAGCTAGCTCCCTATTCAGCAGCTGCTCCACCCCCTCCCCTTACCTCCCTTTACCTCCACTTTGCCCTGTCCCACCCTTCTTGAATCATTCCACTGTGGTACATGCCACCACTTCAGCTGGTAGTGCTTTCCACTTTGACACCACCCTCTCTGTAAAGAAATGCCTCCTCACCTCCCTCCTGAATCTACCCTCCTCCAATCTCATGTCATGGCCCCTAGTGTCTCTCCCCACCCTCCTCGTGAATAGATCCTCTGTGTCCATTTTGATTATCCCTTTCATGTATTTGAAGGTCTCAATCATATCCCCCCATCCCTTTTCTCCTCCAGTGTGTACGTGTTTAACTCTCTTAGTCTGACCTCATATGACAATTTCCCCAGGACCTGAATCATCTTTGTTGCCCTACTCTGCACCCCCTCCAGCAGCCTAATGTCCCTTTGTAGGTATGGGTGCCAGTACTGCATGCAGTATTCCAGGCTGGGGTCTAACCAATGATCTGTACAATGGTAGAATAACATCCCTTCTCCTCGAGGTAATTCCCCTTGCAATGCACCTCAGCATTTTGTTGGCCATTGCTGTTGCTTTTCTGCATTGTTCCTGTGATAAGCACCACCAGATACTTCTACACGTCTGTTACCTTCAGCTGCACTTCCCCCAGATGATAGCTTCTCCTCGGATTTTTTTGTTCTAAAGTGCAGCACCTTGCATTTTTTTGCATTGAACCCCAGCTGCCATCTGTCAAACCATGCCTCCAGCCTTGCCAGATCCTCCTGTAGCTCCTGCCAACCCCCTAGTCATCCACCCCTGCTCCCATCTTGGTGTCATCTGCAAATAGGCTGATTTTGCTGCTGTTGCCCTCCAAGATGTCTGCAATAAATATGTCAAATGGCACTGGGCCCAAAACCGAACGCTGTGGAACACCACTTGTCACAGGCTTAGGGGGATGAGTATTCCACACCTACCACCACTCTCTGCTGCCTATCTTTTAGCCAGTTCTCTACCCACCTCATCAGTTTTGCTCTTGCCCCTGTGCCCTGTAGCTTGATTCCAAGTCTCCCATATGGTACTGAATCAAAGGCCTTACTGAAGTCTAGGTACAGGACATCCACCACATGGCTCCTGTCAATTTGGCTAGTCACTTAGTCATAGTATTCCACCAGACTGGTCTGGCATGACCTGCCTTGATGAAGCCATGCTGCCTCCTATCCCACACCCCATTCACCTCCAGTAGTGCCACTAGCCTATCCTCTAGGATGGTCTCCATTAGCTTCCCCACTATGGACATTAGACTTACTGGCCTATAGTTCCCCAGTTCGTCCTTGGGTCTACTCTTGTGGAAGGGAACCACGTGAGCCCAGTCTCCAGTACTGCGGTATACATCCCGTGTCTAGAGATGAATTAAATAAAGTCTGCCAAGGGTCCTGCCAGGACCTCTGCCAGCTCCTTCAGCACTCTCTGATGTACTCCATCCAGTCCCAGAGCCTTGTCTACTCTTAATGCCCTTAACCTCTCCAGCACCCTCCCCACTGTGATTTCACCATCCGTCACCCCCCGATCTGTTTTTTTTTTTATTTCAATATACTTTATCAATATATCATAAACTTCAACATCTATATAGGAAACAATTAAGCAGACAGTAATAATCCCCCCTCAAAGAAAACTGTGAGAAAAGAACAATAGTCCAGTTACATTTACCCATGTATCCACCCCGAAAACCCACCCACCCTCCACCCCTACCCCTCCCCACCAGGCGTGATCGTGCTCAGTTATCAATCTATAACAGAAACAAAAATTTACCCCACCAAGAGTTATCATGGCTTCCATAAAGTAAGTATAGCATCCAAGGGACCCCATCTGTCTGCTCTGGTAGATCTTCAATCTATTATTCATGGCTAAAATGTGCTTCTCTAACTGAAGGGCAAACAGCATTTCTTTGTGCCATTCAATAACTGAAAGGGCTGATTCCTTGGTACAGTGCATCAGGATAATTAATTTAGCTATTGCTGAGATCAAAGCCAAATGTGCTTTCCTAACATTGGGAATGCCCTGTGGAAATAAATTTAGTAAACAAATCTCAGGGTTAATATACGAGTCCAAACCCAGCAAGGGATCGAGCTTACTCCTAATAGCCGACCAAAATCTCTGGACCGTAGAACAAGCCCATATCATGTGATACAATGTCCCAGTATGGAGCAACACATCTGGGGCAATCAGGATAAACCTATTCCCCAATTTGTATAGCTTGTATGGCGTAAAATATAAATTATGCATAAGATTGAATTGCATCAGCCGCAATCTGTCTTGCTTGAGAAATCTGTATAAATTCTGCCAGATTGCAGTCCAGAAATGTGGTTCATCCCTAAGGGAAAATAGCTGCAGCCAATAATAACACACTCCCTGTGGCAACCTCAAATCCAATCTCTGGATTGCTTTGTAAACTACTGACACAGCATGGGGTTCCTTCGATGCTCTCAGAAGAATATTAAGAGCTTCTGTTGACCCTTGACTTGCTGTCCCTGATCCCAAATAAGTAAGGACAGCCCTCCTAAGTTGTTCATACTTGAAAAAAGCTGTGACAGGCACCTTAAACCTAGTTCTAAAGAGATCAAACGAAATTACTCGGCCTTCCTCATATATATCTTTAAGCTTAGCAGTATAGGGCAAAGGTAAGAAACCTGGGGGAATGGGCTTCCGACCAATTAAAAAATGAGGATTCCTCATAATCGGCTGTTCCAAAGAAGCATGCCCGATATGAGATAAGTGAGTTTGCAGTTGATGCCAGGCCTTAATGGACCACCCAATTGGTATATTCCGAAGAGGCATTGGGATTGCTTTCAGGATAGTGTATAACAGGGCAGGGAGTGAGCAGCCACACTGGGCTGCTAGGTATTGTTCGATGTCTAGCCATAAAGGTACATACTCTTGCGTCTCATCTCCCAATACCTCTCTAGTCCAATATGACATTCTCGCCAAATGTTGAGCACCATAATACGAGAAAAAAGAAGGGTCTGCTAAAACCCCCACCCCTGCTCCTTGAGTGCCGAAAGTTAAAGATAGGATCGTCTAACACTCTTACCTCTCCAAAGGAAGGCAGTAAGTATTTGATTTAATTTACCAAACCACTTTTTAGGGATAAACAGACCCAACATTCCTAAGGGATATAATATTCGGGGCAAAACATTCATCCTTATAATATTTATTCTTCCCCATAGAGAAAGAGAAAGAGCTCCCCATCTGTCTAGATCCAATTTAATTACATGCAGCAAATCTGTGAGATTAAGCCTAAACATAGTAGGGATCTTCCTGGCAATCTTAATCCCAAGGTACATAAAGAACTTAGGTTCCAATACCAAATTAGTATCACCAAGCACAGAATGTGGCGTATTGTTATTTAGGGGGAAAACTTTGGTCTTGGATTCATTAAGTTTATAGTGGGAGACTGAGGAAAATCACTCAATCTCGGCCAGGAGCACTGGTATGCCCACTTCCGGGTATTGAAGATGTAAAAGAAGGTCGTCTGCATATGCTGAAAGGGAGTATCTTTGTGTCCCTATTGCCACACCCTCAAGTTTGGGCGAGGTTAGCAACCTCTTGATCAAGGGCTCTAGATAAAGATTAAATAATAATGGGGAGAGGGGGCAACCTTGCCTGGTCCCTCTCTGAAGTTGAAAAGGAGCCGACATTATCCCATTAGCCCAAATTTGTGCTGACGGGGTTGTATATAACAATTTAATCCACCTAAGAAAATTAGAGGGGATACCCATACAGGCGAGGGTTTCAAAAAGAAAATCCCAAGAGACTCTGTAAAATGCCTTCTCAGCATCCAAGGATATCAAAACAGAGGGAATCTTTGAATCCTTGGATGCCAAGAGGATATACATTAATTTATGCGTATGATCTACAGAGGACCTACCCTTCATAAAACCTATCTGCTCTCTACTAACGAGCGTGGGAAGCAGCACACCCAGTCTCATGGCCAAAATCTTGGCTAAAATTTTGATGTCCGTATTAATTAAAGAAATAGGCCTATAACTTTTGGGATATGTGGGATTCTTCCCAGGTTTATGTATAAGGGTGATTATCGCATTAAGGAAATTGGACTCAGACATCCCCTTGTCAAACCAATAATTATAGACTTCAACTAAAAGGGGAGCAAGCTCTTGTGAGCAGCTTTTATATAGATTATTAGAAAGGCCATCAGGGCCAGGGGATTTATCTGGTACAAGCTGATCAATTGCTCCTGTCACTTCCTGCAGCGTGATTGGATTCCCAAAGAGTTCCCCTTCAGGGGCCCTTAACTTAGGAAGATCCGTGGCTTCCAAGTACTCAAATATATCCTGGAATGCAGGTCTAGCTGCCTGGATTTCAGAATACAGCCCTTGATAGTAAGGGCGCAGTGCCTCAGACACCTCCTGGGGCGAAGTCACTAAACTGTTGGTGGGGACAGACCTAAGGCAGGGAATGGCTCGCGATGCTGCAGCTTGCCTAAGCCGGATGGCCAGTAGTTTCCCGGCCCTTTCACCAGCATCTAGGTACTTCATTCTAGTACATCTCAAGGCGAGCTCTGTTTTTTGGTATATCAGATCAGAGTACTGACTCTGCAACTGGTGCAAGGCAACCCAGTCCTTATCTGGAGAATGCCGGGATAGGGTAAATTCCATAGTCCGGATCCTTGAAAGCAAGCTAGCCATCTTATCCTTAAATTGTCGACATCTCGTTGCCGACAACCTAATGCATTCACCCCTCAGGGAACACTTTAACGCTGCCCAGATCATGTCGGTCCTAGCTATAGACCGTTTATTATCCAAAAGAAAGTTAACCAAAAACTTTTAATATATGAAGAGATTCTGGCCTTTGAAGCAGCTGATTATTTAATTTCCAAAAGAAGTCCCTTCGGGTAATCAAACCCAGGAAATATGTAAGGGAAATGGGAGAGTGGTCAGAAATGACTCTCGCATGTATATCCGCACCCTTTACTCCAGGCAGAGCAAAGGCGCTCATCAAGAAAAAATCAATACGGGAAAAGGATTTATGGGGAGGCGAGAAGTAAGTATATTGATGTTCTCCGTAATGGAGAACTCTCCATACATCCAGAAGATCAGCACCCAACATGAGGTCACGCAGCGCCCTCTGCGAGGGTGACAGTCCCCATTTCCAGGAGTCAGACCTATCCATGTCCGTGGAGGGTGCCACATTCCACTCTCCACCAATTATACTCAAAGTAGGTGGATCAGTGACCAAAAGATCTAAAAGCTTGGTAAAAAAGTGGGGAGACTCGAAGTTAGGCCCATACACAGAGCCTAGGATAATCTGCTGCCCTTCCAGGGACCCTCTTATTATTATGTATCTGCCCTCTGGATCACATAATTCCTTATCCAACTTAAATGGGATTCTTTTCCTTATTAGTATCACAACTCCCCCACTAGCCGTGGATTTCTCGGCTCCATAAACTTGTCCCACCCACGCTTTGAGAAATAAATTGACATCTTGTTTTCGGAGGTGTGTCTCCTGGAGACAGGCAATCTCAGCTTGTAAATGGTGAAGATGCTTAAGAACCACCTGCCTCTTGCACTTGTCGTGCACCCCCTTGATATTCAACTTACAACCTTATAGTAAGTTGCCATATATAATTTCTTTAAACAAAACTGGAAATACTGCTGGTCATTTTGGAAATTGCGATCTCATCCATTTGACTGAGAACCAACGAAAATAGACAGTTGAGATCCTAAAATAACACGCCTGGTTGCCCTCCCCAATCCCCAGTCACTACTACAAAGGAAACTTAACTATCTTAACCCCCATCGCACTATCCCCATCATACCCACCAATCTCTAACAACATTCTACTCTATACCACCCCAGTTCTAATAACTGCTCCACAATTCACTCTCAGGTGAGTGATGTCCCAATGCAGCAACTGAATTGCAGCAGCTACCCTCCTATCTCTCCTCCTCCGTCACCTCCCCGGCCCCGCCACACACCCGACAGTAGTATGCACTATGTAAGATTCCAACTGTACTAATCATTTCGTCATTACCAATGTAGAACCCATTAACTAATCAAGACCAAACTGTAAATGTTGTAATTTGACATAAGAATGACAAAAGGAATTCGGACTTCCGGTTAAGCATCCCCTAGCCTTTCCCTCCATTCCAGAGAACAAAGAAAAAAAGAAAAATAAGGTGCGTTTAATCGCAACATTTGCACTCAAACACCAGAGTGTAATTAACTTGGGGAGCTGCACAGTCTCAGTCCAGGGAAAAAAGAAAGAAGAAAAAGAAAAAAAAAAAAAAGACCGGTCTGACCCACTCTTCTGCTGGTATCAGACATGTCCAGTGTGCAGCTACGGGTGCCCTTCAAACGCCACCCTTAGCAGAGAATCACTGTAACTATTCCATCTCCACAGTCTGTGCATGGAAGGAAAAAGCAATTTAGTTACAAGTCCAAACAAAAAAAAAGGGGAGACGAGAAGACGAAGCTAACACTCCATGAGCTCTCCACGCAGGGCTCTACAAAACTCAGTCTCTGGTCACAAAGTTACTGTCCTTGTCCAACACTGCCTTTCAAATCCGAAGTTCTCTCACTTGAAAAGATCCGGGAAGAAATTTTTCAGCTCCTGCTGTGCTTGATCTTGCGATTCAAAGGCTACCCATTTTTCTCCAACCTTCACCTGGAGAACTGCCGGATATTTCATTCGAAATGGGGTACCTGCTGCGATAAGCTTCACAACAATGGGATGCATTCCCTGCTGCTTTATCCGGACCGATTGTGGCAAATCTTGCGTAATCCAAATTTTATGCCCCTCCCACTGTACTTCTTGTAGCTCACGCACCTGCGCCAAGACATGTTGTTTGTCCAAATAGTTGAGCATTTTACAGATAAGTGGCCTAGGAGGGGCACCAGGATATGGAGGAGGTCGAAGGGCCCTATGTGCCCTCTCTATAATATAAGCAGCTCCATTCAGGGAGGGACCGGCAATTCGCACAAACAGTTTTTGAAGAAAAAGAATAGGGGTATCTCCTTCGCCCTTTTCAGGAATACCAATTATTAACAGATTGTTCTGACTACTTCTGCCCTCAGGTCCTCGATTTTCTCCTCGAGTTTTTAATCCTCTTTCCATGAAGAGACATAGTCAACTTGCTCTATCATGCTTCATCTCTAGCGAGACTAACTTTACTTCTGAGTCGATACTCGAATTGTCAGAGACTGCACAGAGGTCTTGACTTGCTGGAATCCTCATATATCCGGCGATCTTCTCCTGCAGAGGTGCATTACCTCTAGGAACCGCTCCTCCGTGAAGAGCACCCTGAGATAGTGCGTGCTTTACCGAGCCCGCTGTCTGTTGCTTGGATGCTTGCGGACCTTATCTTTCTCTGGCAGTGGGGTGAGTGCGCGGGAGCGCTTTTCATATATACCTCCATTTCTCGATCGTTCACAGTTGCCTCAGTTTTTGCTCAGAGTTATATCACAGAATTGTGTTGAAATCTATTTAAGGAATCATCCCAAGAGGTTATAATATGTGGCGGATTCACGGAGCTGTAGAGGGCTGCTGCCGCTTCTCAGGCTGCCATCATGTGACTCCCTGATCTGTTTCTATCCTCCCTCCTACTATGGGTAGTGCCCCTTTCTTTTCTTTCATAAAGACTGAACAGAAATAATCATTGAGCACTTATGCCTTTTCACCCACTTCTTCCACCCATCCCCCCTCCTTCTTAATTCTTACAATTTGGTCCTTATAGCTTCTTTTCTACCTGATGTACCTAAAGAAGTCTTTCTACCCTTTTTTTAATGCCCTGTGTCAGTCTGAGTTCCCTTGCTGCCTTGGCTGCCCTTACCCCCTGGTCACTGCCTTCGCTTCTTTCAGGTATTCCTTGCTAACGTCCTCCCTCCCCGATTTTCTGTATCTCCTGTAAGCTGCCCTTTTCTTCCTTATCCTGTCTAGCACTCCTTTACTTATCCAGCTGGGTTTCTTCCCCCTAGCCTTCTTAGTCTGGGCCCTGCTGCAAGTTTCTGTTGCCTCCACTATCCCATGTCTTATCAGTTTCCACCTTCGCTGTGTGTCTATACCCTGCTGAATTTTGCACAGGAAGCCCTGTACCACTTACCTCATCATCCTGAAATCCAGCACCTTTGTGCCAGATGCCATCCTGTCTTTAGCAATCTGTAACTGGAACCATACTGTCCGGTGGTCACTCCCACCCAGTGATTCCTCCACCCCATACATTGGTCACCCACTCCCCGTTCATCAGTACAAGATCAAGGGTGTATTTTCCTAGTTTGTTCCTTGACCAACTGTACTAGGAAACTTTCCTGGAACACAGTTACTATGTCATGGCCATAATATTTATGAGGAATAAATAATGGGGCAAAAATAGTTTATAAGATGTATTTGAAGTTATTTATGACCAATGCACAGTAAATTAAGTAAAACACAATGACTATGTCATGGCCATGATACAGTATTTAGGAAAAATAAATAAATGAGGCAAAAAATAATTTATAGGATATATTCGGAAACATATGATTTTACACTCCGAATGAAATGAAAGGTGCATAGTCTGACAGAAAAATGGCTGTACTGTACTTGGGAATTCACAGACATAAAACCTATAAGACATGCTTGGGAGCACTGTGGTAATTTAGTACAGAAAGTTTTAATTTTTTTTTAACAGGGTTATTTACCTAGAGTAACAAAGCGGCATTTCAGTTCCAGTGGAGGTCCTGTTTCTACCTAGTTCAACAGCTGTTTGAGATGGAGTGCTCAGATGTTTAACAACTTGCCCAGGGTCACACAGTGAGCATGATAGTTGGCTGTAGCAGGATTTGAACCCTTGATCTCCTAATAACCAAAGTGGTGCTCTAAACTCTAGATAAACCAGCCTCTTTAAGTTGATAAAGTAATGATTGAATCAGTGACATTTATTGACAGTGGAAATTTCAAATACAGTACTATCCATTTAAATTGACTTCTTTACTTGTTACCAGTATTGTATTATATCCATGCATTCCTGATATACCTTTCTCAGAAGATGATTAGTACTTGGACAATAACATGTAGAAGACTTTTACTGGCAAACAAAAGGCCATGGGTAAAGTGCCAAATTCTCAGGGGAGCAAAAGAATAAGGATTAATTATTCTTCCAAAGTATGAATTTATTTCTGGGTGTTACAGCTTTGCATCAGATGATTGCAATTTGCTACTGTAGCAGTAGAAAACTCTGTGGATGCAAATTGAGGTCTCTGAATGTCATGAATTATTACCAGCTGTTCAAGTCTACAACAAAGACTTTGCATTTTGCTTCCAGAATTCAAAATATGCTAAATTTGTAAGTCAATAACAATTTTAAACTCAGAACAATTAACCATTTTTTTCTCTCTACCCCACCTGTCGGGAATTATTTTTTGGCCCTACAGAATTATCTAATTTTTACAAAAAGTAAAAAATCAAGGACTTTTGTAGATTTTCCTTCTTTAAAAATCAGGGAACATGTGTAAATGAGAGAACCTACAGAAACTGATATTTTTTTTACTGGAGAGTCAGTCAGGCATATATATTATATTTGGAGATATGATGCTACTGTATTTATCAAGTTTATGGCAATGGTCAGAAACTGAAATCAATTATTCTTTTGTAATCATTGTAATAAAAATAATTCAACAGAAACTAATAAGGTACCTATTTTCCAAACACTATCATTCACTGTAATAGTGATCAAAACCTGAAAGCACAGGAGATGCAGTGAAATAAAAAAAGGAAAATCATTAGCAGATTATGTTCTGATGAACAGTGAAAGATTCAGACTAATGTTCATTATTTCCTAAACTCGGAGACATGATTTAGCAAATGGCATTAGACTCCCAAAAAGATTAACGTGGGAGTACTAGTTTATGAGAAGTGTCATGACCTTTCATATTTAGGGCCGCAGTAAGTAGAGACCTGCAGACCTCTTGCAATCAAAAAAGGACTCACACTCAGACCAAACATGTAGGAGTTACATCACAGCTGACTCCATGGTCTGTGAAACACTCAGCTATGTCAGTGCACTCTTCTTATAGGCACTATTTTGCTGCCATCCAGAGGACTGCATTGCACTATTTTTTATTCTGTAGGCAGTCATGGCAGAATATGGCACAGTCTGCCGTGTCCAAGATGCAGCCAAACTCTACTGTGCATGTGCAGTACAGTTTGGTAGTCATCTTGGACATGGCAGACTGTGCTGTGTTCTGCCATGACTGCCACAAATGATTTTTTGTCTACACATTTTTCCTCCCCC
Organism: Neoceratodus forsteri; assembly: GCA_016271365.2. Lineage (NCBI taxonomy): Eukaryota > Metazoa > Chordata > Ceratodontiformes > Ceratodontidae > Neoceratodus > Neoceratodus forsteri. The sequence continues at coordinate 482,177,796 of CM028137.1, read as the reverse complement.
CACCCAACACTCCCTCTCTGTACCCCCACAGAAACATAACAGTGACACTGGGGGTGCCCAATCCCCCAGTGTTGCAATAAGGTTTTTCCTCACCCCTGCTGACCCTCCCACTCAGTACCCCCAGAAACATAACAGCGGCACTGGGGGGTGCCCAATCCACCGGTGCAGGACTCCTTGGTCTTTCTTTGTTTTGTAACCTGTAAAAAAAAAATGTCCATCAATGTCTTTCAGTGACACTGGGGGGTGCCCAATCCTCCAGTGAAAGAATCCTCAGTTGTTGTTTTTTAACCTGAAAAAAGAATGTCCATCAAGGTCTTTTGCAGCTGTTACTGTTCCCCCACCTGACCCTCCCACTCAGCACCCACCACCCTGTACCTCCCCCAAACCCTTACTTACCCTCCAGCAGTCCAACACCGTAATCCTCCTTGGACCACAGACACATCTTCACTCTTCAAAGTCAGACCATGAACTGAAGAAACAGGTATTCAATATATTTCAGTGGTGTTTTGAACTTAGCAGCATAACTTGGCCATTTTTGCACATTTTTAGCCAAAATCTTCAACATGCCTTTTTGGGGACCCTGCCTAATGAACAATTGCTTTGATGTTAGGCAAATCTGTACCAAAAGGTGATTTTGTGGTCCCTGTGTGAAATCACCTTTTTGGCAGGAGTTGAACATTTTCTCTGTCCTTGTTCATGAGGAGGGGTCATAAGAAGGCTATGTTGAAAATTTGGTGTAAAAATATTAATAAAACAACAAAGTTATGAGCCTGCATTTATTTATTTATTTATTTAAAATGTTGGTGACTGGGAAATGCACACTGAGCCAATGCTCATTTCCAGGTGCAACCCAGATACAGAGTGTACAGATAATAACATCTAGATAAAATACAACAGTATGTAAAGACATTTTACAATATGCATGCACTATATTCAGACATATTACAAGAGTGAATAGGACTACAACAGTATAGTATAATTAATTTCCCAGCAAGGAGATAGAGTAGAAAGAGGCAGGGTCACTGATTGGGGTTAGGAAAAGTAAGTAAAGGCTGCAGGGGTCTCTGTTGCTTGCTGGGAATGTTTGAGCATTTAGGGCAATGTGGGGTGGGTAGAAGCTTGAGGAGTAGAGTAAAGTCAGGATGAGAAGGAGCCAGTTGAATGTTGGAGGGTAGGTTATTCCAGAGAAGGGGGAGACAATATGAAAGGGCAGCTTGGCCAGTGAGAGTGTGCAGAAGGGGCAGGTGGAAGGTGCATGGGTCCCTGTGGTGAAGAGGGTAGCTTAGGGAGGAGGCTGGGGTAAGGTGGGAGGTGAGGTAATGGGGGAAGGGAACTGCCAAGCCAATATTTAGCTATAAAGGAGGAGCTGTGGATGGTTCTCCTGTGGGAGAGGGGGGCAATGGAGAGTGCAGCATAGAGTAGGCAGTGGTGAGTGAGTGAGTGAGTGAGTGGGGGAGGAAGTGGCAAAGTGGCAGAAAGAGTTGAGGATGATGTCAAGCTTGGAGAGAGAGGAGGTTGGGGCCATTCCATAGACTATAACGGTATAGTCTATTACAGGCAGGATAGTTTTGCGTATGAGCTCACAACTGGTGGGGAAGGGAAGGCTGTCTTTATGGTGGTAGGGGATGGTGAGTTTGGGCCAAAGTTTAGTGTAAACAGCCTCAATGTGAGTGGAGAAGTTTAGGTGTCTGTCCAGACATACTCCTAGGTACTTGAAGGCAGGGACAAGCTCCAGGGTAGAGCTGTCCAGGGTGGTGATTGCAGGAGGGGGCTGGGAGGGTTGCACGCTTCTGTCTGGAACCAAAGACCATGGTGACTCTTTTTTAGCATTTAGAGAAAGCAGATTCTCACGGAACCAGGATTGGACTCTGTTGAAGTCATTTTGGAGATTGGGGAATACACTGTCAAAGGAGGGGCCCCAGGCAAAAATGACAATGTTGTCAGTGTAAAGATGCACATTGGAGGAGAGGCAGGTGGAGGGAAGGTCATTTATGAAGAGAGAGAAGAGGATGGGACAAGTATGGAGCCTTGGGGATACCTGATAAGATAGGGAGAGTGTGGCAAATGCAGGCTCAGAACTTTGGTAATTTGCAATAATTTTACCTCAAATTCCTCAACTGCAGCCCTATTGGCTCTGGCCAGAGTTTGTTTATCTTAGGTTACACATTTTTTAGAACTGTTGCAGTTTTTTTTAGCACTTTATGGCCATTTGTATGAAAACGTGGCTTTAAACACTAACAAAGGGATGCAAAAAAAACACACACAAAATTGTAAAGCAGCTTATGCTCTAACCATGGCAAGATGATGATGAAATTAAGTGTGTCTTGTTCTGATTGCTTTGATAATCTGGCACCAGATGTTTATAAAGAGATTGCTAGAAAAGTTAGTGTAAGATTAAAAACAAAGCAAAACAAACAAAATCAAAAAACATAACAACCCCATAGTCAGACATGGAATTTGTGTCACACATATCATGATGCCATGTGTGAAAGAGCTTGTAGCTGTCAAGGAAAGATATTCATACAGACGGCTTACCCTGTTTAGCACTCACTGCTTATTATAATATTGGGGTTTGGTAGTGCTACCTAAAGCTAGTATATGTGGATCACAACAGCTTCTTGATGGCAACAGTCACTTAGGAGCAAAGGGAAATAATGCATCCCAAATACTGTACATTACCACTTTTGCTCATGGGTGCCATATTCATAGGCCAGCATTCTAATGACCCATATGGCATGCATTGTAATAAAGGGCCTTTGCATGCCATAATGTGGTGATTATCAGATCTGTGCAATGCCCCCATGCATTTGTATACACAGAGGCATTATGCAGAGTTTTAAACATAGCCCCCGCCCTCATCTGAGTCCCTATCCTTAAAGGATACATCTGTCTTAGTCTACTGGTACCTCCTTCCCACCTGGTCCCACATTAATCAATAACATATCATTGGCAGTCTAGCATTATCCCCTACCACACCAGTCTCCACTGATGAAATATTCCTGACTGTCTAGTGGCATCTCCATCCCACCCCAATTCCAGTGCAGAAATATAAATATATTCTTGGTAATCCAGTAGCACCCCCTAGTAGCTGCTCATTATCATCCATACATCACAGTAGCCTCCCTTTCTTCCTTGCTTGATTTTAATCCTCAATCACAAAACATGACACATCTCATAGACACCAACCCACTCAGCACTCATTATCCTCCACCCCATGCCTGACACTTTTCCCACTTGAAGAAACCCATCTCTGGACAGAGATGAGAATGGCAACTGGCATAGACCCTCCTCTTACCACCTAAGCCAGACACTGTCTGAACAAATGGGACTGAGAACACACTTACAGAACATTCAGCTTAGGGAATAATTTGTATCTAAAGATTAATTGGGCTGATTTATTATTCTCTACTTTCTCTATTATTCCTCCATATGGAATGCCAAATATGCAAGACATGGCTCTAGATAAACTGTTCAGTCTATATAGGGCTCATTGCTTCTTTCTTGCCATCTCTACAACTGGTGCTGGAAAGCCATAGAAACCTTTTCTATTTCCATTTAGTTTTCTCTTACCTATCTTTTTCCCCTTTTCTCTCCCCATTTCATTCCTACATTTGTTTCCATGCCATCTACAGACTTGCATTAGAAAGCTGTTTGGCTCCATTAAATACTCCTGTAATCAGTGCTACTAAGGAGGAGTACACATGGGGAGGAGAGGGCATGTCTAACAAATGTGTGTAGCCCCCCCCCCCCGTAATGCATCACCAGTCCAGACCTGGCTAAAACTATAGGGCTTTCTTGTATTTTTCAGCCCTCCAATTATGTTCCTGGCCATGCCTCCTTACATCTAGGTGGCCAGTAGAAAACAAGTGCCTCCAGTTTCTGCACATCTGAATGAGTGTTGTGGCTTTAAATCCCAAGAGACTTGCCATTTTTCCACTCCACTAGACAGCACCAATGAGGAGGAAGCCACACGGGGTAGTGAGGGCATTTGTAACAAGTTTGTGGAACCTTTCCCCTGTGCAGCACCATGTCACTGATTGAGACCTGCCTAAAACAATAAAGATTCCAGGGCTTTCCTGCTTCCTCCAGTCAGGTTCCTGGCCATACCTCCTTGCATCTGGGTGGCCAAAGGGAAGCAATCATCTCCAGTCCCTGCACATCTGAATGACTTCTGTGGCTAAATATCCTGACTGAGTCACTGCCTTGCCACTCCCATAATCAGCACTACTGAGTGGGAAGCTACATTGGGTGAAAAGGCCATTTCTAGAATGTACATGGAGCCCTTCCCCAACACCACATTATGCCACCAATCCAGACCTGCCTAAAACTACAGAGCTTCAAGGGCTTTCCTGCTTCTTCCAGTTCTCCAAACAAGTTCCTGGCTGTACTTCCTTGCATCTGGGCAGCCAGAAGGAAACAAGCACCTCCAGCCCCTGCACATCTTATTCTTTTCTTCAGAAGAGACACCTCCAAGGTGGTCCTTCCATACTGTGGTCCTCTGTGCAAAGGGTTAAGTGCAAAGGGCAAAGTGAGTGTTAGCAGTGTGCCAGGGAGTCAGCCAGGAAAGACACCCAACAGCCAGCCATGCTGCCTATTTGTGATCTCATAGTATAAGATCTCAGGTAAGCTCATATGTTCTTTGTGATTTGCCCTGCTCTCTGATCAGTATCACTACTGCTATAGTCTTGGCTTACTTGTTAGGACTCAGGCCCAGTCTATACATTCTATGTGCTTTGCCTTCCCTTTGATCAATTTCACTACTGTCTTGGACTTGGTTTGTAGTACATTTTCCTCATAGGGTCTGTAAGTGTACATTTATGCTTAATCTCTGGTTAATTTCTTGCTTTTGAGTGTGCAGTTTCTTGCTTAGGGACTGTTATTGTACACATGTGCTTAATCCTTGGCTAATTGCTTGCCTGCAGGTGTGGTGTTACTTGGTTATGTAGTATTTTGATTAATTTTCTGCATAGGGTTCACCATTGTACATTTTTGCATATCCCATAGTTCATTGCTTGCTTGCAAGAGTGGTGATGTGCTACTGCACTGGTTTCTGCAAGTGTACCAATTGTGCTACTCCTCAGGCTACTGCTGGCAATGAACTAAGCCATATCATTTCTCTCTCACTGCTGTCAGGGCAACATCATCTCTACCAAATTTTGTTAACTGTGCTCACTGTTCATCCCATTTTAAGTGTAGCCATATTCCCTAATCCTATCAGTGGATACATGGTGTTCTCTCGAGCACTGCTAATCTGCATAATGCCTACTCCTGTGTTCTTCGTCATGTGCTTTTGCTTTGCTCTTAAAGCTGAATGTCTAAATACGTCACCACAGGAGATTCCATACAATGTCAGCCCATCTGCACCATTTTCCTCCCAGAGTCAGGGAACTGATTTTACTCTGCCCCTACTTTTGGGGTGTACTGACTTCCTCACAATCACTCCTGACCCTCTTCACCATGCACTATTCTACAATCGTTTAGTGGCCTGGAATGTTTGCTATAACTTAATAAATTTCTTTTCAGCTTGTGTCAGGACTAATACCCTACATAAGCACCACAACAACAGACACTGTTATCTCCCAAACACAGACATCTGGTACTTCTTGTTCTGATTATCTAGGATTCTGTCCACCCAGCACCCTGTCAGCATTCAATCTCCCAAATCAGTCATGAGACTGGTGCAACTGAACATACAGAGCCTCCCTGCTAAATATGATCAATTTGAAGCATAGATTTCAGCCTGTAAGGTTAACATTATCACTTTCTCTGAGATGTAGCTTTCCAGCAAATTTCCCAATGGGAAAATAAAATTAAATGGCTTTTCTGTTTCATTTGGTTGTCAGCAGACAAAGACTCTCTGTTACATCTGGGTGTTGGCAGACACCAACAGTTTTTTTTCTGCACATCACTGTGACTGTGAGGGTCAAGGAAGTTGCATCGGGCAAGAGGCAACATCAGTTGCTTAGTTCATGTAGCAGCATTGCCTATCCAACTTTATGGTCCCTGCAGGGGTTAGAAACTTACTCCTCCCTGTTAGTGCAGCCAATCAGAGCACTATTTTAAGAGGTGTCAATTTTGAATTTCCAGACTACCATTTAAAAGCCACTGAGCAATGCCACCTTCAGACCGTGGCTCTCTGTTTCATCCCAGTGTTGTCAGACAAGTGTCTCTCTGTTACAGCCAGGTGTCGGCAGACACCAACAAATAGTTTTTTTATTGCACATCACTTCAGCTGTGAGAGTTGGGGAAGCTGCATCATCCAAGAGGCAACATTGGTTGCTTAGTTCATGTAGCAGCATAGCCTGTGCAACTCTACAGTCACTGATGGGGTTAGACACTTGCTCCTCCCTGTATAGTAATATTCTCCCACCCAGAATTTGGTCAATTTATAGAGACCGTAGGCAGTTGGAATCAGAGACTTCCTGTTGAAACAGGAAGGAGAACCCAGTGAAACCCAAGACTAGGGCTCCAACTACTGGCAGTATATTTAACTACAGCTGAGAAAGGAGCAGGACCTCTAAAAGAGGGAGCTAGGTTTAATACACCACTAGTATAAAAGGTAAAAAATGTTTCTATTTATTTTTCTTTCTATTATCAATGCCCAAACCCAGTCAAACAAATAATATCACACAGATCAATATGGATATTTGCAGTTGCCACAGATGTGGAGCTATCTTCCCAAGAGGACTTCTCTGGAGGATGGGGCATTGCCCCATATACAGGACACTTAACAAACTAAGAACAGCTGAGGGTAACTTGGAACAAAAAATGCTCAGCTACTGAACAAACTTCACTGGAATAGAACTTTGAACCTACACCCTTAACTCAGCAAAAGCAACACCCCCACAAAGCCCACTCCTGCTAAGACAATCTGGGCCAGGGGGATGGAAGGAAGTGAAGAAAGGAAGAGGGACAATCAGAAGGAAGAAACAGTTAAACCCCAAGGACATACCAATTGCAAATTTCTTTTCACCTTTATCAGAGTATCTGGCCCACAGTCACATGGAAGAGGACAGCAGACCAGCTGAGGAGACAAGACCACACCTGGAAACAACAAACTGAGGAAGGGAAACAAAGTGCAAAAAGAAAAGAAGTGAAAAAAGTAATCATAGTGGGAGATGCTGTGGTAAGGGCAGTGGAGACACAAGTAACTGACAGAGGGCAAACCGATATGGAAATCGATTGCATCCCTGGTACATCAGCAAAGCGTGATACTGATTGCATTGGAAAGATAGTGGAGGCAGAGGGAAATGGCCTTGACATCCTGTTACATCGTGGGATGAATGATCTGGCAAAGCAGTCAGTTGAGGAAGTCAAACAGAACCTATTGAGGCTAGGGGAATGACTAGCTACCAAGTCAATCACCCTGACCTTCTCAGAGGTTCTTCCAGAGTGAGGCAAAGGTGGAAGTGTAGACAAAATCAGAAAAGAAAACAGAAGAGTGCAGTGCATAGCTGCAGAACTGGTGGCATGAAAAAGGGTTCCACTTCATCAGTGCCTGGGGTGAGTTCTGGGAGTGAAGATACTTCAGATACAACGGACTGCACCTGACCAAGGAGGGAGTGAGAGCACAGGGACAGAAGTTTGACATTTTTATCAGGCATTTAAACTAGATGGGGGGGTAGTTAAAGGCTAAAGAATTTATCAAAAACACTTTTAATGATGGGGATTTAGCTTTCACTTCCCCGTAAACACGAAAAAAAAACAGGAAGTACACACAGAACTACTAATAAAGCAAGCAGAGGTAAAAGAGAGGGGGAAAAAAGAGAGAGTCAATCAGTAATCAGAGACAGAAAGGGATATTGCACATGCTGGGAAAAATAACAGGAGGATTAAAAGCGGGGAACACAGAGATAGGAGGGGTATAAGCAAGAGAGGAGAGGGCACAACTTGGAAAGCCATGTGGACAAATACCCACAACCTGGGAAATAAAATCCCAGACCTAGAGGCCTTAATAGCAGAGGCAGATCTAGACATTGTTGTTATCACTGAGACATGGTGCATGGGAAACCACAACTGGGACATGGCTATACCAAGTATACGCTATTTAGAAATGATAGGGTGGGAAAGAAGGGAGGAGGAGTAGCTATCTATATTAGTGATAGAATTGAGGCTACTGAGGTTCAAGGAATGCAGGAAGGTGCACAAGCACTGTGGGTCACCCTGGAAACAGGAAACAGGGCTACCATTCATACCGGGGTGATCTACAGACCACCTGCACAAGGGGAAGAGATGGACAGGGTACTGATAGAAGCCATACACAAAATGACTACTAAGGGAGAAGTGCTGCCAATAAGAGATTTCAGTTTGCTAGATGTCAATTGGAGCACTAGAGTGGCAGCCACAGCAAGGAGCAGGAACATCCTAGACACACTGCAGGGGGTGAGCCTCAAACAACTTGTGGTACAGCCCACAAGGGAAGGATCAATACTGGATCTGGTGCTCACCAATGGAGACAGTCACAGATGTAGTAGTGGGTAGCCACCTGGGATCCAGTGACCACTGTACAGGGTGGTTCAACATAAGGACAAGAGAAGAATCAAATCACACGAAAGCATGGGTCATGGACTTTAGACTGGTCGACTTTGCTAAGATGTGGGAGTGTCTAAGGACAGCACTGGTAGGCAGGGAGGAAGGAGGAGGGGTGGAGGAACAGTGAGAAAATCTTAAGGGAGCCATAGCAGAGGCAACAAGTCTTTGTGTTAAGCAAGTAAGTAAAGCAAACAGAAAGAAAAAGCCACTGTGGTTCTCTATAGAAGTGGCCAGAAAGGTGAGAGAAAAATTGTAGTTTTGAAGAGGTATAGGATAACACAAAGGGAGGAAGACAAGGAACTGTATCAGGAGAAGTTAAGGGAGGCTCAGAAAGCAGTCAGGGTTGCACAGGGACAAACAGAGGAATGAATAGCACAGACAATAAAGAAAGGAGATACAACCTTTTTTTAGGTATATCAGTGAAATGAATAAGTCTAGAGGAGGGATTGGAAAAATTAAAGGAGAAGGAAGGGGTGTGCAGAGGGGGACCCAGAAAAGTCATAAATCCTGAACAAATACTTTTGTTCATTATTTACAGAGGAGAGGAAAAGGGAGGGACCAAGCTATGGGGTAGAAACATTGGAAGAAAGGAGGTGAACAGTCTGTTTACAGAAGGAAGAGTTCTAGGAGAGCTAGCAAAACTGAATCTAGATAAAGTTATGGGGCTTGACGGAAAGCACCCAAAAATACTAAAAGAACTCAGGTGCTGGCAGCTCTGTTCAACAAATCATTAGACAGGAGTATTTCCTGGAGATTGGTGGAGGGCAAACGTAGTTCCTCTCCACAAAACCAGGAGCAAGGAGGAGGCTGGCCTGACCTTGGTAGTGGGGAAAAAAATGAAATCACTACTGAAAGAAAGAATTGACATAGCTAGAGGGATGCAGGATACAGGACCCAAGGCAGCATGGGTTCATGGCAGATAGGTCTTGTCAAACAAAACTACTTTCATTACATAGTATGTGACCGTGTGAGTGGCTGTCTCTGGAGAAGAGACTATTCCAGCTGTTTCTGTAAGCAGAAGATCAATGGCCCCTCAGAGATCAGGTCCCACTGGAGTGGGAATGAATGGAAGTGCCAGTCGAGATCACTTTTGGAGATGCATTATGTTGTGGCTAGTATAGTGACACTGGTCCCACCCCCAAAATAGCCTCTTGAGTATCAGCAAACCACTCTTCCCAGGTACACCCACCTACTGACCTCTTCATCACATTCTCAACATACTCTGAGTTGTTGCAAACCCCCCTAAACTTCTCAAACCCATAGTAGCTTACTGTAAGGATGGTAATTGTTCTTCTGCTCCTGGACTGTGCTGACAGGAGACAAAAGTCACAAGCAACCACAGTGATATGCATCCCTCCTTATACACTTGACCTGGCAATGGGGAAATACAAGTACAAGAGGCACAGTTGCTCTGATTTGAATGGTATCGTACTATGATGTTTTCTATGTTTCTTGTTTCATTTTTTTATGCTGGTATCCTTTTCTTATCCTGGTACTTTACTTGTCCCTGACACACCAGAACACTTCTGACAGCCCCTTGTAAAATGGAGCACAACATGGTCCTAATCTGCTCTGCTCTTTCCTCCTAATTATATTACATCACAATACATTTATGCTCCATTGGCTCCCCTATGTCCCTCCTATTTTTCATAAATGTATCACTCACTAGATAATCAGCATCCATAACAACTGATAATTAATTGCCTATAGCACCATTCAGTAGGAACCCAGTTACCATGGTTTGAAGCAGCTTCCTTGTAATTTTCTGAGAAGTGCGATGGTATGTAATCTTACCTGGATTCTGCCTTTGAGATGGCCCATAATTATTCTTACTTGCACAGATGTGTGCCTTGTGGTTTGTGTAACACCGGAAATGGCAGGGTCTATTATTAACAAACACAAAACTGTATATCTGTGTTTGGGCTCCTCATGCACCATCTAGCTATAATATTCATGATCTAGCTGCTGTGCTGTGGATCTCTGCTCCCAGGCAAGCTGGTATGGATGCTGGGGATAATGTCTATATAATGCAGATGCCAGCATGACTATAACCATGAAGGGACATGGATGGTTTTATGTGAGTCCCAATTACAGTCTCATAATGCTATAAGGCACATCAACCAACCACATGGAGAATATAAGAAGTAGTAGAAGAGTGCTAGACTATTGCCCTTGTCTGGAAGGTATGACCATATGCTTGTACAGACAGTGTAGCAATTATGTCCATAAAATCAACTCTTAGCAACAAGGCAATGCACTAAAATGTTGCCAAAATCAAGTGGCCTCTTAATGCTGGATGGCAGAATGCTTAGGTTCAAGAAATTGCCTGAACACCATTTGGAAAAATATGTCAGAACCTGGTAGTAATTCCATACCCAGGTGATTACTCTCTAAACCCCAATGACTGATTGTGGTTCCACAGTAAGCACTATACCCTGCATTGTTTGGAGTACAGGAACTTGACCTATAGGTGCCTAGCAGTCTATTCAACCACAAGAACAGCAAAATGCCTGACCATTACACCTCATCACACATTCATTTGGGTTTCATTCTGTCTTTTCTCCTTATGCCTGTTGTGGGTGATGATGCTGCTATCTCACCACTACCAGACTAGGTGTCACCATGGAACACACAGTCCCCATAGCTGTTACTGTCCACCCTTAAAACTCCTGAGTGAGTGAGATTGCTTTTAAAGATTTTACTAACCCTTCCTCAGCCTAAGGGGAGAACAGTTAGCATGGCTTAGGTTCATAACTAATGCTAGAGGTTAGCAGCTGATGTTGTGAAGAGTATTTGAAATCTTCCCTATCAAATAAGCTGTTAGATTACTCATAGTTAGGTGTATAAGCACCACTGGTTCTATTATGTTCACTGTTACTTTCCCAATGGTATTGTCTATATGATATTCTTTATCACTAACTTGTGTTTGTGGTTTTCCTACTTGAAGGAGTATCATTCAATAAGCGAGTCAAAGCTCACTTCAGGAAGAGCTTTTTGGCTCGTTTGTTTGTTACCTCCAAACATTGATCAGTACTTGCTCCACTTTCTCTGGCAAGTGTAGTGGTTTTATTGGCTATGACTGGCATGTTCCTTTTAGTATCCTACTATATTACACACTAGTACAACCTTAATAGGGCAAAGACATGCAAACTTGCTTCCTGGAATGTCCAAGGCTTAAACTACCTCATAAAACACAAACAAGTGCTTACTCATCTAAAGAGAGAGAGCACTGTGACATATTATTCCCCCAAGAGACCCACTTTCTTGCAGCTGAGACCCAGAAACTTACCAGAGAATGGGTGGGGAAAGTGGTAGGCCGTTCATAATCTAGAAAAGCTAGAAGAATCACCATTCTTCATAAAAGACTAAAGGTACAAATTCTTAAAGATCTTCACTCTAAGGAAGAAAGGTGGATGCTAGTAAGGGCCTGCATAAACAGCAACACATTCTTGCTGGGCAACATTTATGGACCTAATAACCACTCTGGTACAGTACATTTTATCCTGAATTAGCACAGAAGATGGCTACAATGTTTGAGGAGGGTTTTAGATTAATTTTGGGAGGAGATTTCAACAATGTTTGGGAACCTATAAAAGACTGGCTAAGAGGGAAAAAGCTTACCCCTACAAATATTTGAACTACACTAAAAGCCCTAGCTACAGAATACAAAGTGTCTTAGCCCCTAAAGAAGTCTGCACCCCATGGGGTGAGAATTTACCTTTCACTAAACTTTGCATATTGGGACCTATGCATGAAGCCAATGCAGTGGGTGCAGGGATGATTAGGGAGTGTGCGTAGATCAATACACATGAGTTATGTGCATGACACGAAGGCAAGACATACATGAAGGGCACACTGAAGCCCGCATAGCCAACCTGCATGCAGCTCCATGCCTGCAACATGTGTTATGTATGTGGGGGTGTGGCCACGTAGTGCCGCAAGCAGGCAGACCTAGCAGGAATGCACAACACCATTTATGACAGCCTGGATGTGGTGGCAGGCACATACACCTACAGCAGTGGGAGGACTGCCTTAGATGACCATGCAGTGGAGCCAGCTGGCTGGTATTCTGGTCTGCATGGCTGTAACACCACACTCCTGTCCATCCCAGACATCAGGAAAAGCACTGGAGCATATGTGTCGTACCACACAGGGAGCAACATGTGGTGAGGGGCGTGCATGCTGAGTGGCAAGAGCAGATGCAACTGGACATGATGCCCATGTCCCCACAACACTGAGCCCTCAGTATACACACCAACTATGCAGCCTGGCAGGCACACAGACCATGCATGATGTGTACAGCATGTGTGCATCACTGGCCACAGGAAAACAGCAGTGCAGGCCGTTGCACACATAGGAAAGGGAAACATCAGTGGGCAGGCATGAAGCCATCTGAGCCAATGTACATGGTGTGGCACAACCACAACCCACACCAGGGTGGGTGAAGCACACCCTGCATTAGGTTGCTGACATGGTGGATACTGGTGGAGGCACTGTGCCAGAATGCCCATGGGTGCAGTGACATGCATTGGGAATGCATGGCCAAGACACAGCCATATGTCCCTGTGGCAGTGGCACACAGATGGTACAGTGCACAATGTCCCAGACATAGAGCACGGGGGCGGTGCACAGTGAACCAGGTTCATGCATGCTGTCAATGGCATGCTCCCCACAATGTACACCAGCCACCAACGGATGCACCTACATGTGAGCAACAGGTGTGGCACACATAGCACACATGCGGGACATATGCACCCGCACCCATGATGCCCACCCCTGCAAGGGCACCCCCACCCCCCCAGGATGTGATACCTGTGGGACCCCATCATCCCCCCCACCCACAAACTGACCATGAGACAGTGACCACACAGGTGTCAGGTAGAAAGTGCATTAATGAGCAACAAACAGAGTACAGAGCACTGCAACAATGTAGCAATAAGGTATAAACACCATGGGAATAAACAGTATCTCTACATTGTCAACAACACATATTGAGCCACATGGCTAGTCCACATCTAAATGCCCCCCATGCAGGGGTGACACGGTATTCAGGGTCCTTCGCCTCATGGCACCACCTGTGGAGCTTGTCCCCTTAGTCCTCTCCATCCAGGCTATCCGTTGTGTTGCTGGAACTTGTGTCATATACTGTCCCAAGTGGCAGCAGCACTAGGCAGTGTATAGATCTCCTGTATCACTGTAATGGAAAAGACATACATTACCAATCTGCAGAACATGTGTACAGTACAGTGGCATGACCAGCCAGGGGCACAAGGGGGACATTACAAGATACCTGGTACTCACCATCGACAGCACCACCACCTGCCATACCACACAGCCATCAGACACATACTGCAGCTTGTCACTTGCCAATCTCCTGGAAAGGTACCCAGGGTTCTTCATAATCCATCAGCTGCATTGGTAAGGGGGGGGAGTCCACACAACACATGGCACTCCGTCCGGCTGCTCCTCCCGGGTTAGCTCAATCCTGTGCAGCAGGCCTCGGTGATCCTGTGTGGGAAGAGAAACGAAATATACGATTAGCATCATGGACAGTGGCCACATACCCCAGTGCCCACAGCACAACCTGCAGGCATGGTACTAACCTTGTCATGGCCCTGCATCTGTTAGAGGGTACCGCCACTGTGACGGTTGGTGTATGTGTCCTCTGACACCTTCCACAGCCATACTTGGTACTATCCCATCTCATAGTACCTGTAGCAACCATCGAACTAACACTGTACTCATCCTCCAGCTCCAACACAGCACAGGTCAAAGTATGTGCACGTTTCACCTGCACAGGTAGGGGTGTCACAAGTGAGACACACCATGCTGTCTTAAAGGTACACACAGGGGAGTACGGCAGGATAAAGGGGATGCATTAGTATGTGCAAGGGGAAACCACAAAAAACGGTAACAGCGATCTGTCCCAGACTATTGTTCAATGTGCACCTGCCTGACATGGAGATGAAATGGTGGAGGAGTGTGGGGCCATGGCCCTGGGTCTTCAGACATTGGCTTGATGCAGCAACCATGAGGGACGCACATTGTATACAGTGGTTCAGGTTTCCATTGGCCATGGTTCCACAGCTGTACAACATGATCCATGATGACACTGCCCATGGACATGGCGGTCCAGGGTGATAACAGTGGTGACAAAGGTTCTATGTACCCAGTTGTACTATGCCACTGGCTCATTCTGGTGTGTGACTGGTGATGCCATGTGTGTATGCAAATCCTCTGTGTTCCAGGCAGTGGTGCAGGTGACTGATGCCCTGCTCACACTTGTCCAGGACCACATCATGTTTCCCACAGTGGAGGACAATGGCCAGGCCATAAAACAGGCATTCTATGCCATGCATGGTATACCAAATGTCTACAGTGCATTAGATGGTACACATATTGCCATACTGACACCGTCCATACATGAGGAGGCATAAAAGAACCAAAAGGGGTTCCACAGTGTAAACTGTCAGGTGGTGTGACTCAGTTGGGCTATTCACTAATGTGTGTGCAAAGAACCTGGGATCATGCCATAACATGTACATACTGGACACCTCCAGACTTGGTGCCATGCTGTGTGCAAGATGCCTGGATGGCTGGCTATTGGGTGAGTATGGTGTTGACACTGTGTGTGTCATGGTAATACATACATCTGCATGCATGTCACATAAATTGTTCTATGTCCCCTGCAAAGGTGAGAGTGGATACTCACTGTGACCATATTTCATGACATCAATCCTGGCACCAAACACTGCAGCAGATGAGGCCTACAGCCATTCCCACAGAAAGACACAGAACATCGTGGAGAGGACCATTAGCCTATTCAAGATGCAGTTCCATTGCCTGGACCATACCAGGGGGCAATAATGTTGACCCCGGGATGGGTCTGCAAAGTGTTTACTGCCTTTGCCATGCTCCATAATATGGTCAAGTGAGGCAATGTGCCCCTGCAAGAGCAGCAACGCCAGGATGCACCATGTGAGGTACTGTCATGGGAGCCATGCCATGGCCAGGAGATGGTGGTGGCCATGTGGTGTGAGACACCCTTGTCCAGGGAACATTTCAGTTGTAGTACGGTACTGCTGACCTGCCGATGGACAGATGGACATGTGCCATATTTGGTGGCACCATAGTGCATGCATCCACATTGCATGGGCATCCATGTATGTACCTGTAATGGACCTGTATGCATCATGACTCATGTGTACCATGTCCACTGTGGGTTGCAGGTGCGTGACAATGTTAACACACAGTGAGTACACATGTCCTGGGGGAGGCAGTCATCATGGGGCATGCATGTCCTACATGGCTAGGCATGCAGCTGACTGAGTCAGTTGCACTAGTTTGCAGGGGACATGGCATGTCAGGCGCCATGTAGTGTTGGCCATGGAATGGGTACTGCTCTGTGTGCTGCCACTTCACCACATCGTGGCATACAGTGGCCGTGTATGTGTATATGTGCATATGCTGTGTGGTACATGGGAAAGGGGCTGTCCCATGTTGTCACAGACTGTGTGGTGCATGTGCAGGGTTCAATGTGTGCTCAGATTGTGTATATGGTATTCATGTGTGGTGAAGGCAGCCTGTTTTGTGTCATTGCCCCTGTGGCCCATAGGGGTTTGCCTGTAAGCATGCAGAGTACTGTGTACACAGTGTCTGGACAGGGGCATGTGGCTGGGTTATGGTCCACTGGCACCTGCTGGTCTGGGACTGGTCAAAGACCTGGCCATCCAAATGCATCCTCATGCGGCGTAATCAGGCTGTCGACGTGACCCTGTATGTCCCGTTGTGTTAGGGCACTGTCAGGGTCATGAACCTCCATGCATCCTGTCTCAGTAAGCTGCATGTCCACCGTGCCTGTGTCCAGTGATATGTTGACTAGTGTGCTGGCTGTGCTGTATTCTTGCATGTTCAGATCTTGCTGTGGGATGGCTGTGCCTGGGGACACCTGTGTGCTTGCGTATACCACACAGGGCAGTGTGTGTGATCAGTTTGTGCAGGTGGCATATTCTGGCAAATTAAGTGTTCAACAAGCTACTCAGATGTGTCAGCAAGGCAGTTTATACCACACCGCATATCCTGCTCCTTGCCAGTCAGGGCCACCAGTGCCTCCATGTTGCAGCACGGTGCCTCCATCATGTCCAGCTTCAGCAGCTGCAGCTCCCTATGCTATGCCTCCATGAAGGCATTACTGTGTGATGAATGTATGCATGCTGGGGGGCATGACAAGGGGTCCTTATCTTCACTGTTCACTGGGCATGGTAGTACTCTTCCTCTCCTGAGCCCTGCCATCCTAGGTCTGTAGTTCATAGTTGCTGCAGTGCTGGTGCATGGACCGTCAGAGCCATTCCGTGCCTGTAGTTCTGGTGACAGCTTGTGCATATGGCTGGTGCATCAACCATCCTGCACCTCTCAGATCTCCTATGTCCCCTCATTTAGTGCTGCTGCTGTGCTGTCCACATCTGTACTGGACTCCAGCTGTGTCTCCATCTCCACCTCTATACCTGTGGGGGGCATGTTGTTGTTAGTACACCTGCTGTTGTCAACTGCTGTCACCCATTTTAGGGGTTTGTGTGCCATGGTTACCCACCTGTGCCTACTTCCTCCTGCCTGGTGTCATCATGTTCCACCCATGCTGCTGGTGTGTCCAGGCTGTGTGTCGTTGTCCCAGCTGTCATGCATTCATCTGTGGCCGTGTCTGTGGGTGCAACACATGGCTGTTAGTTCATGCATGCTGCTGCATTGCTGGGGTACCCTAGACTGGTCATTGTATGCATTCCCTCCATAGTGTGACATTAGTGAGTGTGTCCACCACCATCCTCTATGGATGTCAGCTGGCTGTTGATGCTGGGTGGGCTGCCTCCGGTGCCCAGGCATGCCTATGTGCCTTCGGTGACCTTCTTCATCACAGAATGCAGGTCTTGCCATTTGTATTTAATGGCTGACAGTGTCCTGGCCTCTGGTCCAGAGGCATTGATGCTGGCCTGGATGTCCAGCCACAGATGTACATTTTCCTTGGTGACAGTGGTCAGTGACTGGACCCCATACCGCTTGCTGTGCGAATGGATGTCACTCACCATGGACACCACCTGGTCACTGGTGAAGTTTGCCACATGGGGATGTGCACTGCCCCATGTCCGAACACAGCCATCTGCTGTCTGCTTACCTGGGCTTCCCATTTGGCTGGAAACAGAGACCAACCCTCTGCACCTCTCTCACTCTCAGCCATTGCCTGCAATTTGGTCAGCTACTTGGAATTCACTTCCTTGCCATTGTACAGAGTGGGGACAATGTCCTTATATGGTGGGGCCAAGGGGAAGGTCCACATATCTTTGACACATCTGTGTAAGCTGCGTGTTCCATCATATCCTGTCATCCCACCCCCTGTGTACATACGTACAGCATGGGCATTCATGAATGCTACTATTCAGGGGTGCCTTGCACGCTGTGTACTTACACACCATGGAGCCGATGGTTTTGCATGTACTTTATGCACGTTTGTGCATAGGCACCAATTTGAACAGTAGAACTGACAACTCCTCCTTTCAAAGCAGCATTTACAAGATATCCAGGTTGCCACCATTGGCCCTATCATGATAGCAGATCAGGTCTGTGTACATCTAGGGACCTGGGACACTGACATCACTGTTCTGGTACCTAGATACCTTCTGATTGTCCCAGGATAATTTCCAGCAGTGACTTACAAAAGAAATACAATTTTCTTCTCAATAATCAAGTCCCCAGAGGTCCCTAAGGCTCTCCTATAGGACCCAATGAAAGCCTATTTGAAGGGGTGAATTATAAGCTGCACTTCTCATATAAGAAAACAACACATGAAAGAAATTTAGGACCTGGAACAAGAACTGAAACAAAATGAGCAAGAATATAATCCCCTCCTTACCCATTCATCACAGCTACACTGAACAATACTACAGCTCTGATTCAGAATAAACTCTCTATCCTCTAATGCAGTTAAGAAAGCTATGATGAGAACAGCCCATAAATACTGGGAATCAGGGGAAAAGGTGGGCAGACTGCTTGTTCACAGAACAAAAGTCCAACAAGCTGAAAAAATGGTGGGTTTCCTCTGCCTTCCACCAGTTGAGTCATAACACAAATACAGTACATTGCCAACACCATCCTGGAATTCTGTATGGAGCTTTATTCCTCCATGAGGTTTACAAACTCCAAACCTGACAAAATTCTTAAAGGGGTCAGTTCTCCCTAGACTATGTACCACACAATAAGCTAAATTCAATTCCCCATTATATTAAGTGAGCTATGTGCTGCTATCAAGTCCCTTCCCAAAAGGAAAAGTCCAGGGATGGATGGTTTCCCACCTGAGTTTTACCAGGCCGTAATGCTGGCTGTGACCACAACTTTCACAATGTCCTAGAGGAAGCCCTTACTATAAGAAGTCTCCCACAACTGCTGTCAGAAGTCCTGACCACCATTTTGCCAAAACCAAATATAGATCAAAAATTAGTGATGAACTATTGCCCCATTCATTGCTCAATGTGGATGCAAAAATCCTGGCTAAGGTCCTGAGAGGGAGACTAAGAGACCTAGTGCCTCAGCTCATAGACAGGCATCAAACAGGCTTTGTTAAAGGTTGTATGTCTATGGACAATATTAGATCACTACAAATATTATCTGGACAGCTTGCAGGAGCAATATATCATCTCTATCAGTGATCATAGACCTGGAGAATGCTTTTTATTCTGTGCAATGGGATTACTTGTCCCAAGCAATGTAAGAGATGGGAATTGGACCCACCTTCATGGCCTGAGTATGGACTCTTTACTCTTCCCCCTCAGATTGTTTGTTATGAATGGCCACATCTCTGCACGCTTCCAGCTATCGTGGAGAAGTAGGCAGAGCTGCTGTTCTCACCGCTGGTTTACATTATTTCAATGGGGCCCCCATTGTGCAGGCTCCACCAGTCCAATGGGATTGAAGGAGTGAGGTGCAGAGGAACCCAGGTTAAGACCCTAGCATCCACAGATGATCTACTGTTAGCCAAATCCTACCCCTCTACCTCACTTCCCATAGCACTAAAGTTACTTAATGAATTCAAATTATTGTCTGGCCTAAAAGTTAATTGGTCTAAAACAGAAGCTCGCACCCTAAATCCCTTCGTGCAGGAGTCCTCAGTTCAGTATCTGGGGCTATAATGGTCATCTCAACAAATTAAGTACTTGGGCATCACTCTCTCTCCACAGACCTGAAATCTCTGACGGACCTTAGCCTGAAACCTCTTCTATGGAAGTTGGAACTCAATCTCTGTAGATGGAGAAAGCTCCGACTTAACGTTAGAATTAAAATCGCAGCTTATAAAATGATGCCCTTTCCCAAAATCTTTTTTTTTTACCTCAATAGCCTTCCCATACCAATCCCACAGGCCTTATTCCAACATCTTGAAAAACTTATAGCATCCTTCCCTATGGGAAGGGGAAAAATATGTGATTTAGCCTGCAAAATCTGGAAGCCCTGGGCAAACAAGGTGTGTGGACTCTTCCTTGGTTATGAGTCTATCATCTAGCAGTTGGAATTATGCAGAATCCCCAGTGACCATCAACAGATAAAGTAAGGTCCCCAGCCTGTCAGCTCCTTGAGTCAGGACCCAAAATGTGCCCTTCCTGAACACAGCAGACTGCATCTGCCAGAAATGCCAAATCTAGCGAGTGCTCCCCAATTCAAACTTTTTCTAGGCAGACATGGTCTACCCTTTTAAAACACCATCAGTGGATGTCTGCTCCTGTGGAACAGTAGGAACCACTCTGGCATAACTCCTACTTAGGAGTAGGAGACAGCCTGATACACAGGCCCTCCTGGGAATCCAACAGCATCATTACATGTGGGTCATTTATCAAACCCACAGACAGGTGTCTAGGAAACCTTTACAGAAATATCCACCAGATATGGCCTTCCCAAGACTGATTTCTGATGGTTCTAGCAGATAAGAGATATGATCAACAAGAGATCTGTGCCTACACCAGCTTCAAGAGACAACCCACTCGCATCCCTAATCACAAGGTGGATGGAATACCCAATAAGAATGAGAGGAAGAATATATGATTACCTTCTTTCCCCTCATATCTATATGCTAGAAAAATGCAAAACAACCTGGGAAAGAGAATCGCAAGTCACCTTCTCCAAAGAAACCTGAGTATCCTTAACTCAATATGATCAGACAGACCTGAGAGGCATAAAATGCCAGTTAATACAAAACAATGGTCCGTCGCTGGTACCGCATGCTGGAAGTACTAAAAAAAATGGGATAGATGTCTTCTAGCATTTGCCAGAGATGCCACTAAGGCATAACATCCCTTTCACATATTATTTGGTCTTATCCCTCTTTAAAGCAATTCTTATCTCAGTTGTGCCAATTCTGTAGTTCGACACTAGATATAGAGGTACGCCAGGACACGGTCATCTGGATACTGGGAAGAAATATAGCAAACTCAGCTATATCACATAAATAGATACTATGGCTATGCCCTGCAGCTCTGGAAGCTAAGAGGGAAATCCTCCTTAAAAAGAGAATGGACCTCCTCCCCCGCATTAGGAGGCTGGCTATTCTCTCACCAAACTGTCAGAATATGAGAGGCTGGCCCACCTGTCAAATCATAACTAGTAGAGATTTCACAACATATGGGGCCCCATTCTGCATGATATACTATCTTGACTTAGGAATTGGATGGCACTCCTTTCTAAGGGATCTATGTTGCCGGTTCAACAACAAAGTTGTTGACCGATGTTACGGAGAAGGATTTATGTCGACGACAATTGCGGTCAGCATAAAGCCATCTAAAGAAATTTACTTTTCTTAAGGGAGGTTTGCCCCCGAACCCCCATGTGGGGGACCTCCACAGTATATATAATCAATTCCGAGTCAGAGTTGATTCGGAAAGAAAGCAGTGCCAGGGTCAAGCGGTGACATTACAGCGGCAACAGCGAATTGCTGCTGTAATATCGTTTGTTATTGAATTAAAATAATTAATTAAACTAAAGAACCATTTGAACTGTTCTATAATGTGAAAAGTATTTTTTGTGATAACCTCTGTGATGTTATTAATTTGGGAATAATTGTATTGGACAATAGCTTACTCCTTCAAATGGATGTAAAAATAAAAACTAAACAAAAAAGTTGCATGGAAATGTTATGTTACTGTTCTAAAAGGAGATTCAGTGTAAACTTTGCTAAAAAATTGAAAAAAATTTCCTCAAAAAAAATAAAGAAAAATACTAAAATCAGCACAACAGCTGCAAATCCATGGTCCACAAAGTTAAAATCAACCACATCAAACAATGCCTAACCTCCCATCTTGATGACCCTACAACTTTGGAACAGTATCAACAACTTCTTGGATAGATCTAAGGGCTCTTAATCCTGGACCACTGGGGGTAAATAGAGGGTCATCTGTAACTCCAAAACCATTGCCTCCCAGTTTAATGGTTTCTTTGGAGACCTAGACAACTACTGAAATCCTTCCCATAACCCCCCTTCCCCCACCATGCAGCCTCCCATTCCAAATTTTACTTCAGACACTTTATGGTGGGAGAGGATGCCAAATACCTGAAATGCTCCAATCCTAAAACTTCTTCGGGCCTTGTTGAGATTAACTGCCATCTCATTAAATTGGCCTGCTAGACACTAGCATACACCATCTCCCATATCTTCAACTTCACATTTCATACAGGCATCTACCCTAAGTTTCTGGAAGATGGCCAGAATCATTCCTTTCCCCAAATCTGGGTCTAAACACTTCTCCCCCCACTACCACCTCATTTCTGTCATGTCCACTCCTTCAGAAGTCTTTTAAAGAATTGTCTTTGATCAGACATCAGCCTGCATCACGCAATATGATCTGCTGACTAGTGCCCAACATGGTTTCTTGCCCACGTACAACACTGAGACTACCCTGGTAAGATTCATGGACTATGTGCACCGAGCCATAGACTCTGGGACTTTGGTTGCCACAATATTTGTGGATCTCACCAAGGCCTTAGACTTCATGGGCTACAAACTCCTGCTTAGCACCCACACATCCCTTAACTTCTCTTCTGACACTATAGCCTGGTTCAATAATTACCTGTATGCTCAGATGCACAGGACATCTATTGACAATGTCCACTCAGACTTTGATCCACTCAACTGCGGGGTCCCCAAAGGCTCTATTCTTGGTCTACTCCTTTTTTCATTATTCCTAAATTTGTTCCTGAAAACGTTCTCGTTCAATGAAACCTTACTATATACAGATGATGCCATCATCTTCAGCTCAGGCAATGACTTGGCAACCTTCCACAAAACCTTATAACATGACTTTGACCTCCTCCAAACCTGATTTTTGGACAACAAAATGGTCTTCAACACCAAAAAAATTAAATATTTTTTTTTCTTGAGAATACAGAAGAAAGCAGAACAATCTCCCTTCTCCATCCATGATCTAGAAGGCATCATGGTTGAGCTCATCCCCCAATATAAATAAGTAGGAGTTATTCTTGACTGCAACTTCTCCTTCAACACCCATATCAGCAATCTCATCAAAACTGTTCACCAGAGGCTTGGAACCATGTACAGGGTCAAAAGTTTCCTGAACCCAGAAATTAAGAATTTACTTGCCTACAGCCTTCTGTTCCTTACTGTAGAGTATGACTGTCTTGTGTATGCTGCTGCTCATTCTGGAGCTTTTGCTATGGTGTGCATGGCCTACAAAAGCATTTGCTGCTTCCTGACTGGCCCACTGTATCACACCCACCACTGCCAGCCATACAGTTCTGCTGCCTGCCTATCCTTGGGAGATCAGTTATCCCATGGAGTGGTAGTATTTCTACATAAGGTGGCACTTGGTAAAGTTCCTTTATGCATCTTCTCACTGTTCCCCACTTTGCCAACAAATTGGGGACTCATTCACAGTTCATATTAACCTTTAAACTCCCCATAGAAATATGGCAGCTGGTCAAAGTGCTGTGCCATACAGGGCCATAGGCCCTTATAACTATTTACCTGCCTCAATCTCCTCAGTTGTTAGCATTTCCTCCTTCAGTGCCAGCCGCCAGGAGCATCTTGCTGCTTCCTTGCAATGTGTTAAGTACCTGTAATTTGTGTTTTCTGCAATTTGCCTGTAGTTTGTGTGTCCTGCCTTATATTGTGTTGTACTATTTGTATACTGTATTTTTATACTCTTTACAATTGGTTGCCTGTGAAAACAGGCTTTATAGCTCATCTTGCACTCGAGTATAAAATAAATAAATAAGACAAAAAATACAGTATACTATCAATTGCTTCGTTTCCTCCTAAAACTCAAATGACCCAAACATCATTATTAATTACAAAGTTAAACTAGTTATTCCAGGTTCACAGGAGTGACTTATACTGGTTGTCACTAGTATATAAAGCAGTACATAATCAAAGTGCACCTTATCTAACAACTCGCTTGTTGGTCTTAACCCACATATATGGTCTTTGTCACATTTTACAACATGGTTACCAACTGCTAAAATTATCAACTCATTATGGTACGGCAACTTTTTTTAAGCACATTTTTCATGGAATAATCTCAAACTAGAACTTAAAAACTGTTCTAGTAGTGTAGAGATTTCTAAGAAAACTGTTAAATCTTTCATGGTAAATGCGCAATCTTGTCATTGTGTTTGTACCTGAATCAATTTTTGTTACGGCATTGTTTGTTTGTAGCACTTTTATCTATTGTACAATGACGGGACATTCTGTAAATGAGACACATGTTTCATGGAACCTACTGGATCCTGTAAGATTTCACTTTTAGAAACATAGACTTTGACAGCAGATAAGGACCGCTTGGCCCAACTAGGCTGCCCATTTCCCTACCTACAGGATAAGCCACAGATCCTAGTTAACCAACATCCTATTTCTTCCTATCCACCACAAGAATTTGCTTTGTCTGTCCCATGTATTCTTGAATTCTCCCACAGTTTTAGACCTCACAACCTCCTCAGGAAGGCTGTTCCATGCATCTACTACCCTCTCTGTGAAAAAATACTTCCTCACATTGCCCCTGAACCGCCCCCCATTTCTTCAGATTGTGTCCCCTTTCTCTTGCATGTCTCTTTTTCTGAAAGATGCTACCCTCTTGGACTTTGTTGATTGCAATGAGGTACTTAAATGTTTCTTTCATGTCCCCCCTCTCCCTCCTTTCCTCAAGGGTATACATATTAAGCTCTTTTAGTCTCTCCTCGTATGGCTTCTCTTGCAGACCCTGCACCATTCTAGTTGCCCTCCTCTGGACTGCCTCTATCCTGTCTATGTCCTTGTGGAGATGGGGTCTCCAGAACTGGACACAGTACTCCAGATGGGGTCTCACCAACTGTCTGTACAGAGGGATAACAACTTCCTGTTTTCTGCTGGTGATGCCTCTCCCTATGCATCCCAGAATATCCCCAGCTCTCCCTACTGCCTTCTCACATTCCTTGTTAACCTTAAAGTCATCTGACATGGTTACTCCCAGGTCCCTTTCCTTTTTTGGTTTTGCTACTACCTCCCCCCATTGTGTAATCTTCTGCTGGGTTTTTGCTTCCCAGGTGCATTATTTTTCACTTCTTTGCATTGAATCCTAGCTGCCATACTTCTGACCATTCCTCCAACCTTGCCAAGTCCCTTCTCATCCTTTCCACGCCTCCTTGTGTATCAACCCTGTTGCAGATCTTTGTGACATCTGCAAAGAGGCATACTTTTCCTTCCAGTCCCTCTGCAATGTCACTTATAAAGACTTTAAAAAGGACTGGACCCAGTACAGAACCCTGTGGTACCCCACTAGTAACCCCACTTTCTTCAGAGTGGACTCCATTGCACTTTTGATGACTAAATAATACAATCTCTAATTTCTTTGGTTCATCTGTTGTTCTTTGAGATGACTAATTTTCCACTGTCATTCTACTGCATACAGTAAGACCCTTTGTTAGGCACCAAAGAAAGTTTTGGAGCCTATTGTAATTGGTGTGATTATTTTGTGTCAGATTTTCTGAATTGGGTGTGTGTGTGGAATTATTGCCTATTGACACCCCAGCAAAAAACTGGCAGTGTGATTGAACCATGTTTGTTTCAATGACTTCTCACTGGTGGAACAATATGTCTAATATTACATCTGGTCTTTTTTCAGGGCTTGCAGTCTGTTTTATTCATATGTACTTTCATTTGTTTCATCTAGTACTTGTATGTCAAAGTTGTTAATTAAATAACTCTAAGAAGAGGTGAGAAATAAAACTCAGCCAAGCTTAATTTCCTGTTTTTGGTTACAGTGAACAGAGGGATCTGTTGTTGGGAGACCTAAGTTATCAGTGATCCTGAATGGAAGCTAAGGAGAGAAGGGACATTAAGAGACAGAGAAAAACAGAGTTGAGTTACAGATATTGAACTCAGCCCATGAGTCATTGTTAAATATAATTTATTTATATTGTAAGCCTGTTCCTGGTTACCAGGGCCAGGGATTTCTTGCACAGACAAGAGTTACTGATCTGTGGTACCAGTGTTTGGAAAGAACCAATGTAAGAAGCAAGCATTGTGAGAGTATGTGTGAGAGAATACAGTATTTGGGGAGAAACATAGGCCAAGATTCATTTTTTACAGTATTCACTTTGATTTAAGAATGTTTTTGGGTACAGGGAGATTGCTTGTGCTTGCCAGAGATACACTGGGGATCCTCGGTGTCCATCAGCTTTCTGGTGTCTCCTACAGCAGCAAGTACCATCAGAGGCAAGGAACAATATTAATCTTTCTTTTGGGTCCAATTCTAGTAGCTATTAGCTATTTTGTTTGGGCTGTGGTCTCAGTGTGTCCACATTATAGGATGGTTTGAGAGGTGGATTTTGGCAGGCTGTGGGTAAGCTGCCCACCACTATTTTGGGTATCAGTGTCTCTGACAAACTTCCCAGCCACCTGGAGTCAGACCTGGGACTGCACTTCCTTTTCTGTGTGCACCATTGGTCAGGCTCTAGGGAAGTTCATTTCATCTCTCACTCGAAGGGAACCCCTGAGGTCTGACTGTTTCTGGCTTTGCTTCACAATGCCAAACACGCACTTTTGCAGAGATGGGTACTGTCAAGAAAGCAAGGATACATTATCCCCTGCATCCTTTCTAGTGTTCATCCATTCCTCACATACGCCAGGAATAATCACCTTTACCAAGGTGAGTAAATACCATTATATATACCAAGGCATTAACTGTGAATTAGCCCACCACCTAAAAATAAATTACAACATTGCCTCACTCCTGGCATGTTATAATAATTCTCTTTAAAATAAAATGCTCTCTCTCTCTCTCTATCTCTCTCTCTGTCTCAGCTCCCATACACCCTCCCCTCTTCCACAGTCCATCCTGCTGCTGACTAAAACAAACAAGTTCAAAGCATTAGCTCCTGGCTCTTGTTTTGATGCTATCATTCCTTATTTTGTGACAAGTCTAGTGTGAGAGCTGGCCCCAGATGAGCAGTCGGAAACAAATTCATGAAAGGTTGGTCTGATCAGTCCATTTATAAAAGAATCACAAACATGGGCCCACATATTCAAACGAGATGTGTGATGCATCCTTAGATGCCCCAACGCATCTCTGGACTTGTGATGGCCATCGTGGCATGGCAATATTCAGAAGCCCCTGATGTGCCATGCAAACCCAGTTGTGCTGTGGCACAGAATATTGCATTACATGCATGCAAATGAGG
Organism: Neoceratodus forsteri; assembly: GCA_016271365.2. Lineage (NCBI taxonomy): Eukaryota > Metazoa > Chordata > Ceratodontiformes > Ceratodontidae > Neoceratodus > Neoceratodus forsteri. The sequence continues at coordinate 482,150,565 of CM028137.1, read as the reverse complement.
GATCTTCATGCATATTCCCCATATTTCAATATTTAAACCTCACCTGGTAAAGACACGGCCGGATGCACTGGCTTAAAGTTAGGAATCCAAAACCCTGTCCTAACTTTGTGTGGGGCAGGGTGGTGCCCTGCACACAATCCAGGGCCTGTCACATGATCCCCCCTCCCCAGCCCCAATGTCTGTCCAAAAGAAAACTGCCCAATCCCATTGTTTCCAAAGTGCAGGGTCCCCCTCTCCATCCCCAATTTCTGTAGAAAATAATCCTGCTTGATCCCTTTGTTTCAAAAGTGTGGGGTCCTCTCATCTGGGATGTCTGTATAAAATCATTTTATCTAATCCCTTTGTTTCCATAGTGTAGGATCCCCACCCCATCCCTGATATCAGTTAAAAAGAATCCAACCCACTCACAGTGTTTCCATAGGATAGGGACCCCCCAACCCATCCCCAATGTCTGTAAAAATGAATGCAGCCTGATCTCATAGTTGCCATAATGTAGGGACCTCCCACTCCCCGGCCCGGTCACCATAGGAAATATAAGTACAATATCCCTTTCCATAGTGTAGTTTCCCCGCACCCCCATCCCGGTCAGCAGTGCCCCTCCACCCCACACCCCACATCCCGACCTGCACTGGTGACTGGCAAACCCCTCCCACCTTGCCATAGCCAGATGCTGACTGATCAGGCATGGACCATGTATAGTAAATTATATGCACTCATTGGTTGTTACCAATGAGTGAGTACTATTTACTGTATGTGGTCTGTGACTGATCAGTCAGTGACTGGCTGTGGCAGGGTGTGGAGAAGTGTGCCAGTCACCGGTGTGGGTTGAGATGTGGGAATTCGGGGTGGTGGGGTACTGCTGACCAGAGTGGGGGAACACTTTTTTATGGAAAAAGGATGTTGCACTTATGTTTCATACGGTGATCGAGGCCGGGGAGAGGGGTCCCTACACTATGGCAAATATGGGATTGGGCAGATATTCATTTAGACAAGCATTGTGGATGGGATGGGGGTCCCTACACTATGAAACCAATGGGATCAGACTGGATTCTCTTTTACAGACATCAGGGATGGAGTGGGGGTCCCTACACTATGGAAAGACTAGGATCAGGCAGGATTCTCTTTTACAGACATCGGGGATGGGGGTCCCAACACTATGGAATCACTGGAATCAGGCATAAGTCTCTTTTACAGACATCAGGGATGAGGTGGGGTTCCCTACACTATGGAAACACTAGGATTTTGCAGGATTATTGTTTAAAGACATTGGGGATTGGGTGGGGTCTTTACACTATGGAAGCACTGGGATCAGGTGTGATTGTTTTACAGAGATTGGGGATAGGGTTGGGGTCCCTACACTACGGAAACAAAGGGATTGGGCAGAATTTGTTTTACAGACCTCAGGGATAGGTAGGCCTGGCCCAGCGCACTTGGCTGGATGCATCCATGATAATGAGCCCATAATCAGCATGAATGAGTGCCCTTTGTACTATGCATGCCCAATCAGCTCATTAGCATATTTTGGCTGAATATCACTCTTGGGGGAAATGGCACATCCAGGTATGTGCTATGCATTCCCCCATTGTCAGTCTTCAGCCTCGAACCCAGGATGCGCTGCACCAAACATGGTGGACACCCACTTTAAGCTGCGTATCCAGGGTCAGATATTCAAAAGGAATGTGCGATCTGTTCTGGCTGCATTTTGTTTGAATAGTGCATCAGAGCTGGCCAGCCTAATTTTTTTGTGTAGCACATCGATGTGAGTGCATCTGGCCAGCTTTGAATATGGGGGCCAAGCTATTTTGCTTTAGCATCTGCTTATCTCTATAGGTTTTACTAGTATATTATCTGTGAAGATCAAAGAAAAAATGTTTAAGAACAAGCTATTAGAAAATATATGTTCAGTGTGCCCCCAGACAGATAAGTCATAATATTATAAAGCCTAATAATTAGAGCACTTTACTAATATACTTTTAATTTATATTTTAGCTGCACAATAAAGGTAGTTCTGAGTGCCATAGATCCCTTAGCATTATCAGCATGTAACACACTGGGCAAAATACAGACATGTTAAAAGGGAGTAATCATTGGCATATTACAGGCAGTTTTGTATCTGATTGTTGTCTGAAGGAACAATGATGGCATAGTGTTTTTGGAGAATAATAATGCATTTACATCTCTTAACATATTAGGTAGCAAAACAACCTTTTATAAATAGTATTCATTTTCTGATAAAACAAGACACAGCAGGCATAATGTGTGGTTGTCCTAAGTGATTGCTAAAATTTGAAATTTATCTTTGTTTCAGAATGATAATGTTTTCTTAACTAATATAGTATGTATCTATTTAGAGTCCCCAGATGAAGCTGTTTTTATGTTTGAACTGAATTATTACAACATGCCAGGAGTAAATCAATGCTGTCAACATTTTTTGTTTGCTTAATGCAGTGTCTTGAATTTCTAAAACTGAGTAATGAATATTCTATAATGTTCATAGATATGCTGGAATGACTTGGAGGCTGATTGGTGATATTGCATGAGAAGCTAAGCCCATTCCGACCCCCTGGTACAGCCACAGACTCAATCCACTCCCAATACAGAGCCAGTTTAACCCATAACCTCAGAGGCAATCCATCATCTGCAGTGAGATGTTAGTCTTAGGTAATACGTAGCCTTACCCCCCCCCCATGCAGAGTCATCTCATAGCCTTAGTCAGTCTCCCTTTACTCTGTAGTGAGAAGGGGGTGGTCTTAGGTGAGCCATAGTCTCATGCTGAAAACTGGCTCAATCAGTAGCTGTAATAGCAGTAGCAACAGCAAACAACTGCACTATGAACTATCCCCCTTGCCATTCTCAATACTTCTGCAACACCTCCCGCAACTGCCACTCCACAATCCCTGGGGGGGGGGAACACCAAACGTCCTCTTGCTTTAAACCTTACTAAGATAGAAAGATTTTTTTTATAGCATTAGGGATTGTAGTTCACTAAGTAAATGATTATTATTTTATATACCATTTTACTTTCTGTTAGGAAGTTGAGCATCATCAGCAAAATCAAAAAGCAGCATTCTGACAGGGTCATATACCCTGTTTCATAAAATACTAGCCTTAAAAGTTGTATTACATCAAAGGCAAAAGGGAAGTTCACTTTAAAACAACATTTGTTTAGGACTGTGAAATCAGAAGCACCACTCAGCAGCACTTCCAGTCCACCCCATAAGACTCCCATGCCCAGTGAGTGGCTGAAACTTAGGACTAGTGTGTGTGTGTGTGTGTGTGTGTGTGTGTGTGTGTGTGTGTGTGTGAGCAGTACTCACAGTCCTTTCAGAATTAGATTTTTAGTGCCTTTTGCAAAATACATAAAAAGAGGAATGTGGGTGTCTCTCCTCTGTAAGTGGCTTCTTGGGTAACAAGTGCACCTGGAGATGGCGGAGGTTTGTCATCTCACCTTACCCAGTGTGTGGTCAGCAAAATCAAAAAGCAGCATGGTGACAGGGTTATGTATCCTGCTTATTAAATTAATAGTGTTATAAGCTTCATTATAGCAAAAGCAACAGGTAATATCACTTTAAAGTAATGTTTGCTTATGGTTGCAAAACCAGAAAAATCCTTAGGCGGCACTTCCAGTCTGCCCCATAAGACTCCTGCACTCAGCAAGTGTCAGTCAGCATGGATGGAGGTGACATGCAGTAGAAGCAAGTGCATCTGCTTGCATCAGCCTTGGAAGATGATCAGATGTCTGTAAAGTGCATCTCCCTGTGTCAGCCTAGAAAGGTGGGCAGATGGCCCTCTTTTTTTTCCACTGCCATATGGTAAGCTCGTTTTTATTTCAGTTCTTACTCACATCACAAACCATATTTTCAACATGGTTCTTACATGAGACATTATGGATTTGTTATGCAATGAAGAATCAATAGTGAAGTATAATAAATGCCTAATGTGTTCTCTAAGACCATCATATAATATATGTGAAAGTTTTACCTCAGGTAAATGCTTAGTATATTCATTCTTAATCACACAAATAAAACATTAAAAAAATAGCAACAAAAACAGCAAGAAATAAATCAAATAGAGAGCTGAACTAAATAATCAAGTCTCATGTTTTCTAGGTTCAAAAATAAGTGCTCTAAACAACTATATAGACAAGATTCTTACCCTACAGAAATGATTTCATCTGTGGTGCTTTATCTGGGAACAAATGATGTAGGAAGACAACATGAAAGACAGAAGTTATGAGCTACTGGATTTAGCAAAAAAAAAAAAAAAATCAAAAACAAAGGCTACAAAGTCACAATATCAGGAATACTCCCAATTCCCATTTGAAATTCCACTGAAAACAAAGAGTTTAACTCTAGAAGATAGAATCAATTTTTTCTGACTTTATGGAAAATATTGCATGTAATCTGTTCCCAGTCAGTAGAAGGTCTGACATCTTCAAAGCAGGGAAAGCCAGTCCCTGGTATGAGTCTGAATGCAAGCAAATTAAAGAAATCTTAATATGGTGGGTCATCAGATTATTGTATCTAATGGCCTTTTCTACATAATTAATATAAATATATGAGGAAGAAGAATAACAAAATGTTAATAAATAAAAAGTAATAGAAATGTGTAATGGAAGGAATAACAGGATGCAATTAGGATGAAACATATTCAAGTATTTTGGTCACCAGTAGAATTTGGGACATCTAAAAATAACAGACAATGCAATATTACTGCTGTTATATCTGCCAATAACTGGATAATACATTTCGAAAATGTATACAAAGTTGAAGAACATGTAAGTAATGGTTACTATTGTACATGGAATCGATAAATCAAGAGGAGGCAGTATAGTGCAGTGGTTTAAGGCTTTGATCTGCAAATCTGGAGACCTGGGTTTGAATCCCACAGCCCCTCTTGCATATACTGTGTGACCCTGAGCAAGTCACTTAACTTCTCTGTGCTCCCATATTGTACCTGTAAACAAGCGTTCAGCTTAGTGTGTCTCACCTGGTTAAACAACTGGAAAAAAAAGCATGTCAACTGCTGCCCTATGGGATTCTATTTCCCCCTTTGAAGTTAGGGCAGCAATTCTGGCTCAACATTGCTATAAAGCCACTGGTATTGATGCTCTTCCTGCTGAGCTATATCAACTTAACTTAGAATTTTGGTCCAAACTTCTGGCCAGTGTATTTACAGTAATAAATAAAGCACTAAAGGTACCACCATTTTGGAACAGAGGTGTAATTGTCATTTTATTTAAGAAAGAGGCTAGAAATGACCTGCACAGTTAAAAGCCCATAACACTTCTTCCAATTGTACAAAAAAATATATTCCAGAATAATTCTGGCAAGACTTGAAGATTGGGCCTTTGGCAATAATTTGATTTCTCAATTCCAGTATGGCTTTAGAAGATTACGTAGCACCGGAGACCTTATTTTTACATTAAATTGTATTCTGGATTTTTATGTAACTTTTAAAACTAGGAATATGTATGTCTGTTTTATTGAAATTAACTCAGCCTTCAATGCTGTCAACAGAAATATTTTGCAGGGCACATTGAAAAGCTTTGACTTTGATACTTTTTTTATTATTGATATTACAAATGTTGTATGTAAATACAGTGTCTAGAATAAATCTATTAAGGGATGATGCTCTCTCAATCCCCATTAACATCACTTGTGCTTTAAGGCAGGGATGAGATTTTGGCTCCACTGCTTTTTAATTCATATATTGAGTGTTAGGTTAACTGCATAACAAAAATAGATATATTTATTCCTGCACTGTTTGTGAATAAAGTGCAGATAATGTTATATGTAGACAACACCATTATTTTGTCTTCAAATGCCCTTAGAGCTTCGGAGAGGAAAATTAGATATAATGAAACAATTTAAAAAATAAATCTTGTTTTAAAGATTAGTAACACTAAAATAATGGTGTTTGGTAAAAACATTTAATAAGAAAAATCGGATACCGGATGACCATGAACTAGAAGTGGTTAATGATGAATATGGATGTGTAGGTGTGGCATTTAATTTTAGACTTGTATGGAAACACCAATTGGTCTGTGTGAGAATGAATGCTAAGCAGACATGTGTGAAAATGAATGCTAAGCAGACATCTTTAGCTATTTTTAGATTTGCAAATTAATTTAATTTGTTTCAAGCCTTAAAAACATAATTTGGTTCCAAAATAACAGCCAAATATTATAAGGCAGTGAAATTTGAGGACTGAGGGTTAATCCATGTAGCGTAGAGCCTCTACATTTTTTTTTTTTGCTAAAGAATGTATTGGGTGTCCCAAGAGATGCATCAATATCATTTTTAAGGCTAGATACTGGAACCAAAGCAATAGAATCTAAGATTATTATAGGAGCAATTCATTTATGGAAAATAATACAATAAATGGATAATGAAAGACTACCTAAGATTTGTTGGTCTGATATGAAGTATAACCATACTGTTAAGAATAACAGAATGGTGAAATGGTTTACATTATTAGATTCTTGCTTTAAAAAATGTTTGGACTCTGTAGTTTGTGGTCAAGCAAAGCATGTTTGAATCCATCTGTGTATGCTTCCGGAGGCATGCAAAGAATTAATTATATTTTTGCACAAAGGGATATTGAGAAAGTAAATCAGATTGACAAAAATTAAATATATAGTAACTTTAAATGAAATGCCATAATTGAACAATATGTACTTTTTATGAAAACAAGTTACATAAAAATATGCTTCACCTAGTCAGACCAGTGACACTGTGAGGATATTTACCAAGTATTGTGAGCAGTTTTTCATCTAAAAATATTGTAACTGAATGTACTGTATATGTACAAAGGAACATCTTACAGCAATTCATCATTTAATCTGGCACTGTCCAGATATTCAGAGAGAATGGGAATTTTGGGTAGTTCTTTCACTGCATAAAAAGCACTTTAAGGGTGATAATGTCAAGTTTTATGTTGTCATTTGACTGATATAAAGGTTATCTATGGCATTGTTTAGTTTTTAAATGTCGTAATGCATCAACTAGGTAGTAAAAGAGTATCTAATACTGTATTTTATTTTGTGGCTTCTGTATAATTGTAACTTATGGTGTGAAATTGAACAATTCAGTGTGAATTTTTGTACATTTTGATAAACTTGAATCTTGAATCATGAACCATTCCCAAGGCACACACAGAAAAAAAATCAAAGAAACAGAATCAACATTAGGCTGGAAATTTGGGATAACAAAGAAAATACAATTAAAAAAAACACTGGGAAGATCTGCATCTAAAACAGTCTCTTTACTCAAAGAATGGATTACATTTAATTAAGTGTAGAGTACAAGGCACTAGGCAACTGAATAACAACAATGCTTGAGAACCTAAATTTAAATTAAAAGATGTAGGGGAGCAATGTGATATGCCAATAAATCACACACATAAAATACATGTAAACACCAAATACAGGAATGCACAACAAACTGACATTAAATGCATACTTGTAAATGCTTGGAACCTGACAAATAAGATGGAATAATTCCATGCATTGATCAACAAAGAGAACTATAACCTAATTGCAATTACAAAAACATGGTGGAATGAAACAAACAACTGGGGAAAAAACATTCAGTGTTACAATCTGTAACACGGGGATGACAGCTGAGGAAAAGTGGGTAATATAATAAAAAACTGACAAAAAATCCACAAGTAACAGAAACACTGAGTCCAAATTGCAGATACTAACAATAACGCATGCATTATTGGCATCTGTTGTAGACAACCAGACTCAACTACAGAAACAGCTACACAGATTTTAATATAAGTTGAGAAGGCCTGCGAGATGGGGAATATGTACTCATGGGGATATAAACCTAGGTGACACTGATTGAGCAAATATGGTAGAAACTCACTGGGTAAAAGTCTACTTAATCTTACCACACAACTCAAACTAAAACAACATGTTATTGAACCCACAAGGGGCAACAACATATTAAATATAATTATTCAGTCTGATACAGTAACTGTTCACAATTGTAAAATGGGACCACCATTAGCTTTCAGTGATAATACTGCTGTGATATTTCAAAGTAACTCAACATAGCATCAGCTGTAAGATGTTACCAAATTGTTTTTATAAGACAAAGCAAACATAATTAGTATCAGAAAAGAACAGGAAGATATTGACTGGGAAAGGGTCCATTTGAATAAAACTAAGAAAATGTGGCAAGCTTTTAAAAACATTACCAAAAAAACAACATGTACAGCACATACTCCAAAGATTAAACTGTTTGGAAAATCTAGAATAAGATCAAAATGATTGAGAAAAAAAGATTAAAAAAATTAATAAACAAAAATACATCATACAAAGACTACTTAATTAAAAAGAGAATAACATTTTGCCACAAGTACAAGGAGAGCCTGAAGAAGTGCAAGTAAACAATAAAATGAGCTAGCAGTATGATAAAATTAAAACTAGTTAAAATTGTTAATAAAAATAACAATAAATCATGTTTCCAGTACATAATTGATAAAAAAAAAAGTACAACAGGATTGTTTGAAATAGATACAATGATAAATGAACCCACAGAGATGGCAGACATTTTAATTAAGAAAACAATGTTCAGGATGGGTACCCTTCTTGAAAAATTAGTAGTTGGTAGTGAAGGGGCCAGTGAATGAGCTCGATTGGAAAAAATTAAAAAAATACCAGCAACTCCAGTAAATTCTTTACTTTCTGTTGCTGCTTTATTTCAGGAATATCAAACAAAGATCATCAGGCCCAATGTTTAACCTCAAGGGCTTCCTCATGGTAAAGGATCTATCATAAAAACAATAGTTATTTTGTAATCTATTTTTATGCACTAACTTATTTAAAATAATTTCATATTCTGCACATTTATTTTTATTTAAATCGTCATACATTACATGCAAGACACATCAATTGATTCATTCTGGCTCCAAAATTCTGCGAAGTTTGTTCATTTTTCATTTTTACCTATGTTAAAAGAGCAGTTTACGCCTTTGGGAAAACTTTGGAAAACATAATATTTAGACACAATTCAGCTTGTATTTAATGTCTGTATCATATATTTATCGTCTTCGTTATTTGTTATTGAATAAATACCATCCAAAACAAGATCTTTATCCCTTGGAGTTCATCTGCCTCTATAGCTTATTCCCTAGTTGAAATCATAGTGCTCTATTGTGATATCAAAGTCTGTTGCCTTGAGAATAACTGTGTTGTCACAAGCATAATATTATGACATCAGGTTGGTAAGAGGCAACAAGAGATGATGAACCTTCAATGGACAACTTTCCTGTTTTCATACATATAACCTCATTAATAAAGGGAATAAGACTACACAGTTAATTAGAAATATACACTGCTTTGTGTCTGAATATTACATTTTTCAAAGTTCATCTTGAGGTCTCAGTGGCTCTTTAAAATAATGCATTCACAGTAGACTCACCTCCAGCTTAACAGTGGCCATCCTTGGCAGTCTCTCAGTGAGGAATGCATGGTCATTTAAGATACAGAATAACACAATAACTGGGGGAATAAAGTAATGTTTTGAACAATTTTTTACAGAATTTGAAAAAAAAATAAACTTAAGTTATGACTTCAACAGGAGGCAGCATAAAGGTATGCACAGGCACAATATATCGCAGTTATGAACTTTTTAATGTAGGGATACATTTGGAAAATGAAAAAATGTTAAAGATAATAAAATTTAACATGACAAGATGATTTAGGCAGCATGATTACATAAATAAGATTGAGTTCATATATGCACACTGTGCTCTTTTTAATATAACCAATCTCAGATAATGTTTTCTGTCTTCTTTTTGAAACTTAGTTAACATTGTTTGGGTGTCAAACAGTTGTGATTCGTACTGACCTTACATCCTATTCTAGCTTTGGACAGCAGAGAGCACCAAAGTACTGTTAATACAGACATATGATCTGCATAGGAAATGCATTAATTTAAACATATATTAAAAATAAACAATGAACAGACTTTTGAAATTTTGGAGCCTGATGCATAAATTGATGTCTCACATGTAATGTATACAAATTTAAATAGAAATTAATGTACAGAATATGAAATTATTTTAAGTAACTTAGTGAATAAAAATATATATTTTTAAATAATAATTACTGTTTTAATGACAGATCTTTTCTCTTGAGGAAGCACTTGAGGTGAAACATTTGGGTCTGAGGATCTTTGTTTGATATTCCTGAAATAAGGCAGCAACTAAAAGTGAAAAATTAACTGGAGTGGCTGGCATTTTGTTACTTTTTAGACATTTTAAATAATCATTTCTGCTCTGTATTTGCACCAAAACAAAATAATCCAACAATGCAAAAACTAGAACCAACAGGCCATCACACAATAACAGAAGAATCAAAAACCCAAATACATAAATTCAAACCAGACTCCTTCTCTGGGTCAGACTAAATTACTGGCAGAATGATAATATTGATCAGTGGTACAGCACTACCATTAAAATACATCTCTGAGAAATTGCTAGATATAGGTTTTATACCAGGAGGCTGGAGAACAATAGATGTAATACCAATCTACAAAAAAAGGTGAAAAAAATGACCCTAATAATTATAGACCCATCAGCCTCACCTCTAATTCTGGAAAAAAAAACTAGATTATCATAAAATATCAAACACTACAACAAATCCTAAACTTTGATCCAAACCGACATGGCTTTACTAAAGGAAGACACTGTACACAAATATGCTCCATTTTTCTATAGAAATATCAATCTCACCATAGACAAAAACATACCCTACATTTTTTTTGCATTTCAACAAGACTTTTGATTTGGTCCTCACTGGGCAATGATTGAAAGGATGAAAAAAGTGAACATTATTACCTCTATACTTAATTGGACTATAAGCTGGTTAACAAATCAGTCACAAACAGGTGTAGAGAAAGTTACTAGTGGAGTGCAACATGGATCAGTCCTGGGACCAGTGATGTTCCATACACTCATCTCCAACCTAACAAATAACATAACAAATTGGTCATCTAAATACGGGGATGATATAGAAGTCAGTGGGCCAAGCACAGCAATAGAATGAAGAGGAGAAATACAGGAGGATCTTGATAGCAACATTACAGACTAGTCCCAAAAACTGGAAATGCAATTTAATATTGATAAATGCAAAGTAATACATCTTGGACATAACGTAAATCAGAAATATAAATTGTGTGGAAAGCTGTTAGCAAAAACATTATCAGAAAATGATTTTGGGTTAATAATAAGTGACTTGAACACAGAAAACAAACAGAAGCAATAGGAAAACAGAGTTGTTTGGTCCATTAAAATAAATTTAAAATCAAGAAGTCAAGAGGTGATATGTTGGTTATACAGGGAATATGTCCATTCTCACCTTGATTATCCTTCCAAGTTGCAGTGAACATAAAAAGAAGATATCAAAAACTTTGAAAAAGTACAAAGAAAAGTTAGTAAAATAATAACAGAACTAAACAAATATGCCATAGAGCAACAGGATCTCAGAATTAAAATGAATGCCACTTGAACTAGGTAGAATCAAGAGTGACCAACTGATGATGTATGAAATAATGAATGACTCATACCGAATACATGAAATTAATTTTGAAATCAAACAAACCTCTATAAACACAGTAAGTTACCCATTACACGTAGTAGACAACATATTCTATACACAAGAAATAAAATATGTTTTCACTCAAAGAGTCATAAACCTAAGGAACAGTTTACCCACTGAAATTATTATTAGTAAAAATAAAGCTGAATTTAAAAATAAATTGGACAATTTCATTAGTAAAGGAAGAGTACTACACTATTATTGAATAGCATAGAGTAAAATGGGCTAACACCTTTATGCTCCTATGCATCCTAAGTATGATACTAATTATGAAGCTGTACCCGGCATTTCTTAAAACAAAAATACAGCATTTACTTTACAATACAGTTTGCTCTACAATTATAAAACTCCGATATATCTTCTAAATAACAGAGGGTTATCCTAAAAGGATACATGTCTAACTGGGGTAATGTAACCAGTGGAGTACCACAGGGCTCACTGCTTGGACCAACATTGTTTAATATCATGGTCTCAAGTATGCTGACATACAATGGAGCATGGATCCAGAAATACGCTGATGACAGCAAGTTGGGTTGCTTTGTCAATAATGCTACATCCATCAAATCTTTACAGGAGAACTTAGACAACTTATTTATTTGGACAACTGAAAATAAGATGGTATTTAATATGACCAAATGTAAAGTAATGCATCTGGGAAAAATAATAAACAGGCTGATTATACCATTAATGATGTCTTAATACAAGTCACAGCATCTGAACAAGATCTGTGTTACTATTACTAACAATTTGAAATTTGGGACACATATAAAGAAAACAGCTAAAAAATGTCATGAGTTGTGACCCAAGGGTCATTGTTCTACTATATACTAGTTTGGTATGAACAAATATAGAATACTGTCCTCCTTTCTGCTCTCCCACAACCATTGGTGATAAATCAACATTTGAGTCAGTCCAAAGAAAACTAATGAAAAAGGTAACAAATCAATATTCAGTGGGGTAGGAGGAAAAACTATTCCTACTGCATGCTGAACCCCAGATACTTGGAGAGTGCTGGATATTCAGTAGAAATGTTCTAAGTTTTGATTTTTTTAATCATATAAGGATTTTATTAGATTTTAGTACAGTGTGTAGTATACATAGAACAGTATTACAGATTGTCATTACAGACCAAATGTAGCAGGTAAGCATATCTGGGAGCAGTACTATCATAACACTATATAGGCAAAACATTAGGCATGAAGACTGTAATGGGTCAGTATTGTAATGTCAGTCATACAAAATGAAGCAAATGCATACATTTTCTATCAGTGAACAGTACGGTCAGTAACTAAGGTAAGGTCTTCGTGAGAACTACATCAAATATGGGGATTGCAGGTGGGGTAGGAAGTTTGCAGAGATCTGAGTGTAGGTATGGTTCCCATTTGGATAGATAGTAGTAAATACTATTCCCTTGAGTGCGTGACAGCCTCTCAAAGAGGGACAAAAGGGCAAGTGCTGCATGCCAGGCTTTCTGGGTAGGGAGGTCACTTGGCACCAGTGCATCAGAAGGAGGTGCTTTGCTGCCAGGAGGGTAGGGAGCACCCAGTCTCGGAGAGGTTTGGGTAAGCCTACCAGGGAGGTGGAGTCACCCAGGAGCAGCTTAGCGTCTGTAAGAGTGATAGGAACTTGATCACTTTAGAAAGGTCTGAGGCAACCATTGTCTAGAATGTGGTGATTTGTGGATACATCCAAAGCATATGCAGGAAATGGGCATCAGACTGTGAACATCGCCAGCACTGAGTGTGGCTGAGCAATCCTTGTGTGTGAAGGACCACTGGGGTACGATGCCAAGAGAGCAGGATTTTGAGTTGGAGAAAGCATCTTTTAGTATCTCTATAGACACGGTGTGCATCTTTAATGAAGAGATTACATTGACCCTCCGAAATAGGGGAAGCCAGCAGTTCCATCCATTTTGACTTACGTGAGGAGGTAGCATTCGGTTGGGCCTCCCTCCAGGTTGTGTAGAAATGGCCAAGCAGGCCCTTAAAAGTGGAAAGTCTATGAAGGGTCTCCAGCCAGTGCCAAGGAGTATTGAGGGGGCTGCTGGCAAAAAGGGGTTGTAAGAGACTTCAGCTCTGTAGATACCTCCAGAAGTCCTTGAGTGAAAGGGGGAATTTGACCTGTAGTTGTGCAAAGGACAATAGGGAGGTGGCCTCAGTGGAGCAGAGGTCCTGTACTGTTCAGATTCCAAATCTGTCAGAAGGTCCAACGTAACGGAGTCCAGTCAATTTGGAAAAAAGTGTTGTGCCATAGAGGGGCATATCAAAACAGAGGGGGCCAGGCCTGTTTTGGTGTATGTGACTTAAACATAAGGATTCTCCAGGCATGGATCATGTCAGTAACCGTGGGGGATGGTGGAAGAGATCAGGCCAAGGGGAACTGACATGAGAGGAAGGAATAGAGGGCCATCCCTCTTGCCAAGTCCATTTCTAGCTGGACCCAGGATGGAGGATCCAGAGAACTGGGTACAAGCCATTTAGCCTGATGGGCTGCCTTGCAAGCAAGGTGATAACCCAGAAACCATGGGACATTGAGACCCCCCCCAGAGACCAGTGGGCTCATAACTTTTGTTTACTTCACTGGGTGAATTGTTTTCCCACAGAAAAGCTGAGATTAGATGCTCCAACAAGAGAAATAGCTTAGGTGAGAGGGATATGAGCAGGTTGTTAAACAGATACAGAAGCCAGGGGAAAAGAAGCATGCAAACTACAGCCACTCTACCTGGTAGGGAGAGTTGTAGTTTACGCCATCTCTCTATCTCTGTGGTGAGTTGTGCTATTAGAGGAGAGAAGTGGGCTGATTCCAGAGTGGACCATGTAGTGGGGAGGTGGATAACGAGGTAGGTGAAGCCCTGAGCAGCCCAGGAGAGATTGGTGCCCTGGAGACTGGCACTTGTACACCCAGACTTAAGGGGGGCCAAAGTGGTCTGCCTTTGATTGACCCGTAGGCCAGAGAGTTCTGTAAAATCCTCGAGGACCTGAAGTGTTGCCAGGATTGATTGTCTAGGACTAGAAAGGGTTAAAAGGCGATCATCCACATATGCTGCCACAAGGTAGGTGTGGCCAGCAACCTCAATACCATGGATCTGAAAGGAAGCAGTAAGAACTCGAATTAGGAGATCCAGAGCTACCAGAAAAAGGAGAGGGGACAGAGGTCATACTTGTCTGGTGCCCCTATTAAGGGGAAATGGAGGGGAGATGTCACTGTTGGTAAGGATGCTGGCCATGGGGGAACAATAGTGTGCTCACCCACTGCCTAAAGTAGGTACCAAATCCATAAAGGTGGAGGATATTGTGGAGGTAGTCCCATTCTACAGAATCAAATGCTTTGGAAAAGTCAATTTCCAAGGCTACCATGGGAAGGGACGATTTAGAGGCAAACCATTTAAGACTGAGTAGGAGTCTAGTATTATCTGCTCCATTTCTGCCTTGCATGAAGCCTGCTTGAGTGTTATGAATAATCGACAGGAGGACAGACATCATCCTGGATGCCAGGGCTTTGGCTAAAATCTTAGTGTTGACTGATAATAAGGATATGGGCCCAAACTTTGTGTAGTCCAAAAGATCAGAGGACTTTTTAGGGAGTAGGGTGATAAGTGCATCCTGCATAGTTAATGAGAGGGAGCAGGCTTCATGTGAGGATTGTAGGGCAAGCCGAAGGTGTTGTAGAATGTCTGGACCTAGGGCTTGATACAGTTCCACTGACATGCCATTTGGTCCTGGAGTTTTGCCTCAGGCCATCTTGGATAGGGCTATGCGGAGTTCTTCACATGAGAAGGGGGAGTCAAGTTGGGCCACCTGCTTGGGGGTAAGAACCAGGAGAGGGGTGCACTGACTGAAGGCTGCAATGCCTTGAGAGAGCTGGAGGCCTGAATTAGTGGAGTGGGATTGGTAGAGGGTTTCATAAAATTGTATCATAGTGGCATTAATATCCTTAGGACTGGAGGCTATGGAGCCAGCTTGTGTATGGAGGGCATGAATCCGGGTGGCTACCCTTTGTTTATGGAGGCAAAAGGCAATGAACTTGGTGGATTTCTCTCCACTGTCCCAATACACATGTTTGGACCTGAGCAGGAGTCATTTGGCTTTCTGGTGCAAGATAACATTAATCTGGTACTTAAGTCCCAGGATTTGATGGTGCAGGACACCATCTGTGAAGGCAGATGGGGTAGCCTTGTAACTCTGTTCCAATGTGGATAGGTCTGCTTTCAACCTAGATAGATTTTCTCTGTGGGCCTTATCTCGGGCTGCTGAAAATGTAATGATACGGCCCCAAATGACTGCTTTTAACTCCTCCCAGATCATGCCATGTGAGACACTGCAATCAGAGTTGAGGGTGAAATAATCTTTTGTGGCCTGGATCAACATGGGACAGAAGTTAGGGTCCTTAAAGTGGAGGGGGTTACACCGCCACCTAACTCTTGGGGCCTGACTGCCAGGGGGCGTGTCAGAGAGCTGAATGGTAGCATGGTCAGAAATCAACATTGAGCCAATTGTCGAGTCAGATATGCCCTGGGCTGCCAAATCGTTGGCCAACCAAAAGTCTATTCGACTGTGGGAACAGTGAGGTGTGGAATAGAACATGTAGTCATGACCAGTAGGATGGTCCCTGTGCCAGACATAAACAAGGGCCCACTCCTCTATAAAGTCCTGCAGAGATTGTCTGCCTTTGGGGGTGGTATGTGATGTGGGACAGGACTTATCATGGAAAATATCACCTACCATGTTGAAGTCTCCCCCTATCATGATTGGAATGGTAGTCCTTCAGATTTTTGGGTTGCAAGGGCTTGGCTGACCTCAGGGGAAAAAAGTCAGCAAGGTCCGTGTTGGGGGCATATATGTTCCCTAATAACAGCGGATCCTTGGGGGAGGACAGTTTGGCCACCACCCATCTGCCTTGAGTATCCTTCCTGATGCCCTCCACCTTCCAGGGAGAAGCGCAGCGGAGGAGGATACCCACAGCCTTTGTTTTTGTTGTGGAGGAGCTAGCTAAGACCTCACCCACTCAGGATTTTTTAAGCTATGAAGTTGCTCTGACCAAAAGGTGGGTTTCTTGTAGGAGTGCAACATCAGCATGGAGGGAGTGTAGGTGCTGTAAAACTTCTGTGCACTTAATTGGGTGGTTAAGCCCTTTAAAATTTCAGGACACCCACTGATGAACATAGGGTGCTGAGGAATCTGATGCCATTATCTAGTATGAAAAACAGGAAGGAGTACTTACTGTGACCCTAGAAAAACCAATACTGCAAATCCGAAGCCCCAGGAGGAAGAAGGTGTAAGCATTACTGCCAAGCTGATGTACAGTGTCTTAGGTATAGGAGCTGCAATTAAGCAACAAACAAGGAACAATTAACATACAAGTAAAACAACACTTATAAGGCTAAGAATCCCAAACAGTCTAGACTTAATAATCAGTAGAAACACAACAGCATAAACATGCTATGAGTGTGGAGGTCAAAGTAAATGGGGGTAATAAAAAAAGTTTTCCCTACAGTTTTGCAATCTCCAACACTTGGTCTGGGGTATAGTGTGGAAGTCCAACTAGTGGAGTCATCCTGGACTGAGGAGCCACCCAAGGTCAGGATTCACGACCACGGGGCGGAGGGGGGAGGACAGGCAAGGGGTAGGAAGGGAGAGGGACAGGGGGAAAGGAGGAAGAGAAGCAGTATGGGATGGGGAAGGTAGGTGGGCATGCCACCTGCCAATACTCTTTTCTGCTTGAGGAGAGCAAACCTGCCCATATGAGGAAAGAGCCAGGTACAAGAAAGGCAGTACGTGGCTAGCTACTCTGGTAGCCAAGTAGGACAGTGAAATGGCTAGCAGGCAAAAAGAAAGCCTAAAGGCACAGTATATCAGTGTAAGGCACCCATGTGAAAGGCCAAACAGTACACAGGGGATGGGGAGGGTGCGCTGATGCATTGCTCAAATACAAACAGCAAGCATGGATAAAGAGAAAAGAGGAGGGGGAGAGTGCAACAACAAAAAGCATGGAATCAGTTCATATCGGCAGTCATTTGGCCTTCTCAGGTAAAACCAGAAGAAGGGCTCCAGAATCCATGGTGGTCTGCATGATAGCTGCAGTGTAGCTGGTTAGCCCAGGTCATACAGGGGAAACTGTCCAGTGCTTCAACAAGGGAGGCATCAGAAAAATCAGCCCAATCCATAGGGAGGGTAGAGTCCATGTCTTGGGAGTCGGGCAGTTCTGAATTCTCTGGGTCTGCAGCAGGAAGTACATCTTCCATGTAGATTTTTGCAGGTGGGGCTGTGGAGCGCTTGCTGGGTGAGTGCTGAGGTCAACTCCTAGCTTGTTAATGAGATTTTGTAAAGGAGCTAGTCGAGTGTTGGGGGAGTGAAGCCAGGGGGGACTGGAAATCCAATGTCTGTGCAGGAGCTGGGGTAGAAGAAGCTGAAGAGGTGCCCATAGGCAATGGGGGACCTGGATGATGAGGGACTGGTCCAGCTAGTAATGAGTCCCTTGGAGTCCCAA
Source organism: Neoceratodus forsteri (assembly GCA_016271365.2). NCBI lineage: Eukaryota > Metazoa > Chordata > Ceratodontiformes > Ceratodontidae > Neoceratodus > Neoceratodus forsteri. Next base: position 482,132,465 of record CM028137.1, on the reverse strand, counting down.
CTGGTGAAATACCGTTCCTATTGAGATGTCCCACCTGGAAGGGTTCCCAAAGCCTCCTGGTATTTGTATTTGGAATGTGTAGGGCCAGCCAGAATGTTGTAAACCAGCGTTCTAGGTCGGCAGAGTGGTCAGCAATCAACTCGCGCCCATCTTTGGATATACCTAGCCTGGTAAGATTTTTTAAACTTAAACTGAATGTCGTGTTTGTAGAGAAAACTCTTTATGGGGCCAAAGGCTTTCCTCCTTCTGCAGTTTCCTGGGCAAAGTCCCAGTATAGAGAAATTTGGGCCCCTTGCCAGTGAAGCTCTCCCACATCCCTGGCTGCATGAAGGATTCGTTCCTTTGTGGAATAGTGAAGTAGGTATGCCACAACAGATCTGGAAGCATCTACAGCTCTGTTGGGGCTATTTTCTGCATTCTATCTGCCTCTTCCCTATTGCGTATTACAGAGCCTATCTTTTTGTCATCAGCAAATTTTGCAATCCATATTGCCTCCCTATAACTCATCGTTGACCCATTGATATTGAAAAGGCATAGCCTCAAGACAGATCCCTGAGGCACCCCACTTTCAACTTCCACCCATTTGGATTTATGCTCCCTTACAGTCACCTGTTGTTTTCTTTCTTTAAGCCATGATTTGATCCACACTACTATATTTTCCTGCAAACCCGATTTATATAACACTTCAATAAGCTATTTATGTGGTACTTTGTCAAAAACTTTTGTGTAATCCAGATAGACCACATCAATAGGGTCCCCTTTCTTCTAATGCTTTACCGACCCCATTAAAGAAGGCCATCAGATTTGTTTGGCATGATCTTCCCTCCTTAAATCCATGCTGTGTTTTATCCACCAGCCTGTTTTTGCTCATATGGTCCTCTATCTTTTCCTTTAAAATATCTTCCAAGATTTTATAACACACTGATGTTAGGCTAACTGTCCTATAGTTTTTACATTCACTTCTACTACCTTTCTTAAAAATCGGAACTACCATTGCTAGCCTCCAGTCACTAAACATAATCCCACTGTTAACAGATGTTTGGTAAATTTAAGCTAATGGACCTTCTAAATGGTCTGCTAACTCTTTAAGGACCCTAGGATGCATTTCATTTGGAGCAGGTGTCTTATTTGGGTCAAGCCCCATTAATCTGGTTCTGACAACCTTCTTATAGATTATTATTTGTTGAAAGTCTTCCTTTGGTCTGTTGGCAGAAATATTATGTGTTTTATTAAAAACTGAGCTAAAGTATTCATTTTTACTGTTTGCAGTTTTCTCCTCATCAGTTACCAACTCCCCATTCCTGTGCATGATAGGTCCTATCCCAATACTAACATCCCTTTTGTGATTTATACAATTATAAAATGTTTTATAATTATCCTTAACCTGTGATACTAATACCAACACATAATGCCTTTTTGCATACCTAATTGCCTTCTTACCCTTCATAGATATTTTACAAATTCGAGGGCAAACCCATACAGAACTCGTTGCTAATTATCCTAATGGCGAAAATGGATTTTTTTTATTTCCCACATACTGATTAAGTTTGAACTTGAACTGTTCCAGGTTATCACTTGCTACAACATCTGTTGGTAATGAATTCCAAATAGATGGTAATCACTAAGTTATAGAGTTGTCCCTTTTAACTGTTTTATTAACACATGTATTTCATTTTAGTTTATGGGACCTTGTGTTACAACTGGATACATACTTTTCAAAGGTACACAGTTTCACACAGTGCTGGATCTTGGAACGCCCTATATGCCGCACACAGATCACTTCTCAGGGATCTGTATTCAAGTGAATATAAGCCTAAGGCCTTGAGTCTCTTATTATATTCTAAGTCCTTTAAGCCTGTACTCTTCCTAGTGATTCTCCTTTATACCTGTTCTACACTGGCTTTACCCCCCCCAGAGAGGTGGGTGCACAGAAAGGGGCACACAAATCAATATGTGACCTAACCAAACTAGTATATAAAGGAATTAATACCCCTGGTTCTCTTCTTTTAATGTGTTTAAGAATACATGATATTGTACCATGACATTTCTTGACCGTATTATATGTATGGGTGTTAAATTTTAAATTATTGGTAATTGTGATACCCAGGTCTATTTCTGAGGTGAGAGTTTGCAATATGATGCTAAGTTTATAACTGGCTAGTGCATTATTTTTGCCTAAGTGCATAACTTTGCATTTGGCAGTATTAAATGTCATTTTATTATTAATTGACCATCTTGCCAAGTTGTCGAAATTAGTCTTTAATGCCTTTGCTGAGTGTGTCATTAACAATACATCCACAGTTACTGTCATCAGCGTATTTGTTTATCCACACCTCAATTGTTGTTTGCATACTGGAAATTAGAATATTAAATAATATAGAACCTAAAATGGAGCCCTGAGGCACACCACTGGTAACTTTGCCCCATTCAGACATCTGCCCTTTAATGCTCACACATTATTTCCTATCACTAAGCCAAGAATCAATCCATCTGATAATATTAGGATGAAGCTTAATTCTATAAAATTCCTCAATCTATACTCTATGAGAGACAGTATCGAAGGCCTTTTCATAATCAAGAAATACAACATTGATCAGAAGTCCATTATCCAGTACATTGCTCATTGGCTCAAAAAAGTAAAATAAATTATGTTGACATAATCTCCCCTGTGTAAAACCGTATGGTGATATATCAATAATGTCCATATTTTGAAGGTATTTTTCCCAAAGCTTCTACCCATTTTATATTAAGCATGTTGAAAATCCCTCAAGATTATTATATTTTCATCAGGATACCTCCTTCCCTAAGTCCCTAAGATCTACCTATTTATCTCTTCTTCTGTCAATGGTGGTCTGAATACTAGGCACATTATTTTTAGACCATTACTCGGGATCAATTTCATTCATACATCCTCTAAATTATTATTGCCTTCTCCCTCCAATAATTCTACATTTATATTTTCAGAGATGTATTCAGCTACACCTCCTCCTCCTTTGCCTTCCCTTTCCTTGCTAATCAACCTGTAAGCTTTGATATTTCTTTCCCAATCGTCCTTCCTGCATCACCAAGTTTTTGTGATGGTGCAGATATGCACTCTCATGCAGAGATCCCTTATACCATAATCGTTTCATTATTTCACTGCATTATGCAATTAATATAACTGAAAGAAAATATTATCACCCCCACACACACACACACCACCACCACTTACCACCAAAATATATAGTTTGGAGTTATTTCAAAATGGAACTGAAAAGACGAAAAAAATTATCAAACCATTCTAAAAGACTGAATGAAAGAATTTATACAATAATGTTTGAATTTATACAATAATATTATAGAGTAGTGTGCAGTTTACAATTACTGAGTTAATAATTTCTGCATCTTAACACTTTCCATGGCCGTAGAAATAATGTTTGTGATTGCAGAGCCAGCTATGTGTCCTTGATTCCTGGGCTAGTTGATGTGATCTGATGAAGTCTTTAGCTTGCCCACAATCAAAAGAAAAAAAAAACAATAAAATATATATATATATATATATATATATATACAGTAGACATATATAGATGATATATATATATGTATAGATATATATAACTATATCTATATCTATATATACTGTATCTATATATATATATATATATACTGTATATATGTGTATATATATATATATATAAAATATTTCCATTATAAGCAATATGAACCTTAGCTGGGTAAGGTACTGTGTACTCAGCGCTTTACGCTTGCACATCAGACTAAAAATTTTGCAAACACTTTCTATGGGCTTCAATTGCTAATGTGATTTCTGGAAAGAAGAACATCTACAGCATTTATAAAAGATGTCATCTTCACCACTCAATATTTAAATACCTGTTCATGGTGAGACTGAAAAGGAAAAGTACATAAAATTGTTATTTGAACCAAATGTACCATTTAACCAGTGTACTCTGAAGTCTGATCCTTAGCTCACTGATCCAAGGTTACCAGGTTTCTCACAGTTGAGGTTAACTGAAAATTCATCTGAGGTTTGGAGGGCATGTTTAGAGTTTTAGCTGGCAGGATATAGATAAAGAAGGGCATGTTGTCAATAGGTAACTTCAGGATGGAAATAACAGTTTCTTTATCCATGTCATAAAGGTTATGGAATAGTGCCTCCTTTCCATGAGGAGCCACCAACAGCCACATATTTTTATAATGCAACTGTTTTTTTAAAGAGGATTTAATCTGGCACCCTACAGCTAGTGCACTAAACCCATTGTATTAGTTTGGGTTAGAGCATCATTCATTATACTGTGTAAAAAAAAAAAAAAAAAATTCAATTATTTGATTCTGATTTGTCTAAACATAGTCAGCTTTTGCAATGCTTACAGTACACTTGTCTTGCTCCATATTTCCTAGGAAACACTGCTTTACAGATGAGTTTGGATATTGTTTAACATTATTGTTTCCTGAGATTTTTTGTTATTATTATGTCTTTCAATGAGCACTTTACATTCTATGTATGTTTTACCATTTGACATGTCCTCTGATAAAAACCTTCAAATTGAAGCACTGTGGCTGGCATTAGGTATCCTTCAAGAACACCTACAAATAAAATTTGTGAGCAGCCATACTCCAGAGTGTCCGTGAATGCTCTTTCTGTTTGTTTTGTTCATGGTTTGGATTTACGGTCTGAGAGAGCACCTGAGATGTGTCTCCTGAGCAAGCTGAATCCTGTTTTGCTACTTGACTTTTACAATAGGTACCTCATTTTCAGCATTCTTACAGATGGCAATATCACATTTTCCTCCGGGTTTTCTATAGCCTTAAGTAGCTCTGGATACCTATAGTTCTCATTTACCTTTGTCAGCAAAAGTGACAACCTCAAACCCTCACTTTGAATTCAGTATTTTGTCCATCCACCAGTTGTAATCTGTGAAGAAAGCAATATGCAAGGGTTGGAGCTCCACTAGGCAATAGCAGAGTCCTTTGAAGCCTTGAAATAAGTTAGTAGAGATTCAGTGTGGGTAAATAAATAATCCCAACAATTCATGGTCAGCTGGAGAAAAGTCATTGAAATATAAGTTGATTTTCTATTTTATCTGTTTTTGTTGGTTTAGAGGCACGCACAGTGACATTTATTTTTAGTCTGTTTCTTGGGGTGACAGGAGAACCATCTCATGCACATCTATGCTTAATTGCCATCTGGGATGGTCAGGTAAAACTTTCAAAATAAATTCATAAAATAATTAAACTGTAAGCATCTGCCAGCTTTCTGTTCCAGTGGTTGGGTTTGATTATGGAGCACAGGAGCTGGAGTGCATGTGGGTGGAAGATAATTGAGCATCCCAGAGGTTGGGCATCTTCTTGGGACAGGAGGCAATCTGCTTCCACTGCATGATGGCCACATGGTTGCACCCAGAGAATACAAGTTAGCTGTGAATGGCAGTGAGATGGAAGATGCAGGAGGCTTTGTGGCACCCATGCCCATTGATTGCTGTCTATACGTTAACAGTCCAACATCTCGGGGAGGAGAAAAAAAACTCTTTGCTTGGCTGGATGATGCTGGCCTGCTCTAGTCCTGTACCACTTGCCCACTGAATAAGAAAAATCATATTGCCACTGAATCTGGAGTGCACCCAATAGGGAGTCTGCCTCTCTCTGTAAAGACCCTGCCATGGGAGTGCTCCCCATGTGACAGGTTAGCAGTGCTGTGTGGCGTCCAAGATAATGATGGGGAAAGGTGGTATCCTGGCACAATGATGCTGTGGCAGGGAGAACTTATAGTAATTCAAATAAAAAAATTGAAGTGCCTGCCAGGGACTTCTGCATAAGAGGATCACTGCCTTCTGATTCTCCTTCCAGTTGAGAGAGTCTGCCTGGGTTTCATAGAGACATAGAAACATAGACAATGACAGCAGAAAAAGACCAATGGTCCATCCAGTCTGCCGGTGCTCCCTATCAAACACTGTAACCTACTCTTTCTCCAGGATCCTAGCTCTCCTCATCTCCCCCATTCTTATTCTAATTTCTGCCCCCCTAAGTAACCACTTTACCACTTATTCTGTCTTAACCATGCTTGACACAAATTAATGCTTTTAGTACCCATCACTTTGTTAGACTGCTCCATCATTCCACCGCCCTTTCTGTAAAATAATACTTCCTAAGGACCCACCTGAACATCCCTCCTTTCAGTTTCCCTCATACCTGTATGACCGTAAGCTAAATAGTCACCCATAGTTAATCTTGTTCAGTCCTTTTAGGAACTTGAGGGTTTCTATCATATCTCTCCTCTCCAATCTGGTCTCCAATCAGTATGTGGTCAGTGCTCTGAGGTGCTCCTCATAAGATGTGCCCTTTTCACCTTGAGTTATCTTTGTTACCCTGCACTGCACAATCTCCAGCCTGTCCCTATCTTTCCTGAGGAGAGGGCTCCAGAACTGGCACAGTACTCCAGGTGCAGCCTCAGTGATGATCTATAAAGGGGTAGATCTACCTCCTTCCCCCTGTTGTCAATACCTCTTCTGATGCACCTCAGCATCCTACTTGCCTTACCATCTGCCTTACTGTGCTGGTGCGATTGTTTGATGGTGTCACTGATAATTCCAATGTCTCATTCCTAAGCCATAGTATTAAGTCTCACCCCACCCATCCTGTACTGTGTCCTGGGGCTCTTGTTTCCTAGGTGCATTACCTTGCACATTTTGGGCATTGAATTTCAACTGCCAAATCTGAGATCACCCCTATAGCTTTTCTAAGTCACTTTGCATTTCCCTGGTTCTCTTACCACCATCCACCCTCCCACAGAGATTAGTGGCATCTGTGAAGAGCTACAGCCTGCTCTGGATTCCCTCTCCAGTGTCACTGACGGACATAATGAAGAGTTTCCTGCCATTTTGTTGTCAAGATTAATCTTTATAGACAGCAGAGCCATAACAATGCCATTTGTGATAATTTTAAGAGAGGTGAAAATGAAAAGTCCCTTTCTGAAGGGTAAAAAGAACTTCAGAGTATTCCAGATGGCTAAAGCATGACTTGCACCATTCACCACCAGGAGAAAGCATTGGGTCTGATTCTCAAAAGGTTATGTCTGGTGTAACTTGACTTGTGCCAAAAAAAAAAAATGGTACAAGTAGCAAGTTATGACAGCAGTTGCAACAAATGGTATTCTGCAAAGCAGCCTGCAACATGTTGCATGCTTGTGCAAAGTGGATGTACATACCAGTTATGCCATAAATCCCGTGTGACATGGCGCTAGGGGGTTTATGGCATTAGTTGTGCCCTATTCTGGAAGGACAGCCTCCAAGTCCCTGAAATTGCTATTCTACAACAACCCCCCGAGGACATCCATCAAAATATAGTTACACCAGCAAATAACTGGTATAAGTGTACTTTGCATCCACTGGGGGTTGTGCCAATATGCAGCTAGCCAGATCCCCCAGCATATGCAACCACCCCCAACCCAGTCCCACACCAGTTTAATAAGCCCCACCGGGCTATCGATCCCCCAGCCCCCAATACTGTGCACATGACAGCCCCACAGGGCTAGCACCCTTCTGCCTGATCCCCAGAACATATGCCTTATGCTCAGCAGGGCTAGAACACACCCCTCCATGCCTGTTCCTTGCATGAATAGGAAATGCCCTGCAGGGCTAGCACCTCCACTCCTCAAAACCCACACTTGTGATATGCACAGTAATTACATAACATTGCCCCCCCATCTCCCTGGTAGTCTAGTGGCCCCCCACCCAGCAGTGCCAGTCCACCCTTCACCCCCCCACCCATTCCCAGCTGGCGACTGGCACAGCCCACATCTCACCACCATGGCCAGCCACTGATTGATCTTTGTATGAGTGCGTACTACAGTAAATAGTGCACACTCAATGAATGAGCTGTCTGTCATTGAGCACAAACTATTTAACAATAATAATACTAATAAAACTTTATTTATATTGAGCCTTTCTTAAATTCAAGGCACCATACAATCCATACAGGCATAATAAATAATACTTAATACAGCAATAATCTGAGCTCTAAAATCACAATAATTAATTAAAATAAATCTTCGACCATAAGTAGGTCTTCAAGTCCTTTTTAAATTCCTCCATGGACGTACATTGACGAAGTGGACGGGGTAGAGAATTCCAGAGGGTTGGAGCAGCATACATAAATGCACAAGCACCAGAAGATTTTAAAGAAACCCTCAGAATCTCTAGCAACCCCTCGTCCACCGAGCGGAGAGATCAGCCAGGGCAGTAGGGCACCAGAAGCTCTTTCAAGTAGTCCGGACCCAGTCTGTATAGGGCTTTGTAAGTCAAAAGACCCACTTTAAAGGTGATCCGCCATTGAATCGGCAGTCAGTGCAGATCACGCAGCACTGGTGAAATATGACAGGCACAAAACGTACCCATCACTAACTGGGCTGCAGCATTCTGCACCAGCTGCAAGCGGGCGGCTATCAACTCCAGGAAGTCTAAGATAAAGGGAGTTGCAATAATTAAGGTGTGAGGTCACAAAAGTGTGGACCAAGGTAGGCAGATCGGCAGGCAGAGCAAGGTGCTTAATCCTGGCGATGTTCCTAAGATGAAAAAAGGAAAGTTTGATAACTGCTGACACCTGTGAACGCAGAGTTAGCTCATTGTCAAGATCACTCCCAGGTTCTGCACCTGTTCAGAGGTAGGGAGCTGGATGCCCCCCAGAAATAAACCTGAGTGTAAACCAGCTCCCATCCCCTCTACCCTACGACCCGGGTCAATGACCATTACCTCAGTCTTCCCCGAGTTCAACTTAAGCCAGCTTGAATTCATCCAGCACTGGATTTCGGTGAGGCATTTATTAAAGACCGAGAGAGCTCTATCCTGGTCAGGTGCAAAAGATAGGTAGAGCTGGGTATCATCTGCATAGCAGTGAAACCTCAGCCCATACCTTCTTACAGTGACACCGAGGGGCAGCATATACACTGCAAACAACATGGGGGACAACACTGAGCCCTGGGGAACCCCACATGACAGAGGGACTGGGCGGGAAGAATTTATCCTCGACACCACTCTCTGAGTTCTGTCAGTGGCATAAGATCTAAACCAACTGAGGACTGTACCTGACAGGCCACAGATGAACTCCAGGTGTACCGAGAAGTACCCCATGGTCCACAGTGTCAAAAGCTGATGAGAGATCAAGAAGAACCAAGATGGAATGGTTCTTCTGATCTCTAGCCATCAGGAGATCATTGAGCACTCGAACCACTGCTGTCTTGGTACTATGCCTCTTTCAAAAACAAGACTGGAGTGATTCATAGATGTCATGGATGGTTAAGTGGCTTTCCAATTGTGCAGCCACTACTTTCTCAATAGTCTTCCTCAAAGGGATGGTTAGAGATCGGCCTGCAGTTGGCATGGCAGTCGGGGTCCAAGGAAGCTTTCTTCAGGATGGGGTGTCACCACTGCCTCCTTTAGGGAGCTAGGGAACTCACCAGAGTCCAAGGAGCACCACACTATCCATGCCAGGACTGGGCCAATGATATCATGACAACCCTTTATCAGGGAAGTTGGGCCCGGGTCCAAACTACAGCATGTAGGCTGCATACTATGGACAATCATCATGACATCAATGAATTCAGGCAGGCTGAAGGATCTGCAGGAAGGACCGGAGGCTGCAACCAAATACTGATCTGTAGCTTCTCCCATAGAGGGAGCAGGCTGGAGTTCTGCCCTGATGTCAGCCACCTTATTTGCAAAGAAGCGAGCAAGCTCATCACACTCCACTTGTGAAAAGGCTGTCTGAACCTGGAGACCAGCTCGGTTGCACAGTCTGTCAACAGTTTGAAATAGCTGAGCTGGTCAGTTCTGAGCAGCCGCAATCTCCCCGGACAGGAACTCCACCTTCTTGCGAGAGATTGTGGAATGATAGAGTTGATAATGTTCCATAAGTCTAAGATGGTTGGCATCAAGGGCATTTCTCTGCCAACAATGCTCTAATCTTCATTCTTGTTGCCGCATCTCCCTCAGGGTCCCAATAATCATGGGGACCGAGGTCAAAGGGGGGAGGACAAACTTGGACTGGAGCAATTTGATCAAGAGTTGAGGAGATGGCCCTATTATAGGCCAGCACCAAGGCATCAGGATCATTGCTTACTCTAGAAAACTCTGATAGATCAAGCACCGCTGCGAGGCCTGTAGAGCTAACATCTCACAAAGAGCGGTACTTAACCATCTCCACAGGGGTAGACCTACAGGAGGGGGTGCAAAAACTGAATCCCACAGTGTAGTGATCAGACCAACTGACCGGTTTCACCCCCATGTCAAAGGCCTCAATCCCCAGGAGGAACACTAAGTCCAAAGAGTGACCGCTCTTATGAGTGGCAGAAGAAACTACTTGTATAAGGTCCAACGATGTCATTAATTGGAGGAAGTATTGTCCAAACTGAGAGAGTTCATCATCGACCCAGGCACTGAAGTCACCCAGGACCATCAGCCTGGGCGACTCAAATGCCATGTCGATGATGAAGTCAGCTACTTCTTGTAGAAAATTTTTCTCATTACCTGGTGGATGATAGATGAGAAGAATTCTACAACCCACATTCAAAGGACTTAGCTCCCTCAACTGGTATACTTGTGAGACCCAGTTCAGTCTTAAAACAGACCAGGAGTACCCGGCTGGAACTGCTGCCTCCAAAACTGGACCAGCATTTTCATCCTGCCAGGTCTCTGTAATGCAAGCCAGATCCACAGACTCAACAAGATCTGCAATAACTGCAGTCTTGTTCCCTATGGATCTGGCATTGCACAACACCGCCCAGGTTGGATGGGCATCTGTAGTGGCACAGACCACTTGCCCAACATCATGAGTGGTGCCCTTGGGTATGGAAACCAGACAAGGATAACCTCGCTCCAGAGTCCATTTTGCCCCAGGGCGTCTTCTGTTTTCCACTACCCCAATACGGTGTCCCCACTCATTTGGCCTCCACCGTTCACACCCCCAAAACCCCCTTCTCCCCCTCCGCACAATTCCCAGCGCTCTACAGCACTGGTAAGTTGACGATTGTAATGGCAAGGGGGAGAAAAGGTGAAGGGCGTGAAGAGTGGAGGACGAATAGCATACGACCGTGGTGGTAGGCCCTCTACATATGTTAAAAACTTAACACCCCCACTCAATACAAAAAATTTTAAACAAAATAAATATAAAGAAAAACACAAACAAATTAAATCAAACATACAAAATAAAAATGTCAAATATGTAGTGTCCAACTGTCCAAAAATCCACAGAATATTTTGAAACATGAGAGGCTCTCACCCTCTCTCAATTTTAAAACAGAGTCAAACAATGCAAGTCTCGCAGTGATCTCAAAAATTATGCATCCAAGTTCAAATGATGTCCATCAAGATCAAAAAATTCCTTTAAAGGGATAGGAGAGGCTCTCACCCCCTCTAAGTCTAGACACCAGGAAATTCCTCCAGATGACCAGTTCTTCTCTGATGCCTTCCCAGTGGGAACTCTCCCAGACTCAGGCCAAGACACCAGAACTAAGGATGAAGCTGAAGGCTGTGATCAGAAATGGGTCCCTGAGAGGAAAGCAATAGCTTCTGCCACAGAGAAACCTTAGAAACCCCCAAAGGAACCCCCACCACTATTAAGCCCCATGAGAATTCTCTAAAACACAACCCAAATTCAGCCACAATCCATACTCAGGTGCTCTGGCAGACCCCCTCTTTAGAAGTGGAAGACCCACAGCAGTAATAGGCTGCTCTAGGAGGGGAAACAGTGACCTCAGCCACCCCCCAGCCACTGAAATCACCTCACCAACAACCGCAGGGGGAAAAACCCTCCAGTTCGGACCCCAACGGTACCTCCCCAAACAACCCAAAACCCTGCCAGTTATCCACCTGAGGGTGCAGGTGCATCTACCTAAAAATCCAAAGGAGTGGAATGCTTCTTCCAGTCCTCAGTACACCAGGACAGAAGAAAATACTCCTACCACATTCAGGATAGCCCAAATGAAAGCAGAAAAATCCTCCATATGCTGCCCCTGGACTCTGGGCTCTCTCACCACCCTGACATTAATTCACAGGCGGCAGCAAAACCCACAACTGGCAAAGAGACTTCATGCACTCCCACTGCAGTCTGTCAGCACAGATCAAAAACAGACAGGTAAAAGAATGAGGATTTCACTGACAACTGAAGTCCCAATTGAGTACGATGAACTTATTCCAGGAAACACAAAGGGCTCCAAGATCACGAACTCCCAGATTGAAGTCCACAATTGAGTACGATTAAATAATTCCAGGAAACACAAAGGGCTCCAGAATCACAAACTCCACGAATTACTAGTCAATTGGTATTCCAGGACTGCCCCACAGTACCGACTACCCAACAGTATTGACGGTCTTCTTGGAGGAGCACACTAGGATTCTAAAATCAGCACTATTGAGACCACAGCACATAGCAAAAAATGAATATATGCTAAACAAGTGAACTGGTAAAATTAATAAACTAAAAAGACGAGCGAACAAAAAACTAAAGCAAAACAAAGTTAAAACAATTCAAAACAAGTTTAGAGCACAGAAAAACAACTCAGCTCAGCTTAGCTCAGGCAGCTCACACACCACTGCCATCTTGCATCCTGAAAAATGTATTGGTCCTGTATGTGCTCACACAGAGCTCAGTCATGGCTAGCTGTGGTAGTAAGAGGTGGGCTGTGGCTGGCGCCAACTGAGTATGGGTCAGGGGTGGGGGTGGGGGGACTGACACTGCTGGGTGGAGGGTAGGGGAGGCCACTAGACTACCAGAGAGAATGGTATCTGTGTTTTATTTCATTACAATTGGGGATCACAGATGGGGGGACATGACCTAGTCCTGTGGGGCTTTTTGTGCATTTCTGGGGGGTTGGGAGGGCATGAGCAAGCCCTGCAGGGCCCTTTCTTCATTATTTGGGGTTGGTGGGCATGTACTAGCCCTGTGGGGCTTCTTAATCATTATTGAGGGTTGGGGGCATGGGAAAGCCCTGTGGGGCTTTTATGTTATTCTTGGGGGCTGGGGGGAGCACTTCCACCTGTGACATCTAGGGTTGTGGCATGCAACAAACCCTTTGGGTACACCCTCTGTTTGGTGTACCTGTGGGATTGTCACAAGTTGCAGGACTTAGCCATGGGAACCCTGCCCCTTCCAGAATCGGGTGCAGGGTCCTTGGCATAACGGTTGGTGCAAGTCACCTTTGGTGGTGACTTGCACTATCCTTGTAGAATCGGGCCCAATATGTTTACCTCACCAGTTACAATCTAGATGTAGATCAAGTTGAGGACATCCTCTCAGTTTCAGTGCTGTTCTACAAAGCTGCAGGGCTTGTGTAGTGAATCAGGGCCATGCTCTGCAACCTTTAGTTAGTTAGAAAGCTACAGTAGTTAGGCCAAAATCATACTGAGCTGGACTGAGCTGTAAATTACACTCACCTGAATAGTGCATGAATACAGTACAATATATTTAAATGTATGAGTTTGGGTTTGGTACTTTATGTGAGATTGCTTAACTGGGATTGCCCCTGTTTTAATCATTGACCTCAGTCCCATACTATTTAATTAATCATGCCAGTAACTGTAACTCATCAATGTGTTTCTGCAACAACAATTTACAGGAGCTTCCAAGGACTTTAGGTTACCTATGTGTAATCAGATGTCTGGTAGATTCATGTGGAGCAGCTCCCTGGTGCCTGGTTACCTATGCGGCACCCTGCATTTGGGTGCATAGGGATTTGCTGAACTCTAATAACATCAACCCTGTACCCAGAGTCATTCTCCTAAAGAACATACAAAAAAAAACACTGAACAAAGAAAAATTGCCTGGTACCCTTCCAGCATGGCTAGCCATAGTCTGAAACAGCAAGCAACAATCAAGTGCACTTAGCAGAGGTAAATAAAGTGCTGCAAAGCCCAAATACATATACTGCAGCAAATAAGGATTTGTTACACAGCAAAGTACTGAAGATGCTGAACTCAAACCCCTGAGGTTTGATTGTCACTTGTTGTTTTTCAAGGGGGCCTCCGTTTGGCATTGTCTGTGCTACATCATTTTGACTGCCTGTCTTGAGTGCATTCACCCAAAGGATAAAGGCATCACTATCTCCCCATGGTCATCTGACTACATACCCCACCAGTATAGGTTACATCTAAATGTGGGAAAGAGCATTACAGAGCAGATGGAAGTGGTGTAGATGTCTGATCTGAAGAATGGCAGAATTAATAACATACCCAGGAGAGAGATGGTTATTTGAATTAAGAATTTTTTTTTTTAATGAAAAACAAAGTACATATTTTTGGGGGATTGCTCATATTTGTTTTATTAAAAAAATACATATGCTGTACAAATTATTGCTATCCAACCAAAAAAGCAGTAGGTTATGTAATGTTACGTAATGTGATCCCATCTCATAATTCTCATGACATCATAAAGCACTCGGTATTTTGCTGTCATGGTTTATGATGTCATCAGAAACCATTGCTATACTCACAGCCCTAATGTACATGGTTTAACAGCTATTATTCTATTTATTATCTAGAAGCGAGAGCAATGTTGAAATAAGAGGATGTGAGGACTCTTACAGAACCAAGTGTAGTATAGTTTAGGCTCCATTGCACAAAACCACAGATCACATAGATATTAGAATAAGGCATATTTTAGCGGCTTTATATTGCAATGCATCATGCACAACATACACAAATCACCACGCACAAATTAAGGCTGAATAACCTTTAGAAAAAAATTGAAAAGTGATGAATGCCATATTGATAATGTATATGTCTTCTATGGCATGTTTAATTTATTATGCTGAAATACAGTATATTTAGTAGTCTGAACCACCAAGTAAACAGTAAATTGCAGGAAAAAAGAAAACCTAATAAGTTGGTACATACGAACATACGAAAATGCCAGCAGAAATAGGTCTCACGGTCTGTCGAATCTGCTAGATTGTGTAGCTAGCCCCTCATCTCGCAGTTGCCCCTCACACTCCTCCCATCCTTAGATTCACCCTCCCCCTCACCATGTCCCATCCCCGCTTGAAACTGCCCACTGTCTAACAGGCTACCACCTCCTGTGGGAGAGCATTCCATTTGCCCACCACCCTTTCCATGAAGAACTGTCTCCTTACCTCCCTCCTGAATCTTCCAACCTCCAGTCTGAGACTGTGCCCTCTCGTGTCCCTTCCTCTTCTTAATTGGATGATCCCCTCTGTTTGAGTCTTGTTTGTCCCTTTCAAGTACTTAAAGGTCTCAGTCCTGTCCCCCCATCCCTTCCCTCCTCCAAGGAATCTATATCTAGCTCGCTCAGCCTTTCCTTAAAGGGCTTGCCCTCCAATCCCTGGATCTTTGTCACTCTACACTGCACCCCCTCCAAAAATCTGACATCCTTCCTCAGGTACGGGTGCCAGAACTGCACGCAGTACTCCAGGTGCTGCGTAACCTGTGACCTGACCTGGTACAATTTGGCTCAGCAGTTTTACTGCTTAAGGTAGAGGGTATACAGTGCACATATTAGATTTTAGATATGTTTTTGACATAGTACTTCTTAAAGTGACAATTTTACAACTAATATTTTGCATCAATAATGTTTATAACCTCAAGTGTTTTAAATTTGTAGTATATGGCTATATAATATGTGAATATATGTAATATATGGATTTCCTAAATAATACTGTCGAAAGTCACTCAAAAAATTCCTCATTATACTATCATAGAAATCAATTGATAGTATTCTGAGATCTCATAATGTTATCAATTGATTTTTTAAGACAGTGCTATGAGACAATTGACTTTCATTGCACCTCGCACACTCACCACAGCAGTGCATAAGCCATCTTTTACTGATTGTCCAGTATACTAAAAACAGGCAGGCATGGTGGGGGGGGGGTGGTTACACTGACTTCTCTCCTGCTTACTGATAACAACTTCTTGGTGCTCTGAAGTGTGAACTGTTCTCCAAGCTAGATCTGTTATGATTTTTTTTTTCTCGGCACTTCCCACTTGACACAAAAATCTGTCCCAAGCAAATGCAGCACAAATCCTCATTGTCAGCATGGGCTGGCTTTTACTGTAAATGATGACTACAGTGAATGCTAACTTGCTGCTGACTACAAAGGTGGAAACAATGGTATCTTGGATTCGTATATTACAAAAAAAATTAAAAATTGGATACTGTGTATCACTCTATGATCCCATCTTGAGTTTCTGATGACATGCTGGAACCTCTCTAGCTTCGCTCTTGAGGTTTAAATGTCCCCAGAACTTCTTGATACTATTATGGCCTTGTAATGCACAGTCCTCTATATATTATTCTATTTGTAATGATAAGGTATAAATGTTAAAAACTAGCATTCTGTGGATGAGAAGTCAGATTTTCCCTAATCAACGTTTAAACCAGGTGCTTGGACTTTTGTGTTCAAATTGAATTCTGTGGTTTAGATTTGTCATGTATCATCAGATCATGATGCAAAAGTCATATTCAGTAATTCAGTTGCACAAATCTCATGCAAAACACAAAGAGGCAGATACTGTGCTGCATGACTGATTCAGAGACATGCCACAGGTTCTCTAATGGACAAGTACTTACATGCAAAAATGATAGAAATAGGCATGTTGCATTTTGTCTCTGTAAATGTTAGCCATGTTTAGTTATGCCCTATCCTAAACATGCCAAATCTTAATAGGCCATCTTATAAAAATAACTTCAACAAATAACAAAATGTATCTTTTTAACCCAACTAGGGTGTTGATTCCCCCAAGTGCAGACTGAACATTGCTTGCAGTCCACTGTATCAATTTAGTGATCATGTATTTGACTGCAGAAGGCACAGGGTGCAGATACCAATCTAACAATGAGTTTTGTGATTGATGACAGTGACTGCAGACTATAGCTGAATGGTATCATATCCCTAAAAGGCAGCCTTTAGAGTTTCCAAAAAAAGGAAATCCTTTTGTGTAGTATGTGTACAACTGCAGTGTAGAAACGGCACAACAAAGTTTTATAACCAGCAGGAGAAATATTTTTTATATACACATTTTGATTGATTACAAATAGAATAATAGGTTACAGTGAATTACAAGGCTGTAATTCCATCGAGAGGTTCTGGGGACATAGATAACCTCGAGAGCGAAGCTCGAGAGGTTTCTGTGTCCCCAGAACCTCGAGATGGAATTTTAGCTGAGTAATTCACTGTGACCTATTTTTTATTTTTTGTAATACATGGATGTGAGAAGGTAGTGATGTCTTACTTGTTGGAGTGTTGTGTAGGCTAAGGCATGGCTTGAATGAGGAATCTGGAAGCTATTTGAAGAGGTCATTAAGAAAGTGAAGGAAACAGTTCTAGTAAGAGTAACAGCTAAAGGCTGTTTTTTTTTTTTTTAAGGTATTTTGATTTTCTTGGTCAGAGATGAACTTTAGCCTGTTTTCTGTAACTGTTTGTAGCTTTCAAAGAGATATTATTGTTGTCGACGGAAAGTTTTGTGGTGTTTGTTTCCCGTGGAGCAGTTTTTTAAATTCTTTGTGCTGACTGCTGAAGAAGCCGACTTGTGGTGAGCGCGGTGGCAGGGTGTGCTTGCGCTTTTCTGCAGGAGTGATACTATAGTTCTAAAGCCTGAACGATAGTATTATTGGGAGTGGTTTATTGAGAGTGAATTATTGGGAGTGAAGTGTACTATTATGGGGAAATGGTACCTATTACAAGGATTTTTTTGCATCGTTTTCAATAGTATTATTTTCATGATCCATATATTACAATAGTGTTCTACAGACAATGCACTGAAAATAAATATCTGTTGAGTTCTTCCCATACTTGACAATTGCTTTAAGGGTATCATAAATGCTGCAATCTTATTGGCTGTCAGCATTCTAAGAGCCTTATGTTAACCTACTCATTAACATACTTGTACAGCCTGATTACAGGAGCACCAGTTTAAACAAACTCGGGCCAAAGCCGATAGGGCTGTAAAGAGCTACCAAGTGACGAAAGTTACAGATGTGCATAGAAATTATTCTATGCCCAGGTGTAACTTGGCCATATGTTGGAGGTGGTGCACCTGATTTTCAACATGGCCTTTTTTGGACCCCTCCTCATGAACAGTGCCAGTGTCATTTTGTTCAATTGTCCCTAAAGGTGATTTCACAGTCCAAACACGCTGTTCTGTGCTACAGTTGCGAAAAATGGTCTGGGCAGGTTGTGGAAAATGACAGCTGTACAGTTGTGAAGGAGGTGTACAAAAATGGCTGTTAAAAATGTGAAGTAAAAATATTAAAAATTAGCGATGTTAGGAGCGTGCTTAGAAACTTTGCAGAACACGCTCATAACACAGTCAATTTTTATAATTTATTTATTTGTACATCAGTTTACAAACCTTTGAGCCAGAGGCTCATTTTCAAAGGTACCTCATCACAAAGAGGACAAATACAGTACAAAGTTTGTTACAACAATGTGGATTACAACAATTGGTAAAATATGCTGTCATATATTGGTTGCAAAAATTTTAAGGTTACAGGATCAGTACAGGTACAGATGTTTAGTACTTCATAGACAAACAATGGTATGAGCAAACAAGCAGAGGGGTTCAGGGACAAGAGGAGGTGATAATTGATAGAGCAATGGGAAGTGGTTGGTAGTAGGTTGGGTGCAGCCACTCAGGGAGCTTTGTCAGAGCATTTGAGCAAGACCAACTTAGTAACAGTCACAACTACGAGTATTAAGTAGGTGATTTCGAAGGGAGGTTTTGAAACCAAAGTTTCAACATGGCCTTTGTTGGACCCCTCCTCATGAACATAGGCAGTGTCATTTTGTTTAATTGTCCCGAAATGTCTTTGCTCAGAGCTAACGTGCTATTCTGTGCCACAGGTGCAAAAACATGTTTCGGGCAGGTTGTGGAAAATGGCAGCTGTACTGTTGTGAAGGAGGTGTGCAAAAATGGCAATGTTAAAAATGTGGAGTGAAAATATGAAAAATTAACAGCATTAGGATCTTGTGTAGAAACTGCGCAATGCACACTCGTAACGCAATCAGGAAGGCAAAGGTATAAGGGTGTCCTGAGGCAGAGGGATTGGGGGGGTCAGGGATAGTGGACACCATACAGGAATATGCTGCAGTGAGGCCCCATGAGGGGGTTCAGACATAGGAATGGTGACCTGGTTACCACCCCACAGGTCAAAGTGGTATTGAAAAAGGGGATGACTTTCATAGGGGAGGACCCCTGGTGTTTTGCATCCCACTCATTGGGTGGAAGTGTGAGCAATGACAACAAAGGGCAGATGGCAAATGGGACAAGACCAGAGAAAGATGGTAATGTGATGGCAGGGTGAAAAGGGGCTGCAATGGAGGCAGATGCTGCCACTGGTTGAGGAATGCAGCCATCACAGGCCCTTACTGGACTTGTTAATTATTCATGCTGGGAGGAATGATCTGGGGAGGACACCATAGTTGGCACTGGTAAGGAGGGATATGGCGGACCTGGAGTCAGTACAAAGGAGATGGCTGAAGGTGCAATTGGCCTGGTAAGAAATTGTCCCCAGGAGAAGGTGGTGACAGGCTAAGGAGATGCTGGCCATTGAAAAGGTTAGGAACAGGGTCAACAGGAAGCTGGTGGCCTGGGCCAGGGGAACAGGGAGGTTGTATATTAGGCATGGGCTAATTACATATGATACACCAGGGACATACAGGGTGGACAGGGTACACATGTCAAGCATAGGTAATGCAGTATTTAATGGGAATATTAGGGAAGCCATTGTGGTTTGGCAGGAGCTGGGGGGTTATTTGCCTAGTTTTTAGTGGGGGAAGCCCTAGGGTCGGCAGGGCCGCCCCAACAGGTTAGTGGGAAAAGGGGTGTCGTCCAGCCGGAAAGAGGTTCAGCTGGGCATGGGGGGGCTCCCCATGAGGCAATCACCCAGAGGGGGAAGGGCTGGGGATTGGGTGGGGACACCTGAACCCAGGCAGATAATCCAGGTGGAAGAGGCATCGGGTCAGTACACCCAAGTCAGGAAGAAGACGGAGGATGAACAGTGTGTAAACAGTATGTAAATAAAGGGGCAACACCAGATTTGCTTGTATACAATGAAATGTGGGGGATCTTGGTGGTGTAAAAATGATAAAGGATGGATGCAGTGATGGAATGTAAAGATTGTAAAATCTACACAATAAAGTTCAGAGGTTGAACCCATACACTGGCATGTGTGTGGCTGATTTCAAGGGGTCCAGATGACAAAAGGGGTTGTCCTATTAAAGGGCCACCTGAGACCAGCAGTGGCCACGAGAGTAGGGAGGGGGAAGGGTAAGAGGAGCCTCCAGCCAGCAGAGGATAGAAGAAGGAGGGGGAGAGAAAAGAGGGGGGAAAAGAGATGAGGTCACAGGATAGAGGGGACAGGAAAGGGGATGAGCAAGGGGTGAGGAGTTGGTAAAGGCCATTGGATAAAGAGAGGGATGTGAGGGGGGAATGAGGCATAGAAAAGGAGCTGCAGAGAGAGGGAGCTCCCTCTTTCTGCAGCTGCAATGGTTTCAGATCCTGCCCACCTACCCAAAGAAAAGAGGGGGTGGGGAAGGGAAATGTTGCTGGGTGAGGGCAACAGGAAACTTCACTGGGATTTTGGAGGTTGCTGGAGTGAGAACAACAAGTGGTGAAGTTGGTTGATAAAGGGAAAAGGGGGGGCCAGCTGGAAAGAGGTTTGACTGGGCATGGGGGGGGCTCCCCATGGGGCAATCACCCTAGGGGGAAGGACTGGGGATCAGGTGGGGACACTTGAACCCAGGCAGACAATACAGGCAGAAGGGGCATCGGGTCAGCACACCTGAGCCAGGAAGAAGGTGGAGGATGAACAGTGTGTAAACAGTATGAAAATAAATGGGCAACTCCAACTTTTGCTTGTGTACAATGAAATGTGGGGGATCTTGGTGGTGTAAAAATGATAAAGGAGGGATACAGTGATGGAATGTAAAGATTGTAAAATCTACCCAATAAAGTTCAGAGGTCGAACCCATACAATGGTGTGTGTGTGTGTGTGTGTGTGTGTGTGTGTGTGTGTGTGGCTGATTTCAAGGGGTCCAGATGACAATTATATTGTTCTGCCAATGATGTGAACATCCATCTGACCTCATGCTGATTGTGATCTTTGATCATCCTCCTTTCTATTACTGCTCAGCTCACTGCTGTCAATCAAGTCCCAGTCTGGAGGCTCATTTCTGACCACTTCTGGTGGACAGACTATTTTATGTTCAATTCACACACAGATAAGCTAAAAATATTTTAAAAATTGTTGAAAATGCAGCAACTGGTAACGCAATTATAATAATAATAACAAACTCTAGAGGGGTCCCATTAATGTTGAAGTTAATTCTACAAGTCAATATGGCATAAGCTGCCTCGTGCCACATCACACCCCAGGGGTGATTACCTGGAACGATTATTTGACCCCTATCATTCATTATTGCTTAAGTAATGTTGTTATTTGTGCGTATGTGTCACTGCTGCATTTCATTTGGTGAAGATTAAACTTCTGTGCTGCAGTATACAGAGTGTAGTAAGCCATGGCTTATAGCTTTGATTAATGACACCAGTCACATGAAATTTAACCACATACAAATATCCTGAAACACTGTTGCCATATTTAATGCTTCAGTAAGTTATTCTAGCTTTTACTTATTACTTAAGCAGTGAGACATGACAAGATGTACTTTGTGGTGTAATAATGGCATGCATCATGTAGACTGAAGCATAAGGTCATAGAATGAGTTCTTCCACCACTTGAGAAGTTATATTTTCCCACCACAATGCATGTCCTTGAATGTCATATTACAATTATGAAGTGGAACCAGTTGAAAATTATTCAAGTATTTTTTTTATTATTTTTAAACTATAAATTAGCAATCATTAAGCAAAAAGTAAAGAAATGGTAAAAAAGAAAAAAAAAGGTCCTGCCCGGTGGCGCTGAGGGTTGAGGCACTGGACACCACACCTCGCACTATGCCGGCGACCTGGGTTCGGGAATGGACTTGGGTTGCTGGGGGTCAGTGGGGTGAGGGAGGATTGAGCATCCCTTCGGATGCTCTCCTCTCTCTGGGGTGGGATACCAGGGGCACTTCTAGCACCTGACGCTCCTGAAGCCGGTGGATGCATGGGCTTTTGGGGCACCAGTGGCTCTACTGGAGTCTGGGAGAGGGGACGCTGTTAAGCGCAGGCAGTCTGGCGTGCAACAGCATGTCATCAGCCTTGACGTATGTCCTAAGCTCAGGCGTCCCAGGGGGATGGGAGAAAAACAGGGGGAAAAATATAACAACCCTGGCCCTACATATATAAATGAAACTGGGGATGGCATGCCTTGGAGATTGCCCTGGCGGAAGAAGTAGGAGGAGGTACAAGGCCTCCTGTGAAGCTGTGGGAGCCAGGCAAATAACAAAAAAAAAAAAAAAAAAAAATATTCTGTTTGATGTTTGCAGTGTTGGATTTGATTTTGACTGCTAATTAGCACCAACACTGTTTTTCTTTTCAACCCAGGGAGGCCATGAAAATGGTCAATTTATTCATGGTCCTACAAGGTCTTTTAATTAAGCAAAGTTGAAACTGAAGCTGAAGTACAGTATTGTTTTATTCCCTTAAGTTAAAAGCAAAGTAAAGGCAATAATGTGATGGCCTCTGCTTATGGAAGATGTGAGAGGGCAACAAGCGGGCAGGGGCAGAAGTCAATAATAAAGAGTGAAACCACATGGCCAGCATCAGTTTTCTCAGCCCTGCCTGTTTTTTTTATGCAGTCATGTGGTCATCAGTTGGTTCTACACTCTGTCAGGGATTTTGCTTGAGCTACTTGTTGTCTGTTTTGTTGGTCTGTGGTCAGCATCTTCAGACAGCCCTGGCTAGCAGTAGTGAGTGGGCTGGAACCATGAATGCTGTACCAGGGATCACAGTCAATGTTTCTGCAACCCTACTGGGGTGTTTGAGAAATCTGCTTGTCAGTTAAAATGGTTTGTTATTGGTGTTCGAGTGTATCAGTAGCCTTTTTATAGACGGCACTGGTTGGCAGTACTGAGAGTGAACTAAAATCATCCAAGCAGAACCAGGGATTACCAGCAATGTTTTTGCAGCCCTGCTGGGGCTTTTGATTGAACTGCTTATAAGTGTGATGGGTCCACATTTGGTTTCCAGCTGATTTGAAGCATTGTTACAGATAACCAGAGTTGGCAGTACTGTAGTTTGAGTGGGTAAGAGCCATGCAGGCTGGATAAGAGATCACAGTGCATGAGTTTTAGCAGGTATCATGGTGGCATGTTAGTGTATGTTGTTCCTGTTTGAAATGAGCCACATATTCTGTTTTCATTGACAACACAGGGGCTGTGCATGAGGGAGGTGGTTTGAAAGTACATTTTCTTTTTTTCTTTTTAATTTTTTTAAGTAGAAATTGAACACAATGATATATCTTGTTGAAGCTTGACAGAGGATGCCAGGGTAGCTGTGTTTGATGTAGGAATCTGAGGGTTGCAAACATGGTTGGGTTTGGCTTGTGTACTGAGCCCTTTTCTGATAGGTAACAAAGTACTAGACATCTCAGGTGCATTGTCTTCTTGCTCAGAGAGTGCTGACATGGCCAAAGAGGGCTATAACATGTACTGAACTATATTAACTCCTTCATACCTCTTCTTGTCTGGTCTCCAACTCCAGCTCATCATAATTCCATGGCAAGATGAGGCAATAAAACACAATACTGTGGAGACTGCAGAATATCTATCTGAGAGTGTGTTAGGTGTAGCACATTCTGGCTCTGAATACCCATTATGAAGTGTACCAGAGGTCAAACACTGAGAAAATGTCACAGGTTCTGTCAGGGATAATTGAGGCAGGTAAGAATAGACCATTCCAGCTCCTTTAATCTGTGGACAGACATTTACATCCTGTCTACAATTCAGGTGAGCAATTTTTACAGTAAGAAATAAGGAATATGGTACTTCTTCCTCAACAGTGTCTCCTATCAGGATGGTGATCTCCCAGGTGGGGAATGGGATGATACACAACAGTGGGGGAGTCGGTTTGCTCAAAGACGCTTCAGTGCTTTGAATTTAGTGTCAGCAAATTATAGATCAGGGAAAAACTGTCTGGTGATGTCACCTTTTTCAACTTACCTACTGTATACTGGACCAAGGCTCTTCTAAAGTGTCAGTGGACTCTTGGGAGGCCCTGGCTCCAGTGGCAATCATGGTCATCCAGAGCTCCCTAGAAAAGGGTTATTGAAAAGCATGATAATAGTGATCTCTCTCCTAAAGAAACCATCTACAGACCTGGTTTAGTCCTGATTATTTACAGACCTGTCACAAACCTTCTCTTTCTAGGGAAGACAATTGAGAAGGAGGCTACATCACAAATGGAGGATCATGTGGTATATTATAAAATTTACAAGCCATTCCCATCAGGGTTGTGATCTTGACACAGCACAGCACAGAAACAACCCTGGTGAAAGTGATGAATTCTCTCTTTATGAGAGAGTTAGGAAAACACTAGATGATGATCCTCTTTGACCTTTTTTTGGTGTTTGATGCTGTGGACAACCAGGTTTGGACTGCTCAACTGAGGAAGTATGGAGGACTTGCTGGTACAGTGTGGCATTGGTTTGTCTTATCTTGCTGTCAGAGTGAAGCATGTAACCCATGGGGAAATCTTCTTCAGAGGTGACTGATGTTTCCTGTGGCATTCCTAAAGGCTCAGTCTTGTCTTCAAAGTTATAAGCAGTGTTCATATTACCTTTGGGGGAGCTAGCAAGACAGTACAGTTTAGGTTTTCACTACTACATAGATGAGACACATGTGTACTAGGAATGGGCAAACTGGTTTGTCAAAAATACGAACTGGCCTGAATATGCCAAAGTGTTCGTAAAAGAACCATTTCCGAACACTTTCAGCTGTTCAGATCAGTTTGGGTGGCTCCATTGAAGAATTCAGCATGAGAGCACAGGAGGGACCAGAGACAAGACTCTGGTTCCTCATTGGATGGATGAACTGTCAGTGTTCCTAACATAGCACCTGATTGGGTTTGCTCTGTAGCAACCCACGTGGTCCACCTTAGGAGCTGGAGCAGACGAACAGAATAGAGAAGTAGCAGCAACCTTTACTGGCTGCTCGGTGTGCTGTGTAAAACTTGCTACTTTTTGGCAACTGTAGCTAGATGGGAGGACTTGTTGGACTTTCAAAACAAATTTATAATTATTTATCATTTTTTTTATATTTTATTTAAAAAAACAAACAAGAAAACTTGGGGGTGGGGATTGGGGGACAGGGTCTGGGTCTAGGAGTCAGGAAGTGGGGAATGGGGAATTGGAGGAGACTTGGGAAAGGGAGGAGGAAGACTGGGGACAAGTGAGTGAGTGAGACAAGTGCCTTTTTGTTTTTGGCAGCAGAAGGGGTGAACTGTGCCACCCACTACCACTTCCAGCCATGTTATCCTTCTTGCTGTGTGCCCCTGAACAAGTCAGTCAGCTGTCATCTACTGTCTGTGCTCAGTGGAATAAATGTATTACTTAGCCTACTAGCTTTGGCTCAGTAGGCATTCAGTCACATTGAATAATCCTTGAAGGGAAAAAGTAATGAATACTGTGTCATAGAGGGTTAGGCCAGGTTTCTGAATCTCAGTGGGTAGCAGTGCCTGCAGCATCATCCCTTACAGCATGGATGCAGTGTGTAAACTGTAAACTGTGAACTACTGTGTGTGTGTGTGTGTGTGTGTGTGTGTGTGTGTGTGTGTGTGTGTGTGTGTGTGTGTGTGAAATAAAGTGTGACAGCCAGCCACCAGTGCCACTTCTTGCATACTATCTGTGTGAACCCCCCCCCGAACAAGTCGGTCAGCTCTCATCTCTTACTTCCTGTGCTCCGTGGGGTAAATCTACAAGCTTTGGCTCAGTGGGCATTCCCACACTTGGAATAATCTTTGAAGGAAAAAGTAAATTCTGTGTCATAGAGGGTTAGGCCATGTCCCTGAATATCTGTGGGTCCTGCAGCATCAGCCCTTATAGTCTAGGTACAGTGTGTGAACTAGTGTGTGTGTGTGTGTATGTGTGTGTGTAATAAAATGTGCCAGCCAGCCACCAGTGCCATTTCTTGCAAACTATATGTGTGACCCCCACCGTGAACAAGTCAGTCAGCTCTCTTCTCTTCCTCCCTGTGCTCCGTAAGCTAAATCTAGAGGCTTTGACTCAGTGGGCAGGGCATTCCGTCACATGGAATAAATAATAAAAAAAAAAAAATCCTTGAAGGAAAAGTAAAGTAATACTGTGTCATAGAGGGTCAGGCCAGGTCACTGAATCTCTATTGGTCCTGCAGCATCAGCCCTTATAGCCTAGGTGCAGTGTGAACTGTGAGCTACTGCGTATGTGCATGCATGCGTGCTTGTGTGTGATATAAAATCTGACAGCCAGCCACCAGTGCCACATCTTGCATACTATCTGTGTGATCCCCCCTGAACAATTTAGTCAGTTCTCATCTCTTACTCCCTGTGCTCCATGGGATAATTCTACAAGCTTTTACTATGTGGGCATTCCATGACGTGGAATAATCCTTTAAGGAAAAAGTAAATACTGTGTCATAGAGGGGTAGACCAGGTCTCTGAATCTCTGTTGGTAGCAGCAGTGCCTGCAGCATCAGCCATTAGCCTAGGTGCAGTGTGTATATGTGTGTGTGTGTGAAATAAAATCTGACAGCCAGCCAGCAGTGCCACTTCTTGCATACTATCTGTGTGACCCCCACAAGTCAGTCAGCACTCATCTCTTACCTCCCACTACTCCGTCAGGAAATTCTACAAGCTTTGGCTACTGTATGTGGGCATTCAGTGACATGGAATAATCATTGAAGAAAAAGGTAAGACTGTGTCATAGGTTAGGCCAGGCCCCTGAATCTCTGTGGGTAGTAGCAGCATCAGCCCTTATCCTAGGTGTAGTGTGTGAACTGTCAACTACTGTGTGTGTGTGTGTGTGTGTGTGTGTGTGTGTGTGTGTGTGTGTGTGAAATAGAATCTGACAGTGAGCCACCAGTGAATCTTCTTGCATACTGTCTGTGTGACCCCCTCTCCTGAACTAGTCAATTAGCCCTCATCTCTTCCTCCTTGTGCTCCATGGGGTAAATCTACAACCCGTCTATCAATGGGCAGGGCATTCAGTCACATGGAATAAATAATAAAAAAAAATAAATAAATAATTGAAGGAAAAGTAAAGTAATACTGTGTCATAGAAGGTCAGGTGAGGTCCTTGAATTTTTGTGGGTAGCAGCAGTTCACAGTTCACACA
The DNA here is from genome assembly GCA_016271365.2 of Neoceratodus forsteri. Lineage (NCBI taxonomy): Eukaryota > Metazoa > Chordata > Ceratodontiformes > Ceratodontidae > Neoceratodus > Neoceratodus forsteri. The sequence continues at coordinate 482,105,216 of CM028137.1, read as the reverse complement.
CCGCACCTAGGTTATAAGGGAAGATGTTGCAGGTGCTGCAGCAGCAGCAGCACCTGCAACATCTGCCCTTATAACCTAGGTGCAGTGTGGTGTGAATTCTGTGGTGTGTGTGTGTGTGTGTGTGTGTGTGTGTAAGAAATAAAATCAGACAAACAGCTACCAGTATCACTTCTTGAATATTATCTGTGTGACACCCATCCCCCGAACAAGTCAGTCAGCTCTCTTCCTCCCTGTGCTCTGTGTGGTAAATCTGCAAGCTTTTGCTCAGTAGGCATTCCATCACATGGAATAATCCTTGAAAGAAAAAGTAATACTGTGTCATAGAGGGTTAGGCTAGGTCCTTGAATCTCCGTGGGTTGCAGCAGCGCCTGCAGCATCAGCCTTTGTCTAGGTGCAGTGTGTTAAACTGTGAAGTAGTGCATGTAGTGTGTGTGTGTGTGTGTAATAAAATCTGACAGCGAGCCACCAGTGCCACTTCTTGCATACTATCTGGGTGAACCCCCTCCAAACAAGTCAGTCAGCTCTCATCTCTTCCTCCTTGTGCTCTGTGGGGTAAATCTACAAGCTTTGGCTCAGTGGGCAGAGAATTTTGTGACATGAAATAAATAATAAAAAAAAATAATAATCCTTGAAGGAAAACTAAAGTAATGCTGTGGCACAGAGGGTCAGGCCAGGTCCCTGAATCTCTGTGGGTAGCAGCACCTGCAGCATCGGCCCTTATAGCCTAGATGCAGTGTGTGAACTATGAACTAATGTGTGTATGTGTGTGTGTCTGTGTAATAAAATCTGACAGCCAGTCACCAGTTCCACTTCTTGCATACTATCTGTGTACCTCCTGCCCCAAAACAAGTCAGTGAGCTCATCTCTTGACTGTACTTAGTGGGGGTAAATCAACTACAACTTTAGCTCAGTGGGCATTCCAACACATGGAATAATCCTTGGAAGAAATAGTAAATACTGTGTCATAGAGATTTAGGCCAGGTCCTTGAATCTCTGGAGGTAGTGGTGCCTGCAGCATCAGCCCTTGTAGCCTAGGTGCAGTGTGTTTGTGAACTGCTGTGTGTGTGTGAGTGTGACAGACCTGTGTGTGAATTAATCTGACAGCCACTACAACCTTCTTTTGACCCTGAACAAACTACAGACTGTAGTGGCATTATGAGTACTCCAAAAAATAGTAAAGCAAAAGCCGTTGGGAAAAGGAAGTAAAGAAAAAGGTTTATTCAAGAGCCCAGAAAGAAGTGGCCCAAAAAGTAAAGTAAAAGCACCACAGTCTGTTGAAGGGGCAGAGCTAAATGCTACTACTATCAGCGTGCAGGCTAAGTCTCAAAATACTAAAAACTCAGCAAGGGGGGTGCACTTTCTATGTCAGAAGAGCTCAGTACAGCAAATAAAGTTTCAAAAGATATTAGCAAGTTGTCTGAGAAAAGTGCAAAAACAAAGATCATTCCAATTGTTCATGAAGTTAGAGACTCACCAAGTTAAATTAAAGGAGATTTGCACCACCTATTTCGATGCCTTACCTCCTGGAATGCTGCTGATGTTTATTTGCTCACAAAATGTCCAATAGTTTAGAAGTAAGGGTGCTCGTAAAATTTCCCTCACTGGGTCACTTTTGCTTCCCAGTTCATAGATCCACCCCCAATCCAACCCTGCGCTCAGCCAAGTTATGACGTGAACCCAGGGAGAGCGCAGGGACAAGCTCCATTATAGTCTATGGGGGGCAACATTAACAGCATACTTAACAGAAACATAGAAGTTGATGGCAGATAAATACCACAAGGCCCATCCAGTCTGCCCATTTTTTCTACTTTATAAATGTGCCATAGGTCTTTACTCTGTCAGTGGCCTATTTATTCATCCTCATCTGTATTGCTCCCTTATGCCTTCCCCATGCCTGTTTGAAGCCCTGCCTGTATTCATGTCCACCACTTCATGAGGTAGGCCTTTCCAGGCATCCACCACCCTTACTGTGAAAAAGAACTTCCTCACATTACCCCTTAATCAGCCTCCCTCTAATCTCATGCTGTATCCTCTTGTCTTGCTAGTTTTCTTATATTGAAACATGTTAGACACTTTCAGCTTGTTAATGCCCTTAAGCTATTTGAATGTTTCAATCATATCACCTCTCTCCCTCCTTTGCTCTAGGGTATACATATTGAGCTCCATTAATCTGTCCTCATTTGTTTTCTGATGCAAATACTGTACCATTGTGGTTGCTCTTCTCTGGACTGCCTCCATTTTGTTAATGTCCTTATGCAGGTGCAACCTCCAGTACTGCACGCAGTACTCTAGGTGGGCCTAACCAGTGTCTTGTAAAGAAGGATTATTACTTCCCTCTTACAACTTGTGTTACCCCTACTAATACATGCTAACATCTCTCTAGCCTTATCTACTACTTTAGTGGTCTGCTTGGATGATTTCAGGTCATCTTTAATGATGATGATGCCCAAGTCTCTTTCTTCCCTTGTGATTGCCAGCAATTCTTCTTCCAACCTGTATGTAGTTTCAGGGTTTCTCTGCCCTATGTGCATGGTCTTGCACTTCTTTGCATTAAACCCCAGTTGCCACTCTTCAGACCATTTTGCCAGTTTTTCCAGATCTCTTCTCATTCTGCCCACCCCATCTGGATCATCTACTCTGTTGCAGATCTTGGTGTCATCTGCAAACAGGCAAACCTTACCTTCCAGTCAATCTTTAATGTCACTGATGAAAATATTTAAGAGGACTGGCGCCAGGGTTGATCACTGAGGTACTCAACTTGTGACGTGCATCTCTTCTGACTGTATACCATTTACCACCACTGTCTGTTTTCTGTTCACCAACCAGTTTTCCACCCAGTTGACCAACTTCTGACCCATCCCAAGCCTACCTATCTTATTAATCAATCTTCTATGTGGAACAGTGTTGAAAGCTTTGCTGACGTCAAAGGCCCAGATATTCAAACTGTGCCAGACTGTGGCACAAGCCTGGGCACAGCACAACTTGGATGCACAGGGGCGTTGACTGGGCGATAGTTAATGGAGCAGTGCCATGGCACAGCATGGTTGAATATCGCACCCTGGCCAGCTGCAGTGTGCATGGCGCAGTGCCACTGCGCCAGTGCAAGTGGTCAGAGTGGAGCACGGGGAATGTACTAGCGCAAGTTCCGTTGCACTATGCACAGCAACCTCAATATTCAAAAGTGCACATGCAAATGGGTCCATAATGTATGCAAGGCATAAAAGGGACCATTTGCATGTCATTATGGCCCCATTTGCATGCAGGTGCACCGATCCCTGGCGACTTGCACCTGGCGCCCTGCCAGGCAGCAGCCGTCAGGGACAGACGCCCCCTGCACAGCGTGGCAATGTGCCTCACAGCCCGATCGCGGGCTTCAGTAAATATAAATAGTGTCCAATATCCCTGGTGGTCCAGTGGACCACTGTCAGCCTGATTGCGGGCATTTGTAATATAGAATAATGTCCAATATCCCTGGTGGTCCAGTGGACCGCTTGCAGCCCGATCGCAGCCTTAAGTTAAAATAAATGAATTCAATATCTCTGGTGGTCCAGTGGACCGCTCACAATAATCGTAGACTTAAGTAAAATAAATGAATCCAATATCCTGGTGGTTCAGTGGACCGTCACAGCCCGATCCGCGGGCATTTAATGCTCGAATAATGTCCTATATCCCCAGTGGTCCAGTGGACCGATTGCAGCAGATCGTGGGCATTTGTATAAAAATATGTCCAATATCCCTGGTGCTCCGGCAGACCCCTCACCCACCCTGATCCCCACCACCCCCCCTCCGGTAGCAGGCAGCAGCGACCCACCCGCCTGCCGCCCACTGACTGACACTGTAGGGCTGTATGCCCATTGGTCCACAGCGTGAGCCAATGGGCATGAAGCCCATATACCGCTTACACATTTCTAGATAAGTGAACATATTCTGAATGTAGTATGGTATCGGGCCACACGCCCATTGGCTCACGCCTGTGGAACAATGGGTGTTCAGCCTACCCACGGTGTCAGCAGGCGGCGTGGGCAGGTGGTGGGTGCTGCTGCCCACCGCTGACTGGGGAACAGGTGGTGGGGATCGTGGGGAAGGGGGATCAGCTGGACCACCAGGGATATTGGACGTAATTGTTTTATACAAATTCCCATGATAGGGCTGCGAGTGGTCCACTGGACCACCAGGGATATTGGATTTACTTTATTATTACAAATGCCTGAGATCGGGCTGACAGTGGTCCACTGGACTACCAGGGATATTGGATTCATTTATTTTTACTTAAACCCGCGATTGGTTTGCGAGTGGGCCACTGGACCACCAGGGATATTGGATTTACTTTATTATCACAAATGCCTGCGATCGGGCTGTGAGTGGTCCACTGGACCACCAAGGATATTGGATTTACTTTATTATTACAAATGCCCATGATCGGGCTGCAAGCGGTCCACTGGACCACCAGAGATTTTGGATTTACTTTATTGTAACAAATGCCCATGATTGGGCTGACAGCGGTCCACTGGACCACCAAGGATATTGGACATTATTATTTTTAACAGATGCACATGATCGGGCATGGGGGGGCATGCCGCCACAGTGATGCAGCCGGAGCTCAGGTGGCCACCCACAGGTGGCAGCTGCCATGTTGCACCCTGCAACATGGCAGCTCACCTGTGGGTGGCCAGCCATTGTTCCTTTTTTTTTTTGATCAGCTGTGTGCGGTGCAAGTAGGGGTTGCGCATGCATGGACTCAGCACATCCTGGGCTGAATATCAGGAGTGCAGAGTATGCATGGGCGTGCTGCCACCTGCACTGCATACATTACTGATGCACTCTGGCACATCAGGATTTGTGCCAGGCACAATTCCTGTTTGAATATCATGCCGGGTGCATCAGTGGGCTGCACATGGTTCACATGGTGCAACACTGTTGCGCCATGCGCACCCCTTTTGAATATCTGGGCCAAGGTAGGCAACATCAACGGCACCACCTTGGTCAACCACTCTGGTTGCCCAGTCAAAGAAATCTGAGATTAGTTTGACAGGACCTTCCAATTGTAAACCCATGCTGTCTTGGATTCTGTGCTCCTATGGATTCCAGGTGTTGCATTATCCTTTCCTGAAGGAGTGCCACCATAATATTGCCCACTACTAAGGTAAGACTGACTGTTCTGTAGTTCTATGCCTCCTCCCTGCTACCACTGTTGTGGAGCTGGATCACATGAGCCCTTCTCCAGTCTTTTGGGACCTCTCCTGTATTCAGAAACTCACTAAACTATTCTGCTAATGGCTCTGCTAGTTCTATTCTTTGCTCCTTTAGTACCCTGGGATGTATGCCATCAGATCCCATTGCCTTGTCCACATTGAGCTTAGCAAGCTCTGGTAGAACCCTTTCTTTTGTGAAGGGACTTGTACACACCTCCCCCCGTGTCCATGGTGCTGAGCTGTGGGCCCTGCCCTACTTTTTCCTCAGTAAATACTGAGCAGAAGTATCTATTTAGGATATATGCTTTTCCTTGGTCCTCCTCCACACACTTCCCCTTGTCCCCTTTGCTCTTAGCAATGCCCCTCTGGACTTTCTCCTTTCACTAATGTATATATAGAAAGTCTTGTCCCCTATTTGTATTGTTTGAGCTAGTGTTTCCTTGGTTTGGGCCTTTGCCTGTCTTACTGCCTTCCCTGCTTCCCTTAGGGAAGTTTGGTATGCCTCCTTATTTTCATCCCACTGCATTCTCTTATATTTCCTGAAGGCTAACTTTTTGGCTCTGATCTATTCTGCTACTGTTTTTGAGAACCAAAGTGGTTTACTCCTTCTTTTTCTCTTGCATTTCTCCCTAACACAATGGTATGTTGCTTCAAGTATTACATCCTTAATGCTTGCCCACTTAGCCTGTACCCCCTCACCTGTATTTCTTCTTGCTAGGGCTAGCTTAACTCTGTTGGCCATCTTATCAATGGCAGCTCCTCTGAAGTCCCATATTTGTACCTTGGAATGGGTTGATTTAGTTCTAGTGGCCAAATTGAACCATACCATGTGATGGTCACTGGCCACTAGGTGACCTTCTACCTGGAGATCTGTAATCCTTTCCCATTAGTCAGTACTAGATCCAGGATAGCCCTGTCTCTTGTGGGTTGTTGTACCATTGTTTGAGGCCCTCCCCCTTCAGGGAATCCACTGTGTGCCTAGTTCTGGCAGATGTTCCTGTTGGTAAAGATCAATCTGTATCTGGCATGTTGAAGTCTCCTATTAGCAGAGGCTAATATTTACTGTATATATCAAAGTGACCATTTGGAGATTAATTAATGGCACCAGGTGACTAACAAGGACCTTGTTAGTAAAAGTGACCAAGTGAGTGAAATTTTATGAGTGCTCTTACTTCTAAACTATTGGAAATTTTGTGGGCAAATAAACATCAGCAACATTTAAGGGAGGTAAGACATTGATATATGTGGTACATAGGGCTAGGCTGGTAGGTCTTTTTAAAGCACTTACAGGTACAACTCACAGTGGGGTTGATCGATCTGCAACACATGCATATTGAATAACTCAATCTGTGACTGCAAATATTAGCTCTACTGAATCTGATGATGATGATGGCCGACGACGACGACGACGACCATGGTCATAGTAAGACTGTTCATGAACTTGTGACTTTATGTTAAGCTATTTATCATTCTGGTTCTGGCAGTTACAATGTGGATAAAGATAAAGACAGTAGTCGGGTGCCAAAAGGGAAAAAGAAAAAGTCAAAGGCACAAGCCACACAAAGTGAAACAAAGTCTGACAGTAGTGGTGATAGCAATGGTGCTGCAGAGGATTCAATGATTGTCTCACCTGGTGAACCTGAATCCTTTGCTGATATGTCTTCACCACCGAAACTCAGTCACTCTACTCCTACTGAGCTTGTTGCTAGACATAGATAGTCCACCACTACTGTTTGGAATCATTTTAACTTAAACCCCGAGGATGCTTGACAAGCTACATGTGTTCATTGCAATACTTGTGTTAGCAGGTGGAAAATTAAAGGGCATCTTGGAACCTCAGTAAAGATGTGACACCTTACGTGACTTCACCTGATTGTTATATATGGCTCAAATAAACAGTCTAACATTGGTGCCTGTAATATAGCTGGGCTCTCGGTAAACAGGAACTTTCTGCTGAAACAGTGGGAGATTACCAGGCAAGATCCAAAAGTCCACATTCACCTCAAGATAATTATGTAAGGTCCTGTGTTCTACAAGGCATGACATGTAGTTGTACAACACCCCCAGTCAAGTCTAAATTTACCCCTGATAAGAGATAATTAAAGTTAAAATAAGTTTTTGAAAAAAAATGTCTAAATATTCACAAAATCATCTCATAGCACTGGCAACAAATTGTAAAATAGCAGAAACATTGTACTTGATTTGCAGACATATTCTATTGTGGAAGATGTGGGTTTCAGAAGCCTTACAGAATACTTAGAGCCACAACATCTAATGCTAAGTAGAAAATACTTCTCCATAACTGCTATGTCTAGGATGTATGACAGTTTAATACTTCAAGTAAGGTATGCTGTCTGAGAGGCTGAGAACAAGGTAGTTCATGTTACTACTGATATGTGGACCAGCAGCCAAACCACTGCCTATCTTTCTCTTACTGAACACTGGGTCACCTTTGCAGGCAACTCATCACCATCCTCACATACCAGTCTGCCTGCTGCTACCCCACCACCTCAGCCAGCACTACTACTACTACTACCACTACTATCTCTCAGAGCTCCAAAAACCCATAAAATTTCAGAAAATGGCAGTTTTCCATGTGTCTCACTTTCAAGAGACACACACACACACACACACAGCAAAGCACATTCCACAAGAACTAGAAATGCTAGTTACTGCTTGGGTCACTTAACAGGATTTGAAAATTTTTTTTTTTTTGTTGCCAACAATGGTTCATATATTAAAGAACTTCATGTGGCAACTATGTGCATATACACTGTTTTGCACATTGTCTTAACCTAATTGTTTGAAGCTTCCTGGATAATGACAGGCAAGTATCAACCACTGTGGAAAAAAAAGTGTGTGTCCACTTTAACCATTAAGTAAAAGCCTGTGACATCCTTGCTGATATCCAGAAGGAAAAAGGTCTTCCTCATCTCCAGCTTGTTCTGGATCTACCAACAAGGTGGAATTAAACTTACTTTATGATTGAACGTATCCTTGAACAAAAGCTGTCTTTGAGTATATCATGTACAATTATATTGGGGAGTGCATTGTACTCCATTCTACTCAATGATCTCTGCTATAACAGTTGTGTCACATTCTGAAACCATTCATAAGCACTACAAAAGAGGTCAATGCAGAAAAGGCATCCCTTAGCCAAGTTATTCCACTCATTCTACTTCTGAAAAAAAGTTGGATAAAATGTGGAACAACATAGATATAAACCAGTCTCTAGTCAATAACATGCCTACTAGAATTAACAATGATGAGAAATTATCAGCCATGACATGGAGCACGGAGTATCTCTTAGCAGCATTGCTAGATCCACATTTCAGGAACAGACACCTTCCTGTTGTGGTTTCTAAGGATATGGAGGAGCTGAACTACAGGCAAAGTTTGATTGATGCAGTAGATGAGGTTTCATTTGCATTGGACTGCTCTAAAAAACAGTACAGAAGCAGACAATGAGGAGGATGATATTTGGTGCCAGCTGCAAGACATTGAAATTTCACAAGGCAAAAATGCATGCTCAGTAGTAAGCATGGTAGATGCATATCTGTCTCAACCCAACTTCAGTATTAAGGATGACACTTTAGCTTACTGGCAACAGAAAAAAATCATGCTCTCCAAAGCTGACTACCCTGGCTTGTAAGTATATTGGATGTCTACCTTCCAATGTCTGATCTGAATGTTTATTTAGCTCTGCTGAGGATGTTGTGACTGATAAACAAACAAGATTGACACCAGACAATGTGGAGAAACTAATGTTCTCGAAGATTAACTTGCCAAACCGTGGCTACATATGAGATGTTAATCTTGAAGAAGATAACACTGACAGCAGTACCTGTGCTGCACCTGCATCTGTGGATTAAGTGACAGTAACATCAGCTTTCAATTTCCTGAGAGGAAACTGGCTAAAAAATATAGAGCTCTGGGACTTGCCTGCCTTTGGACCAAATCATCGTCATCCAGGGGCTGGGTGGGAAGTGTAGCCAGTACATGACATGATTGTAATTGTAGCAACTGTGGCAGACAAGTCCTTGTTCTCACACAGTTGCTTTCTTATGCTGAATAGATGATTTACCTAAAGACACCTTAACCAGATTTATTAAATTTAAAAATGCTGCTAGCTCTGTTTTTCAACCTGATAGTAGTGGTAGTAGTAGCAGCAGTGAAGTGATGACTTTTGGACTGCCTGATGCACTCTCTTCTCTCATGTTGCCTCACATTGCATTCCATACCAAGAGCTGTTGCTAAACAAAAGTGGCGCCAAATATATCCCCTTCTACAAAAATGTCAGACTCAGGAGACTGGTAAAAAAAAAATAGAGATCTGAGACTTGTTTGCCTTTGGAGCAAATCATCATCATCCTGGGGATGGGTAGGAAGGTGCAGCGCATGTACATGACATGATTGTACTGGTAGCAACTGTGGCAGACAAGTTCCTGTTCTCACAACAGGGAAAGGATTAAGGAACACCCATAAAGGCAGGAAGCACCAGGACACAAAAATAGTGCACTATCCTTTATTTACCAAAGTGCATAGTGCACCCACACATGGTGAGCAAACAGAGGTGGCAAAGCCTCTCTGGAACTAACGTTTCTCCTGGCCTCTGTCAGGTATCATCATAATGAACCTAATTACAACATTCAAAGTGCTCATTTTAAATAGTGAATCATAGTAATCATGTGATACAAGTAACCACTCACAATCAAGTTGATATATACTAACAGGTGTTTATATGACTATCATTGCCTATGTCTTGAAAACCACTTATGATAAAAACACATTTACTGTTTTAATCATTAAACATATTACATGGCGTAAGCACAAACTGTTATATCTAGGGAGCACAATTTTAAAGACACATTCCATTGTATGTCCATATTCTATCACATACTACATTTGGATAATTTCTCATGGGTCCCTTTTAGCAAGTGTGCTACACCCAAGGCACTGAACCTAATTATCATGTTTTTCAGGAACAGGAACATATTCATGTAAAAAAGCTAATTTTACAATTCTACCATTTTATAGGCAAACAATGGTGGGGTAGTAATGTTTTGTAAAAACTTCAAGGTTCAGCATCCAAGCTTAAGAAAAACTGCCAGGTCAGTGCTCTCATTCTTTCCTTTTATGTCTCTAGCCCTGAAATCATAAATCCCAAAGCTCTCCCTTCTACCTATTCTTTTCTCAAGATCCCCTTCCCTTGGTTCAACTGTAACTACTTCTATTCCAATGAATTTTAAATTGTGGGTACCCGCTGGGTTGTTTTTTTACATGTTTTACTATGATGTAAGTTTTGTCTCCCCTAGCTAGTGCATCTACATGCTCTTCTATTTTTTTTATAATTCAACCTTTATTGACAAAATATTCCACAACATTGGAGGCAGTTAACATGACAAATAGGACATGAGTACAATAGTTATTCCTTTAAAACTGCCCCCGTACAGCAGTATCAGGTCACTTTCAGTGTAGAAACTATGACATTATACATAAGTATACAGGGCTACTTACTATGAAACAGTGCTTATATCCGGGTAGCAATAATTAGAGTGAAGGGGATCCCATATATGTGTAGACGGGCAATCTATTATAGAGGCTTGCTATAGCTTTCTCTGTACGCAACTTAGCAAGGATTTCATTCACCCATTCCTGTAAAGTCGGGGTGATCTTATCTTTCCAGTGATGTAAAATAAGCTTTTGGCAGATAGTGCAATCATGGAGATATGAAACCTCCTTACCTTAACCCTAATAGAGGACAGATCCCCTTGGAGACAAATATCGGGTGTGAAACACTCCTGCAGACCCAGTATGGGGTCCAGAGAAGCTTTGATAGAGTCCCACAACAAAGATATTTTAGGACACGACCAAAATGTGTGAAGGAGTGTTCCCTCCCCCTGGGAACATCTATCACATAGGTTAGAATCAATACAATCCCATTGCGCTAACTTAACAGGGGTATAATACATGTTATGCAAAATGTGGTAGTGCATAAGATGCAGTCTATCTTGGGACACATACTTATGACAGAACCTCCACAAGGCCTGCCAATTGGGAACATATTGGGGGAATAAGGAACTCCAGAACCTGGTCGGTCTGAAGAAGTCCCCATACCGTCTATTAAACAAGTTTTGGTATAATTTAGAAATGACCCCCAAGGACCCTAGCAGGGAGGAGGATTCCGGAATCAAGGCCCCAACCGCTTGATGGGGCGGGGGGGGGTACTACCTATCACTATTGTAAGTAAGTGCCTTAATTGAACTGCTTTAAAATGTGAATGTAGTGGAATATTAAATTTCCGAATGAGCTCATCCACTGAGATCCACTTTCCCTCAATATCCAGGAAGAAGGATACCATCCCATCACCCAGTTGAGACAACAAAGTGCAGAGAATCCGCTGTTTATTCATGGTAAAGGACGGAGAGTTCCAGATGGATTGGGCCAGGTCAAGCTGAGGGGCATAGCGCAAAAAAGAACAAAGCTGCTTGTATACTTTTAAAGAGGTCATAGCAGTGTCAGTGGCTCAGTAGGTAGCACACTCGCCTCTGAGGCCGGGAGATCAGAGGTCTGTGGGTTCAGTTCCCACATCTGGCACTTGGGTTAATGTCCCAGTACTGACACTGTAGTGCAGAATGAGGGGTGCTGCACTTCTGAGGTGCTGTCTTTCGGATGAGATGTTAAACTGAGGTCCCATCTGCTTGGATTGGTGGTAGTTCAGGCGGATGTTAAAGATCCCATGGCACTTATGGAAAAGAGTAGGGGAATTTCCCCGGTGTCCTGGCCAAATTTCCCTCATTCACTAACAATTCCACCAACAGCTTAATCTGGTTCAAGGTCAGTTGGCATTCATCTGTAACCCCCTCCCCCGGGTCATGCCTTAAAATAGGCAGGATTTGTCTAGTGCACTTACCCGGTCAACAAAAACTAAATAAAATAAAATAAATAAAAATGGGACATTTCTCAGCGCCTTGTAACTGGGACAGTTACATAAAACAAAGTTAACGGGTCCATATTCATAGACCAGATTAAATCTAACTCTATTTTGAGCCAAATCAGTCTCACATTCTCGGGACCAGGACAAACCCATTTCAGGCATTTAGCCAGGTGACTAGCCCAATAATAAATAGCCAAATGGGGGATCCGCAGTCCTCCATCAAACTTAGAAGCGGCCAACTTATGGTATGCCAATCGGGGGTACTTGTCTGACCAGATAAACTTGGTAAAAATACTATGCATTTTCTGAAACCAGGATAAAGGAATGAATGAATTAAGAAGAGAGAGGGGATAGAAAATTCTTGGGAAGATATTCATCTTGATTATGTTAATCCAGCCCCATAATGAAACCAAGAGTTTGGACCATCTATCCAGGTCCTGAATTATGAGCTGGGAAAGAGGCTCCATATTTTCCTTAAACCATGCTGAGGGATTACGTGTTAATTTGATGCCCAAGTATTTCAGTGTCTGGGGTGCCCAACACAAACCAAAGGGAGTAATGTCAGCCTTAAAAATCTTATGATTCAGAGAAAAGAAGGAGAATTTTTTAGCATTTAGTTTGTAATTTGAGAGGGCACTAAATTTAGCAATTTCTCCCAACAAGGCCGGAACAGAGGACACCGGGTGGGATAAATAAAGGAGATCATCCGCGTACCCGGTAACCTTAACCTCATGATGCCCCACCTGAATGCCCTGTATCCCCACATTGCTGAGAATGTTTTGGATGAGAGGTTCCAGGTAAAGGTTAAATAGGAGGGGTGAAAGGGGGCAACCCTGTCTAGTGCCTGAATAAAGTAAGAAAGATTTAGAAAATGCACCATTTCCTGAAATCTTTGCTGAAGGGGCTTTGTATAATGCACAGATCCAGTCTATAAAAATGGTGGGAAACTGAAAGGCCCGAAGGACATGGAACAGAAAGTTCCAATTCATACGGTCAAAAGCCTTCTCGGCATCCAGGGAGACCAGCCTGACTGGAAAAGCGGCATCCCTGGACACCGAGAAGACATGCAACAATGTGCGCAGATGGTCTGAGGACAAACGTCCCTTCATGAACCCGACCTGGGCCAGACCTATTAGGTCCGGAAGGACCACTGTTAACCTATTGGCCAATATCTTCGGAAGAATTTTGATGTCATGATTCAAAAGGGATATGGGCCTGTAACTCTGGATTAACTCGGGGTCTTTGTCCGGCTTGGGGAGAAGAAAAATCAGGGCTTCGAACAGATAGGCATCTACCCTACCCGGTCAAAATGTGCTGAAAAAAGCAGTGAAGCACCGGCAATAAGAGTTCTTGGAAAACTTTGTAAAATAATGAGGAGAAACCATCCGGCTCCGGGACCTTATCCGACGGCAAGGCTCCTATAACCCCCGAAATCTCCTCCTGGGATATTGGAGAGGCCAAAAAACACTTGTGTTGTTCTGTTAGGGAGGGTAATTGGGAATCCTTTAAATACTCCTCCAGAGACTCCGGGCAAGGAGGGCACTCCAGATCCCTGTATAACTGTTCGTAATATAGTGCAAACTCTTGTACTATCTCGGATGGAGATACTCTCAGAGACCCATCTGCCTGAGCTTGTATTGGGGGGATAACTCTTGCAGACTCCTGTTGTTTAAGTCATAATGCGAGGAGACACCCGCCTTCTCTCCCTGATCCGTATAGCTGGCTCTAGTTAGGATAATAGCTAACTATCCCTTTTCCCTCAGCAGATCTAAATATCTATCCTTGGCCACCAGAAGCTGCTTTCTGTCTTCACTCAAAGTGTTGACAGAAAGGTTAGCTTTGAGGGACCGTATTTGGGACAATAGTAATACTAACTCTTCCTCCCGTGCCCTTTTCCTTTTCGAAGCTAAACTAATAAGGATTCCCCTCATAAATGCTTTGAAGGCACCCCATAAGATATCCGGCCTTGCACTATCAATAGGATTAGATGAGAAGAAAAACTCAATTTGTTCTTTTATAAGCTTACAATACTTGGCATCTTTTAACAACTGTTCATTGAGCTTCCACCAGGTCTCCCTTCTAGGTGTGTTGAGAAAAGCCAAATTACATACCACGAGGGAGTGGTCGGAAATAGGACCAGGCTGGATCAAGGCAGACATAACCCCGGGCAAGAGCCCCTGAGAAATGAATACCTAGTCAATGCAAGACTGTGTGCCATGCATCATCGAATTAAAGGTAAACTCCTTGGAACTGGGATGCAGAACACGCCAAATATCGCAAAGCCTGCATTGTTCCACCAATTCCTTAAATGCCCTTTGCCCTTGGGAAAGCCCCCTCAGCCCCCTACCTGACCTATCCAAGTTGGAATCCAGTACCTGATTAAAATCACCACTCATAATAATCATGATGGGAAGCTTTGGGAGAATAATCTTGATCAGCCCGCTGAAAAAGTCTGGGTCATCATTATTAGGCCCATAGATACTGCAAAGCAAAAGTGGAAGTGACCAAAGAGTGCCCTGAACCAGAACAAATCTGCCCCCAGGATCTTTAATGACCTGTGTGGAGATGAAGGGAATGCCTCTATTAATAATTAACATGACCCCACAACTATTGGAGGATCCTGAGGTATTAAAGACCTGACCCACTTGTTGTCTCCTTAGTAGTGAAGCTTCGGATTCTAGTAAATGAGACTCCTGCAAAAACGTTATCTGGGAGCGCAATAGGCTTAGATGCTTAAGCACCTGATATTGTTTGGAATTTTTCCTGATCCTCTTCACATTCCAAGTTGTGAAAATCACATTGTTAGCCATCTAGAACAAAAGTAATAAGCTTAGTTCCGAAAGCCCTGTACAAAAACATCACAAAATAATTAGTCAGGTTCCTATGATTACTGCTGCAAGTACCACCCCCCCCACCCTCCAACCCAGACCAAAACATCTCCAGATCCCCTCCCCCAGAATCCCCCTTACATTTGACACGAGAAGCCTGTCCTTAGCCCCAGCATTGGCCACCCCCCACCCAACCACCCCCACTGTCACAAGCAACGTTTAACACAGTGCTGCATCCCTTCCTCCTCCTCCAGCCCCGGAATATACCCCCCCCTGCCCAGCGAGTGTAACAGTCCCCTCGAGTAAGTACATGGCAACTCTGCTACTTTAACAACCCCTAGTAGCTTAAAAGCGGTGCTGGGCATCAAACATAAGCGGACAGCGAATGCGTTAGGGTAAAGAAAAGGGTAATGTGGCCTGCAAAACACAAACAAGTGCCCAGAAACCTCAGGAGACAAAATAGGAAATAGGGCCCCTGTTGCCCTGTAAGAGATGTCTTCACAAGTCAAAAATGAACCGGGAGTCTTACAAAGGGAAATTGCCCCTTCCAACCTGAAGTCTATGACCTGAAAACCGATAAGGGACTCAGACATCCCGAGCCCCAGGCAAAAAGTTAAAAAGGAGGGTATCTCTGCACCGGGTTCTTGCCAGCCCAAAGACCCACAAGCACAGTTTAGGGTGATTTGCTACCTCAAACTAGAAACTGGGAACAATACTAGGGGAAAACATCCCCAAATTAACAACAGCGCTAAGCTATGATTCCTGCGCACAGAGCTCACTCTTGTGGCTACTGAGCGATCCTACCTGAGTACCCGCATGAAAATAATGGAAAAGCCCAGCACAGCTTTTAATTTAAGGCACCCATGGAGTAAAATAGTAAACCTTAATAACTTAGAACAATTTTCCCCTCACTAGTGATAGGCTTATACAACTGGTTACATTGGAACGAAGAACACCATCCCCAAATAGACAAGCTGAACATTCCCCGAGTCCTTGCTCTGAACATCAAGTTCGTTTATTAGAATTAGGGTATAAGTATCCCATGGTAATTAACCCAGCTGAATATTAACTCAGTCTGTTTGAGTAGCAAGAACATTCTGGATGCACCCTGTTGTTGCTATCCTCGTAAACATTAAACAAGATAACAGTCACAACTTGGCAGCACAGGACTTCCCCTCATCTTGGGAACAGAACTTCTCAGGAATCCCAAAACAAATCAGGTAGGTTGGTTTTGAGACCGGAGAGAGCAGAATCTAGGTCTTCATAAGTTAGCCAGGATCTGTTCTCAAGCACTTGCAGCCTGGCTGGGTACCCCATCCTAAACTTAAGCCTCATAGCAATAATCTTGGATACCATGGGGTGAAATGCTGTACGCTTCAGTCAGACCAATCCTGGCAGGTCTTGTGCAATTCTCAATTTGGAATTCTCCCAACGAACCTCCTGTAGGGCTCTCACTTTCAACAAAAAGTGCTACCTCTCTAAAAAGTTTAAGAATCGGCATATAATGGGGCGAGGGGTAGCCCCTGGTGGAGGGTTCGGTCGCAACGACCTATGCGCTCGCTTAATGGTGTAGGCAGGGCTGAAGGGAGAGGGGCCAGCAACCCATTCCACCAACTTCTATATAAAAGCTACAGTATTCTGGCCCTCTTCTCCTTCAGGCAGCCCTAAAATCACAACATTGTTCCTGCAGCTGCGGCCCTCAAGATCTTCAAGCTTTGCCTCCACTCAGGAAAGCTTCTGAAATATAACCACTAGTCCAGGGTCCACCTTTTCTAGATGTTTCTCCAGAGACACTATACGTGCAGTGTTATCAGAGGCAGTCACTGAGACCTCGTCCAGTTTTTTTGAAAGAGCCTTCAGGTCGGTCACCATCTCTTTCACCTCCTCACGGAAGGGTTTAAATTCTTCCAGGAACCTGTTCAGCTTTAGAGGCTCTTGTTCTGATGCTTGACTCGGATGATCGGATCTGTCAGGCCCACTCGAGGCCTGAGATTTCTTTGAGGCCTTCTCAGGGGTGGCTGGGGGAGTATGTTTTTGCGGGGCTTTCTTCATGTAAGCCTCCATCAGTACCCCAAGCTCACTAATCAGACGCTCAAGGTGTTTAGCAGGCAGGATCAGCAGAGAACAGAGGGTTTTGGAAGATCTAGATGTCAGAAAAAGACGATTATAAAGTCAGGAGGCTGGAGCTTAGCGGAGGAGCTTCTACTCAGCACTCTGCATCACGTGGTCTCATGCTCTTCTATTTTTGTCTTAAAGCTGCAATTGTGCATCCTATATAAAAGGAACCACAGCTGCAATTAAGCTGGTAGACTACCCCTTTAGTGTCACAGTTAATTAAGTATCTTATTTTCACTATTTTCCCTGTCCTTGGGTGCAGAAATATATAGACTGGTACTACATAGCTGCAATAGATGCAGTGACTACATCTGTGTGTTTCCCGGGAGATAAGTGGTTCTAGTTGGTTCTGGACCTGGCATGATATTAGATACTACCATGTCACACACTGTTTTCTATTCTATGATGTATGTGGAGCCTCCTATTATGTATGGCATACTGCTGTCTAACAATGTTGTAATCTCACTGATCTGATGTCAGCACTATAAACCTTGCTTGCCTTCATCACATCAGTGAGATTACAGGATCGAATCCAGTCAGGTGCACTGAATTCTAGCACCTGAATGTTGGTCATGCTATCGTGATCAGCTTAAACTGTTCAACAGAAGCCCACAAGCAACAAGTAAGAGCCTTTTCCATTCTGTCCTGAAAGTATTTACCATTGCGACCCTACACTATAAAAGACAATGGCTGGGGTTATGAAGTTTGCCCCATTGAAAACCCCTCTTGCGGTTGCCATGTCAACGGTAAACCTCTCTAGCTTCACTCTCGAGGTTTAAAAGGTTGGCCTGGCAACTGCTAGAGGGGTTTACAATGTGGTAAACTTCATAACCCCAGCCATTATCCTCTATGTAAACCACTTGTGGGCCTTCCTTGACAATAAGTTTTGGTTCTAATAATAACATGAACCAGTTGCTATTTATTTATCTCTCTTACACTGTCAGCTCTATGGGAGTATGTAGTTATAAATCAGCAAGAGTGTGTGTTATTCATTTTTTGTCCCTTATAAGTGAGGGCCTGGTATCTATCCATCTCACTAACTAGTACATTAGTGCATGCACAATACTCTTCTTACTATAACCTCCGTCTTTGAACCTTTGGACCGGTTCACTACATTTTGTTGTAAATTCATCCCTGTCTGCGCAGTTCCTTAGGGTGCGTACCAACTGTCTGTTTGGAATATTAAGCTTCACATAATGGGCATCATGGCAGCTCTCATAGCACAAGAAACTATTGTGATCTGTAGATTTCTGAAAAAGAGTAGTGCAAACAACTCCATTTTCCTTAGGGTAAATTTTTAAATCCAGGAAGGTTATTTCCTGTTTATGAATAGTATACGTATATCTAAGGTAACTACTCGTTTCCTCCATCCAACATACGAACTCATGAAATTTACTAATGCTGCCCTTCCATATAATAATTATATCATCAATAAAGTGCCACCACAAATCCACCAAATAAAAAAATGGATTTGTGGCTGTGCTGTAAAGATGCTTCAGTTTTCAAAGGCCAACATAAAGGTTAGCATAGCTTGGAGTCATCGTGGCTCCCATAGCTGTTCCCCTTGTTTGAAAAAACACAGAATTTTGGAACATAAAGGTATTGCAGGTTAACACTTTTTCAGCTAAACTGACTAGAAATTCAGTTGGTACTTCCACTCATTGATCCTCTGTTATCATATGTAAAAAGAATTCCAGGGCTTCAAGACCCTCCCTATGGGGGATAACAGTGTACAAGGAATTAACATCAACAGTTGCAAAAAAAACTGTTTTTTTCCACATACAAATCCTCCACTAAATTAACAATTTCTGTGAAGTCTCATACATATGAATGAAGTTCCTTTACTACTGGTTGCAAAAATTGGTCAACAAATGCTGAGAGTGGTTCATTGACCCATCCCCTGCCCAAAATGATTGGTCTTCCCAGTGGTTTCTCATGCCCATTGTGTATTTTGGGTAAAATGTAGATAATGGGCAGGACAGGATGGGCCACTGTCATGGTTTCATACAAGGTGTCACTAAGAAAGCCCATATTTAGAAGCTCATCTATTCCTTGTTTAAATTGAGAAATGCAACCTTTATTTATTTATTTCTTTTTAAAACTCAGCTTTATTGCAGAGACTGAGATCATACAGCCTTTTGCACAGTTTCATACACAGAAATGATGACCAGTTTGTTATTCATATGGTTAATAAAGAGTCAATAATTAAAAGTCTCTGTTGTGTGTTATTTGAAAAGTCTCTTGTTCATTTGTTGAATGATGACAGCCTTTGATAGGTAAATGGCCATATGATAGATTTGTCCAGGGTCTAGTCTCCAACTTGAGACTCATCATAGCTGAGTTACAGTAACAATAAGTTCTGGAAACTCTGGGACCGAAACACCCCAGGTATACAAGGGAACAAGTTAATTAACTAACAAAATAAAAAAAAAAAAATAATTTTCTTCAATCATAGCCCAGCCTTTATGAGTAACCCCCCCTTCCTTCAGACTTCTGACCCCAAAATTAATGTAAACTATAGTTCTAACTCACTATCCTCTGCACTCTACTATTATCTGGTTAGTGGGTTCCTGGACATGAACCATCCTTCCCATGCTCTCCATCTCTGTTGATGTGACTCATAACTGAGGTGTAACTTGACAGCAGTGTTGGGTAAGTTACTTTTTCTATTTCTTTCTATTTCTTTTAGAAACTTGAGCCCGCAAGCTCTGTGCAGTCACTAGCAAGGATGGAGAAGTACTAGAAAAAGTAATACACCTGACAGTTACAGTTACTTATTTCTTTGTATACAAAAACAATACAAAAATAATAAAAAACTGTAACAGATGACATTTATTTGAAAGTAATAGGTTAGTTACAAGTTACTTTGAAATAAATGTAATCAGTTACAGTTAAGTATTACTTTTGTAAAAAAAGACATAAGTAGTTGTAACTGTGAGGTGTATTACTTTTTCCAGTACTTCTCTATCCTTGCTAGTGACTGCACAAAGCTTTCTGGAACAAGTTTCCAAAAGTAATAGAAAGTAATAGAAAAAATAACTTACCCAACACTGCTTTGCAGAAAGTGCCTCCATTGATATGACCCCCTCATCCGAACTATCCACTCCTCTAAAGTAGGAGGGTTGTGCTTCAGCCAATTGGCAGTAGTGCACTTAAGGGCCACAACTATAGAGGTTAACAAAACATTCCTAGTGTCACCCCTGGAGTTACTTGCCCCTGGAAATCCTAACATCCACTCCTCAAACTGTAAGGGAAGAAGGACCCTGGACACACCTTGTACAGCCTGTTTAATCAGCTGCAAGAAGGGGACAGGGGAGGCACATCCCCCAAAGATGTGCCAGTGGCTGCTAATGTTGCCACAGCCCCTCCAACACATAATGGAGCTTGAAGTGGTATAATGGCATGTGATCATTGGTGTTTGAAAAGAAATACACCAAAATTTTCCAGAAAAATTCACGCCATGGGGGGGGGGGGTGATGTGACCTTCCATGCTATCTTCAATCTGTGTCCCAAATGGAAGAATCTAATTAGGATACCTGACTCCTTCTCCCAGGCTTTCTTTAGGGAATCTAGTGCAGCCTCCCCAGGATCCCCAAGAGCTTATATATGCTAGAGATATAATGGTGGGGGCCCTTAATTGTGACCACCCTGTAGAGCAAGTCCTCCCACCCTGTATATTGTCTGGTGAGGTGGAAAATATTATTGTCCGAGTTGAAGTATCGTATCTGCATACAGTATACCTGAGAAATTCCCTATTCGACCAGCCAAACTTCTTATTTGCATGTTGAAAAGATATACAATCCGCACTCTCTATAAACTGTGTAAAGTGAAAGGGTCCCTGTCTTCCCCATTCTGCATATCCAGCATCCAGAGTTGGAGGGAGAAAACCTGTCTCATGCCTTATCAGGGAGAGAGGGCCCAGGCCCTCAGGAGTGTTGGTATTTTTTTTAATTTTCCAAAGAATCTGAAGGCTGTGTCTGACCCAACAGTTTCTAATGGTTCTAACCAAGTCTAAGGGAGTGCTGGTCAAAACCAAGGTGTATCAATCAATCAATCAAACTTTATTTAACCAGGCATAAACACCATTGAACAAGCTCACTTTCAAAGTGGTCCTGGACATTAATACAGTTCACAGTCGCAAATAAGATGGACAAAAAGCTAAACATTGTACATATGAAGGATAGTTTAGCCTATACATACAGAGCTAACATAGGTGAACTCAGTTATAATTCATATCAAAATGAAGAAAGGGGAAAGAAGAGAGAGTATGTGAGATGGGGGAGGGGATAGGATGGTGAGGACCAGGAGAAGAGGAGGTGGGCTAATAAGTGCTGGGTACCCCCTACTGGGCTATGAGTTGAGCAAGTCTATGTGACAAAGGATTCGTGGAAGATACCAGAGGCTAAGGGCACATAGTCACCTAAAACAGCTACAGGTTTCCTTCAGGTACTCAGCTACAGTGTTAGTGCTTTGAATGTGAATGGACCTGGAAGGGATGAGAGCTTTAGTGAGCTTTGCATGGCATTTCATAGGGATGTGGGTTTGAAGCCCACATCTGCATCCTCTATCAGGTAACAAAGGGATGAAGTATGCTGTCATGCCCAGGTTACCACCACCACTCCCTGAGCTGCCAGGTAACATTTAG
The DNA here is from genome assembly GCA_016271365.2 of Neoceratodus forsteri. Taxonomy (NCBI): domain Eukaryota; kingdom Metazoa; phylum Chordata; order Ceratodontiformes; family Ceratodontidae; genus Neoceratodus; species Neoceratodus forsteri. The sequence continues at coordinate 482,083,500 of CM028137.1, read as the reverse complement.
AAAGATTCAGTAATGACAACCCACCTGGCTCCCTTGGGAGTTGTAGAGTTGCCCAGCTATTCTAACCATTATTTATTTTGATATAATAATCAGTATCAGAGAGCTGCCAGAATTTCCAAGACATAATCTACAGTATTCATAATCACAATTGCTCCACCCTTGTCTGCAGGATTTATATTGATTTCATTATTGGTAGACAAATTCTTAATAGCTTTAATCTCAGCTTGGCTGCAGTTAGGGTGAGGAGATGTAATGGGATTGTCCTATAACCTTTGCAGATCCAGTTCAGATTACTTAATGAATGTATATACCACTGGATTAAGTGCAGGTGTTTGGAGAACAAATTGGTAGACTTAGAGGCCACAATGGTGGATGAGGGCCTGGACATCATGGCCATAATGGACACCTGGTGGTCAGAGCACCAGACATGGGAGGTAGCTATCCCGGGTTACAGACTTTTTAGGAAGGACAGGTCTGGAAGAAAAGGAAGGTAGCATTGTATGTCAAAGATGACATCAGGGTGGCAGAACAGGTAGAGGCCCTGTGGGTCATGCTGGATAAGCAGTCTGGGGCATTCATGAGGCTGGGCATGGTCTACAGACCTCCGACATGGGGTGAGGAGGTGGACAGACAGCTGATGCAGGTTGTACAGAGAATGGCATGCAAGAGAGAACTTCTGCTGGTGGGGGACCTTAATTTCCCCAAGATTGACTGGTAAATCCAGTTGGCAAATTCAGCCAGGAGCAGAAAGACCCTTGAGTCCTCTGGGGGGCTTTCTTGCAACAACTGGTAAGGGAACCCACTAGGTGTGAGAACATATGGGACATGGTCCTCACAAATGGGGAAAGTGTGGAAGAGGTGGTAGTGAGGGACAACCTAGGGGCAAGTGACCACAATACGGTGAGGTTCAGGGTAAGGATGGGGAAAGAAGCATGCCGGTCCGACACAAAGTTTCTGGATTTCAGGTGGGCAGATTTTGCCAGAATGAGTGGGATATTCTGGAAGGAAATGAAGGGAAAAGAGCAAACTGTGGATGTGGAAGAGTTATGGGAATCAGTTAAGGAAGGGTTTCTGAAAGCCATGGAAATCTTCATCAAGAAGGTTAGAAAAAGCAAAAAATGAAAAAGGCTGCTGTGGTTCACCAGGAAGGTGGCGAGGGCAATTGGGGGAAAAAAAGGGTGTTTAAAACATACAAGAGGACCAAGAGGGAAGAAGAAAAGGAGATTTACAGGGAGAAGCTGAGGGAGGCAGGGCAGTAGAAGGGTAAAAGTGAATGCTGAGGAGAGGATTGCTAGAAAAGCCAAAAGGGAGATGAAACTTTTTTGGGTATGTTAGGGAGAGGAAGAAGGCCAAGCACAGGATAGATAGACTAAAGGGGGAAGGGGGAATACTGATAGAAGAGGATTTCAAGAAGACAGAAGTACTGAATAAGTACTTCTGATCAGTCTTCATGATGGGGGAAGGAAGAGGAATGGAGTTAAGGAGGAAAGGGAAGAGAAGACACTGGAGTAGATCCTAGACTGTTCAGAGATGGTAAGGGAGGAACTAGGAAGGCTGTGGGTGGATAGGGCTATGGGTACAGAAGCCCTCCATCCCAGGGTACGCTGGGAATTAAGGGAGGAGCCGGCAGTGCCTTTGGTGAGCCTGTTTAACCTGTTCCTAGATCTAGGATGGGTGCCTAGGGACTGGAAAAGGGCAGATGTGGTGCAGCTCCACAAATGCAGCAGCAGGGAGGAGGCAGAAAACTGCCATCAAGTCAGCCTTACCTCAGTGGTGGGAAAAGTGATGGAGGTGCTCTTGAAGGAAATGGTGGTCACTTATCTTGCAGACAGTGGACTGCAGGATGATAGGCAGCATGGTGTTACCAATGGGAGATTGTGCCAGATGAACTTCATTAAATTCTTTGATTGGGTGACCAGGAAAGTGGATCAGGGGGGTGCGGTGGACATGGCCTATCTGGACTTCAGTAAGGCCTATGACTCTGTCCCTCATGGAAGACTAGTGGGTACATTTGAAAGCTTAGGAGTGGGACCAAAAATAACAAGGTGGGTGGAGAACTGGTTGAGGGACAGAAACCAGAGGGTGGTGGTAAATGGGGTGCATTCTGGGGAGGAAAGGGTGACGAGTGGGGTGCCCCAGCGGTCAGTGTTGGGGCCCATCAATTTTAACATTTATATCAGTGATATAGTGGAGGGACTGGAGGGGAAGGTGTGCCTGTTTTACTTGGTATTACTTGGTATAAAAGAACAGAAGAAGGCCAGAGCCCATCAAGACTGTTCCCCACACTACGTGGGACATTATTTATCTATTATCCCTCAACCAAACATCTAATTTGTTTTTAAAGACAGCGGCACACTAGTTGCCTCTACCAATTCTTGTGGCAAGGTGTTCCATACAATGGATGCTCTTATTGGAAAAAAGTGTCCCCTTCTGCTGGTTTTATAAGTTTTTACTTCAAGCTGTTTATTATGTAGTCTCGGAACATGTCTCCTTCTGGAGAGTGTTGGACCACATTTTTTCCATTAGATCTGGTGAATTTATTAAATTAAAAACCATAAACATATAACCTTTTAATCTTCTAGTCTGAAGAGAAAAGAGACCAGTAGCTTTTAATCTGTTCTGATAATCCAAGTTTAATCTTGGAATTATTCTAGTTACTCTTCTTTGAACCTGTTCAAGAATTGCCATGTCTTTTTTTTGGTTTGGATTCCAGAAAGGGGAGCCATAGTCTAGATACGGTTTAATGTATGCCCTATACAATGGAATAAGGCATTGTTCAGTGTGATTAAAAAAAAATTTGTTTTATTTGCCTCAAAAGTCTGTTGGTCATGCAAGCAGTTCTAACACAGTGATCATTTGAAGTAAGTGTATTATTAACATATATCCCTAAATCTGTTTCACAATTTGATGAGTGAAGTGGTAGTCTGTTTATATAATATATTGTTTTTGGATTATTTACACTGAAATGTACTACTAAACATTTGTCTTGATTAAACTGCGTATGATTTTCATTTGCCCAAAGTGTTAATTTTTCCAAATCCTTCTTTAATGTAGAAATATTTTCTTAATTATTAACCTTGCCTCCCAATTTAGTATCATCTACAAATTTAACCATGAATTTATTTGGCTCTGTTTGTAAATCACTGATAAAGAGATTAATGTTGGTCCCAAGACCGACCCCTGTGGTACACCACTTGTCACATTACCCGAATCAGACAAGATATCATTAATTCTGACTCTCTGAGAACGATTAGTCAACCAGTTTAAAGTCCAGTTGACATTATCAGGTGACAAACCTAGATTGTGCATTTTAGTAATGAGTTTTTCATGTGAGACTTTATGGAAAGCTCTACTAAAGTCCAAAAGAATTACATCAGTAGGGATACCCACATCTAGTAGAGTACTTATATTATTGTAAAAAGATATCAGATTGGCGGTGCAGGAATACTTGGGAGTAAACCCATGCTGATTTGAATCATAAATTCCTAATTTCTTACAATCTGGATCTATTAGAGACTTCATTACTTATTCCATAAATTTACCAGCCACTGAGGTCAGGCTAATTGGATGATAATTTTGCACAGAACCTCTATTGCCTTTTTTAAATATGGGAGTAACTATTGCTGAACGTAGATGATACGAAGATCTGCAATTTGGTGGACACCCTGGGAGGGGGTGGAGGTAATGAGGGATGACCTAAAGATCCTTGAGAGGTGGTCAGATACATGGCAGCTCTAGTTTAATGCAAAAAAGTGTACGGTAATGCACATGGGCATGAGAACCCACAAGCCAGTTATACATTGGAAGGGGAGGAAATAAAGGCAGTGGAGCAGAAGAGGGATCTGGGGATTATAATTTTGGGCAACCTTAAAGTGGGGAATCAATGCAGCAAGGCAGTTGGCAAGGCAAATAGAATGTTGGCATGCATAGGGAGGGTTAGAAGAAGCAGAAGGAGGGAGGTGCTAATGCCCTTTTTATATGGCCATGGTGAGGCCCCACCTGGAGTTCAGGGTCCAGTTCTGGAGACCTCCCCTGCACAGGGATATAGATGGGATGTAGAGGGTTCAGAGATGGGTGACTATGATGGTGCACAAAATGCATCAGAAGCCCTATGAGAAAAGGTCAAAGGAGCTGAACCTGTACGCATTGAAGACTAGGAGGGAGTGGGAGGACATGATTGAGATCTTTAAGTATGTGAAAGGGATAAATAATGTGGGGAAGAGAGCTTATTCATAAGGAAATTGTGCAACAGAACAAGGGGTCATAGTCAGAGGTTAGAGGGGAGGAAGATTTATGAGCAATTTGATAGGGCTCTACTTCACTGAGAGGGTGGTGGACCCATAGAACAGACTGCTGGAGGAGGTGTGGAAGCCATTACTGTGGAGGATTTCAAGCAGGCATGGGAAAGATATAAAGGGTTGGACAGGCAACAGAAGGGGAGGTATCTGGACTTAGAAGGTAAATAAGGAAGGGGGTTAAGGAGCAGACTAGATGGGCCAGGAAGGTCCTTTTCTGTGATAGATTTCTATCATTCTAGAATTCTATGATCACAGGTGGGTCATGGGTGCCAGTTGTGAGGTTCGGTATGTATATATTACAGCACTGGCACCTCCAGTAGGCACATCCACAGTCATATTATTCATTCATCATCTCATTTTTGTTAATCATTAGAGCTTTGTGGAATGGAAGAATTCTGAATTCATGGAATTTCAGTGAACTTTTGAGAAATTCTGCAAAATTGTGCAGAATTTCATCATAATTTTTCAGACTTTTCAAAATTTCGTAATTTGGTCATAACCCAGTCATCATATAATCTAGAATTCTGAAATTAGGCACATTCACTGTATGGGTAGAGGCCCAATAACATGGCAAATATCATTAAACTCAGATGGATTGTTTCAAAATTATAGGTGCTCAAAATCTATCTTTTGTGTGAAATTTCATGAACATTTTTATCTGCATATATCTCAGCCATCTATTGGTCACAGATCTTAAATTTGGCATGGTTCCTTAACGATAGGTGTTCTAACAATGTGCCAGATTCCATGTTAATATGATACATCATCTCAAAATTATATGTGCTCAAAAACAGTCATTTCATTTTTTTGCTGGAAATTTTGTGAAAACAAAATTAATCTGTAAATAACTCAGACACCTTTGAAGCTAGGCATGTGTATATTAGCACAAATAACCTTTTTGAAATGCATATAGAATGATATAAATATGGAGAGTATTGCATTAGAGAGTTTTAAGTTACATAGGTTCAAAACTTTATTATGTAAATATTGGCACAATTTTGTAAAAACTCAAAAATGTGGATGTTTGTAACTTCTATGCTCTTGCAGGCATAGACTTAACATTTGACATGCATATCTGTACTCAGTGTATCCTGGTTTTTAACACAACTGGATGCATAGGTTTAGTAGTTTTAAATCTGAAGCAGGAATAAATATTGGTAACATTTTCTCACGTATTTATGGTAGCATATAGATGAAGCATACAGAATTCTTTTTGTGGAATTTAACATTAACAATGTACATATCACTATTTCATTTGATAAGCTATGCATAGCTTTTTGCAGTCCTGCTGTTCCTCTCTGGGTGACTATAACCCCCTTCTCTTATGGCACAGCCAGACTGATTCAGTAGAACTACTGATCCCACTGATATCATCTCTGTTCTTTACATTGATGAACCCCCTTAAAACATGAGTCACCTACTCTTTTCCTATTAACCTATCCTGTTGGAATAGCCAGAATTCATCCTTTCTGCTTCACCAGACATTGTCTTCCCCCACTATATCTTTCTGAGTACGTCTGAGAACCAGACTTGCATGTACATCTGGCTTCCTAGATCATAAGTGTACTGAATGTTATCCATAAATATCCTGCATTCAGGTTGGAATTGTTGACACTTTGTGGTTCCTTACTCCAACCTGGGGGTCTACCACTGTTGTGCTACCCAGCTCAGCTGTCCATTTCTTGGTGAAACTGTGCAACTAACTCCTGAACCTGGTGACCCCCTGCACTACCTGCCTTTCATACCTCTATCCTTTAATTAGAATCCCCAGGTAAAGCTTAGTGAAATTAGCAAATTCCAGTTTTATGGAATTGTTAATGAAATTCTATACTTTTCACAAAGACTCATGGGATTTGACTTTAAGTACATATGTTATTTTGCCATTTCTGGCAGCAAGCAATTAATAAAATTTGAGCACACAGACTCCTTGTAAGGTCTAAGAAACTGTCAAATTTAATGGCATTGCATTCTCTAGTTTTAAAGTGTCTGGGGTTTATAAATTTGTAGTTTACATTCTTGCAAAATTTCATTTTTAAATGTGAAAATTTGACTACTTTAGTTCAATCCCATTTAAAGTTGCAAATGTGAACTTTTTCAGAAATGACCATGTGGTACAGTAGTTTAAATGTTTCAGCTCTGGTTAAATTTGGATGTGTTGTTTTAAAATTAGAGGGAAGCAACTGAAATTAAAATTTGGACAATATGTTTGGAAGGCTATAACTCAGTCCCATTTGAAACTAGAAATCTGAAACTATGTACGTATACAAATGAAGTAAAAACCTGTATAACTGTCAGATTTTATAATGTTTCAATCAATACTGCCAAAATTATATTAAAATTACATAAATCTAAATGTTGGCAAAATGTTTGGCTACATATAACTCAGCTCCCATAGAAGCTTGAGACTTAAAACATGGTTTATCTACCCATGTTGGATGCTTCTCTAGATCCTGACATTGTGGAGATATTTGGATGAGAAATTTTAAAATGATCTCAAAATAACTGAAAATTAAATTTTCATTAAATGTATGGCCTCACATAACTCTGCCCCCTTTAACCCATGACTCTGAAATGAGGTGTACATTTGTAAGCAATAGGGTACTGTCAATTTTCCAAACTTGGTGTTATTGGGATGCATACATTTAGAATTAAAGTGAAGTAACTGAAATGTAAAATTTGGCATAATTCTGCAGAACTTTCACAAAAATGCCACTAAATTCCATGGAATTGGAATTATCATTCTGTGGGTGGAATTTTATATTCCACACAGTTCTACTAATCATGCTTTTTATTACTACTAAACAGTGGTTTAATTTTTTTTTTCACAGATATGTTGATTAAAAGCTGTTTAAAATGATTTTTTTTCACATACAGTTACCATAAAACAATAAAGCTTATAAAAGGTTCAGATAAGGTTCAGATAAGCATCCAAACCTTTTTTTTGCTTATCAGAACCTTTTAGAACCTCAGAACCTTTTGAGATTCTCCCATCCCTAATTTGTACAAGACCTCTCCTTTCACCTAGTCGGGAATACTCTGCTGCTGTGATGGATCGATGTTTGTGTGAACTAAGTGCTTGGATTATTGCCACCAGAGTTAGCCTCAATCAAGGTGATGCTGAATTATTTCCTACAGAACCACAATCTTGGAAGATGGCAATCAATACTAATATAATCACCATGCTATCATAGTGCGGTACTTTCCTCAGAGCTGTAAATTGGGCTAAAAACCTGGGAGGCATGTTGTAAGGCAAACTATTATAGGAAGCACAAATGACTGCTGTTATTTGCTGTGGGTTCTTTTACCTGAGAAACATTGCCTGGCTGATGTCCTATCTTCAACATTATAACCTGGCGACTGTTGCACATGCCTTTGTGACATTTCACCATTACTATTGTAACACTGTTTACTCCTGGGACGTTCTGTAGTTTTGGAACACCATCTTCAGCTAGTGAAGAATGATGCAGTTAGGCTGAAGTCTGGCAGTAACACTCTAAATCATATTATGATGGTGCTGCTTGATCTGCACTGGCTACTGGTTAGATGGCTTACCACCTTCAAAATTTGCATGATGGTTTATCTAGGCTCTTCACAATCTTAGTCATGGCTACATTAAAGACATTCTAAACTCTTGAATTTCTGATTGCCTTCTCAATTCCACAGAGTAGAAGCTGCTTAATGTTCCATATGGGCCCATTTAAAATCTTCAGGGGACAGAGCCTTTGCTGTGGCTGCTCCTCAACTATACAACTCTTTTCTATTTTACTTGTGCCATATCTCCTCAGTGGATGCTTTTCAAAAGGCCTCAAAACATTTTTGTTCTCCTTGGCATTCTATGATTCTGATTGAAAGTTCTTCTTTTTCAGTCTATGATTTATTGTTGTTTTTTATTTATTGCTTATGAAGTTGTTTTTTTGGCATTTGCTTGCATTTTGTGTGCAAAGCCAACAGACTTTGGGATAAGGGACTTTACAAATAAAAGATGACTGATCAATATTATTACCGGAGGTACTTTCAGACATTCTGTTATGTTGGATAGCAGTGTGACTGAAAGTACTGTACCTTTCAACCAGTCAGGATTTAGGATTCTTACCATCCTTTGTAAATGTGATGTTGACCCTAGGAAGACCATAGTATCTAGATATAGTATTTATAGATTTTTAATCCTAACTTTAAAAGTCTTTACTTGTCAGGGCTGGCATAAGAAGCTTATGTCTGTAATGTAGTTTTAATATATAGCACTGTATACAAATAGTTTGCTTATTTCCAAACATAAGCATTCTTCAGATTAATATGCTTTATTTACCCCTCCGCATTTTTAGGTTTAGTGTCCCATCAGCATCCAATAGACAATTACACAGGACTAGTCAATGATGTGATGTCCACCACTGCACATTATTTTTTTTTCTATACATGCTTTACTTCAACTAGGATTATACTTTTTGGTACAGACCAAGAATTAAGGCATTATCGCATTATCCTGAATTCCTGATAAGAAAAGAACTATCACAAAGGATTGGTCCCTGACTCAGAATAATAAACAACACAAACACAGAACTGTACATAATCTTATTTACCTTTATGAACAAGTGTTGGCTCCAGTCAACAATGGCTGCTTTTATATTTTCCTGTAAAATATGCCATATAAGCCAGAATGTTATGAGCCGTTATGTTTATTATTGCAGGGAATGAGTGTTAGGAATGTCAGAAAATAATAACAGAAGGATAAGGGGCTATGGAAGGGGGTTTGCTGATGCTGGGGACATGGACAATTAATTTTCTGGATTCCAGTGCCACTGGACCAACAGGAATAACGAGGAATAGTGCATATAGATAGAGAGCTAGATAGATAGATAGACAGACAGACAGACAGACAGACAGACAGACAGACAGATGGATGCAACACCAATGAATATATCTAAGGGCAAATATTTATGTTTTCTTCCTCGGGACCTAGAGTGAGAATATTGAAATATTCTCACTCAGGGTCCAAATATACCTATAGTAGATCCAAATATACCTTCAATAGGTCCTCATTGTATGGAGCCAGCAGCAGTCGCAGCACAATCAGAATACACAAGCTCACTTGTGTGCTGGCTCCAGAAACAGTTTCACAACCTCAGCACCTCTCCCAAGGAACGTTCATTTCTCCCCTTCCCATTCTTTCACTTCAAATTACATTAAAAAAAGCAACTGTCAGGAGCACAAACTTTCACCTTCTGTTGAGCATCTCCAGGACCACACAAAGAAACCCAGTCCCACTTATCTTCTCCTATCACACTTCTACAATGCCAGCATATCTCTTCGACTGGCTTACCAATGCTATTGACACCGGCACCATGCGCCTCATCATGGGACTCTTCCCTGGGCTGCACCAAACTTAAACAAACCACGTCAGCCTTCCTGTGCACAGGCCTCACAATGTAGCAATGTGATGATGCAAAGTGCATTAAAAAAAAAAAAAAAGGTTAGTCTTCCACAATACAATGCTTGGTCATCCTGAAACATGAAATAAAAGCATTAAACATTTTAAAAATGGAAATCTAAATGAACAAAGACTTGGGGTGTTTCATTAATGGAACATGTAACACCCCTATTGAGAATATCACTGTTATTTTGCCCTGGAGTAGTGTGATCTACGACATCACTCATGGCTTGGACACTTGTGATGTCAAAAGGTCAAACTGCTCTTGGGTAAAATAGCAGCGATATCTTCAATACAGGTATTGCATCCCATGTATATCTATCTATCTATCTATCTATGTGTATATATAGATATATATGTGTGTGTGTGTGTGTGTGTGTGTGTGTGTATGTATATATATATATATATATATCTATATCTATATATATATATATATATATATATCTATATATATATCTATATATATATATAGATATATATATATATATATATATATATATATATATATATCTATATATATATATATATATATATATATACACACATACTATAGTTAGGGATGAGCAGGATTTGTATGTCAAATCTCAAATTTTGCACTTTAATAACTGCAATCGTTTAATGGATTTTCGCTAAATTGGGCATGAGCAGTCTTGTGTGGTCGATCTCTTGACATGCCAAGTTTTGCTTCAGTTGGATGTATGGATTCTGAATATCCCAAACAACACTGGTCCCAACACCAAGCCCTGCGGAACATTGCTCATCACTACCATTGGGGATGAGAGCTTCCCACCCACCACCACCCACCTCTGTTGCCTCCTGAAGCCAGTTCTCTACCCATCTCACAAACTTTACACCCACCCCTGTGCCTTCTAACTTACTTCCCAGCCTCCCATGTGGCATTGAGTCGAATGCCTTATTGAAGTCCAGGTATAGGACAACTACTGCATGGCCACCATCCAATTGCTTAGTTACCCAGTCATAGAACTCCACCAGGTCAGTTTGGCAGGATCTGCCACATACAAATCCATGTTGTCCACTCTTCTGTAGTCCTTTGGCCTCCAGGAGAGGCACCAGCCTCTCCTTCAGGATAGTCTCCATCAGCATACCTGTGATAGATGTGAGACTCATCGGTCATTAGTTCTGCAGAGCAACCAACACATGTAGTTTGCTTATCTGGAGCCCCTAAGCAGTATTCTGCAGGAGAAATGCCCTTGGCAGGTTGCTTTTATGATTATAAGTCTTTTTTTGTGACTCATGATATACCTTAAGTCACAAAAAATATTCTTTTTCATGAGGTAAACATAGTTTTTCTTTTGCTTGCATCTGTTCTCTGGTGTCTAGTGGCACCCCCTAATCAGCATCCCCATAATGCCACTTTATTTCCCTGGTGTCTAGTGGCACCCCCACATTCAGGTTGCCCACCCCATATTTTTTTCTTTATTATTCCATGTATCTAGTGGCTCCTCCACCATCCGATCACCACCCCAATATTTATTGGTTATTTCCCTGATGTTTAGTGGCACCCCCACCCTCTGATCACCACCCCCATAATTGTTTATTTATTTTCCTGGGGTCTAGCCCCCCACACCCTGCCATCCTCATCCTCATAATGTTTCTTTATAGTCCCTTGTGTCCAGTGGCATCCCACACTCTAATCATCATCTCCGTAATATTTGCTTTTCTTACTGGTGTTCAGTGGTACCCCTCCACCCTATGATCTCCTCTCTTATTAAACCTGTAATAAAGAAATAGTCCCTTGATGTCTTTTTTTTTTTTTTGGACCTATAAAAAATAAAATTGTCCCTCACCGATCTGATCCACCCCAACTCTGACCTCCTACTGAGCAACCACAACCCCAGACACTCCCACTCTCCCCACACACTCTCACTCACCTGAACAGCTCGCTGGCTGAAGATCCAGTCACCAATCAAAGACACATCTTGATGCTGGAACCACTGACTGCAATATAAAAAACTAAGGTAAATGCGGTTCAATATATTTCAATGGAGTTTTCAGCTTTAATTCATAACTTGGGCATTTTTACATATTTTAACAGCAGATTTTCAACATGGTCTTTTGGGACCTCACTTCATGAACAATATCAGTGGAATTCTGCAAATCTGGCCCAAAAGGTGATTTTTGCTGTCACTTGGTGAAGTCACCTTTTGGGCAGGATTTGACAAATTTCACTGCCCTTATTCATGAGGCAGGGTCATAAGAAGGCTAAGTTGATATTTTGGGGACAAAATATGTAAAAATAACAGTTATGAGCATGTGCTGAAATTTTGCTACACTTGCTAGTAACTCTGGTAATTTTCAATATTTTGACACGAAATTTTCAACATTGACATATTTTTATACGACCTCATGAACATGACATCTATCATTTTTCAAATCCTGATGAAACTGTCTTTTTGCATTTGTGATATGGAATGATGTTTTGGTGGTACGGAATCACATTTTGGAAGGGATTTGAAAATTTTCAGCACCAGACTCAAGAGGTGGGATAATAAGAAGCCTATGATGACAATTTGGTTGTAGTTCTACAAAATTGGAAGTGCAAGGCCAGGAGGGCTCTGTGCTTCTACTGCAGTGTACATATACGCATATATGGAGGGATGGGAGAACAGCACTACCACAGGCAAATAAGGATAGGATTACACTATCTCAGAAAGTATCAATGGATGGGAATGTAGGGCACGGAGGGCACTGTGCTCCCTCAGGCAAATGAGGATGTGATTATGCTAACTCATAAAGTAAGGACATTCATTGCAAAACACTTCATTGATGCACCAGTTAGGGTTAAAGTGACAAAAGTAGGGAAATGTAGCATTAGGGTACCCAACCCTAACACCCTATCCCTAGCCTACAGACAGAAAGAGTTGTGGGGTGTGCCTTGGGGTCGTCAACCATAACACTCATCTCATTCTCATATACTGTACCCACCACAGCATATTTACTCATGGCGTGAGGTGAGCATTAAGTTTGACAACCCCAAGGCATACTCCATGCCTGTTGCTGTCTATAGGGTAGGGGTGAGGTGTACAGGTTGGAAACCCTAATGCCACATTTCCGTACTTTTGTTGCTTTAAACCTAACTGGTGCATTAACATAGAGAATAATGTATGGGCAACCATATGCAACAAGGCTGTGTTTCCATCGAGGGGTTGAGAGGACAGCATATGAACTTCGAGATTGAAGCACAAGAGATCCATGCTATCATCTCAACCCCAAGATAGAAACACATGCCAAGTTGTGTGTGGTTGACCATATTTTATTTTTAATAGTATATGTTTGTTTACAGTAGAGTGACAGACCCCCACCGGAGTGAAAACAAAAAATCTTGTCATTTCTTTGTTCTACTCACATAAATTCAAAATTCCAGACTTTTGAAAGGTAAAAGGTATGCCTTTGGGCACTGGGTGGTTAGTAAGTAGACATGTGTAGAATTAATGAGAACTTTAAAATTGTATGACCTTTGAACTGTGCATAAAAACTGTTCGGAATGCACATAAAAGCACTTTGGAATGTGCATAACAATTTAGAATGTGCTTAACAAGGATTTTGAGCAGGCTGATTTATGTACATAACAAAGGGTAACCATATACTATAATGTTTTTGGCAATGAATATTATGGTGGTGTGGTAGTGCCACTATAGCTAAGGTTGAGCAAGCTGTTTAATGTTAAACTCATTTTTTGCCTCTTAATAACTTTGCTGTCCTTTAATGAATTTGCATAACATTTGGCATGTGTGTTCAGGCTGTCAGAATCTCCAGATATAGAACAATTCATGAAGACATCTTGTATGGTTTTTGGAAAAGAGGTTCAAAAAAGTGAAAAAAAAAAAAAAAACTTTTTTCCCCTCTACTTAACATTGGGATTTGTGCTGTCACCTACAGCCTAGACAGTATGGACTTTTCCCAGAAAATTTCAGGAATGGTGGGGTCTATGCCAAGGGTGTGCCTTTCGATGGTTTGGTTATAAAATATTGGACAGTTTTTGAATTTATACATTTTTGTGATAATGTCGAAATGTGGCCAAAAATAAACAGAGCGATTTTATAAAAAAAGTTCTCCATTAAGGTAAACTTCAATAAAAACAACAAAAAACAGGTGTGGTACTATGTTGCCGTGGTGTCTAGTGGCACCCCCTTCTCATTGCTTGTCCCCTTGTATCAACTATCCCTGGAGTCTAGTGGCACCTCTCCACCCACCGATCACTGTCCCCTGCATTACTTTATTTCCCTGGTGTCTAGTGGCAACCCCACCCATTGGTCCCCATCCCCATAATTAAATAAATATATTCCCTGGTGTCTAGTGGCACTCCACACCCACTAATCACCTTTCACTTCATGAATAATTTCCCTGGTGTCTAGTGCACACCCCACCTGGCAATCATCATCTCCATATAATTCTTTGTGTCAAGTGGCACCAGCTACCTGCTGATTGCCGTTCCATTATATACAATTTCCCTGGTGTCTAGTAGCACCCCTCCACCAATCACCATTCCCATTATAAAATTTTAGATTCCCTGGTGGCTAGTGGCAGTCCCCCCACTCACTGATCACCGTACCCATTCTCACAGTATATATTCCTTGGTGTCTAGTGGCACCCCACCACCCTCCCATTTGAGTCACAACCCTGAAATTCTGAAAAAAAGTCCCTCAATGTTTTTCTTTCTTTTTTTGCAAATCTGTATAAAAAGAAAGCAGTCTCTCACCAATCAGCCCCCCACCCCCACCACCAACTCAGCACCCACTACTTCACATTCCCCAGTGCACCCATACATGCCCCCACTCACCTGAACAAGTCCCAGGTTCAAAACCCACTCTGCAATAGAAGACATGTCTTGCTGCTGGAACTGGCAACTCCAATATGAGAAACTAAGGTAAATGCAGTTTACTGTGGCATATGGGGGGCAGATAGTGGAGCAGGGCTTGATGCCTCGAAGGGGGGATAATGGGAGACAAAAAAAAATAAATGTTGTTCAATGTATTTCAACTGGGGTTTCAACTTTTATGCATAAATTAGCCATTTTTTTGAAATGTTGACCCCAAATTTTTAACATGGCTTTTTTTGGGGACTCCACTTCATGAACAACATGACTATCATTATGCAACTTCCACCAGAAATATGATTTTGCAGTCTCTTGGAAAATTCACCTTTCAGCTGGAATTTGAAAATGTTTCCTGCCCTTGTTCATGAGGTTAGATCATAAGAAGGCTATGTTCAAAATTTTGGGTCAAAATATGTAAAAATGGCAAAGTTATGACCATTTGCTTCAATTTCACTACGCACGCTTGTAACTTTGGAAATTTAAAATATTTTGCTCCCAGATTTTCAACATAGCCTTCTTACTACCCTACCTCATATATGTCACAGCTGTGATTTTTCAAATTCTGGCCAAAATGTGTTTTCACACCTGTAGCGTGGAATGGCTTTGCAGTTGCAGAGAATTACGTTTTGGTGGGGATTCTAAAATTTTCTGCAAGGGGTACATGAGGTGGGGTAGTAAGATGACTTTGCTGACAATTTGGTCATTGTTGTCCTACAAATGTAAGTGCTGTAACTGGAAGGCCCTGTGCTACCACAGCTACATACATATACGCATCTATGGAGGGATGAGAGCGCAGGGTCCAGAGAGCCCTGTTCTCCCACGGGCAAATAAGGATGATTATACTATAAAAAAGTAAGGAAATATATTGCAAAGAACAGTTAATGTTCTACTTAGGGTTAAAGCCACAAAAGCAGGGAAATGTGGCATTAGGATTTCCAAACCTAACACCCCACCCCCACCCTGCATACACCAACTGGCTTTAGGGGGTGTGCCTTGGAGTCATTAACCCTAATGCTCACCCAATCCTCCTATACTGTACCAGTCTCAACTATTTACTTATGGAATGTGGAGAGTGTTTGGGCTAATGACCCCAAGGCACACTCCCAACACCTATTGGTGTGTGCAGTGTGGGGGTGGGGTGTTAAATTTGGAAACCCTAATGCCACATTTCCCAACTTTTTTGGCTTTAACCCTAACTAGAGCATTAACACAGATTTTTGCAATTTATATATTATTGGGGCGTGATAGTGCCCCTATAGCTAGGGTTGGTACAGCACTTCCATGTTAAATCCTGATTTTTGCACCTTAATAACATTGGCATTTTTGACAAACTAGCCCCAAATTTGGTATGCATGGTCATTCTGTCAGTGTCTCGAGGTTTAGAAAATTTCATGATGGTATCTTTTATGGTTTTAGAGATATAAAGTGGTAAAAACAGAAAAAAAAACCTTTTTCACATAGCTTAACATGGGATTTTTTGCCATCATCCAGAGCCCACATGGAATTAAAATGTTTCTCTGAATTTTTTAAGGATGATGGGGTGTGTGCCAATGGTGTGCCTTTCAGTGGTTTGGTGAAAAACTGTTACCATTGTTGAATTATAATGATTTTTGTGATAGTCACAAGACAGGCAAGTAAATGAAAACAGTTCAAACTGTAAATTTACTGATCGAGCTGTAAATTTACTGGTCATGCTCAGAGAAGATACTGTTTGTGCTGTCAGTCATCTTGTTTTTCTAACAATTTACAAAATAGTGTTATACACAACTACTGCATGGTAAGGACAGCATAACACCTGTTTGTAGGTCTCAGTGATATGCTTAGTTCGATGTTTGTCTTAAAATTAGCATATCTCCATGGCTAATATGTGTTTTTTTACTGCAAATCATCTCCTCCTATCCCTTGCTAAGTAATTACTGTTCATTTCTTTTTACTGTTTAATATTCAGACAGTAAATAATCATTTCCACTTTTTAATAGTTCAAACTGTACTGTTTGAACTGAAAATTGCCATTTGGAGTTCTGGTAGCCCAGTGATCCCTCCCCTGTTCTCTGATAGTTGTCCCCAATGTTAAAATTGTCCCCTTTTAGTCCAGTGGTCCCTCCCCCCCATTCTCTGATAGCTGTCCCCAATGTTAAAATTAGCCAATGTTAGTCCAGTGGTCCCTCCCTCCTCCCCCATTCTCTGATCACTTCCCTGATGTAAAAATTATCCCCTGGTGATCCAGTGGTCTCTCCCCCATTTTCCAATCAATATCCCCTATGTTACAATTAGCGCTAGTAGTCCAAAGGTCCCTCCCCCTCCCTGTTCTCTGATCACTGTCCCTGAAGTAAAAATTGGCCCCTGGTAGTCCAGTTGTCCATCCCCCACCCTTGTTTTCTGATTGCTATCCCCAATGTTAAAATTAGCACTGGTAGTCTAGTGGTCCCTCATCTGTTCTCTGATCGCCATCCCCGATAATGAAAAATAAAAGCTCTGGTTCTAGTTATCTCCCCCCAGTTCTTTGATCGCCATCCCCAGTAATAAAAAATCAAAGCCCTGGTAGTCTAGTGGTCCCTCCCCCTTCCCTGTTCTCTGATTTCTGTCCCCAGTAATATTAATTAATAAAGCCCTGGTAATCCAGTGGTCCTTTCCCCATCTATCTTTCTCTGATCACCGTCCCTGTATTTTATAATGATTTTTATTATTGGTAGTCCAGTGTCCCTCTGCCCTCTTCCATTGTCCATTTACCATCCCCAATGCAAACCTTCATGTCCCTTGTGTCCTGTGGTTCCCCCAAGACTCACCATCCCATTCCTGAAATGAAGAAAACCGTCCCTTGATATTTTTTTACTGTAAAAAAAAAAGGTCCCTTGCAGATCATCCCACACACCACTACCTCCCACTCACACCCAGCACCCTACACACCCCAGTACAGCCTCACACACCCTCACTCACCTGAACAGGTCCCAGGTTCAAGTTCCACTCTCCTGATTGAAGACACATCTTGCTGCTGGAACCGGAGACTGCTATATGAGAAACTAAGGTAAATGTGGTTCAATGTATTTCAATGGGGGTTTCAACTTTAATGCATAACTCAGACATTTTTTGACCCCAAATTTTCAACATGGCCTTTTGGGCACCCCACCTAATGACTAATATGACTGTCATTGCTCAGCTACCACCCAAAAGGAGATTTTTTTGGTCTGTTGGAAAATTCACCTTTTGCATGGGATTTGACAATTTTTCCTGACCTTGTTCATGAGGAGTGGTCATAAGAAGGCTATATAGAAACTTTAGGGTCAATATATGAAAATATGGCAGAGTTATGACCATTCATTGCAATTTTGCTACACAAGCTCATAACTTTGCAAATTTTTAATATTTTAACCCAAATTTTCAACATAGACCTCTTATCACCCCACCACATGTAAGTCACAACTGTCATTTCTCAAATCTTGATCAAAAGATCTATTCATACCTATGGCGTGGAAAGGCGTTACATTTGCGTCAAATTACGTTTTGGCATGGATTCTAAAATTTTCAGTACCAGATACATGATTTTGGGTAATAAGATGACTATGATGACAATTTGGTCACTGTTGTCCTATAAATGTAAGCACAGAGCCCTTCCACAGTTACATACATACAGTGAAGCCCACCAGGATGAAGAACAGTGCTGTAGAATTCTGCAGTAGAGTTGCTGCAGCAAACAATACAGTTTCAATGGGAGTTGATCCCTTTTCTCAAGCAGTAAACCTGTGACACTGTGCTTCATACTGGTGGGCTTCACTGTATATACATTTATGGAGGGATGGCAGTGTAGGGCCCAAAGGGCCCTGCGCTTCCTCAGATAAATAAGGCTATGATTACTTTATCTGAAAAACTACACATGGATGGGAACGCAGTTTCCAGAAGGTCCTGCACTCCTACAGGCATATAGAGCTATGATTACACTATC